>CM066035.1:753120753-754605753 GCA_033557465.1 Ichthyophis bannanicus
TTCAAATGTCCGCATAAAAAACATCAGCGCGCCTCCTTATCCCTGTCAAGTTTTTGAGGTGTGCCAAAACAAAACTCAGCGGGCTGCTTTATTTGGCCCAGTATTCCTCTGCATTCATAAACTAAACACCTCAGCGAGCCATTGCGCATTGTGTGGTTTCGAAAACCCCTGCTCCCTGCACCATGGTCAGTGCTTTCAACCATTTGTGTTGTGGCTCTGTCCTTTGGTTTGATCAGCGCGGGACACATATGGCCTCCCGTTCGGCTCTCATTTGAGTAAGGTGCGGAGCGCACCAACGGGCGCTCGCGCACCTTAAGCGCCTCTGTCAATCACAGCTTTTCCTTCTTCAGGAAAGGAACGCCCACTACTTATACGGCACAATCCAATCTACCGCGACACGCACTTTACCGGCCTGTTAGTAAACATGCCCCTAAAGTCTTAAAAAACTGTATTTAACTCACCAAACTGTACATCTCTGAGATAGCGCTGGATTTTCAAACCAGTATGAAGGATTTTCTAATATCAATTGAGTAGCGGGGTTAGGTATTGATTCAAGCTTACAGTAAAATATGGGATGGTAAAAATAGGTACAGTCTACTTAAAGGCACATTTTACAATGGGATGTCCAAGTGCAATCTGGTATGTCAAAAGACAGAGCTTCTGAAAAAAAAAAAAGCAGGCACGATTTCAGAAATGTGGGCATGCCCAACTATGAATGGACTTATAGAGATGTCTAGATTAAAAATCCCCATAAAGAGCATCAAAGAAGAGACTGGTATCTAGTGGCATAATGGCGTAATGTGGTTGGTTGGGAGCAGGGTGATCGGGGTTCAGAATTCAGTGTGGGTTCTGTGTGATCTTAGATTAGTTACTTATCTTTCTGTTTACTCTCTGGATGTTTTAAGGCCCAACACAAGCACTTTTATGATGCCAATTCTTGCATTGCCAAAGTTCGAATATGGATTATGCCTGCAGAGGTCCCTATCATCCCTGATATTGAAGGGAGATGTGTAAGTCCGTTGTGCCTCCCACATGCCTAAGTGGACGTCCCTGTACTGGAGAAGTCTTTAAATATCATTTGTGGTATGGATTCGAAGATCTCTTTGATTCGGACATCCATGTGCACGTTTTCAGATGTCCGACAATCATGACTAAAGAGGTATGTTTACTAAAGGGTGAATAAGCGAGCAAAGGTGCAGTTAATTGGGGTTATCAGTGCCCGTGAGCAGATCGCACCATAGAAAATCACCAGTAAAGCTGGATTAACGTGCAGAAGCCAGGCAAATAGCCTAAGGTGAAAGGAGGTGCAGAGTGGGTGTTAGCATTTGTGTGAGGGTGGGGGTGGAAGACGGCAGCATTTGTGACCTGCTGCAGATGAAAAAGCTTTGTCACAGCCCTGTATGTCAGGTGCAATGCTGCAGTTTGCCGCTGTTAGTGATATGTTCAAGCACATCAAGCAACAAGGTACAGTGGAGCACATGGTGATCCCTCCCTACCGAGGTCTAAGGGACAGCAGCACACCTGCCATATCCCCCAGTGGCATGGGGGTAGGAGCAGCAAAGGTGTGCCTTACCTGCATTGTGTGCAACTTTAATAAGGCCGCCAGGCAGCACTGAAAGCGATGGCCGTGCCACAATGGTATGGAGGGAGGGATCTACGGCATGCTGTTCACCATTGCGACCCGGGCACCTGGCTAGTTTTCCAAGTGGATGGGCTGGCCCTCGGATCAGAATACCTCTCCACCCGCACATATTGAAATGGATTATGTGCATGTGAGGAGAAAAAAATATGCCACGGAGGCAGGAATAGTATGCAATATGATAACAGCCCATGTCAGAAAGAAAAAATGCCCACACTGCATCCTCACATGTCAAACAACCTAAACCAGTGATTCCTCCCCATGAGTGTACGTGTTCAAGGCAATTACAATCCATCTGAGACAAAACTGTGAATCCAAAATATGCTATGTTGGTCTGCAAAATATGAGAAATACACATATTCCATGACTTGCCCCACCAAGCGACACACCAGGAAATGGGTACATTGGTCATTCTGCTAGGTTACCCATGGTCTGCAATTTGGTTTCCGGTGTTAATGTATAATTGGCCTGGCCCTTTGCACAGATCACCATTATGTAAGATATGAATGTCAGTTGTAACCAGCCAGTGATAGCAAGGGCAGGTTGTAAAACATACAGACCTAACAAAATATCCCTCCTCCCACACCTGCCCTAAACATAATCCTTGTCAGACAAGTAGTTGCAGAGAGGTCCTGCAGAGATCTAAGCAGGACATAGGTATACCTCCAACTCAAGCTCGCATGACATCATGACAATGACCACATATATACCCATGGATTGAAAAAAAAAAACCACAGGGTGGGGACTTGCTCTGTGGCTACCAAACATATGGCTAGTGTGATGTGTGTATGAAAGAAGGATCGAATAGGTTCAAGACCCTGCACCTGTGGTTCAGGAATTGTATGCCCAGGTGTTGGTTTTTGGTGTTAAGGTTATCCTCCATTTCCAGAACTGTATCAGCATGTGCAACCTTCAACATTTCATCCAGGAAGAGTCTACACACTCAGCTGCCACACTGAGAAGCTGCACCAAACCCGGCAGGGTATCAGAGCATGCTAATAGCATGGGCACACAGATCTAGCATTGACAGTGCAGAATGCGCTAATAGCATCCTGTACACTAAGCAGGCATTGACACTCGTGGAGCATCAAAAGAGGCCTAAAGGGAGAGGGTAAGAAGGCCAATCTTCACCACTTTTGGACAGCAGGGCCATGTGTGTGTGTTCGAGTATGTTTGTGTGTGTCTCCAGAGCAGTGTGCGCGTCAGCAATGCACTGTGAATGCATGTGGTGCCCAGGCTTTATGACTGTGCATACAACATGCTGCAGGTCAGCTATACAGCAATCCCACATACTGGGTGAGACATCATTAACAAGCAGAAGGTTAGTTTTCAGTAAGTAGTTGCAACTTGTGACTGTGACACTGTAATGCATTCCCAGTTACACTATCGGCAAGGCCCATCACCACAGCATTCCCTACACTTACCTTCCAGCATGATACTGTTGTGCAGCTCCCAAATCATCGGCTGGTTTGAGAAGGGAGGACACATGTGTGTGTGTTGCAACCCTTTACCTCTGACTGAGCCTCCAGGCCTGTAGGACACACATCGGTTCACAGGATATAGGCCTGATTAATGCCAAACTGCCATAACAGCTGCATCGGTGGCAACAGTGTCAGCCCACCTAGCGCAGCTGCATCCTAGAGGGGAAGTAGGCTCAGGGGAAGGGCGGCTTCTCTGCACAAAATTCCAATCCATTCACTTAGTTGGTGACACTGGCAGGAATCTGTGATTTGCCTGCATGCACGCTGCTCTTGTCCCATGCTGCAATTTCAGTGTGCAAGCAAGGGGACTCTTTGCTCCATGCAGTGTATACACATACAGGGAGTTACGTATCAGGCAAAGTTCATACACAATGACCACCACCTCAACACTGTCTACTGATCATTGGCCAAAGCAATCAGCAGTTCATTACCTATTACCTCAAATGACAGTCAAAATGCACCTGTGTTTCTGATTGTGACTGTGGGATACTGACCTCTGAATGGTGCATGCACACTTCCAGCTACCAAAATGTGGCACAGGATTCATGTTTGGTCTCTGCATCACCTGCCACTATATGGGAAGGCAGTGCACAGAGGTGAATATTGAGGGTGGTGGTAGGGGGTACATGTTTAGAATGTGCCCTTCATATGTGGCATTGCTGGCCAAAGCCTATGTTTATGTGGCTAGGATCTATGCGGGCCTACCCAGTGTCTGCATGTGTTACATCAAAGGGCCTGCTTGACAGCCTCACTGGCTCCCTATGAGCACTGAGTGTAACAGTCATAAGGATGGTGTTAGAGTACAAAGAAGCAGGGTATGGTGACATGTGTGTTGCCAGCAACTGTTCCAACATCCAACCCCATGTCTAACCTGCCATGCTTCCACATGCTCTTGGGGAGGAGGGGGGCAATGCATCTGCTGCATGGGAAAGTGCATATGCTGCACTGGCCAGGTTTGGAGTGTCCATGGCTAGGGACATGACATTATATGCAAGTATAAGCATGAATCTAGGTTCAATGATCCACTGCCAAGAGCTGTGTTGGGGGACACCGTATTTGTGTATGTGACAGAAGTAGCCTGCTGTGGGCAAGCATGCACTCTCAGCCTGTCTCTGGTGCACTTTCCACCGTGCCCTCATTGCATAAGTTGTCCCCAGTCCAAGAGTAAAGCGTACATAATGAGAAGTAGAGGATTCTTGGTATTGTCTTAAAACAGAGCAGTTTGCACAGGATGTATATGTATCAGAGGTTAGTTCAATGACTGAGTCATCTTAGTGTGGGTCTGCCAGGGGTATGGCCTGGGTGCACACATGCTGAGAGGCTGCTCTCACTCTAATCGAGCTGTGACCATGTCTCGGCTATGTATGCACATGGTGTTATATAGAGTAAAGCTACAGTGATATGTGGGTTGTTTCTTTTATGATAGTCCAGTCACTAGACAGGCTGCTGGTTAACCATGCTGTTTGTACAAAGCCAATGTGTTCATGGTGGCTATGTGCACATGCAGCATGTGGTGACTAGCAAACTGGGCACAAATGGTATGTGTGTGGCTGACACAGGTCATTGTTGCCCAACATATGCAGGTTGCCTGGGATTGATCTGGTTGATTACAATTTCAAGAACATGAGGTTAATGACTGTTCTTGGGCTGTTGGTAACCTGCTGATAGCTATGGTCTTTGCCAGGCCCTTCAGCTTGGTGTCAGTAACTTTTCTGTCCTGCCTAATAATAACTCACTGCATTCAGGTTCAACGGCAACAGCTGCCGCAAACTTAGGAACCTACATGAGATGTTATAGGAGAGTTCCCTGGCCAACAGAAGCAGGACGCAAGGCCTAGATGTAACAGACCACTGCGGCATGCTACAATAGTACAGAATACCAAGTGACTAGCATCAAAACACTGCACACAGTACCTGTAGCACACTGGCAGTGATAGAGATCTTCTCCAGAACCCGGCCAGGTCCATCTCCTGCAGGAGGCCAGATAATGTGTGCCCTCCCTCACAATCAGGTGACCACAGAAACAGGTCATTTGTACATATTGCAGCTGTCATGTGCAAGAAGCACACATTGTCCTTGCATTATTACAGTGCTGATGTGATGGATCACTGCTTTCTCCATATGGCTATCAGTTGCATATATGTGTTTCAGATATATGGAGCATGCTGGGTAATGGAGGAGCTAACCGATACCAGCACCAAGATCCCTAATTGCAGGCATAGTGGCGATTGTGCTCACTGGAATATTGCCCAGTACCTGCTTGTCTTCTATGATGGTGGGAGATGTATGTCCAGGTGTATTAACTTTATCCTACATTTCTAGAACTGTATCAGCACGTGCAATCTTCAACATGACTCCTGAGGAGGACAGGATTGGTTTACAATGGATTATGCAGGTGTACCTATCTTTCAGTATACAGCAAGTGACAAGGGACTGCACGCCCTGCATATGTGCTGCCTTAGGGGTTAGTGCCACACTGTGGCACAGCAGACCTCTGCATGCCACTGTTTAGAGTTGAAGGTACAGTGGAGGGACAGGCATTTTGACCTCACATGTGGCTTGGCCTTTGGATCAGACATGATTCTGCAGTCGTGTGTCTGTTCTGCAGCTCACAGAACTGTGTGTATGGTGCAGTGTGTACTTCCTTTGTGGCCGCTGTAGCCAAGCCCTAGGTATGGTGTATCACTTTCTTAGAATGTGCCAGCCATATTGTTTCTTGTCCTGAGTTTTGGCAATTGCAGTCAGGGAGCTGCAGTCTTTTGATTCTATACACTGCTGTGCAGAAAGGTGTGGAGGTGTACCCTAATGATTTTAGCACTCACTCAGTAAGTGACCAGACCAGGGTTTGAAATCCTGCATATTCTTTTTGTGGCTTGTGGGAAACTCACTTCAATATACTACCAGGAATCTGCATTTTCTGGGGGATACACGTTCTTAGGCCCCAGTAAGAAATGTGGAATGCAACAAAAAGACGTGATATAAAATACTTTAATTTCTTTATTCCAATCCAGCCACCGGCCCGACACTGGCCGTGTTTCGCAAAAACCTTCCTCAGGGGCAAATGATGGCTAAAATACATAAACATACATGTAAAAACAAAATTGTTTTTTAAAAAATATGTATAAAGATTAAGGGGTATGTTTACTAAAAGCCTGGTAAAGTGCGGGGCCGCGGTAGAGTGCGGGTGCCATATAAGGAGTGGGCGTTTCGCGGTTGAAGAAGGAAATCCCTGATTTGCATATGCGCTAAGGTGCGCGGTGCCCATATGCGCCCCGCACCTTAGCGCATGAGGTGGCTGCACGGGAGGAATAAGTGGCGTGCTGATAAGCAAACAGGAGAGCAAAGCTACAGCACAATGGTTAAGACACTGACTAATGATGCAGAGAGCAGGGGTTCAATTCCCCCACAGTGCAAAATGCAGACAGCTGGCTGAGGTTGCTGTTTTAGGAGGCATATAAATAATGGGCGTCATAAAGTGGTGCGATAATGTTTTTGAGGCAATGTACTACTGGGTGGCATAAGTGGCGCATGGATCTTAAAACAGACGAGCAGAGCCACAGCACAATGGTCAGAACATTGACTAATGGTGCAGGGATCAGGGTTTCAAGCCCACACAGTGCCCAATGAAGACACCAGGCTGAGGTGTGTTATTTTTAGGCGGCATATAAATACTGGGCGGCATGAGGCGGCGCGCTAATGGGCATAAGGCGTCGTGTTGTTTTAGGAGACATCACAATATGGGGGCGGCATAAGGCGGCGCGCTGCTGAGTAAACAGAAGAGCAGAGCCACAGCACAATGGTTAAGGCATCTACCATGGTGCCAGGGATCAGGGATTCAATCCCCCACAGTGCCCAATGAACAAGGCTGGCTGAGACATTGTGTATTATGGGGCATGAGTGCTTTAGGGGGCATGTTATTTTTATGTAATTATCATTACTAGCAAACGCACCCTCAAAACATGTTAACATGAGGCGCCCCATAAGGCACATTTCAAAGTGCACTGTCCGCCAAGGCACCCTAGAATGTAGCTTATAGGGCGCTTTAGAGGGTGCCGTATGAGGTCCCGCAAGGTCAGAGCACTGTTTATGATGGCAGCATTGTGCAGTTTAAGGAATGAAAAGCATTAGTAGGTGCACTGACATGCAAGGAGGAGCAGCAGTGGAGCACAATGGTTAAGACACTGACTGCTGATACAGGGGTCATGAGTTTGCTCCCCAGGGTGCCTAATACGTAAGGCTAGCTGTGGCTTCAGCTTTGCAATGTACATATTTTTCCTGCAGCACCGTATGTTTATTTGATTAATTGCTGCCAGCAAACACGCCCTCACGTGCCGTAAGTGAAGGTGCCGTATAAGGCACCCTATAAGGCACTCCATAGGGCACATGATAGAGTGCACTGTCCGCCACGGCACCCTAATATGTCCCCCTATAGGGCATCCTATAAGTTGTGTCACAGGATAATGTATAGTGCCCTATGGAGCGCCCTCAGAGGCACCCTATGGGTACAGTACGCTGAGGGTGTTTTTGCTGGCATCAAAATATGTACATTAACAGAAAATAATGCTGTGGAAAACCCTAGCACACAACCCCACTGTGGGTTTAAACCCATGAACTCTGGCTACATAGGCAGTGAAGTAACCATTGCACTACAGCTCTATAGCTGACAGCAAGCCCCTGGCTGGCTGCAAACAGCCTGCATGTCCACCGCACACAGACAGTCTACTGTGCTCACCAGGATAGGGTTAGCCCACCAGTACCCATGATGCACTGCACATGCAAATCCGCTGTCCACAGATGAACACAAAATGGGGAATGCACCCCCACAGCACCTTGCCCTGTAGGGGGGTACTGACCGGGTGTGTTACTGGCACAGAGTACCTACACACCGTCACATTGTGTGTTTACTGAGCTCACTCTGAGTGTGCGATGAGGCGCCTAGGACCAGGCCACAACACCTTCCATGGCTGATGGAGGCCCTGAGGGAGGTTCAAAGCAGTGTTAATGTGTAAGATAGGCAGTGTCTTCACAAACACTGTCTCAGTCAGGTGGGACATGCACCCCCTCCCCCAGGCCAAGGGTGGCAAACATGGTCTCCCATCAATAGATCCACCCTATCCCTCCCTGCAAAGGTGACAGTAGAGGGAAAACATAGACCCCCCAGTCCTGCTAAGGAACAAACAGCCCACAGGGCAGCTCTATACACATCCATAACACAATAGCAGACAGACATTAGACCAGGATATGGTAAGCTGGACCCCCACCACTATCTGAGTATTCTCCTGCAGCAAGTCATCAGCCCATCAGGACACATACCAGCTACAAACAGTCTGCTAGTTAGTCCATAGTGCATGCTCCCAGTAAAGATGCATGCACCCAGAACTGGGATGGCAGCATACACAGTACACAGACATATCAGTGACTGGGCCCCAAAAGGACACCCATATATATCACATGAGAGAAATACTATATAGCACTATGGGGTTTGCCTAGCCATTACTGTGGTCACTGCACAGTCCAGGGTGAGAGTGATCTCTCAGCAGGACATACTGAGGTCACCCTGTCTGTGTAGGTGGTGGCCGGGCACCACCAGGTCCCAGTCAGTGCCCTATGCCCTGTGCAGATGCACCCTGGCAAGGCCACCCGGTCTGGCCTCCACCCATGGTACCTTGCTCCTCCTTATGCACAGGGGCAGCCCACTACTGGCAACAGTGCTGGCCGTGTGGGCTGTGGAAGTGGTGTTTGCAGCCACCACACACTGGATAGACAGACAGCCCACCCCCACACCTATGCCAGCATTGTGCTACTATAGAGGGGTTCAGCAACCATACCCCCGACACCAGTCCTGGACACAGTACATGCATGGATATGGTACTCATTACTGTTAGGGGTCAAATTCCAGGGTGGTAAACACTGTCAGAGACCAGACCTGCAACACCACACCGCAGACATCTGAATGATTGTTTATGGTGGAGCTCCATGAACAAACTGTGCTTTACGTAGGATGGAGATCTGCCAGTTATCATAGCAACTGCTAGTATTGGGAGATACAGGCAGGGCCCAATGTCCTGCCTCTTCAGGATGCAGTGGCCAATGGGGCCTTTGGGGTGGTGTGTGGGTATGTCTGGCCCTGTTGGCTGCTGCTCTACGGCAGGGTTTCCCACCTCCAGTCCTGGTGTTCCAAACACTGTTTGGGTTTTCATGCTGTCCCTATGCAGCACAGGCATCATTATTAGAGGCTGCATGGAACCTGAATGGTGTGGGGCCCTCCAGGACTGCATTTGGGAGACTCTGCTCTAGGTAATGCGCCTGTTTATGGTGTCTGTGATTGGTGTGTTAAAATATAGGCGTATGACCAATGCATATGTTCTTAGCTATACAGGTTGTTGTCCTTACTATCATGCTTTAGTTGTGGGAAGAAAATATGTGGACTGGATTGGCTGTAGCCCCAGCGGGGATTTGAACCTGTGACCTTCTGTTCCTATACACACTGTCTGTGTGCACTGCAACCACTGTGTTGCCACAGATATGCTGTGTTCTCTGGGGAGTCCATGACTGTACATCCAACAGAGCCTGTCTGTTGTGGTGGACGGTGCCAGCCTGCACAGGCCTAGGCCACTGTCTGCTGTGGTTTGCAGCCACCGCCCCCTTCACCACCTGTACCCTTCTGCCAACATGCAGACATGTCCCTATCTGGGAGAAACATATGACCTGAGTGAGTTGTAGCACTCCAGGGACTGAGTTTGAGGGACTCAGCTGTAGGTAATGCCCATTGTTATGGTTTGTGTGCGGTGTATGTAGGGTAAAATATAAGTGTTGGGGACCATGCTTATGTTCTCTGCAATAAAGTGTGTCTGTACTCTCACTGTTTTAGTGTGGGGTAAAACTATGGGGAGTGGGTTGGCAGGAGCCCAGCGGGGACTTGAACCTGTGCCCTCTCTGGTCTTGCAGGTACTGGCTGTGTCCACTGCACCACACTGTGACCACAGAGATAGTGCAGTCTCTGGAGATAGGAAACCTGGCCGCAAGAGTCAGACACCCGGCTCTGCACAATTTTACTGTGGGCTCGTTTACCTTGTATGGGGACAAGGGTGCACAAAAAAACTCAAATATGCCCTTCAAAAAAGGGGAGAAAGATATAACAACAAGCTGCGCAACAGTGATATCAATGGGCAACCTGAAATACACTCCCAGGAAAGCTCCATTACATTGCAGTGCTTTTGAAAGAGTCTAGAGAGCGTAGACCCTTCCAAAAATCATTTCTATGTTTTGGGGCTTTTCCTGAGAGTGTTTGTTTTGTTGTTGCCCATTAATAGCACTGTTTCCCAGCTGGATTATAATTTATTTTGGAATTTGTTGTGGTCATTTTCAATTTATATTTGCGATTTACTTCTGTGCACATGTATCACACTGCTCACGTTTTTTAGGTTTCCCCGCTTTTGCTGTACATTGCTGACGTAAATGGTTTCTCTTCCCTTTAAATGCGCTCTACTCGCGGTAGTTTTTACATGTAAATTCGGCCCCGCTCCTGTGCGGGGAGCCTCTCCCCTCCCACTCTCCACCCATTGACCCCGTCTCACCGCCCCTCGGGGGCCTTCCTCCGCCCTCCGTTAGCCTTTCCCCGCCTCTATCGCACATCAGCGCACCGCAAACGTGCGCGTTTTCGTCGCACGTGTGTGGGGCCCGTTAATGTGACACGCACGCATGCGGGGCACTTAAGAGCACTTAAATGCATCATTTTAGAGCGCTCAAGTGCGCCCCGCACAAGTGCGCAGTTTAGTAAACATACCCCTAAGAGAATGAAACACAGAACGTGTAAATAAAAAACGCCAAAGTAAACATGTAAAAAACAAGTTAAAATCAAAGTACAGCCAATATTAGGAGCATAATTAATAGAAAAAAATAATAAAAAACTTGCAAAATGCCGACTTGAAATGTGGCTAAAAGACATAAATATCAATAAATATTTAAATAAATAAATCACATTAATACAATTAAATATAACACATTCCCAAATGATAAAATCGTGCAAACAATATTATGACTGAGCCACTTTGGTGTTTTTTATTTACACGTTCTGTGTTTCATTCTCTTAATCTTTATACATATTTTTTAAAAAAATGTTTTGTTTTTACATGTATGTTTTATGTATTTTAGCCATCATTTGCCCCTGAGGAAGGTTTTTGCGAAACACGGCCAGTGTCGGGCCGGTGACTGGATTGGAATAAAGAAATTAAAGTATTTTATATCACGTCTTTTTGTTGCATTCCACGTTTCTTACTGGGTCCTTGTCGCACGTGGAATCATGCTCAGTTGTTGGGTCTTTGGGATACACGTTCTTATACTTTTTTATCTGTTACAGTAGCACATTGGGTCTGCAGACATGCACATTGCAATCAAGCCCATCTGACAGCATGACTTTATTGGCTCTGCTGTAGCACATTGCAAAGGGTTGGACATGTTCACCCTGCAGATGTATGACACATGAGTTGTACATGACTGGAATATTTCATAATGACTGTGACTGAACATCTTTGGCTCTATCACATATATGCTGTATATGCTGGCATATCCCACTCCTGGGATGGCCACTTGAAGGGATCATCACACGTCATTACTTTCTCAATATTGTCAATATGAGAGACATTTGTCCAGCTGTTATATGTGCATGTGTCTGGGAGATTGTATGGTGGTTAGAAAAGATGAGACAACTGTCATACTCATATAGCTAGTATAGGAACTTCTCCTGGCATAGCTTCTATTTTTTTTTCTTTTTATTTATCAATTATCAAATTAACATTCAGATATCATACCATGAACGACATAGGAAAAACAATGGAACTCTTCCAATACAATTACCAGGAAAAACCCCCACAAACAAGTCATATCTCCATCTTATTTAGACCCCAACAAAACATAGAAAACAGGAGAGTACTAAGTAATTATATACTGCCAAGAAATCCTAGCATTAACACAAATAAACAATAAAGGCGGAAGAGAGACTTACATGTCAGCTTTATGAGGAGAAATAACAACCTCAATATTACTCCCCTCCCTAGTCTCCAGAAAAGCCAGCAGCTGCTTGGGTTCAAAAAACAAGTACATCTTTTGTTTATAATTAACAAAACATTTAACAGGAAATTTAAGTTGGAAGGAGGCACCCAAGGCCAAAACCCTGGAGCAAAGAGACAAAAACTCCCTCCTCCACAGCTGTGTAATTCGTGAAAGATCAGGAAATACCCTCACCCTAGACCCCAAAAAAGCTTCATTAGCATTTCGAAAAAACAATCTAAGAATAAACACTTTATCCGTTTCTAAAGCAAATGTACCAAGCAGGGTGGTTCTCTTCATTACAATCTCCAAAGAACTCTCAAGGAGACCCGTAAGGTCCTCTAGCCCAGGCTGTGGAGGAGGGGGGGCAACTGTTCCACCCCTACTCCCCAGGGATAGATACACAGCCCTGGTTATGGGAGGGAACTGTTCCGGCGGGATTTTCAATACCTCCCCAAAATATTTTCGAACCATTTCAGTCGCTGACAGCACTGGTGACCGAGGAAAACTCAGAAAACGGAGATTACTTCTCCGAACCTGGTTTTCCAGGTATTCCAATTTTCTACCAGAGACATTATTATCCTTAATTTGGGCATTTACCAAATCCCGAACCTGCCCCATCTCCCTTTCCAAGCTGGCTAATCTACTGCATTGTACCTCATTCGCCTTAGTAAGGAGCCCACAAGAATCTCTAACAAGATTAATGTATTTTTTAAAAGTCCCACAAACTCTATTCATGAAGTCATTCAAGGTCGCCAGTCCTTCCCATAGCGTTTGCAGAGTAAATGCCACGGGTCTCACCATAGTGGGAAAGTCAGGAAATTCTTCCCCCACTGCTGAGGGCCCAGACACAGATCGTTCCGCTGTAATCACCACTTCTCCCAACCGACTCTGGCCCGTTTCCTCAAGGGGGGGATCCAGCTCGGCCAAAGCACCTCCGTCTCCCTCTGAAATCGGGGTACTCGCCACCAAAGCAGAGGGCAGAGCAACAGCCGAGATCAAACTTCCTGGCCGCGGCGGAGGTGTCCGCTTGACCGAAGGCAGCGAGACACCTGAAACGCTCTGGGGCGAAACTCCTTCCACTGCCCCAGCCAAAGACGCTGCTCCAACACGTGGGTCAAACCCGCACTCCCCAAGCGTCCGCTGGCCAGCCAAGCTTGAAGTTTTCTCGCCCGGAGGTAGGGCGGCTTGTTTTCGCTTCCTCCGTCCCATTCCGATGGCAGCAGCTCAACAGCACAGCAATACTCAGGAAGGCAGCTCACCTGACCACGCTCACATCAGCCATCTTGGTTACTTCCCCTCATAGCTTCTATTTTTTCAACACTCACTCAGTTAAATCGGAGCAGCAAGACCATACCGCATTCTCATCTACCGCTATCCATCGTCTAACCAATCCATCAGCATATGCACATTATGTACAGTCATGTATTCTCCTGCCAGCTAATACACCATGGGCCACACAGGAATATTCTCAACATTCAGATGTATCACTCACACCTCTCTTATGAATGAGCTGCATGTCTCCACCCCTGCTCAACGTCAATCTTGCTTCTTCAAATCCAAGTTTAAATCAGCACAACCACGAAGAAACTGGATCACACTATAAAGTTTCACTTATGCAATAGCTCCCAGACTTATACTAATACTTAACTTCTGCAGGAGGAAAAAGACCTCAGGATACAAATACCAACGCAATGGCAAAAAATTATAGATACATCATTACTCTGCATAAGCAAACATTGGAATGTCACAGATATAGGTCATAAAAAACTTCCAGCATCAACATACTTCAATTATATAGCTTTTTTATTTTAAAATAGTCATCATTTTATAGTAAATGGAAGCCAAGTATGTTTTACATGATTTCAGCTAACAGAGCTTTTCAATTTTATAATATAAAAAAAGCTATATAATTGAAGTATGTCGATGCTGGAAGTTTTTTATGACCTATGATGTTGGCTGATGCAGAGTTACGATGTATCTATAATTTGATGCCATTGTGTTGGTATTTGTATCCTGAGGTCTTTTTTCTCCAGCATAAGTTAAGTTTAAGTATAAGTCCACCCCAGATATATTAGTGAGAAGAGGAAGGGCAAAAGTAGTATTGTCAGACTCAAGGGTGCAGGGAAGGAATATGTAGAAGCTGATAAGGATAAAGCGGAATTGCTTAACAAATATTTCTGTTCCATGTTCACAGATGAAGAACGAGGAGCAGGACCTCAGAAAACTCCCACAAACAGGAACAGAAACAAGGGACATCTTGAACAATTGTCAGAAGACTGTGTCTGTGAGAAACTAGCTCAACTTAAAGTAGACAAAGCGATGGGACCGGATGGGATACACCCCAGAATACTGAGGGAACTTGGGAACATTCTAGCAGCTCCACTGACTGACCTTTTCAATGCCTCGTTGGAGTCGGGAGTGGTGCCAAAGGACTGGAGAGAGGCTCATGTGGTGCCTATATACAAAAGCAGAAGTAAGGATGTGATTGAAAACTACTGGCCAGTTAGTTTAACTTCGGTGGTGAATAAATTATTGGAAATGCTGCTGAAAGAGAAAATAGTGAGGTTTTCTGGAGTCCAGCGGATTACAGGATCCAAGGCAGCATGGATTAACCAGAGGCAGGTCTTGTCAGACAAATCTGATTGATTTCTTTGACTGGGTGACCAGGGAGTTGGACCGAGGGAGAGCCCTAGATGTGGTGTATTTAGATTTCAGTAAAGCCTTTGACACTGTTCCTCACAGGCAACTTATAAACAAACTGAGCACCCTAGGGATGGACCCTAAAGTTACTGCTTGGATTAGAAATTGGTTGGGAGGGAGGCGACAAAGAGTACAAGTAAATGGAGCTCACTCTGAGGAGAAGGATGTTACCAGTGGTGTTCCCCAGGGATCTGTCCTTGGTCCGATTCTTTTTAACATCTTTGTTAGTGATATAGCGGAAGGGCTGTCGGGTAAGGTTTGCCTCTTTGCAGATGATACCAAAATCTGCAATAGAGTAGACACCCAGGAAGGTGTAGATAACATGAGGAGGGATCTAGCTAAGCCTGAAGAATGGTCTAGAATTTGGCAGCTGGGATTTAATGTTAAAAAAATGTTAGGTCATGCATTTGGGCTGCAGCAATCCAAGGGAGCAATATAGTATAGGGGGTGAAGTACTTTTGTCCACTAAAGAAGAGCGGGACCTAGGCATGGTTGTGTCTGATGATCTTAAAGTAGCTAAACAGGTAGAAAAGGCGACAGCAAAAGCTAGAAGGATGCTTGGGTGCATACGGAGAGGAATGCCTAGCAGAAAAAAGGAGGTGATAATGCCTCTGTATAAGTCTTTGGTGCGACCTCATTTGGAGTATAGTGTGCAATTCTGGAGACCGCACCTTCAAAAGGATGTGAATAGGATGGAGTCGGTGCAGAGGATGGCTACTAAAATGATTAGTGGTCTTCATTATAAAGCATACGAGGACAGACTGAAGGATCTTAATATGTACACCTTAGAGGAAAGGCGGGATAGAGGTGATATGATTGAGATGTTAAAATACCTCTGTGGCATAAATGTTCAGGGGGGGAGCCTCTTTCAATGGAAAGCAAGTTCTGCTATGAGGGGACATGAGATGAGGGTGAAGGGAGATAGATTCAGGAGTGATATGTGGAAATATTTCTTTACGGAAAGAGTGGTGGATCCGTGGAATAGTCTCCCAGTGGAGGTGGTAGAGATGAGGACAGTAACTGAATTCAAAAAAGCATGGGACAAACACAGAGGATCTCTAAAGGAAAAAAGGGGACTGTTGTAGTTGTTGATTTTGGAAGGGCAGACTAGATAGGTCATGTGGTCTTTTTCTGTCATCATATTTCTATGTTTCTATGCCCGCATCATGGCAATGCTGGCTCTGCCAGGGCACAGTTCTTTCCGAGTCCTATGCCACACACTGACATTACAGCAGATTACATGGGCACCCCTCACTGATACAGTACAGATGCCTCTCACATGCTCATCCCACTTACTGATTAACATACATGTTACATATGGATCTGACATGTCCATCAGCCCTTAAATTTCCTTCCATCCATCACCTAAAATGTGACTTTCACAGGGTTCCCTTATCCTGATTAAGGAGACTGCCTTTTTGAGCATTAAAGGGCACTTTGGGCACCTTAACACCCGGTGTCCTTTTAGCACCCAATAAGTGGAGCCTAGCACCCTTAACGCTGGAATGCCTACTCCCCACCCTGACCTTTACCACATGATAACACCCTTACCACTACCATTAACACTTGCTAACTGGTGACGCTCTTTAGTAATCATACTCCTAAGCCTTTTAAAATGACCCCTTTGGCTACCAAAGTCTTATCTTAATACTCTGCCCATGATACTTTATAAATTTCCAAGTCCTCTTGTCTTATTTCTTTTTACCTTTCTTGACCATATTTCACTGATATATTAAAGTACACTTTGGCTTCTTCTTGCAAGGAACACAGTTGCTGGTGCCACCTCTGCTACAATGTTAGAGGTTGTGAATTCCAATCTGCAGCTGCCTTTTCTGCCATTTCTCTTTGTTCCCATCTTATTTTCAAATTCTCCATGCTGATATAAGCTCTGATCTTCCTAATTTCAAGCTCAATTTTTGCATTAAGGGCCCAATATTCAAAAGACATTTACACGGTTTACAGCCCAGTAAACTATGCAAATGCTTTAAACGAAAATATTCAACGGCACCTACGTGGTTAGTGCCATTGAATATCCCCATCTATGTTCCCTACTTCCCCCAATGCTATCCAGTTAGCATTGGGCGTGTCAGGGGCATTCCATGGTGGAGCGGGGAACGTTTGGCTCACTAGTTTTAGTGGTACAATATTGCCGCTACCCAGTTAGACTCTGCGACAGGTTTCCCTGGGTGCCAAAACCAGAAATTCAATGTTGTCACCACGACATTGAATATCTGGGGTTAGAGGGGAGCGGGCAGGGCCATGCTAAATCTAAAATATGTCCTCTCATGAGTTAGCTCCAAAATTATTTGTTCTAAACTTAAGATAGACATTACTTCTAAGAAATCTACAATTTCAGGACATTCACTGTTTTCATCTGAATGAAAATTAAAATTACCTAAAACAACATTTTCTGTATCCATAAATGAAGCATTAAATAATTCTAATAATTCTGTTCCTGATGAGTGATAAAATAAACATATCCCCCATTTTTCCTATTTTCAGCACAAGCACCACACAATCCTGTATGCAGGAATCCGGTGGTTTAGCCAGGAGTGATTTTTGAGTGGGATCTGGGATTAATGTGGGTGGGGACCAGACAGTGAATGTGTTGACAATGCCTCTAATTCCCCTGTCATTCCACTGTAGCCATTGACTGGTGGGGGGGGGGGGGGTGGAGGGGGGAGCCTGATACCAAAATGGAGGGGGCTATGGCCCACCCAGGCTCACCCTTGGCTATGCCTTTGAATTAATCAGTTAAGTCAAACCAATGGCATGTCTGTCCTAATGTTAAGCAAATAACTTACCCCCTTAATTTTTCACCAGGTATATTCACTGGCCCAGTACAACTAAATATCCCCTCTGAATATCTTGTTAACTTTAACTTTTACTGGATAATGTGCTGCTCAATATTGGTCCTATAATGTTAAGTTGTTTGACCATGGCAGAAGATACTAGACGAGGCTCTAGCCTAAAAAAGCAATGGCTTTTTCTTATGGACATTAGGCTGCCTTGCCTGCTGTCCACTAGACTATTTTTAGTAGCATAATAATAACATTGGTAGTATAAGTAGTAGATTTTTAAACCTATAATTGTAGGAAATGGGGATGATAAATACAAAACATTCTTGGGAAATCAAAGCACAAACCAGTGGTTTAACACAGGGATCCCTAGCTATGGACAATGAGCCAAAATAGCCTGCAGATTTGTTTTCCTCAGCCTATGGCACCATCCTCTGAACTGCTGCTGACATGACCCCACCTCTCTCCCTGACCCCTCATCTCATGGTCCAGAATCTCTCCCTTGCTCTCCTCCATAGTCCTGTCACTTGCCTTTGCAGTTCAGGAGTTGCCAGCAGCAGTAGCAGCAGCAACAGCAATTTACACATGTTGCTTCTCAGCACCCTGGAGCCTTCCTTCTTCTGCATCTTGCCTCTGCTGGAAACAGGAAGTTGTGTCAGAGGGTGTCAGCAAAATGTGTAAATTGCTGCCGCTGCTGGTGACCCCTGAATATAAAGGCAAATGAAAGGACCACGGAGGAGAGGGAGGCAGAGATATTCTAGACTTCAGGGTAGTGGAACAGATTGAGAGCAGAGGTGCAGGACCTCAGGGATGGCGAGAAAAGAAAGGGAGGGTTGCTGGACTGACTGGGGGAGAGAGGGGGGACAGAGAGGGAGAGATGCCAGACCTTGATGGGCAAGGTGAGAGGGGAGATGGAGAACTATAGGGGATGGAAGGAACAGAGAGACAGAGATGCTGGACTCATGGAGAGGAGGGAGGGAGGGAGAGATGCTGCCCCGTATGGTGAGAAGGAAGATGCCAGTGTTCCCCAAGCTATTGCCCCAGAGTCTAAGCAGCATCTGTTGCATGAGGCTGAGAGAGAGGTAGGAGGAGCTGCTTTTATAGAGAGGGCACCATCACTCCACAAACACCCCAGCCCTTCCAGTAATCTGAAAAGTCCAATGTGCCTCTTGAACCAAGTTTGAAGACCACTGGTCTAAGGCATAGATAACTTTTGCAAGGCTCTCCTGAAAAGACTCTTTTTTGGCTCAAATAAAAGTATCTGAAACACATCCACAAACATTTGTTTCTCAGATTCCTGCTGAATACTCAACACAATGTTTCCTTTCTATTGCAGGATCCTCAAACGTTCGATTTTAAGTGCCACATGAAGCATTTCAAATCACAGAGAGAGCCAGATGCCGGCGAGGTTCCATTCAGAGAAACATTTTCAAACTGGGGGGGAAGGGAAAGGGACTATATAATGCCCTTTCGATGATTTAAAATGCTAGGGAAAGATAGTGGCAGAGGACATGGCTCCCAAGGGTGAGGCAAATTACTGTATTTCCTATTTCCCCACTACCTTTCTCCAGCATCTTCCCCCTGGGGGAGAGGGAGGTGTGTAGATGGCAATGGGGGCAGTGTGTGTGTGGCACACTTTCTTCCACTCATCCCTCTCAGTTGTAGTGAAAATGAGTTAAAGTTGACTACTGATTATGCATCAGCAATGAGTTAGAGTTAATTAAACCTCAGTTTTATGGAAGAGAGAGATTCTTGTACAATTTTGTGAAAAAAAATCTTCTTGCATAACTGTTTTGATAGAACCATGTGAAGCTTATGAGAGGGAGTCCTGATAGAAGGATGTAGATAAGGAAAAGCTTCTTCCCATAGCAACTGTGCTTTTTCTCATAAAGTGAAGTTCATCTATCAGAGTTCTGAGCTTCTGAACCATGGGATGGGAGATGCCCCCTCCCTGTGCATTCTCGGGCGCCTGGCCAGCGTCTTGATTATGTTTAATGGACAGCTGATCCTATTCTGTGTGTATGTCACCTGATGAAAAACTACTGGTTACTCTTGCAACAAAATAAAATGGGTGTCTTTTTCAGCCAGGGGGAAGAGAAAAAGGGGTCTCATCTATGGAGTGAACACGTGCACTGCCTAGAAGTCTCTCTCTCGCCTGGCTGAATCCGGGACCCATTTAGTTAAAGTGTGGCATGAGATGAAGTTCATGGCGCTGTCGGTGATGTATCATTTTCCTGTATCTTGCTATTTGTAGATAAGTGAATCACCTGCTTTCAAGTTATCTTTTCTAACTAATTATAGGTGAATAAGTGAATTACTTGCTTTCAAGTTACCTTTTTCTTTATTTTATAAATAAACTGCTTATCTTTATTCCAAGGTGTGTTAGCCTTTATTTTTGCACCCCGTTCAATTAGCAAGACATCAGCTTACTCTCTTTTCCCTTTTCTACTCTTTTCCTCTCACTCCTCCCTTTTTTAAACTCACTCCTCTTCTCTTACTCCGTCTTACCTCCCCTCTCTTCTCATTCCACTCTCTTGCCCTTTCTTCTTCCCTTCCCACCCAGAAGAAGTTATAGACATTCCCAGTGCTGCATTCCTGGAACAGGGAGCCAACTCATATGTGCTGCACTGCATCACAAGAGCATCAACATCTCCTCTCCATATGAAGGAAGTAGGAGGAGGATCTCAGCAGCAAGAAAGCCTTTCAGAAAACAACTAAAAACCATCCTCTACCAAGAATACTTCAATACGGCTCCCAGCAAAAAATGCCCTAACCCATGATATCGCCCACCATGATCCAATGACTCAATGTGCCTCTAACTCTGTCCATGTCTAATGTTTGTCTCATGTCAGAATCATCAATGTTGCCCCTCTGGTGAAGGCCCCACCCTATATTTTAATTCCCCCCCCCTTTTATGTAACGCCGCTTTGACCCGGTGAAAAGTGGGATATAAATACAGTTAAATAAATAAATAAATACAGGGGGAGGGGTCACTGAGACTGAGTCAGGTTACTCATGGTCCACCATGCAGCTTTGGCAGATGCTCAGGACGCCAGGTCCAGATGAGTGGAGCAGAGGCTCACATTGATGGACATGCCATGCCCCCAAACATCTGCTGCTGCCAGAACCCCATCACTGCCTGCTTCTGATATGTGTTGGGGGAAGGCAGGCAGCCGCAGCTGTGGTATTTCCCTGGGTGCCTGCATTTTCCAGCTCCCTGTAGCACTACAGCTGCTGACACTATCATCCTCTTCCTCTGGAGCTGGCTTCAACAGCAGCCGGGGGGGGGGGGGGGGGGCTGGCCGGGGTCCCTGCATGGGGTACCAGGAAACTTTGCCCCCCCCCCTCCAATGTGGTGCATCACCATTCCAAAGCAGCAGCATGTCTGTGGAATCATGAAGGACATCACAGATGTGCCACCTGTGTAGCTGCCTGGTCTCCAGAAACCCCCACTGCATGACCGATATGCCACTTTCTTTGCCCCATTGCACCATCAACATGGTGCCCTTTCATACTGGGGCACTATGCTGTTGCTGCTAATGAAGCACTATTATCTTTAACTTGGGCTCTCCTGTCTGTGCATCACATTGCAGACATTTATAATAGGCTCTCTCCCCTCAAAATACACCCGTTCCAGGAGGTTTTACATGGTGTAAGGGTTCCCAGTGTTAACACCCGCTGTTAACGCAAACTCTCCGTCCACTCTGCCTACTGCGTCCTTAACACTGCAGGAGCCTTTAGTGCCTGTTAATACAGCTTTTTCACAGCGTTAAGGGTGCAAGGGTGCTGATAAAAGTCGTTAATAACACATTTGCTCCCTTAACGCCCTTTAGTAAACATATCCCTTAGTGTCTTTTACTGAAAACCCCCTAGGGGCCTTTATCTCTGTTTTGTCTAGTCCCAGCACAGTTCCTGTATCATTTTTTTCATCATCTTCATTCTCATTGCCCTTCACCATAGCAAATATGTCATGGTCAGTCAGTTCCTGTTGCTTGTCTTTCTGCATCTATTCCTGTATGTCATAATCATTTGCTTTCTCACAGCCTGAAACTGCTTGTAACAAAGGTAGCAGATCATCACCATTTTCCTAAGTCATTTCTTGTTCATTTTCATCTACAGAAAGCAACTTTCTCCATGGTCTTGCCAGCGTTTGCGGTCCAATCTCATCCCATGATTGTATCATCCTGTAGGTAATATCTTTAAGGTTCACTTTGTTTTTATCGTATCTAGTATACCATTTCCATTGTCCATCACATCAATGAGCGCAGTTAAAAGCTTGCAGCAATATTTTTTCTTTAGTGCTTCAAGCATACCCTGGTCTATTGGCCGACGCAACGAGATGACATTAGGAGGAAGAAAACTTGCTCTGTCACCACTTTTCAGGATGAGATGATGCATTATGAGAAGGATTGTTTTCCTTGGTACGTTTAGCAATTTCAAACACTTTTCTACTGAAGGAACAAATTCAGTGAAAAACAAGCTTTGAAAAATGTTTGAGTCCATCCATGTATTTTCCTGGTTCTTATAACAAACCAGAAGCGCAGTCAGAGCTAGGTTTTTAAAAGACTTCATTTTTTTTTACTTTCCAATAAATGTGAGCTTTAGTTTATAGTTACCAGTAGCATTGCTACAAATGAGAATGGTCATTCTTTCTTTTCTTCATTTATACCTGGGAGCTGAAGCGTCAGCATGGGACACTAGAGTTTTTGCAGGCAGCATTCTATAGTTTAATCCAGTTTCATCAGTTATATATATAAAAAAAACCTGTTAAAATTATATATGCTTCCCTGATACTCCTTAATTTTCAATAAAGCGATTCAATTTTGTTTTAAATTCAAGAACATCCTCAGAACATGCCAATGTTTTCCCACAGCTGTCTTATTGTGCATCATTTTTCCAGTGATCCAGCCAACCAACACTAGGCGTGAAATCGGGGACCCCCTCATTAAATTCCTTTTGAAAAATCAGAACTTTCTCTTGCAGTGTAGGGCCTGATATAGGCATGCCTTTGTCTCCTTGCTGCGTGAACCATAGGAACAAAGCCTCACTCACCTTTTCATATTCACATTTCTTTTTAGTTTTTCCTGAGTTTACTCCATAATTACAGGGTCGACCAGAGCACTGCTTTTCTAACTCACTTCTTTTCCTCTCGCTCAACCATAAGGCAAAATAGATGGTCAGTTAGGGTGGCAGCTTCTGTGGGCAGCAGGGTGTTCAAACCTAGACAATAGATTGTGACAGCTAGTGTAAAGGATGTAAAAGCTTAAGATTTGCCTAGGGTGCCAACACCTTGTACTAACTCTGGGGCCAGCCCTGCTCTCCCCACACTAAGTTCAGATGCAGTTTACAATTTTTTTTGTTGTTGTTGAGCAGTCTTGAAACATCAGATCCCTTTTAAAACTTCAGACCACTGCCAGTTGTCTGCACCAAGCACTGGAGTAGCAACAAACAGCAACAGCATCAGACATTTCCAGATAAATAACAAGAGATCCCATTAGGAAAACAGCTGGATTTCATTAAAAGTCTTGCCAGCTATTAAACCCAGATGTGCAAATAAGCATTCTGTGAGCATAATAAGCTTTCTTTATTTTTATGGTTGATATAAGTTCCTTCTGATTTCCCTTTAGTAAAGTTAGGAAGGTTCATTCAAAGTATTTGTCTTAATAGCAAGACTGTAACGTTGCCTGTTAAGATTTTCAGTCTGTTCTTTCATTTGAGATTTAATAACATTTGTTTACATGTTTTTTCAAAAAGCACAACATATGCCTGTTATGTTTTGCCCTGTAAGGGTATTTATCTTGAGTTTTGTTCCTTTTGTTTATTTGCTGGTATTTGTACTATGAAAAGTATTTGTCACTCATATACAGCATGAAGAGGGCAGGTGATCACAATAGAATTCCTCTTATACTAGCTCATTTCGAGACGTGTCCCTCCCTCCCCTCCCCACCTTTGCCTTTAAAAGAAAAAAGAGACGCAGAGAAATTCAGAAAAGGACTATGACTTTAAAAACTTTTACAGTTGTTAAAAAATGTCTACATTTTCCCACCAGTAAGAGGAAAATCTAGCAAGCTCTTTTGCAAACTATCTGGATGAAGCCAGTGCAACACATTTACTGTCTGGTCCCCACCCACATTAGAAATATAGAGACAAAAACAAAAGAAAATAAACATAAAAGGAAAAAAGTGAAAATCCATCTGGAAAAAAACAAAGGGGTATGTTTACTAAAGGGTGGTAAGGGAGCAAGTGAGCCGTTAACACACGTTATTTATTTATTTAAGTTCTCTTCTATACCGCGCTATTCAAATCAGTGTTGTTTACATATAACAGAACCGTATACAAAGCAGTCAGACTGTATTGTAATTTACAATGAACAGGAACTGTAACTTGGACATAACTGCGGTAACTATCTACAACTTATATACACTAGAAACACTAGTAACAATCTGAACTTACTAGTATTTACATGGAGTGATGTTGGTGGGGTTAGCTGCAGGAGAGTGTGCTGGGTGTGTTGTTGGAGAGGTCCTGTATCTTGGGGTGTCTGTTTGTGAGCTGTCTTCTGGGTAGTACTGCAAGAATAGGTGGTGCTTCAGCACCTTCCTAAATTGGGACAGGTCAGTGCTTGCTCTAATGGCTTTAGGGAGGGCATTCCAACATCTGGGTGCATAAAACATGAACGCCTTGTTGGATGTTGCATGGTTGCATTTCGTTATTGCATTGGGTGTTGTCAGTTTATTGACAGCTGTGGATCTTCTGGATCTGGTCTGCGGTGTGGGGTGGATTAGCCCAGTGATGGAGGTGGTAGGTTGGTTCTTTATGGCCTTAAAGGAAATTACTAGGATTTTGAAAGCTAGTCTGCCGTGGATTGGTAGCCAGTGGAGTTGTTTCAGGATTGGTGTAATGTGTTCTATTCTTGAGGCTCCATATAGAATTCTGGCAGCTGAATTCATAGCCAGCTGGAGTGGGTTCAGTGCTGCCTGTGGGAGTCCATGTAGAATTGCATTAGCATAGTCGAAATGTGGGATTGCGAGAGCTTGGTAGATTGTGCAGAAGTCATCTGGGTCCAATAGAGGTCACAGATGCCGTAGTGTCCATATTTTATGGTATATTGCCTTGACTGTGTTTCTTATGTGGATTTTCAAGTCCAGCCGTTGGTCCAGCGTGACTCCTAGGTAGTGGATCGTGGGTTTGGCAGCCAGCTTGGCATTCTTCACCTTTAAGGAAGCTGGAGGGGTGAAACCTTGGTTTCTCTTGATGAAGAGAACATCTGTCTTGTTGTGGTTTATTTGGAGATTTTGGGTATGGAGCCAGTCAGCAACAGCGTCGAAACAGCTTGTTAGTGGGGAGAAGTCGGGCTGGTCCATTGAGAATGGCATGTATATCAGTACGTCATCTGCGTATACCAGGCAAGCGACGTTAAAAGAGCGGATCGGGGCACAGATGGGTTGCATGTATATGTTGAACATCAGTGCCAATAGCGAGGAACCCTGTGGCACACCCTGTTTTTGTTGGAAGGGTTCCGAGGTTGAGGTGCCTGTTCTTACGTGCTGCCATCTGTCGGTCAGGTAGGATTTGCACCAGCTTAGAGCTATGTCCTGTATTCCCTTTTCCTTGAGACGTCCCAATAGCAGCTCGTGGCTCACAGAGTCGAAGGCCGCTGCGATATCCAAGAAAATAAGGGCAAACCCTTGTCAGATATTGTCAATTCCTAGTACTATCGTATTGAAGAGGGTGGTAAGGAGGGTTTCAACGCCATGTGCTTCTCTGAATCCGTGCTGACATGGATCTAGCGGTGCGGCCGTCTCAATATGGTTTTGAATTTGGCGTTGGACTACCTTTTCTTACCTTGGCGAGAAGTGGGATGCTTGCAATTGGTCAGAAGGATTTGACCTTCAGGGGTCCAGTTTGCTGTTTTTCAGCAGCGGCCTGATGGAGGTGTGTTTCAGCTTTTGTGGGAATGAACCTGATGAGAATGAAAGATCCATGAGCTTGGTCAGGAACTGGCTGAGATCACTGCGTAGTTCTTTTATCCAGAACACTGAACAAGGGTCATTTGGTGCGGTGGTGGTGTTGATGGAGGCGATGGTGTCTTCGATGTCCCTTTTTGATAGGGTGGTGAATTTGGTCAGTGGCGTTGGGTGGGGGGGTTTGTGTAAAGTGGTGGGGCTTGTAGTCTTATTGGTTTGCTGAGATTTTGAGTGAAGATAGTCGGCATATTCCTGTGGTTGAGGCATGCTAGGTTGGTCTGGAGATGGTTCTTTTGTTAGGGACTTCACTATATTGAAGAGGTCATGTGGTTTACTCAACGAATGTTTCAGAAGGTCCATGTGGAATTGCTTCCTCCTCTCCATTGTTGCTTCTCAGTGCTTTCTTAGGTGTAGGTTATATGTACTCTGGGCTTCCGCGGAGCGTGACCGGCACCATCGTCTCTCTAGCTTGCATAGGTGGAGTAGTGACAATCTCAGTTCCGTGGCATACCATGGGGCAGACTCTCGCCTCCTTTGTGTTTTGTTCGTGGGTGGGAGCTGAGCGATGGCACCGAGGCTGTTGTCCCAGCTGGAGATCATTTCTTCCAAGCTAGGGGCTGTTGCGTTGAGAAGTGGAAGGGCTTTTTCGAGGATTTCTTCTTTGTGAAAGGGCCGGAAACATCTTGCTACTGCTTTGGAGGAGACAGTAGGTCTGCTGGTGATGTTATGGTTGTGGCATTGAACAGGCATTTGAAATCTTATTAGGCTATGGCCAGACCAGGGAATTGGGGTTATGACCATTGTGAAGTTGTGGGTTGTTTCCATGGCCATTTGTGGGGCAAAGACCAGGTCCAGTTTGTTTCCTTTGGCATGGGTGGGTGCGTTGACTAGTTGCTTGTATCCAAGCTCCTTGAGAGCTTCGAGGAAGGCTGTGGCATGGGTGTCCTGTAGGGCGGGCAGGTTGAAGTCTCCTAATAACCAGTTTGGGGAGCGTTTGCCCCCAGAGTTGCAGGCGAGGTCAATTATAGTTGAGAGGTCATCTGGTGATGCCACGGGTGCTCAATATAGTAGGTTGATGGAGCAATGATTGTTGGCTATACTAATTGTGTCCAGGTGGGCTGTGCTGGTGGCATTGATCGGTTTAAACTGGAGCTCTGTTTTGGAGATGACAAGTACTCCTCCACCTCTCCGATTCGCTCTGTGGCAGGTGTGGATTGAGAAGTTGGGGGGTAGCATCTGGTAGAGAAGGACCGGGTCGTCATCAGAGAGCCATGTCTCTGTGATCATTAGAATGTCCAAATCATGGAGGGTTATCATATCTGAGGTAACTGTCCATTTTTTGCGGATTGAGCGAGCATTGATGAGGGCACATTTCAAACTATGTGGGTGAGGATGTTTCTCTAGGTGAGGCTTTGTGGAGTGTTGTAGTGAGATGTAGAGTATGTGGGGGTGGAACTTGTACTTGGCTTCGGTATAGGAGTGGTGAGGGTTACCTGTCCATCTCCTCCCTGTGCTCTGTAAGACTGGTATATGGTTGCCGCCTGGGTTAAGGGCCAGTGTTCTGTTGGGTAATCCAGCGAGGAAGTAGAGGGTGGCTATTGCTAGGATTGGGTGCACCATTCTGGGTGTTCGTCCCGTGATTGGGTAGGTCTGGCACGCTATCTTCTCTAATAAGGACAGGTAAGCACAGATTAGCTGTCAGCTCTGATGGAGGTAGGTAAATACTGCTAGCTATCTGACCTAGTGTGGCAAGTAAGTTGGCATACAGTCAGGTCTATTGCAGACAGGTAATACAGGCACGCTGTCAGGTCTAGTACAGTATGTAAATCCGGTACCTATCAGGTTTATTGCAAGCAGGTAATACAGGCACTTTCTTGGTCTAGTACTGCACATAAGTCAGTCATCTATCGGACTAGTACAGTCAGGTGTACGAGGTGTGCTATTCGTTCTTTCGGGGGTCGCTCTCTGTTAGTGGGCTCGAGCTTAACACCTTTTGGTCAATATAGTTTTAATAAACGTACTCGCATGTGGTCTTGGTGGGTTTGTGGATTCTTCCATTTGCTTGGGATACTCGGTGTCTGTGTGTTGCCCTCTGGATTTGGCCATCGCCTAAGGGCCACGCTAAAGGGCCCTCTGGCGAGGCCCTTGTAAGATTTGGTCAGTTATTCTTCTGTAGGTCCTGGGTTCATTTCACTTCACAGAGGCAGTGGGGCTTGTAATAAAACAAGCAAACAGGTGTGGCTTGGAGAAAGGTTTTTATGTAGAAATAGGCTTAATACATAGGTATTGAACAGAGGTATATAGTGATTGTTACAGAGCTGTTTCAGTGTGCATCAATGAATCTGTGTGTGCATGTGCATGTGTGAAGTGTAAGAAAGAGAGATAGGCCCGAACATGTGGCTCAGAGCCTCATGGCAAGGGAGAGAGAGAGAGAGCGGGGGAGTGGTGAAGGGAATTGATTATCAGAGCCTCCTGTCCTTCATTTTGGATGAATGGTGAAAGAGAGAGAGACAGGAAGTGTTTCTGTCTTTTATAGTGAACTGAATCCTTTCCAGCACTTCCCCTTGAGGTCTGCTAGCCACTCCCTTTAAGGTATGCCATTCTTGATTTAGCAAGGAGGGACTTCAGACAGGCCTTGGAGAATGAAATCACCAGGGGGTCAGAGTTAATCTCATCTTGTAAACTGTCCTATTACTTTTGGAGACTGAAGTCACCAGAGTCCAAAGCTGCATGAAATGTATGCTGACATCTCCCACACCTTTTTTATTTTTATTTATTATTTGTGCCTGGAAATGGTGGAAGCAAGCCTGTGGTACCTGTCCCAGCTGCCATTACCTGATAGTAGGCAGCTTGTCTAATACCTCCTGTATTAAATACCTTGCTATGTCCAGCAAGTCCCCCGTCCTGCACAGTACTGTCTCTAGTACTTTCTCTAGTGTTCTAGAGATAAACAAGTCTCCTTATGAGTCCAAACCTCGTGTCTTAGGTAGAGCAGCCACTACTGGGGGGGGGAACCCAATATGCTACCTCCGTGCCCGTCTTAGAGAGAGTGAACAGTGCATAAGGTCTGCAGGAATTTTTGAGGAGGCTAAAGCAAAAAGGTACCAGGATGCTATGAGTGAGGATAGGAAGCAATACTAGACTGCAGCTGACTCTGGTATTCAGTGTAATAGGAAATGCCAAATTAGCCAAATTAGCCTGGATGTAGGGGTGGATGCTGGAGAAGTTCAGTGTAACTACCTTAAAATGTTGTGGCTCTGTATGACATGTGCTGCAAGGATATGTACATTTGTTTCATTTTACAACACAGGAAAATTACGATAATGCATAGCAATATTTCTACAGCAGTTAAAATAATAATAGGGTGAATAAAAACATTAAAGACATGATCAGCAGTAGGTGAGTAACCAAATAACAATTCCCACACAGACACGTGGGCATCTTGTAGCAAATGTCCAACAATTTGTTGAATGTGTCCATTCTCATAAGCGATGGTGTGATTCACTTCAGTGGATGTTGTTTTAAGGTGATCAAAATAGGCATGGAGTTCTGTAAAGTTGAGCAGTTTATGTAGTGTCTCTTCTCCCATGCCAAGTGGTAAGGGATGCACAGCATATGAGATAAAGTCTGGAATGTCGATAGAGTCATTGGTAACCAGCGGTGTGGAATAAGTTGTCCCGTTAATGGTGATGGAGACCAGTGGTGTATGACTGCACCAGGTATTGTTTGGTAAATAGTTTGAACTGTACAACAAAGTGTTCTTGGGAAGGCGAATGTCATGCATTCTGGGAGCAATCGAAAAAGAAACGTTCTGGGGAAAGAACAGATGAAAACAAAAGTGTCCAGCTCCAAGGTAATACAAACTGTGTAAGGTAGTCAGGGAATATGAGAGCTTAACAGTCAGGGAGCAAGAGGAGGAATTGTTCAAGCAGGAGGTGTCAGCCTCTTTAAACTGGTGAGGTTGACACTTGAACTGAAATGTAGTCTGCTCACACAAACTGGGGTCCATCGGCTTGAATGAAGTCCAGGTGTCGTCCAGTGGCTGCACCCATGTGAGATGGTCCACAGGATACATAAGCATATTATCAAACTTCACCCCAATATTAACAATAGGATAAATAACTGTATGTTGTCCTGACCATGGGATCAAAGTACAGATAGAGCAGGCTTGTGGTGAACAAATGGGAACACTAACTGTCCACCAATCAAGGTGAGCTATAGCAAATTTTTGGTATTAGCCATATGAATGAGAGATGGTGGCCAGTGTCCTAACTTAGCAGTGATTAGAATTTCCTTTAGTATAGTAATAAGCTCGATCTGTACTTGATCACAGGCAAGAGCCCAGGAAATATTCTTTTCCAATCTATATTCTGCATGTGCTAAGGTAACAATTTTCTGTTCTATAATGGGAGATATAAGAGCAAAGGTATCTACAACTACATTGGACAGTTTAGAGGAAGCTTCATTATGTTGTGAGGTAAAACCATCCGCAGCATGCTGAGCAGTGGATCCCATTTTATTACGGAGCACCTCTATATCAATTATATTAAGGGCACCCAGTGCAGTCCCTGTGCCACCTAAAATTGTATCAATTAATTCACGCTTGTGTCGAAATTGCTTGGCTCGTGGTGTTACTGACTGCATATCAAACCAAGTATTGAGCATTTGTATGTGGTTGGCAACAAACTGAGAGCAATTTGGATATTTGTGAGTAACTAGAAACAATTTGGGAAATAGATGCCAAGTAAGAAAATGGTATTCCACATCATATAAAACATCGTGTGGTGCATCATATTTAATCTGAAAGGGATGTCCTTCCTGAAATGGGTGGATATCAGAAAGGTAGAGTACAGGAGGAGCAGAAGTGGTGGGAGGGGTGGGATGAGGGGTGGTAGGTAAACAAGATACATCCAAAAGGAATGAAGTCTCAGTGATGTGCTGTTGATCACTCACAACCCATGTACAGTCAAACCTCGGTTTTCATGATTAATCCGTTCGAAAAAGTCTGACTAAAACCGAAACGTATGAAAACTGAAGCAATATTTCCCATAAGAAATAATGTAAATCCAATTAATCCGTTCCAGACACCCAAAATATTCACAAAAAATACATTTTATAGAGAATAACTATATTTTTACATACAGAAAACAATGAGAAATAAATATAAATGACGAATGAAATGGATAAATGAACATTTAACATCACTGAAAGCAAGCTAAGTACAGTACTGTACAGTACAGTATGTTAACATCTGGCCTTAGCCACCCCTGACAAGCTGCTCTGCCCAGCTCTCTTCGGAATCACATTGGATTCAGCCCATTAAAATACCTTTACATTATCTGCTCAATGCTTCAGAAAGGCAGAAAATCTTAATGATATAGCTTCAGACGTACCCTGCAAGAAAAAGAACTGCCTCCCACATTCATGCAACATCTCCTGCTTACGTTGACAGCTTTTCTTCCCTGCTACCTCCGAGCCTGAGGGGGTGCTCCAGAGAACGGGCAGGCGGTGGACGAGATCGGGGCCTTCCTCTCTGCGCAATCCTTGCCTCTCTGACTCTGACCAGGCTCGAGGATGTGTTTCATTTACGTGCTCAGCTGACTTTCGCTTCTCATCACGCTGGCGATCAATGAGTCCGGGGGGCAGTGCTGCCGGGACCGGGAGGGCGTTCCGGCAGTGTATACAGACCGGTGTGCAGCGCGAGGGTGTATGTATTTACAGTACTTTACTTTCCGAAAACCGAGGCGATATACGAGAACCGGGACAAAATCTCAGTCAAAAAAGACGTTGAAAACCGAAGCGATGTATGAGAACCGGGACAAAATCTCAGTCAAAAAAGACGTTGAAGAGGAAGTGACGTCACCGACCGGGATGGCGGCTTGATGCAGTAGCTCCCTTCGAGATATTAAAAATCGCGCAATAATTTTTTGCACTGAGCCTCCCCACCCCCGGGAACGAACGCAAATTGCGGTTGAAGGGTCGGGGTTTGAGATGTCGACTAAGAAAAAGCTCGACAAGTTTCGTTCTAGCTATGCCCCCCTCCGTTCTCAAAAGGAGCGGGCCGAAAAGGATGACACCGAAACCGAGGACGAGCTTGAGAATGCTGACGAGGCCTGCACTAAAGGGGACCTCCGGCGCTGGTGTCATGAAATCAAAGCAGAGGTCCTGGGAGTAAAGCGCGAAGTGAAAGATCTTTTTGCAGAATTCCGCCAGGATTTGCAGGCTCTGGGGCACCGCGTGGAGGTCCTCGAGGACCACGTGGATGAAATGGCCGCCGCAGCACAGACGGTGCGCATAATGGACAGTCGCTGGCAAGAGGACACAGAGGACCTGCGGAGAAAACTTGAGGATCTTGAAAACCGATCCAGACGCTGCAACATCCGCATTCGTGGGGTCCCGGAGGAGGATCGGTTTAAACAAGCGGCTAATGTGGTGCGTGAAATCTGCGAGGCCCTGTTGAAAGGAGCCGCTCGGGAGCCGACAGGCCACGCAACTGGCATCAGTATAGAAAGAGCGCACAGGGCCCTGAGATCTCCTCCAGGGAACCGACCACGGGACCTCATAGCCTGCCTTACTCATTTTCCACAAAAAGAGGAGATCATGAGAGCGGCAGCTCAGGTGGGCAAGTTGCGCTGGCAAGGTTCCGAGATAGAAGTGTTCCAGGACTTAGCGCCGCAGACGTTACAACGCCGAAAGCAGATGCGGCCGGTTACGGAATATCTGAGGGGCAAGCAAATCAAATACAAATGGCTTTTTCCCTTCGGCATTCAGTTTGAGGCTGGAGGGGTGACTCATCGTGCCAAGTCACTCCATGAGGCCTGGCGGTGCCTTGATGAGGTTAAGGCCCCGAACTTACCTAAGAATCGTGCGGCCCCCGGTCAGCCTGATCAGATCCGAGAGCAGTCCATTATCTTGGAAAAGTTGAGATGGCATCGGATTCCTACGAAGGGTCATCGTTTGCATCGGACATCTGGGGATGCGAACCCCCCTGGGGCCTCGGAGCTGGGAGAGCCTCAGCTGCAGCCTGCCGCAACTGCCGAGCACTGAAATTTGGGGTCAGCACAGAGAGACAAAAATTTTGGAAACGTCACTTCGGGCTCCAGTGGAATTCAGCTATTTGACTTGGGCCTACACTCAACCTTGCGAGTCTTGCTTGGCCTGGATTGATTAGCAGTGCCCAGCTCACGCGCTGCCTACATAGACCGTCGGAGCCTGGAGGTTTGGCAGGGGCCGGGCCCGAGAGGGGAAGTGGGGGCCTGCTCAGTGGCACCATTTGGCCTCCCCGCTCGGGGCCTGACCTATATAGGTTTACTGTTGTTAAGGGGAAATTAAGTTGGGTCCTGTTGGGATCTTTTAGGTTGGTTCGGGGGGGTATATAGCTCTGGGTTGGAGAGAAATGTCTGTTTAACTGCCTTTTTGCCCTTTTTTTTTCTATGTGTTTTATGCCTTCCATTTCCTATAGCAAGCGGGGCATGATAACGGGAGAGGGGATTGGATAATGGATCCGGGCTTGATAGTTGCAGAGTACTTTGGTCTGTTATTTAATAGCAGGGGGGGGGGACTCCGGGCTCCGGTATCATCTCTGTCTCGGAAGGTACGTTTCTTCCTTTGGAGAGGGGCGACAGGCATAGGGCCTGTTGAAAGAGTTTGGGAGGGTGGGGGGAAGGGTGTAGGGGGGGGTCAACAGCAGGGGGGAGGGGGGGTTGGGAGGGAGGGGGGCGGGGGAGGGTTGTTAGGGGGTGGGAGGGGGTATATAGGCTAGCTTATGTGCTGGAGTTGCCGGAGCTCATGTGGTTGACGCCCATAGATGGCGGGTCTTAAGGTGGGCTCTATTAATGTGAGAGGTCTTAACACACCCCAAAAGCGGAAAGCATTTTTTTCGGGAGGCCACACGCTGCAGTTGGCAAGTTATCTTTGTGCAGGAGACGCACTTACTACCGAAAGACGAGCACTTATTACGACATGGGGCATATACTGATGTGTGGTTCAATGCGGAGGGTTCTCATAAAAAGGCTGGAGTGGCTCTTTTGGTTCGCAGGGACGTCTCTTTCCAGTTGGGCGGGGTGAGTAAAGGTGTAAAGGGGTGGGTCCTGTTAATCTGGGGCGTGTTGCATGGACAGGAGGTTACTTTTTTGAATGTTTACGGCCCTAATGATCCCCACACGGTATTTTGGAGCTCGCTGTCTAGTTGGCTTTCTGACAAAGTGCATGGAGCACTGTTGCTGGGGGGGGGATTTCAACGAAGTATTGAACCCTCGGCATGATAGGGCTCCAGGGGGTACAGGAGGGGATACCAAAGGGCGAACCCAGTTGAAGAATTTCATGAGGAGCTATGGGTTGGGAGACTTATGGCGCCAGCTGTACCCGCAGGGGCTTGACTATACGCACTATTCCCAGGTACATCAAAGTTACAGCAGAATAGATTTTTTTCTTGGGGATGCTGCATGGTTCCCAAAACTCTTGAAAGCTGGGATTGAACCCATCACTTGGACGGATCATAGCCCGATCTGGGTGGAGTTTGGCGGGGAGCGGGATACGAGTGGCCGGTCCTTCTGGCGTCTTAATGAAAGCCTATTGCAGGATCCTGCGGTGATCGCTAGCGTCACCGATGAAATTAAGCATTTTTGTGAAGTAAATGACACGGAGGACGTCTCCTTGGGGATTCAGTGGGATGCTTTGAAGGCGGTCCTCCGAGGGGTGCTACTACAGAGCGCTGCCCGCAAGAAGAAAGCTAGAGGGGAAAAAGAGGCTCAATTGCTTCAGAAGATTGCTGAGTTGGAGCGCCGCCATAAAAGGGGGGGGGAAACTCGTGTACAGGTACAATTGGCGAAGGCTCGAGCAGACTTAATCTCGTTGCAGATGGAGACGATCAATTACCAACTACGTCGTGTTAATCAGACGTATTATGAGTTTCACAATAAAGCGGGCCGTCTACTCGCACGGAAGTTGCAGGATAGGGATCGGCGCTCCACCATTCTAAAAGTTAAGGGGCCGGGAGATCGGCTTGTCTTCCGGAACAAGGATATTCGGGAGCAATTCCGTCAATACTATGAGGCCTTATATACTAGTGAGATGGTAGGGTCCTCAACAGCGGCGCTTCAATATATTCAAGAGGGGGGAGGTCTCCCTGTCATTTCTGACTTGGATCGCGAGCTTCTGAATCAGGAGATTACGCTGGAGGAAATTTACCAGGTGATCAAGGGTTTGCCTCTAAATAAATCCCCGGGCTTAGATGGCTTTCCCGTGGTGTTTTACAAGAAATTTCAAACAACATTAGCTCCATTATTACATCGGTTATTCAATGCGGTTCTCCAGGGCCAGCAGTTACCTCCTTCCATGAGTCAGGCGGGAATCACGGTGATAGCAAAGCCCGGCCGGGACCCTGCTAATTGTGGCTCTTATCGCCCTATTTCTCTTCTGAACACGGATGGGAAATTATTGGCGAAGATTCTGGCGAATCGCTTGGGGCGCATATTGCCCACGCTTATTCATTCGGATCAGACGGACTTTATCCAGGGCCGTACCACGGGTGATAACATTCGCAGAGCCCTCCAGGTGATGTGGGAGGCCCAATCTCAGCAACAGGAACTTCTTCTTTTGGCTGTGGATGCCGAAAAGGCGTTTGATAGAGTAGAATGGGGGTTCATGTATGCGGTACTCGATGCTGTGGCGATTGGCCCTAATATGATGTCCTGGATACGGGCGTTGTATGCTCACCCGGTCGCAACGGTAAAAATTAACGGTAGGCACTCTGAGTTTTTCTCCTTGGGGAGGGGAACGAGGCAGGGGTGCCCCTTATCCCCCTTGTTATTTGCCTTAACGATGGAGCCTCTGGCTCAGCATCTTCGGTGCAATGTGGATGCACGGGGAGTCACGGTTGGATCAGCAGTGCATAAATTGGCGATGTTTGCGGATGATCTCCTGCTATTCATTACGCAGCCGTTGCTGGCTTTGCCCACGTATATGCTTGAGTTGAAGCGCTTTAGGGCGGTCGCTGGGTTCAAGATCAACTGGGACAAAACGGAAGCACTTGGGGTCACCTTGTCAGGTGCCTTAACGGAACAGCTGCAGAAGTGTTTTCCCTTCCGATGGGCGACTAGCAAGATCAAATACTTAGGGGTGTATCTTACACGTCATTTCGATCAATTATATGCGGCTAATTACCCAGAGTTGCTGCAACAGTTAAGTAGTACCTTGGAGCGCTGGCATCGTGAGGGAATCTCATGGTTGGGCCGGATAGCGACCGTCAAGATGATGGTCTTACCTCAGTTATTGTATCTCTTCCAAGTCCTGCCTATTAAGGTTCCGCGGCACGTTCTTTGCAGGCTTCAACGGAAGCTGTTCCTATTTGTATGGAGGCATCGGCCTCCCCGCATTGCACGGACTGTTATGTATAGAGCTAGAAGAAAGGGGAGGCTGGGTATGCCGCTGATTGCTGATTATTATCTCGCCGCGCAAATGCGGCAGGTGATGGAATGGCGGGCCCCTACGTCGTCAAAGGGGTTTCTTCAGATTGAGCAGCATGCCGTCCCGTCCTTTAAATTATGTTGGTTACCCTGGTTGTCGCGGGGCACTCTGCAGGGGGACTGGACTCACAATCCTATTATTCGCCACCTATTGGAGGAGTGGGGTAGGGGGTGGCGCCGCATCAATGCACAGTTAGGGACGTCTTTGCTTTCACCAATGCGAGCCACTCCAGCCTTCGTGCCGGGCAAAGAGAGGGTTTTTCAGCTTTGGGAGGATCAGGGCCTGTCCCGATTTGTGCACCTATTAGATGACGACGAGATCAAATCTTTTGCCCAATTGAGAGCAGAGTTTCATTTAGAAAACCGCGATTTCTTCGCTTACTTGCAGGTAACTCATTATCTGCGTCAAAAGGAGCTCAGGAACCGCATAGAGGAGGGTCTCAATGAGGGTTTGTGGGTCAGCCATCATCGCTCTAGAGGGCTGATCCGCATGCTTTATCTCAGCTTGCGGAGGGCCTCCGAGGGCGAACCCCGCTTAAAATATATGGTGGAATGGGAGACTGACCTTGGGAGGCAGTGGGACGATGATGGATGGACGGCCATTTATAAGGCAGCAGCCAAGTCCTCTATTTGTACCTTGATTCAAGAGAACACTTATAAGATCTTAATGCGGTGGTATTATACTCCTGAGCGCTATCATAAGATGTTCCCTGCAGTGTCTGATCTTTGTTGGAGGGGTTGTGGGGCTAAGGGAACCTATTTCCATATGTGGTGGGAGTGCCCCCAGGTTTCCTCTTACTGGACAAGGGTCCGGGATAAAATGGCTCTTATCTTTGGGGTGCGAATGGAGCTTTGCCCCTCTCTCTTTCTCTTGGGGGTTTGGCCAGCTACCTTATCCACCCATTGGTCTCGTCCTATGCGAGCATGTATTGTGGCTGCCAGGTGCGAGATCGCCTGGAGATGGAGACAAGGGGGAGCGCTAGACTTACATCATTGGACTATCCGTTTGCAGAACGTTCTGCATATGGAACGTTTGACTGCCCTTCGAAGAAATCAGGGGGAGCGGTTCGAGCGTCAATGGCAACCACTCATTGCATACCTAGCAACTCCAGGTACGAGCTAGCACTTTTTCTTGCGTAGGGAAGGGAAGGGTATGAGGGACGTGGGGAGGCCTCACTAGTGGTTCTTCCCATTTTTGGTCAGGGCGGGGGGAGAGGGGAAGGAATGGTTCTATCTATCTGATATCATGTTGATCGTTACATTCTGGATATATTGTGGGGGGGAGGGAAGTATTTACGATTTTACTTATTATTCTGTTTTATTTCGTATTGCTTTGTTGACTTGCGGAATTTAAACTATAAAAACCAATAAAGATTAAGTTACAAAAAAAAAAAAAAAAGACGTTGAAAACCGAAGCATATGAAAACCGGGGCAAATGAAAACCGAGGTTTGACTGTATAAGTTATTTTCCAGGTACCTTTGTCCTGACAGGAAATATTGTACAAAATCAAAGCAGGAGGACCTAGAAAGTAACGTTCTGGGCGTGTCCTCAATTCTTGTGTCCTTTCTAGAGAAGTGGAAACTGGTGGCTCCCACTGTACTTGAGTGATGTTTAATGAATAGAACACTGGCTTGTCCTGTACCGAACAGAAACTCAGGATGACCAGATCCTTTCCTTCCGGGAAAGGTGGGGGTATTTCTTGGTAGCGATACACTCCACCTGTGGAATTAGCCCAGCTAATCGTGCATATTCGGATGATAGTTCCTGTAATGAGACTTGAGTAGAAGAGAGCAGATACAAGAACAACAGGAAACCGAGACATAATAAAAGCAAACTTGTTTCACTCTACTAGGGAGTAAACTAATGCTCCCCACTTATACTATGTAACAACAAAACACACAAAAAAAATAATAATAATAATTTCTACTTATTTACATAACTATTAAACACATGTCAACTATACAGCAGGAATAAATAGTTACTGTCCTCAAGCGACTTTTGTTCAGAAAGCAGCTGTCCGTGCTGTCTTCAGGTGGTGTCTGGAAACAAAGACTGATAAAACACATATTACCCATATGGTTTTAACTGGGTGATGTGTTTCCAGTATTGCTGGTTGTCAGGCATTAGGATCTGTTATAGGCTTGGGCCTAAGGTATCAGTAACTAAGTACGGTACCTCCCACTGTGCAGTTCCAAAGGGGAGGTTTGGTCTAGGTCTCATCTCTGCAAGACACTAGTGACAGGGCTTCCTTCATGTATTCATGAAATATTGATGGGGAATCCTTATATCCCTGTGGAAGCCCAGTCCATGCACACTGTTTCGGCCAGGCTGGTGAATTGTATGTGGAATAAATAGGTCTAATCAGACCCCTCTCCTCCAGTATCTTCACAATTTTAGTCACTAGTTCTATAGCCTGATGAGGTACTGGGTATTGCTTCTTTGGTGGAGGATCCTCACCTTCCAACAGTATTTCTGTGTGCATTTTCCCACAATCTAACTTGTCTTGAACCCAGACTGGAATATCAGCCACTTCTGAGGGAATTACACACAGATCATACTGCTGAGCTGCCTTAGTGCACTGAGTTGCTAACTGCATGGAAATGACTTCATGCACTAAAGTTTTAGAAGCACTTGAAGTTCCTGAATACTGCCACAATTTAAGATTAGCCATATCCACCACCAAATTTAACTGGTTGAGAACATCAATTCCAATTGTTTCTTTTGGTGTGTTCACTATAGTGGAGGCAGTGGTTTCCAACATTTCCTTATTTTGTTCACTGTGCACAGGGATACCCCATTTAACTGGGATAGCCACACATTTGGAAGCTGTGTCATTAATTCCTTGAATTTCATAAATTTCCATATTTTTCTGATCTGCAGTGGGAGAAGCTCTGTTAGTAAAACTAATTCAAGCCCCTGTGTCAATCAAAGCTAATTTATCCTGACCCCCTATTCTGCTGATAACATTGGGGCGTGCACAAGAGTCCAGTATCAAGGGTGTTACAAGCCTTAAATTGTGTCCTGGGCCTGTATCCATTTCATCATCCAGAGGCTCTGGAATTGAGTCCTCTGCTGAGATAAAGGAGGCAGGCTGAGCTATGAAGGCTTGAGACATTTTGATATCTGAACTCAAGAGGTCAGGACACCCCTATGCACTAGCCTTGTGTTTGTCCTGAGCTGCTTGTAAATCCTGTTTTAATTTATCTATTTCTATCTGCAGTATATGTTTGTCTTGTACCCATTTAGTTTTCTCCTTTTCTAGCCCATCTGTCTGTGCTTTGAGCTCCTGAAAAGGAATGTAACCTGAAGAGTTTCTAAAAGTACCTCTGCCATGTGCTCTCCAAGGTGTGTGTCCTCTGTCTGTGTTTCTTGTGTACTGAGAGGATCCCTCGGCTTGCCACTTAGGTGTGTGTCCTCTGTCTGTGTTTCTTGTGTACTGAGAGGATTCCTTGGCTTGCCACTTCCGTGCTTCTGATACTGTAATGACCTGCGAGGGCTGGGTCTTCCAAACAGACCCAATTTTGAGCATTAAAGTATCAAAAGGGGTTGCTTCAGGGTCTTCAGAAAATAACAGAAGGTGTTTTGTAATCTCAGGGGATAGCAATTCTAATAAAAATTCCTTATGCATGCTCTCCCCATAATCTTCTGCCTTGGGCCAGGACTCCTGCTCATTAAGAACTGCTTTTAAAATCCAGGCTCTATATGCAAACTGTTCCAGTGTATCATTTGGTAAAGGTGAAATAATTTTAAATACTTGCATTGGGGAACAGTGAAATAGTTTCTCAGTACCCCTTTTAACCAACTGGTATGGGTGAGTGAGAGAGCCAACTCTATAATAGTGTGACCCCAGAGCCAAATGCATAAGTCTATCAAAGTCTGATTGTTTTCTTCTGTATTTCCCTAGACCCCAGTGAATCAGAATATCAATCGCCCATTTAACCCACTGATTTACATTAAGAGGCATAGTGCCAATTTTCTCAACTATTTTTTCTATATCTCTATCTTTTAAATTTTCCTGCACCATTACTTTAACTGGTGCTTTGAGTTCAGTACTGGGTGCCATGTCTAAGTCATCTGAATTATCCTCCTGGCAGAGATCCTGATTATTGCTGGGTTCTGGCTGAGATAAACTATCAGAATTTTGTTCCTCTGATTCAGCTGTATTCTTCCCATTTCTAAGTCCAACTATGCATACTTTAGTATTCTTTTGTTTGTCAGTAGCTTGTATGCATTGCTCATAAGGTGTGTCATAGGCATAGGGGGCTGAGGGAGTGGGTGTTGGCTTTTGTCTTACAGATGCCAATTGATCCTTAACGTGCCTCAATTCAAGTTTAAGTGCTTCTAATTGCTCACTAACAGTTATAAAAGAATTTGTGGCTTGTATCACTTGAGTTCTTTGTATAGAGATGCAAATTTGTGCCTCCTCAAGGTCTTTGTTTAATTGTGTGCACTGAGAAGTCAGTTCAGAGTTTTCTTGTCTCATGCTAATGAGTCCCCTGCACATGCCTTTTATAAAAAGGCATTTTCTTTTATTTGTTTTCTTTTTGAATTCTTGATCATGGTTTAACATTTGTCTTTGAATATTATACCATGATGACTCAGGGAATTCCCCTTCAAAGGGACCCCCTTTCCTCTTACAGTATGAAATTAAAATTTCTTTAAGTTCTTTAAAATCAAAGGCTTCCATATTTGATACTGCAGAAAGGCTGTAGTTGGACTATCTCAAATGTGTAACCTTAGAAGGAGGAATGCTCACTTTTATGAAGAAGTGAGACTTAGAATTAAAGTTGGAATGGTATAAATTTTATGGGTGTTCAGTAAAGAGTACTGGCATACAGACCACGCCTTAAAATTATACCTGAATAAAAAGTGCTTGTCACCTCTTTAACAGGGTGGAGGTTTAGGGTAAAGTTATAGTAAGAAGGGTGTTAGGAGATTAACAGAATTGTTGTATCAATTGCAGCCAGCTTTAAGCCTGCTCTCACTAAGATAGTTACTGACAGGAGACAGAAAAATAAAAGTTAAAAGGGACAGGAGGTAATAGCTTTATCAGGAAAAATGTATATTGTATTCAATGAGGGACTGTTTACCTGTGTACCACTTCCAAACTAAATCTGGACTATCTCTCTGTCTTTTCTTAGCAGCTCAAATACTATAGAAAAATCTTTAGAAAGCCTATACATCAAAATAAGACAATTGCAAGCCACTCTGTGTGATGTCCTTAAAATTCTAGATTCTTACAGAGCCTTTTGACAATAAAAATCTCACCTTGTCTAACCCACAAAACAAAATTTTAAATGGTCACACGGACTTTCGATTCTGTCTCACTCTGTCTGAAATCTACTTAATGTATTATATAAAAATTATTACTTACCCAACTGGAGGTCTGCTGTGAAATCCGAGAGACGAGTCCCCATAAAGATGTAAGATTTGGTCAGTTATTCTTCTGTAGGTCCTGGATTCATTTCACTTCACAGAGGCAGTGGGGCTTGTAATAAAACAAGCAAAGAGGTGTGGCTTGGAGAAAGGTTTTTATGTAGAAATAGGCTTAATACATAGGTATTGAACAGAGGTATATAGTGATTGTTACAGAGCTGTTTCAGTGTGCATCAATGAATCTGTGTGTGCATGTGCATGTGTGAAGTGTAAGAAAGAGAGATAGGCCCGAACATGAGGCTCAGAGCCTCATGGCAAGGGAGAGAGAGAGAGAGCGGGGGAGGGGTGAAGGGAATTGATTATCAGAGCCTCCTGTCCTTCATTTCGGATGAATGGTGAAAGAGAGAGACAGGAAGTGTTTCTGTCTTTTATAGTGAACTGAATCCTTTCCAGCACTTCCCCTTGAGGTCTGCTAGCCACTCCCTTTAAGGTCTGCTATTCTTGATTTAGCAAGGAGGGGCTTCAGACAGGCCTTGGAGAATGAAATCACCAGGGGGTCAGAGTTAATCTCATCTTGTAAACTGTCCTATTACTTTTGGAGACTGAAGTCACCAGAGTCCAAAGCTGCATGAAATGTATGCTGACAGCCCTCAGGTGCAGGCCCGCCGGCGCAGGCGTGCCAAGGGCGCCGAGTGTTTTAATTTCTGGCATTGGGCCATATTGGCCTTGGGGGGCCGATCGGGGAGGAGTGATCCTCCCGCTCAACTCCCCGATGCTGGATCAGACCCCGAGTGGTGTCCGGCGTGGTCTGGTGCTGGCGTTGGGCCCACTTGGCCTTGGGGGCTGATAGGGGAGGAGCAATCCTCCTGCTCAACTCCCCGATTCTGGATTGGCACCCATGAGCAGTTAATGCTGCAGAAAGCACCGATAATACTGGATTAATGATTGGTAGAGGAGCCCACAACGTTAAGGGAAAAGGAGGTGAAGAGTGGGCGTGGTGGGATGGAAAGTGGGCAGGGATAGTGTGGGGTCACTTACCGCAGAGCTGTGTTACCGTGCGTGAGAGCTCCCAGAACTGGGAAGCCTAACGCCAGCTGAAAGCTCATGGAAAGGGGTATTTCAGAGGGGAGAGAGCCTATTAAGTGTATGCAATGTGCTCCACCCACTGGAGATCCCAAGTGTGTGATAGTAGTGCTCCATTGGCAGCAGCAGCAGCATTGTGCCCTATGAAGAAAGGGTGCTATGTTGATGTCGGACAACAACCTCGGGCCAGAGGGACTGGGGTTTCTAGTCCCACAGGTGTCCTTGTGGCCTTTGGCAAGTCACTTAATCCTCTGTTGCCTCAGGTACAATACATAGATTGTGAGCCCTTTTGGGGACAAGGGAAACATATACCATACCTGAATGTACACCGCTATAACCTAGTGAAAAGCAGTATATAAGCATTGATAAATAAATTGCTTAGGGTCACACAACTCTGGAGACATGAACAGACAAATGCGCACACACACATGACCCTGCTGTCCAAAAATGGTGCAGGTTAGCATTCCTACCTGCCCCATCGGCCTTCTTTGATGCTCCACCATTGTCAACGCCTGCAGTGTGCAGGTGCCCTGCTATGCTTGGGCGCTGCCAACACCTGCTCAATTTGCAGGTGCTGTTAGAGTCCTCTGCCATCAATCTGTGGTTGGTGCAGCTAATCAGTTTAGGCACTGAGTACATGGACTCCTGCTGGATGAGGTTTTCAGGGTTGCACATGCTGATCCATATGTAGGGCTGGTGCCTGGGGCCTGCTCAGCAACTAAAGCCTGAACCATGCAACATGGCTTCCTGTACAAGATGGGTCCTGTTCAGAAATTAAAGTCTGAACCAAACAAGATGGATTCCTTCTGCTATGTTCTCAGCATCAAACCTGCAAATCAAGAAATTTTGCAAAGTCATGTCATGTACTTTACAGCAGAGTTATTATTTACAGCCATGACTACATGCAAGAGAACTCAAGGCTGAGGCTAGAGACTGTACTGCTGGTCCTCGCATTTGCACTAATGCATGGACTTGCATTCCAGCATTTATTTCGCACCATGGACCTTTGTTTGGAGAAGGACAACTGTTACATGATTTGCTGAAGCTGACATACAGTATCTGAGACTAGCCAATCACCATGCCATGATGATGAGGTCAGGACGAAAAATTATACGCTGGAAACAGAGGGACAGAGGACTCTTTTGCAGATTTTTTACTTGGGGACCACTTTTAGACTGGCGGAACGTTTAGAATACTTTGTGGGAACTTTAACTTAGCTCCCTGACACTGGTAGTTTTGCTTTCTGGAGTCTCTAGCCTTGCTGCCTGTCCGTCTCTTTCTAATAGGCAGTGTGCAAGTACAAGACTAAGCTCAGGAAGGAGTGAATCTCTCCCACAGACCTGAAACTCGATGCTATCATGTGGCTGGGCTGGACTGCCTGCAGCCTGCATTGGACCACTGCCATTCTTTGGACTTTGTTCCTTTCTGGAAACAGACAACTTTTTGGACCCAGTCACAATTGTTCTTCTGACAAAAGCTAAGGTACTGGTCTAAATTCTCCAGGGTTGAGTCTAGCTTAGACAGACAGATAATTTTTTGTACGTCTGAGTGTAGAAAGAATCAATGATATTGGTTGCTAAAACAGTGATTTATTAGTAATTGCAACATAACTTGCTACCTCAGAAAACTAATTTATTCTATATCTGCATTATTTTTCTATCAGCAATAAAGTCTAATTTATATACATACACTGGGTTGGTTCCTTTATATCACATGGTTCATTTGCCAAACAGATCTATAGAACCTTGGGAAAAGTGGGAAGCAGCAATTACCCCTGGACCTATTGAGTATTGATATATATATTTATTTGCTAGTGCTCCCCTCCCCCTGCCCCCAACCCCTCCTGTCTCCTTCCCCCACCCCATGTCCCCCAGACCCTGTCCCCCTCTCCTCCCCCTGCTCCTCTCCCTCTCCACCCACCTCCCCATCCCCACCCCCGCCCCCGCCCCCCACCCCCTACCCCCTACACCCTACAATATTCACGGCATTCAGGTTGTGTGGCAACAGCTGCTGCTGTAACCTTTGGGACAGGCATGAGCTGCTATTAGAGAGTCTCTGCACAGCAGGGGCAGGGCTGGACAGGTCACTCCAGCATGCTGCAATTGTACAGATTATCAACTGACTAGCATCATACACTGTAGATTATACCTGTGGTAGAGATCTGCTCCTGGACCTGGAGGGTCCATCTATTGCAAGGCTTGCTCTGAGGACCAAGTTATGTGCGCCTTCCCTCACATTCAGGGTGACTGCAGAAATGGGTCATTTGCACATATTGCAGTCATCATGTGCTGGAAGCACACATGGTCCCTGCATATTACAATGCTCCTGTGATCAATCACAGCATTAACCATTTGGGCTTTGTTGCATATATGTATTCAGATTGTGCGGTGCATCATGAATAATTGGGTGGCTAACCTATACAGGCACCCAGGGCCCCAATTGCAGCCATAGCGGTGACTGTGATCACTAGAGAATTGCCCAGTACCTGTTTTTCTTCTATGATGAGAGATGTTTTCTTGGCCCCCCCCCCGAGGTGGACAGGATGGTCAGCGATGGACTGCAGGGGTCATGAATGTGGTTTGAGGTAGGAATATGTGCAGATGTATGTATCTATCCTATAGTGCACAGTAGGTGACGAGAGACTGCATGCCCTGCAATGTGTTGTCTCAGGGGTTAGTGCAATACTGCAGTGCAGCGGACCTCTGTGTGTGACTGTGTTTGGGCGTTGGGAGTACAGTAGCATTTTGACTCACATGTGACTTGGCCATTGGACAAGGAATGTATTCTGCAGCTGTGTGTCTGTTATGCAGCTAGTGTTCTGAGTGTGCAGTGCAGTGTGTACTGCATGTGCACTGCTGTTAGCAGGCCCTAGGTGTGGTGTTCCACTGTCTCATCCTGTGCCACCCTGGTGTTTCAAGTCCTGGGTGGGGCCCATGGCAGGCAGAGACCTTCAGCCTCTTTGATTCTCGTCTGTGCCATGGGGAAGAGTGTGCAGGTGTAGCCTAATGGCACGACATATTCTAGAACCATATGTAGAAACAATATATTAAAACATAAAAACTAATAAATAATATTGATATTAAAACATTATCTCTCATTTATTATTTATTATTATGTTTTATGTATTAATATATTGTTTCTACCTATGGTCCTATGATATGTTTTTAATATACATATACATATGCAAATACATACATATACACACACTACTACAGTTTTGTTTCATTTATTGTTTAATACACTGTTACATTTATTTGATTTTAATGTTTTGTATGCTTTTATCTAAGGCTTATATCCCCTGAAGAAAAGAAACGACAAAAAAGGAAGGCGCCATTGGGCGCATGGCTCCACTTCGACCCCGATCGGATCAGGACTGCAAGTGGGAGGCTATAACTCCTCCCATTCCTCGTTCCAAGCCAATCAGGGACACACTCGCACAACTTCAAAAAGGAAGGCTACATAGGGCGCACCCATGCCTGGCGGGCCTCACCAGAGGGCCCTTTGGTGTGGTTTTAGGCAGGGATTGTAAGCGAAAAGCTACTCGCTACACAACAGAGCATCGGACGTTGAAATATTCCCAGCATCACAGGCCCTAACCTGTCCCACAAATCTCCTGCAGATAACCTCAGCATGCAAGTCTACATCTGAAAAGATAAAACGCATTCCAAAGGACTCCGGTAAGCACTGCAACGATCTCTTTACACAAATTTTAAAAAAAACCTTTTCCTCAAACACCACCGGAATACTACTACTAATCCCTTTACTCAAACCAATCTCCTCTTCTAACGCATAACATGACCATGAAGCTACACAGTTCTGCTGCTCTACTACTCTTATCAATTGCTCACTGCATATTTCTATGCATAGGGGCAACCACCATACCCCCACACATACTGATACTCCCTATACTCACACACATACACCAAATCAGCTTATGGCAGCACCCCATCAAACATCTCACCCACAAACCACACATAATTATACAAATTATACCCCAGCCCACAGCTACATCTGCACACAACAACTCTATACTAGATACTCCCATCACATGTACATTCATCAACACCAGATCAGTTAGAAACAAAATCAACACAATCTCAGACTACCTTCATTCAAGCAAAACAGGCATCCTTTGCATTACTGAACCTGGCTCAAAGACACAGACCAAGCCATCATCAACCAGATCACACCTGTAAACTACTCTGCCTTCCACTGCCACAGAACACACAAGAGAGGTGGAGGTGTTCTAATTCTCACTAGAAACCACTACAAATTCAAACCCACAACCACAGTCATCACACACAACACAAATATAATCACGATAGATAACAAATATATCACCATATGCCTCACATATAGAGCTCCCAACACCAACTTTGATAAGTTATCCTCCATGCTGGAGACAGCATGCAACCAGGATACACTATACAAACCCCTCATAGCTCTGGGCAATTGCAATCTAAGTTCAGCAGACAACAAAGAAGCAATGACATTCTTGGGGACAATTTCAACTCACATCATCACCACACCAACCCATCTACTAGGAACAATGCCTGATCTCATATTCATTCCAAAGACAATGACTAAACAAAACCTAGTCAGACCACTACCTCATAGCTTTCAAGATGTGTCTAAAAAAGACCACAACCCCACAACATACAGGATGAAGATTTAAGGGCTTTCACAAGAAAAGGTTCTTGGAAGAAATAACCCCAAGCCTAAACCAAGACATATCTGACCTGGACATGACCATTGAAAACTGGAACAAAACCATCCCTGCTGCTGCAGCAGCCTCAAACAAGGCCCACAAAAACATACAAAAAGCCTCAGCCCCATGGTACTCTTCTGAGATCAAGCAAACAAAACAAATACTATGACAACTGGAGAGACAATGGAGATGGACAAAATCCACCACTACTCTTGCATAATACAAGCAAAAACAACATGCATATAACATAATAAATAAAGCCAAACAGCAATTCTATACCAACCGCATAATGAAATCAGTCAACAAACCTCGCAAACTGTTTGAAACAACAAGGGCACAAATAAAAGATCCAGCGCAGCAGTCTGACACAGAAATACACCCATAGGTATTCACAAACCACCTAATAACAGATAAAACAAACACCACTGAAAGCCCCCCAACCCTAACCTCAACCAATCCATATATATCTACAACAATCTGGAATGAGTTTCACATTATTACATCCCTCAACACCACCACCTCACCATCAGACCCATGCCCCACATTCTGGATTAAATCCACAAAGGGGCAACTCATATACCTCATACACAAGATAGTAACAACTGCCCTCAAACAAGGATATATGCCAAACACGCTCAAAAACGTTATCATACGCCCATACTAAAGAAATCCTCACTCAACAAATCCAACCCAAAATTCTACCACCCTATATCCAGTCTACTCCCATGGCGAAAATGATTCAAAAAGTGGTACAGAGGCAACTACAAGACCATCTTGACCTACACGCCCCCCTATACCCCCACCAGCATGGTTTTAAACCAAATCACAACATCAAAACGCTACTAACCTCACTGCTGGATACCATCATCAGGAAATCAACAACATCAGAAATGGATTCCTTCTCATATTTATGGACATATCAGCTGCATTCGACACAGTATCCCACAGTATCTTATTGAACTCCTCCAGGAAATTGGAATACAGGGCACAACACTAAAATGGTTCCAGTCCTATTTCAGGAACAGACAGCAACAAGTAAAATGTGGCAAACACAAATCTACTCCCTTCACTCTAACCCAGGGCATCCCCCAAGGATCATCAATCTCATCCATGATCTTCAGTATCTGTATACATCCCATTGCAACATAATCCAGTACCATAATTTGCAATACAGAATATATGCCTATGATATCATGATCTTCGCTCCAATTAACATTCAAAACCCAGACTTCCTACCTATAACAAGTTGTATGGAAGCAATGGTCAGATACTAGACACTAATAACCTAGCAGTAAATTTCAAACAGAGGCATTAATCATCACCAGAGACACCATCGTTTACTCCCCCATGAGAAATCTGCTTATCACACCACACCATCAAAGCACAAAAAGAGATCAAATACCTTGGTGGTATCTTGGACCAAAACCTCACGCTACAGACTCAAATAAAGAAGACCACTGCAAATGCCTACCACAAGATGAGGCTACTCAAACATCTGAAACCATTTTTTTTTTTAAATTTATTTAGCGTACATTTTTATCCCGCTGCTTCCAGTGATCAGCAGCGGTTGCTATACATGGTGAGATTGGCTGTACGGGCCAGTAATTAGGGATATGTACATTGAGATTAGGGAGGGGGAGGTAGAACACAGCAAAGATATGGTTACAGATTTACATTTGATTGATGTTAAGACTTCACACAGGGTACATTATATACATATTTACACATGGTACTTATATACATATTTATACATTGCTGACTTTAGGACCTCACACTGGAGCAAACTACATATTTACACATGACTGAGTGAATTTCATGAGGTTAAATTGAAATGTGATTGGAAGAGGTGCGTCTTAAAACCATTACTCAGCCATGATCTGTTTCACACTATCTTTCAAGCAATTGTCACACCAACCCTGGATTACTGCAACATGATTTACCAGGGTCTACCAAAAAGCTTCATTTACCCCTTGCAATTGGCACAAAATATAGCCACCCATATACTCACCCGTACTCAGAAATAAGATATCACCCCCATACTCAACCAATTACACTGGCTCCCAATACAATCCTGCGCCAAGTACAAAACAATCCTAATAATCTTCACAATCATACACAAAACCACTGCAAATATTCTACAGGAACTAAACAACCAAGACACCAGAACATGCCCCAGGAGAACAAGCAACAAAAAAAAATGATCTTCACACATCTGGAATACAAGAAATCCAACCAGACCACCTCCACTAGAGCATTTTTGCTCACTGCCCCTGCACTATGGAACACTCTATCAGAAGACATTAGATAAATCAATAATATTAAGGACTTCCGCAAAAAACTAAAGACTTACCTCTATTCTGAATACTTTGGACATATCACTTAAATCATGCATAATAAATCTTCTGACGCATGCCATCCCAATAGACAAACTCACTGTATATACTGCATTGTATATAGTCCCACCCTACACACACACACAAATTGAAATATGTAAATAGGTTATCATTATCTAGCTATGTTTAATGTAGCAGTCAATATTTCTTTATTTTTTGTCGCCTGCATACGTTTAATGTTCAATGTAAACTGATTGAAGGATAGAGCAGTGTAGAAAAACTTAAATAAATAAATAAGAATATGTTAGCCGAAATGCGTCAGGGTTTTCTGCAGTAAAGCTTTTCAACCTACCATTGTTGGTACACCTCGCTCCGTTTGTTTCTGCTATTCCCCTGTGGGTGGGTGTGCTGTCCTTTGGATCCTGACACATGAGTTGTCCATGATTGGCATATTTCAGAATTACTGTGACTGCTCCATCACATGTCTGCAGTACATGCAGGCACATCCCACCCGTGGGATGGCTACCTGAAGAGATCTCACACATCCCTTCTTGCTCCATCTGGGCAACATGTGAGACACTTGTCCAGTTGCACATGTGTCAGGAGGATTGTATGATGGTTACAAAAGCTGAGACAGCTGTCATACCTAAATAGCTAGTATTGGGACTTACACTACAATTGCATTTGTATGGTCATAGCAGGTACATACGGGCAGCAGGGCCATACCCTACTCTCAACTACCGCCTTCCATCCTTCAGCCCATCCACCAGCATATGCCCGTTATGTACAGTAATGCATTCTCCTGGCAGCTATTATACCATGATCCACACAGGAACATTTTCATATTTGGATGTATCACTCGCGCCTCTCTTGTGAATGATCTGCACGTTTCCACTCCTGCTCGGTCATCCTTTGAATACCACATCATGGCGATTCTGGCTCCACAGGAGGATATTTCCTCACACTCCTTTGCCACACACATTACAGCATATTATACTGGCACCCCTCACTGATTCAGTACAGCTGCCTTCCAGATGTCCATCACACTTACTGACTGACACTTAGGATGCCCATGGATCTGACATGTCCATTAGCTCTTACCTTTCATCCATTCATCAGTTCATATGTATCTTTTACAGGGGTTCCCTTATCCTGTGTTAAGGTGCATGGTTGTCACCTTACCGTCCAATGTCCTCTCAGCGCCCGATAAGTGGAGCCAAGTGCCCTTACCGCAGGAACGCCTAGTGCCCTCTCTGGGCTTTACCGCCTGCAAACACCGTTACCGCTGCCATTACCGCTTGCTATCTGCTGCTCTCTTACCGCTGTATAGTAAATATACCCGAGTTCAAACAACTCTCTACCATAAACAGGGAGTATAAATATTATAGAAAAACAACCCTAAACTTCAAGGTACCTAATCAGATACAGAGCAAATATGGCTCAAATATGCACCAACCTCAGGATCTAGGCATCTTCTTGGATAATACTTTGAAACCCTCTGCTCAGTGTGTGGCAGCAGCCAAAAAAGATAGAATGCTAGGAGTCATAAGGACAGGAATCCCCCTTCTCAAATCACTTCAATAGCTCCCTATCCATTTCTGTATCCAGTTCAAACTTCTCCTACTGACTTATAAGTGCATTCATTCTGCTGCTCCTCACTATCTTTCCTCTCTTTCCAGAACACCCCTCCTCGGGTGTTCTGCTCTTCTGGTAGATCCCTTCTATCTATGCCCTTCTCTTCTACTGCCAATTCCAGACTTTGATCCTTCCACCTTGCTGTTCCTTGCACCTGAAATAAACTACCCAAGCTATGCATCAGGCTTCATCTCTGACCCTTTTCAAATCCAGGCTGAAAACACACCTCTTAGAGTCTGTTCTTGGATCCTGATCCACTTGGTCTCCAATGTGTTCCTTGCCACTCCTCTAGATGTGTCCTTGTCCTCAGCTGTTGTGTTGTTTGTCTTGACTAGATTGTAAGCTCTGGTGAGCAGGGACCATATTTTACATGTGTCTGTACAGCGCTGCATAAGCCTTGTAGCGCTAAACAAATGGAAAGTAGTAGTAAGTAGTAAAATAAAACCAAGGATATTATAATGCCTCTCTATCACACCATGGTATAATTGTTCCTTGAATATTATGTGCAGTTCTGGTCACCAAATCTAAAAAAGGAGTTAACAGAATTAGAAGAGGTATAGAAAAGACCAACCAAAATAGAAAATGGGATGGAAAGCTTAGAAGGTTAGGGTTGAGCAGCTGAGGGGAGATATGAACGCTGCTGCCTGCTTCCTACATGGGGCCTCTAGAAGAGACCACATTACCCCAATCCTAAAAGACCTGCACTGGCTGCCGATCAACTGCCGGCTCACCTACAAAGTAGTACTGCTGACCTTCAAAGCCATCAACAAAATATCCTCCACCTCCCTAACGGATCTTCTCTACCCCACTCCTCCAAACAAATCAAGAAGGACCTTCGCCACCAACACACTAATAATCCCCAGTGAAATAACAAAATGCTCTCAGGCAACAAACAGAGCCTTTGCATTCTATGCACCTACTCACTGGAACGAGCTCCCAAACACCATCCGAGTGATCACTGACCTCACCCAATTCAGGAAGGCATTAAAGCACCACCTTTTTCTTCTACACTACTCACATGCCAACGATACAACTCCACCCACCATACCCCCACCCATCAGTCCGACCATCTAATTGTAAATAACTGACAATCCTGTACATAGTTATTAGAACATGTCATGTCGCTACAATAGCTCAGTGACACTCTGCTCAGATTGTATATGGTTACCCCAGTTCTAAATCCAAGTTACAATACCCATTCAATGTAAGTACAAAGCAGGTTCCTCCTGCTTTGTACAAAAATGTTACTTGTAAACCGCACTGATTTTAAAAAGCACGGTATATAAAAGCTTTAAATCAATAAAATAAAATAAATAAAATGATAAAGGTCTATAAAATAATGAGTGGAGTGAAACAGGTAAATGTAGATTGGTTGTTCATGTCTTCAAAAAGTACAAAGACCTGCAATGAAGCTACAATGTAGCACATTTAAAACTCATCTGAGAAAATCGTTTTTCACTTGTCAGGTAGTCAAACACCGGCATTCATTGACAGAGGATGTAGTAAAAAGCTGTTCGTGTAGCTGGGTTTTAAAAGACATTTGGACAAGTTCCTAGAGGAAAAGTCCATAAACTATTCTTAAAGTGGACTCTGTCTGTCTATCTTCTGGGAATCTGACAGGTACTTATGACCTGGCTTTGGCCACCTTTGAAAACAGGATACTGGGTTTGATGGACCCTTTGTCTGGCACAGTATGGCATATCTTATGTTCTTATGTAAATTTGTTTCTGATTGTTAGACAACAAATTCAATAAATTGAGAAAAGTCTTAAAAAGTATACTTATTCCCTCAAGTAACTTTACACTTAGAAGGATTATTTCACTGCAAAGATAGCTCCCATTTTCTCTAACTCAGTTCTCATTGCCAACAAGTCCTTCCTCTTTGCTTTCATTGTTCTAGCTATGTCAGTAAACAACTTAACCTTATAGCCACTAAACATTTTAGAAATATTTCTAAAGAAAAGTTTCATAATCCATCCTTTATCTGGATCAAGTACAAATGTAACCAACAAAGTCCCAGTTAAGACAATAGTTTCCACAGCTGATTCCAATTCTCGCATAAGAAAGAAGCAGGTTCTGTGTCAGTGGAAGTTCTTTAGAGATAAAATGCTCAAGCAATGGGGTAAGTTTACCCTGCAAAACTGATGAACAGTCCACTATATGATTTTAAACAGTTACAATCCACATACAGCATGTACAAATGGAAAGTTAATTGTGTAATAATGTAAAATATTCTGGATAATTTCCACCTTTCTAGCCATAACAATACTATCCTTATCCAACATTGCAGTAAAATCCATAAAGTTTTTAGTAGGGGCAGGGGCCAAGGGGTGGTCTCGCTTCTTGTTGATTGTAGCACGCCTTACCTTGGCTAAGTGGTGGAAACGGCAAGCGGCACCACTGATAGTATTGATGGCAAACTTAACTGCTTTGTAGCAGCGTAACGTCCCAGGCTTTGAGAAACTGTGGGAACCCTATAATTCATGGTGCTTGACTAATTCCTGATAATGTATTTGTACAAATAGTAGGAGGAAAGATGGTAGAGGAGTTACGATTAGGAGGAGCTGTATTGTAAACTCTATGAAGGCCTGGCTCTTACTTGTCATGTTGTTGATTTTGCAGTGAGGGGGGGGGGGTTGGGAGGAAGAAAAGTTTGTACAAGGGCCTTGATGTCATGGTGTGTTTCTTTCTTGTATAATAAAATTCAAATTTAAAAAAAAAGTTTTTAGTTCTCTCCTGCAATTTTGGATCTCATCTGTGAGCATCTTACTAGATGATAAATGAGACTGCCTAGTGGGTTTCCAGATCTGCAACCTTCTGCTTCAATAATAGAACTCTAGGAATAGTGATAGTGTTCACATGATCTTAGTGAAGCAGAACATTTCATGTGTAATGATTGTTAATGCCTGTAGCAAATCTCAAAGCTTCATCCAGGGCTGTTGACCGTGAACTCTCAAGGGCATCACTTTGCTATACCTCTACATTTCTTTCTTCCATAGCCCATAGCAATCCCTACTCTTTTTATTGGCCTACAGGGCTTTAGTTGGCGAGGAAAGCAAACCTAAACTTCCTTTAGAAGTTCAAATGACAAAACTTCAACTTTTATAATTTGGACACATCATGCAAAGATAGAGATCATTAGAGAAAGACATCATGCTTGGCAAGGTAAAAGCTCAACACAAAAGAGGAAGACCAGCAATGAGATGGATCGTTACAATAACAGCAGCTATGGGTGCCACTCTATCAACAATGAGCCGCTTGACTGAAGACTGAACACAGTTTAGAACAACTATCCAGAGGGTTGCCATGAGTTGACACCAACTCAACAGCATTTAACAGGCTTTGGGAGTTCCACAAAGGATCACTTCCATCAAAGTTCAAGCATTTAATACTCAATGTTGATTTAAGCCTGATAGCAGCAACAGAACTCTCACTATGATGTCATCTGGGCTTTCACCAACGGTGCTGTCAGTTGAATCAACTCCCCTGACTTTAGACATGCATGTCTATGGTATATTGAGCAATATCTTCAGAGGGGAAAACCCTCACGACTCTATTGCTTTGGAATTCTTGAGGAAAATTCTGTCAAAAAAGGCACAAGCAGTCTGTCATGTATCTTCAGCCATTTTGTCTCTCAATACTTAGTATCAAGGTTTTTTTAAGTGTCATTTTTCTCATCTTTCCTTACTGTCGCCTTCCCTTGTAGCAACAAAAGAAACTAGGTTTGAGGTTTTTGTTTCCTAAAATAAAATCTAATACAATGGTTCTCAACCGGTGTGTCGGGACACATTGATGTGTGACTAACAGCTGGGAGGTGCATCACCAAAAATTTGTCATATACAGTAAGCTCATCCTTTTCCTAATAACTGATTGAATATAGAAGTGCTTGAAATCTCTACAATCACTCCCTAATTCTGCTTCCTCCTCCACCAATGATCACAGTTGCTGCCAGCCCAAACTGGAAATGTTGCAGATCTATTCAGTCCTAGCTCCCGCAAGGAGCAGAATCGGGTGCATCCCCTGGCTGTCTGGATGTCTAGACATCCGGATGGCCCAGGGACACACAAACCTGAATGTGTCTTGAAGTATTTAACAGTAGATGGATTTTGTGTTGCTGTTACTGAAGTCATACAGAATTTCAATGTATGTATATTTTTTGTATGGCCAAACTGTAAAGGGAAACATCCTAGCTCTGCTTTGTATAGATTCTAAAATAGGTTTAATTGATGTTGATAGTAAGCTTAGTTTGAATTTATTTACCATTCAAGCACCTAGCCCTAGATTTCTCACTGCTGTAGTAGGCAGACAAACCTTTGCACAAAAAGTAAAATTTAATAACTTTAATTTCAGTAGCAGTTTGTAAAAAATAGGTAAATTCAGTTAACTATTTTAGATTTCCCTTGCATTTTAACCACAATAAAATAATATTTGGGCCTTTTTGTTCAGCAGCAGTGTTGGGCATGTTACACACATGAATATGGTCTGTCAGATCTTTCACAACAGAAAAAAGATTGAGAACCACTGATCGATGGTAAATGCTTATCACAGCGGTCGCTGAAACTCTGGAGCAACATTAGGAAATATTTCCTCGTGGAAAGGATATTGGATGCATTGAACAGCTTTTCAGTGGAAGTAGTCTAGGAAAAAATTAACCGAATTCAAGAAAGCCTGGGATAAGCAAAGAGGATCCTAGCTGAAAACAAATGATTGGAAGCCTGAGATCATCTGGGGTGTTTGTCCTTGTAATTGGAGTGAAATTAGGAAGACAAGATGAGCTTTGTAGTCCTTATCTGCCATCAAATTTTATATTTCTGCATAGTACTTGGTCAGTGAGAAGGCCTACAGAATTCATAAAGAGAAACATATACACTGTTTTCCTTTAACCAGATGGAAATTCTCTCCAGACTCTAGGGCTGACACCTTAACAATTTGTGGTACTGCCAATGTTTTAAACCTGTGTTAATTTATCCCCTTTGCATGGCTGTTACCACAAGCCTAATATTAGTGTACATATTTTTTTATGGATGCTGAAATACACTTCAGTTATAGGTATGTTTAAACAAATCCCTGATGAAATAATTCATTCATGAATTTTTATGCTTTGCTCAGCTCTCTTAAGGAATAAAACATCTAAATATTTGAAAGTAGGAGCGCGTAATTTCATAAAGACAGGAAGAAAAAAGGCTGCAGAAATTTTACAGATTGGAAACCACTGGAACTCTAAAGCCTCTTACTTTCTGAGGTCTCAGACACTGGGAAATAGTAAGAAAGGAAGCAGGACACACTTTTAATGAGGAAATTTAATATCTAATGGGCTGTGTTTTATCAGAGCAAAGATAAACACTTTAGGTTGATTTTCGAAATGAACCGACTAAGGAGTTTTTGTTATTGTCTAGTTTCGTGACTCAAACACCACAGACATTTCAGGATTTCCAGCTGTGCTGTGGATCTTTTTCCTTGATGGGTTTATAGCTTTTTTGAAGTTTGGATCACAATGAAATAAATGTGCCATGCCGCTGTCCATCCTCTAACTAGAGATATGAGATGCCTTAGATCTCTTCTGGTATATACAGCACTGTATTACCCAGTTAGCGATATGTTCAGACCTAACTTTCGCCGCATTAGCTAATGGAACAGTGGCTCAATATCACCGCTGCCTCGTTAGTCTCCCATCAATGTGGCGAACCCAGATATTCAATGTTGGGCTGGATATGATCCCTGCATTAAATATCCGGTTTAAATTTCAGCACTGGTGGCTAGTCACATTATCAGCACAGGCCAACAGCACTGAATATCACCCCTTTGTTTCCTTTACTTCATTTGAGTCCATTAAAATCTATGAGACAAACAATTTTGTACTCAATGGGCTTTTCCATCCATTTTTTTTCAAACTTACATAAAGCTTCCTGGCAAGTAAGTCAACATTCTAAATTACATCAATTTTCAAGGTCTTGAGATTCTTGGGCACACAAAACGTATTAGCCTAGGTCCAGAAAATGTTAACTTGGAGGGCCCTTGGTAACTGGGGACTGAGGAGATTCAGCAATCATTTCCTCTCTGTCCTGTGGAGGGAAGAAGACCCAAAGACACTATAGAAGAAGTAAAGCACTGCTAGCAGCAGTGGGAATGAAGACCCAAGGCACTTAAGAAAGGCAAAGAAGGCAGAAGTGGAAAACTGGCATCTACATACAAAGAGGCTAATCACAGAGGATGTAAACAACTGCAAAACTGATCAGATCAGGAGATAGAACATTTTTTAAACTAAAACATGAGCAAAAGCTAGGGCCGGCCAACCATTAAGAAAACTAGGTGGTCCTCTAGGGTAGCATATTCTGGGGGGTGGGAAAGAGCAGGGCATGCAAAGCTAAGCAATAGATTCTGATAGCCAGAGGGGAATAAGGCTTAAGGATTGTCTAGGTGCCAACACTTTGAGCCTATTCTGGGGCTGGGCCTGGTGAAAGCTAACAGTAGTTCAGCAGCGCATGGTTTGAAGGGCATTATCTTTGAAGGTTACCAACAAAACATGGAACTTAGAGAAGCCCAATAGAGAGACTACAGTAAAAGACAAAAGTAGCTCAGATATCTTTAAGTAAAAGGAAAAGAGTTGAAAAATTCTAAATTACTCCTGTCATCTGCTAGGCAATTCATAAATACAAACAAGAAACATACTTTAAATTTCTCTGTGTGAATGCTAAAAGCCGAGCACTCCTATTCATAGGCTCTAAGTTAATTACCATCTGGGAATGATCTGACATACTTGATTTCAGGAGGTTGATTGAGGTGCTACTCTTTCAAGAGGATTTCAGTATACTGGTTGGTGTATGAATAGTTTTATTGCCCTTGTTTGTATTTTAAATTATGTACTGTATGTTTAGCTCTAACCCACTGAGAATGTAGGATTAGTGGAATATAAATATTTTAAATAAACAAATAAATAAAAACTAAGATAGGAGAGTTAGAATGAATAGTACTGAATGGTGTGGTAAATATAACTGGCATCTCGGTGATCTGTTGGGAAGAGGATAACCAATGGGACACTGTAATATCAGAGTACAAATTATATCACAATGATAGGGTGGACCAACTTGACCGATGGTTGAAGCCATAAGTTAAAGAGGGCATTGAGTCAAGCAGGATAAAAGTTCTGCAGGAAAACAAAGGGACATGTTAACTAAAGGTAGCATGGGGTTAGTGCGAGTTTAGCATGCGGTTTTGATTTGATGCTACAAAGTAGCCTGGGGCCCCATCCTATCCATGTAGCATGATTCAGAGTGGTAAATGGGCAGTACAGGAGCATTCCTAGTGTAACACAGCTAGCACAGGCATTTGTGGCCTGTGTAGCCATGGCCAGTTGGCATGATGAAGTGCGCTAACTGCAGGGGGATAGATGTACCCACTCCCCTGCAGTTAGCCTAGCTCTGCGCTGGTAACATGGCTCACACGCTTGTTATCGTTGCAGAGCATAGTAAACATGCCCCAAAATGCACAATGGAATCTTTATGGATTGAAATTCCATGTGTGAAGGGGAAGAAAATAGTGGTAAGGGTACACTTCCATCTAGCCAGGATGAGCAGACAATTGATAAAAGCCTACAGCAATTAGGAATGCTAATACATTTGATAACAATAATAATGGGTGATTTCAATTATCTCAATATTGAATGGGTAAATGTCACATCAGGACATGCCAGGGAAGCAAAGTTTCTAGATGAAAAAAATGGAGCAGCTGATTCATGAAGTGATAAAGGAGAGGAGCTAGAGGTATGAAGGAGGGGAACTGGAGGGGAACAAGAGCTAACAGCATGTGCATAGACTCAAAGGCGCTATGCATACTTTCTGTTTTATTGCCACTATTGTAGGTACCAACGAGAAGCTGTGATAGTCAGGATTGGAAGGGAAATGTTGGACTGACCCCGAAGTGAAGCCACTGCTGTAGGGGTGTTTTGGGAATACTTGCTACTACCCCCAAGAATTAGCCACCTAAGTGACCACCTCATTTCACCTAATGATAGAACCCAGGGGCGGCCCAAGGGGGGTGCGGGGCCATGTGCGGAGACTTGGTGCGGGGCCTCATTTGCATAAGGTGCCTCATTTGCATAAATATTTGCATAATGTTACCATACACTAACTTTTAGTAAACATGCCTCTTAATGAGTATATGGATAAAGAAAGACTAAAAGGTTTCTACATTACTATACTCCAGTACCAACTGCCAGGCACATTAGGAACTACTACAAACACTGCCCATTTAGAACCCATAGCAAACCCGCCGTATCCTAACAGCACTACCAGGACTCACAAAGCACCATACCCTAACTATCAAAAGGCAACACTGCAAATATTAAACCAATACATTTCAGAGAACAATAATACATGACCTACTGGGGAAAGAACAAGTGGCAATGTCAAATAGGAATTACATAAACAGAATACCTCAGCTCAGTTACACATGCAGAACATAGACCATCACCAAACAAGGAATCACAATTTAGAAACAGGAAGACAATAATTAAACTGGGAACCCCAAAAGCCAAACTTGGAATATACAACAACACTGTAGAAATAAAACTATAAATTAATTTCCTCTTGTACTAAACAAAGCGCAAAAATTAATGATGCACATTTCCCAGAGCTGACATATTCCAGTTAATAAATTCAAAATAAAGAGATATTTTTCTACCTTTTGTGCATTTTTTTTCAGTTGCAATTGTTCCAGCCACTTTCTTCTGGTTTCTTCGTGTCTTCTGCTAACTCTCCATCTGCTGTCCATTTGTCCTTTCTTCTGTCTTCTTGGTTTTTTTTCCATTCTCTCTCTACATCTGCTTTAACATACTAATCTTTCTCCCTTTTGCTCTTTCCTCATTCCTATTTCATCCACTCAAATTTTATCCCTGCATCCTCAATCCCCACTTACTCTCCCAATATCCGGCCAATTGTAGATTTGTCTTCCCTCCCACGCAAAATATTTTTCCCTCTCCATTTCACTCTCCCAGCTCCATCCCATTCTAATCCTCCCCCAACATCAGCTCCTTTCTAGTTCCAGCCCCACCCAGCATCTGCTCCCTTCTTGTCCCTGCATCAGCCCATTTCCAGTCTTAGTCCCCCATCAGCCCATTTCCAATCCTATCCTAGACCCACCATCAGCCCATTTCCAGTCCTAGCTCCCCCATCCATTTCCAGTCCTATCCGAGTCCATCCATCAGTTCATTTCCAATCCCAGCCCCTCATCACCCCATTTCCAGTCCTATCAGTTCCTCCATCAGCTCATTTCCAATCCCAGCCCCCCATCAGCTCATTTCTATTCCTTTCCTAGCCCCACCATCAGCCCATGTCAAATCCTAGCTCCCCTCCACTCAGCCCATTTCCAATCCAAGCCCCCCATGAGCCTACTTCCAGTGCTAGCCCCTCCATGAGTCCAGTTCAATTCAAGCCCCCACCACAGCCCATTTCCAACCTTAGCACCCCCAACAGCCCATTTCCAGTCCTATCCTGGCCCCTCCATCAGCCCATTTCCTGTCCTAGCCCCCCCCCCCCACTCAGCCCATTTCCAGTCCTAGCTCCCCCATCAGCCCACTTCCAGTCCGAACCCCCTAGAGCCCATTACCAGTCCTAACCCCCCCATCAGCCCACTTCCAGTCCGAACCCCCTATAGCCCATTACCAGTCCTAACCCCCCCATCAGCCCACTTCCAGTCCTTACCCTCCCATCAGCCCATTTTCAGTCTTACCCCCCATCAACCCATTACCAGTCCTAACCCCCCATCAGCCCACTTGTAGTCTTAGCCCCCCCATAGCCCATTACCTGTTGTAACCCCCCCATCAGCCCATTACCTGTCCTAACCCCCCCATAGCCCATTTCAAGTCCTAATCCCCCCCATCAGCCTACTTGTAGTCATAGCTCCCCATAGCCCATTACCTGTTGTAACCCCCCCATAGCCCAGTATCAGTCCTAACCCCCCCAGCCCATTACCAGTCCTAACGCCCCCCACAGCTCATTACCAGTCCTAACCCCCTATCAGCCTACTTGTAGTCTTAGCCCCCCCATAGCCCATTACCTGTTGTAACCCCCCATCAGCCCATTACCTGTCCTAAACCCCCTCATAGCCCATTTCCAGTCCTAATCCCCCCATCAGCCCACTTGTAGTCGTAGCTCCCCATAGCCCATTACCTGTTGTAACCCCCCCAGAGCCCAGTACCGGTCCTTACCCCCCGCAGCCCATTACCAGTCCTAACGCCCCCCACAGCCCATTACCAGTCCTAACCCCCTATCAGCCGACTTGTAGTCTTAGCCCCCCCATAGCCCATTACCTGTTGTAACCCCCCATCAGCCCATTACCTGTCCTAACCCCCACATAGCCCATTTCCAGTCCTAATCCCCCCATCAGCCCACTTGTAGTCGTACCTCCCCATAGCCCATTACCTGTTGTAACCCCCCCATAGCCCATTACCAGTCCTAATGCCCCCCACAGCCCATTACCAGTCCTAGCACCCCCATCAGCCCATTTCCAGTCTTAGCCCACCGCCCCATAGCCCGTTTCCAGTCCTAATCCCCCCATCAGCCCACTTGTAGTCGTAAGCCCCCCATAGCCCATTACCTGTCATAACTTCCCCCATCAGCCCATTTCCAGTATTAGCCCCTCAATAGTCTTTTTCCTGTCCTAACCCCCCATAGCCCATTAACTGTTTTAACCCCCCCCATCAGCCCATTTACAGTCCTTACCCCCCTCCCTCCCCATCAGCCCATTTACAGTCCTTACCCCCCCTCCCTCCCTCCCTCCCCATCAGCCCATTTACAGTCCTTATCCCCTCCCCTCCCTCCCTCCCCATCAGCCCATTTACAGTCCTTACCTCCCCCCTCCCCCCCTCCCTCCCTCCCCATCAGCCCATTTACAGTCCTTACCCCCCTCCCTCCCTCCCCATCAGCCCATTTACAGTCCTTACCCCCCTCCCTCCCCATCAGCCCATTTACAGTCCTTACCCCCCCTCCCTCCCTCCCCATCAGCCCATTTACAGTCCTAACCCCCCATCAGCCCAGCTACGTTTAAAAAAAAAACAAACCAGAAACCGGCTGCTGCTGCCGCTGCCGCCGTGGCAGTGGCAGAATGGAGAATCCCGCGGGGCCCCCCTGTCCTGCAGTCTTCTATGGGGCCTCAGCGCGGGCTTTTCAGAGCCGCGCGAAGGGAGAGTTTCCCTTTCTCGCGGCTCTGTTAATCCCGCCGCGGGGCTGATGGGATTTCCCATCAGCCCCGCGGCGTGATTAACAGAGCTGCGAGAGGAGAAGCTCTCTCTCTTCGCGCAGCTCTGACAGCCGACCGAGGCCGCATAGAAGACTGCAGGACAGGGGGGCCCCGCGGGATTCTCCATTCTGCCGCTGCCACGGCGGCAGCGGCAGCAGCAGCCGGTTTCTGGTTTGTTTGTTTTTTAAACTTAGCTGGGCTGATGGGGGGGGGGGTGGTAAGGACTGTAAATGGGCCCCGCGGGATTCTCCATTCTGCCACTGCCACGGCGGCAGCGGCAGCCGGTTTATGATTTTTTAAAACTTTGCTGGGATGCAAGATGTTTTTTGCGCGGGGCCCCCTGAAACGCGGGGCCCTGTGCAAAAAACATTCTTGCTCAATGGACGGGCCGGCCCTGATAGAACCACCACTTCCTTTTTCTTCCTTCTCCCTCTTCCACATGGTGCCAAAAAGAAATGGATATCAATGAGCATTTAGCTCATTTTTATCATATGATAATTTGGTTCTTTTAAAAAGTACACAAACTAAAGTTACCCGATTTTTTACAATCAACTTTGGGACACTTATCTGAAGTGTGTGTGGGAAGGAGGGGAGGGGAGGGGAGAACAGGACGCCTTAGTTCCAGGTTTCAGCAACAAGGCATAGAGGAGGGAAAAGGAGTCATTTACCCTGCCCCCAACCCCACATCCATCCCATGAAAGCAACAATATCACTTCCAAGCAGACAAATTGACAAAGAAGTAGAAACAGTGATGTCATTTTGCCCCATATGGTGTAAACTGTATAGATAATGCATATAAATTCTAAAAACTGACTAAATTTAAAATAATTTTTTCTAGCCTCTTTGTCCCTATTGCTAGAATCAGGAACAAGAGGCTGCCAAATAGATGAGAATCAAGGACACAACTCTAAAATCGTGGGCAATCCCCCAAATTCAGGGGCATTTGGTACCCTCAACACAAACTGAAATGACCTCATTAATGCTAATTTCCCACTAGTTTTTAACATGACTGCACAGCCATAGAGGGTTTCTTTCAAAAGCTGGCAGGGAGGTAAATATGTCTGTTCTATATATGTCATACTTTCTAAAAGATTTACCCAAATTGTTATGGAACCTAGTGGTACTTCCGTCTCCTTTAAGCTTCCAGCTCAGCTGGTACCAGGACTCGGACCCAGCACTATGAATCCTCATTCACAAATACCTGGAAGGGTTTCCCTCTATTTTGTACCCTCTCCAATCGAGTCTAACCATTGCTGCAACAGTTTCTGGTATGGAAACCATGCACTAGGGCTCCTTCTGGAACAATGCAGAGCCTGTTCAGCCACAAAGTGTTATCCTACACTGTGATCAGGACTTCAAGGACTGTGAGCGCTGAAGAAGTGGACATCAATTAGTCAGTTAACTGGTACAAATGCTACATGTCACTACAACTATTACTACTACTTGTAAGTATCGCACTGCTTGGTCTACTCAGTGCTGTACACATACACATAAGAGAGAGTTCCTGCTTCATAGAACTTACAATCTATTCACGAAAAACAGAACAAAAAGGAGATCAGGGAAATTAAGGGAAATGATTAAAACACACATGGGTGTTAAACAGGAAAATCAGTGAGTCAGGATCCAAAGGTAGCCTCGAAGAGGTCGGTTTTTCGTCTGGATTTGAATAGGGCTAGAGATGGAGCCTGACATACTAACTCAGATAGTCTATTCCAAGTGTACATGCAACAAGGTGGAACAAATGCAGTCTGTAGTTAGCAGTAGAAGAGAAGGGCACAGATAACACTGATTTGCCTGATGAGCAAACCCGCCAACAGCACATTCTGCCCAAAAACTGAAGAAAGGACAGCTCAGTTTCCATCTAGTATACTTTCCTGCCAGTTCAGATTTAAATCCTGATTTTTATACCAGAGTTGGAATTGGTCCATCATTGGTTAAAAGGAACCTTTTTTTTACTGAGAGCTAGTTTGGCTTCAGCAAACAGTTTGGGTTTTGCCTAACTTGTCAGGTGAGGAAGAGACAGGCAGATTGCTTGTGATCGAAGCCTGTTCCACCTTGCTTACGATTTTTGGTAATCCACTCAGAGCAGTTAAGAATCAAGAGGGCATGTTTACTAAAGCATGCTGCCCAGGTAGTGTGAGGGTAGCACGTGTTTTTAGTGCATGCTACAAAGTAGCTCAGGGCTCTGCGCTAAAACCCCCCACAAGCTATCTGGGCAGTGCGTGTCTGGGCGGAACAAGGGCATTGTGGTAGTTGCTCCCTGTGGTATTTATGCCGTAAGCTGCACTAAATTTAGGGTGATGACTGTCTTTACCCTCTGCAGCTAGCACCATGCTCCAGTAATGTAGCCTAAAACTGCGTTACCAGTGTGGTAGGCGACGGCCTATGATCCATGCTAATTGAACTAAGCAGACAGGCCTGAGCAGCTTGACCTGTAACTGAAGCCTGTAGTTAGGCCCAGAGGAATGAAAACCCCCCTGAATGATGACACCATAGAATTGAAACTTAACTCAGTTTAACTGAACATAGCTAAGCAGAAACGAAACTTAGAAAATAAAGAAAAACAAGTTTAATTGGTACTGATAAGGTGTGCTATGCTTCTATGGAATTAATTAACTCTGCAGAGAGCAAGGTCACAGTGCCTCTGCTTCCCATATGTTTTAACAAGCTCAGCGACCTTGGAGGAGAGAAGTAACAAGTTGGAGACACTGACCATTGTAATTGGGACTAGAAGGGGGGCAACCAGGTGCTGGGCCCAGACCAGAGTCCCGATTGGGTAGCCATATCAGTACCGGGACCAATAGATGGGTGAGAGGGGTACTGGGACCAATGAAAAGTTTGCCTATGCTTAGAATGGACAAGAAAGCTATAAAAGTTGTTGTTTTACTAGAAGCCATTGCTCAGCCATTTTGAAATTGCTTATTGCTTGAGCCATGTGCACATTAAACTGGCTTGGATCCTTGAAAAGACTCCTGGATTTATTTATTGCATGCTTATCTGCTGCTACATTCTTGGTGCCGTTGGCCGGGAAGTGCGAGTGGTGGATGGTGTTCAAGTGAATAAATCCACGTAATTCGCCTTGAGGTTTGGTCCCGCTGGAACCATGCCAATCCGACGCAGGGGAATTTCCCTGGGCCCACCGATCCTCTTGTATCGGAGGGAGTTCTGCCTGGCCTCGGCAGGCACTGAGTCCAGCTGGCCAACACTTCCGACCCGGGGGAGTCCAGGATCCAACTCAGAAGCTTGGGAACCAGATCTGGTAAGTATAGTTTTGAAAACCTGTCTAGACAGATGAGTTAGAACTGCAGTTTGAAAACTTTGGTAAGACTTAAGTCTTTGTTTGAAAATCCTTGCATGAGTATTCGCTAGGTACAGCTGTTATAGAGAATCATGATTCAGCCTGGTCAGAGCAGACAGGACTGGGTTTTTGGTATGTCTAGACAGAAATAGAAAGAGCAGTACTGCCATTGGAACTTGGAATTTGTAATCTCGAGATATTGGGAATTGGTAAGAGAGCATGATCACCTCTCAAGGAAGGGCTGAGTAACCCCGCATGGGAATTCGCCGGGTGAAACCCTCATCCTTTTTGTAATTGGGAAAAAGACTAGTCAGAATAGATAGAAAGGAATGCATTCTGAGATACGTTGCTAGCATGATTGTGTGAATGAAGTGTGAATGAGAGGTCTGGCAGCACGGACCAAGCAGAGTGGACTCTGGACTAGCGCAGTTCCTAGTCGGGTGACTGCGTCTAGGTCGCGAAACGGATGAAGCGTTTGGTGTATTGTCCGTCCTGTGTATTTGATTTTTGCTATCTGTTGAAACTGCGAGTTTCCCTTTTGTTATAAATGTGAGATTATTCTGTTGAGTAATTTGTGACAGTTCACTGATTAAGAAATTGTATTAATAGAGCAGAATGAAGACCCAAAACACCTACAGTCATTTTTAGAAATCAAAAAGCTGGTCTGACCTAGTTAGTTTTTCTACTGCAGTGTGAAAAACTGACAGGGGGCGTGTCTGAAGGAAAGAATGTCTAGTGTCGTCTTTCTAATCTTGTGCAGGCTTAAACCTCAATGCTGGTAGTTTGTGCTTATTTCAGGCAAATTGTACCTGTTTTATTTAATATGTTTTTGTTCCTTCTGCTGTGGTTATGTAATATATATCATTTATTTATCATTTAATAAGAATGTTTAGTCAGGATTGTGGGTCCCGATAGTTTTTGGGTTTAGCCTGAAAAGGATTAAGTTTGTATTAATCCCTTATGGGTTGCGGACCAAGTGAGAGGAATTTCTGTCGGCTGTATGTTCAAATTTTCAGTAAGCACTGAAACAGTTTAAATAGGAAATGATAAAGAACTGTTTTTGTTTTTCCTTTGATCTACAAAGTAATTAGATCACGACTTAACATTGATTTAAATTGTTTTTTTCTGGCATCTCTGTCCATGTGAATGAGAAGTCTCTTTTTATGAGCACAGTTCAATTGTTTCCCCGCGAGCAGAGGGGTGTGGCTTCCACATAGCCTGCAGAGAAAAAAAAAAAAAAGGTTCTGGAGAGACAGCTGGAGACTGCAGGAGATTTCTCCTAGGAATGAAAAGGGACTCCCGATTTGAAAAGTCTCTTCATTTAATCGAAGCGTGATGAATTTATAATTAGTTTTTTCTCTGGTTTCACTAGCTCTGTTTAACCAAAAGTTTTAAAAACAAAGTTTATCTTTTTATGAATGAGTATAAGTCATTTGAATGCATGCTTCCCCTCTGTGCTGGTTACTAATGAACAAATCAGTTAGCTTTTCTGTATTTAAAAAAAAAAGGGAAAGGTGTACTGTATTTTATGAAAAATATCCGGAATGTCTTTTAAATATTTGCTTCCTGAACTAAAAAAATAATTTCTTTTGCAGAGACATGCTGACAGATAGCTATAGTTCTCTCTATAAGAAGCATAATGGATGTATGTGCTCAATCTAAGTGTTTCCTGCCTGCCCTATGTTTACAGAAATAATAAGTGTCTTTTCAAGTATGATCAAGAATTTCAGTAAGGGATTTACTGAAGATTATGAAATGTCTCTGTCCCAATCAGGATTTTGCCCCAGAATTTCTAGATATCATGTCTCGTCTCTCTCTCTCTCTCTCTGTAAGTAGTTCAGTTCAGAGTGCTTAAGGGGGGGATGGAGCCCAGTCCACCGATGATGTCAACCCCCCCCCCCCCCCGGTGGGCGTGAACTAATGTGCCCACAGCAGAGAAGTGGATCCTTAAAAAAAAAAAAAATCAACCTCCTGGATAGAGCATTGCTAGGAGAAACAGAATCCAGGAGAGGGGGGGGGACTACAGATTCCCAAGTAGTTTGCTAGCCACCTCTGCAACAGGGGAATGTCCACCCCCTCCGGACTAGAAGTGAAAGTCAGCTGACCAGACTTGTTTAGAACTGAAAAAAACTGCATTATACACTGAGAAGTTTTAGGACTTGATTGAACTAATGAACGGAAATTGCAAAGAACTGGATGAATTTGCGGGCATAATGGTTAAATGAAAGTTAATCAGAGGGTGTGTGAATTGTGAAAATAAATGTAACAGAGAAAGTGAATGATATTTTAGTTGAATGATGTGAGGAGGTTATCCTAATCGAAGGAACAGAGGAAGTGAAAAACTGGGTGTGAGTGCGCCCATTATAGAAAAAGAAGGACATTAGAGAAGTGAATGCCCGTATCTTGACTCCCGAGGGAGTACTTGATTGCAAAGTCATAAAACAATAAACCAAGCACAGTGTTTCAGCACGAGAGTGAAGCAGCTATAGCGTGAGTGGCAGCCTGAGAGGGCTACAGCATGGATGAAGACTAGGCCAGACCGGACTCTCCAGTTTCCCTGGGTCCCCAGGAGTCAGTCTGAAAAATAGGGGACCAATATATGGACTTTTATGGGGGATACAGGAGCAGAATACTAAAGCCAGTAGCCCCTGTGTTTTTCTCGCAAAGCCTTTTCTGCAGAACCACATGTGTGAACTAGAAAAATAATAATAATAATAATGTACCAGTTCCTGTATATGCCTGAATGCCCTATTCCATTTTTGGGCCGAGACCTGCTTGCAAAGCTTCAAGCACAGATATCCTTTGTTGAAGGGAAAAAAATGAAACTCAAAATCTGCTGGCCTGATGGTGTTAACTGTCCCCAAGAAGAAGAATGGTGGTTCTATTCACCTGCATCCAAAGCAACAAGCTGTACACTTACCAACCTCATAGCCCCACCTGGAGGATGGGCAGAAGATAATCCACCTGGCCTAGCGAAGAACATAGCCCCTGCCATTGTCACCCTCAAGCCAGTCAAGAAGCCTGGGACAGGTGATTACCGCCCAGTGCAGGATCTAAGAAAGAATGAATGATGCAGCTGAAACTATACAACCAGTGGTACCAAAATCCTTATATTCTCTTGGAACTGATCTCTGCTGAAGCTATACATTTCATCATTCTGGACTTAAAAAGATGCCTTTTTCTGTATACGCTTAGCCCAAGACCCCACTACAAGGAGGCGGGGCCAACTCATCTGGACAAGATTACCTCAAGAATTCAAGAACTCGCCTCACTCAGCAAAAGATTTGACAAGTTATCCAGAAACTCCAGAAAAAAAAAAAAGAAAAAATTCTACTTCAATATGTGGACAACTTGCTCATAACCACCAACTCAGAAAGTGAATGTCCACCAGCCACCAGTGAACTCTTGCACCTTTTTAATGAGGCTGGATACAAAGTCTCAAGAGCCAAAGCATAATTATGTCAAACAAGTTAAATACCTAGGATTCCAGTTGTCCAGCGGAATTCGACGCCTGGAACCCTTACCAGAACGCAAAGCAGCTGTATGCAGTATTCCTACTCCAATCACCAGGAGGCAAGTGAGAGCCTTCTTGGGTGCCACAGAGTATGTTGTATATGGATCCCCAATTTTGCGCTGCTAGAAGAAAAAAAAAAACAAAACCATTGTATCAAGCTATCAAAGGAATGGAAAAGTCTCCAGAGGAATGGGGACTTGAACAGGATGCAGTCTTTTGATCTTTGAAAAAAACACTCTGATGTTGTCACCAATTCTGGGTCTACCAGATGTCCAGAAAACCTTACAGTCTCTATGTTCATGAGTCGCAAGGAAATGTTCTAGGAGTGTTGACTCAATCTCTTGGACCTTGGCAACAACCAGTAGCCTATTTGTCAAACAATTGGATGTAGTTGCAAAAGGCTGGCCCCTTATTTGAGAGCTGTTGCAAGCTACAGCCCTCCTAGTGAGCAAAGCTGACAAGCTCACTTTGAGACAGAATCTTCAAGTTACTGTACCACACTCTGTTCTAACCAATATGAAATACAAAGGAAACTACTAGCTAACAAATCTATGAATGTTGAAGTATTAGAGTATGTTGTGTGAAAACCCCAGATACAACTGAAGGGTCAGTCAAGCTTTCAATCCTGCTATGTTATCAGTTAGTCTTGATCCCCTGATCATGACTGTTTAGAAATTATGGACACTGTATTCTCAAGCCACCTGGATTTGACTGATGTCCCTCTGGAGAACCCTGAACAGACTTTCTTTGTGGCTGAAGGCAGTTTCATCATCAATGGACATTGTTGTGCTAGATATGCAGTGATGACCCCTGATTTGGTAGTTGAGTCCTCAGCCCTGGCCCCAGAAACTTCACCACAGAAAGCTGAACTGATAGTCCTCACTAGAGCACTAACAATAGGAAAAGAGCCCTGTCTAAATGTGTACCCAGATTTCAAGTATACCCTTACAACCTTGCATGCATATGGGCCCCTGTACAAAGAATGAGGATGGATAACCTTAGGAAGCAAGTCCATTAAGTATAGCCCCAAGATATTGATATTAACAGATACATACTGCCTATAGATCTCAGAATTTAGGAAAAGTAGAATGTATGAATAGAACCCTGAAATCTCAGTTGTCTAAACTTTGCCAAGAGGTTTACCTGAAGTGGCCCTAGGTTCTTCCTATAGCCCTTCTTAGGATATACTTAGCCCCTGCTAAGTCTTTAGGAGTTTTCCCTTTTGAAATTCTGTATGCGCAACCCCTGCCTATTGTATAGGAAATAAAAGGAGATATGAGACAGATAGGATCTGAAATTATTAGACATAAACTATTGGTTTTAAGTTCTGTTTTGCAGAGTCTTCATACCTGGGTACAAAATCGATTACCCATCAATTTGCCTGCACCCTTTCAAGCCTGGAGTCTCGGTGTGAATCAAAGAGTGGAGAAAGACACCGTTGACACCGCATTAGAAGGGACCTTATGTTGTTATCTTGTTAACCCTACAGCAGTGAAAATTGCAGAACTCGAACCCTGGATTCATCACAATGCAATGCAATGTGTGCCTTCGAGTCAGTCCTGACTCCTGGCGACCCAGAAGCTCCTGGGTTTTCTTGGCAGTGTCACCGGAAGTAGATTGCCAGGCCTTTCTTCCGAGGCAATGGAGGGTTAAGTGACGTGCCCAAGGCCACAAGGAGTGCTAGTGGGAATCGAACCCTGGTTGCTTGGTTACCAAGCCAGTGTTCTAACCACTAGGCTACTCCTCCACAGCAGAGTGAAATCAGCAGCAGCTCCAGAGCCAGACCAGTGAACATCAGAACAGATCCAGAAGTTCCATTGCAGCTAACTTTGCAAAGACAAGCAAATTGAAAAAATTCAGGAAGTTTTAAAAACAAAAAGAGAGACTGTGCTAATATAGAACTCCTGAATCTCAAGAGACTATTTGTTTATTCTGAAGAGATTATCATCAACAGAAAGAGACTGTATTATGAACTATATTATTTGAAAATCTTTGTGCCATTTTGATCAAGGACAGTGCAAACTAAAAGGACTGTGTTTATTGAAATACGCTGGAATCTACAGCTCTACACTCCTACCAATGAAATTGGTAAGGTCATGTACAGCGGAAGCTTGAGGATCTACAATCAACGCTACACCTGTTGCATGCTACTGAGAGCAAAACAGGTCAACGTACAGTAAAGAAGAAGAAGACTTCGTGGTCAAGAATTATCAACAGATTGCACTGGTTTCTCAAAGACTTGCACTAATTCTTCAGAGAACTTTCATCATGATTCTCTACTGTTTCATCGTGATAGCAGCCTTGGAGTGCTTTGAAATGACTTTTGCCTTATCTCCCTGGGCAGCCTGTATAAGTACAACATGAACTGGACCGAAGGTCACTCAGACCTTGTTTTATCATTCTCCCTATACTTGCATTGGTATACTCTCCAATCCAAAAGTTGTTCTAGATCTTGACTTTCTACAAGGCTATGCAAGCCACCGTTGCAATTCCTCATACCACCACCAGAACTTGTTTCTTGAACTTACTGGAGCAATAGCATCTAGTCTACACACTTCTGACTGTTTCTATTGTGGAGGAACTAAGATGGGAGATCAGTGGCCCTGGGAGACGCAAGAACTGAACTATTCTATCCTATACAATCAGACTGATTTACATAATACTACTAGTGAGTGGGTATTGGCCCACCCCATTGTTGACAGTTTGTGTTTTGTTCGGACTGGACCACAATCTACTACGAAGGATGGACAGCTGGTCTGTCTAAATCAGAAGCTTTACGACAGCACAACAAAAGATGCAACTGAACCTTCTAATCCTTTAGTTCTTTTTCCCACTCTTGCCAAACTATGGACTTTGACTATCTGCCTGTTGCTCCCTTGTTTCTTGCCATTTTGCTTGCAAATGATAACTTCAGTTATTAATAACACTGTAGAGCGTAAGACAGCTACAAAGATGCTAGCTATGTGAACTTACTACCCTATACCACAGAGTGATACCTTTACCTAGTATTATGTGATTTGATTCTCACACCTTATTAACATGCGGGTGAGAATAATCAAAGGGGGGAATGTGGTAGGCGACGGCCTATGATCCATGCTAATTGAACTAAGCAGACAGGCCTGAGCAGCTTGACCTGTAACTGAAGCCTGTAGTTAGGCCCAGAGGAATGAAAACCCCCCTGAATGATGACACCATAGAATTGAAACTTAACTCAGTTTAACTGAACATAGCTAAGCAGAAACGAAACTTAGAAAATAAAGAAAAACAAGTTTAATTGGTACTGATAAGGTGTGCTATGCTTCTATGGAATTAATTAACTCTGCAGAGAGCAAGGTCACAGTGCCTCTGCTTCCCATATGTTTTAACAAGCTCAGCGACCTTGGAGGAGAGAAGTAACAAGTTGGAGACACTGACCATTGTAATTGGGACTAGAAGGGGGGCAACCAGGTGCTGGGCCCAGACCAGAGTCCCGATTGGGTAGCCATATCAGTACCGGGACCAATAGATGGGTGAGAGGGGTACTGGGACCAATGAAAAGTTTGCCTATGCTTAGAATGGACAAGAAAGCTATAAAAGTTGTTGTTTTACTAGAAGCCATTGCTCAGCCATTTTGAAATTGCTTATTGCTTGAGCCATGTGCACATTAAACTGGCTTGGATCCTTGAAAAGACTCCTGGATTTATTTATTGCATGCTTATCTGCTGCTACACCAGTAGGAGGCTTAGTAAACATACCCCAAGGTTTGATTAGTCAGGCTGAAAATGTAAATCAGAGACAAGCCTATACAGTATTGACTAGATTTGGATGATCTAAGTGAAACTTGTTTGGACTTGTTTTGAATTGCACTAGCTTAGATTGAGCTCAAAGTCTTAAACTCATCAGGTCCAAAGCCTGGTAGTAAATCAGATTGAATCAAAATCCATCACCAGCTTTGACTGCTTTAGTTTTACTTCTCCAAATCATTTTGCTCTCCCAAAGAACCTCTTCACTCAACTAAAACCAACATGTTTTACTGTATCAGAGAATTAGTTCTGTTGAAGAACACTAGAAAGAAATGGGGCCTCTGAAAACTGAAAGTAAGAAATGTACTGCAATACTTTAGTCTTTTCCTCTCAAAAGAACTAAAAATTATGAAGCACACCAAATTTTAGGAATGGGAAAAGCTTGAAATGGGTTATATAACCAATATTTTGCTGTAAGGGGATATCCAAATAGAAAGGTGAATGTCCAGGCAGAGCTCTGTTCTTTCTCCTCCCTTAACAAAAGACTTGAAAACCTTGAGAAAATAAATGGCAAAAAAACAAATTATTTTAAACCCTGGGGGAGAAACAGACATTTCCCAGAGGTAGCTGACAGCTGACATAGCTGCATAGTAGCAAAGGCCTAATGCTTTTCTCAACAGCTAAAATATTTAGCCTATCCTTTCCATTTACAATCTTGGTATTGATGCTTCCTGAAGATGTGCTGTCTTAGGTCCATAACAGATAATATTGTTGCGTACCATGGCATTTTGCTATTAGCTTCTAAATAAACTGAACATTCCACAACAGATTTTTAGCCAAAAAAAAACAAACATTGGGATGGCTCAATGCTACCGTAGTGCTGTATACAGAGGGAAATGGGTTTAGTCCCCAGCTCTAGTTTCTAGGATCTACATTTACTGAAAAACACAACAAAAAAAAGACTGTTTCATTTTCAAACAAACCAAGACATGTACAGTGTTGTGTATGTCTTGTAGCTCTGTACAAGTGATAAACATAGAAACATAGAAATATGTCAACAGAAAAAGACCACATGGCCTATCTAGTCTGTCCTTCCATATCAACAACTACAACAGTCCCCTTTTTTCCTTTAGAGATCTTTTAGAGATCCTAGAGATAAGTTGTAGTAGTAGTAGTAGTATAAGGTTACCAGATATACCTTATTTTCAGAGATTGTCCATGATTTTAGAGCAGTGTCCGACTTCCACCTGTTTGGAAGCTTCCTGTCCCCAATTCCAGCAATGGGGATGGGGGTAGAAAAAGGTTATTTTAAATCTAGTGATTTGAATATGCCAGTTTTTAGAATGTACATCCATTATCTTTATATTTTGCACAGTATGGGGGAAATGCATCACTGTTTCTGTTTCACTATCGACTTGTCTGCTTGGAAGTGATATTGCTGCTATCATGGGATGTACGGGGGCAGGGTAATGACTCCTCTACCCTCCCCCATGCCTTGTTGCTCAAACACACACACACATATACTTCAGATAAGTGTCCTAAATTTACCTAGAAAAAAATCTGCTAACCTTATAGTAGTAGTACAGTAATAATAATTGCACAGGAAACTGGGAGAGGGTAAGGGTAGTCATGAAGAAAGGTTAATGATACTGCTGTCTAGGAGAAGCTGTTTAAAATTGAGCAGGAAGAAACTACTAAAAGATTTAATTGTTATGATCTTTTAATAAAATGCATTTGGATTATTTTTGTTTCCCTTCTTCCTTGCTTCTAATGCAACCATTCAAGGAGGCCTTTGTATGAACACTAGGGTGTTGGCCATGATAGACATAATGGGCCCGATATATTCAAAGGTATTTACATGGTTTACAGACCCGGTGAGAATACTAGCCTCTTGTTGAAATATAGATGCTTTCTTCTGCAGAATATGTTTTTAAATTTATAGATTAAGAACTAAGAATCCCGCAAAGTACTTTTCCGGATATATTAGTTTTGTTAAACTATTGTTGAATTATAAATTAAAGTTTGGAAATAAAGTGTGTAAGAAGGTTTTGTGACCAGTGATGTGAGCGTCTGCTTACCTTATGGCGATTCATTTCACCATATGTAGGGTTTTTTAAGCCATCCTGAGGTCACTATCACCTTGACAGTAATATTGGGTTTATAGTATTTAATTATTTAATAATCAAAGTAGTTTGTAGTTTAGATAAGTTACTAGGGCCATTTTTGGATAGATTTCTTAGCCCTTAGGCAGTTGTTTGTATTTTGTTACAGAACTGTAAACCATGTAAATGCCTCTAAGTGGGATATCTCTGGGTATCGCCGCTATATGCCCCTTAACTTTGGTGTATTCCGAGGCCGATATCCATCAGTAAATGGTCAGCTCGCCTATCTTTACCCATGGGAGCTAATTGGGCAACAATCAATATCAGCAGGGATGTCTAGGCGCTGTAATCATGCTACCTTTCCTCTCTTCTCTCTTCTCTCTCCCTACACCCCTCCTCGTAAACTACACTCTTCTTCTGGCTTGCTTCTCTTTGCCCTTTTCTTCCACTGCCAGCTCCAGATTTTGGTCCTTTGACCTTGCTGGTCCTTATGCCCGGAACAAACTCCGAGTCTGTACATCAGGCTTCATCTTTGTCCCTTTTCAAGTCCATGTCCAAGGGGGGAGGAGTGGCCTAGTGGTTAGGAGAAGGTACTTCAGGCCGGAGGGCCAGGGGTTCAAGTCCCACCTGGGGACAGCAATCTCAGGCCGGAGGGACTGGGATTTCTAATCCTATAGGCACTTCTTGTGGTCTTGGGCAAGCCACTTAACCCTCCATTGCCCATGTTCCCTGTAAGTATTGGCATATGTGTGTCATATCCCCTCATGTTAAATGTATCTCCCAATTGACCGCTTTGACCTGGTGAAAAGCAGGATATAAATAAATAAATGTTAAATACACACCTCTTTGAAGCTACTTTTGGATCCTGGCCCCCTTTTCCTTGTGTCTCCTTACTCTGCTTTTCCCCTTATTCTAATCCTTTGTCTTCTTTGTCTTAATTAGACTGTAAGCTCTCACAAGCAGGCACCGTCTCTATCTATGTTTGTATAGCACTGTATATGCCTTGTAGTGCGTTATAAATGAGTAGTAGTAGTAGTAATAGTAGCAATAGCCGCCTCCGCAAAATATCGGGCCCAACCTATCTTGTAATTCCCATTTCTGAGCAACAAGAAGGTGCCTTATTAATTATGATCATCTTTTCTTCTTGCCAGTTGAGGATATAATTGCAAATATTTCAAAATACAGCAAGCAGCTGGCAGGAGGATTGTACAGGAATTATCATATCACACCCATGCTGAGAGCTCTCCATTGGTTTCCAATTGAACAATGAGGGATATTCAAGATTTTAATTATGGTTGTTTAAGCAAAAGGGGGAATGGGCCCAAGGTATTTGTTGGACCAACTCGGGGTACAATCTGAAACAAAGACTCACAAAATGCCCACTAATGTCTGCACTAAATATACATGGGCCGCACAGTCTGCCCACCGAGCCCCTTAACCCGGATTTTCACTTCCACAGCGATGGAAGTGAAAATTCGGGTTATGCTGGATATGCTGGGAGCCGCCGACACTAAACGAGTAACAGCGATTTTCAATCGAGCTCATCAACACTAGAACCATAAGAAACAAAATTAACACAATAGCAGACCACATAGAAGAGCATCAACCCGACATATTGTGCATTACTGAAACATGGCTCATCCCCACCAATAATTTGCTACTTAATCAGCTAGTACCAACCACATACACAGCATTCAACTGCCCACGCACACAATGAAGAGGAGGAGGGGTCCTGATCCTCGCAAGGAACAGCCTAAGATTCAAGTCACGAAGCTCATCAAACACCAACCAATGCAACACCATCACTGTGGAAAACAAACGGATGGCACTTTGCCTCACCTACAGAGCCCCGAATGCACCACCAGACGAACTAGCATCCACTCTAGAGGAGGTCTGTGCCTTCAACACCAGCAACAAACCCCTGCTACTACTAGGAGACTTCAACCTAAAATCCTCCAACACAAAGGATGCAGAAGCCTTCCTACAAGCTATGGGATCCTTACAATACACCCAAATGATCAACACACCAACACACAAACACGGATCATCACCAGACCTCATATTCGCACCCAATTTTCTAACGGACAATGGTAACATATCTACAACAGATGTCACCCCTGTCCCATGGTCAGACCATCACATAATCAAAACAAAGGTCATGCCACAAGGACAAAACCATGACAAAAACCTAGACAAGCCAACAGCACAAAGAAGATTTAAAAGCTTCAACAAGGACCAATTTCTCAAGGACACGATACCGCACCTGAATACGGAAGAAGAGGATTTAGACGATCAAATCAGAAAATGGAACAGCATCATCAATACAGCCTCCAAAGCCACCGAACACAGACCCAAGAAAGATCACCGCACTAGGGCACATCACACACCCTGGTACTCAAAAACCATACGGATCAAAAAAAGAGAACTCAGTAAGTTAGAAAGGCAATGGAGACACACCAAGTCTCCCAACAAACAGACTCTATACTTAGCAAAACAAAAAGAGTACAACGATCTCATCAACCAAACAAAGAGAGAATACCACACCAACCTCATACTCAAATCAAACAACAAACCGAGAGAGCTCTTCGAAATTGTGAAAACACTCACCAAGGAGAACAAATCCGACAGCGAAGTGCAAATAGACCCACAAACATTCGCAGACCACATCCAAGACAAATTCCACTCAGCTCCACGAAGGAATACTAACACAAGCACCAAACCAACCACCACCCCAAGAAAAACTTGGGACAAATTCAGCAACCCATCCACAGAGCAGCTCTCACACATCATCACCGCCCTCAACACAAGCACGGCCCCAACAGACCCATGCCCAGTCACATGGATCAAAACGACAAAGTCAAACTTCATCCACACCATACACAACATGGTGAAAAGTTCTCTAACACAAGGTATCATGCCAGACCAGCTAAAACTTGCCACAATAAGACCAATCCCGAAGAAATCAGCACTCGACAAAAACAACCCAGCAGCCTACAGACCCATCTCAAGCATCCCCCTACTGGCTAAGATTATTGAGAAAGTGGTACAACATCAACTACAAGACCACATCAACAACCATGCACAACTCGACCACAACCAACACGGTTTCCCCCCAACCATGTAGTTGAAACACTCCTGCTATACCTCTTTAATGACATACTACACCTCATAGACAACAGCAAGAACGGAATACTCATGATCTTCATTGACCTATCATCAGCATTTGACACAGTCCACCACGGAACACTACTAGCAAGACTACAGAACATCGGACTACACGGAGCCACACTGAGGTGGTTCCACTCTTACCTAACGGACAGACAGATAAAGGTCAAGATTGGGCCCAACACATCCCTACCCATAAAAGTCATGCAAGGCATACCCCAAGGATCCGCACTATCAGCTCTCTTATTCAACATCTACATCCAACCAATATGCAACATCATAAAAGAGCATGGAATAAAATACACAATCTATGCGGACGACATAATGATATACACACCAATCACCCTCAACAACCCAGACCAGACCAAGATAACAGACTGTCTCACACATATGAACACCTGGTTTCAAGACAACAACATGACCATAAACTACAGCAAGACCGAGGCGCTAATCATCACACGAAACTCTGACTTCATCCCCCCCCCCCCCGCGACATCAAGATAGGCACCACAACCATACCCATACAATCAGAAGTGAAATACCTCGGAGTGACAATGGACAAAGAACTTAACCTTCAGTCCCACATCAGCAGAACTACCAAAAATGCATACCACAGGATGAAACTAGTACGACGCCTCAAGCCCCTCCTCACTCAGGAACACTTCCGCCCAGTTTGTCAAGCACTAATAACCCCAATCCTAGACTTCTGCAACCCAATCTATCTAGGTCTAACGAAACAGACACTAAGACCATTGCAACTGGCACAAAACACTGCAGCACGCATAATTGCTGGCACCACAAGACAAGAACACATCACACCCACCCTAAAAGAGTTCCACTGGCTGCCTATCAGTGCCCGCATTAGATACAAGACAATCATAAACATTTTCAAAATCAAACATCAATCATCAGTTTTCAGCCTACACCCACTCATACAACCAGACAACAGCACAAGACCGAGAAGAAGAGGCACATCCAACCGTGTCAACACACATAAAGATATCAACAGGATACGCAAGGACACCGAAAAACGAGCCTTATCAAAGGCGGCACCAACAATCTGGAACGCCCTCCCCGACGAACTGCGTTCAACAACAGACCTTAAGGAGTTCAGGAAACTACTGAAGACAACCCTCTTCATAGAACACTACGGTGACATTACTTAAACCATGCAACAGACACCTCAATTCCCCCCACGTCACTATAATTGTAATTAAGCAAGGAACTGACACCCATAGCATTGTAAATAGCGCATGCTGTAAATAGCACCACAAGAATCAACGTCCAGACACACTCACACGCATACACTACGCATGTACACACTATACACTGTATCTTATTGATTGTTTGCTGTTCAGACCGCCTTGATTGCAGGATAAGGTGGTATAGAAATATGTTTAAATAAATACAATAAATAAATGCTACCCGCTTAGCCCCTGCACCTTAAAGATAGATGAGGAAAATCGTTGCTACCTCCTTAGCCCTTTCCTCCACTCCAACTCCATCCCAGAATGCCCCCAACATGTCCCGATGCTAATCGCATAACATCTGGGCACGGTGCCTTTTGAAAATCCTGGATAAGTCATTTACATGGATAACTAGGGCAGTTACCCATGTAAATGCCTTTGAAAATGCTGCCCATGAACTATAACATTTGAATTTTGATCTGGACCAGATTCCAGGTGACTCAAAAGCCTGAATAAAAATTTAAGTTGGGTCACAACTCACTCTCTTTCTGCATTGTCTGAATCCATACTCTTTATATGGACAAGCCTTTTTCAGTCACTCCTCATACCTCAAACCTTTCCTTATTAAAACTGACACACTTTTCTTTTCAACACTCAGATTGTGGCTTTGTTTTACATTGATATTGCCCAGCTGCTAAATTCTTCTCAATTACACATTTGGCTTCAGAAAGACAAAGGTATCAGTGTCACTAGCAGTCACTGTTGAACTTACATACATAGTGGCTCCAGATACTGATATTAAGGGGTGAGAAACATTAGCACGCAAACCACATGAATGGTACTGATGTCTGGGTAATGTTCACAGACAGGTCGACTTTAGACAAATGCAGATGGTTACAGTTATCAGCCCTTATCTAACATGCCAGAACTTTAAAGTTGAACAGAAGAGCTACAGGTTGATAAAAGTTCAGTCTTTTGATTCAGAAATGATGAAGTGAGCTCTGGGAAGATGTGCCCATTCCCAAGACTGGCATCCAGCCCTGTTCTCTTCAGAATGATATATGTGAATGCACTGCTATCGCCCTGAGTAAATGCTTCCAGGACAATTTTATCATACTCTGTTTCTATCGTCAAGAGATTTTGGCTCACATTCTTGAAAGGAACAGCCATAGCTGTCAGATACAAACTGTCTCATCGTTTCCCACTCGAGCTCACAGCCTTTCACATACAGAACTGCATATTTCAAAACAGCAAGACTCCCAGTTGATCATAGAGAAAGATTTCCTGTCCGTATAAAGTTCTATAAAATTGAATGGTCTTATTTTGTGGCCCTTCCCCCTATCTTTCTCCAACAGTCTCTGCTGCTCTCTCGTTTCCTCCTCAGACTCTAGAGGTGTGCAGGGAAATAATTTTCAAATCATTTTTGAATTTTCGGGCCAATTTTTGGACTTTTTGTTTTTAAACAATTTTAACCTGCATAAAACATTTTTTCACCCAGAAATTGACTTCAGATGGGTTATTTTATAGGTTAACATACAATAAGGAGCATGTCCACTGAAAGCTTTAATGCATGTTAAGTGTCCACAACCCTTTTATTTCTATGGGCGTAATGGCACTTAACGTGTTAATTTCATTAATGTGCATTAACCTTTAGTACTCATATCTCTAAAGCAATTTTGCATGCATCTTTTTGCATATATAAAATTAACGAGCCGAATGTATGCTAATGAATGCACATCCTTCTAGGACCATCATGCCCGCTTGGTTCTGGGGACTCTACATGTTGCAATACCAAATAGGTAACTTGAACTATAACTTTGTCTTTGTTTGACTGCAGCTTGACTGCAGCATCTTCTGTGCTTATCCCAAGGTTTTTTGTCTTTCAAATCAGTTTTAATTTGCACCACATCCAAAGGGAAGCCATTGCATTTATCTACCATCCTAGAAATATAGAAACATGATGGCAGAAAAATACCATATGATCTATCTAGTCTGCACTTCCATATCAACTACTATAGTCACTTTTTTTCCTTTAGAGATCTGTGTTTGTCCCATGTTTTCTTTAACTCGGATACTGTCCTTGTCTGTACTAAGAACATACGAAATGTCATACAGGTCAGACCAAGGTCCATCAAAACCAGTATCCTGTTTCCAACAGTGGCCAATCCAGGTCACAAATAGCTGGCATGTTCCCAAAAAGGCATACAGGTTCCACAATGCTCTTCCTGAGGTAAGCAGTGGATTTCCTGGGTCATCTTTAACAATGTTTTATGAACCTTTCCTCCAGGAACTTGTATAAACCTTTTTTTAAACCCAACTGCACTAACAGCTTTAACTATACCCTCTGGTAATGAATTCCAGATTTTGATTATGTGTTGAGTAAAAAAAAATATTTTCTTTTGTCTTAAATGGGTTACATTGTAACTTCATTGCATGACCTCTAATCTTTCTTTTTACTTATGGTGTAAACAACTGATCTACATTAACCTGCTTCACTCCATTCATTAATTTATAGACCTCTGTCATATCATATTTCCCCTCTGCCATCTCTTTTTCCAAGTTGAAGAGCCCTAACCTTTTAAGCCTTTACTCAAAGGGGTATCATTCCATCCCCTTTACCAATTTGGTGGCTCTTCTCTGTCTCACCGGTTTGTAGTTTCCCGGATCACCCCTGGAACCCTTTTTTTTTTTTTTTACGTTTTAAACCTCTTTATTAAGGAAAAACAAGGAAATACAAGTAATAAAACATCACAATATAATACAGAATGAAATTCCACGATTATAATAACCCTCAGCCCACAAAATGGAGTGCTAGAAAAAGTAAGAAATATCACAAATATCCTGAAACAGAGGAAGTCAAATAATTAACAAACCCCTTTATACTAAGCAAGGAACTCCATGAAATATTACTTTACAACTGAGCCCTGCAAAAAGGTCTCTAACTGAGACGAATCAAAAAAAATATACGTTTTACCTTGAAGAATTATTACGCATTTACATGGGTACTTCAGAACAAAAGAAGCTCCTAATTCCAAGACACGAGGACGCAATGCAAGAAAAGCCTTTCGTTTCAACTGTGTACTTCGACACACATCAGGAAAAACCTGAATCATCTGGCCAAAGAACTTCTCATGATGAAACTTGAAATAAGAACGCATAACAAGTTCTTTATCTTTCTCTAATAAAAAGCTAACTAATAGAGTAGCCCGAGTAGGAATTTCCTCCACAGATGTCTCCAAAAACTGAGAAAGATCCAAACTCGGAAGAGTCAACTGATCCATTTCCCCATGAACATCACCATCTGGCTCCAAGTCTAACAGCCGTTTTTCCTGAACTCCAACTGGTAAATAATACAGTTTGGATAAGGTTATAACTTCTGGCTCAGGAATTTTTAATACATCCTTCAAATATTTAACAAATAATATGCTAGGAGACAGATAGTGAGTTCGGGGGAAATTTAACAAACGTAAATTTTTCATATGTAAAGCATTTTCAAGTATTTCATCACGACGATGAAGTAAGAGAGAGTCCTGGACAGATGACGCCAAAGCACATTGAAATGAAGTAATTAAACCATCAGTTTTAACTTTAGAGGTCTCAAGGTTCCTCAATCTATCTTGATGGTCAGCTAAGACAGTCACCGTCTCTTGAGTAAATTTTGATAGTTTAATCAAGGACGAATTAAGAGACAGTTCAGTCCGAGACACAATCTGCCAAATATCTTGCAAAGATATATCTTTCGGTGGTTCAGGAGTTTCAGGAGATAAAGAGAAATCAAAAGAAGAAGGTAATATAACATTCACAGGATTTACCTTTAAGAAAGTCTCAGGCAGTTCAACGAGTTTGGATGAAGACCCGTCCCTACCTAGGTGGGGAATGGCTGGATCCTGAGAAAGGAGCTCCTGGCTGGATGGGGTTACAACCCTATGCGGTATAGGAGACATACCTACAGAAGCAGGACTCGCTGAAAGGGAAGACTCTGAAGATATTCCAACTGCCGGGGTAGATACCATGGATTTAAAATGAGTATCCATGGGACCAACCACCTTTACAGCCTTACCTAAAGAGGAAGATGGTAAAGTTGGCTTCTTCTTGCGTTTCCCCATAAACGCCGGTATAAAAAAAAAAAAAAACAAGTCCAAGCCCTAAGGCATTGGCGTTACGTTGGCCATTCTCCACTCTTCAGGTAATACAGATGATTTTAATGATAGTTCACAGATTACTAATAGTAGGTCTGCAGTCTCATTTCTTTCTATACCCTCGGATGTATACAATCTGATCCAGGTGATTAGCTACTCTTCAATTTATCAAATAGTTCTAATACATCTTCCCGGTTTATCAATATTTCTTTCAATTCTTCCAATACATCACCTTCAGATACCATTTCAGGCACAGATAAATTCCCTACATCTTCTTCAGTAAAGACTGAAGCAAAGAATTCTCAGTCTGTCTCTCCGCTGTGGCCTTGTCCTCACTTAGCGCCCCTTTTACCCCTCTATCATCCAATCATCCATTTGACTCTTTCACAGGTTCTTTGCTATGAATATACTTGAAAAGGTTATTATACATTTTTGCTTCCATGACTAGCTTTTTTTCAAATTCCCTCTTTGCCTGCCTTATCAATGCTTTGCATCTAACTTGACAATGCTTATGTTGTTTCCCATTTTAGTCATTTGGCTCTTTTTTCTATTTCCTGGAAAATGCATTTTTGGCAGCAACAGCCTCTCTGACCTTGCCTTTAAACTATGCAGGCAGTTTTTTGGCCTTCCTTCCACTTTTCTTAAAGCATGGAATACATCTTTTCTGGGTTTCAAATATATTTATTTATTTATCTAACTAGGGGTACATATATTGTCGGCGCTCCCCCTTGTGGCCTGGTAGTTGCCTAGGGGTAAGAGGGCGCCCCGATCGTCCTTTGTATTAGAATTAGCCCATTCGCATGTAGTTGTGTCTGGATAGATTAGAGCCAAGATCAAAGGTCGCAGGAAATTTCTTTTTATTTAGGAAATAAGGTTCTACTTGACCAAATCAAATTCTTTGGTAAGGAATTTGAATATTACAAACAAAAATAATCAGGATGCTTCTCCAATCATAAACATAAGCCTTATCACACAGTCCTTGACTTGGCCTTGCTTCTGCGGCTTAGTTTAAACACATATTCACAAAAGGTAATCCTTTACAAACAGCAATCTGTTCTCCGGTCCCCAGGAGGCAGTACAGTACTTCACTGTTACTTTCCCAGCTTTGCATAGCACTAATTCCCTGGTCCATCAACAGGCTTTAAAACTCAGTACATTTCTCTCCAAGATACTTTCAAACTTTTAACTCACTCATGGCTCCATTAATCTTGCAGCTTTGTCAGACCAGCATTCATTAATTTGCCTGGCTAAAAGTTATGGGCTTTAGCAAAGACTATTCTCATTCAGAACTTCTGGGTTTTTCTCCAATTACTTTAAAAACCCTTTCAGCTTCTTATTCCTCTCTGGCACAAAGAGAACATTCAAACTCCATATCAGAAACCTCACTTTCATTATAAGTGTCTCCCAGTTCCATCTCCTCTCCACTGGACTCTCTCAGAGACTTGTTCTCCACAGCGTCTGCCTGAGGAGCCTTCACATGCTGCAAACCTTTTATCAGCTGCTCCCAATTAGACTTCTCACTATGGGAGGTTGTGTGAACCACACCATCTGGTGATCACTGGATGTGAGATCTCCCACTATACTATCAGAAACACTTTCCACATTGGTGAACACCAGGTTCAGTATGGCTCCTTCACAAGTGGGTTCTGTTACTGGCTGCTGGAATAGTTCTCCTTGTAGAGAATCCAGGATCTCCTTACTTCTTGATGGCACAGCAGCAGGGATGTGCCAACCTTTCTCTGAATATTTCCTTACTCCCTAGGCTCATTCCTTTCAGTCTAATCTGTTCCCACTAAGATTATGTATATATTGGAGCTATATGAAGGTATCTCTCCTCTCCCTCTTTGCCAGCAGGAAATACATATTTAGGTCCAAATTAAAGTTTTGGGTATAATAATGAATAAATTCAGCAGTTATATTTGGTTAACCTTAGCTAGAAAATGCATCCAGTTATTATTATTATTATTATTAATAATAATAATAATAAGGTTAATAATAATAATCATAATAAACCCTTCATGGGAAACTACCTTGACCTGGTTGAGGGTTTGTGTGCTCTGTGGTCACTAGGATCTATGCTGTTGATAGCTTATCTACTAGTAGGTACACTCAAACCCAACAGGGCTTAGTTGAAAAGACAGGCTAAATGTGTCCCAGCAATCCATCTTCAATGGTGAAAACAAAAAACTCATTAATATCAGATTGGTCACCACCTAGGTCAACAAAGACTGTGTCAGATGCTGTGGCTCCTAGCCATCAGGTGATAAATGGGCTTCAAGGCTCAGTATCTTATGCTAGGCAACAACGCAATAGGTTGGAATTAAAATAAACTTCAACAGCATATGTACGTCAACAAATAGAGGGAGCTAACCTGCATGGAGTGGTGGGTATACCCCTAAGCAAAGGCCTCAAGGAGAGTGACTTGAATGGAGCAGCAGATACAACCCTGAACAAAAGCATCAAAGGGGGTAACATGCACACAGTGGCAGGTACACCCCTAAACAAAGGTTTCAAGGAGAGTGACCTGCATGGAGCAGCGGGCACAACCCTAAACAAAGGCATCAAAGGATGTAACCTGCATGAAGTAGCAGGCACCACTCTAGCCACCTTACTGGATAGACCAGATGGACCATACTGATCTTTATCTGTCATCATTTACTCAATTACTATGTCAGAAAAACAAAAATGGGAAAAATTGGTCAACTTTAGAAAATCAATTGATTATGGAATGTTATCATCCATCAAAGCCACTAACAAGGGTATTTCAAAAACGTACCAAATTTGGATACAACAATTTCAAGAATCAAATATTATTCACAGCAACTAATGGATCACCATAGAGTATTCTTTGAAATATGCTTTTCACTGAGACATAACTAGAAGCCTTAGAACATGACGACAATGAAAATTCTGTCTCATTTGAGCCAGTAGAAAGGATAATCAGTCTTGATATAGAGCAAATGGACAAAGCTGAACATGAAGAAGAAAATCATTCTGCTGTAGGTGATAATCAAGAAAACTGTTAAATAGGAAGTAGTCAGCTAACCCATCAACAAAAGGATTTGCCTGAAAAACTCAAAGACCAAATGAAAGCACCACAAGAATACAATTACCAACCATAAAACACGAGAAAAGAAAAAAAACGTGGTCAAAGCTCTGTATAATATTAATGCAGCAATCAAAACAATCTCTACTGAACCATTGAAGAAACAGACCAACTAATGTACTCTGCTGCCTAGGATATGAAATAAAGAAACCTAGGTTATTTAGAAAAGGAAAGCCAAAATGAAAAAGTCACCTAGAACAGAAAATCAGAAAACTTTGTGCAAATGAGAGTAATTTGAAGAATCCGTAATAAGGATTATTTATAAATAAGTAAAATTTAGGGGCCCATTTACTAAAGTGCCAGGAAGGATCTGTACTTACTATGCATTGAAAGACAAAAGTAACATGCAGTAAGTGCAATAGTTGTGAGCTGTCGGGGGTATGCCCACATGTCCCCAGCAGTTAGCATACAGAACTGTACCCTAGCATGCAACAGCATTTTCATTTAATCCAGGTGCACCTAACACCACCCATAGAGATATTGTTAAGAGCAACATTGATAGCGAGCGCGTAATATATACCTCTGCACTAAATGCAATATACTCTCCATGACCACATTCCACCCCTAACCCACCCATTCTCCATCCCATCACACAATGGGCAGTCAGCATTAGTTCAAATGTGAGGTAGCTGTCATGTCCATGCAGCAACAGTAACTGTGGCCCGCATGCTCACAGTTACTGTATGCTAAAATGTGCAATAAGCGCAGAGCATACTTTAATAAAAGGGACCCTTAATCTCATGTAAAGGTATACACTTGACCCAAATCCACCTCGGAAGCATCAGAAGAACTAAAGCAAAGAATCTTAGCAATAGCACAGAAAATTCAGCACTGCAAAACCAGAGTTAACCAGTACAATCAACACAACCAGCCTTGAAACAGATAACAAAACAATGAAGCCATGGCAAGCCCCGATAAAGAAAAGTACTTACATTTTGGAAAATATTGTGGGAAAACAAAAAACAATAAAGCAGGCATCATGGATCAATAAAGTTGCAAAAGTGTATGAAGGAAACCTGATAACAGAAGTTGTGATAACAACTGAAATTGCCCATGTTCCCTGTAAGTATTAGTGTATGTGTCTCATATCCCCTCTTGTTCAATGTATCCCCCAATTGTGTTGTGACCACTTTGATTGAAGGATAAGGTGGTATACAAAACTGTATAAATAAATAAATAAATGGTTCAAAGGCAAGCAAGAAAGGTCAAAAACTGGAGCACCCTTGGAAAAGATGAAGTCCACAGATTCTGGCTAACACATCTGACAAGCCTACATTCCAGGTTACCAACACAGTTTAATGACATTTTGCAAACTAAGTAATGCCCTCCTCCTGACTTAGGAAGAGGGCATTTAACCTGACTGAGTCCTGCCAGGAAATTACATAGAGATTTATTTATTTATTTATTTATTTACAGTTTCTTTTATACCGCACTATTCGACATCAGCGCGGTTGCAGGCTGATGGTGCAGGCTGTTAATCTGTGTCACGAGGTGGATTCAGCAGAGCCCATGGAAATAGGCAGAAATGCAGGCAGTGAAGCTGACACTGACACTTCAGAGAAGCACATGTCAGGAAGTTGCTATAGGCAACACAAACAAATCAGGTCACGAGCTATAGAAACACGCCCAAGCAGCAGGAAGGCTGAGGGATCATTAAGTGATGAAAGCCAGCTGGGAGTGGGTGGAGTTGAGACACACACAGATAAACCTAACACACGTGTAGTTAGTAGGAGAGAAGGCAGAACGAGAACAAGCAGCTTTGGTAGAACAGAGAGACCGGAGAATGCAGCAGCTACAGGAACTTCTGAAAAGTTAAGAAACTTTGCTTTTACAGAGAATTCAAGGAGCCCAAGACGTTCTGGGGAAAGCCCGGGTTGGAGTGAAGCCATTGAGAGAGCTGGGAAAGCTGGAAGGTTGTACTCCAAGGCGGAGAGAGAGAGCCCAGGTGACTGTTATAGAAAGCAGTGCACAGAGACGTCAGAGCTCAGCAAAGATTATCCAGAAGGTAACAGAGAATTCAGTTTGGAAGCCAGATTGAGAAAGGCTGAGGAAGCTACTTACCCAAACAACAGGCACAGGAAAGGTAAAGTCTTTTGGCCTGAAGATATTCACATATCTGGGGGAAAGTTAAAAGGCAAAACCCGTAGAAAGCTTCTGTCTTGTTCTACTCCGGAGACTGCAGCTGTACCGAGAAGCCTTAGTGAGAGAGAGCCAGAAGGTAAGCTGATTACTTCTAATAGAGGGAGAAGTGAATACAATAACTTCCCATATGGTTATCAGCATTGGAAGGGCTCCCAGGCAAACTACTACAGTGAATGTGGTAATTATCTTCCACACACTTTCACGGAGGGAGAAAGAGAGTCTCTGTATGATAGGGAGAGCCTGTTTAATAATATTCCTAGCTGTTCAAAGGAAGAATTGTTAGAAGCAGAAAGTGAAGATATGCAATGTGAAGTACAAGGGGACCAACCTTTTAGTGAATGCATGGACTGTACGCTCACAATCGCAGATGATATCTCCTCTCTGTGCTGAACAAGCTGTGAAAACTTGCTAACCGTTGAAGCAGCAAAGAAAAGGTTTTGTTTGCTTGGAAAAGTTGCTAACCATTGAAGCAGCAAAGAAAAGGTTTTGTTTGCTTGAAAAAGGACTGTTTAAAATACCTTTGTATTGAGTGTTAAGAAGCTGAAGATAAGCAATTTTTGTTCACGTTTGTTTCTTTATTTTGTGCCCAAAGTGGGTCTGTCTACCTTATTTTTATCACTAAAAGAATCCTCCCGGAAGGGGAATAAAACCTGTCTTTAAGCCTTACCACACGTCCACAACTCATTCTTTTGACTGGCTGGGGAAAACTACAAATCCCAGAGTGCCTAGCAAGGCTCTCTACACCTTTTCAGGCTAGTTAAACACAAGGCCTCAGCATAATACCCTGCTCCTACCTGTAGGGTCACGCGCTGGGTGACAGCTGGCGTAGTTGGCAGGATTTTTTTTCTCGTGGTTTACCTGAGAAGGAAAAGAAGGAAGACAAATAAAGAGACGACATCACTGGAGAAACTGCTGCCTCACGGAGTGCTGTCTGGGAGAACTTTCGCTGGCAGGTCGGCCAGATAGGAGGGACAGAGACCTTTCTCACACGCTGGAATCTACCTGGAGCCTAAGGTAAAGGTAGCCTGGGCGGAAGGGTAGAAGGATACCAAGTGAGAAAAGGGGGTGCTGTGCTCCACAGACAGGGGTTTTAAAAGAAAAAGTACCGCACTTGGTGGGTCTTTCTTTTTCTTTTTCCACAGGTGAAGCAGACTCCAGAGGGAAGATGGAACCCCGGGATGTTATTATGTGGATGCAAACCCAATGGGACAAACAGGCGGAGCTTGTATGACATCTCCAGGAGCGGAACGCGGAAATAATGAGGGAACAGCAACGACCTCTACTAGAGACAATGGAAGCAGTTTTGAAGAAGCCACAGGAAACCGGAGCGGTGAATCCTTCCATGTTTCAAGGAGTAGGAATGAACAGTTGCCGTGCTTTTTCCCTGGGACAATTAACTCAGCAGGACAATCTTGATGATTACATTGATGCATTCGAAAGAATAGCAGAAACCCTTAAAAGGCCTATGGAGCAGTGGGCAATTCGCTTTGCGATGACACTCACCGGTGAGGCTCTATCTGCCTTTAAGGCAATGCCTGCTAGTCTTGCCTCGGATTATACCGAGATAAAAAAGGCAGTAAAAGATAGGCTAGGTCTCACTCCTAGACACTACAAGCGCATGTTTAGGGAGACGAAGATAAAATGTAAAGAAACTCCTAGAGCTCTGTACCAGAGATTAAAGAGTATAGCTTACAAGTGGCTAACCCCAGAGAGGAGGTCACTTGACTCTATTCTGGATGAGATTATTCTGGAGCAGTTTATGCAGGCAGTATCTCCTGAATTAAAAAAGTTTCTCATGCTACAGGATTGCCACAGCACGGAAGAGGCAGCCAACATAGCGGATAGGTATTATGAGGCTAAAATGGCTGATACCTCGGGAATTGGAATTTTAAAAGTGGCTGGGATGGCAAATTCTGATAGAATGAGAAAGTTTGAGAAGGTTAAAGCACCTAAGATGTATAATTATGATAACACTGATAATGATGTTTTATCTGTTTATAGAGGGAAATGTTACGGTTGCGGAAAGACAGGTCATTTCCAAAGAGACTGTAAAGCACGAACGGTCCTCATATCTGGAGCGGGAAAGCCAGTCCTGAGGGGCCTCTTTCTTCAGGTCCAGGTAGAAGGAGTAGATGCATTGGCACTACTTGACTCAGGGGCTGAACAGAGCATGGTTTCTCAGGAATTTTGGGACACCATGGAACAACCTCGCCCGTCAGCTCCGAGTCGAGTAGAGGACCAAGTGCAAATAAAATGCGTACATGGCACACACTTCCAGTATCCCCTACATAAGGTACATGTTAAGGGGATGGGCATAGAAAGGGAAATACAGGTGGCGGTAGTCCCAAAGCTGACACAGGAGCTTATCCTAGGGTGAGACTGGCCTCCGTTTCGTGGATGACTGATGGAGGGTTTGTGTACTAGGACAGGCCTGGTTTCAACCCAGTCGCAAGCCGGAACCTCAGGGGCCAGGGAATCGTCTGTGGAAAGAATAGAGGGGCCTGAGGAGGAGGAAGATAAGGGATTTCCCGAGGAAGGAATAGAGGAAGGAGAGGCAAACATACTTCCCAGCCATGATGAATTAATTCATGTTCCAGCTAAAGAAGGGAAAAAGGCAAAGGCTAAAAAGCGCCATGAAAGATACAGTAGAACCCGAGGGAGGGCTGAACTAGAGGCCGGGGAAGGGTTACTGTGGGTACCTGCAGCCCTAGTTCAGAAAGTTCCTAATTTCCCCATGGAACAGAGGGCTGATCCATCGCTTAAAAGAGCGTTTGAATGGGCCCAAGAGATCCGACCTATGCTTCCCCGATTCTTTTTGGACAAAGATATCTTATATAGGGAAAGTATAGATCCATATACAGATGCTGTACGGAAGCAACTGGTGGTGCCAGTAACTTTTAAGGCCATTGTTTTACGCCTGGCACATGACCACCCGATTGGTAGCCACAAGGGTGTTCAAGGAACACTCGATCAGATACTAGCGCGGTTTTATTGGCCGGGGGTCTATAAGGAAACCAAGCAATATTGCGAGTCTTGTCCCACCTGCCAGAGGGTCTCTGTCACGAGACCAAAGGCTGTACCCATGGTGCCCTTGCCCACCATATCGGTACCGATCCGACGCATGGTAATGGACATTGTGGGCCCTCTAATTAAAACACCAAGGGGCTTTCAATACATCTTGGTAGTCGTGGACCACGCTACACGGTTCTCGTGGGCTATTCCCCTTAGGAACACCTCAGCCAAGATAATAGCACAGGAGCTAGTAAAACTATTCTGTGAAGTGGAGTTTCCCCAGGAAATACTTTCTGATCAAGGGAACAACTTCGTATCCAAATACCTGGCAAGAGTATGGGAGGCATTCGGCATACGCCATATTAAGACTGCGGCGTACCACCCCCAGTCGAATGGACTTGTGGAACGTATGAACCAATCCATAAAACACCTATTAAGGAGGGGTTTAGGAAAAGGACAAATGGCGGAATGGGATACTTTACTCCCATTCATTCTATACGCATGCAGGGAGCGTATACAGGCATCCTTGGGGGCGTCCCCATTTGGACTCCTGTTTGGTAGGTCCCCGAGGGGTATTCTGGATATACTACAGGAAGAATGGATAGAGCCCAAAATACAAGAGGTGGGGATACCACAATTTTTAAAAGACTTAAGGACGCGCCTAGAGAAAACGTCCAAAGCCTCTGTAGAAAATTTGAGAATGAGTCAACAGCATCAGAAATGCCACTATGATAAGGGCACAAAACCTAGGCAATTGGCAGAAGGGGATAAGGTCATAATCCAAGTGGCAGACCCAGGTCCCAAATTCGAGTCCCACTGGAAAGGGCCGGATATGGTGGTGAAAAAGGTTGGGCCCGTTTCCTACCTTATAGAGAATGATAGGGGACGCAGGCAGGTTTATCACCTCAATGTACTGAAACCTTGGAAAGAAAGATCGGCCACAGCCAATTTGGTTTATAGAGAGCAGCACAGTAGTACCCAGAAAAGGAGTACGTGCTGTCCGCTTAAAATTGCGGCAGCCCGTAATATTTTAAGGGGGGGAATCTGTCACGAGGTGGATTCAGCAGAGCCCATGGAAATAGGCAGAAATGCAGGCAGTGAAGCTGACACTGACACTTCAGAGAAGCACATGTCAGGAAGTTGCTATAGGCAACACAAACAAATCAGGTCACAAGCTATAGAAACACGCCCAAGCAGCAGGAAGGCTGAGGGATCATTAAGTGATGAAAGCCAGCTGGGAGTGGGTGGAGTTGAGACACACACAGATAAACCTAACGCACGTGTAGTTAGTAGGAGAGAAGGCAGAACGTGAACAAGCAGCTTTGGTAGAACAGAGAGACCGGAGAATGCAGCAGCTACAGGAACTTCTGGAAAGTTAAGAAACTTTGCTTTTACAGAGAATTCAAGGAGCCCAAGGCGTTCTGGGGAAAGCCCGGGTTGGAGTGAAGCCATTGAGAGAGCTGGGAAAGCTGGAAGGTTGTACTCCAAGGCGGAGAGAGAGAGCCCAGGTGACTGTTATAGAAAGCAGTACACAGAGACGTCAGAGCTCAGCAAAGGTTATCCAGAAGGTAACAGAGAATTCAGTTTGGAAGCCAGATTGAGAAAGGCTGAGGAAGCTACTTACCCAAACAACAGGCACAGGAAAGTTAAAGTCTTTTGGCCTGAAGATATTCACATATCTGGGGGAAAGTTAAAAGGCAAAACCCGTAGAAAGCTTCTGTCTTGTTCTACTCCGGTGACTGCAGCTATACCGAGAAGCCTTAGTCAGAGAGAGCCAGAAGGTAAGCTGATTACTTCTAATAGAGGGAGAAGTGAATACAATAACTTCCCATATGGTTATCAGCATTGGAAGGGCTCCCAGGCAAACTACGCCAGTGAATGTGGTAATTATCTTCCACACACTTTCACGGAGGGAGAAAGAAAGTCTCTGTATGATAGGGAGAGACTGTTTAATAATATTCCTAGCTGTTCAAAGGAAGAATTGTTAGAAGCAAAAAGTGAAGATATGCAATGTGAAGTACAAGGGGACCAACCTTTTAGTGAATGCATGGACTGTACGCTCACAATCGCAGATGATATCTCCTCTCTGTGTTGAACAAGCTGTGAAAACTTGCTAACCATTGAAGCAGCAAAGAAAAGGTTTTGTTTGCTTGGAAAAGTTGCTAACCATTGAAGCAGCAAAGAAAAGGTTTTGTTTGCTTGAAAAAGGACTGTTTAAAATACCTTTGTATTGAGTGTTAAGAAGCTGAAGATAAGCAATTGTTGTTCACGTTTGTTTCTTTATTTTGTGCCCAAAGTGGGTCTGTCTACTTTATTTTTACCACTAAAAGAATCCTCCCGGAAGGGGAATAAAACCTGTCTTTAAGCCTTACCACACGTCCACAACTCATTCTTTTGACTGGCTGGTGAAAACTACAAATCCCAGAGTGCCTAGCAAGGCTCTCTACACCTTTTCAGGCTAGTTAAACACAAGGCCTCAGCGTAATACCCTGCTCCTACCTGTAGGGTCACGCGCTGGGTGACATCTGCTAGTGGCTTCATTGCCTTAGTATTAAAACTGTTTCTGGTATTGGTACTGTCCTGCCTGCATTTAAATGTTAATCTGACTGCGAAGCATGGTCCTAGAGCAGATAATTCGATAGTGGAGTCTTTGTATCTGGAGCAGAAGAGTTCTCAAGGTTTATAGGTGCATGTTCCAACTTACTTGCAAGATTGTTGAAGTCATCGCTCGTAAAGAGTACTTGGAAGGCCTATGAGATCTGTTGAATCCCATTACAGAGGATATAGTGCTGCATTTTATTGTAGCCTGGGGCTGTCGTCTCATGCCATCTCTATATCATTGATGAATGGAACCTTTGTCTCCAAGGTGCATGGCCATAAAGACCATCCTTTGTAGTCCAGAAGCTGATTTGGGGTTTTGGAAGTTTGCAAGGGCTCAAGTTGCAGCAGACATTGGGGCATCCTATTTTACATATGTTTCTCACATTTCTTGAAGTCCTCCTGGAGGTCTGTGCTGACTTTTATGTGGTCTCGCGGGTCAATGAATTGGTTGTATCGTCAGTCTTCCATGGGACATAGAGCCTCTTATGGGGTAATGTGATAGTGTCTGAGCAGGTGCTTAGCCTTAGGATATGGCGTTCCAAGACTGATCAGCAAGAAAAGGATATTTTGGTTACCTTGCAGTGCATACCTAAGCTGTCCTGTGCATTGTGCTTAGACTTTCCTATGGATATATCCTCTGGAGATTTGTTTTAGTTGAATTACAGTGAAGGGACGCCCTTGACTGATTTAAGTTTGGAGGTGTGCTGAAGCACAGCTTGGCTGTGGTGGGCTTTCCAGCACACTGTTTTGGCATGCATTCATTTCGGATTGGGGCGGCACCAATTGCAGTGGTGTGAGGGCTGCCATACAAGTTATTCAGCAGTTGGGCCACTGGCATTCTGGTATATTCCAAACTTATGTGCTATAACTAAGGTGTCCTTGGACCCTGCTATTCTGTTCTTTTTTTTTCAGTCTGTTTTATAGGAGCTACAGTTTCAGAGTTTTTGGTATGGATGTGTGAACATTCCTGTATTTTCGGAGACCACAAGAGAGCAGCAGAGTCAAGATGAGGCCCAAATTTCAGGCTGGCTGCAGGAGGAATGTGTTTGCATTGTCTTGGCCTGTGGAGTAAGCAGTGGGCCCCAGTTTCTGCCTCTTTTGTTAGAACTCACTATTCATCCGGCTCTCAATGTATATTCATCCACTTTGACAGGAATGATTTATGTCCAAGAAAAGGGGTGGAGTTCATATGAAGTGGGATCTATTTATTATCCACTGTTACTTCCCATTGGCTACTGTCATCTGGTCTCAGTTAATTCCCTTGAGGGTATGGTGTGATGGCATTAAGCTCAAAGCAGTTGAAAGACTTTGCAAACTGGTGAATGCTGGTGTTTCCACATTTGTGGTGAAATTTGGAGGTATGGTGCTGTCCATGACTTGATCTGTCGATTGTCATGGTTTGTATCACCCATATGGTGAATGGCAAAGCCTTGAGTGCCACAGACCTTCAGTGGGGTGGCAGGGACATTCGAGTGGCAGTCTCTACCATATGTGGTAGTCACAGGAAGTATAGACCTCTCAAGAGGCCTTGTTTGGTCCCTGAGTAAAAAAGGGTGAGAAGATATGGAACAGGAATTATAACTCCAGGCACTTGTACTTCGCTGCCAGGTGTAGAGGAGGTTTGAAAAAGAGCTCCATTATATAAGAGAGTTGGGGCTTAGCCTGGTGATACTGAAGGCTAGCGTATAGAGATACTGGAATTGTAAATCTGTATTGAGCAGACTAGGATGTTATTGCAAGTCTTTAAGACCTCAATTAACAAGAACTATGTTACAGTTGATGGAGTTATTGTGAATTCAGTTGTTAATGATTATAAAACTGTGGCCAATGTTCACCACTACCCCATGGTGTTTTTTGTTGTATTTGGTCAAACAGCTGTTATATTAGTGGGCCACTTAGTGGTGGAAGGTGATGCCATGGTTATAAAGAATGGATGACAACAGGAAGAATTTTTTTGATTCAGAAAACTAAAGAAAAAGGCACTGACCCTGATAATTACAGGCCAATAACTTGCTTCCTTTTTGATGGAAAACTTTCTTTTCCCAATAGAACAAAAGAGTACATGCAAAAATTCATGAAGGACAAAAGATCAATTGCTTATTGACAAAATGATCTTGAAATATTCAAAAAGAAGAAAAACAAATCTTTTCATGGCTTGGATTGACTACAAAAACTACAACTACTTATTATTTGATTCACTCCCTCATAGTTGGATCACAAAGGGGGCCATTTTATTTGTGATTCCCACATCTGAAAATGCCCATTCAGACACATGGTTCACATCAACATACCTAGAGTCATTTTAGAATACCCCGAGTTTACATGTATTGGTGTGATCATGCCTATGTTGCATGGGGGCATGCCAGAGGCGTACCCAATTAATTATGGTCTTTCTCTGAGCGATTACTTATTAGTAATATCAATATATTCAAAAACGACCAATTCTACCAATATGGAACCTAAATCCTCTTTTAGTTATTTCATATGGTTGCTTTAAACATTGAACTATACTATCAATGAAGGTCTCAGACTTCTTTGGCACTCATCTTCAGACTCACAATGTGTCTAACATTAGTGCCTAATCACATCAATGACCTTCAATGAAAATGTCTAGTGATAATGAAAGCGAGTGGAGCTCTTCTCTCATTTTCTCATTACTCGAAGAGCCATGCTGTTACTTCCATCATGTTATCTCCCAAACAATTCAGTGTCCAGCTATCATCGAGTACTTAGCTTCTATATATGATTTTCTTCTTCGTGCTCCCTTCACGCTTTCTGAACCCAATGCCTTCCTCTGGCGTCTCCGTCACGTTTCACAATTGTTGTTTCCTCAGGGGATCACTGTTCACTGTTTTTTAGTCACTATAAAATAAAACCCATTTCAATAACCACTTAACTCTTTCTAAGTTCCTGATACTTATGTTACATTAATCTTACTTCCCATGTGGATGTAAAGCACCTACCAGAAACATAAGTAATGCTGCACACGCCTCTTATCAATTTTCTTAAGCCATTCCAATGCTCTCAAACTTCGTTCAAAACATTCTTGAAAGGACGCCGCGCATGCGGATTATGAGTTACCCTTTCAAATTTAAAGGCCTTACATTGTTCTTCCATTGGTAGTTCTTATCCCCGCCCCCGAAGACGAATTTGTCATCATGAATACTATGAATAATTCTCGTCCTTTTTATCCAATGGTACTTCCTATAGCTCTCTCTCACACAACGGGATTTACCCCGTCTATAATATGAACCTATTACATGACCGAATATGTATGTTAATAATGTGTTGTTTTTCTCACTTAATAATAAATCATTTCCTTTTGGGTGTACCCAAAGCATTCCCTAAGAAGATACACATTTGCATCTAATTTTAGAACAGTGCGGTACATTTGAACTCATGATGGACATGTCCATGTCTATATTCACTCTAGAGTACAAATAGACATCTGCAAAATGCTCGTTTCAGGGACTGAAGACCTAAATGGAGGAGAAAGTCTTCTCACTCCCCAGTAATACAGAACAAGTCATCAGAGAAGCAGGACTGTATGAAGACAACCGAGGTGTGAAGATTGGTGGAAGATTCATTAACAACCTTTACTAGGCTGATGATACCACATTACTATCTGAAAGTGAAGACAATCTGAAACATCTGCTTGTATAAATCAAGGAACATAGGGGCATGTTTACTAAACACCGTTGCTGTGCGGGTTCCCGTTAGTGTGCTGGTGCCATATAAGGAGTGGGCGGGCCAGGCAGAAAAAAGCAAAAAACTGGACCGTACGTGTGTGCGTCGCGCTAATGTGCGGGGCCCACATTAGCGCGTGGGAAGGCTAAGTGGGGCGCTGCTGCAAAACCAAACAACAGAGCCATAGTACAATGGTGAAGACACCGACCAATGGTGCAGGGGCCAGGGGTTCAAACCCCCATTGCGCTCAACAAAAAAAACCAGCCAAGGCACCAACATTTATGGGCAAAAGTGGTTAGGAGGCATATTAATTTTGGGCAGCAGAAGGCGGCGCACTGTTATTTTTATTACGGCATGAGGCGGCGCACTGTTTAGTGTGGGCGGCAGATGGCGGCGCATTGTTAAGTTTGGGCGGCAGAAGGAGGTGCGCTGATAAATGTGGGCAACAGAAGGCAGCGAGCCGGTGGGCAGAAGGCAGCGCGCTGATGTGTGAGGGGGCAGTCCAATAGTGGGAGGGATAAGTGGCGCGCTGATATGCAAACAACAGGAACAGAGCCATAGCACAATGGTTAAGACACTGACCACTCGTGCAGGGATCATGGGTTCAATTCCCCACAGTGCCCATTGAAGACAGCTGGCTGAGGCATTATTTTAGGGGCATTTCCATGTTGTGCGGCATAAGGCGGCGCGCTGTTAATTTAGTGCACCACAAGATGGCGCGCTGATGGCTACAAGGCTGTGCGCGGATGCACAAACACAGGAACAGAGCCACAGCACAATGGTTAAGACACTGACCAATGGTGCAGGGGCCAGGGGTTCAACCCCCTCACAGTGCCCAGTGAACAAGGCTGGCTGGGGTAGTATGTATCATGGTGAGGAGTGCTGTAGGAGGCCTTCCATTTATATTTTATTTCCCACCACTAGTAAACCCGCGCTCACAGTGTGTTAACATACGGATGCCCGTAAGGCACATGTTACAGTGCACTGTCTGCCAAGGCACCCTAGAATGTCCCCTATAGGGCACCATGTATGTTGCGACACAGGATAATGTATAGTGCACCCTATATGGATGGCAACCATAAGGTGGCCTATAGGGCACCCTATAAAGCACCCTCAGAGGCACCTAATGGGTATAGTAAGCTGTGTGTGGTTTTGCCGGCATAGACATATGTACAGTAAATAAAAATAAAGCTGTGGACAGCCCTATCAAAGGGCCCCACTGTGGGTTTGAACCCATGACCTCTAGCTGTACAGGGAGTGACGTAACCATTGGGCTACAGCTCTATAGCTGATAACAAGCCCCTGGCTGGCTGCAGAGAGCCTGCACGTCACCCCACAGACAGTCTGCTGTTGTAGACAGGATAGGGTTAGGCCACCCGTACCCATGATGTACTGCACATGCAAATCAGCTGTCCACAGATGCACACAAGATGGGGAATGCACCCCAACAGCTACCCGGCCTGGTAGGGGGAATTGTCCATGTGCACCCACACAGCACCTCGGCCTGGTAGGGGGTCCTGAGCGGGTGGACTACCAGCAAAGAGTAGCTACACACCGTCACATTGTGCGGGTACTGTGCTCACCCTGAGGGTGTGATGTGGCGGCCAGGACCAGGTCCACAACACCAGTCATGGCTGGATGAGGCCATGACAGAGCTCCAAAACAGTACTAACCTGTGAGATAGGAAGGTGCTGCAGAAACATGTTGGATATCTCTGTCTGTCTCAGCTAGTGGAAACCCCCATGGACCCCCTAGGTGGTCAAAGTTACACACACCCACCACAGGGCAGCAAACAGGGCCCCCACCAACAGATCCCCATCCCACACACCACCACCACCCCCCGCACCAATGGCAGTAGAGTGGACCATCAAACCCCAGTCCTGCTGGGGAAACAGACACCCTACAGGGCAATCCAAGCAGCTCCACACACATCCATAACACAATATTAGACAGACTTTAGGCCTGGATATCCAAAGACACACCCCAGCACTATCTGATATTCACCTGCAGCAAGCCATCAGCCACTGCACCCTGCAAGGCACTCCATCAAGACACATACCAGCTGTGAACAGTCTGCTGGTTAGCCCTGATGGAAATGCATGCACCCAAAACTGGGGTGGCAGCACACACAAGCAGAGAGTTCTGTGAGGAGGCCCCAACAGGAAGCCCATATATAATCACAAGAGAGAAACACAATACAGCACTATGGAGGTGCCTAGCCATGCTGTCATCACTGCACACTCAGGGTGAGAGTGCTCCCCCAGCAGCACATACAGAGGTCACCCTGTCTGTGTAAGTGGTGGCCTGGCACTACAATGTCACAGCCAGTGCCCTATGCCCTGTACAGATGCATCCTGGCCAGCCCACCATGTCTGACCTATACCCATGGTACCTTGCTGCTCATTATGCACATTGGCAGGCCAATACTGGCAGTAGTGCTGGCAGTGTGGGTTGGGGAAGGTGTTTGCAGCCAACACACACTGTATAGACAGACACACACTCCCACACCTATGCCAGCATTGTGCTACTATTGAGGGGGTGATTAGCCTTGGCCACCACACCGGTCCTGGGCACGGCACAGGCATGGATATGGTACGCAGTACTGCTGGGGGTCACTCCCCAGGGTGGTGAACACCATCAGAGGCCAGGCCTGGAGCACGCACCGCAGACACCAAACAGATTGTTCGGATGGGGTCAACTAGCAGTATGTGCGTAACGTAGGGATATCTATCAGCCTGTACTCTTAGCAAACGTTTCAGAGCTGTGTACCTCAGGTGTAGGGTGACATTGCTAAGGTATGCAGGTGCTGGTATTGGGAGATGCACGCAGGGTCCAATGTTCTGCCTCTACAGGAGACATTGGCCAATGGGGCCTGTGGGTGTGGGTGTGGGTGTGTCTGCCCCTGTTGGCTGCTGCTTTATGGCAGCGCTTCCCCACTCCAGCCCAGTTTTGCATCACACTGTTCGGGTCTTCCTGCTGTCCCTCATGAATATGCATGAGCTACATCTACATGCCGTGCATAGATATACAGCACAGGCATTTGTATGAGTGGCAGCATGGAACCTGACTGGTGTGTGGCCCACCAGGACTGCATTTGGGGGATTCTGCTGTAGGTTCTGCCCCTGTTCATGGTGTCTGTGCTCAGTGGGGTAAAAGATAGACGTATTACCATTGCATATGTCCTCGTCACGAAAGGTGTGTCCTTACTGTCACTGTTTATTTGTGGGGAAAATATGTGGGCAGGATTGCTGGTAGCCCCAGCTGGTCTTTGAATCTGTGACCATCTGTTCTTGCATGCACTGTCTGTGTGCACTGCACCACCGTGTAGCCACAGTTTGGCTGAATTCCCTGGGTAGTCCATGACTGTGGATCCGGCAGGGCCTGTCTGTTGCTGTGGACTGTGCCAGCCTGCACATGGCTAGGCCTCTGTCTTCTGTCGCTAGCAGCCACTGCCCCCTGCACCACATGTACTCGTCCGCCAACAAGCTGGCATGAGCTTCTCCCATAAAAGGCAGGTGACCTGATTGGAATGTGGCAGTACGGGACTGCATTTGGGGTACTTGGCTGTGGGTAATGCCCATTGTTGTGGTGTGTGTGCGTTGTTGGGTAAAAAATGGGTGTTTTCCCCATGCTTATGTCCCCTGCAATACAGGGGTGTCTGTGCTATCTGTGTTTAGTGGTGGGTATGATATAGGGACTGGGCTGGCAAGTGCCCCAGCTGGGCTTTGAACCTCTGACCCTAGAGGTACTGACTCTGTCTGCTGCACCACACTATGGCCACATAGACAGTGCAGCCCCTGGAGGTAGTAAGCCTGGCAGGATGGAGTCACAAACCCTGCTCTACGCAAATTTACTGTGGGCATATGCACCCTGTCTGGTGACAAACGTGCACATAAACCCCGGAAATGACCACGGGAAATGGGGGACAAAATATCACCACGCTGGGCAACAGTGATATTAATGGACAACCATAGCAAACACTCGCAGGAAAGCTCCACAAAAGGAAATGTTTTTTGGAAGAGTCTCCGCTCCGTAAACCCTTCCAAAATTCATTTCTTTTTTTCTGGAGTTTGCTGGGTGTGTTTTCTGTATTTGCCAGTCACTATAACTGTTCCCCAGCTGAATTACTATTTTTAATAGTTCTGTTGTGGTCATTTTCTATTTTTATTTGCACTTTTGTGCTGTGCACATGTATCACACTGCTTACGTTTTGCTGGTTTCCCCGGTTTTCCGGTACATTGCTGACGGAAATGGTTTCTCTTCCCTTTAAATGCTTTCTACCGCGAGGGTTTCCCTCGCGGTAGTTTTTACATGCAAATTCGGGCCCGATACTGTGCGGGGAGCCTCTCCCCTCCCACTCTCCACCCATTGACCCCGTCCCTCCGCCCCTCCGGAGCCTTCTTCCGCCCTCCTTTAGCCGTTCCACGCCTCTATCGGACATTTGCGGGCCCGCACTTGTACGGGGCCCGTTAGTGTGCCGCGCACCTTTGCGGGGGTGACACGCACGTGTGCGGGGCGTTTAAACGCGTTTATTAGCGTTTCAGTGCCGCGTTTCCGTGCGCTATTTTGCGGCGCGCACATTTCCGGTTTTTAGTAAACATCCCCCATAGTCTTAAAATGGGCCTGCACCTAACATGAAGAAGACAAAGATCCTGACCACTATCAAAATCAATCATTTCATCCTTAATGAAGAACTAGTTGACAACTTTAACCTGCTTGGATCAATAACACAGGTACACTAAAAAAAAATTTTTTTAAACTGCCTCTAATGTTTCGATTGATTTTTACGTTTTTTGGTGCGCTGAATCCAAATCTGGTAACCAATTTGCTCCATCACGTACAGATTTTTTGCTACATTGGGTTAGCAGTTTGAGGTGAACGTTTCAGATTGAGTGCGATCGAGATAAAAGTTTCTTGGATGAATTCTTTATACTAATTGTTTAGTAGTTATTCAAATAAGAATAAAGAAAATTGTAACAAGGCAGCACATAAGAATAGAGTAATGTCAACAAAACACACTGTGATGGTAGCAAAATTGTCTGCATTTAAAACAGCCACATACATGTGCACAAACATTGAGCATATAAGAGCGAGGTTAGACACAAAGCAAAGCAAAGAAATGTGCAAAAAATGTTGTACAGGTATGTATGTAAGAATAGAAAATGCAAACCGCACCGTTGCAATACATGAAGACAAACACCCGATGGTGTGAAAATAAAATTCTAATAAATGAGATCCGACACTGTGGTAATAACTAGCAAATTTTTATTTCAAAGTTTAGTAAAAACATGATATTTGTCAACACAGTTTAGATTTTAAAGTCATTCTTGGGTCAATCAATCTCCTGGTGGGCCCGTTTCTTCTTCCCCCGAATGCTTCTCTTGGTGCGCTGCTTGGCGTATTTTTCATCTGGGGTTTCCAGCAGCAGCAACCAGCAGAAATCAGCCATCATAGTGGTGTTCCATCTTCCTTGGTACCTTCTCTCTGCGTCCTTGATGTCCTGGTGAAACCTTTCACCTTGTTCTTCACTGTACGCCCCCAAGTTTTCGGGAAAGTAGTTCACATGGGAGTGCAAGAAATGGACTTTCAGGCTCATGTTACAGCCTTGTTCTTTGAAGGCATTGAGCATCCTGGCAACAATATCCTTATAGTTCTCATCCCGCCTGTTCCCCAAGAATTTGAGAACAACATCCTTGAAGGAATCCCAGGCTTCTTTTTCCTTATCAGACATCGTTTCAGCGAATGCTCCATCTGAAATGAGTTTCCTTATATCAGGGCCAACAAACACTCCTTCCTTTAGCTTTGCTTCAGAAAGTCGGGGGAACTTTGAGCAAAGGTACCGAAAGCACTCACCATCTTTTGGAAGGGACTTCATAAATTGCTTAATGAGACCCAACTTAATGTGGAGAGGTGGTAATAGAATTTTATCACGAGGTACCAAGCTCTCATGAAGAACATTTTTCTCACCGGGTCTCAAATACTCCCGAATTGGCCAGTCTTTTTTCCCCCAGTGTAGGTCGCGGGCCCGGCTATCCCACAAGCAAAGGAAGCAGGGATATTTGGTGAAACCGGATTGCTGCCCTAATAGCATGGATAGAATTTTAAAGTCTCCACAAATCATCCACTTATGCTCATCATAACGAATCTTCTGAAGAATCAGGGCCAAATTCTCGTATTTTTCTTGGAGAATAACAGAGTGAGCAATAGGAACTGAAGTGAATGTGTTGCCATTATGAAGAAGAACACCTTTTATGCTGTCTTTTGACGAATCAATGAACAGCCGCCATTCAGCAGGATCATACTTGAGTTTAAACTTTTCCATCACTCCGTATATATCATTGCAAAATACCAAATCTTCCTCTTTGCTGAAATACTTCAAAAATTGTGTCTCGCGGTTGCGGTACCAATAAAAAGTTGTTCCTGGTGACAATAGATTTTTCTGTTTAAGCCGAGAACCTAGCAGTTGGGCAGCATCTTTTGGGAGTCCTAAATCCCGGACTAAATCATTCAATTCAGCTTGAGAGAAAAGTTCAGGTTTCGGATCTGGTTCAGTTTCAAACTCGGAAGTACTGGACTCATCGGGAAAAGCCATCTGATGAGTCTCATCATGATCAGAACCGTCCACACAAATATGATCCAAAGATTTTGGTGGTTCAGGCACAGGTACTTCGTTGCTATGAGGCATAGGCCTAATTGCTGAGGGAAGGTTGGGATAACTTATTACGTTCTTATTTTTTAAGTTGTATCCCTTCACAATGCAAGAGCAAAAATAGCAGTCACTACTGTGGTCTCTTTGTTCATGCCACATCATAGGTATTCCGAAACGAAATGCTTGGTTTTTTACCTTTCATCCATAAGCGTTGATCTTCCTCACATGTCTTGCACACTTTGTGAGGAGCCCACGGTTTGTCTTGATCGCCTAACTTCAAACCGAAATAGGCGAAATATACTTTTTTAATAAATGCAGAAATGTTCCTCTGCCGCTTTTTCACGGTATATTCCCCACAAATAAAACAAAAACTGTCCGGAGAGTTGACGCAACCTCTGGCTCTGTGAGCCATCAGAAATACACAGCACTGCAAACTACAACTGTAGTGAACCACTTCGGAATAAAGCTGGATTACGACTGAGCAAACAAAAGGTAATAATGAACTTGCAAGAAACTGAAATTTGACAGGAACGTTCATGTCGCAACCACCGTGTTTGAGCGAGCGAACGAGGCGAGGCGAACAGGAAAGAACATGCGCCAGCGCGAGTACTGGATTTAGCCCCCCGCCTCCCAATTGTCCTGTTAATGTATAAAATGAATACAAAACACTCTAAAATATCATGAGGGAGTGTTTCTAGTTAGTTAACCATTACAGCCTCTATTTTGGGCCAAGAAAATAAACTGCAGTCGGCTAAAAAGAAATTATGTGAACATTCCTTATATGGGTAAGAAATCTAATTTTGCAAGAAAACGTGACGTGATGGAACATTTTGGCTATTTTTCCTGGATTCAGCACCCCAAAATCTATAGGAATCAGTTGCAAAACTGGAGGCAGTTTTTTGGTAGTGTACCTGTGTAATCTATAAAGAAATGACAAGCACTCAAGAAATCCAATTGTGCATTGGCAGAAAGGCTAAGGAGGAAATAGACAAGCACTCAAGAAATCCAATTGTGCATTGGCAGACAGGAATAAAACCGATGTCTTTGAATTATAATGCTGCCAAAGAACACTGTGTATACCATGAACTGCCCAAAGAACAAATCAATCATTACTAGAGATCAAACCTAAGCTTTCTGTAGAAGTCAAATGACAAGACTTTGACTTTCATATTTAGGACAAATCATGTGAAAAGAAAGATCATTAGACAAAGACATCAAGTTTGGCAAGGTTGAAGGTCATCACAAAAGAGGGAGATCAGCAATGCAATGGATCAATACAATAACAGCAGCTATGAATGACACTATCAACAATTTGCCACCTGACTAAAGACCAAACACAGTTTAGGACAATTATCCAGAGGGTTGTCAAGAGTCAACATCGACTATACAGCACTTAACAGCAAAATCATGTCAAAATCTTTTCCCTGAAGCTATTTGCTAGGCATAAAGGCACATTTTACAATGTGACGTCCAAGTGCAATCTGGGACATCAAAGCCAGAATGCCTGAAAAAAGCATAGGCACATGCAAGTTTGGGCATGATTTCACAAACGTGGACATGCCCAATATGGACATCTATACACATATCTACATAGATGTCCCCAGAACAACATGTCAGAATGTAGATGTCCAACAGCATAATGGTAAAAGCAATGGTTTGGGAGTGGGGTGGCCAGGGTTCAAATCCCAGTGTGCATCTTTGTGATCTTAGACTAGTCATTTAACTCTCCATCTTCTCTACACTCTCTGGATGTTCTAAGGCCAAAACAAGCACTTTCCTGATGTCTATTTGTGCCTGCAGAAGGTATAGGTGTGGACATGCCAGCAAACATCCCTATTGTCCTGAAATCAAACAGAGATGTGTAAGCCCATAGCACCTCCATCATGTCCCCTCACCTACATGATTGTCGCTGCATCAAAGATATATGTAAACATCATTTGTGGAATGACTGGAGACATCTCTGTGATTTTGACATCCTCATGCACATCTTCAGATATTTTACATCACACTAAGGGGTACCTTTACTAAGGACCGTTAAGGGTGCAAAGGTGCAGTTAGCAGGCATTATCGGTGCCCACTAGCAGTTGATGCATTGGAAAGCACCATTAATGCAAGCTTAAGGGCTGGTAGCCTGTTACCGGGCATTAAGGTACAAAGAGGTGGAGAAGGGGCATTAACTGGGTGGAGTGTGGGCAGAGACAGCATGTGTTCCCTTAATAGCAGGTGCTATTAACAGGCATTAGAGGCACAGCCATTGGGAACCTTAATGGCAGCTCAAAACTGCCACTAAGGGCATCTTTTGGTGGGAGGGAGGCGTTTTTGGCCGTGAAACACCACACAGAGAGCCCATTCACATGTATGTAGTGTGCACCTCCCAGATTGGAGGCCTGAAATTAGTGATAGTAGTGGTCCATTACCAGTCACTGCATGGTACCCTTTTAATAAAGGGCACTATGTTATTGGTACCAAAGTGCCAAAGGGAATGCCATGTGATTCAGCGGGGCTGGTTAGTCTGCTAGGCAGACTTGGCAGCTGCCTACGGTGTACATCCATGATGTCTAGTGTGACTCTGCTGTGACAGCAGTGGCACACATACATTCAGCTGCTGTCATAAAGAGTCGTATCACCACCAATGTTACCACAGAGCCATGTTAGCAGCTTGTAGGTATGGGAGTGGCAGTGGCTTCTGCCTGCTGCAGAAGATACCATTGTCCCTACCCTGCATATCATTGGAAATGCCTATGTTTGAACTGTCAGGGTCATGCCAAGCATGTCACTGGCAGGCCAAGCGGGGCCCATACTGTGTGTGGTGTTAGCATGGGTGCATGTTACACCACACACTGAACTGCTGGTAGGTGATCCTATGCTAAGACAGTTTGTATGTGGTGAGAACTATGTGCCAATGGTGCAGACCCACCGTGCCTACACTGTGCCCCACCCTGCCCATTCACAACCTAAACATCAGATGTACAATGTGTGTGGAAATGTCCTGCACTGTTGGTGCCCCACACTACCTGCCAATGCATGTCCCAATGCACATTTAGTGTGTGCCAGAACACATGTATGCAGCAAAAGGCAGCTGGCAAGTAACTGTCTCTGCAGGGGCAGCAGGTCATAGGTGCAGCAGGCTTCTTCTGCCCCCCACAGGTGGTGGTTCAGCATATGTAGGGTCAATTGTCTTCAGAGTTGTTGTGCTTGCATCCTTGTAGAAGGTAAGTCCAGGGTGGAAGGCAGTGTATCATATGAAAAACAGCCACCCTCCCAGGACATCCCCAGGACCAAGTGCTCACCCTCCATCAGCCTAATGGGGGCTACAAGCAAGCTGTATGAGCATCTGAGGCCTCACCTTGACCCTCTTGCCCATCACATGCCATACCAAGGCTTTGCCAGCACCTGAGAGCTCTATCTCACTTTGCTTCTCATTTCCTCCAAACATCATTGGCTGCAGTAGGTGGATTGGACTTCATCCAACTTGCCAATTGCCACCATCAGATACTGTCAGGGCCAGGCCAAAGGTTTCTGCCACTTTAAGCAGACTGCTCATGCATACCCCCCCCCCCCCCCCCGCTGCCTTGAGGCTTTCTGCAGCATGAAAGGGAGGATTCCCCATACTGCCCCCTCTCAGCATCTATTGTCTCACAAAGGGAGGAGGGCGGCATGGCAATTGTTCCTGATCATGTGATGGTGAAGCTTAAGGCAGCATCACGTGTGCATATGGCATGCCACTCCTGGTCCTCTCTGACACATCCTGTCAGAGGCAGGAGTGGCATGTTGGGACAATCTACATGTGCCTGCTCCTTTAAGGTCACCTGCAACACTGAAGCAGTGGCTGTGCCATGCTTTCAGGGAGGGATCTAAAATACTCACTGTAGTCTGCCAACTATGATATTATTCCAGGACTGGCCCACAAGCACACATCAGAAAATGGTTACATTGAACATTCTACAAGGTCGTCCATGGTCTGGAATGTGTATATTCATGTATCCTGGCCTACCCCTCTGGCAGGACAGATCCCTTATGCAAGACATGAATGTCAGTTGAACCAGCAGGAGAGCATCACCCTGGTGCAGCAGGAAGTGATCCTGTAGCTAGGACCTGTCCTCCAGGTGATGTAAAACCCTCTCACAATGAGGTAGTTTCTCCAGGGCCATGTATCCATGAGGGAAGGGTTAGGACAGCCGTTATAGTTGGTGATTCGATCATTAGGCATGTAGATAGCTGGGTGGCTGGTGAACGTGAGGATTGCCTGCCTGGTGCGAAGGTAAAGGACCTCACGCGCCACTTAGACAAGATCTTAGATAGTGCTGGGGAGGAGTCAGCTGTCTTGGTACATAGGAAAGTGTGGTAGGGAGGTTCTGGAGGCTACATTTAGACTTTTAGGTATGAAGTTGAAATCCAGAACTTCCAGGGTAGCATTTTCCGAAATGCTTCCCGTTCCACGTGCAGGACCCAAAAGGCTGGCAGAGCTCCAGAGTCTCAATGCGTGAATGAGACAATGGTGGAAGGATGAGAATTTTGGATTTGTTAGGAACTGGGAAACATTGTGGGGAAAAGAGGGGTTCTTCCGATGGGATGGGCTCCACCATAACCGAGAGGGAACCAGGCAGCTGGCATTAACCTTTAAAAAGGAGATAGAGCAGCTTTTAAACTAGATAATACGGGAAAGCCGACAATCGCCTGAGAGCACATGGTTCGGAACAATGTATCATTTAAGGATACTAACAAAAGATTGTAGTTAGGGCATATCAGCAGAGAGCTTCCACTAAAGACAAAAGTAGCCCAAATGCCCTTGAATACAGAGCAGACAGAGCTTAAACATTCCAAATTACCCCTGCCTACCGATAGCCAGATTAATATAAAAAAGTACAGCCTCTAAAATGATTCTATGCAAAAAATAGAAGTCTAAAAAATAAAACGGGAGAGTTAGAATATATAGCACTAAATGAGAGGTTAGATATGATTGGTGTCTCAGAGACATGGTGGAAGGAGGACAACCAGTGGGACACTGATTTCTGGGTACAAACAATATCATAATGATAGAGCAGATCAACCTGGCTGCACAGGTGGACGGGCCGGCCCTGTGCATACAGCATGCTGCATAGTCATTTATTCTGTAACTCCACAAACTGTATGAGACACCAATTATCAGCAGAAGGTTGGTTTTCAGTAAGTAGTTGCAACCTGAGAGAGTCACTGGCTTACTAGCTGTGCCTGTACACATCTTGTCCCCAAAGCTGTGACACTCAAATGCATTGCCAGTTACACTATCATCAAGGCCCAACCCCACAGCATGCCCCTACACTTACCTCCCAATATGACACAGCTGTACAGCTCCCATATCTCCTGCTGGTTTCACTGGAGTGAGCTGGAAGGACATGGTGTCACCAGGGAGAGCTCCATCACATGTGTGTGTGTGCAGCAAACCTTACCTCTGACTGAGCTTCCAGGCCTCAGGACACACCTGGCTGCACAGGTGGAGGCCTAATTAATGCCAACTGCCATAAAGGCTGTATTTGCGTCAACACTGTCAGCCCCCTTTGTGCAGCTGCTGGTGGAAGGCTGGCCTCTGTGAATGTACAACGGAGTCACTGAGCTGGTGAATCAGGAAAGATTCTGTCACGTAGCTGCATGCACCTTGCTCTTCTCCATCTTAGGCACATCTGCACAAAATATACCCTCTCAATACTGTCTACTAATCATTGACCACACCATTCAGCATGACATTGTGTACTACTCCATAACAACCAGCCTTATGTTTACAGAAATGACATGCATTGGTGAATCTTTGTGAGATTGATGGTGGATTTTTTTCAATTTGTACCCTAGAGGAGGTGTGTTTAATTGCAGCTAATTCTTCCCTTAATAGAATCAATTCTTTATGCATAGCAGATAACTTGAGACATATAGGGCAAGCTCTTAGGCTTCAAGCAATTCTTCTTAGAATGAAGGCATCACAGCTATTGCATTAAATACAAGACATGCTGATTAAGACTGTGATACAGCAGTGCTAGGACAAGGAGAAAAGGTTGGTGTTACACCTAAATGGAGGACAAATGTCAATCTATATGACACTATATAAGCAATGCAATCCGGGGGGGGGGGGGGTGAGGGATAGGGTGGGTAGCAATTTAAGTGCCCCTGGCCAGCAGACCTTATATGGCATGTTACTCTAACATGCTGTAGTTGTACAGAGTACAAAAAACATTCAGCATGAATAGCATGAAATACCTCACTCATCACCTGCAGCATTCTGGCTATAGAATAAATCTGCTCCAGAACCTGGAGAAACCATTAATTGCAATGCTTGGTCTAGGGACAAGGTGATGTGTGCCCTTCATCTCATTCAGGATCGCTGGTGAAAATGGTCATTTGCACATGTGGTGGCTGTTATGTCCATGAAGCATACAACGTGCCTGCACATTCCGGAGCTGATGTGATGGATCACTGCATTCTCCATTGGATAAAAGGTAGCATATAGGTGCTTAGATTGTGAGGTACATCCTGGGAAATAAAGGGGATAACCAATATCGTCTCCCATAGCCCAAATTGCTGCCATAGTGAGAACCCTGATTACTGCAGCATTGCCCACTACTTGCATGGTTCCCAAGAAAGGGCAGAATGATCTGGGATGGACCTCATTGGTCATGAATGAGTTTTGAGTCTGGTGTATGTGCAAAAGTACTTATCTTGTGTACAGCAGATCACAAGGGAATGCATGCCCTGAAAAAGTGCTGTCTCAGGGATTAGTGCCACACTGCAGCCCAGCAGATCTCTGTGTGAATGTTGTTGGCTTAGGAGGTACAGTGGAGGGAAGGGCATCTTGCCCTCAAGTGTGCCTTGGTCTTTGCACAAGAGAGTACTAGTGCTGCTGTGTGTCTGTTATGTAGCTGCAGTACTGAGTGTTCAGTGCAGTCCATACTTCATGTGTACTGCTACAGGCAGACTAGGTGTGGTTTACAACTCTCTCGGAATGTGCCTGCCAGATTGTTTGGAGTCCAGGATTTAGGCCATTGCAGGCAGGGATCTGTAGTCTGGTGTATTCTAGAGAGCGCTATAGCTATAGCTGTAGCTGAATGGTTAGAGCCCTGGTTTGGTAAAAAAACAAGCCAGGGTTCAAATTCCATTTGCTTTGGGCAAGTCACTTATCTTCCATTACCTCAGAAGAAAGGCTTGTCAAGAAAACCCAGGAGCTGATGGGTTGCCAGGAGTCAGTGGGTTATGTTTAATAAAGAGCCTTAAGGATGCACCAGTTAGCAAGCATTAAGGGCAGCAGGAAGGGTGTTATCATGTGGTAAATGCCAGGGCAGGGAGTTGGCATTCTGGAATTAAGGGTGCTGTTATTGTTGTTAAGTGCTGTCAATGTCAGCTCATGGCAACCCTCTGGATAGTTGTCCTAAACTGTGTTAGGTCTTCAGTAAGGCATCTCATTGTTGACAGAGTGGCACCCATAGCTGCTGCTATTGTATCGATTCGTCTCATTGCTTGCTTTTCCTCTTTTGCATTGATTTTCCACATTGCTAAACATGATATCTTTCTCTAATGATTTCTCTCTTCGCACGATGTGTCCAAAGTATGAAAGTCAGTCTTGTCATCTCAGCTTCTAAAGAAAGCTTAGGTTTGATCTCCTCTAGTACTGACCGGTTTCTTCTTCGGGCAGTCCATGGGATAAATAAACAATATGCATCACCAGCACCATAATTCAAAAGGTATCATTTTTTTCCTATCTTTTTCACTGTCCAACTTTCGCATCCATATGATGTTATTGAAAATACCATGGCTTCAACTAATCAAATTTTTGTATGGAGAAAGACATCTCTGCTGTTGAGAATCTTGTCTAGATCCGTCACAGCCATTCTGCCAACAGCAATGCATCAGATTTGACTATTTGTTGTTTCTTTGATAGTTGATCCAAGTAGGTTAAAGTTGTCCACTATTTCAATTTTTTCTCCATCAGCGATGAACTTATTGATTTTACCAGTTGTCAAGATCTTTGTCTTCTTTACATTAAGATGCAGGCCCATTTTAAGACTATGTTCCTTGATCTTGAGAAGCAAATGTTTCAGATACATCGAGAAGATGTTCGATACATCGAGAAGATGTATTACAACTATTAGATAAGCTGAAGAGTAGCAAATCACCTGGGCCGGATGGTATACATCCAAGGGTATTGAAAGAACTGAAATATGAGATTGCAGACCTGCTATTAGTAATCTGTGAACTATCATTAAAATCATCTCTAATACCTGAAGAATGGAGGATCGCCAATGTAACACCAATTTTTAAAAAGGGTTCCAGGGGTGATCCGGGAAACTACAGACCGGTGAGCCTGACGTCAATACCGGGAAAAATGATAGAAACCATCATAAAGAATAAAATTACTCAGCATGTAGATAGTCATGAACTAATGAGAGACAGCCAACATGGCTTTAGACAAGGAAGATCTTGTCTTACTAATCTGTTATGTTTTTTTGAAGGAGTGAATAATCAGGTGGACAAAGGTGAGTCGGTTGATATTGTGTATCTAGACTTTCAGAAAGCCTTTGACAAGGTCCCTCATGAGAGACTTTTGGCAAAACTAAAGAGTCATGGGATAGGAGGCAGTGTACTATTGTGGATCAGGAACTGGTTAAAAGATAGAAAGCAGAGGGTAGGGCTAAATGGCCAATTTTCCCAATGGAGAAAGGTGAATAGTGGTGTAACCCAGGGATCTGTGCTGGGTCCACTGCTTTTTGACATATTCATAAATGACCTGGAAAGTGGAATAAGGAGTGAGGTTATCAAATTTGCAGATGACACAAAACTATTTAAAGTTGTTAAAACCCAAGAGGATTGTGGAAAATTGCAAGAGGATCTTGATAAATTGGAAGACTGGGCATCAAAATGGCAGATGAATTAATGTGGACAAGTGCAAGGTTATGCACCTAGGGAAGAACAACCCAAACTATGGTTACACGATGCAAGGTTCTACATTAGGAACCACCACCCAGGAAAAAGATTTAGGCGTCATTGTGGATACCATGTTAAAACCCTTGGCTCAGTGTGCAGCGGCGGCCAAGAGAGCAAATAGAATGCTAGGTATGATAAGGAAAGGAATGGAAAATAAAACAAAGGATATTATAATGCCTCTATATCGTTCCATGGTGAGACCGCACCTTGAATATTGTGTGCAATTCTGGTCGCCGTATCTTAAAAAGGATATAGAGTTATTAGAAAAGGTTCAGAGAAGAGCCACCAAAATGGTAAAGGGGATGGAAGGATACTCCTATGAAGAAAGGCTAAAAAGGTAAGGGCTCTTTAACCTGGAAAAGAGACGGCTGAGGGGAGATATGATAGAAGTCTATAAATTAATGAGCGGAGTGGAACGGGTAAACGTAGATCGATTGTTTACCTTATCAGAATATAGAAAGACTAGGGGACATGCAATGAAGCTACAGGGTAAACTATTTAAGACTAATAAAAGAAAATATTTTTTCACTCAACGTGTAATCAAACTCTGGAATTTGTTACCGGAGGATGTAGTAAAGGCTGTTAGTGTAGCTGGGTTTAAAAAAGGTTTGGACAAGTTCCTGGAGGAAAGGACCATAAGCCATTATTAAGAAGGGACCCAGGATATCAATGCTTGAACCAATGCAAGCATTGTGGAACCTGTGTCCCTTGGGGAAACTGCTAGGTACATATGACCTAGATTGGCCACTGTTGGAAACAGAATACTGGGCTTGATGGACCTTGGTCTGACCCAGTATGGCATATCTTATGTTCTTATGTTCTTATCGTCTTCACTTTCAGCCAGTAAAGTGGTATCATCAGCATAGCAAAGGCTGTTGTTGAGTCTTCCACCAATCTTCACACCTCGATTGTCTTCATACAGTTCTGCTTTTCTGATGATTTGTTATGCATAGAAATTAAATAAGTAGGGGGAAAGTATGCAGCCTTGCCATACATCTTTGTCAATTTTAAACCATTCTGTTCTCCTTGTTTCATTCAAAATGTTGCTTCTTGATCAATGTAAAGGCTGTGCAAGAGAATGATCAGGTGTTCTGGTATACCCATGCTTCTTAATGTGGCCCAGAGTTTCTCATGGCTTACACAGTCAAAAGCCTTGCTGTAGTCAATAGAGCATTCTTTAGTCTTTTCAAGGATCCATCTCACATCCACAATGAGGTCTCTCATTCCTCGCTCTTTCCTGAACCCTGCTTACACTTCAGGCAGTTCTCGTTCCATGTATAGTTGTAGTATCTACTGAAGAATCTTCAGTAGAACCTTGCTGGCATGTGGGAACAAAGCGATTGTTCAATAATGTCCACAGTCAGTTGGATCACCTTTCTTTAGTATTGGTATAAACACAGATCTTTTCCAGTCTGTTGGGCATGTCATCTTCTAAATTTCCTGGCAGAGCCTCATAAGTATCGTAACAGCTGCATCCAATTGCTGTAATACTTTAGTGGGAATGCCATCAATGCCAAGTGCTTTGTTTTTTGATAAGGCTTTCAATGCTACTTCAACTTCTTTCCCCACCAATGGTTTCTGATCATAAGATACAGGTTGAAATGGCTGTTGGTCCACTTGACCTTTATTGTATAATGACTCTGTATATTCTTTCCACCTTTTCTTGATCTTCTCAGCATCATTCAACATGGATCCTTGAGTATCTTGTAACATTCCAATTCGAGGCTGGAATTTTCTCTTTAACTCTCATAGCTTTAGGAAAGCCGATCTTTTTCTTCCTCTAATAGTTTCTGCTTCGATTTCCTTGCATGCGTCATTGTAGTACTTCTCTGTCTTGTCTTGCTGTACTTTGGAAATCTGTTGAGTTCTGCGATTGTCTCTCTTTCTCCTCTGGCTTTAACCTCTCTGCATTTCTGGGCAATTTTGTAGACCTTATCTTTACACAAACACTTTGCATTTGCATGCAGCTTGTACAGATGTGTAGCTTTCATGTTTTTAGATCATAGCCTCCTTATTTGTGCAGTAGTTATATGCATTGTGTCAGGAAGATTATATGGTGGTTAGAACAGCTGAGAGAGCTGTGTAACCTAAATAGATGGTATTAGACCTTCCCTGTGGCCCAGCAACTATATGTCACACACACTGCAACTGAGGATAGCTGCATTTGTGAGGTCACATTGGGTACATTGAGGCAGCATCTCATCTACCTCATCCATTCTTTTGTCACTCTATTAGCATATTTCATCATATTCACTCATGTATTCTCCTGCCAGCTGCTACACCCTGGCCCACACTGTGGCATTTTACTCATTGGGGCGTACCATGCCCCTCACCTGCAGCTGATGTGCAGGTCACCACTCCTGCCAAGGCATTCTTTCTATGCCTACATCGTGGCCATAGTGGCTATTCCATGGCACACTTCTACCCACTCCTATGCCACCCATGGACATCAATGTGGATTACATGTGCACCCCTCACTGCTACAGTCCAACTTCCTCCCACATTCTCCTCCTACTCACTGCCTCACACAAAAGGGATATATAGATGTGACATGTTCATCATCTTTTACCTTTGCTCCCATCCAGCAGTTCAATTGTGACTTGCAGAAAGGCTCCCTTATCCAACATTAAGGCAACTGGCACACTGGGCACTCTTAACACCCAATGTCCACCTAACGGGCGCTAACCGACCACTAGCACCCTTAATGCCAGAACGGATACTCCCCTCCCTGTCCTTTAACATGAGTTGGGACCCTTAACAGTGCCATTTTGGTACTCGCAAATGGTGCGCCCCTAACGGCCCTTAATAAACGTACTGCTAAGCCTTTTAAAATGACCTCCATATGGATCTGAAAAAGAATATTATGCCATATAACAGAAACCAAAAACTTAAAATTAGAAGTGCTTTTTGCAAGAGCTTGTGCATCTATTCATTAAATATTGCCAGAAGATTCTGTTAAGAAGTGTCAACACTGATTTCAGTTAGCTAGCTGATGAAGAGGGTTCAAGGCATGAATTTGACTTTCTATCTTGTTTTATTCAAAGCTGTCACCATAAGATTAGGCACATGACACAGAACTTCCCAACAATGTGTTGAAACTAAGAAATATACATAAGCATGTCAGACAGCAAAGAATGCCTCTGAGTAATACTTGACTGATCACTAATAACCAAATTCAAAGAATATGCGCTGCAAAGATTAAGCAAAGCTCATAGATTAACATCAGAATTCTTCATTGTACACCATTTTCTTTCCCCTTCATATTGCTCCCATTATCATAGTCTTGATTATATAAGTTTCAATAGATAAAGGCAACTCTTCTAACTGGAGAAAATTAGTGCCTGTCATGCCAGCACCAGTTGTATCATTAAGTGGCACAAATCCCAAGGAATCTTCCTTTATGAATACTGGCTGACAATTATAAGGGTACACATTTGTGTCCTGAAAGATCTTGGTATTTTTTTCAACATGGACTACATCTGGTGTACAATCTGGAATGATTGAAAAATACAGTATTTAGCAGTATGAGCAGATGTTGTTGTTAAGGGCTGTTGAGGTGGTGTCGATTCATGGTGACCCTCTGGATAGCTGTCCTAAAATGTATTCAGTCTTCAGTTAGGCAGCTCATTGTTGATAACAGCAGCTATGGATGCTACTCTATTGTATCAATCCATCTCACTGCTGTCATTCCTGTATTCTGCTCTTGACTGGTTTGGTCTGGGAGAAGGTTTCATTAAATTAATTAAAGTAATGTATGTTCATCCCCTTGCCAGCATTTGTGTCAACAACACTCAGTCACGAGACCTCTTATTGGGCCGAGGTATGCGGCAAGGTTGCCCTCTATTGCCAATTCTGTTTAATCTTGCACTTGAGCCTCTTGCCCTTCTACTGCGCCAAAACACCAAGATTCATGGAATAACTATAGCTGGCAGAGAGATTAAATTATCTCCTATCATTTGCTACTCCTGAGTTGGTGTCACACATTCTGGAGCAAATAGATTGTTATTCTTTGTTATCAGGGTATAAGATCAATTGGTCGAAATCAGTAGCCTTCCCCCTCAACTTATGGGTGCACAAAACCGACCTGGTAGGATTTCCCTTTGTGTGGGAACCAAAAAAGGTTAAATATCTAGGGGTGCACTACTGCTATGCTTTGGAAGAGACACTTAAGTACAACACAGAGGTACTTCTGGCTATTATACAGAATATGACCACTAAATGGTCCCCTCTGCTCTTATCGTGGTGGGGCCGATTGGAGACAATTAAAATGACTATCGTACCAAAAATCAATTATATACTGGAAATGGTGCCATTATATCTGCCGAGCTAATTGTACCGACAGATGGAAAGACTATTAACACTTTTCTTATGGAACAACAAACCCCCCAGAATAGCCCTCAAAAAACTCAAATCCCGCAAAGAAGACAGGGGAGTGAGTTTTCCAGATTTCCTAGCCTACCATAGTGCGTTCTTGATGAAACAAGGGTGAAGATGGATGGAACAGGTATCTGATCAAAGCCCAGTTTGGTTAACCTTAGAGGAAAGTGTTGTAGCCCCCTTTCCTATGAATCTTCTCCCAGGAATGGTTTTTAGGGATAACCCAGAGAGACCAAGGATGGTGCTAGACACACAAAGAGCTTTCCAGGCCCTAGATAGTATGCTGGGCCCAAACAGAGGAAACTCTACATGCCTCCCTTTGTGGTATAACCCACTTTTTAAGATCCAGCAGAAAACATTTGCTTGGAAGCAATGGTATGATAGAGGTATTTGGACTCTTCGTCAGTTAATCGAAGGGAATCAATGGAAAATTTTAAATGGATTGCAGCAGGAATTTAATCTCCCTGGATCTCTCTACTTCCAATGGTTACAATTAAAGCACTGTGTGGAGAAAGCAGTAGGGGACATTAAATCTTTGCAAGAAGAACGGGGGGTAAACGTTAAAATACTGCAAGCACACCTAGCTGCAGGAGTAGCCTCCTTCTTTTATAAAGAATTAAAACAATCATCACATTGTCAGTTAATTGGGTTGCAACATGTGTGGGAACAAGACACGGGAGTTTACCTATCACAATAAAGTTGGGCGAAATTTTGGGTAAGACAAGTAAGAACAGCCAAATCTGCCTCTTTCACCCAGACCTTATTTTTCTTCACACACAGAGCTTACCTAACATCGGTGAAAATAAATAAATGGGATAGGTCAGCAAGTGAGCAGTGCTGGATGTGTCAAAAACAAATAGGTACTCTTAAACACATAGGGGCATGTTTACTAAACTGCGGTAACGTTATAGACCGCGCGTTATGTAATGTTAATGATCATTAGGTAACGTTAACATGCAGTATGTAACGTTAACGCGTGTTAATGTTACCTAACGATCGTTAACGTCCCCGGATGTGGTAAACACCACAGAGGGTGGAGAGAGGGTGGGAGGAAGGGGTCAATGGGCGGGGAGAGGCTCCCTGCATACTAATGCGCTGAACTGAAGGGCTGAATCCTACCACGAATGAAAACCTGCTGTTAGATGCACATTTGCAGGAGAGAGAAAATTTTCAGTGTCAGCAATGTACATCATAGACAGGGAGCCCAAGAAAAGTGATAGTAGTGTTCCATTTCTAGCAACAGCATAGTGCCCAAGTATGAAAGGCCACTATGGTGATGGTGCAAGTGGGGCATAGGGGGTTGCAGGCAGGACATGTAGCGGGGGCAGCTGGGGCACAGGGTGGACTAGGCAGGTGCCTAGGTGGCATATAGGAACATAGAAACCAGAAATCAGCATGACAGCAGCTGACAAAGGCCAAACACAATCCATCTACATCTACCTGGTCCAGCCGAGCTAACAGTTGCCAGGGCACTGACCTGACATACCCCCAGCCAACCCTCCCACAAGTGGAAGGGACAGACTATTGGTAGGCAGTGATGGGGGAGATGCGAGGATGCTCATGTATGCCCCATGCCCCAGACCCCTCTCCCTAGGTGACCACCTACCCACACAGTGGATGGCCTGGGACTGCGCACTACCAGCACTTACGGCATATGGTCATGTCAGCATGGCGGGGGGGGGGTGCCCGTGCTGGAGGGAACAGTGGCACCTGCCAGCAGTGGACCTAGGCCATGCCCTGTACCAGTACATGGTGTGCAGTGCAACATAAAAGGTCTGGCTGAGGAAATGTACAGGTAGCCCCAGGGACCACCATGCATCTGTGGCAACAGTGTGGTGCAGTACACCCAGCCAGTGTGTCTAGAAGCAAAGGGTTATAGGGTCAAGCCCCAGCTGTGGTTCCTGCAGAGCATGTCCCTATGTTTTACCCAACAATGCAGATACAACAGCAACATGTGCAAAGCCAAAAGCAGCGGTGAACAGGGGTACAAACACCCACTCACACAGGCTCCACAATCCAAAGATGCATCGAGAGTCAGGCTGTTGGCCCCAGCATTAAGCTGCAGTTATCACCAGAGCATTACTACTACCCCCTGCACAGTTTAACAATGTTGGCACTGTGATCAGGACCAGTGTGGCAGGCAGGGTTGCCAACCACCCCTATCTTTGCACAATGCTGCAATAGGAGTGTGGGTGTGTGTGTGTGTGTGTGTGTATGTCTACCCATTGTTTTGTGGCTGCCCACACCTCACCGGGCCCACAATGTCCCACTGTTACCACCATTAGCCTGAATATGTGCATAATGAGGAGCAAGGTGTTGTGGGTATGGCCTGGACAGGGGGGATTGGCCAGGATGCATCTGCATAGGGTGTGGGACAATGGCTGGGACACTGTAGTGCCCAACCACTGCCTGCATGGATAGGGTGGCCATAGCATGGCATGCTGGGAGGGCACTCAATCTGACCGAGCAGTGACCATGGCATGTCTAGGTTCCCACATAGCGCTCTACACTATCTGTCTCCAGTGATACTTTGTGTTCCCAGGGCTGGGGCACCAATCATTGAGATGCCTGCTTGGTGCACATAGTTCCTCTGTGAGCATGTGCTATGGACTGACTAGTGGACTGTCTGCAGTTAGACTGTGCATGGTCAGAACACCTATACAGTGTAGTCTGACTGTGCTGTCTGCTGGTGACTGGCAAACAGTGGTGTGAGGTAGTTGGGGTTTTCCAGAGCTAACTCCATCATTGCTGCTGGTCTGCCACTGCCCCAGCCACAGGTATGGCTCTGGCCCACCAACCATGGAGGGCTGTCGGATACCAGCAAGGATGGAGGTTGCTGCATGGGGGCTGGGGCACCTGTCCCTTACCTACAAAAAGGGTGATGTGAGCCCTTTGGGGTATGTAGTGTATACCAGTTTGACCTATAAAGGCACTGCTACACAAACCTCATGCAAGTCTGGAAACTCCTCTGCCCTGATAACAGGTGCCCATGTCAGCCAGAGCCTAACACAGGGTACACACTATTCTGGATGGTGTCTGGTCCCAGAGGGCCACATGTGACTGCAGGATAAAGATGGACACCAAATTACCTTCAGCTGCACTGCAAGGAACACCTGTCACACACTGGTAGTGATGAGGATGTACAGCAGGGCTTATCTCTAGCACCACATGGACTGCGGACCTAGTGCTGGGCACCCATCCTATCCCTCAGGAAGAACACAGAACCTGCACAATGGCATGGTCTCTAGCTACTCTGTGCCAGTATCACACACTGTCATGTGCCTTGTAAGGTGCCTTATAAGGTGCCTTGTAAGGTGCCTTATGAGGCGTCTTGTAGCGCGCGTTAATTTGTAACATGCGTTAGCTGATACGGCTTGCTGTAACGATGCACTGCCCACGCCTTTATATGGGCATCTGTATCTTTACCGCGGCACATAACGCGAATGACATTACCGCAGTTTAGTAAACATACCCCATAGTCTTTGACTGTCCTAATGTACAGGCCTTCTGGACTGTGCTAATGTACAGACCTTCTGGGCCTGAATACAAGAAATTCTGGACTTTAACACCCCTTTCACATGGGGGATATTAGCTTTTCGCTCGGCTATGGTCATCCCTGGGTTGAATAAGAATTACAGATTCCTATTAGACTTAATGTTGGGGGTGGCTATATACTTACTGGTTCGCAATTGGAAACAAACCACAGATCTCCACTGTCAAACATGGTGGAACCAGGTTTGTTTATATAGCAAATATGAACAAATGCCTCGCAAAGGATCAGTGCAAACACCCCAAAATATTCTGAAATGGAAAGCCCTGAACGATTTTGGAGCCAGAGCACACTGTTATAATGTTTAAAGGAAATGCATGTATAATAATGTATACAATGAAGAAGCTTATCGGGATGTACTCGAAAATTTAGTAATCACATGATGTTTTAGCTTAGACCCTAGTGGACGTGGGTGGGGGGGGTGAGGGTGGGGGGGTTCTATGTGTTAAGTGTTATTGTTTCATGGTGTAGATTGTTTGAAGGGTTTGGTTGAAAAGATAAATAAAGATATTAAAAAAAAATCCATCTCACTGCTGGCCTTCCTCTTTTGCGTTGATCTTCAACCTTGCCAAGTATGATATCTTTGTCTAATGATCTCTCTCTTCGCATGATGTATCCAAAGTATGAAAGTTGAAACTTGTCACTTGAGCTTCTAAATAAAGCTTTGGGTTGATCTCCTCTAGTACTGACTGGTTTGTTCTTTGGGCAGTCCATGGTATACACAGAGTCATCACCAGCACCATAATTCAAAGGCATTGATTTTCTTCCTGTCTATCTTTTTACTGTCCAACTTTTGCTTCCATAAGATGTTATTTGGCAGAATGGCTATGAAAGACCTAGATAAGATTCTCAAGAGCAGAGATGTCTCTCTCCATATAAAGATTCGACTTGTTCAAGCCATGGTATTTTCAATAACATCATATGGATGTGAAAGCTGGACAGTGAAAAAGACAGACAGGAAGAAAAATTGATGCCTTTGAATTATGGTGCTGGCGGCAAATACTGTGTATACCATGGACTGCCCGAAGAACAAACCAGTCGGTACTAGAGGAGATCAAACCTAAGCTTTCTTTAGAAGCTCAGATGACAAGACTTCGACTTTCATACTTTGGACACATCATGCGAAGAGAGAGATCATTAGAGAAAGACATCATGCTTGACAAGATAGAAGGTCAACGCAAAAGAGGAAGGCCAGCAATGAGATGGATCGATACAATAACAGCAGCTACGGGTACCAGTCTGTCAACAATGAGCCGCCTGACTGAAGACCGAACACAATTTAGGATAGCTATCCAGAGGATCGCCATGAGTCGACTCCGACTTGACGGCACTTAACAACAACAACAAGATGTTATTGAAAATACCATGGCTTGGACAAGTCAAATCTTTGTATGGAGAGAGTCATCTTTGCTCTTGAGAATCCTGTCTAGGTCCTTCATAGCCATTCTGTCAAGAGCAATGTGTTGTCAGATTTCTTGACTGCTTGTCATTTCTTTATTGATTATTGATTCAAGCAGGTTAAAGCTGTCCACTATTTCAATTGTGCTGGTCTTGCAAAATTCTATCAATCTTTCCTCAGCTTCATTTCTGTTGCCAAGTCCTTATTTTCCAACCACTTTGCCTTCTTTGTTGCCAACTATTTTGTTCCAGTCACCCATGACTATCAGAATATCCAATGGAGCAGATGTTAGGACATTTCTTTTGATGGCAATGAACAAAGCAGAATCATTTCATCCCATATATCTTTCTCAAGGTGGTGGATATGGATTGAACCACCTCTTATCTTGCAAAAATGCTCACCAAAGCTAGATATCCTATTAATTTCAAGATGTTCCCATTACCAGGAGTGTGCAATTTTCCATGTATTTTTTGAAAGGCTCTTTTTTGCATCCTAAGAATTCTCACTAAAGCAGTCATCCCAAGATTTGCCACCAATACATTTCTTTTTGTTTACTGAGGCGCACATTTTCTTAATCAGTTCTTGTTTTGATCTCAGTTCAAGTTCATTCAACTTTTGAACATTCTCCAAATGTTATCTCATATGGTACTAGAATTTCAGAAAAGTTCTTGTAATCTTCTGAACCGTTATCAGAAAGCAATGACACACTAATTTTGTTAATCGTAAACAGCTAACAGAAGGATCACACAGACTCCTTTGACACACAGTACTGTAGCTATGGTTACTGTATTTTTCTCCATTGGCAAGTCTACTTTTATAGTGACTTGTTGAGAATTCTCTTTGATTACCATCTTCAGAGAAATCAAATTGCTGCATTTATCCATGTTCTACTGTCAATGTTAGACAAATTGGCCCAAGTAGCAGGGTCAGCAAATTCAAATGATGGCATTTTCTTCTTCACATCCTCTCAAATCTTGCTCCTGCGGACTTCACTTGGTATATCCACTACAGTCTTCAACTTGTGAAAAAAAATGAAGGCGAAATGGTCAGCTTCAGTCAGGCAGATCCTTTGATGTGGACAGAAACACTTCAACAAAGCATCTTGCCTCAACTTTTCTTATTGTTTTTCAGTCCTCCGTTTACAATATTGTGACCCAGGTGATTTCTTTCTATCTGCCATGATGCCATATCAATTGCAAAAAAATTAGACTTCATAGAAGTTTATTCTAGAACAAACTATTTATGAACATATCATTTATATAAAATAGGTATTGAAAGTACAGTATTTGGAGGTAAATGTATCACATGTATATTGTATTGCATACACTAATGTGATGCCAACCAGGACAATGACTGAAAACTGAAAAAAATAGTCACTCAGAACCTATATCGAAAATCTGCTTTATCAAAATATCACTAATTGCCAGCACTACTACCTAGGAAAGGCAGCACTGTAATTACTAAATGTCCTAGAACTCAAATACACCTTCTATTGGGAAAACAGAACAAGTTGTACTGCAACAGATCCCTACATGGCCAATGTACCAGCAGTATCATCATGGCCACACAGAAGACAGAATCTCTAAGGGACTGTTTGCTAAAGTGCAGTAAATTCCTGCCCTTAATATCTTTTAACAGCAAAATTTACCATACAATAGCAAGGAATTGGCCTCGCTAAAGGTTTAATCAAAAATGGGGGCATGTCTCCATCAAGGAAGTGGGAGCATCATAGCAGTCAGTTAATGTACATTATTGGTTACCACACTGTATGTTGTGCTAATGCATGGTATTTTACCGCACATTGGCATTTCCTGCCTTTGCCCTCCATCAGGGTATATAAGGGGAGCGGTCTTTGCATGCTGTGAGAAAGGTAGAGAATACTGGCCAGTTAGAAGGAGAGTCATCAGCTACTTTGCTTCTGAAAAAGAGTGAAAGTGCAAGTTCCAGTGTGTGCTAAGGTATTCTGCTAATTTCTGTATGTTTGGCTTGGTTGCTTGCTTTTCATTGTGCAAGGAGTGTGCTGTGTGTGAAAGGGACATGAATCGAGAGTGGGAGATGAGAATGGATCACCAGAAACAAGAGCCATAAAAGTTGGGTCCAAAAGGAGCTCATCTCAGGAGGTACCATAACAAAGCTGGTGGAGGACAGAGAGAGAGAAGAGACCAAGGATGGCAAAGAGCTAGGCAGCAGCCAGGCACAGACAGGGAGGGCCATTTGCATGCCAGCCAGCAAAGCATCCTGCACACTCCTTGAGCTGATATTCAGCAATGAAGAATGATTTGGTGCTGGAGACTAAGGGGTATGTTTACTAAACCGTCTTAATGTGCGCCCGGCGATAGTGTGCAGGCTGCCATAAAAGGAGTGGGCGTTTCAGTCTTAAAGTAGCAAAACGTGATTATCGCGCGATAACGTGCGCTACTGCTCTGCTCTGCTCTAGGTAATGTGCATGTTTATGGTGTCTGTGCTCTGTAGGGTAAAATGTAGGTTTATTGGGCATGTTTCTGTTATCTGCAATAAAGGTTCTGTCTGTATTAGCACGTTTTAGTAGTGGGTAAAACATTGGGACTGGGTTGGCAGGAACCACAGCTAGGACTTGAACCTGTGACCTTCTGCTCCTGAACACACTGCCTGTGTTCACTGCACCACGGTGTTGCCACAGAGATAGGGTATTCCCTGGAGATACCATGACTGTTTGTCAGACAGAGCCTGTCTGTTGCAGTGCACGGCACCCACCTAAACAGGGCTAGGCCATGGTCTGCTCTGGGCAGCTGCCACTGCCCCCTCCACCACCAGTACCCCTCTGCCACCATGCTGACATGCCCTTCTGCTGGTGGTGCTGGTGCTGCGCAGTCTCAGGCCATCCAGTGTGCGGGTAGGTGGCTGCCTATGGTGCAGGTTCTGGGGTAGGGGTGCCTGCATAGCTGTCCACGCTTTCCCCCAGCACCGCCTGCCAATGTTCCGTGCCATTGGGGGTACCTGCTGGGTACTATTCCCTGTGACACCGTGGGAAGCACACTCTTGCCCATGTTGGGCCCTCAGCAGTTGCTGTCTGGCTGCTCTACTGTTTCAGCATTCCTATGGGCCAGCTAGGCATTACCCTAGTCCGCACTGTGCCCCAGCTGCACCACAGCATTTGCCGCCTGCAGCCCTCTGTGTCCCCTTTTCCAGCATCTGTCCAGTTGCCCATTCCGACATGCCCGCACTGCTGTTGTGGAACATGTGCGCACCATAGGAAACCTGTCCAATGGAGAGGAAAACCCTGATCAGAGCAATTTCACTGTGGGCTCATTCACCTTGTATGGGGACAGAGCATAGACCCTTCCAAAATTCATATCTTTTTTTTTGGAGCTTTCTTGGGGGTGTTTTTTTGATGTTTCCCATTGATATCACTATTGCCCAGCTTGATTATGTTTTTTTTACATTTTCTTCTGGTCATTTTCACTGTTTCTTTGCCCTTTTGTTCCGTGCACATGTATCACACTTATCACTTTTTTGTAGGTTTCCCTGGTTTTGCTGTACATTGCTGACAGAAATGGTTTCTTTTCCCTTTAAATCAGCTCTAATGCCAGGGTTTCACTGGCGTTAGTTTTCAGCCTCGGATTTCACAGCGTTAGTGTGCAGGGAGCCTCTCCCCTCCCACTCTCCGCCCATTGACCCTCTCTCTCCGCCCCTGGGGAGCCTTCCTCCGCCCTCCGGGAGCCTTTCTCCGCCTTCAGTGCTCGTTTGCGCCTTAGCGCGCGTTAACGCGCAATAAGGTGCCATTAACGCGCGATAAGGCGCCTTATCGTGCGATGACGTGGGAGAGCGCATGTTAAGACAGTTTAGTAAACATACCCCTAAGATGTCCATCTACTCCTAGCTGTTAGGGCAATGCAGAATCTCAAAATGTCTGCAGCCTAGGGGACACCATGTGCTTAGTGAGTCAGCTCATGTACTAGTACCCAGACATGAGGGAGCAACAGAAGAGCACAGCTCCAAGCATGGAGGGAGTGTTTATGACAAAATCTCAGTATCATGAGAGCTATCATTCTGTCAATGGTGGTGGAGTCCTTCTTTCCCAGATTTTAAGCATGACCTAAAAATCTGGCTTTTTCATCTAGCCTTCCCTGATAAATAAAGAGCAAATGACAGAACTAGTGCAGTACTGATTTTCTGAATTTTCTTGTTCACAGATAATGCCAGGGACCTTGAAAATCCTACTTGCCACTGGTACTTCAAAAGCACATGACATACATTTATTTGAGAAGCAGGACCACAAGCAGCTGTGGATGAATTGTCCAATACCTGCTCCTAAGAGTTAACTGCAAATATTACTATTTTGGACTCCATTGTAAGGCAATTATGTAAAATCTATCAGAAGATGTACCAGTGGGAGACACTGGATGTTAAAAGCCACTAGGAGTCCCCTCTGCCTGCCACTCTGAACAGTTACTTATGTCTCTCGTGCAATCCTTTTGTGAGCATCACAGACCACTTGCATGTACACAGAATGGTAGTGCTATCAGTTGTGAAAAGCAACTTCTCTGTCACCAGGTGGGATAGACCCTACATGTGTACAGCCAAAAATTCTTATTACATTAGTTAAGCCAGCAGTGATGTTTAAACTCTCCCTCTGGGCTCCCCACTGTTGCCTGTAAATCATAACCTGGTTCTTCATGGCCTGGAGCACCTGGTGGAGACATAAGGAAATGATAGCATGACTCATTTCAGCAACTTCACCCACAGGTGCCTCAGCTACCATTATGTACCATGTCAGAAGAACAGCATCTGAGAGAAATACATGGGCAAAAGCTTCTTGCACTTTTGTTAGCTGACTTGTATGGGGTTGGTCCAAAGGAAATGTTTCTTGGCTCTTTAATGTACACTAACTGGAGTCCCGTTATGCAAGTGCACTTAACGCCGCCTCTCAAGGTGGCATTAAATGTTGCACACTATCTGTCACATTAAATTTTAGCATGTGCTAATGTATCCAGTGATAAATGCAGAGGCACATTCTCTGCCCACTCTATTCTCATTCCACACACCCCTTTGTGTGCTGTTGCTATTAAGTGCCATTGAGTCAGTGTCAACTCATGGCGACCCTCTGGATAGTTGACCTAAACTGTGTTCAATCTTCAGTCAGGTGGCTCATTGTTGATAGAGGGGTGCCCATAGCTGCTGTTATTGTATTGATCCATCTCATTGCTGGTCTTTCTCTTTTGCATCAACTTTCACCCTTGCCAAGCATGATGTCTTTCTCTAACGATTTCTCTCTTCGCCTGATGTGTCCGAAGTATGAAAGTAGAGGTCTTGTCATCTGAATGTCTAAAGTTTAGGTTTGATCTCCTCTAATATTGACTGGTTTATTCTTCGGACAATCCATGGTATACATCAGAGGTTCCCAACTCCATTCTTGGAGGGCCAAACACCATTCAGATTTTCAGGCTGTTCCTAATAAATGTGCATGAGATGCATTTGTATGCACTGCCCCCATTGTATTCAAATGTATCTCATGCATATTCATTAGGGACAGCCTGAAAACCTGAATGGTGTTTGGCCCTCCAGGACTGGAGTTGGGAACCTCTGGTATACACAGTATTCTTCACCAGCACCATAATTCAAAGGCATCGATTTTCTTCTTATCTTTTTCTCTGTTCTGCTTTCACATCTATATGATGCTATTGAAAATACCATGGCTTGGACAAGTGAAATCTCTGCATAGAGAGAGACATCTCTGCTCTTGAGAATCTTGTCTATGTCCTTCATAGCCATTCTGCCAAGAGCAATGAGTCATGTGATTTTTTGACTGATTATCCTTTCTTTGATTGTTGATCCAAGTAGGTTAAAGTTGTCAACTATTTCAATTTCTTCTCCATCAATGATGTACTAACCATGAACTGCATTGTGCAGCCTGATCCCTCGCAGTATGCTGTGAGATATCAGATCACAGGTATCATTCTGGAGCCTGGAGCTGAAGCAGGAGCAACTGACGATTGTTTGTGCTTCCACTAGATACCAGGTGCCATGCAACTCTAGTAAGAGCTGCAGTGGGGGGTAGAAAGCTTTGACTAGGAATCACCAGGTGGGTTCCTTATGTCAAAGAGGTTGAGTGTGAGGTTATTAATGCTAGAGGGGTTTGAGGAGGTCAAGGAGATTGACTGTCAGGGGGTTGGAGGGTGATCACTCGTCAGGGGCTGCTGGGGGATGATCGGATACCTTAATCAGATGCCATGAATGATTGGCTGGATTGCAATAAAAGGATTGATTGGGGAAGAACTGGTGGTGCAGGACTAATATAGATACAGACTGGGGAGCAGGTCATTTTAAAAAGCTGTTCCCACACACATGTGGAATGTTACTACACTTTTTTCCCTATATGCAGCTTTTTAAAATCGCTAAAGATACCAACGTGCATTCCTGCATGTTCTTACACATATTTTACAAGAGGTTCTGTGTTTGGTAGGGGCTCTTGTAATATACAGTGGACATTTTCCACATCCCAACCTGGACATCAAAATTCCCCTCTCCTTGTCCTATATAAAATCTACTTTCAAAACACAATACCTAAAATATATTTAATAAAAAGAAAAACAAAAGAAGAATTGGTTCAAAACCAATTAATAAAAGACCCAACATGGTCATGTTTTGACATAAGTGTCTGCTTCAAGCAATGTTCAAATGATAAAAACATGTTTGGTTGATGTCATTTCTGTTTTCAGTACAAGTGACCATTAAATATTAGCAATGTGATCATGGGTTTCCAATTAAGACAGTAAAAGAAATTATGATTCATAATCTATTTATTTATTTATTTAATTAAAAGTATTTATATACCAACCATCTATCATTCTGTGTGGTTTAAATCTAACATAAAAAAATATACACAGATGATTTAAGACTATGGGAGTCATTTTAGAAGCTCTGATCATGATTTGGATGTCTGCAAATGGCCATTCAGATGTGCAAATTACATAGACGTCCCCAGATCCATTAAAAAAGTCAGGTATATGACATCTCTGGGGTGAACATGCCCATGTTGCATGGGGTGTGGCGGAGGCATGTTCAAAGCATTCTGTAAAAGATGCGATTTCAGAAACCACCAGCATGTCTCAACCCACCAGTGGTGCTGTACATGACTATTCCTGCTCCAGGGCATGAATAAGCATCAAAAAAGCTCTTGTTCTGCCATCAACACCCACAGAGACTAGAGAAGAAGATATTCTGATATCCCCAATACTTTTCACAACCGTAGAAAATGAAGGAAGAGGAGGATACTTGTTTTGTGGTTGGCATGTCTCTGCTTGCAAATCAGCAGGCAGGGACATGTATGTAGCATGGGATAGACCTCTCCATCCTGAATTATTATCATGGAGACTTCTATGTGATCTTGGCATGTACACGTTTCTAAAATCAGGTTGAAACTTACAAATGCCCAGTCTTTTTATATATTTTAACCTGGATGTCCCAGATTGCACCTGAGCATCATTTCTAAAATGTGCCTTCACAAAACTAAATAAAAAATACAACTGTTTTATCAACTCAAATAGGACAATCATACCAGCTATAATATATTATTTTATTTAGCAATGTATATTCTATCATATCCATAGTTCACAGTGGAATACAATACTAAGGGGTATGTTTACTAAACGGCGCACAAGTGCGCGGCGCACAATAGCGTGTGCTAAGGTACCTTAGCGCACACTAATGATGTGTTTTTGTGCCCCGCACATGTGCGCGCCGCAATAAAGTGCCCGCTCATGTACGTGGCGCGCTGATGTGCGACAGAGGCGTGGAAAGGCTCCCAGAGGGCGGAGGAAGGCTCCCCAGGGGCGGAGAGACGGGGTCAATGGGTGGAGAGTGGGAGGGGAGAGGCTCCCCGCACAGGAGCGGGGCTAAAATTCGAGTAAAAAAATACCGCGAGTGAAAACCTCGTGGTAGAGCCGATTTAAAGGGAAGAGAAACCATTTCTGTCAGCAATGTACAGCAAAACCAGGGAAACCTACAAAACGTGAGCAGTGTGATACATGTGCACGGAACAAAAGGGCAAATAAACATTAAAAATGACCCCAACAAAATATAATAAAATTATAATCAAGCTAGGCAATAGTGATAGTAATGGGAAACATCAAAAAACACTCCCAAAAAAGCCACAAAAAATAAATATGAATTTTAGAAGGGTCTACGCTCCGTCCCCATACAAGGTGAATGATCCCACAGTGAAATAGCACTGATCAGGGTTTCCCTCTCCATTGGACAGGTTACCTATGGCATGCACATTTCCACAACAGCAGGGCGGGCAGGTCGGAATGGGCAATTGGACAGATGCTGGGAAAGGGGATACAGAGGGCTGCAGCCGGCACATGCTGTGGTGCAGCTGGGGCACAGTGCGGATTAGGCAGATGCCTAGATGGCACCTAGGAATGCTGAAACTGAACAGCAGCCAGATAGCAACTGATGAGGGCCCAACATGGGCACGAGAGTGTTTATCACAGTGTCACAGGGGATAGTACCCAGCAGGTACCCCCAAGGGCACGGAACATTGGCAGGCGGTGATTGGGGGACGTGCGGACAGATATGGAGTCACCCCTACCCCAGAACCTGCACCATAGGCAGCCGCCTACCCGCACACTGGATGGCCTGAGACTGCGTACCACCAGCACCACAAGCAGAAGGGCATGTCAGCATGGTGGCACAGGGGTACTGGAGGTGGAGGGGGGCAGTGGCAGCTGCCCAGAGCAGACCATGGCCTAGCCCTGTGTAGGTGGGTGCAATGCACTGCAACAGACAGGCCCTGCTGGACAAACAGTCATGGTATCATCAGGGAATGCACTGTCTCTGTGGCAACACGTTGGTGCAGTGCACACAACCAGTGTGTTTGGAGACAGAAAGTCACAGGTTCAAGCCCCAGCTGGGGCTCCTGCCAATCCAGTCCCCATATTTTACCCACAACTATATCATGATAGTAAAGACGAACCTTTATTGTAGAGAACATAAGCATGGCTCAAACACCTCTATTTTACCCTACAGAGCACAGACACCAGAAACATGCACATTACCTAGAGCAGATTACCCCAAATGCAGTCCCGGAGGGCCACAAATCCTTCAGGGTTTATGCTGTCTCCAATCTAAGGATGGAGCGGTACTGGTGGTGGAGGTGGCAGCAGCTGGTGGCCACAGCAGACCATGGCCTAGCCCTGTCCAGGTGGGTGGCGTGCACTGCAACAAACAGGCCCTGTCGGATGTACAGTCATGGACTCCCCAGGGAATGCAGCATATCTGTGGCAACACGGTGGTGCAGTGCACACAGACAGTGTGTGCAAGAACAGAAGGTCACAGGTTCAAAGCCCAGCTGGGACTGCTGCCAATCCAATCCACATATTTTTCCCACAACTAAACCGTGATAGTAAGGACAAACCTTTATTGCTGAGAACATACGTATGGTTAATACGCCTATATTTTACCCCACCGAGCACAGACACCATAAACAGGCGCATTACCTAGAGAAGAGTCTCCCAAATGCAGTCCTGGAGGGCCCCACACCATTCAGGTTCCATGCTGCCTCTAATAAAGATGCCTGTGCTGCATATCTATGCACCACCCCCATGGTATGCAGATGTAGCTCATGCATATTGTCAGACGGCTGCCTGGGTGAGAATCTTCACAGTCTTGGCAAGTGCATATATCTATATGATTTGCAAGGGATTGTGGGCAATGCAGTTCATTCACACCAGACACAACTGTTCACAATAATTAGTTGTGCTTTATGGTAAAGCCAATAAGATATTTATTTATGGGGTTATTTCTCCCAACACAGATATGCTTGGTAGCACATAAATCAGATTACTTGCTTTCAGTGTTAAACTTAAAAAAACAAAACCAGGAAAACAACATTTGAACTTGTCAGGCAATCAAAGCAAAAGAAATAAGACCTGGTTGGCAACAAACTGGTCTTTTCTGTAGACTTTAGCTAATATTCTCTTAGCAATATATCAAACAACAAACAAAAGCCACAAAGAAAGGAAAAACTGTTCTTCTCAGGTTAACTTCTTGTATCTTCCCACATAGATTCAGAAGTGATTCACTCAGAGCCCACAAGCAATTAGGTAAGGCTCAATTGCTAGCAGTTATCCAGCTGAAACCCCTTAGCTGGCTTGCTTTCTACTGCGTGGCTAGAAATCCTACACAGGAGCTTTTCTGAGTAGATTAAAGAACAAGTTTGTATTTCTTTGTGATGGTCGCTGTACTTTATAACAGAAAATCACCAAAGGAGTTTAGACAGAGAGCAGTCCATGTAAACAGATTCTTCATCTGCTATCACCCCCTCTTCTTCAACAAGCATGGGTTCAATATCATGGATTGGCACAGATGAATCTCCCAATGGAGCACTTTCAGGAGAATACTTGTTTCCCTGCTGTCTTTCAAGGTTATAGCTAGGGCATAGATCAGTGTTCATACCTGAGCTTCCATTGCTGTTAGAGTTCCTCTCTATATAGCCTGGCCAGTATGTAGTCCAGTTCTTATGTCCAGCCTTCCAATCCAGATCCCTGGACACTGGATCTCTCTTCACATACCTTCTGGCACGGGTCTTAGGGTCCCTTCCACGTGCAGCTGTCTCCCTCACAGGTACCGTCTGGAGATTCCTAGCTCTGCAGTACCATTCCTCTGGCTTTCCCCAGTCCAATGGTGTATGCTGGCCCTTGGAATGCCTCCCAGTATATGTACTGCTCTGGACTCTTCTAGACCTCTCAAAGGCTTTTCTCCTCTTTCTTCCAAAGGGTTTCTTTCCCTCTCTGTCCGTCCGGTTTGGCTTCTGCTTCTGATGATCCTCCTGATGATGAAGATGATCAAGCTCAAGCTGATTCTCTGTAGAATAAACTCTACCTTTATTCTGCTTAGATGAGTGCTCCTCCCTAACACAGCGCAGCTGTGCTGAATCAGGCCCTGCCCTTTGAGATGAGTGCTTAGGGATTACCTCATAGCCCTCCTGATTGAACACACGTTTCCCCACTTCAGCTCCTCTAATGGCTGTTGGAAACCTGGTGCATTCTGGGACTGGTAGTCTTTTATGGGAAAATTCTGTTTTCTTATTTCTACCAGAACTGACAGGTTGTTTGTTCAGAGTCACTTCACCATTCCTATAGCTCCTTCCTGAGCTATGATAAGCTTCCTTATCACAATATTCATGAGGGACAGCATGAAAACCCGAACAGTGTTTGGCACACCAGGACTGGAGTTGGGAACCTCTGCCGTAAAGCAGCCGCCAACAGGGGCAGACACACCCACACCCACACCCACGGGCCCCATTGGCCAATGCCTCCTGGAGAGGCAGGACATTGGGCCCTGCGTGCATCTCCCAATACTAGCACTTGCATACCATAGCAATGCCACCCTACACCTGGGTATAAGGTACACAGCTATCAAACGTTTCCTATGATTACTGGCAGATAGCAAGTCCTACGTTAAGCACAGTTTGCTCATTGAGCTCCATCATAACAATCTTTCTGATGTCTGCAGTGTGTGCTTCAGGTCTGGTCTCTGACAGTGTTTACCACCCTGGGGAGTGACCCCCAACAGTATTGCGTACCATATCCATGCCTGTACTGTGCCCAGGACTGGTGTGGTGGGCAGGGCTGCTAAACTCCTCTATAGTAGCACAATGCTGGCATAGGTGTGGGAGTGTGTGTCTGTCTATACAGTGTGTGGTGGCTGCAAACACCTTCCACAGCCCACACTGCCAGCACTGTTGCCAGTATTGGCCTGCCAATGTGCATAATGAGGAGCAAGGTACCATGGGTATAGCCCGGACAGGGTGGCCTGGCCAGGATGCATCTGCACAGGGCATAGGGCACTGGCTGGGACATTTTAGTGCCTGGCCACCACCTACACAGACAGGGTGACCTCAGTATGTCCTGCTGGGAGATCACTCTCACCCTGACTGTGCAGTGACGACAGCATGGCTAGGCACCCCCATAGTGCTATATAGCATTTCTATCATGTGATATTTTTGGGTTTCCTTTTGGGGCCCAGTCACTGATTTATCTGCTTATTGTGTATGCTGACATTCCAGTTCTGGGTGCATGCATTTCCACCAGGAACATGCACTATGGACTAGCTAGCAGACTGTTTGCAGCTGGTATATGTCTTGATGGAGTGCCTTGCAGGGTGCAGTAGCTGAAGGCTTGCTGCAGGAGAATATCAGAAAATGGTGGGGTGCAGCTTAGCATATCCAGGCCTAATGTCTGTCTGCTATTGTGTTATGGATGTGTACAGAGCTGCATTGACTGCCCTGTAGGGTGTCTGTTCCCCAGCAGGACCAGGGTTGATGGTCCCCTCTACTGTCACCATTATAGGGAGGTAGAATGTGGATCTGTTGATGGGAGACCCTGTTTACCACCCTCAGCCCTGGAGGAGAATGGTGGTGGTAGATAATCCTCCTAGGGGTCCATAGGGGCTACACCTGACTGAGACAGACAGATATATCCACGGTGTTTTTGCAGAAACTACCTATCTCACACATTAACACTGCTTTGGACCTCCAGCATGGCCTATTTTTGCTATGGAAGGTGCTGTGGACCTGGTGCTGGGCGCCTCACTGCACCCTCAGGGTGAGCACAGTACCCGCACAATGTGACGGTGTGTAGCTACTCTGTGCCAGTAAAACACACGGTCAGTACCCCCTACCAGGCCGAGGTGCTGTGGGGTGCACATGGTCAGTTCCCCCTACCAGGCCGAGGTGCTGTGGGGGTGCATACCCCATCTTGTGTTTATCTGTGGAAAGCTGATTTGCATGTGCAGTGCATCATGGGTACGGGTGTGCTAACCCTATCCTGGTGACCACAGCAGACTGTCTGTGTGGTGACGTGCACTCCCTCTGCAGCCAGCCAGGGGCTTGCTAACAGCTATAGAGTTGTAGCACAATGGTTACTTCACTGCCTGTGGAGCCAAAGGTCATGGGTTCAAACCCACAGTGGGGTTATTTGATAGGGCTGCCCAAAGCATTATCTATTTTTAATGTACATTATTGCTGCCAGCAAAAACACCCTCATCGTACTGTACCCATAAGGTGCCTCAGAGGGGCTTTATAGGGCGCCCTATAGGTCACCTTATGGTTACCGTCCATATAAGGTGCACTATACGTTATCCTGTGGAGCAACGTATAGGGTGCCCTATAGGGGACATTTTAGGGTGCCGTGGCGGACAGTGCACTTTATAATGTGCCCTATGGAGTGCCTTATAGGGTGCCTTATGCGGCACCTTCAATTACGGCACGTGAGGGCGTGTTTGCTGGCAGCAATTAATAAAATACAAATAAAGTGCTGCAGGAAACAATACGTACATTGCAAAGCTGATGCCTCAGCCAGCCTTACGTATTAGGCACACTGGGGAGCAAACTCATGACCCCTGTATCAGCAGTCAGTGCCTTATCCATTGTGCTACACTGCTGCTCATCCTTGCATATCAGCGCACCTACTTCAGATTTCCATGCGTTTAAATGCACAGTGCTGCCATCAAACACAGTGCTATGACCTTGCTGTGCCTCATAGGGCACCCTATATTGCGCCCTATAGGCCGTCCTTTCAGCAACATTGTAGGGTGCCGTGGCGGACAGTGCACTTTAAAATGTGCCCTCTGGGGTACCCTATGAGGCGCCTTATGCAGCACCTTATGTTACAATACTTTGAGGGTATGTTTGCTGGCAGCACTAATTAAAATAAAAATAAAATGTCCCCTACAGCAACATTACCTATAGCAGGTAATGCCTCAGCCAGCTTTCTTCATTAGGCACAGTGGGGGATTGAGCCCATGACTCCTGCATCATTGGTCAGTGTCTTAACCATTGTGCTCCTCTGCTGCTCCTCTTTGCATGTCAGCGCACCTACTTATGATTTTCATTCCTTAAACTGCACAGTGCTGCCATCTAAAACAGTGCTGTGACCTTGCGGTAACTCATACGGCACCCTATAAAGCGCCCTATAAGCAACATTCTAGGGTGCCTTGGCGGACAATGCACTTTAAAATGTGCCTTATGGGGCGCCTTATGTTAACACGCTTTGAGAGTGTCTTTGCTAGTAGTGATAATTAAAATAAAAATAAAATGCCTCCTAAAGCAATCTTCCCCATAATAGGTAATGCCTCAGCCAGCCTTCTTCATTGGGCACAGTGGGGGATTGAATCCCTGATTCCTGCATTATTGGTCAGTGTCTGAACCATTGTACTGTGGCTCTGTTCCTGTGCTTGTACATCAGCGCACCACTTATGCTTCCCGCGCAGCTTTCTCATGCGCTAATGTGTGGGGCGCACATTAGCGCATGATTAATCCCGGTTTTGCTTTTTTCTGACTGAAATGCCCACTCCTTATATGGCATCCGCACACTAGCGCGCCGCGCACATTACCGGGGTTTTAGTAAACATACCCCTAAGTGATAAGGCTCTTCCTATAACAAGTTCTTCAGCTACTTACTATAACTCAAATGAGTTAAGAGAAAGCTGTAAGGGCACTATACGGAAGTAACTCTCAAATTAGGGATGTATAATTTTTTGAAAAAAAAAAGGTAAAATGCAAAGCATGACATCATGGACCCTGAATGATCTGGAAATCTATTCATTTCCAATGCCACTACAGTTTGTTTTGATTTTGGAGGGGGTGGGGGGCAGGAAAGCAGCATTTGTTTTTTTTTTTTTGAAACTTTTATTTTCATTTTGCAACAAACAAAGAAACAACACACCAAAAAAGACAAAACAAGTATACAATAAGGAAAAGTAAACCCAGTACCCCCCACCCCGGTGCTTCTTCTCTACCCGTTTGTATCAGCATGTGAGCGCTTCCAGTTAACAGTGATTATACATCAAACAATCAAAAAATATCCATAATACAGCATGATCATGAGACAGAGATATATACAAAGTTAGACAGTCAGATGAGAGCATTTAGCAAAATGTACATATTCATTGAACATCTTCCATTAAGACCAATAAGAAAGAGTCTGAACGGAGGAAGCACACAGACGAGATATTTGTTCATATTTACTGTAGAGACAGGCATGAATCCACCATTCATTGAGGCTCAGATGGGAACTAATTTCCCAGTATTACTCAATGAGGGAAACAGCAATGCCAAGCATAAAGTTCAAAAGGAGATAAGCCATTTCTTGGGAGAGAGGGGATCCCCGCAACTGGGCGAAGTCCCACTATCCTCCGAGAAAGGGACTCCTGAGAGTGCAATATAGACTAAATACGACCCCAGACCCGACGCCAGTTATACTGTAGTGCGGGATATTCATGCATAACATGAAATGAAGTAATAAACCAATGGCCACAGGACGTGTCCAGCAACCATTACCCTGAGTAGTGTTCCATATGTCTTAACTGTGAGGAGTGTAAAAAACACCGGTGGGCTAGAAAGAAGAGGGTCTGAGTGAGTGAGGCGGGTCGGGAACCCGTGTCCCTCTGCTCCAGATAAGGCTCCATTGCTCCGAGGTTAAAGTCACATGCAATTCTCTCTCCCATACTTTCTGCGCTATAGAGGTATCTCTAGTGATAGCATTACATAAGGTTTAGTAAAATTGGATACTACACCCGGTAAACTACCGAGAGATCGGAAGTTTCCAATCAACCCTATGCAGAGAGTGCCGATGGCGGGAGTACTCTAGTGTTCCGAATGCAATACTGAAGTTACACTGACCAGAGTCGGGAGTCGAAAGGTTGCATAGGAATATTAAAGGCACCTAAAGTGTCGAAAAACATTAGTGGATAGTGGGAATCTAATGGGAGAGTCATACCAGGGAGTAAGGTAAGAGGAATCGGTGAGCAAAGGCCCGCTACTATATCTAGCCACACAGGTCTGCCCGGTACTGGAGCTTCCAACCAACAAGCACCTTGTTTGAGAAGAAAAGATTGAGGGAGCACTTGAATAAAATCGCCACCAAGTATTAATGGAGCATTAGCGGAGGCCGAGGCCAACTGCGCAAAACTTGCAGAGTGAGCAGGGTTGTCCACAGTCGGGACATAGTGCAAATACACGTGAATTCACTATCTCCAACCTCAAGGTGTACACGGGCCCATCTACCCTCCATGTCAGCGCTAATATCAGGTACAGTAGCGTGCAAAAACTTCTTGACCAGAATGACTATCCCGTACCATTTGGAAACGGTGGGAGAGTAGGCAGCTACCATGTGAGGCCTAGCATTGAGTTTCAGTGTTTCAGCAGAGTGTAATGCGTTTCCTGAAGAAACACCTAATCAACGTGCTCGTGGCTAAGATAGCTAAGGATTTTCTTTCTGCTGAGTGGACCAGCAATGCCTTGTACGATGAATAATAAGATTTTACATGAGGCCATTCAGAAAAGTTAAAATTCTGAGCATGATAGCACACATAATTTCACTGTGTCTCTCAAACTGACTGTATCTGGCTGTACACATGACATAGGAAAATAAGCTAATATAATACAATGAAGCGCCCCACATTAACAAAGATAACCGCAGTACGGTAGAGGAGAAGCAAAACCCCAAAATTACTGGCGACCATGTGTCTGCGGGGAGAAACCCCAGAGAAGGCCGAAATTGAAAAAACATATAACCTGTAGGACTGTGCGTGCTCCGAATCCGACCGAGGCACACATCATGAAGGGATAGGAGACCAAAGACAAAAGTCATAGAGAGAAAGAAAGAAAGTCCAGGCTATTTCTGTGCTGGGCTATGACCGCCGCATCGGCCCTTCAAAATGGCGGACAGAGCCGGCAGATAAGAGTCCAAAATTTGGGATTAGCGCATCTGTTCTGCTTCTTTGGAGTCCAAAAATGTTGATAATAGATCAGGATCCTCGAACGTCCTGGTCTGGTTATGGAGAGTCACTCGGAGCTTCGCTGGATACAACAGGCCAAAACGAGCCTGTAGCTGTTGAAGTCGAGGGCGAAGAGCAAGGAGTTTCTTCCGACGGTCAACGGTAGGCTTTGCCAAATCAGGAAAGAAGGAGACCTTACGACCTTCATATTCCAAATGATGATTCGCTCGGGCAGCATGTAAAATTTGTTCCACTTGTTGATATCGTAGCAAGCTAAAGATAATAGGCCGGGGGGTCGTGCGGTTGAGCGCCATGCGGGCAGGAACACGGTGTGCTCGATCGATTTCCAGTTCTCTGTGAAAAGTAATCTTCAGCAAGGAGGGAAGAGTTTTGAGCAAGAATTCTCTTATATCTCCTGCTTCCACTCCCTCCGGCATTCCAAGGAGCCTCACATTGTTGCGACGGGCGCGATTATTGCTATCTTCCAACTCCTTTTGAAGATTCTGTATCTGGCGCTCAGCCTCGTCCAGTTTGCCCAAGCGCACCTCGTGCGAGTCGAGGACCCCCGCCATATTGTCCTGCCGTAATGAAAGACCTTCAAGTCGGTCTTGGAGCACTCCAAAGTCTTCTCGCATGGCTCGAAGCGCTTCTCCATTAGACTGCACCAATTCCTTCACGCCGCGTATTTCCTCCAAAATCTCCAGGTGCATTGCGGGGTTTTCACGAAATGGAACCATCTTCTGCGGGGAGGATACCTCCGTTTTGGAGCGTTTTCCGTGAGAAGAAGAAGGAGATCCGAAGTCCAAGCGCGCTGGTTTGTGGGCCGCCATCCCCCCCGAGGTGCCCCGGTCAGCTCGGAGCAAAATAGTAAATTTATATAGGTATTAAGTCAGGATTCTGAGTAGGCCTCTCGGGAGCTTCAACGCAAAGCGTCCTACCCGCTGGACATCAGGCTCCGCCCCCCAGCAGCATTTGTTTTTGTTTAGCACCAGAAGAAGAGACAGACTCCCCTGAAGGAGCCTATTGAACTAGCATTTGGTCTTTTACCAAGGACACATCTCTTGCTGGTTCAGTGGATTATTCTGGGGATGAATCTCTCCTTCAGCCCATGGGATAGATTTGGAGATAATGCAGGCTAAAAAAAGGCTCTACCTTGATTGTTCAGGCTCCAGTGCCTTTAGCTATAAGTCTTCAGCATGTGCTCCCAAGTGTCATGGATCTGATATCCAGTGAGCCCAACAGCCAGATAGAGCAGAATCAGCTTAGGGTAGGACGAGTAAGAAGGAAGAATCACTTGATCTGCCATGTTGAAACTTTTAGATAAGCATCCAAACAAGCCTATTCTAGCTTCACTTCTTCCATATCTCATGGCTAATAATATCATCATGAATAGGAGACCAACAACGTTTTCTTGTCATTCTGTCTGGGAATTCAGAAGGTGAGGGGGTTTGTATTTCAAGTGTGTAGGCTTCAGAGAGAAAATGGGTAAAAATTATCAAGCTTAGAGATAAAGAAAAAGCAGATCTCTATGACATTAAAATTTCTCTCCAGATTCTACTTATAGCAGAAATACCAAGTCGCATGCATTAGACGTGTGACACATGCATTCACCCCCATTCTCACTCTCACTTGCCTTTATCCCCTCCTCTCATGAATTTTTGCTGGCTAGTTGGTTTTGGTGTTCTATATGCTTTATCAAAGAGAACACTAATGCAACTGCAGTCCTGGAAGTGAGTGGGGGTTTTGTTTTCATCCTGTGGCAGTAGAAGCTTTTTCTGGGCTGCTGTAGTGAATCTGTAGGAACAGAGCTGTCTGCTGGAGAATAATGCCTTGGAGAACAAGAACACAGAGCGGTGGAGTGTAACTTGATGCTGGCTGCAGACATGTGTGGAAGCAAGCTGGCTCGGGTTTGTTTAGAGGTAATAAGTGTGCTGGAACAGGAACACAATTAAAAATCTGGGGACTTAAGAACTGAAAAATGGAGCAAGTATGACTGGGAACTGAAGGCTTAAGGCTCCAGGTGCTGGGAAGATGAGCTGGAAAAATAGCATCGTGGGGAAGGTGAGAGAATGTGTATTGGTGCATATTGTTAATACAGGGCTCATATCTGAAGAGGCTCATGATTGAGTTAAAAGTTGGCGGACAGCCAGGAAGGACCTCCCCCCTCCCCCTCCCCAAAGAGATAAGCCAGCCAGGCAGTTTCCAGCAGCCCAATCCCAGCCCCAGAAGGCCCGATCCGGGTCGGGCTGCAGCGAAAATTCACTTTGCAGCTGAGCGGACAATCGAGGCCTCTGGTGCCATGGCGATGGGACAGCACATCACTGGGTTCCATGCAAGGGCCCTGTGTAGATTAGACAGAGAGTTGCTAGTACGTCTAGGCCATCTAGATCAGCGCTTGATCAGGCCATCCAAGTCCTCTGCAACCGATTCTTCTCCCTCAGGTTACATCTGTGTTTGAGCCATACATTTCATGCTTGTGACCTTGGGCACCTTTGTGCCCCTGGGCACCATCTCCTGTGTCACCTTAGCATCCCTGGGGCATCTTTCGCAGCACCTTAGGTTTGGCCAGCTTATGGGGCGCCTTATATGCTGCCTTGGAGGGTGCTAACCTTTCCTGCCATCCTCTGGGGCACATTATGACCTGCCTTGAATGACGTGGTGCTTTATGATGTGCCTTATGGTGCACCCTAAAAGGTGCATTAGGTTGCGGCACTGGGGTGAGGCTTTTTTGGCTGGCAATGCAGATTGTTCGGATGTGTCTGACTGCTACAAGCAGGAAAAGGGATTGCCTCAGACAGCCTTTTAACTGAGCCCACTGATGGATTGAACGCATGACCACCGTATCAGCAGTCAATGTATTAACCAGTGTGCTACACCTCTGTTGCTGTGATTGTAGGTCAGCGCCTAATTAAGGCTAACACGCGTTAACGTGCCATGGCTCCTTTTATCGCGTGATAACGGACTTTATCATGCGATAACCCGAAATGCTACCTTAAGACCAGAACGCCCACTACCTTATATGGTATTCGGCACAGTAAGACTGCAACTAACGCTGGTAACATTAAGGGGTATGTTTACTAAACTGCATTAGTGCGATTCGCGTTAAGAGCCGCGTTAGAGACAGAAATCCCAAATAAGGACATGGGTGGTACATCGTTGCCGAGAACGCGCCGAGAACACGCGTTACAAGGCACCATAAATGAACGAGCGCTACAGGGCACGTTACCACGCATTAATCTTAAGAAGGCGCACAGGCAGACAACCACAGCAACAGAGCTGTAGCACAATGGTTACAACACTGACGGATGGTATAGGGGTCATGGGTTCGATTCCCCAGTGGGCCTAATGTATAAGGCTGGCTGAGGCAGCACCCTTTACGTTTAAGTTGTGATTGGTGAGGCATTTGACATGTATTTTAATTTGTGCTGCCAGCAAACACACCCTCACGGTGGCATAACCTAAGGTGCCGCATAAGGCACTCCATAGGGCACATTATAAAGTGTACTGTCCGCCAAGGCACCCTATAATGTCCCCTATAGGACACCTTATAAGGCTGTGAACAAAGCCCTGGCTGGCTGCAGGACTGCACGTCACCACACAAACTGTATGCTGTGGTTACCAGGATAGGGTTAACCCACCCGTACCCATGATGCACTGCACATGCAAATCAGCAGTCGACAGATGGGCACAAGATTGGGTATGCACCCCCACAGCACCTCGGCCAGGTAGGGGGAGCAGACCGTGTGTGGTACTGCCACAGAGTAGCCACAGACAGTCACATTGTGCGGGTACTGTGCCCACCCTAAGGTTGAGGTGAGGCGTCCAGCACCATTCATGGCTGAACTACACCATGCTGCAGGTCCCCATCAGTGTGTGATAGGTAGTTCCGTTAGATACACCTAGGATACATCTGTGCCCTGCTGTGTGTCCCAGTCATGTCTAGTCCCTATGGGCGATGATGCACCCAGAATAGTGCATATCCTGTGCTGGTGCCATGGTTACCTACTGTAGGTGAAGGGGGAGGGATGTATGGACCCATGGGCAGACCATGTACCACCACACAGGGTGGGAAACAGGATCACCCACCAATAGATCCACAGTCTACCACCCTGCAATGGCAGCAGTAGAGGGGACCAGCAACCCCTGTCCTGCTGGGGAACAGACAGAGCGGTACACATCCATAACGCGATAGTAGACAGACGGCAGGCCTGGAAATGCTCAGCTGCCCCCCACCATTATCTGATATTCTCCAGCAGCAAGCCTCCAGCCGCTGCACCCTGCAAGGTGTTCCAGCAAGACACATACTAGCGGTAGAAAGTCCGCCAGCTAGTCCATAGTGCATGATGCATGGTCCTAGAAGAGATGCATGTACCCAGAACGGGGATGTCAGCATACACACCAAGCAGATAAGTCAGTGATTGGGCCCCATAAGAAAACCCATAAATATCACATGAGAGAAATGCTATATAGCACTATGGGGGAACCTAGCCATGCCATGGTCACTGCTCAGTCAGGGTGAGAGTGACCTCCCAGCAGGACATGCTATGTCCACCCTGTCCGTGCAGGTGGTGACCAGGCACTACAATTGCCATTGCCCTATGCCGTGTGCAGATGCATCCAGGCCAGGCCACCCTATCCAGGCTATTCCCACAGTACCTTGCTCCTCATTATGCACATTGGCAGGCCAATACTGGCAACAGTGCTAGCAGTGTGGGCTGTGGAGGGTGTTGGCAGCCACCACACACTGGATAGACAGACACACACTCCCCACACCTATGCCAGCATTGTGCAACTATGGAAGTGTTGGGCAGCCCAGGCCACCACACAAGTCCTGGGCACAGTGCAGGCATGGCTATGGTACGCAATACTTTAGGAGTCACTCCCCAGGTTGGTAAACACTGTCAGACACAAGACCTGTAGCACACTCCACAGACATCAGAAGGGTTGCTATGATGCAGCTCACTCAGATAATTGTACTTAACCTAGGACTTGCTATCTGCCAGTAATCATAGCAACCTCTTTAAAGATGTGTACCATATTCCCAGGTTTAGGGTGGCATTACTAAGGTATACAAGTGCTAGTATTGGGAGATGCACGCAGAGCCCAAAGTCCTGCCTCTCCAGGAGGCTTTGGATAATGGGGCCTGTGGGTGCGGGTGTGTCTGCCCCTGTTGGCTGCTGCTTTACGGCAGAGGTTCCCAACTCCAGTCCTGCGATGCCAAACACTGTTCGGGTTTTCATGCTGTCCCTCATGAATATGCATGAGATACATCTTCATACCATGGGGGTGGCACATAGAACTGCAGCACAGGCATCTTTATCAGAGGCAGCATGGAACCGGAATGGTGTTTAGCCCTCCAGGACTGCATTTGGGAGGCTCTGCTCTAGGTAAATTGCATGTTTATGGTGTCTGTGCTCTGTAGGGTAAAATGTAGGTGTTTTGGGCATGTTTACGTCATCTGCAAGAAAGGTTCTGTCTGTATTAGCACGTTATAGTAGTGGGTAAAATATGAGGACTGGGTTGGTGGAAACCACAGCTAGGACTTAAACCTGTGACCTTCTGCTTCTGAATACACTGGTTTTGTGCACTGCACCACCATGTTATCACAGAGATGGTGCATTCCCTGGTGATACCATGACTGTTGGTCAGTCAGGGCCTGTCTGTTGCAGTGCATGGCACCCACCTACACAGGGCTAGGCCACGGTCTGCTCTGGCCAGCTGCCACTGCCCCCTCCACCACCAGTATCCCTCAGCCACCATGTTGACATGCCCTTCTGCTGGTGGAGCTGGTGGTGCGCAGTCTCAGGCCATCCAGTGTGCAGGTAGGCGGCTGCCTATGGTATGGGTTCTGGGGTAGGGATGCCTGCATAGACGTCCACACTCCCCCCAGCCCCGCCTGCCAATGTTCCGTGCCCTTGGGGGTAGCTGTTGGGTACTATCCCCTGTGACACTGTGGAAAATACACTCATGCCCATGTTGGCCCTTCAGCAGTTGCTGTCTGGCTGCTCTGCTGTTTCAGCATTCATATGGGCAACCTAGGCATCGCCCTAGTCCGCACTGTGGCCCAGCTCCACCACAGCATGTGCCACCTGGGGCCCTCTGTATCCCCTTCTCCGGCATCTGTCCAGTTGCCGTTCCGACATGCCCGCCCTGATGTTGTGGGACATGTGCACGCCATAGGAACCCTGTCCCGATGGTAGGAAAAACCCTGAGCAGCGCTATTTCACTGTGGGCCCATTCACCTTGTATGGGGACGGAGTATAGACCCTTCCACGATTTATATCTGTTCTATGGAGCTTACTCAGGGGGGGGAGGGGTTGATTTTTCTCATTGATACCACTATTGTCCAGCTTGGTTATTGTTTTTTTCCAGTTTGTTGGGGTCATTTTCAGTGTTTCTGTGCCCTTTTGTTCTGTGCACATGTATCACACTTATCACTTTTTTTTTTGTTTCCCTGCCTGGGCTGTACATTGCTGACACTGAAATGGTTTCTCTCCCTGTGCCTTTAACGGCAGGTTTTCATTCGCGTTGGAATTCAGTCCTGAAAATCAGCGCGTTAGTGTGAGAGGAGCCTCTCCCCGCCCACTCTCCGCCCACTGACCCCTTCTCTCCGCCCTCTCTCCACCTTCTGCGTTGTTTTACCGCGCCGCGGGGCTTTACGATCGTTAGCGCATCATAACGCGCATTATGTAACGTTAATGATCGTAAGCACAGCATAACGCATGTTATGCTGCGCTTATGATCGTTAACGTTACATAATGCGCATTATTCACGATTACCGCAGTTTAGTAAACATACCCCTAAGACGGTTTAGTAAACATACCCCCTAGAGTGCAGAAATAAAATTCATATAGTATTATATTTAAAATTCCATCTTCTTGTGGCAAAAAACAGGTCAGTAAACATTATTGGCACCCTTGCAGTTCAATTCCTTAATGTCCAATATCTCCTAAAAAAATGGATAGTGAAATGGCATATTTGAGACATGAAAGAACCAAATAAAACAAGACCAAATAGAAACTGGGGACATTGCCAGGACATAATTATTCCAATAACAAGGTGAACATACACTAATCTCCCATACTAGAATCCTAATGCTCCCTATTTCAATGAACAGTATATTGAAGATTAATGTTTATCGGGACTGGTAGTTTATGCCATTTGCAATTTTTATGGAGACCCACTCTTGTGAGTGTTTGTCTCCTCTATTCAGGCTGGTTTTGGCTGGTTTTATTAAATAATTAAATGATTAAAATGGAGGACCTACTTCAAGAGAGAGTTTTTACATTCTCATGGTAGGTGATCCAACAAAAAAATAGTTTATACTGTTCATTGAAATAGGGAGCATTAGGATTCTAGTATGGAAGATTAGTGTATGTTCACCTTGTTATTGGAAAACTATTGTGGTGACATTCGTTGGGCTTTGTTAGTAGGACATAATTATTGGCAACCTTATAAATAATTCAAATCAGTTTGAACAGAAGAACCCTAATCCCATTGCAATAAAATTTGATGTACTTGTGATCAATTGTCAGTACTTACATGATGAGTCAACCAATGAATGACGGCTCTGATGTTTAAAATGGCCACATTCACTCCTTGTGCCATTTTCACAATGGTGAAGACAAGAGAGCTGCCTGAGACCATCATAAAAGCCATCACTACAAAATAACAAACTTCAACAGGGTATAAGGCCATCTCCAAAGACCTTGGGATTCTTGTGTCTACAGTTTGCAATGTTATGTTTTCTGCTCTTGGAATTGTCAAGAATCTCCCAGGACATGGTGGGAAGAGGAAAATTAATCCAAGAAGTCTAAGGTTAGTGTAAACTGCTGGAAAAACACTACGTACAACATCCAAAGAGCTTAAGGCTAACCTGGAGCAATCTGGAGTGGTGGTTTCAACCTGCACCATATGCCATGCACTAAATAAAGAAGGACTTCATGGTTGAAAGCCAAGGAGGACTCCACTGCTCAAAGACAGACATAAAAAGGCACGCCTGATCTTTGCCCAAACCCACCTCGAGAAACCACAGTTCTTCTGGGAAAATGTTCTCTGAACAAATGAAACCAAACAAGCTCTTTGGCAATGCAGACCAGTGAATCATTTACAGGTGAAGAAATGAAGCTTATGAAGAAAAAAACACCCTTCCTACAATTAAATATGGTGGAGGTTCCATAATGTTGTGGGGCTGTTTTGCTGCCTCAGTAACTGGAGGCTTGGAATGTATTAAAGTGATCATGAAGTCAGAGGACTACCTAGTGAAATGTGCTACCTAGTGTCAGAAAACTAGGTCTGCGTTGAAGGTAATGGGTCCTTCAGCAGGAATGATCCAAAACATACATCCAAAAGTGCAAAAGAATTGTTAAAAAGGAACAAATGGACTGTTTTGAACTGGCCAGCTATGAGTACTGATCTCAATCCACTCAAGAATCACTGGAAAGAGTTGAAATCTGCCAATGGTAAAAGGAATCCTTGAAACATTCATGAGCTGCAACAAATCGTAGTTGAAGAGTGGGAGAAGCTACCAGCAGACAGATGTATGAAACTTATAGATGGCTACAAGAAACATTTGGAGGCTGTCATCGCTGCCAAGGGCTGTGCAACCAAACATAGAAACATAGAAACATGATGACAGAAAAAGACCACAAGGCCCATCTAGTCTGTCCTTCCATAACTACAACAGTCCACTTTTTACCTTTAGAGATCCTCTGTGTTGGTCCTATGCTTTTTTGAATTCAGTTACTGTCCTCATCTCTACCACCTCCACTGGGAGACTATTCCACGGATCCACTACTCTTTCCGTAAAGAAATATTTCCACATATCACTCCTGAATCTATCCCCCTTCACCCTCATCCCATGTCCCCTCGTAGCAGAACTTACTTTCAATTGAAAGAGGCTCTCTCCCTGAACATTTATGCCACGGAGGTATTTAAACATCTCAATCATATCACCTCTATCCCGCCTTTCCTCTAAGGAGTACATATTAAGATCCTTAAGTCTGTCCTCATATGCTTTATAATGAAGCCCATTAATCATTTTAGTAGCAACCCTCTGCACCGACTCCATCCTGTTCACATCCTTTTGAAGGTGCGGTCTCCAGAATTGCACACCATACTCCAAATGAGGTCGCACCAAAGACTTATACAGAGGCATTATCACCTCCTTTTTTCTGCTAGCCATTCCTCTCCGTATGCACCCAAGCATCCTTCTAGCTTTTCCCGTCGCCTTTTCTACCTGTTTAGCTACTTTAAGATCATCAGACACAATCACGCCTAGGTCCCGCTCTTCTTTAGTGGACAAAAGTACTTCACCTCCTATACTGTATTGCTCCCTTGGATTGCTGCAGCCCAAATGCATGACCTTACATTTTTTAACATTAAATCCCAGCTGCCAAATTCTAGACCATTCTTCAAGCTTAGCTAGATCCCTCCTCATGTTATCTACACCTTCCTGGGTGTCTACTCTATTGCAGATTTTGGTATCATCTGCAAAGAGGCAAACCTTACCCGACAGCCCTTCCGCTATATCACTAACAAAGATGTTAAAAAGAATCGGACCAAGGACAGATCCCTGGGGCACACCACTGGTAACATCCTTCTCCTCAGAGTGAGCTCCATTTACTTGTACTCTTTGTCGCCTCCCACCCAACCAATTTCTAACCCAAGCAGTAACTTTAGGGTCCATCCCTAGGGTGCTCAGTTTGTTTATAAGTCGCCTGTGAGGAACAGTGTTAAAGGCTTTACTGAAATCTAAATACACCACATCTAGAGCTCTCCCTCGGTCCAACTTCCTGGTCACCCAGTCAAAGAAATCAATCAGATTTGTCTGACAAGACCTGCCTCTGGTGAATCCATGCTGCCTCGGATCCTGTAATCCGCCGGACTCCAGAAACCTCACTATTTTCTCTTTCAGCAGCGCTTCCAATAATTTACTCACCACCGAAGTTAAACTAACCGGCCTGTAGTTTTCAACCACATCCTTACTTCCGCTTTTGTGTAAAGGCACCACATGAGCCTCTCTCCAGTCCTTTGGCACCACTCCTGACTCCAACGAGGCATTGAAAAGGTCAGTCAGTGGAGTTGCTAGAACGTCCCCAAGTTCCCTCAGTATTCTAGGGTGTATCCCATCCGGTCCCATCGCTTTGTCTACTTTAAGCTGAGCTAGTTTCTCACGAACACAGTCTTCTGAAAATTGTTCAAGATGTCCCTCGCTTCTGTTCTTATTTGTGGGTGTTTTCTGAGGTCCTGCTCCTGGTTCTTCATCTGTGAACACAGAACAAAAATATTTGTTAAGCAATTCCGCTTTATCCTTATCAGCTTCTACATATTCCCCCCCTGCACCCTTGAGTCTGACAATACCAGTTTTGCCCTTCCTCTTCTCACTAATATATCTGAAAAATGTCTTATCCCCCCATTTTATTGCATTGGCTATTTCCTCCTCCTTTTGAATCTTTGCCTTCTTGACTACTTTGCTAGCTTCTCTAAGTTTTTCCAAATACAGATGCCTGTCTTCCTCTCTCTGTGATCTCTTGTATTTCATGAAGGCCTCCCTCTTTTTCTTCACTTTTTCAGCTACTTCCTTCGAAAACCATAGCGGTCTCCTGTTCCTTTTGCCTTTATTTACCATTTTAACAAAAAGGTTGGTTGCCTTTAAAATACCCCCTTTCAGTTTTGCCCACTGTTTTTCTACATCCCCAGCTGTTCCCATCCCACTAACGACTCCCTGAGGTATTGGACCATCTTCGCAAAGTTAGTCTTCCTAAAGTCTAAGATCTTCACCTTGGAATGGATTCTAACAGCCCTAGTCCTAATACTGAACCACACCATCTGGTGATCACTGGATGCAAAATGATCTCCCACTACTGTGACGCAGTGGCAAATGCAGAAGCCATGGAAACTGATACTGATCCTCTGGTAGGTACAGGTACTGCAAGAAAAGACAGAATTTTCCATTCTCAGCACAACCTACAGGCAACCAATCAGCTCACCTCAGGGGAGGAGAGAAGCAGAGCTGTGGATTGGGCACGCCCTAGTAGGAGGCGGGCTTCCCAGAGCAGGGACCCCTTGTTAAGTAGAGAGAGGGAAGACACTGATAGAAGGAGATGGGGAAGGAGAGTGAGGAGGACGAGTGGAATGAGAAGGAATGGAGAAGTGAGCACTACAAATGAATTGAGAAGTAAAGGTGGTTTGAATCCACAAGAGAGAAGGCAAAAGGCATTGGGAAGGCAAGAAGCTCTTTTGATTGCAGAACCCTTTGACCCTGCTACAGAAACACTGCCCAGCTGCAACAGAAGGGAAACTGATTCAGAACAAGGAGTAAAGCCTACGTTGTTGGAAAACAGTTTTTACCCTTGGAGAGAAAGGCACGCTGGCAAGGCATTTTCTGACCAGTCTCATTCTAAGGTACCTGCTGCTCTTAATTACTTTAATAAGTTTTACCAGCCAGAAAGAGAGAGTCCTGATTTTAAAGTACAGGATAGTTTTAGGCAACATGAGAGACGTTGGTTACAGCCTGAAAGCTCTCTAAATAAGCCAAGCTTTCCTCAGCCAGTAATTCCTGCTTTTAACAAGCAAGCTGACGAAAGGAACTCAGCCAAACTGTTTACAAAAGGTTTAGGCTATACTGATACTGAAGGTCCTACCTTTGAAGCTTTTCTTAAGAGCAGAGCTTGTGCAAAGGAACCTGTGATTACACCACTCACTAACGGAGATAAGTGGGGGAGGGGTAACTCCACCACGGGCACAGAGTGTCTAAAGAGGGAGAGCAGTGTTTGCTTACCAGAAGCAGATAATTACCTGCTTAAGCAAAGAGAAGATTTACCCAATAGTCCTGCTAGGAGACAGGCAGAACAACTCCTGAATGAATTTAGACAATTCTTAAATAAAAGAACTGTTTCAGAAGAGGCTACCATTCAAGCAGGGAGTAATCCTGGAATAGGAATTCCCACACCGGCTCCACGTCCCATGATTGAAATTAACCAGCCGATGGACTGCTCGATTGGGTTAATTGAGAAAACTGATAAGTGCAAAGCTTGAATGATTATACCTGACAGTTCATTCTGGTAATGCTAACCCAGGATATGTGAAAAGCATATGAAAGAAATACTGTTTAGAGCAATTGAAAGGGAAGCTTATGGAAGCTTTAAAATAAGCTGGACTGTATCCTAATTGCAAAAGAAAACAATATTATTTCTTACCAAAGCATTTTTGTAAATACAGCACAGAGAAGACACATGAGGTAATGTGTTTTCCTCAGAGAAGAATAAGCTGAAGCATAGCATTGAAAGCCTCTGTTTTGTATAATTCCTGATTGCTTAACCTTCTCACCTGTTCCTGACCATCAAGGAGCGGGGAAAATAAAATCCTGGTGAATATAAATTTTCTTGTTCCCGACTTTAATTGGCCCCCACAACTATACAAGGCCCATCCCTCCTTAACCCTCAAGGTTAGGGAGTGGGTGTAAGGGTGACAAGTGGCGTAGCACTGAGGATTTCAGTGCAGGCGCAGAAGGAGCTGCATCAGGAGCTGCAGAGAACCTCTTCTTTGAAGTGGACCCCGGCTGAAGAGCTGACAAGGCCCAGCAGAGGAGGAGGGATCGCAGAGGGCTGCAGGAGCCATTTCCTGAAGTGCTTGATACACACCTGAGCCAGGTAACGGGTACACACCCTGGGGTTGTGTGGATACCGAGGCAGAGGGTGACCCCTAGTGATAGCTGGGGAGAGAAAAAAGTTTATTTCTGGAGGAATCCCGGAGAGAGTCTCAGAGATACCGCACTTGGGTTCCTGTTTGTTTCTGTTTGCATTTCAGTGAATCCCAAGGATGGCGATGGATCCAAAAGACATCATCCAATGGATGGCGACACAATTTGAGCGCCAAGCCGAGCTAGCGCTGGAGGCGCAGCAGAGGGCCAACGCGTCTTTAAAGGAGCAGCAACAACCGCTTCTTGCTCTGTTGGAGGAGTATGTGAAAGGAAAGAAGCAGGACACTGTTCCAGCATCGGAAGCAGGTTCCTTAGTTGCTAACACGATGCCAGCTGTTAACATGCCAACAGGGACTTTGTTCAACTTTGGACCTTTAACTAGTCAGGATGACATAGATGACTACTTAGAGAGTTTTGAGAGGGTGGCACGCCTGAGCTTTTGGCCAAGGGAGCATTGGGCCTTAAGGCTAGCTGCGTCCCTTACAGGGGAAGCGAGAGCAGCATACAGAGCCATGCCTCCAGACTTAGCTGGAAACTTTGAGGAGTTAAAAAAGGCCATTCGGGAGAGATTGGGTCTCACTCCACTCGTATATCACACTCGTCTAAGGAATGTGAGACTCGGGCTGAGTGAAACTCCCAAGTCCCTATACCACCGAATAAGAGCTTTATTGTACAAGGGGTTGACTCCCAAAGGGAGATCTGTAGAATCTATATTAGACGATTTAATATTAGAGCAATATATGGAAGCACTGCCACAGGAAATTCGCACCTTCCTGATCCTGCAGAACTGCAAGAACCCCCAGGAAGCGGTTGCTCTCTCAGAGAGATATATGGAGGCAGAGTTAATGGCCCAGAGAGCTAGCACCCCATTCTCTGAATATGGCAGCAGCGGATCAGAAAGGCGGCGGAGGGTCCAAGAGGATCCAGTAAAAATGTCCATGCCTGGTAGAAAAAGTTCTATAGGTAAAATGAGATGTTTTAAGTGTGGGCAAGTAGGCCATATGCAAAAGCATTGCTTGATAAAGAATGCCTTAGTAGCTGATACCTATGTAGAGGACAGGCCAGGTTTTCTATTAGCCGTTTGCGTGCAAGGTATAACCACTCAAGCTTTGCTGGACTCGGGTGCTGAGTTAAGCATGATATCCGAGGAACTCTGGAAGGCCATAGAAGCTAGAGAAGCCCCAGAAATAATACACCCCATAGATGAGGTAAAGATAAGATGCGTTCATGGGGGAACATCTCCTTACCCCATCTATAGTTTACACATAGCAGGCTTAGGTGCACAGAAAACTGTCCCGCTAGCCGTTGTCCCACACCTCCCACACTCAATGATCTTGGGCAAAGATTGACCCCAATTTCATCAGGGTCTAGTAGAAGGAATAAGGGAAAGAGAGAGTTCCCATATAGAAGAAGGCCCTGAGGAAGTGCAGGCCCTGGCCACGCAAAAAGTAAATTTGATACTCCGACCCTTAGTGCCCCAGGTCAAGAAAAACAAAGGGGGAGAAACTCCGAAAGATAGCACTACCGAGAAGCCCCGGTTTGTGTTAAAATATTGTAAGATGACCCCTAGTGCTCAAGCCCCCAAGAGAGCCATGCCTAATGCCGCAGGGTTGGACCTCAGCAGTGCAGAGGATATAGTTGTTCCTGCGGGCGGAAAGGCGCTAGTAGATACGGCCCTGCAGATAGAGCTGCCTGTGGGGTGTTATGGCCGGCTAGCTCCCCGGTCAGGCTTAGCACTGGAACACTTCATAGATATAGGGGCAGGTGTAATTGACCCGGACTACCGAGGTTCCCTGAAAGTACTTCTTTTTAATTTTGGAAAAGCTAACTTCCAAGTAAAAACCGGAGACCGCATAGCCCAACTCATTTGTGAGCGCATTGGGATTCCCCCGTTGGAAGAGGTGCCTGCTCTGTCCACGACCATGCGTGGGACGCAAGGCTTTGGGTCAACAGGGACTAATAGCCTGCAAGGATTGGCGGCTTCAGTGGAGAGGGAGGACCTGGAAGAGGAGGACCTCGGACCCCAGCTGACAGACTGCCAGAAAAATCCGGAACCCCGCTTAGATGAAGGACTTTCGTGGGCCCAAAAGCAGGAGTTGAGGCAAATCTTGTCTAGGTATAAAGATGTCCTCACCTCGCTGCCAGGCGAAACTGAATTAATTGCCCATGAGATAGTGACAAACCCCGGTGAAGTGGTTAGGCAGCGGCCTTACAGGCTTCCAGAGGCCAAGAAAGAAGAAGTGGTCCGGCAAGTAAAGGAAATGCTCGCCATGGGGGTTATTGAAGAGTCCCGGAGCCCTTGGAATAGCCCAATTGTGATGGTTCCAAACCGGATGGGTCGATCCGTTTTTGTATAGATTTTAGAAAAGTGAATATGATCTCTCGCTTCGACTCCTATCCGATGCCAAGAATTGAGGAGCTGCTCGACCGCCTAGGGCAAGCCAAGTACCTCACAACCCTTGACATGTCTAAGGGGTATTGGCAGGTCCCCCTTACAAGAGAGGCTAGGCCGAAGACCGCCTTCAGCACGCCTATAGGCCTCTACCAATTTCGAAGGATGCCCTTTGGCCTGCATGGCGCTGCAGCTACGTGCCAGCGCCTCATGGATATGGTCCTACGGCCTCATCACGCATATGCTGTGGCTTACATGGACGACGTGGTGATCCACAGCGAGACCTGGACCCAGCATGTCCAAAGAATTGAAGCAGTACTTATGTCAATTCGGAAGGCGGGCCTTACATTGAACCCAGCGAAGTGCCTCTTTGGGGGACAAGAGGTAAAATACTTGGGTCACGTGGTGGGCCGAGGGATGGTAAAACCTCTCCTTAGTAAAATCCCCAGTGTGCAGGCGTTCCCAGAACCTGTTAACAAAAAGCAGCTACGCAGCTTTTTGGGGCTAGTGGGCTACTATAGGAGATTCATCCCGCATTTTTCGGAGAAAACAGCACCACTGACAGAGATGTTAAAGAAAAATGCCCCCAACAAGTTAAAATGGAGTACAGAAGCGGAAGGAGTGTTCAACCTTCTGAAGAAACAGCTGTGTGAAGCACCAGTGTTAAAAGGAGTGGACTTCTCCAAGATGTTCATTGTGCAAACGGACGCTTCCGATACGGGTCTCGGAGCAGTATTATCACAGCGACATGAAGGGGTAGAACACCCGGTCTTGTTCCTGAGTAGGAAGCTGACACCGCCGGAACGAAATTACTCTACAATAGAATGCGAGTGTTTGGCCATCAAGTGGGCTATTGATGCGCTGCGTTTCTATTTACTGGGGAGAAAATTCACCTTAATTACAGACCACGCACCCCTGAAGTGGTTGAACCAAATGCACAACCATAATTCACGGCTTACACGGTGGTTCATGGCACTACAAGCTTTCGAGTTCCAGGTAGAACACCGTGCAGGAAAACTCCACCAGAACGCGGATGCCCTGAGTCGTATCGCGGACTGTCCGGATTCTCCTAAAACAGCCCGTGATATCTTAAGGGGGGGGATCTGTGACGCAGTGGCAAATGCACAAGCCATGGAAACTGATACTGACCCTCTGGTAGGTACAGGTACTGCAAGAAAAGACGGAATTTTCCATTCTCAGCACAACCTACAGGCAACCAATCAGCTCACCTCAGGGGAGGAGAGAAGCAGAGCTGTGGATTGGGCACGCCCTAGTAGGAGGCGGGCTTCCCAGAGCAGGGACCCCTTGTTAAGTAGAGAGAGGAAAGACACTGATAGAAGGAGATGGAGAAGGAGAGTGAGGAGGACGAGTGGAATGAGAAGGAATGGAGAAGTGAGCACTACAAATGAATTGAGAAGTAAAGGTGGTTTGAATCCACAAGAGAGAAGGCAAAAGGCATTGGGAAGGCAAGAAGCTCTTTTGATTGCAGAACCCTTTGACCCTGCTACAGAAACACTGCCCAGCTGCAACAGAAGGGAAACTGATTCAGAACCAGGAGTAAAGCCTACGTTGTTGGGAAACAGTTTTTACCCTTGGAGAGAAAGGCACGCTGGCAAGGCATTTTCTGACCGGTCTCATTCTAAGGTACCTGCTGCTCTTAATTACTTTAATATGTTTTACCAGCCAGAAAGAGAGAGTCCTGATTTTAAAGTACAGGATAGTTTTAGGCAACGTGAGAGACGTTGGTTACAGCCTGAAAGCTCTCTAAATAAGCCAAGCTTTCCTCAGCCAGTAATTCCTGCTTTTAACAAGCAAGCTGACGAAAGGAACTCAGCCAAACTGTTTACAAAAGGTTTAGGCTATACTGATACTGAAGGTCCTACCTTTGAAGCTTTTCTTAAGAGCAGAGCTTGTGCAAAGGAACCTGTGATTACACCACGCACTAACGGAGATAAGTGGGGGAGGGGTAACTCCACCACGGGCACAGAGTGTCTAAAGAGGGAGAGCAGTGTTTGCTTACCAGAAGCAGATAATTACCTGCTTAAGCAAAGAGAAGATTTACCCAATAGTCCTGCTAGGAGACAGGCAGAACAACTCCTGAATGAATTTAGACAATTCTTAAATAAAAGAACTGTTTCAGAAGAGGCTACCATTCAAGCAGGGAGTAATCCTGGAATAGGAATTCCCACACCGGCTCCACGTCCCATGATTGAAATTAACCAGCCGATGGACTGCTCGATTGGGTTAATTGAGAAAACTGATAAGTGCAAAGCTTGAATGATTATAACTGACAGTTCATTCTGGTAATGCTAACCCAGGATATGTGAAAAGCATATGAAAGAAATACTGTTTTGAGCAATTGAAAGGGAAGCTTATGGAAGATTTAAAATAAGCTGGACTGTATCCTAATTGCAAAAGAAAACAATATTATTTCTTACCAAAGCATTTTTGTAAATACAGCACAGAGAAGACACATGAGGTAATGTGTTTTCCTCAGAGAAGAATAAGCTGAAGCATAGCATTGAAAGCCTCTGTTTTGTATAATTCCTGATTGCTTAACCTTCTCACCTGTTCCTGACCATCAAGGAGCGGGGAAAATAAAATCCTGGTGAATATAAATTTTCTTGTTCCCGACTTTAATTGGCCCCCACAACTACACAAGGCCCATCCCTCCTTAACCCTCAAGGTTAGGGAGTGGGTGTAAGGGTGACACTACAACATCAGAAACACTTTCACCATTGGTAAGCACCAAGTCCAGTATGGCCCCTTCACGTGTGGGGTCTGTTACCAATTGCCTGAATAGTTCTCCCTGTAGAGAATCCAGGATCTCCTTACTTCTAGATGATACTGCAGCAGGAATGTGCCAATCAACATCTGGCATATTGAAATCTCCTAGCAGTAGCACTTCCCCTTTCCTAGCAATGCTGCGTATGTCTTCAATTAACTCTCTGTCCACCTCTTCCTCTTGTGAGGGAGGTCTGTATATCACACCAATGCAAATAGATTTCTCTTTCCCTCTTTCTAGTTTAACCCACAATGCCTCCTCTCTCCCTTTTAAGCTCTGTAATTCCAAAGCTTTAATAGTAGTTTTTACATATAGTGCCACTCCTCCTCCCCTTCTTCCTACCCTGTCCTTTCTGAATAAAGTATAGCCAGGTATAGTTACATCCCAGTCATGGTTTTCTGTGAACCATGTTTCTGTAACTGCCACCAAATCCAAGTCAGCCACTCCCACCAAAGCTTTAACTTCAGGGATCTTATTTCCCATGCTACGGGCATTAATACACACTGCTTTCCATATGTTACCCCTGTTACCCATTTCCATAAAGGTATTTAAACATTAGTGAAGGGTGCCATTAATCCTGACCAGGTCATATTTTGTTTTTAATTTGATTTGTGGATTACTACTGTCCTTAGACTGATGGCAATTTACAATAAAAATGACACATCCCCAAACCCAATCCCATCCAACTTACCATTGATAATCAAATAACCCCTCACAACCAACCCCACAATCACTCCTATCAATCTCCAAGATTGCCAAGACTGCTACATAATCAATATAAAAAAACCTATACCAGACAGCCAATTTTTGTATCTAAGGGGTATGTTTACTCAACCGTCTTAATGTGACGTTATTGGGCGATAAGGTACCTTATCGCCCGATGAAGGCGTGTTACCGAGCGATAAGGTACCTTAGCGCACGATAACGCACGCAGCGGCGCAAATGAGCGCTGAGGGTGGAGAAAGGCTCCCAGAGGGCGGAGGAAGACTCCCCAGGGGCGGAGAGAGAGGGTCAATGGGCAAAGAGTGGGAGGGGACAGGCTCCCTGCACACTAATGCCATGGAATCCGGGGCTGAAAACTAACGCCAGTGAAACCCTGGCGTTAGAGCAGATTTAAAGGGAAAAGAAACCATTTCCGTCAGCAATTTACAGCAAAAACAGGGAAACCTACAAAACGTGATAAGTGTGATACATATGCACGGAACAAAAGGGCAAATAAACAGTGAAAATGACCAGAGGTAAATATAAAAACAACATAGCCAAGCCGGGCAATAGTGATATTAATGGGAGATATCAAAAACCACTCCCAAGAAAGCTCAAAAAAAAAGATATGAATTTTGGAAGGGCCTATGCTCCGTTCCCTTACAAGGTGAATGAGCCCACAGTGAAATTGTGCTGATCAGAGTGTTCCCTCTCCACTGGACAGGTTTCCTATGGTGTGCACATGTTCGGCAACAGCAGGGCGGGCATGTCAGACCAGGCAACTGGACAGATGCTGGAAAAGGGGACACAGAGGGCTGCAGGCGGCACATGCTGTGGTGCAGCTGAGCCACAGTGCAGACTAGGGTGATGCCTAGGTGGCCCATAGGAATTCTGAAACAGTAGAGCAGCCAGACAGCAACTGATGAGGCCCAACATGAGCACAAGTGTGTTTCCCACAGTGTCACAGGGGATAGTACCCAGCAGGTACCCCCAAGGGCACAGAACATTAGCAGGCGGTGCTGGGGGGAAGCGTGGATAGCTATGCAGACACCCCTACCCCATAACCTGCACCATAGGCAGCCGCCTACCCGCACACTGGATGACCTGAGACTGTGCACCACCAGCACCACCAGCAGAAGGGCATGTCAGCATGTTGGTGGAGGGGTACTGGTGGTGGAGGGGGCAGTGGCAGCTGCCCAGAGCAGACCATGGCCTAGCCCTGTGTAGGTGGGTGCCATGCACTGCAACAGACAGGCCCTGTCTGACGAACAGTCATGGTATCACCAGGGAATGAACTATCTCTGTGGCAACACAGAGGTGCAATGCACACAGCCAGTGTGTTCAGGAGCAGAAGGTCACAGGCTCAAGTCCCAGCTGTGGTTCCTGCCAACCCAGTCCCCATATTTTACCCACTACTAAAACATGCTAATACAGACAGAACCTTTATTGCAGATGACGTAAACATGCCCAGAACACCTACATTTTACCCTACAGAGCACAGACACCATAAACATGCGCATTACCTAGAGCAGAGTCTCCCAAATGCAGTCCTGGAGGGCCAAACACCCTTCATGTTCCATGCTGCCTCTAATAAAGATGCCTGTGCTGCATTTCTATGCACCGCCCCCATGGTATGCAGATATATCTCATGCATATTCATTAGGGACAGCATGAAAACCCGAACAGTGTTTGGCCCACCAGGACTGGAGTTGGGAACCTCTGCCCTAAAGCAGCGGCAAACAGGGGCAGACACACCCGCACCCACAGGCTCCATTATCCAATGCCTCCTGGAGAGGCAGGATGTTGGGCCCTGCGTGCATCTCCCAATACAAGCACTTGCATACCTTAGCAATGCCACCCTAAACCTGGGAATACGGTACACAGCTATCAAAAGGTTGCTATGATTACTGGCAGATAGCAATTCCTAAGTGAAGCACAGTTTGCTGATTGAGCTGCATCATAGCAACCTTTCTGATGTCTGTGGAGTGTGCTTCAGGTCTGGTGTCTGACAGTGTTTACCGCCCTGGGGAGTGACCCCAACAGTATTGCGTACCATAGCCATGCCTGAACTGTGCCCAGGACTGGTGCGGTGGCCAGGGCTGCCAAACACCTCTATAGTTGCACAATGCTGGCATAGGTGTGGGCAGTGTGTTTCTGTCTATCCAGTGTGTGGTGGCTGCTAACACTCTCCACAGCCCACACTGCTAGCACTGTTGCCAGTATTGGCCTGCCAATGTGCATAATGAGGAGCAAGTTACTGTGGGTATAGCCTGGACAGGGTGGCCTGGCCTGGATGCATCAGCACAGGGCATAGGGCAATGGCTCGGACATTGTAGTGCCCAGCCATGACCTGCACCGTCAGGGTGGCCATAGCATGTCCTGCTGGGAGGTCACTCTCACTCTGACTGAGCAGTGACCACGGCATGGCTAGGCTCCCCCATAGTGCTATATTATATTTTTTTCCCAGTGAAATATGTAGGTTCTTTTCTCTGGGGCCTAATCAGTGATGTATCTGCTTGGTGGGTGTGCTCACATGTCTTCCAGGGTCTTGCACTGTGGATTAGCTAGCAGACTGTCTGCAGTTATATGTGTATGGCTGGAATGCCTTGCAGGGTGCAGTGGCTGGTGACTCACTGTGCTTGCTGCTGGAGAGTGTCAGATGGTGTTGGTGGGTGGCTGAGCATTTCCATGCCTACTGTCTTCCTGCCCTTGCCTTAGGGGTGTGTACAGCTCTGCATTGGCTGACCTGTAGGGTGTCTGTTTCCCAGTGTGATTGGGGTTGATGGCCCTCCTCTACTGCCACTGTTGCAGGGAGGTAGAATGTGGATCTGTTAGTGGGGGAATCCTGTCTCCCACCCTGAGCCACAGAGAGTGGGTTGGGTGGTGGTATATAATCTGTCTATGGGTCCAAACACCCCCTGTCACTTTCATCATGTTAACAGAGCACCAAGATAGAATATGCACTATTCTGGGTGCATCATAGCCCATAAGGGCCAGACCTGATTGATAACTTCTGATAGACACTAATGTATCCTAGGTGTGTTTGCAGGACCTACCTACCACACACACTGGCACTGATGGGTACCTGTGACACGGCCTATTTCAGCCATTGAAGGTGCTGCGGACCTAGTGCTGGCCACCCCACCTCACCCTCAGGGTGAGCACAATACCCACACAATGTGACGGTCTGTAGCTACTCTGTGCCACTAACACACACCGTCGGCACCCCCTCCCAGGCTGAGGTGCTGTGGGGTGCATACCCCATCTTGTGATCATCTGTAGACTGCTGATATGCATGTGCTGTTCATCATGGGTAAGGGTGGGTTGCCCCTATCCTGGTAGCCACAGCAGACTGTTTATGTGGAGACGTGCAGTCCTTCTGTAGCCAGCCAGGGGTTTGTTAGTAACTGTAGGGCTGTAGCCCACTGGTTACTTCACTGCCTGTGGAGCCAGAAGTCATGGGTTCTATCCCACAGTGGGGTTATTTGATAGGGCTGTCCGAGGCATTGTCTATTTTAATGTACATTAGTGCTGCCAGCAAAAACACCCTCAGAGTACTGTAACCTTAAGGCACCCTATAAAGCGCCTTATCAGGTGTCCTATAGGGGACATTGTAGGGTGCCTTGGCGGACAGTGCACTTTATAATGTGCCTTATAGGGTGCCTTATGCGGCATCTTAGGTTATGCCACTGTGAGGGTGTGTTTGCTGGCAGCACTAATTAAAATAAAACTACAATGCCTCAAAAAGCACTACTTAAACATAAAGGGAGATGTCTCAGCCAGCCTTGTTCATTAGGCACACTGGAGGATTGAACTCATGTCCCCAGTACCATCAGTCAGTGCATTAACCATTGTGCTACACCTCTGCTTCTGTGTTTAGTTGTCAGCGCATCTACTTAAGATTACCGCACGTTAACGTGCTTAGCAGCGTCTCGCCTGATAATGTGCGCAGCGCACGTTATTGCGTGATAATTCCGTTTTGCTACATTAAGACCGAAACGCCCACTCCTTTTATAGCAGCCTGCACACTATCGCCAGGCGCACATTAAGACTGCTTAGTAAACATACCCCTAAATGTTATCTTGTGCAAAACCCCATAACCACCCTTTCAACAATTTATGGAATTGCAAATAACCACTTTCAACCCAAATACAGTCAGGCAGCCATAAAGTCTAGAAGTCCTTCCCATAATAAATGAGGACAAAGACATTTAACAAGGTAAACCACAAAATACAAAATGACAAGTCGCATACAAAGTGGGCTTAAACTTACGATGATCCGATGGGTGCTTTCACTTGGCTACACAGAATGCACAATTGCCACAGGGATAGTAGCCAGGTGATATTTCTGAACTCCCTCTAAATTGTGGCGAGATCCCATAATAATTTCTCCAGTGCCACAGCCTCTAGTATATGATATAAGAGGTCTGTCTTTAAAGATTTCATGAAGGGTAAGCACCTCCCAGTATTTATAAATAATGGCCAGAACCTGTTCAGCTTTATTTAAAAATGGCAGCGCACATGTGGATCTGGTTTATGGTTTAGGCATTTGATATACCGCCCTTTACTTAAGCATCAGAGCGGTTTACAGGTATATACTAACAGGTACTTTTTATTCCCTTGTCCCCGAAGGGCTCACAATCTAAGTGTACCTGAGGCAATGGAGGGTTAAGTGGCTTGCCCAAGGCCACAAGGAGCAGCCATGGGACTAGAGACCTCAGTCCCTCCGGCCTGAGATTACTTGTCCCCATGTGGGAATTGAACCCCCGGCCCTCCGGCCTAAGGTAACCTGTCCCAACCACTGAGCCACTCCTCCCTTTAGTGTTGTTTGCAATTGTAACAAGCCTCTTTCTGCATACCAAGCATGTTTGTATACCATCTTCACAACCTGATGACGATAGCCCCTTGCAATGAAATGATTAAATAATCCCCTAGCTTACACTTTAAATTCAATATCAGAGCTAAATATCCTCCAGAGTTTCAAAATCTGGCTGGCTGGCAGGCTTTGTTTCAATCACTTTGGATGATGATTATGATATTTCAAATTGTTATTTCTCTCTGTTTTATCCAAATTATCTTCTTTCAATATTTTTATATCCAGAAAATTAATGTTTTCCTGGGGACAGGTCATCTTTAATTTCATCTATGCAGATATTGATATCATATAATTAATAACTTGATCAAGTTCACTTACATCTCCATCCCATATAAAGAAAATATCTAGAAATCTCCTCTATCATTTACGCCACTTAAACCACTGAGGTGTATAAATATATTTCTCTTCCATTTCTGCAATATACAAAGCTGGAATGGATGGAGCTATCACAGCTCTATAGCTATGACTTAGGGGTATGTTTACTAAACCGCCTTAACGTCGCAGCGGTGATATTATCGTGCGATAAGCGACATTATCGCGTGATAATGTAACATTATCGCGTGATAATGTCACTTATCTCGCGATAACGCAGCGGCAGCGTTAAGGCACACTAACGCTCGGAAATCCGGGCCTGAAGGGTGGAGTAAGGCTTCCCAGAGGGCGGAGAGAAGGGGTCAATGGGCGGAGAATGGGTGGAGAGAGGCTCCATGCACACTAACGCCTTGAAATCAGGGTCTGAAAATTAGCGCCAGTGAAAACCTCGCGCTAGAGGCACATTTGCAGGAGAGAGAAACCATTTCAGTCAGCAATGTACAGCAAAGGCAGGGAGACCCAGAGAAGTGATAGTAGTGATACATGTGCAGGAACCAAAAAGGCAAATAAACATAGAAAATGACCAAAACCACATTTGAAATCCCAATAACCAAGCTGGCCAATAGTGATATTAATGATAAACATAAAGCAACACTACTGACAAAGCGTAAAAATTGGAAGGGTCTATGCTCTGTCCCCCTACAAAGTGAATGATCCCACACTGAAATAGCACTGATCAGGGTTTCTGTCGTTTAGATTGGGCAGGTTTGTTATGGCGTGCACATGTGCAGCAACAGCAGAGTGAGCACGTAGGAAAGGGAAACTGTACTGATGCTGTAAATGGGATACAGGGGGCTGCAGGTGGCACATGCTGTGGTCCAACTGGGGCACAGTGTGGACTAGGCAGATGCCTAGGTGGCACATAGGAATGCCGAAACTGTAAAGCATCAAGACAGCAACTGACGAGGGTCCAACATGGGCACGAGTGTGTGTCCCACAGTGTCATAGGGGATATTACCCAGTAGGTACCCCCAAGGGTATATAACATTGGCAGGCGGTGCCGGGGGGAAGTGTGCATGTCCATGTAGGCACCCCTGCATGGGAACCCTCACCATAGGCAACTGCCTACCAGTACACTGGATGGCCTGGGACTGCGCACTACCAGCACCACTGGTATAAGGACATGTCAGCATGGTGGTGGAGGGGTGCTGGTGGTGGAGGGGGTAGTGGCATCTGCCCACAGCAGACCAAGGCCAAGCCCTGTTTAGGTGGGTGCCGTGCGGTGCAACAGACAAGATCTGTCTAACGAACACTAATGGTAGCCCCAGGGAATGATCTGCCTCTGTGACAAGTTTGGTGCAGTACACACAGCCAGTTTGTTGAGCGTCATAAGGTCACAGGTTCAAGCCCCAGCTGTGGCTCCTGCAAAACATGTCCCTATATTTTACCCATTACTAAACCATGGTAATAAAGACGGAACTGTTATTGCTGATTAAATAAACAATCCATAAATGCCTATATTTTACCCTACAGGGCACAGACACCATAAACATGTGCAATCCCTAGAGCAGAGTTTCCTAAATGCAGTCCTGGAGGGCCAAACACCATTCAGGTGTCATGCTGTCTGTAATAGATATGCCTGTGCTGCAAATCTATGCCACGCCCCCATTGTCTGCAAATGTATATCATGCATATTCATTAGGGATAGCATGAAAAACGTAACCGTGTTTGGCCCACCAGGACTGGAGTTGGGATACTCAGCCCTAGAGCAGTGGCCAACATGGGCATAAACACTCACACCCACAGGCTCCACTATCCAAAGCCTCATGGAGAGTCAGGCTGTTAGGCCCTGTGTGGAGCAGCATCTCCCAATACATTCCCACTTGCATACCTTAGCAATGCCGCCCTAAACCTGGGAACACGTTACACATATATCAAAATGTTGCTATGATTAATGGCAGATAACAAATCATAAGTTAAACACATTTTGCTGACAAAGCTGCATCATAGTAACCTTTCTGATATCTGTGGAGTGTGTTTCAGTTTTAGTTTCTGACAATGTTTACCACCCCGGGGAGTGACCCCAACAGTATTGCATACCATAACCATGCCTGCACTGTGCCCAGGACTGGTGTGGTGGCCAGGGCTGCCAAAAACCTCTATATTTGCACAATGCTGGCATAGGTGTGGGAGTGTATGTCTGTCTATCCAGTATGTTGTGGCTGCCTACACCTTACTGAACCCACACTGCTTGCACTGTCTCCAGTGTAAGCCTGCCAATGTGCATAATGAGGGGCAAGGAACTGTGGGTACGGGCCGGACAGGGTGGCCTGGGCAGGATGCATCTGCACAGGGCATAGGGCAATGGCTGGGACATTGTAGTGCAGACCACCATCTGCACGGAAGGGTGGCCATAGCATGTCATGCTGGAAGGTCACTCTCACCCTGACTGAGCAGTGACCACGGCATGGTTAGGTTCCCCCATAGTACTATATAGCATTTTCTCAAGTGATATTTATGGGTTTCCTTTTTTGGGACCCTATCGCTGACTTAGCTCCTTGGTGGGTGTGCCCGATCCCACACCAGGGTGCACAGTGTTCCCAACCCACTCCTCTGTTGCGGGACAGCTGGTGCAGCCTCTGGTGCCAGTGCTGGCTGCTGTATACAGGCAGCTATGACCTCCTGGGCATCCGCAATACGGAGGAGCACCCCTGCTATTGTGTCTGCTGTGGCCCGCAGCTGGTGGATCTCCTGGTGAATGGCCAAAAGAGCCTGATGAGTGCCGGTGGGTGCGACACAAGGTGATATGTGAGATACCTGTTTCAACCCCCACTGTGACACATGCACATGTCAGGCATATCCCACCAGATCAGTCTGCAGAACAATCATGCATGCAACAACTAGCAACGCATGACCATGTGTAGATCTGTGTGTCCCATGAGCCATTCTCATGCCTGGAAGTGGTCCTGATGAGGGGTCATGTGAATCACAGATCTCACACATGGCACAGTGTCGCAGTTCAATCTGTCAATGCTTGATCTGCACACTGGTTTTCTGAGATAGGTCAGATGACCTGAGGGGTCATGGCACATACATACATATATCTGGGGGCCCTCTTTACTATAACACTGGCACACAGTACAGATTACGCTGACAAACTATGCTGCATAACAATACCCATGGGGAGGTGTCAGTCAAGTAAGCTGTCTGGGTGACCTGGGATCGGTGTTTTCCGCTGTGCGCTTCCTTGGGGTATATGGCCATGAACAGTGTGCATGTGTCTGAGCTCCTCACACATGCTGACACCTGACAAGCCATGCTACAGGAGGGTGGAACGCACATGGCACAGAACACCCCCCCCTACACACACATAAGAAACGATCTGCTATGCTGCCAACTTATTGTGGTGCACATGCAATCTCTTTGTGGATGTTACATCAACCCCCATGGGGATTGTTGTGTATGCTGTTACCCACCTTCGGCATCATGCCGTGCTGAGGCACTGTGGGCTCGCAGCTCAGCCAAGATTGTAGCCATGCTTGTGGGAGAGGTGGCTGATGTCCCTGGTGCCTGCACGGGGTGGGGATTCTCTCCATCTCTGCACCCTCTAGAGCCTGTGAGTGGCTGCTAGTGGCCCCCATTGTAGCGTTGACATCCGGGGGCATGTCCTCTGCCTCAGCCAGCACATTGGTTCCTGTTGTGCCTTCGCCATTGCTGGCAGTGTCCCCGGACATTGTGGTCTCTGGCCCCTCCCCATCCTGAGGCCCTGCCACATCCTCCTCCTCATGTGCCTCCATGGTCCTGTAGTCACCTGGGTTGTGGAAAAGGGTACACAGCACAGATAAGTTTGCACAGTGCACCTATGTACACCTGTGTAGTACATCCACCCCACAATCAATGTGTTGTCCGCCTGTGCCTGCTGTTGTTGCGCCTACAATAGGGACAACACAGATGCCTACAGTGCGCTGTTCCTGGCAGGGGGTGGGGGGTAGCAGGCTCATTCCCTGGTGTAGCTGTGACATATGGGATGCGGTATGTGGGGGATGGTGTGTTGAGTGCCGTGCCCCTATCTGCAGTATCAGATATGGACTGTCCACCTGACCTTGTATGTGGCCTCATCAATACAGTGGCCGTGTCACATGTGGGAGTCTTGAGTGGGATTGTGTGCCATCATTGTGTGTGTGAGCGATGTGCTTGCATTGCCCTGAGTAGCATGCACGTTAGGAGTTGCAGGATGTGTCCATGTCAGCCAGACATGTGTGTGGTCCTTCTGCTTTGCAAGGCACTGTGCGGTGTCGGTGGACAGCTATCACATACTCCATGGGTGTGGTGGGGTGTCTGGGGGGATGGGTGGAGCACTGCTGGGTATGGGGTTGCACAGTGTGCGGGGGTATGGGAATGCATGTGTGGCACTGTGGGATGTGTATATGGGCTGATCCCAGGTGTTGTGGGGGGTTGTGCTATGTGCATTTTGTATGGGTGTGGCAATGTTCTGTCCAAGGTCTGGTGAGGATGGGTGGGGTATCCACACTTTATGTGGGCCCCGACAGAGTGTTAAGTGTGTGACGTGTGTTATGTTTTTGCTGCCGTTTGTTTGCGTCTACATCATCATCCCCATGTGTTAGGCCCTTCCCTGTCAGTGGTCAGGGATATGTCCCTGGATAGGTAGGTGCATACAAATGTCATATGTGTTTTGGTGGTGTGTGTGGGCACCCACAGGCCACTGTGTTCTGGGCTAGTTGTATGTCCCTCTTGTATGTCTCCCCCTGTCTCAATGTGTTTGGTGACTGGCTGCAGATGTATGATGACTGGCTGTGACCTATATGCCAGCTACTATATTAGCAAGTAGACCTCAGGGGGTCAGACAACGCAGGCTAGTAATGAAGTACACACTCCAAATGGAGTGGGCACAAAAATAAATTAAATGTAAGCCCTCATAAGCCATATGTGAGGAAGGAACGCTAGACCATTCTGGGTAGGGTTACTCCAGTAGTAGAGGCATCTGACCTCAGTTAGTCCCCCAACCACATATCCTTAGGAGGAGGAGTACTTAGAAGGACAGACCAGCCCTGTAATCGCATGAACTCTGCATAGATCAGTGGCCAAACTCACCTATATGAAAGGTCCCAAGGGTCCAGCAGTACAGCCAGACTTCACAGCACTAGAGAGCAACAATGTAGAGGTGATACCAGGAGATTATCTGTATACTGTCAAATGATATCCCAATGTGGCTCGTTACTGTTACAGTGCTGCTCAGGTATGCTGTGCTTCTCGTTGATTATAGTGGGATATCATTAGCCACTCCTCAGATAGGTCCTTTACATCACTGTTACACTGATGATCTGTGGTGCTGTAAATTGTTGCTATGCAGCTTAACCCTCTGGGCTTTGCTTGTCTGTTGTCTGGACCATGGATGTATGCAGTGTTGAATCAGATATGGGTCTTGTCTGCCACGCCCCCTGTTTCACTATTGCTTTGCGGACCTCAAATACGCTCAGGACTGTGTCTATCATGCACACAGATCCAGGTACCTGTCACACACACCCTGTACCTACCCTGCCATGTGCTGCTGTGTCATCACCCCACAGTTGCCTGTGTTAGGGCACGCATTCTCTGAGGACATGGTCCCCCACCATTCCCCTCTATGTGCCACATGTGCTTGGGCGTGCCCTGTACGTGTGCTGCATATCTACTTCTACTACTCCTACTACTACTACTAAGCATTTTATTGGGCACTACCAAGCGCATGCATCACTGTGAAAGTGAACACACAAAAAGACAATCCCTGCTCAGTGGAGCTTATAATCTAAATAGACATAGCACTAACAGGTGTGGAAAGAAGTTTGGAGCAGGAGCAAAGAGACAGGAACAGAGGAGACAGGACAAAGAATGGTGGTAGGAACACTTGTGAGAGGCAGACAGAAACGTGCAATTTAAAAGGGGTGGAATGGCGAACAACACACTCATGAGCCAAAGGTAGAGGCAAAGATATGAGCTATGAACCCAAGTGTGAGGAAGGGCAAGTAAGATGTCTGACGCCTAGACAAAGGGCGTCTATTACAAGCGTAAGGAGCAGCAAGGTGTAAGGTGCATACCTACCTGCCTGTAGATGGGCGGTGTCCAGCGCTTGTGGCAGTCCACGCAGGTAGATGGGCCCAAAATGGTCTGCTAGCTCCTGCTCCAAGGGTGTGAGAGTTGGGGCAAAGGGGGCACCCCCACCGGTGCCCATGGCATGTTGCCTCTCAGCCACCATGTGTGCATGCACACCACACTTAATGTCATTAAATCTCTTTCTCAGGCTGTCCAGGTCCCTTGTTGGTCCCCCTGCCTGGGCTATGGCCTCCTGCACCTCCTCCCACATGTGTGTACGTGTTGCCACAGTGGTGCTGTTGCTCAGAAGGCCATAGAGCATCTCATACTGCTCCAACACACTGGCCAGCAGGATGTGGTTTTCTTGCTGACTGAATCTCACAGCTCTCCTCCGTTCTTCAGCTGGCACCGGTATACGCCTTTGTTTGGTACTGCGTGGCCACTGTGTGGGCTTGGACACACCCAATGGGCCTGCAGCCACCGCCAAATGCCCAACACTCCCTGGCATCTTTGGGTCCTGCTGAACAGGTGCCCCCCCTCCTCCCCTCCTGCCATGTCCTGCTGCTCCTTCTCCCTGTCCTGTGTGCCCTCTCCCTCCCTGTCACACATCCCTGCTCATCGGCTCCTCTGCTACACCTCACACCTGCTCCTCGCCCCACCTCCTCTCCCTACTCCCTGCTCCTCAACTCTGCTGCTGTCTCTCTAGACTGCTGTTCGCCTCCCCTTCTCTCTCTCTTGCCTGCTTTGCCACACACCTCTTCACACCAAACCTGCCTCTGACACTCTCCAACACCACTCACGACCCAACCACTCTCCACAACACACCTGCCTCCGACACTCTCCTCGCTTCACCAACAACGCATGCCTTCTCTCCCTCGCCTACACAAACCCCTCAACGTGAACCAGGTGTGCGGGTGTATTTATAGGTTATTTTACATTGTACGCATTGCGCATGTGCCACAGCATGAGCGCGTCTTCTGCACGCGTTGCTCATGCACTGTGGAAACAGGGAAGTTGCGCACATGGAACCCCATGTTACACATGCGCTGTGCGTGAGCGCGAGGCTTGGCGCATGCGCCTAACATCACGCAGCACATGCGCATATGTAACATGATGTCCCACGTGCACACCTTCTGCGTATATGCGGCGTATGCACAACACGTGCAGCAGACATGCTCGTGCTGTGGCGCATGTGCAATGCGCGAAATGTAAAATAACCTATAAATATACCTGCACACCTGGTTCACGTTGAGGGGTTTGTGTAGGCGAGGGAGAGAAGGCATGCGTTGTTGGTGAAGCGAGGAGAGTGTCGGAGGCAGGTGTGTTGTGGAGAGTGGCTGGGTTTGTGAGTGGTGGTGGGGTAGTATGGCTGGGTTGGTGTGTGGTGAGGGAGGTGTGTAGCTAGGTTGGTGAGCTGAGTGTCTGTGTTAGAGTGAGTTAGAAGAGTTGGAGTGGCGGAGTTTATGGCGGGCTTTGTGGTTGCTGTATTTGCAGTGGGAGATGAGCAGGGGCTGTGGTTGCCTGATGGGGGAGATGGTGTCCATGGGGCTGAGGCACAGGGCATGGGTTTAGTCCCACTGCAACACAGACCTGCAGCTGTGGGGGCAGGCCAGGCAGGGGCTGTGCCAGCATGGCGCAGAGGCGTGCAGAGTTGCAGGCTCACCAGCCTCACCTCTACAGGCCCAGGGCCCAGCTCCAGGGCATGCGTGAGGACCAGGTCATCTTCCTCTACTGCCTGAGCACGGGGGCTATTAGGGAGCTCTATGTGGGATCTAAGACCTGATTTCGAGTCCCTGAATGGTCGGTCACATGCCATACCGGGTTTGGTCAAGCTCCTTGGTGCCCTACATTTCTTTGCCTCTGGCTGTTTCCAGTCATCTGTGGCCGCAGTGGGTGGCATGAGCCGCCGCACCTTCTCACACTGTCTCCACCAGGTACTGCGTGCCATGATCAGCTGGGTGGGGAATTACAATGCCATTCACAACACTAGGCAACAGTGGGGGACCCTGAACCAGGCCTTTGAGGTGTTAGGCGGGATACCACAAGTGATGGGAGCTATTGATTGCACACATGTTGCCCTGGTCCCTCTTAGAGACCGGGAGGTAGTGTTCTGCAACCGCAAACACTACCATTCCCTGAATGTTCAGGTTGTATGTGATGCAAATATGCATATTCTGAATGTAGTCCCTAGGTTTGCAGGGTCCACCCATGACTCCTATATCCTGCATCACTCGGCACTATTCAGACAATTTGAGGCAGGCCACTATGAGGACTGTATACTCCTGGGTGTGTATTTCTCATCTCTGACATGCACATGGTGATCCCGTGACTAACCGTATGTGCACATGTCTGTCTTTGTGCACATGTCTGTATTCCTAGTTGTGTGTGCGTCTCATCTGTCTGTGTGTGATCTAACGTTGGGGGAGTGGGTAGTGCCCTCCAGCTCTACCTTGCTACGGTGCTGTGTGATGATGGTAGAATGGATGCTAGCATTTGTGTCGTGGTTACATATTATGTTGATAGCAATCCCTACACCTACCCCTTGTTTTGTGTGTCATAGCTTCACCCACTGATGCATAGTTGTGGTGTCCATAATGTGATGTCATATGTTTCTGTCAGGATGTTTCGTGCATTTGGTTTGCACGTACATACTTGTGTCCATTTGGTTGGACATCAGCTCCTGCTTTTACGTACCATATTTCTTTCTGCAGGTGATTCAGGATATGGGTGTCGCCCCTGGTTGCTGACCCCTGTGAGTCAACCATGGACATGTGCAGAGAGGAGTTACAATGAGGCCCATTCCTCCAGCCGCTCCATCATAGAGCAAACCTTTGGTGTTTTAAAGAGTCGCTTCAGGTGTCTGGATAGGACAGGCGGGGCCTTACAATACAAACCACAGACTGTGGCAGAGATCATTATAGCCTGTTGCATCCTGCACAACATTGCTCTCAGGCACCATATCCCTGTCCAAATTAATGAGGATCTGGAGGATGATCCTATGTGCCCTCCTGTGTGTGGCTTTGGTGACACACGTGAAGTGACAGCAGTCAGGCAGCAGGTGATAAGAACATAAGAACATAAGATATGCCATACTGGATCAGACCAAGGTCCATCAAGCCCAGTATCCTGTTTCCAACAGTGGCCAATCTAGGTCATACATACCTAGCAGTATCCCCAAGAGACACAGGTCCCACAGTGCTTGTATTGGGTCAAGCATTGATATCCTGGGTCCCTTTTTAATAATGGTTTATGGACCTTTCCTCTAGGAACTTGTCCAAACCTTTTTTAAACCAAGCTACACTAACAGCCTTTACCACATCCTCTGGCAACAAATTCCAGAGTTTGATTACATGTTGAGTGAAAAAATATTTTCTCTTATTTGTCTTAAATAGATCACCTTGTAGCTTCATTACATGTCCTCTAGTCTTTCTATATTCTGATAATGTAAACAATAGATCTACGTTTATCCGTTCCACTCCATTCATTAATTTAAAGACCTCTATCATATCTCCCCTAAGCCGTCTCTTTTCCAGGCTGAAGAGCCCCAACCTTTGTAGCCTTTCTTCATATGAGTACCCTTCCATCCCTTTTACCATTTTGGTGGCTGTTTTCTGTACCTTTTCTAATAACACTATATCCTTTTTAAGATACGGTGACCAGAATTGCACACAATATTCAAGGTGCGGTCGTACCATGGAACGATACAGAGGCATTATAATATCTTTTGTTTTATTTTCCATTCCTTTCCTTATGATACCTAGCATTTTATTTGCTTTCTTGGCCGCCGCTGCACACTGGGTGGAGGGTTTTGACATGTTATCCACGATGACTCCTAAATCTTTTTCCTGGGTGGTGGTTCCCAATGTGGAACCTTGCATAGTGTAACCATAGTTTGGGTTGTTCTTCCCTAGGTGCATAACTTTGCACTTGTCCACATTGAATTTCACCTGCCATTTGGATGCCCAGTCTTCCAATTTATCCAGATCCTCCTGCAGCTTTGCACAGTCCTCTGGGGTTTTAACAACTTTAAACAGTTTTGTATCGTCTGCAAATTTGATAACCTCACTAGTTATTCCCTTTTCCAGGTCATTTATGAATATGTCAAAAAGTAACGGACCCAGTACAGATCCCTGGGGTACTCCACTATTCACCCTTTTCCATTGGGAAAATTGGCCATTTAGCCCTACCCTCTGCTTTCTATCTTTTAACCAGTTCCCAATCCAGGTGATTGAGGATGTCTTCTCATGTAAGTACTGCAAATGTTGCCACATACATTTGTTTAGATATGTGTGTACTACTACTACTAGTGAACATTTGAATCCCAGTAGCAGTAAGATGCAACACTGCACTGACATATAACAGACACTGCCTGGCCATCCCAGCTTACAATCTAGTCATGACCGAAACGCAGAAGATGTGAGCAGGGCACAACAACGGGTGGAGGTGGATTATGTGTGTTAGGGGTATTAGGCTCGGGGGAGGTGTTAAGCTGTCACACATGATTTGTGGCTGATTGGGATAGGGGCTGCTGTACAGCCACAGGTAGTTAGTTTGAGGCTTTGGGTGCAGCAAGGTGAAAGGCCTGTAGTATAGAGTCAACAGTCAGAGAGCGGCCATTAGATGGGACCAGTTGTCTAGACTTGTGTGTTTCACATTTTGTAATATGAGATGATGGATTGGTTGGTATGCTCTGATGAGCATGGACTGAGTGTTAGTTGTTTCTGTGTAGCGCTACATGTGACATGTAGCACTATATACATGCTCTGTAGTAGTTGGATTACTGGTAGTTGAGATCAGTAAGGGATGTTACTGCAACACCACAGTGTACCTGCATGTATAGATCAGCAGGTGAGCCTTGATATGGATGTGGAGATGGATAGGGAACTTGTGAGGTGTCCTGACAGGGGGTGTATTATTGCCATTATGTGTGTGGCTGTGGAAAGGCCATACGGTGCAGTGTTGCATGTTTTCAGGCAGACAGAGATGATTCAAAGCCAGATCTGCAAAGTGTGGGTTACAGTAGGCAAGCCGGGAGCTGATTTGGGAGTGGATTTGGATTTTAGTTGTGTGTTCAGGGAGGACTGGGGAAATATAGCTGATGACATCTAGACAGAAACCACAAGCCTCGACTGCAAGCTGGGTATGTGTGTAGAGGGGGAGAGTGCAGTTCAAGACAACACCTACATTGAGGACCCAGTAGAAAGGCGGGTATGGCCACACACACAAAGACGCTCAGATGGGAGGGGAGGGTTTAGGTGCACATATAGGATATCCATGCTTTGCCTGTATTGATTTCACACAGTGGGATGACATGCAGCCATCAATGTCAGTTGGCAAGCAGACATCGGACTGTGGTTTGGCAGACATGACTCAGGCGTGGAGACATATCTTTGCAACTCATCAGCACACAGCTGGTAATGTACGTCAAGGGATGAGATACCCAAAGCAAGGAAATGTATATCAACAGAGGATAAGGAAGTAGCACCTGGATATTCCCCTGTGGTACAGGAACTGACAGCGGTGTAGCAGTGGACATTGAGACACTAGAACACACACAGAAGGGGCAGGGGGAGCGATATGGGGAATGCAGGATAGTACTGCGGCCTTAGAGCTGAGCAGGGACATAGTAGCGAGGAGACAGATCTGTTCAACAGGTTTACGGCAGCAGAGAGGTGGGGAAGGGGACAGAGTACGGGCCCTTGTAGTTTGACACACACACTTCAGTGATAACGTTAGCATGAGGGGAATCTGTACAGTGTGATGGGGCACAGTCAGTCTGTAAAGGATCTTGGGGGATCTGCGAGCTGAGGACGTGAAGGTGCAGTGTGTGTTGCACAGCTCCAACATGACATATGTATGTTTCTCTTGTGTTCCTCAATCCACAGGACATACTTGGTGACCCTCCAGATGCTGTGGTGCCTTGGCAGCTGACTATAGGTCATCCAACATGCAGTAGTCTGAGGTAGGGGGACCTACAGCTACTTTGTCTGTGACGACAGTAAGGGGGAGCACATGTCTGCAGGGATCTGTCATATTGTACATATGTTGTTGTTTACCTCTTTGCCCTGCACCCCCATACCCCATATTTTGCCATTGGCACACATATCCACATGTGTACCTGGCCAATTCATCTTCTCCAACACTGTCTCTGGGACATGTACAATAGAGCTGCGAGTGTGTGTAGGTCCTAGGTGTTCGGATAGTGGGCTGCACATACACCTTCCCTGACATTGCAGCATCAGCCAACAGCAGTGTATCATTGCATTTGACAAGCCTTTCTCTCCAGTAATCTCGAATTGTGCACATACAGGCCGTATGCTACTGCTGGCATGCTCACCTTAGCATACTGTGTGGGTGTGTGTTTTTGGGTTGACTGTGTGATGATACAGCATGCAAGCATTTTGAATTATCATGTGGTGTGAGGGGTCTGTACACCTGGGGAGCGGTGGTGGCTGTGCTATCTCTACCTTACTGCTGTTTACCTTGTGAACATTGTGGACATGTGTTGTGTGTTGTGAGCTGACCTATCTGTTGTGTGCTGACAGACCACTGCGCAACAGCATTTTTGCATCACAGATATCGCCATAATGTGGACATGCATCAACAGTGGCTGGACATGGGGACATAGTGATTCTACGCATTTCAATGCCATCTTTCTCCCTTCACTGTGATGTCTTGTGGCCTTTGAGAGCCTCAAGGGAACCCAAACAGACACTTGCTGCAGACACACGGTAGGTTGCACCTTTGGTCTTTTGGGAATGACATCAGCCTTTATATGTTAATGATTTACTGTTTGTTTCATGGACATTTCATGTGGAGTCTCTGTACACAAACGCTGATGCACATGGGGTGGAGCTGTGAAATGCCTGTGTAACATGGGCATGAACATGACCATATCCATGTGACACCCTCGTTTGCAGTTCCAATTCCAAATGTCCACAACATGCACTGTGTTCTGTGTTGTGATCATGTTATCTTTGCCTGTATGACATTTCATTACATACATATTGATGTTTGACTCTCTGCAATTTGGGCTGATGTTGCAAGCAGCATACCAATACATTGTTTATCCTCTTCTGACACAGGGCAGATGACACACAAAGCACATCTACTACAGGGCATCCGGCATCACCATCACCCACCTGTTGGAGGACACAACAACACCATGGAACTATCCCTGGGACATGGTGCCATAGGATGTTTGACCTCTGTGAGTTGGACACATGCCTAGGATGGACATTATTGTTGGACTGGTACTTTGTCCATGACAGGCCTGTCCAACACACCGTTTGCTGCCATGCTCTGGCTGCAGTCCTGTTCATCGCAGGAGACACACCTGACCTTTCCAGTGTGACATCCCAATATCCCAGTGGCATATTGGGATGTCACACTTGACTATGCATGCCCAGGGTTTCAAGGACAGTCTTCACGGGACTTGTTGGGTTGCAGACACCCTTTGCACTGGGAACACTGCGTACTGGTCCCCACGTGTGCAGCTGGGACTAACATTGTCTTTGTATGTTGTGCATCCTTCTGACATTGTGCTGTTGTGTTTTGGCCTTGTGTGTGACATGGGATGCAGGATACGCTCATCTGTTTGGTACAACACGAGCATACAGTCATGCATGTGGCACAGGGGGAACACTGGAGAGGTCCTCTTGTCCATGTCCGCCTAACCTTCACTTGGACATGACACATTATTTGCCACCACACCACTTTACTGCACATCAATATCTTGGATTGATGTTTGCACTCACCAAGGGTGTTACAGTGCATGTGTGGCATCACTGTATCATGTTTCAACGTACACGGTGCATGTGCATGTGACTGACTATTTTGTTGCAACACAGCATGTCGCAATATGGCTTCTGTGTGGGTTACTGTAACATGTTTGACCTTTCTTTCCACCTCTATATACAGGTTATTGTGTTTGTTTACTGTACAGAGGTGAGGTTCTGCATTGGTTTACAAACCTAGCATTTCATGTCTGCACAGTCCTATTTATCCCCTGAGGTTCCGGCACTCACATTGCCCCATTATATTTGGAGTGTGGCAGTGTGTGTGTCCATTTTCCTCCTTCATTTGTGCATTCCATCTACCATGATATATGTGTACAGACACTGTATCCACACCAACCAGTGCAGGGGACCTTCTGCATAGTGTTATGTCTGCATGTTTTTGCAGTTTGTTTCATTTGAATTCTCTGTGTTCATGTGCCTCTGATACCTGTTAGCATATCCTCATTTTGCATTTCACAATTTTTTTGTGTTACATTGTTGCTGCTTTGATTCCTATATCAGGCATTATGTGACAGCTGTAACATATATTTTGATATCTGTGTTTACACTTTCTTACGTTTAACAACATATGGTGTTTCATTTGTGTGCCTCCTGTGTTGGCAGACAGATATGTTTTTATAAACAGATCATGATTGACGTGTGTTGGGCCCTCATCATGCACCGCCTACTGTCTACATGCACACATATGTATTTAAAGCATTTGGGGCATGCAGCAACATGTGGGGGGTGGGGGGCAAATGCATACTGCACACCATGCACCTAATGCACATTATCTCTCCTGCCCATCATCTGTAGACGGGCCAGTGACTTTTCTGTAACATGTGGGTTGTTGCTCTGCAAAATGTGTTTTTGATTTCTCCCCTGTTATCCATTCACCTTGATATTATGATAGGTGGTATCTTCACTATCTCTGATGATTAACCAAAATAAAAATGTGTTGGACGTACATTTGTCTCTGCTGCTGCTTGAACACACTGACACACGCATTTAGTGATTTCCTGGTCATGTACATGGCCCACCTGTGCTCACATCCTTGTATGGTGCCAGCTGTCTATCTGCCAGCAGTCTGCCACATCACTGAGAGTTACAGGTTCCCATACACACACTCCCTTTGAGGTAATATCTTTGCATTGTGCTTGGTGTGGTTGTTTGGGATAGTGGTTATGGATGTGTGTTGTAACACCATAGGTTGTAGGTTTGATGCCCACATGGGTTGTTGTTTTTTTTTTTTTTTTGTGTTGTGCTAACCTGGCCATGAGCTAACTACAGGTTCATCACCTATCCACACACCCTTCTTCCTCTTCACTGTACACCAAAGTGTGCCCTCTGTGCTGCCTATCCATCACATATTAGGTGTTACATATGTCTCTTTCTTTGTAATGCTCACATAGGCAGTCTGTTTGGGGGATTGGCATTGCTGTGGTTTAGCTGGTCTGTGGCACACCTGTTTGCAGGTTCAATTTTCACATGCTCCTTTTCTGTTCTGTTCCATATTTTGCCCTGCTCCACAGGGCATCCCCTGCCACCCTTTAGGCTTAGGTTCTTTCCTCTTTTGCATGCTGTATCCACTGCATAATATTTCATTGTGTGTGTGCATGTAGTTGTATGTGGTTCTGGTCCCAATTACAGACTGTGATTTGAGCTGTACACACCAGATCTGCATATGCATTCCATCATGGTTACTATTGGAGGTTTGCCTATCCTGGCAGCCAGCAGGCTTCTTGTGTGATGCCCTGCAGTATTCTTGTATGCAGCCTTTGCTAATGACCTCACGCTGGTGTTGTAGCCTACTGGTTTGTGCACTGACATTTGTGCTAATGGTCATAGGTTTGATTCCTCTCTGTTCTCTTTCATTTGTATGCCTGTCCTGCACAGCTACTTTTCATTCCTGTAACAGTCATATCTGTGCAGATCTGTTCTGTTAGCACATTGTACCTTTATCACAGTTGCCAACCATCCTTCTGTCCTTCTATGTGTGTCTGGCAGCTGTGTGCCGTCCTGCCCTGATGTGCAAGCTCCTACCCCATGTCCTGCACTGGTACACATTTCTGCATTGCAGCTGTTCCTGGTTGCCTCTCCTGTGTGTGCTGTGCATGACACTGCTACTCCTCTGTCCTCCTGTCATTACACCTATCCTGCCACCTCTACCTCCTCTGCTGGACACATCTTCCCATCCTCTGCCACACACTGTCATTGTTGCATGGTACATTACCATCAACCTGTGCATAACTACAGCTGGCCTCGATATTTTGTACATTTTTCAAACTGCCACATGGGCTGAACACAGATTTGTCTGATCCATCAGCTCAGATCTACTTCCTTCCATCACTTGTGCACTGTTTTTCCTTGGTGCTCTGTGCAATGTTAGGGTTACATCTGTGTTTGGCACATACCTTTCTTGCTTTTCAACTTGGGGAACCTTACTGCCCTTGGCCAACATTTCTTGAATGCCTATACATCCTTGGGGCATCTTTAGCCACACCTTAGATTCAGCCAGCTTATGGGACGCCTAATATGGTGCCTTGGGGGTTGGCAACCTTTCAACATGCCCTCTGGGGCACATTATAACCCAACTTGGCTGACGAGGTGGTTTAGGATATGCCTTCTGGTGCGCCCTTAAAGGTGCATTAGTTTATGGCTTGGGGTGCGGGTATTTTTTGCTGGCAGCACAGATTTTTGGACTGTTACGAGCAGGAAAAGGAATTGCCTTGGTTACCATTATTCATTAAGCCCATTGGGGGATCGAACTCATGACTCCTGTTTTAGCAGTCCCTGTATTAACCAGCATGCTACACCTCTTTTGCTGTGATTGCAGGTCAGCAAGCGAAGTTAAGGTTAACGCGTGGTAACATGCGTGGCTCCCTCTATCGCGTGATAATGGACACGGCGCACTTTATCGTGCGATAACCTGCAATTGGTACCTTAAGACCGGAACGCCCACTCCTTATATGGCATCCTTCACATTATCGCTGCAACTAGCACCGGGAACATTAAGACGGTTTAGTAAACATACCCCTTAGATTTGCTGGTAAAACTGATGGTCAAAATAAAAATAATTTTGACAATTCTATGTTCATTAATGTCATTAAAAAAAATAATCAAAACTCTAGCCAGACTACATCCCATATTCAAAATCTCACTAGTTAATTTCAGTGCTTCATACTGTGATATATTAGTATACAGGGAATTTATGTCCATCGTTACTTATCACATATGCTGATGGTTTTCTTCAACCTTGCCAAGATGTTAAGCATGTGGGTAGTGTCTCTGATAAACAATTGCATCACACTTTAGGAAACATGTAGATTTATGGTATATGATAAGTCGACATTATCTATTGAATAACAGATACCAAGTCTAGATTTATATTCCGGATTCATCAATTCTAAAAAGAATGATAGAGGAGATTGAATGGCTGACACTGATTTGAAGCCTGATTGGTTGACATCAGTCATGTGTCCTGGATTGAAAATGGCAGCCTGGGGAGGCATGGCTCAAGATAGGGTATAGTGGTGCAGCTCAATGTTACCGTGAAAAGGAAAGGCAAGGAGGATAAGAAACCCTCGTTGGCCCATTATGCTTCTCACAGAGCAACATAGGCAAAGGAATCCAGGAGTATGTCGGCTGTATAGACACTGAGGTCTGTTGATCCAATGTCTCAGACTTGGAGACATCTTTCCCCAGAAGAGCAGTTTCCTCCCCCCCCCCCCCTCCTTGAGTGATTATACCCCCAGAAGGCTGCCCCAGGAGACCTGTGCTTAAAATCAGCATTGCAGGTTTTCCCATTTGAGAGACAGCTGTTGGTGAGATCGTTGGTGTTACAGCTTCTATACAAGAACTCGTGGGAGAAACCGTGTTGAGGGCTGAGAAGTCAATGAAAAGAAGCAGCTCAGAAGTGACTGTGTAATCAGCAGCTGTGAAGGTAGGAGGAGACTATGCTTGGGCAGGTTTGCCTATTGAACTTATTTCTCCTGATAAGTTTACCCTCCCAAAACCCAACAATTTAGAGATAATTTGGGACACTATAACCAAGTTCATTGTTTGCGTACTCTAATCCTGACCTGGCAGCAAGCAGCAAAATTCAACCTTGACACTTCTGGCTCCAATTCTCTGAACTTAGTGCAGATAAGAGTAAGGAATGAAAACACACAGAATTTTATCTTAACAATAACAGTGCTACTGAAGTGCTTCAGGAAGGAATTACAAGTCCCAAACACTGGAGTAGTCACCTGCAATGCCCTTCCCCCATCTCCCACAGCACTTTTTATTGGAAAAAAATGTCACATTGTACAATTTTACCTTATCTGCTTATGCCAAGCTTTGGGGCATGTTTACTAAACTGCGGTAACATAGCAGCGGCAACGTTAAGGCATGTTATGTAACGTTAATGCACATTAATGTTACATAATGCACATTAGTGTTCCTGGCCGCAGTAAGTCCCGCAGAGGGTGGAGAGAGGGCGGAGATTAGGGATCAATAGGCAGGGAGTGGGCAGGGAGAGACCCCTTCCACACTAACGCGGGGAAATGAAGGGCTGAATCTTAAGCAACTGGAAACCTGGCGTTAGATGCACATTTGCAGGAGAGAGACACCATTTAAGTGTCAGCAATGTACAGCATAGGCAGGGAGCCCAAGAAAGGTGATAGTAGTGCTCCATTTGCAGCAAAAGCATAGTGCCCAGGTATGAAAGGCCACTATGGTGATGGCACAAAAGGGGCATGGGGCTGCAGGCGGGACATGCAGTGGGGGCTACTGGGGCACAGGGTGGACTAGGCGGTTGCCGAGGTGGCACATAGGAATGCAGAAAATGGAAACCAGCAAGACAGCAACTGACCAGGATCAAACATGCCCATGAGTCTGTGTCCCACAGTGTCCCATCCAGGGGACATTACCCAGCAGGTACCCCAAGGGGCACATAACAGTGACAGACAATGCCAGGGGAAGTGTGGCCATCTATGTAGGCACCCCTACCCCAGAACCTACACCTTAGGCAGCTGCCTACCTGCCCCTTGATGGCCTGGGATGGTGCACCACCGGCACTGACAGCATATGGTCATGGCGGCATGGCAGAGGGTGTGGCTGATTGTGCTGGAGGGAGCAGTGGCACCCAACTGCAGTGGACCTAGGCCATACGTGGTGTGCAGTGCAACAGAAGAGGTCTGGCCGAGGAACATAAGGATAGCCCCAGGGACCACTATGCTGCTGTGGAAACAGTGTGATGCAGTACACTCAGCCAGCATCTCCAAGATCAGAGGTTCACATCCCATCTGTGGATCCTGCAGAGCATCTCCCCATAGTTTTAGCCCACAATGCAGCCACAACAACAACATGGGCAAACCCCAACACAGCGATGCACAGGGGTACGGACATCCACTCACAAGGGCTCCACTATCCACAGCTTCATGGAGTGTCAGGCTGTTGGCCCCAGCACAGAGCTGCAGTTACCAGAGCACTACTACTAACCCCTGCACAGATTAGCAATGTCGGCACTGTGATCAGGACCAGTGCGGCGAGTAGGGTTGTCAAGCACCTTCATATCTGCACAATGCTGAGATAGGTGTGGGAGTGTGCATATGTCTCTCCATTGTTTTGTGTCTCACAACACATCACTGAGCCCATATTGCTCACACTGCTTCCAGCGTTAGCCTGCAAATGTGCATAATCAGGAGCAAGGTATTGTGGGAATGGCCCAGACAGGGCGGATTGGCCAGGATGCATCTGCACAGGGTGGAGGACAATGGCTGGGACACTGTAGTGCTCGATCACCACCTGCATGGACAGGATGGCCACAGCATGTCAAGCTGGGGGGGGGGGGGCGTCACTATCACTCTGACCGAGCAGTGACCATGGCATGTCTATGTTCCCACATAGTGCCCCACATTATTTGTTTCCAGTGATACCTATGTGTTCTTGGTCCTGGGGCCTAATCATGGAGATACTTGCTTGTTGTCTGTGCTGTGCATCCCACCTCTGGGTGTACAGGGCCCCCCTGTGAGCATGCACTATGGACTGGTTAGTGTGCTGTCTGCAGTTTTCCTGTGCATGGTGGGAACACCTGTAGGATGCTGCAGGTGCAGTCTGACTGTGCTGAATGGCAGACCATGGCGTGGGGCAGTTGAGCTGTCCCCTGCCTACCCCAAGCATCACTGCTGGTCTGCAATGGTCACAGGTGTGGCACTGGCCCTGGAGGGCTGTCATCTGCCAGCAGGACTGTGGTTGCTGGTTACTACAGCCATGCTGCAGGCACCTGTCCCACCACACCCTCATCTACAAAAGGTGTGATTGAGGCCCCTTGGGGTATATAGTGCATACCAGTTAGACCAATAGTGGCAGTGCTACATCACCCTCATGTGAGTCTAGACAGTCCACTGCCCTGATAACAGGTACCCAAGGCAGCCAGACCTTAATATCAGGTATGCACTAATCTGGGTGGTGTCTGGTCCCACAGGACCACATGTGACTGCAGAGCACGGTTAGAACAGATGTACCATCAGTTGCACTGCTGGGAACACCTGTCACTCACTAGCAGTGCTGGAGATGTGCAGTAGGACCTAGCTCTAGCACCACATGTACTGTGGACCTAGTGCTGGGCGCCCATCCTATCCCTCAGGGTGAACACAGCACCTGCACAATGGCATGGTCTGTAGCTACTCTGTGCCAGTATCATGCACTGTCAGTCCGTCTTACCACGCTGCAGTACCGGAGAGGTGCAGACCCCATTTGGTGGTCAGCTGTAGGCCTCTGTTCTGCATGTGCAATGCATCATGGGTGCTGGTAGGGTTACCCTATCCTGGTACACAGAGCAGACGGTTTGTGCGGTGACCTGCAGTCCTTCTGTACCCAGCCATTGCTATGCAACATGCCATAGAGGTATAGCCTACTGGTTAGTACACTGACATTCTAGGCAGAGGTCATGGATTTGATTCCTTGTTGTTCCCTCCTGTCCAAGCCAGATATTGTGCTTGCCTGTGACAGTCACATCTTTGCAGATCCATGCTGCCAGCCCATAGTACCCTCACCACAGTTGCCAACAATCCTTATAAGCCGTTATAAGGCTCCTAATTAGGCACAGTACAAGGCACGTTACAAGGCATCTTATTAGGCACAGTACAAGGCACATTAAGGCACGTGCCTTGTACTGTGCCTAATAAGGTGCCTTGTAACGTGCCTTATAACGTGCCTTATAATGCGCGTTACCTGACACGGCTTGCCATAATGATGCCCTGCCTATGCCTTTATATGGGCATCTGTACCTTTACCGTGGAACCTAACGCAAGTGACATTACCGCAGTTTAGTAAACATGCCCCTTTGTGTTGCATCTCGCTAATTCATATCTATAGTTTACATCTATAGGCCAAGCCTTGCTGTTAGAAGTCAAACTGCCAACAGACACATTGGTCATCTCTAGCCATAATTTCTGAGAAGATTTCTGGAAGTATAGACATTCCGCCTTCACAAGGAGTGGAGGAGTAGCCTAATGGTTACAGCACTGGTTTGGGAACCAGTACCAGGGTTTGATTCCTACTAGCACTCCTTGCGACCTTGGGTAAGTTATTTATCCCTCCATTGCCTCAGAAAATCCAAGTTCTCAACATCCCTGTTTAATGTACATTGCCAAATTTAACCCTTTCCAGGCCGAGCCCAAAACTCTCGGGATCCAAAATTCTGACTAAATATTCTTTTCAAATGGTATATAATACATGACCATAGCAGAAGGAAAATCACTATTAGAACATATTGAATAAGACAGGTACAATTTTCCTGAAATATGCAAAAATTAACCCGGCTGCAGAATGTGGATTAAAATTTTAAAGTAGGCCTTCAAAGGGTTTTAAAATGTAAACCGCTTTGACTGAAATGATAAAGTGGTATGAAAAACCTGTTAAATAAATAAGTATATCTGTTTGTCTAGCTGTTTCAGTTAAGGTAAAGTGGTATGAAAAACCTGTTAAATAAATAAGTATATCTGTTTGTCTAGATGTTTCAGTTAAGGTATGACCATCGCTTCTCTCCCACAAATCTTTCTAGGCTGCCAGGTTATTCTCATTCCTTATATTGCTAACCCTTGCAGAGGGCTCTGGTAACCCCATGTAGGCCATCTTGGCATTCACTATGGCTGTTATCAGTCCTAACATGTGAATGGATAAATATGGGAGAATTGTTCTTTACTTAAAGAAACTCAAGAAGCTGTTGCTTCTTTGAAAACTGTGTCTCATGAGCATGAACTAAAGAAACAGCCTCTGCAAGAAACTAATTTGGCTTTAAAGAGAATATGCTTAAGAGATTTTTAAAAAAAGGAGAGTTGTGGAGAATGCCATTTGTTCTTGTAATCTTTGTTCAATTAATTTTCCTAAATCACCTCTAATTTTATCAAGAGGAATGTTTAAAAAGTATTTGATAGAGGTTTTTGCAGACCCCAAATGAGTACATTTCTCCCATTTCTAAAGTTCACTGTCTCCCAGTGGGGAAAAAGACTGTCTCAGAACAAGTCTGTTAAGTGTTACTGCTATGCTAGAGAGTTCAGAGACCGAAGCTGTAGTGCCAGCTCCTTCGTAAGTGATCTATGTATGTATTGTGGATAGAGACTGGATTTTGAAGATATATATTTTTAAAAAGACATGTTTCCTTTTTTAGGTTGCTCCACTAACATTTTTCTGTATCTTGTTAGAAAAATACAGAAAAGGTTTTGTGAATTCTTGCTTCTTAAACCTGGTGTTTTGTAGTTAGACATTTACAAAGAAATTTCAGATAAAACAAGGCTTCTAAGTTTAGATCTGCTAAGTATATTTTCTTTCAGCCAAAAGATTTTACCTCATTTATTAATACTAGAATGTTATCTGAGGCTCCAGTAGTCTCTTCTGAAGTGCTGGTTTCATAATTGTTATTCAGTTTGTTAACCTGTAATGTTATCATTGCCATCTATTATTCCTCTATAAGAAATGTAATGTTTCTTTTTCTAAGTTTCCACTAACTCTTTATTATTGTGGGCTGTAACATTGAGCATTTCCATTTATTTTCCTTGGATTTTCTTTTCCTTTTCTAATTTTGAATAAGATCATTCTTATACCTTCTCTTTACAAGTTTATTTTTCTTGGTTATGATTTTAAAAATTCCTAAATATAAAGTATAAAAAAGTGGCAGCCAGATGGAATAACCACTAGTGTTGGTGAACAATGGAATGCTGAGTTGTATGAGTGAATTGTGAGTCTAGTATATTCATATCACCTGATAATTGGTAAATTTAAAATGCAATGCTGCATCGGGATTTGTACTGCTGAAGAGGAAGTGAGTATGGGGAGAGAGCTGTGCATTATATGTAGATAAGTTCTGGTTTTCCTATGGAGCTGTGATTTGCTGGTAGTATATAAGACATTTTTAACAACCAGATTTTTGCCCCAAGAAGATCGAATTTTAAATACATAAATATATGGATTATTTTTCTGCACTCTAGTAACCGGGGTATCCAGGATGCCCGGGCTCTGCGCTCTCGACCTCCACCAACCCCCTTCTCCTCACCCAGAAACATCCAAAAGTCCTAACCTCCCATGCTCGAACAAAACAGCACACACAAAATATTTGGTGGCAAACTTTGGTTGCAGCTTTATTAACAAAGATTTTAACATCAGCCCAAACCCATGCCAACATAACCAGCATGATGTCAACAGATGACTCCCCCCACCCCTTTCCGGACAATGCCCCCCACCAGCTGTATTTTTAGCAAGGTGGTGCATCATCCTCCCCACCCCTTGTCACTGCCACCATATTAGTAGCAAAGACCAGCTCCCCTTTCCTTGCAGCAGGTGGAGACCCAAACCGAGATCTCCCGCCCCCCACCCCGGGAAGCACTTCGTTCCCTTGAATCTACACTCTCGCCATTAGGCCCCGCTGGCTCGGCGAGCGCTGACTCGGGACCCCACCATCCCCCTCCAATCCCCCCCCCCCAGCTGCGACAACCTTCCCCAAAACGCCCTAGAAAGGATGGGAGGGCGGGAACCAAATCCACTGCCAGTCCTGCGGGGTGAGGGGAAAAGACTGAGTAGCGGAGCCAGTCCTCCTCCCGCTCAACCCTCCCCACGCCCCCCCCCCCCCCAAGCAACTTCTAGCATTTTTAGAGCCAATTTCCTTGAACAGGAAGGGCAGTTGTTTTTTAAAGTGTGAGAAAACGGTGATATTGAGGTAAATTGCTGTTTCCTAGGTATACTTAGGTAGATAGAATCACTAAAAAGGACAATCTAGCAGAATAATATAAAATACTAATCATAGGGCTTTTTGAAAAACACTTTCCTTTGGTATAGGCAAGAGTTTTCTTTACTGAGGGGAATCAGATAGCAAAATTAGCCTCTGCAGGTAAGTAAGCACAACTTTGCTTATAAATTTGATGACTTAAAGCGTGGGACAAAAGAAATTGTGGATTATTTGGAAAATTCTTAATTCTAAAGCTTTAAGTCAAGCCAGTAACTACTATATGCTGTTAAAGATTTTAAAATAAAGTTGCCCTAATGCAGGGGTTCTCAACCAAGACCTCAGTACATACCTAGGCAGTCAGGTTCTCAGGATAACCACAATGAATATGCATGAGAGAGATTTGCTTGCTGTTGCCCCTATTGAATATAAATATCTCTCATGCATATTCATTGAAGCTATCCTGAAAACCTGACTGGCCAGGAGTGTTCTGAGGGCTGGGTTAATAACCCCTGTCTTAGGGGTATGTTTACTAAATGGCGCTAACAGCGCAGCTGTGATGTTATCGCGCGACACGTGACGTTATTGCGCAATAATGGTGCATTACAATGCGAGAACATCACGTATCGCGCGATAACATCTCCGGTGGCGTTAAGGTGCGCAGAGGATGGAGTTGGGTTCCCCAGAGGGCAGAGATAAGGGGTCAATGGGTGGAGAGTGGGCGGGGAGAGGCTCCATGCACACTAATGCCATGAAATGAAGGTCTGAAAATTAGCGCCAGTGAAAACATTGCTTTAGAGGCACATTTGCAGGAGAGAGAAACCATTTCAGTCAGCAATGTACAGCAAAGCCAGGGAGACCAAGAAAAGTGATAGTAGTGATTCATGTGCAGCAGCAGCATAGTGGCCACGTACAAAGGGTACGACGGCGAGGCTGCAAATGGGTTTCAGGGGGCTGAAGGCAGGACATGCAGTGGGGCAGCTTGGGCACAGGGTGGACTAGGCAGATGCCTAGGTGGCACATAGGAACACAGAAACTGCAAATCAGCAAGCCAGCAACTGACCAAGGTCAAACATGCCCTATCTACACTCTGACTGTTAGGCCCCGCTGGCTCGGTGAGCACTGGCTCGGGACCCCACCATCCCCCTCCACCCCCCCCCCCCTAGCTGTGTCCCACAGTATCCAGGGGACATCTCCCAGCAGGTACCCCAAAGGGCACATAACAGTGACAGGCAGTGCCGGTGGGAAGCGCGGATGTCTATGTAGGCACCCCTACCCCAGATCCCACACCATAGGCAGCCATCTACTGGCACACTGGATGGCCTGGGACTGTGCACCACCAGCACCACCGGCATAAGGGCATGTCAGCATGGTGGCAGAGGGGTGCTGGTGGTGGAGGGGGCAGTGGCATCTGCCCACAACACACCAAGGCCAAGCCCTGTTCAGGTGGGTGCTGTGCACTGCAACAAAGTCTGTCTGATGAACAGTCATGATATCCCCAGGGAATGATGTGCCTCTGTGACAACAGTTTGGTGCAGTACGCACAGCCAGTATATTCATGGGCAGAAGGCCACAGGTTCAAGTCCCAGCTGTGGCCCCTGCAGACCTGATCCCTGCATTTTACCCAGTACTAAACCATATTAATAAATATGGAATCTTTATTGCTGATAAAAGAAACATGCCATAAACGCCTATACTGTACCCCACAGAGCACATACACCATAAACATGTGCAATCCCTAGAGCAGAGTTTCCCAACTCCTGTCCTGGAGGGCCAAACACCATTCAGGTTGTCAGGATGTCCCTAATAAATATGCATGAGATGTATTTACATGCACCGCCACCATTATATGCAAATGTATCCATGCATATTCATTAGGGACAGCATGAAAACTTAAACCATGTTTGGCCCACCAGGACCGGAGTTGGGAACCTCTGCCCTAGAGCAGCGGCCAACAGGGGCACAAACACCCACACCCACAGGCTCCACTATCCAGTGGCTCATGGAGAGTCAGGCTGTTGGGCCCTGTGCGGAACAGCATCTACCAATACTAGCACCTGCATACCTTAGCAATGCTTTCTGCTATCTGTGGAGTGTGTTTCAGGTTTTGTTTCTGACACTGTTTAACACCCCGGGGAGTGACCCTAACAGTATTGAGTACCATAGCAATGCCTGCACTGTACCCAGGACTGGTGTGGCGGCCAGGGCTGCCAACCACCTCTATATTTGCACAATGCTGAAATAGGTGTAGGAGTGTGCGTATGTCTATCCAGTGTTATGTGGCTGCCTACACCTTACTGAGCCCACAAAGCTTGCACTGTTTCCAGTGTTAGCCTGCCAATGTGCATAATGAGGACCAAGGTACTGTGGGTATGGCACGGACACGGCGGCTTGAGCAGGATGCATCTGCACAGGGCATAGGGCAATGGCTGGGACATTGTAGTGCCTGGCCACCACCTGCACAGACAGGGTGGCCACAGCATGTCATGCTGGGAGGTCACTCTCACCCTGACTAAGCAGTGACCACGGCATGTCTAGGTTCCCTCATAGTGCTATACAGTATTTCTCTCAAGTAATATCTATAGGTTCCCTTTTCTGGGGTCCAATCACTGACATACCTGCTTGGTGTGTGTGCTCACATCCCATTTTTGGGTGCACACAGTTCCTCCAGGAACATGCACTATGTACTAGCTAGCAGACTGTCTGCAGTTAGCATGTGTATGGCTGGAGCACCTTGCAGGGTGCAGCAGGTGGAGACTGACTGTGCCCTCTGCTGGTGAATGTCAGATAAGGGGGGGGGGGGCAAATGACCTTTTCTAGACCTACTGCCCAATGTGATGTGTATAGATTTGCATTGACTGCCCTGTAGGGTGCCCATTCCCCAGCAGGACTGGGGTTGATGGTCCCCTCTACTGTCACCACTGCAGAGATGTAGAATATGGATCTGTTGGTGGGTGGTGCTACATAATCTGCTTTGGGGTCCAAATACCACCCTTCACTTATAACATGCGACCATCACACCCACACAGGATATGTACTACTCTGGGTGCATCATAGTCCACAAGGGCTAGACGTGACTGGAAAATATAGATGGACACAGATGTACCCTAGGTGTGTCTGCAGGGACTACCCATCACACACTAGCACTGATGGTGACCTGCAGTGCAGCCTACCTCAGCCAAGGCAGGTGCTGCGGACCTGGTGCTGGGCGCCCCACCTCGCCCTCAGGATGAGCACAGGAAACGCACAATGTCACGGTCTGTAGCTACTCTGTGCCAGTAACACACACGGTCAGTTCCCCCTACCAGGCTGGGGTGCTAAAGAGGCGCATACCCCATCTTGTGATTAGATGTAGGCTGCTGATCTGCATGTGCAGTGCATCATGGGTACGGATGGGTTTACCCTATCCTGGTAACCACAGCAGACAGTTTATGTGGTGACCTTCAGTCTTTCTGTAGCCAACCAGCAGTGTGTTAGATGTTATGGAGATGGAGCCTACTGGTTACTTCAATGACTGCAGAGGCAGAGGTCATGGGTTTGATCCCACAGTGGTGTTATTTAATAAGGCTGTCTGAGGCATTTCTTTTAATTTAAATCAGTGCTGCCAGCAAAAACACCCTCACAGTGCCATAGCCTAAGGCATCCTATAAAGCGCCCTATAGGGCACATTATAAGGTGCCTTGGCGGACAGGGCACTTTATAATGTGTCCTATGGAGTGCCTTATAGGTCGCCTTATGCAGCACCTTAGGTTACGGCACTGAGGATGTTTTTGCTGGCAGCACTGATTTAAATTTAAAAAAGGAAATGCCTCAGACAGCCTTCTTACATAACACCACTGCAGAACCAAACCTCTGCCCTCTGCCTCCACAATCATTGCAGTAATCAGAGGATTACATCTTTATTGCTTCTAACACTGTGCTGGCATGAACTTAGGGTTAACGTGCGTTAACATGCCACGGCACACACTATCGCGCGATACAGATTCTTGCTACCTTGCCGCCAGAACGCTCACTCCTTATATGGCTTTCTTCACATTATCACTGCAACTAGCGCCAGTAACATTAAGATGGTTTAGTAAACATACCCCTTAGTGTCAGATGTTTAAAATAAAAAGGGCATTCAGGGAGGACAAGGCCATAGCTGAGAAACTACAGGGTATGTTTACTAAACAGCGTTAACGTCGCAGTGGGGACATTATCGCGTGATAAGTAACGTTATAATGTGATATGTTAAATTACCATGCGATAACATTACTTATTGCGCGATAACATCTCTGATGGTGTTAAGGCGCACAGAGGGTGGAGTAAGTCTCTCCAGAGGGCAGAGAGAAGGGTTCAATGGGCGGAGAGTGAGCGGGGAGAAGCTCCAGGCACACTAACGCTGTGAAATGAAGGTCTGAAAATTAACACCAGTGAAAACCTCACGTTAGAGGCACATTTGCAGGAGAGAGAAACCATTTCAGTCAGCAATGTACAGCAAAGGCAGGGAAACCATGAAAGGGATAGTAGTGATACATGTGCAGCAACAACATAGTGCCCAAGCACGAAAGGGCACGACGGTGAGGCTGCAAATGGGGTACAGGGGGCTGAAGATGGGACATGCAGTGGGGCAGCTGGGGCACAGGGTGGACTAAGCAGATGCCTAGGTGGCACATAGGAATGCAGAAACTGAAAATCAACAAGACAGCAACTGACCAAAGTCAAACATGCCCACGAGTGTGTGTCCCACAGTGTCCCAGGGGACAGTATCCAGTAGGTACCCCAAAGGGCACATAACATGGACAGGAAGTGCCAGGGGGAAGCGCGGATGTCTATGTAGGCACCCCTACCCCAGATCCCACACCATAGGCAGCCGCCTACCGGCACACTGGATGGCCTTTGACTGTGCACCACCAGCACCACCGACATAATGGCATGTCAGCATGGTGGCGGAGGGGTGCTGGTAGTGAAGGAGGCAGTGGCACTTGCCCACAGCACACCAAGGCCAAGCCCTGTTCAGGTGGGTGGCATGCAGTGCAACAGACAAGTGCTGTCTGATGAACAGTAATGGTATCCCCAGGGAATGACCTGCCCCTGTGGCAACAGTTTGATGCAGTACACACAGCCAGTGTGTTCAGGGGCAGAAGGTCACAGGTTCAAGTACCATCTGTAGCTCCCACAGACCATGTCCCTATATTTTACCTTACAGCGCACATACACCATAAACATTTGCAGTCCCTAGAGCAGAGGTTTCCAACTGCAGTCCTGGAGGGCCAAACACCATTCAGGAGTTCATGCTGTCCCTAATAAATATGCATGAGATGCATTGCTATGCAGTGCCCCCATTGAATGCAAATGTATCTCATGCATATTCATTAGGGACAGCCTGAAAACCTGAATGGTGTTTGGCCCTCCACGACCGGAGTTGGGAACCACTGCCCTAGAGTATTCGGCCAACAGGGGCACAAACACCCACACCCACAGGGTCCACTATTCAAAGCCTCATGGAGAGTCAGGCTGTTGGGCCCTGCGCGGAGCAGCAGCTACCAATACTAGCACCTGCATACCTTAGCAATGCCTGCACTGTACCCAAGACTTGTGTGGTGGCCTGGGCTGCCAACCACCGCTATCTTTGCACAATGCTGAAATAGGTGTGGGAGTATGTGTATCTCTATCCAGTGTTTTGTGGCTGCCTACACCTTACTGAGCCCCCAATGCTTGCACTGTTTCCAGTGTTAGCCTGCCAATGTGCATAATTAGGATCAAGGTCTTGTGGGTATGGCCCGGACACTGTGGTCGGGGCAGGATGCATCTGCACAGGGCATAGGGCAATGGCTGGGACATTGTAGTGCCCAGCCACCACCTGCACAGACAGGGTGGCCACAGCATGTCATGCTGGGAAGTCACTCTCACCTTGACTGAGCAGTCACCATGGCCTGGCTAGGTTCCCCCATAGTGCTATAACAGTGTTTCTTTCAAGTGATATCTATGAGTTTCCTTTTTTTTGTGCCCAATCACTGACATGCTTGCTTGGTGTGTGTGCTTACATCCCACTTTTGGGGGCACACAATTTCTCCAGGAACATGTACTAGCTAGCAGACTGTCTGCAGTTAGCATGTGTATGGTTGGACCACCTTGCAGGGTGCAGTGGGTAGAGACTGACTGTGCCCTCTGCTGGTGAATGTCAGATTGTGGTGGGGAGCAGCTGAGCTTTTCCAGACCTGTCTGCTACTGCCTTATGGAATACGTACAGATCTGCATTGACTGCCCTGGAGGGTGCCTATTCCCCAGCAGGACTGGGGTGGTGGTCTCCTCTGCCTCTGATGTAGAATGTAGAGCTGTGTGTGGGAGATCCTGTCCCCCACCCTATCCCAGACCAAAACCGTGGACAGCAAGGGAAGAATAGCTTTTTTTGGACAATTTAAGCCAATGGCCCGACACAGGCCGTGTTTCGTTTTGTCTTCATCAGGGGCTGGCTTAACTAAAACATATAAAACATATAAAAAACAATTTAAAAGATGATAAAAGTAAAATTAACAATTATATGAACATAGGAGGACTTAAGAGGGATAACATCAATATTATTGTAAAATGTGTTAAACATGAATAAAAATTAATAAAAATTGAAATATAAAAGCACAGAATTGTATAATACAGTCGGAACAAATAAACCATGAATGAACATGTATAACTGTAATGCACAATTTAACAACTCAAAAAAACATAAACAATTTTATATATAACACATATGTAAATAAATAAATAAATACATAAAAATTATGTATAAAAACTACCTCTGTATGTACTTGTATATTCAATGTGTATGATCAGTACATCCATCTTTAAAGGTGATCAGTTGATAAGCTTATTATGGACTACTCAAGCAAGGATAAAGGATTACTATGATATTTTAACCGAAAATTGTTGTACAAAGAAACGAATCAGTGGAATCACTAAACGAACGTGCAATGTTATTATCCTATATATAGCTAAACAGCCCATATATAAATATCAAAAATTTGTTGTATAAAATCACTTTTAAACCAATTTAAAAATACCTGTATGGGCAGAACCCAATGTTGTGTGTGTGATATATATATTTTCTTAGATGTTCTTCCAAAGTGAAATAGTATTCTCCAGAATCGCCACTGTTATTAAACTATAAAAGGAAAATGCCCAAATATTATTTCAGGGCTTGAAAAATCTAAAATGACGCAAATGCAGCTTTATTCATGTATCTCATATTATATGGAGAGAAAGAATTATGTACTGCCGGCACTGCTCCAAAGTCATGCAAATGTTTAGGACTTTAAAAACGTATTTGTCTAGCTTTACATTACTAGGACTATTACTATTTCATCCCATTACTTCTTACAACGGAACCCAGATATTTTGTGCTTTGTTAACCTTTATATAAAATCATTTTCTAGACCCAAATCATAGGCACCCTTATTGCTGATGGCCACTCAATGTGCAGTTTACTCGAGTGTTGGATGGGAAGTTTGAATCTCTTATTATTATAAAACTCTGTGTCTTTGAATTTAAAATTGCTTAGTAAACCTTAAAAAATGCTATCACAGTGCCATAACCTTAAGGTGCCTCATAAGGCGCCCTATAGGGCACCCTATAAAGCACCCTATAGGGCACATTATAAGGTGCCTTGGCGGACAGGGCACTTTATAATGTGCCCTATGGGGCGCCTTATACAGCGCCTTATGATGCACCTTAGGTTACGGCACTGTGAGGGTGTTTTTGCTGGCAGCACAGATTCAAATTAAAAGGAAATCCCTCAGACATCCTTATTAAATAACACCACTGTGGGACTGAACTCATGACTGCTGCCTCTACAGTCATTGTCATAACTGGTGGGCTACATCTCTATAGCTTCTAACACAGCGCTGGCATGGACTTAAAGCTACCGCGCGTTAATGAGCCAAGACGCCCTCTATCGCACGATACAGATTCTTGCTACCTTGCCACCAGAATGCCCACTACCTTATATGGCACTCTTCACATTAACACTGCAACTAGCGCCGGTAACATTAAGACGGTTTAGTAAACATACCCCTAAATGAATTCTTTGCTTTGGTCTTTACTGAGAAAGATATAAGGAAGCTACCCATGGCAGAAAAGGTTTTTAAAGGTGAAGAGTCAGAAGAGCTGAATGAAATCTCAGTGAACCCAGAAAATGTAGTAGAATAAATTAATAAACTAAAGAGCATCAAATCACCTGATCAGATTGTATACACCCAAGATTGCTGAGAGAAATCAAAGATGAAATTGAAGAGTTACTATCAGTGATTTTTAACCAAATCATCTAAGGTACTAGAAGACTGGAGAGCGACCAGCGTAAAGCCGATTTTTAAAAAGGGCTTCAATTGACGATCTGGGAAAATACAGACCAATTACCTTAATGTCAATGCTAGACAAAATGGTAGAAACCATTATTTAAAATAAAATTACTGGACACATGGACAGACTAGGGGTATGTTTACTAAACCGTCTTAATGTGCGCTCTGTGACATTATTGGGCGATAAGGTACCTTAATGGCGATTTATCAGGTGCACGGGTACCTTAGCGCGCGATAACGTGCGCAGGTGCGCAAACGAGCGCTGAAGGCGGGGAAGGCTCCCCTGGGGCGGAGAGAAGGGGTCAATGGGTGGAGAGTGGGAGGGGAGAGGCTCCCCGCACACTAATGCTGTGAAATCCAAGGCTCAAAACTAACGCCAGTGAAACCCTGGCGTTAGAGCTGATTTAAAAGGAAAAGAAACCATTTACGTCAGCAATGTACAGCAAAACCAGGGAAACCTACAAAAAGTGATAAGTGTGATACATGTGCACGGAACAAAAGGGCAAATAAACATTGAAAATGTACAGAGGAAAATGTAAAAATAAAATAACCAAGCTGGCCAATAGTGATATCAATGGGAAACATCACAAAACACTCCCAAGAAAGCTCCAAAAAAAAGATGAATTTTGGAAGGTTCTATGCTCCGTCCCCATATAAGGTGAATGAGCCCACAGTGAAATTGCGCTGAGCAGGGTTTCCGACTCCATTGGCCAGGTTTCCTATAGCATGCACATGTTCCACAACAGCAGGGTGGGCATGTCGGAACGGGCAACTGGACAGATGCTGGAAAAGGGGACACAGAGGGCTGCAGGCGGTACATGCTGCGGTGCAGCTGGCCCACAGTGCAGACTAGGGTGATGCCTAGCTGGCCCATAGGAATGCTGAAACAGTAGAGCAGCCAGACAGCAACTGCTGAGGGCCCAACATGGGCACGAGTGTGCTTCCCACAGTGTCACAGGAGATAGTACCCAGCAGGTACCCCGAAGGGCACGGAACATTGGCAGGCGGTGCTGGGGGGAAGCGTGGACAGCTATGCAGGCATCCCATCCCAGAACCCACACCATAGGCAGCCGCCTACCCGCACACTAGATGGCCTGAGACTGCGCTCCACCAGCACCAGGGCATGTCAGCATGGTGGCAGAGGGATACTGGTGGTGGAGGGGGCAGTGGTAGTTGCCCAGAGCAGACCGTGGCCTAGCCCTGTGTAGGTGGGTGCCATGCACTACAACAGACAGGCCCTGTCTGACGAACAGTCATGGTATCACCAGGGAATGCACTGTCTCTGTGGCAACACAGTGGTGCGGTGCACACAGCCAGTGTGTTCAGAAGCAGAAGGTCACAGGTTCAAGTCCCAGCTGTGGCTCCTGCCAACCCAGTCCCCCTATTTTACCCACTACTAAACCGTGATAATACAGACAGAACCTTTATCGCAGATGACGTAAACATGCCCAAAACACCTACATTTTACCCTACAGAGCACAGACACCATAAACATGCACATTACCTAGAGCAGAGTCTCCCAAATGCAGTCCTGGAGGGCCAAACACCATTCAGGCTCCATGCTGTCTCTAATAAAGATGCCTGTTCTGCATTTCTATGCACCGCCCCCATGGTATGCAGATGTATCTCATGCATATTCATGAGGGACAGCATGAAAACCCGAACAGTGTCTGGCCCACCAGGACTGGAGTCGGGAACCTCTGTCCTAAAGCAGCAGCCAACAGGGGCAGACACACCCACACCCACAGGCTCCATTATCCAATGCCTCCTGAAGAGGCAGGATGTTGGGCCCTGTGTGCATCTCCCAATACTAGCACATGCATACCTTAGCAATGCCACCCTAAACCTGGGAATACAGTACACAGCTATCAAAAGGTTGCTATGATTACTGGCAGATAGCAATTCCGAGGTTAAGTACAATTTTCTGAGTGAGCTGCAGCATAGCAACCTTTCTGATGTCTGTGGAGTGTGCTACAGGTCTTGTGTCTGACAGTGTTTAAAACCCTGGGGGGTGACCCCAACAGTATTGTGTACCATAGCCATGCCTGCACTGTGCCCAAGACTGGTGCGGTGGCCAGGGTTGCCAAACACCTCTATAGTTGCACGATGCTGGCATGGGTGTGGGGAGTGTGTGTCTGTCTATCCAGTGTGTGGTGGCTGCAAACACCCTCCACCGCCATACTGCTAGCACTGTTGCCAGTATTGGCCTGCCAATGTGCATAATGAGGAGCAAGGTACTGTGGGAATAGTCAGGATAGGGTGGCCGGGCCTGGATTCGTCTGTACATAGCATAGGGCAATGGCTCGGACATTGTAGTGGCCGGCCACCACCTGCATGGACTGGGTGGCCACAGCATGTCCTGCTGGGAGGTCACTCTCACCCTGATGGAGCAGTGACCACGGCATGGCTAGGTTCCCCCATAGTGCTATATAGTATTTCTCTCATGTGATATTTATGGGTTCTCTTTTGGGGCCCAATCACTGACTTATCTGCTTGGTGTGTATGCTGACATCCCAGTTCTGGGTACATGCATTTCCTCCAGGACCATGCAGTATGGACTAGCTAGCAGACTGTCTTCAGCTACTATGTGTCTTGCTTGAACACCTTGCAGGGTGTAGCGGCTGGAGGCTTGCTGCTGGAGAATGTCAGATAGTGGTGGGGGACAGCTGTGCATTTCCAGGTCTACTGTCTGTCTGCTATTGCTGTATGGATGTGTACAGCTCTGCATTGCCTGCCCTGTAGGGTGTCTCCTCCCAGCAGGACTGGGGTTGATGGTCCCCTCTACTGCCACCATTGCAGGGAGGTAGAATATGGATCCTGTTTCCCACCCTGAGCCCCAGAGGGTGGGTTGTGTGGCGGTACATAATCCGCCTATGGGTCCAAACACCCCCCCACCCCCACCCCCTCCCCCACCCCCACCCCCAACCCACCCCCCTCCCCCTCCCCCACCCCCCCCCCCCACCCCCCCTCCCCCTCCCCCCCCACCCCCCCCCCCCCCGCCTCCCCGACCCCCCACCCACCCCCCCCCCCCCCCCCCCAGCCCCCCCCCCCCCCCCCCTCCCGCCCCCCCCCCTCCCCCCCACCCCCCCCCCCCCCCTCCCCCACCCCCCCCCCCCCCCCACCCCGCCACCCCCCACCCCCCCGCCCACCCCCCCCCTCCCCCCCACCCCACCCCACACCAACACCCCCCACCCCCCCCCCACCCCAACACCCCCCCCCCCCACCCCCCTCCCCCACCCCCCCACCCCCTCCCCCACCCCCCACCCCCACCCCCCCTCCCCCACCCCCACCCCCTCCCCCACCCCCACCCCCACCCCCCTCCCCCACCCCCACCCCCTCCCCCCACCCCCCACCCCCTCCCCCTCCCCCTCCCCCTCCCCCCCTCCCCCTCCCCCTCCCCACCCCCCACCCCCCCCCCCCACCCCCAACCCCCCGCCCCCTACCCCACCCCCACCCCCCCTCCCCCACCCCCACCCCCCACCCCCACCCCCCCCCCCCCCCCCCCACCCCCCCCCCCCCCCCCCCCACCACCAAACACCCCACCCCCCCACCCACCCCCACCCCCCCCCCCCCACCCCCACCCCACCCCCCACCCCCCCCCACCCCCACCCCCCCTCCCCCCCCCCACCCCCTCCCCCTCCCCCTCCCCCTCCCCCACCCCCACCCCCCACCCCCACCCCCATCATGTAACCATGGCACCAACACAGGACATGCACTATTCTGGGTGCATCATAGCCAATAAGGGCTTGACATGACTGAAAAATACAGAAGGACACAGATGTATCCTAGGTGTGTCTGCAGGAACTACCCATCACACACAGTAGCACTGATGGGGACCTGCAGCATGGCGTATTTCAGCCATGAAAGGTGCTGTGGACCTGGTGCTGGGCGCCCCACCTCACCCTCAGGGTGAGCACAGTACCCCCACAATGTGGCGGTCTGTGGATACTCTGTGCCAGTACCACACACAGTCAGTTCCCCCTACCAGGCCGAGGTGCTGTGGGGGTGCATACCCCATCTTGTGCCCATCTGTCGACTGCTGATTTGCATGTGCAGTGCATCATGGGTACGGGTGGGTTAACCCTATCCTGGTAACCACAGCAGACTGTTTGTGTGGTGACATGCAGTCCTTCTGCAGCCAGCCAGGGGTTTGTTGGCAGCTGTAGCCCACTGGTTACTTCACTGTCTGTGAAGTCAGAGGTCATGGGTTCAAACTCATGGTGGGGTTATTTGATAGGGCTGTCTGAGGCATTGTCTATTTTTAATGCACAGTAGGGCTGCCAGCAAAAACACCCTCAGAGTACTGTAACCTTAAGGTGCCTCGTAAGGTGCCCCATAAGGCACCTTATAGGGCGCCCTATAAGCGCCTTATAGGGTGCCTTATAAGGCGCCCTATCAAGCGCCTTATAAGGTGCCTTATAAGGTGTCCTATAGGGGACATTATTAGGTGCCTTGGTGGACAGTGCACTTTATAATGTGCCCTATGGAGTGTGTTATGGGGTGCCTTATGTGCCACCTTAGGTTATGCCACCGTGAGGGTGTGTTTGCTGGCAGCACTAATTAAAATAAAAGTAAAATGCCTCAAAAAGCACTACTTAAACAAAAAGGTTGATGCCTCAGCCAGCCTTATGCATTAGGTACACTGGGGGATTGAACCCATAACCCCTATACCATCAGTCAGTGTATTAACCATTGTGCTACACCTCTGCTTCTATGTTTGCATGTCTGCACGCCTACCTAAGATTATCGCGCGTTAACATGCTTAGCGGCATTTCGCCCGATAAAGTGCGCAGCGCGCGTTATCGCGTGATAATCCCATTTTGCTACGTTAAGACCGAAACGCCCACTCCTTTTATGGCATCCTGCACACTATCGCCGGGCGCACGTTAAGGCGGTTTAGTAAACATACCCCATAGTTTAATGGGATAAAGTCAACATGGATTTAGCCAAGGGAAGTCTTGCCTCCCAGTCTGCTCCATTTCTTTGAAAGCATGAATAAACATGTTGATTAAGGTGAGCCAATTGACATAGTATATTTGGACTTTCAGGAAGCATTTGACGAAGTCCCATATCAGAGACTCCTAAGGAAATTAAAAAGTCATGTCATGGGGGGGGCGGAGCCTGATGTCCAGCGGGTTAGACGCTTCGCGCTGAAGCTCCCGAGAGGCCTACTCAGAATCCTGACTTAATACCTACATAAACTTAATATTTTGCTCCGAACTTACCGGGGTACCTCGGGGGGATGGCGGCCCACAAACCAGCGCGCTTAGACTTCGGGTCTCCCTCTTCTTCACACGGAAAACGCTCCAAAACAGAGTTGTCTTCCCCACAAAAGATAGTTCCACTTCGGGAAAACCCCGAAATGCAACGGGAGATCTTGGAGGAAATACGCGGTGTGAAGGAACTGGTACAGTCCAACGGAGAAGCGCTCCGAGCCATGCGAGAAGACTTCGGTATGCTTCAGGACCGGCTTGAAGGTCTTTCACTACGGCAGGACAATATGGCGGGGGTCCTCGACTCGCACGCGGTGCGCTTGGAGAAACTGGACAAGGCTGAGCGTCAGATACAGAATCTTCAAAAAGAGTTAGAGGATAGCAATAATCGAGCCCGTCGCAACAATGTAAGGCTCATTGGAGTACCGGAGGGGGCGGAAGCAGGAGATATAAGAGAATTCCTGGTCAAAACTCTTCCCTCCTTGCTGAAGATCACTTTTCACAGAGATCTGGAAATTGACCGAGCACATCGTGTTCCTACCAACATGGCGCTCAATAGGACGACCCCCCGGCCTATCATCTTTCGATTACTGAGATATCAGCAAGTTGAGCAAATTCTAAATGCTGCCCGGGCGAATCATCATCTGGAGTTTGAAAGTCATAAAGTCTCCTTCTTCCCTGACTTGGCAAAGCCCACAGTTGACCGTCGGAAGAGACTCCTTGCTTTTCGCCCTAGACTTCAACAGCTACAGGCTCGCTTTGGCCTATTGTATCCAGCGAAGCTCAGAGTGACTCTCCATAACCAAACTAGAACATTCGAAGATCCTGATCTACTAGCAACATTTTTAGATTCCAAAGAAGCAGACCAGATGCGCTAATCCAGCAACTTGGATCTGTAATCCGCCGGATCTGCCCGCCATTTTGAATGGCCCGACGCGGTGATCACAGCCTGGAACAGAGACTGCCTGGACTTTTCTTTCTTTCTATATATAACTTTCTTGGTCTCCTATCCCTCCATGATGTGCACCTCGGTTGGATTCGGAACACGCACAGCTATATAGGTTATATGTTTCAATTTAGGCCTTCTCTGGGGTTTCTCCCCGCAGACATATGGTCGCCAGTAATTTCTGGGGTTCTGCTTCTTCTCTAATGCACTTCGGTGCTTATTTTTTTTATATGGGGCGCTTTATTGTTTTTCATTAGCTTATTTTCTATCATGTCATGTGTACAGCCATATACAGTTAATATGAGGGACATTGTGAAATTATGTGCGTTATCATGTTCTTTTTCAGAATTTTTAACCCTTCTGAATGGCCTTATGTAAGATCTTATCACTGAACGTAAAAGGCATCAATAGTCCAATCAAAAGAAAGAAAATCCTTAGCTATCTTAATCATGAGCATGCTGACTTACTGTTTCTTCAGGAAACGCATTTAAACTCCGCTGAAACACTGAAACTTAATGCTAAGCCTTACATGGTGGCTGCCTACTCTCCCGTGGGGTAGCCATCTTGGTTAAGAAGTCTTTGCACGCTACTGTAATGGATACTAGCTCTGATAAGGAGGGTAGATGGGCCCGTGCACACCTTAAGGTTGGAGATAGTGAATTCACGTGTATTTGTATTTATGCTCCGAATGTGGATAACCCTGCTTACTATGCAAGTCTTGCGCAGTTGGCACAGGCCTCTGCCAATACTCCATTAATACTTGGCGGCGATTTCAACCAAGTACTTGATCCTTTGATAGATAGACTGCCGCCTAGAACGAGTGGTCCACTCAAGAGTCTTGATACCCTTACAGCTCTGATGAAAGATCTTGCGTTAGTAGATATATGGAGGCTGCTTCACCCCTCCGACTTAGAGTTCACCTTTTTCTCAGCCCCCCATCACTCACAATCTAGAATAGATTTTCTTCTTATCTCCAAAGCACTGATATCCCAAGTGGACACGGCTAGGATTCATCCTCTCCATATTTCAGATCATGCTGCCATATCTTTCTCATTACATGTCACTACGCAAGGTGAATATCCCCGTGCTTGGTTTTTTGGGGCATAGCTATTTCCCTAATTACGAAATACTGGAAAAATAGCTCCCATCTGAGTCCCAATGAATGGTGGAATCATGTCTGTCTCTACAGTAAATATGAGCAAATACCTCGTATGTTAGCTTCTTCCGTTCAGACCCCCCACCACTTGTCTAAATGGAAGATGCTCAATGACTATGTTCCAACTGCTAAATGCTCTCATCTGACTGTTTAAATCTGTGTAAATCTCTGTCACATGATCATTCTGTATCGCAGATACTATTTCTGTTTGTTTTGATGTACAATTACTGTTGTTTGTAAGCGCTTATATGATGATACTTATCAGCTTAGAGAAGAAGCATAGGGGTGGGGGGTAATTGGGGTTGCTTTTCCCTTATTGTATGCTTGTATTTGTTTCCTTTGGTGTGTTGTTTCTTTTGCTTGTTGTAAAATGAAAATAAACGTTTAAAAAAAAAAAAAAAGTCATGTCATAGGAGACAATGTCCTATTGAGGATTTAAAACTGGTTGAGAGAAGGAAAACAGAGAGTAAGGATAAATAGTCAATTTTCTAAATGAAAAAAGGTAAATAGTGGAGTACCCTAGGGATCTGTATTGGGACTGGTTCTTTTTAAGATATTTCTAAATAATCTGAAATGGAACAACAAATGAGGTGATTCAATTTGCAGATGATATGAAATTTAGAGCTGTTAAATCACATGTGGATTTTGAGAAACTGCAGAGAACCTCCAAATGGCAGATGAATTTTAATGTGTAGAAGTACAAAGTGATGCATGTAGGTAAAAATAACCCAAACTACAGATACACAATGCTAGGTCACGACCCATGAAAAGAAGCTGGGTGTGATCCTAGATAATACATTGAAATCTTTTCTTCAGTGTGCGGAAGAGAAAAAAAATTAGGAGTCATTAGGAAAGACACAGAAAATTAAACAAATGGTAGAATTATGCTTCTGTATTGCTCCAAGGTGAGACTGCACCTGGAATATTGTGTGCAATTCTGGTCTCTGCATCTCAAAAAAGATCTAGCGGCAATAGAAAAGGTACAGAGAAGGTCAACCAAAGTCATAAAGGGGAGGGTATGGAATAGTTTAGTTCAGTTTATTAAAATTTGATATACTTCTAAATTGATACAGCATAGCTGTTTCCAATAAAACAATACAAGAGAAAAGAAAACAGTGAAAGACAATCCATTAAAATGGAAAAGCCAGTCACACAAGAAGAGGAGGGGATAGACTCAGGCAATTGCAATGTCTGTGTAGAGAAAGCGAAGTGGAACAGATGGGTGCTAAGCGTTGGGCTAGGAGAGTTCCAAGCGGAGAGCGCGGGGGGGGGGGGGGATTGTTCCAGAGTTTAGGAGCAAGAAAAAAGAAGGCAGAATTAGATTCGAGTCTAACCTGAGAAGCAGAGGGCAGATGCAAACGATTGCTGTGAAGTGACTGAAGAACACAATGGGGAGTATGAAGGAGGATGTTTGAGGCGAGATAGGAAGGAGACCTGGAGTGAAGAGCCTTATGGATCAGAATTAGTATTTTAAACTGAATTTGGAATTGGATAGGGAGCCAGTAGTGGTTCATAAGGAGGGGAGTGATATGATCAAATTTTGAAGCATGAGAGTATCTGGACAGCAGAGTTCTTAACAATTTACAGTCTTTAGATTTCATAACTCTTAGAAGGAATGGTTGAGCAGGTTAGGGCTAGTCAGCCTAGAAAAGAGACATCTAATGGGAGATATGATAGAGGACTATAAAATCCTGAGTAGAGCAAAATGTTTAGACACTAATCAATTGTTTACTCTTTAAAAAACTACAAGGAATAGGGACACCCAATGAAGTTACAAAGTAGTATATTTAAAACAGATAGGAGTAAATTTTAAGTGCCCCCATCCAATTTTAGGAGGGGGCACTATTACATGGCCAAGCCACACACAGAATATTGGGGAGTAGGGAAGGAAGGTTAGGGCAAGTCAGGGCAGCGTGGAAGTAGGGAAGGGGACAAGCAAGAGAAGATGGGGTAAAAGTGGAATGGACGATTAGCTGGGCAGTGGGGAGGAACAATGAGAATGGGAGAGAGGACATGGGGGATCCTTTGGGATATCAACAGGCATGCTGGGCTGGGATTAGGCAGTGGGAGCTGTGGAATCATGGTTCCCATCCCTCCCATCCACTATGTTTCAGATGGTTAGAAACATAGAAAAATTATGACAGAAAAAGACCACATAGTCTTACCAGTTGGCATCAGGGTAAGAGGCAGGAACTGGAACGCCTCCCTGCCCCCCATCGCAATGCCAATTGGGCCCAGACTCACCACGTTGCAGCAGCAATATTTAAAGGAAGTCCCTGCAGGTGCATGGACACTCTCCAACTGTCCCTCCAGCTCCCTATTGGCATTGGGATAGGAGACAGGAACTGGAAAGCTTCCCTGCCCCCACCACAAGGCCAATCAGGGACGGACACATCACATTGCAGCAGCAATATAAGAAAGTGCCTCCAGGCATGTCTGTGACTGGCAGGCCCTTAGGTGGGGACCCTACCAGCACAAAAGAATGCCGATGAGCCAACTAACAACCCCAACAACCATATAAATGCATGCCGAGTAAAGTGAACAAGGACCACCACGCAAACAAGTGCCCCTAATAAGACCCTATTAATCCTATCAACACTGGTACCATCCAAAGAAGAACCTCTGGACCTCAGAACATTCACGCTCTGTACCTCTAACACACATCTCCGGTCATCCGACGACCATCCTGAACGGAAGAGGAGCACTGGAGCAGTGGAGCTAGCTGGCCGTTAAGCCCTGCCCACTGCCCCCCAACACTCTACTCCCTGTCATAGACTCTCTCTGACATAAACCCCATGCCTGAGGCCCAAGACTCACCCAGACACATCCACAGAAACACCACAGTCCAGAAGAAGACTCCAATCTCTGAGAACATACCAACTACCAGAATGCCAACCATGCTTGCGATATATGTAACCATATAACCTGTGTATCCTTCTCCTGACTACTGCCCACTACACCATCCTCATCTCCTTCTCCCAATCACCCCCACAACACTACCTAATGCTCACCAGACCCAACACTAAACAACGCCTTTTCAAACACATAATACCTACCGATTCAATCAACCAAACACCATCACCCTCTCATCACAACCATCAAATCCCCACACAGACTCTCACATGTGCACTCATAAATGCCAGATCCATCAGGAATAAAATCCCCACCATCTAATTTGTAGTCAGTGAGTAGGTCTCTGGGCAACAGAAACCTGGATCACTGACACTGACAATGTACTCCACAACCTACTCAGACCAGAGGGCTACGCCATCTTCAAATGCCCACAAAGTCATCATAAAGATGAAGGAATCCTGTTGATAACCAAATCACATCTTCACTTCCAACTTCTCACAACAGAGAGCACAGAGGAAAGAGATACCCTCACCAAAACAAATAAACTAACCCTTCTTATCTACAGGTCCCCTGCGAACACTCCATCTGACCTACCCAGTATACTAGAAAAAATTCTAGAAATACAGAAACCAACAAAGACCTCCTCATCCTAGGGGACCTCAATCTCCCCTCACTGCAATGGAAACAAGAACATAAGAACATAAGATATGCCATACTGTGTCAGACCAAAAGTCCATCAAGCCCAGTATCCTGTTTGTAACACTGGCCAATCTAGATCACAAGTACCTAGCAGTTTCCCCAAAAGAAACAGGTTCCACAATGCTGGTATGGGGCAAGCAGTAGATTTTTCTGGGTCCCTTTTAATAACGTTTTCCTCCAGGAACTTGTCCAAACCTAAACCTGGCTACACTAACAGCTTGTACTACATCCTCTGATAATGAATTCCAGAGTTTGATTACACGTTGGGTGAAAATATACTTTCCCTTATTAGTCTTAAATAGGTTACACTGTAGCCTCATTGCATGTCCTCTAGTCTTTCTATATTTTGCTGGTGTAAACAATTGATCTATGTTTACCCCTTCCACTCCATTCATTAATTTATATACCTCTATCATATCTCCCCTCAGCCATCTCTTTTCCAGTTTGAAGAGCCCTAACCTTTTTAGTCTCTCTTCATATGGGTATCTTTCTTTCCCCTTTACCATTTTTGGTGGCTCTTCTCTGTACCTTTTCTAATAATGCTATATCATTTTTAAGATATGGTGTCCAGAATTGTGCACAATATTCAAGGTGCAATCACACCATGGAACAATACAGAGGCATTATAAAATCCTTTGTTTTATTCTCCATTCCTTTCCTTATGATTCCTAGCATTATATTTGCTTTCTTGGCCACTGCTGCATACTGGGCAAAGGGTTCCAACATGTTATCCACAATGACACCTAAATCTTTTTTCTGAGTGGTGGTTCCTAATGTGGAACCTTGCATCGTGAAACCATAGTTTGGGTTGTTCTTAGGTCCATAACTTTGCACTTGTCCGCATTAAATTTCATCTGCGATTTGGATGCCCAGTCTTCCAATTTATCAAGGTCCTCTTGTAATTTTCCACAATCCTCATGGGTTTTAACAACTTTAAATAGTTTTGGGTCATCTGCAAATTTGATAACCTCACTCGTTATTCCCTTTTCCAGGTCATTTATGAATATGTCAAAAAGCAGCAGACCCAGCACAGATTCCTGGGGTACTCCACAATTCATCTTTCTCAATTGAGAAAATTGGCCATTTAGCTCTACCCTCTGCTTTTTATCTTTTAAACAGTTCCTGATCCACAATAGTACACTGCCTCCTATCCCATGACTTTAATTTTGCCAAGAGTCTCTCATGATGGACCTTGTCAAAGGCTTTCTGAAAATCCAGATACACTATATCAATCGACTCACCTTTGTCTACCTGTTTATTCACACCTTCAAAAAAGCATAACAGATTAGTAAGACAAAACCTTCCTTGGCTAAAGCCAAGTTGGCTATCTACATGTTCAGTAATTTTGTTCTTTATAATGGTCTCCACCATTTTCCCCATTACTGATGTCAGTCTCACCGGTCTGTAGTTTCCTGGATCACCCCTGAAACCCTTTTTAAAAATTGGCGTTACATTGGCCATCCTCCAATCTTCAGGTATAAGAACATAAGAACATAAGATATGCCATACTGGGTCAGGCCAAGGTCAATCAAGCCCAGTATCCTGTTTCCAACAGTGGCCAATCTAGGTCATACGTACCTAGCAGTTTCCCCAAAAGACACAGGTTCCACAATACTTGTACTGGGTCAAGCAATGATATCCTAGGTCCCTTCTTAATAATAGTGGAGGAGTAGCCTAGTGGTTAGAACACTGGCTTGGTAACCAAGCAACCAGGGTTCAATTCCCACTAGCACTCCTTGTGGCCTTGGGCAAGTCACTTAACCCTCCATTGCCTCGGAAGAAAGACCTGGCAATCTACTTCCGGTGACACTGCCAAGAAAACCCAGGAGCTTCTGGGTCGCCAGGAGTCAGGACTGACTCAAAGGCACACATTGCATTGCATTCTTAATAATGGTTTATGGATCTTTCCTCCAGGAACTTATCCAAACCTTTTTTAAACCCAGCTACACTATCAGCCTTTACTACATCCTCCGGTAACAAATTCCAGAGTTTGATTACATGTTGAGTGAAAAAAAATTTTCTTTCATTAAATAGTTTACCCTGTAGCTTCATTGCATGTCCCCTAGTCTTTCTATATTCTGATAACGTAAACAATCGATCTACGTTTACCCATTCCACTCCATTCATTAATTTATAGACTTCTATAATATCTCCCCTCAGCTGTCTCTTTTCCAGGTTAAAGAGCCCTAACCTTTTTAGCCTTTCTTCATAGGAGTATCCTTACATCCCCTTTACCATTTTGGTGGCTATTCTCTGAACCTTTTCTAATAACGCTATATCCTTTTTAAGATACGGTGACCAGAATTGCACACAATATTCAAGGTGTGGTCTCACCATGGAACGATATAGAGGCATTATAATATCTTTTGTTTTATTTTCCATTCCTTTCCTTATGATACCTAGAATTCTATTTGCTCTCTTGGCCACCGCAGCACACTGGGCCGAGGGTTTTAACATGTTATCCACAATGATGCCTAAGGGGTATGTTTACTAATCCGTCTTAAAGTGCGCTCTGCGATGTTATCGCGCGATAAGGTACCTTATCGCGCGATGATGGTGCATTTCAAGGCGCACAGGTACCATATCGCGCGATAACGCGTGCTGCGGTGCAAACGAGCGCTGAAGGCGGGGAAAGGCCCCCGGAGGGCGGAGGAAGGCTCCCCAGGGGCGGAGAGAAGGGGTCAATGGGCGGAGAGTGGGAGGGGAGAGGCTCCCTGCATACTAACGCTGTGAAATTCGAGTCAGAAAACTAGCGCCAGTGAAATCCTGGCGTTAGAAATGATTTAAAGGGAAGAGAAACCATTTCTGTCAGCAATGTACAGCAAAACCAGGGAAACCTACAAAACAGTGATAAGTGTGATACATGTGCACGGAACAGAAGGGTAAAGAAACAGTGAAAAGGACCCCAACAAAATATAGAAAAAACATAACCAAGCTGGGTAATAGTGATAGTAATGGGAAACAGCAAAAAACACCCCCAAGAAAGTACCAAAAAAGAAATATATGAATTGCGGAAGGGTCCTCACACCATCCCCATACAGGATGAATGATCCCACAAGGATATTGTGCTGTGCAGGGTGTCCCTCTCCATTGGACAGGCTCCCTGTGGCATGCACATGTCCCACAACAGCAGGGCGGGCATGTCGGAATGGGCAACTGGACAGATGCTGGGAAAGGGGACACAGAGGGCCGCAGGCAGCACATGCTGTGGTGCAGCTGGGCCACAGTGCGGATCAGGGTGATGCCGAGGTGGGCCATAGGAATGCTGAAACAGTAGAGCAGCCAGACAGCAAATGAAGAGGGTCCAGCATGGGCACGAGTTTAACCCCCACAGTGTTACAGGGGATAGTACCAACATTGGCAGGCGGTGGTGGGGGGAAGCGCGGACAGCTATGCAACCATCCTTACCCCAGAACCCACACCATAGGCATCTGCCTACCCACACACTGGACGGCTGGACACTGTGCTCCACCAGCACCACCAACAGAAGGGCATGTCGGCAGGATGGCCGAGGGTGGGGGAGGGGCAGGGGAGGGTGGGGGAGGGGGCAGTGGCAGCTGCGCACAGCGGACCATGGCCCAACCCTGTGTAGGTGGGTGCCATGCACTGCAGCACACAGGCCCTGTCTGATGAATAGTCATGGCATCACCAGGGAAGAAAGCATCTCTGTGGCCACATTGTGGTGCAGTACACACAGGCAGTGCACCCAAGAGCAGAAGGTTACGGGTTCAAATCCCAGCTGAGGGCCTGACATTCCAGGCCCCATATTTTACCCACCACTAAGCCGTGGCAGTAAAAAGCGGACCTCCAGTGCAGAGAACACAAACATGCTGCAAAGGCCCATATTTTGCCCTACAGAGCGTTGATATCATAAGCATGCGCATCACCTACACCTGAGTCCCCCAAATGCAGCCCTGAAGGGCCACAAATCACACGAGGCGCACACTGTCCTCAAGATAAGAACATGTCAACATGGCATTGCAGGGGTACGTGTGGATGACGGCCCATTGGCCGCTGCCCACAGCAGTCCATGCCCGAGCCCTGTTCAGGCGTGTGCTGTGCAGTGCAACAGACGCACTTTGCCTGGCCAACAGTCATGGCATCTCCAGGGAAGAAAATATCTCTGTGGCCATGTTGTGCTGCAGTACACACAGGCAGTGTGCTCAAGAGCAGAAGGTCACAGGTTCAAATCCCAGCTGAGGGTCTGGCATTCCAGGCCCCATATTTAACCCACCACTAAGCCATGGCAGTAAAAAGCGGACTTCCAGTGCAGAGAACACAAACATGCTGTAAAGGCCCATATTTTGTCCTAAAGAGCGTTTATATCATAAGCATGCGCATCACCTACACCTGAGTCCCACAAATGCAGCCCTGGAGGGCCAAACAACAATCTTGACCCATGCTGTCCCAAATAAAGATGTCTGTGCTGCCAGACCCTGTACCGCCCAAATGGTATGCAGATGTATCTCATGCATAGTCATTAGGGACAGCATGGAAACCCGAACAGTGTTTGGCCTACCAGGACTGGTGTTGGGAGGCTCTGTCTGAGAGCAGCGGCCAACAGGGCCGGACACACCTGCACCCACAGGCGCCATTTCCCAAAGCATCCTGGAGAGGCGGAATGTTGGGCCCTGCGTGGCGCCCCCAATACTAGCGCCTGCATACCTTAGCAATGCCACCCTAAAACCGGGGATGAGCTAAACCTATATCAAAAGGTTGCTATGAACAATGGCTGATAGCTAATCCTAAGTTAGGTACAAACTGCCCTTTGATCCGTAGCACACCAACCTCCACGATGTCTGTGGAGCGTGTAGCAGGTCTGTTGTCCAGAAGTGTCCTGCACCCTGTGGAGTGACCCCAACAGTGCTGCATAACATAGCCATGTCTGTGCTGTAACCAGGCCTGGTGAGGTGGGAAGGGCTGCAAAATGCCCCTATAGTGGCACAATGCTGCCACCGGTGTGAGAGAGTGTCTCTGTCCATCCAATGTGTGGTGGTTGCTAACACCTTATGCAGACCACACTGCTTGCAGTGATCAGAGTGTTAGTCTTCCAATGTGCATAATGAGGAGCAAGGTATTGTGGGTATAGCCTGGACAGGGTGGCCTGGGCAGGATGCAGCAGCACACGGCATAGGGCAATGGCTGGGACAGTGTAGTGCCCAGCCACCACCTGCAGGGACAGGGTGGCCACATACTGTCCCACTGGGAGGCACCCTCACCATGACTGGACAGTGACCATGGCATGGCTAGGTGCCCCCATAGCGCTACATAGCTTTACCATGAGGTGATATATATATGGGCTTCCTTTCTGGGGGCCCAATCACTGACCTATCTGCTCGGTGAGTGTGTTCACATCTCAGGTTTGTGGTGAACACCTCATCTCCAGCACTATGGACTAGCTAGCAGGCTGCATGCAGTGTCTATGTGTATTGCTCGAGCACCTTGCAGGGTGCATCAGCTGGCGACCCCCCTGTGCTTGCTGTTCGAGAAAGTCCGATAGTGGTGGGGGCCAGCTGAACATTTCCAGTCCAACTGTCTGTCCCCTATTGCCCAATGGATGTGTACAGAACTGCAGGGACCTCTCTGTAAGCTGTCTGTACCCCAGATGCATTGAGGTGGATGGTCGCCACCATCGCAGGGATGCAGATGTGTTGGTGGGGGATACTGAGCTCTAGGGGACAGTATGGATGGAACAACATAATATGCCAATGGGTCCAACCCCCCCCCCCCCCAGCAGCATGTGGCCATGGCACCCACACAGGATATGCGCTAATCTTGGTGCATCATAGTCCTCAAGGGCAAAACATAACTGTGGAATACCAGTGGACACAGATGTATGCCCAAGTGCATCTGCAAGACCTACCTATTACACACTGCCAGTGATGGGGTCCTGCAGAATAGCCTATTTTAGCTACGCCAGGTGCTCTGGATATGGTGCCATTAGACCCACCTCACCCCCAGGGTGAGCACTGGACCCGCACAATGTGATGTCCTGTAGCTACCCTGTGCCAGTAACACATATGGTCAGTACCCCCTACCAGGCTGTGGTGCTGTGGGGGTGCATATCCCATCCCGTGGGTATCTGAAGAGTGCCGATTGACATGTGCAGTGCATCATGGGTATGTGTGGTATAACCCTATCCCGGTAACCACAACAGACAGTTCATGGGATGACCTGAGGTCCCACTGCAGCCAGCCAGCAGTTACGTAGCAGCTATGGAGATGTAGCTCATTGGTGACCTCACTGCCTGAGGAGCGAGAGGTCATGGGTGTGAACCCACAGTGGGGGTCTCTGATAGTGCTAGCAGAGGCCTTTATGTTCCCTACGTCTATGTAGTGCTGCCAGCAGCAACACCCTCAGTACTATAGACCGAGGTTGCCTCAAAAGCGCACCAGAAAGCACCAAAACGGTACCCCATAAGGTGACCTATGATGCGCCCTATAAGGGAACAGTATAAGGTGTTGTGGCAGACAATGCACCTTATAATGTGTCTGCTGGATAGCCCCATAGGATGCCTGATGCATCACATCAGGGTATGGCACTGTGAGGGTGTGTTTGCTGGGAGCACATATGAAAATAAAAGGAAACTGCCTCAGAAATCACCGCTGATAGTAGAGGGCAATGTATCAGGCAGTCAGATGCAATAGCCCCACTGGGGGCTTGAACCCATGACGCCTGTACCATAAGGCAGTCTGTAAACCAATGTGCCACACCTGTACCATTAGGTCTGTATGTCAGCACACCTACCTACGAATGACATGCATTAACGTGGCACACCTACCCCCATAGTGCCATACTGAGCACCATGCCACCTAATGTGCGCTTCCCACATGTATGCCAGATAACAGCCCCCCTCCCCCCAACGTCATTCTGCACATTATTGCAGGGCTCACATTAAGACAGATCAGTGAAAAGTCCTCCTTAGTGTCTCTGTGTAAGTAGTCCTTGCTATGTGCAAAGGCATGGCACAACAGATAAGACATTACCCCAGGAACCAGTAGTGATGGGTTCGAGGCCCCGGTGGGTATGGAACCAGATAAATGCACAGATGGCAAATTGTAGTTTTTAGATGGCATACACATTAGTGAAAAGTGTGTATGCAGCAGAGATCCATGTAGACATTGTTGGCGACACCAAATCATGTGTAACTCACATAGCAGAGAATAGTACAGGGGACAGATGGCCGCTGTGGTGCGTAGGCTCAGCATGCGTTGTGCAGCGCGCATTGCAACACGCATGCGCGTACATTGCAGCATGCATGCGTATGCACGGCAAAGGTGAAGATGGCAACCAGATCACAGAAACCTCCCTTCACTAGGCAGGAGCTGCGGCACCTGGCAGAGCTGATAGCCCTAAAGCAGGAGAAGCTTTTTCCAGGATCCTCAAGGTGACAGGACATGGTCAGGGTCAAAAGGGCATGGGACAGAGTCACACGGCGCTACAACCATGCAGCTGCATACCCATGGGAGGTAAGTGCATGGGGACAGGTCAGTTGAACACATACACATATCCAGTGTTGACTGCAGCTGTGCATGCTGGTGTGTGTAGGTAGTCTATCACAATTAGTTGTGTGTAGCAGGTAAACCCATGTGCCATATTGTCTATGTAGCACATCTGGTTGGTCCGGCCGTCACCCAGGGGGCCAAAGCCCTGTTTACAAGGGCCCTGATGCCATCCTGGTGTCATGGCAGCTGCTGCCGTTGATGTCCACACAATAACAGTAACACAGGTAGCCCATATGTATGCCTAAGGAGGTGTTCCAAACAGCATGGCCATATGGTGGGTCTGCATTTCCAGGGTGACACATCAGCCTTACCCCCAGTTGCCCTGAGAGTCCAGTGAAAGTGGGTACTCAGTCTTTCTGGTGATATGGTGTATGCAGTTGTCGAAATCATATAACCCACCCTGTCCCCAGGAGGGCTGAGGGCCCATCAGAGTGGGCTCTCAGTCACCCTGGTGAGATGGGTTTGTGTGCTGTTGCAGTTTAAAACATCTTCCATATCCCCAGGAGGGCTGAGGGCCCATCAGAGTGGGCTCTCAGTCACCATGGTGATATGGGTATGTGTGCTGTTGCAGTTTAAAACATCTTCCATATCCCCAGGAGGGCTGAGGGCCCATCAGAGTGGGCTCTCAGTCACCATGGTGACATGGGTATGTGTGCTGTTGCAGTTTAAAGCAACCTCCCTATCCCCAGGAGGGCTGAGGGCCCATCAGAGTGGGCTCTCAGTCACCATGGTGACATGGGTATGTGTGCTGTTGCAGTTTAAAGCAACCTCCCTATCCCCAGGAGGGCTGAGGGCCCATCAGAGTGGGCTCTCACTCACCCTGCTGATATGGTTGTATGTGTGCTGTTTAGCTTAAAACATCTTCCATATCCCCAGGAAGGCTGAAGGTCCATCAGAGTGGGCTCTCACTCACCCTGCTGATACGGTGTGTGATGCTGATGTGTGCTAGGATAACAGACTCGGAGGGTGCCTGGGACATGAATGCAACATTTGGTATGTTCCTCAGCACCGGGTCTAACGTATACCGGGGTAGGTTGCATATAACCCCTAGTATGGGGGGAATGCCACTCCACACACGTATGTGAGGTACCCCAATGTTGTGGTGGATGCAGATGTGAATGTGCTGAGCAGCACCCCACCCCCATGAGCAATGGGATCTGACTACGGATGCCTGTAACAGAGCCATGTCCTCAGAACTGCATGCTGAGTCGGGACACCCATCCACCCACTCGGCAGCAATGCCACCCCTGGTTGCAGAGGAACATCACAGATGTTTTTGGAAGGATCTATGCACCTGTCAGGTCTGCACTGCACTGCCCAACACCCAGACAGGAGCACAGCTGGCAATGGGCCAGTCCATTGTGTAGGCCCTGGCCCCTGTGGCTGCCAACCACCATTGACCTACCTATACAGGTCCCTGGTCATGGGCCATAGGTATAATAGAGGGGCAAATGGCAGGATAGATACCTCTGGCAAAGTGCACAGGGCCACCCACCCACTGCTCCATGTGTGGACACATCACCCATGTGTTCTGGGATATGGTGTTGCCATCGGGGATGCGTTGGATGCAGTGGTCAGGACAGGGGGACAGTAAATGTGGCCTATGGCCACAGAAGGGGTCAGGGGGTCCACTGGACACCATCACGGCAAACCAAATGTGACAAGGTGCTGCCATGTCATACAGAGAGAGCATAAGAACACTGAACAGTCTGGCGAGGGTAAAGTGCACAGGCCACATAGGTGTCCCAGCAGATATGCCCGCACCTACAGCCACACATTGAGGTGGCACTGGAAAAAGCCAAGCCTGACACACGGAGCAGTGTGACAGGAGACACAGCCCCCAGAGAGGTTAGCATTGTGTCGGCCACACACCAGAGATATATGGTCACTGATGCCCCCACTCATTTCTCACCATGCACAGGTGGAGGACCTCAGGAAAAAGGCCTGGGAGCTACAGCTGCACCATCCAGAGTATCTCTCCCGCCTCCAAAGAAGGGTGATGGCCCAAGGAGTAGGTGAATTGGGCTGTTGATGCAGATCCATAAGGGATGTCACGCTGGTGCACTAGCCTTTGTGGTACCTCAATATGTACATGTGCCAGGTGACTCACAGGACAATGATCTAATGACTGTCATCCCCCACAGAGTGCAATGCCACCGGTGAGGGCCCATCGGCACCTGAGCGGCCCCTATCACGCCCCACTGCCCGCCACACCACCGAGGATGAGGAGGAGGAGCAAGCCACAGAGGCAGAGGACGAGGCGGTGGCTGAGGAGATGGCGGACGCTGCAGGGGGGGACAATGTCGGCATGGAGGGGCTGGGGGATGGGGCAGAAGGGGAGGGATTGAGTGCGTCTGATGTGTGGGAGGGTGGGGCAGAGGGGGGAGCATGGGAGAGGCAGAGAGTGAGGGTGAGGTGTCAGGGGGAGAGGAGCAGGGCCCTGGGAGGGGGGAGGGTGCCAGGGAAGACAGGATACCACAGGGCGGCGTGGGCCCCTGCCAGCCACCGCGTGTGCCTGTACAGGATGTATGGGTGGGAGAGGACGTGCCTGCCATGGACTCACATGGCCTGCATGCACATGCCACCATGCAGACACCTGGCACCATGTGTGTGTGTGGTGGCATGTGTGTGCACGACATGCATGTGGCCCTGGTTGGCATGCAGCACACCCTGCATCAAGTTATGCACAGCAACCGGTGGCTGACAGCGGCTGTTCAGTGGATGGCCACCGAGATGGGATGGATGCCCGTTCGGTGGCCATCTTCTGATGGGCATCCCAGGAGCATGTGATGGCTCCTGTGATGCCCACACACGTGCCCTGTGGTGTCCCATGTTCCCTGACCCCGCACGGCAGCTGGTGTGACACCGCATGGCATGGTATGCCTGTACAGAGGCTATACAAATGTAGTGCACTATGTTTAATGTATGTCAAGGTTACATGCTTAAATGTTTATAAATAAAACATGTTTGAACCAAAACCATTGGTCCTTCATCATTCCCCCAGACAGGCTACGGAAATGATTCTGGGACATGTGTTCCGGGAGGTATGTGTCTGCAAGGGCAACATGTGTAACAGACATGTCCTGTACCCACATGTGGCTGGGGGGAATGGCCATGTGTGCGGGCATGTATGTGCATTGTAGACACTGTGGTGTGCCGATGTGGATCATGTCACACAGAACCAGGTTACGTGTCTGCTGAGTGGAAAGTGTGAGAGCCATATCAGATGCACGATGCATGTGTGTCAATTGCTGAACCGGTTGATAGCAATGGCTGTGGTCTGTGGGGAAGGTGTGCCTCTGAACCAAGGAGCTGCCCAGGGGGATGGCATATGCGGGTGCCCTAGGGACATGCATGTCCCAGGGATGGGCAGTGGGTGACCATAGGTGCATGCAGGAATGCGCAACTGACCTATGTAAGCAAGCCATGTCTGTCAGTGCTACAAGCAGGTTAACATGGGAGGCCTGCCATGTAGGCCGTGTGGGGACAGGGAGACGGTATGCACCTGTGTGGCTCCTGCTGGGGGGAGCTGGGGGGGTGTGACTGCGACAGGGCCAAGCACCAGACATGTGGCACCAGGACATGTGCCATTTGCATCTGGGGAGCATGGCTTTCCCCAATGCTGGGGCCCGGTGGCTGGGACCTGACACCGTCCATGACACACAGGGTCTGGCTGATCCACTGTGCACTGGGAACTGCCAGTACAGTACAGTACAGGGGCATGATGGTGGCCACGTGGATGGGGAAACAACATGCGGTGTGGCCGTCGTCGGGCACCCCTGCCCCAAAAATCGGAAAACACCACACAGTATGTACAGGTACATGACAGTTTATTTTGTTTAGATCGCAACCTCCATTGCCTGCCATGCCACCCACACCAACCGCCCCTCCTGCCCCTCCCGCCCTGCACAGCCCACCCACATGGTGGCCCACCCCCCTGTAGTTGTTCCGGTGGTGCAGCCTCCGGTGGCGGTGTTGACGCAGGCTGCTGCATCAGGTCCGTTCTGGTCTCCAGTGCACGTGCAATTCTGAGGTGCGCCCCCACCATAAGATCATTTGTGGCCCTGTTCCGCTGCAGCTCCTCCACAATCATGGCGTTTGTGGCCCTGTTCCACTGGAGCTCATCGACAATCATAGTGCATGCAGCCCTCGTCTGTTGCAGCTCACGAGTGATAGCCCCCAGATCCTCATGTAGCAGCTGGTGAGCCCGCTGAGTGCCTGTGGGTGGGACACAAGGTGATGTGTGAGATACCCTCGTGACCCATATGTCACCCATACACATGCCACGCACATGCCACCTGATCAGTCCTCCACACAGCCATGCATGGAGGAAGGAGAGCAAGCTGTGCTCACTCTCTCAACACTTGAAAATAGCAGGTCCATCGCATACCTTATTGCACCGCAATGCTAATGTCTATGTATCCGGGTCTCAGTCATACACATACAGTGTTGCTGTCAAGCTATGTAGCCTGCCTGCATGGTACGCTGTTGTTACCATCACTGACACACCTATAATAGGTATGCAGTATGTTGCCACATTTATGCATTTTGGGCATACATTCCCTAGAAATGCCATCATCAGGGTCTTGCTGGGACCTGTGCATGACAGCTCTCCATTGTAGCTCACTATTGGTGTTAGCGATGCCCACTCAGGGATGCAGATGAGGATCCCTGGGCGGCCAGCGAGAACACCAATATGGGACTCCAATGGGGAGATGTCACGTACCAGTCTAAACATACCCCGATGATGGCTTTTCTCGGGGATGTATACAGAAAGTGCACAAGTCATGACTGACTATTGGGTAACGATGAAAGGAAGGACAGTGATGTAAACAGCTGTGTAGTGTATGGGCAGTATACAGAGCCCGGAGTTTAGGCTGTGCATTGTAGACCCAGACCTGGAACCGCAAAAATAACATTCGTGGAGACAGTACCGATGTAAACACGTCATACGGACAAGTGGTAGAGAGGTGAGCACAGTTCACCGACATTTCCACAGCAATAGGGTTTGCTCCTAGAAGCAACAAAGTGGTTCTAGGTCTAGGGAGAGCCATGCATGGCTCAGCCAACAGTGCATGTCCAGGTGTAGACATGTGTGTCCCATGGTCCACCCACATGCCTGATAGTGATCATGATGCGTGGTCATGGGAATCACAGGGCTCACACATGGCAGTGTGGCAGTATGAGCTGATGAGGACACATGTGCACACAGCTTGTCAGAGGTATGGCATGTGCTGTGAGGGCTCAGTGCACACACATACATATCTACATCAGGGCTCCCTGCCCCCTGAACTGCGTGTGCATAGGGCACATCATGTGGACCCAGCATGCCCTAGTCCTGTACCCATGGAGGGGTGCCCACTGGCCATTGTGTTTGGGTGGCCCGTCAATAGTGTGTACCGCTGTCTGAGCACCTGGGGTATATGGCCAGTCGCAGTAGGTGTGGACCTGAAACCCCAGAACATGCTGCCATCCGGACAGACCATCCAGCAGGGGGGCGGGACACAACTGGCACATGACACCCCTCCCCCAACCCCAGTCAGCATCAGCGGTGTCAGCAGACGCCATACCCCCTGTGCATGTTGGGCACACAACCATAGGGAGCAGTGTGTCTGGGGATACCCACCTGCACCGTAGTTCCTCAGTTCTGCGAGGATGTTTTCCAACTTTGTAGGAGCTGCAACTGCTGCACTGTGGTCCTGCATGGGGTGGGGGCTGTCCCCGCGGTCACTGGCTGGCCCGGCCTGTTCGGGGCTTGCAACGCCCTCCATTGCAGAGCTGGCAAAGGTGGTTCCACCCTGTACCTCCAGCACCTCTGGGCTGGTTGGAGTCTGTTCCCCAGCAGCTATGTCATGCAAGACGCCATCCTCAGGGCAGGCCGCATCCAGAGACCCATCCTCCTCCTCCTCAGCAGGTGCCCCCATGATACTGTAGTCACCTGGGTTGGGTGAGAGCATACAGATGACAGGTCAACCACGGGTTCCAAAATATGTACACATGTGCAAAACATCCCCCCCCCCCCGGCAATGTACACCTGGGGGTTCCCTGAACATGCCCCGCCCAAACACTACCACGCCACCGACCAATACGATTCTGCAAATAAAGGGCGCTGTCAAGCACATGCATTGCTGTTAATATGATTTGATAAACGGATTGACGTATCTGTGTGTGTTAGAGTCCCGATGGTGGCTGACTGTGCATATTTCTGTTTGGTATATGTGCTATACCACTCTTAGAAGGGGAGTGGCGGTATACAGTATATACACCATCACACATGGGGGTGCAGGGCCGGAAGGAGGAAAGGAGGTCACAAATGACCAGTGGCAGACCGGGAGGGGAGGGGGACAGCATGAGATGCAGGGAGTGGGTCACACACGGTGGGATGACAGATCAACACCAAGGGAGATAAGATGGGTCTGTAGTTTGCACATGACAGTGTGGTGGTGGGGATGTGATTAGATTTGGTGTAGTTAAATAGTGTGCTATTATACATTATGAGCTATTATACGGTCATATGTACAGTTATGGGGGGGTGAGGGGGTGGGTGGATGAACTGGCTTGTCTGCTGGTTCTGGGGGTATGTTCATAGTAACCGCTGAACAGGGTTTGTCACCAGCCTTTTGCAAAGGTCCTTGCTATCTGTGGTTAGTCTCAGACCATCTGGGATAGTGTTCCATGTGGATGTAGCAGCCAGGGAGATTGCTCGTTGTGCAGTGTCTTTGCGTGTCCTGGTGATGCCGTTTGGGGTGTCTACCCGATTGGAGGTGCCTCTTCCTCTTGCCCGTGTGCTTGTGTCGGGTTGTATGGGTGTGTGTAGGCATATGGGGGAGGACTGTGGTATGATAATGCAGATGTTCATTATAGCTTTGTATTTGCTGCGTGCGATGATTGGGAGCCAGTGCAGTTCTTTCAGTATGGGTGTCAGGGGATGGGAGGGATTGTGTTTGGGGTTCATGGGCAGGGCCGTGACAATGGCATGCTGCTAGTCATATGGTATGTTGGCAGTGGTGAGCAACGGGATGCAACTCAGAGTAATAGGGGAGTGACAGGTGTGTTACACATGTGGCTAGGGAGGTGGGTGGCCCTGGGATCGGAGTGCCAGGTGGTAAGCCCAGTGGACATTGGAGGGGTGTTGTATCCTCATCTGTGACAGGAGGGCAGGGGGTGGGGGACACGAGGGGTAGGATGGGGCAGGGGGAATGAAGGGTGGGGAACGTAGGGTGGGGAAGGGGTGGGAACAGGGAGGGTGCTGTCCTGGATTTGGTCATGTTAGCGCCATGCCACAGTTTGCGTTCAACAGGAGGTAGGTGCCCGGAATGTGCTAACACATAGGGGGGGGGGGGTTCGCATGTACACAACAGACGACGGGGAGGAGAGACAGGAGAGGTTGCCAGCTGGCCAGGACCTGTTGTTTGGAGGCGGCAATGGCTGATGGTCAGGACAGGGGCATGCATCTACTGTGTGGATGGTCAGCATTGGAGCAGGTTGTGTGCCAGGCCTGCTCAGCGGAGCAGGCACATTTTATTTATTTATTTATTTATTTACTTCTCTTATATACCGCGCTATTAAAATCAGTGAGAGAGGCATGGCTGTGTGGTGAACGCCTAACAGAGCACAGGATGTGGGGAGCAGGAGGCGCCACAGCAGCGGTGGGTACAGCAGTTAAGGGGGACACAGACTCAGCAGTGGAATTGGTGGACATAGTGGATGAGGGGGTGTGGACATAGTGGGGGAGAGAACTGGAGGGTCAGTGGCAGGGGAGTCACTCATTAGATTAGTGGATCCCGTGCACGGCTGATATTGGGGATGGGGAGTGATGAGGCCTAACAGGTGGTTGTCGGGTATAGGGGGCACAGGGTCAGAGTGGTTGGGGGTGAACAGTTAGAGGTGACAGGCAGCACAGGGCTATGACCCTGCTGGTGTGTTGGTGCAATGGGTGAGAGCAGGGGGCTATACGGGGGTAGCAGGGGGGGTTGCGAACATTGGGGGTGGAGGTGTCCGTGACATGACTTTTCATGTCACCATGACTGCGGGTGAGATGGGTGTGGAGGGTTGGGAGACATTATTCACTATCTGAGAGGATGGTGGGTCTGGAGGTGTTGTTGGGATGGTGGACACCAGCTACTCGGGGTGGTGTTTGTGTGGAGCAGCGGCTCAGATGGAATCCGACAGTGTGAGGGGAGATTTAGGGGTGGGAGTGGAGACTGTATGTGACCCGTAGGAGACAGAGGGGGCCCACTGCCCCTACCATGGCCAGAGGACCGGTGAGTGCAGGGGACCTGGAGGCCCCCCTTGAACGGTGTGGCTGTGGAAACATTTCCCACAGGCAAGGGCCAGGTCGCAGCAGAGTTGAGAGGTGAGGGGCGTGTGATTCAAAGGGTCATGTAAAAAGGTGACTTCATCTGTACCTGTGTGCACATTCCAGGGGCCGGGGGGGAGGGCATGCGGGGTGGGGTGGGGTATGTGGATGGGGTTTAAGGAATTGTGGTAGGCCCAGTTCCAACATGAGAGGTCTGTTAGGGGTGGGTGGTTGCCCCCACAGAGTGAGAGGTTGGGTTTTGGGGCCAGTAATGAGGGTGACGTAGCTCATGTTAGCCACGTTACACTTTGGCCACACCATGTGATAGGTGGGGGCAGAGACATACCAGGGGAGTGGGGGGTGGGGGGGGTGCAGCAGCGGCAGGTGTGGTGGGGGGTGAGGGAGAGGATGCACAGGCTTACATATGTACCTGCCCGGGGATGGGTGGTGTCCATGGCCTCTGGAAGGCCATGCAGGTAGATTGGCCTGAGTCTGTCTGCCAGCTCCTGCTCCAAGGGGGTGAGGGTTGGGGTGAAGGGGCTACCCCCACCAGTACCCATGGCATGTTGCCTCTCTGCAGTCATGTGTGCTCGCACCCCACGCTTGATGTCGTTAAATCTCTTAAGGAGGCTGTCCAGATCCCTTGGTGGTCCCCCTAACTCAGCCATGGCCATCCGCACCTCCTCCCACACCTCTGTCTGTGTGGCAATCGTGGTGCTGTTGCTGAGCTGCCCATACAGAACACCGTAGTGCTTGAGGACACAGGCCAGCAGGGTGTGGTTCTCTTGGGGGCTGAAATGCACTGCCCTCCTCCGCGCAGCAACAGGCACAGGGATCCTCCTTCTCTTGGCATTGGGGGGCCCCTGTGTGGGCTGTGACCCACCTGATGTGCCTGCCTCCCCCCTCCCTGCCCACCGCTCCTTCCCGCATGAGCAGGTGGCCGCCCCACCTCCCGACCAGCCATGTGCTGGTGCTCAAGTACCCTATGGGGCCCCCCTCCCCCTACCCCTACCCCTCCCCCTCCCAATCAGCCATCCCTTTCCCCACCCACAGGGCTTCCCCCACACCTACCCACCACCCCCCTCCCCCTGTTGGCCCCCTCTCCCCTCTGCTGTCTCTCACACCTGCTGCTCACCACCCCTCCTCTATCTCTCCTCTGCTGTCTCACTACCCTTTGCACCTGCCTCTGCCCCCTGAAATTCCTTTCCAACTGCCGCTGACTCTCTCCACCAACACTACTCCGCAAACACTAACCAATACCACACTCCTTCTCTCTCTCTCTGTCTCTTTCTCCTACACAAAACCCTCGAAGTGGCCTAAGTATGCAGAGGTATTTATAGGGTGAGTCCACGTAACGCGCATTGCGTGCGCACTGTCATGAGGCTGGAGCTACAGAAGAAACAGCCTTGAAAAAAACTCCTGATTTGCATGAATCTCAGAAAAGGCAGAGAGCGCAGTTCCAGTGTAGCTCAGCCAGAGGGCACATGAACAGTTACACAGTACCTGAAGCAACGTGCTCAAGCACTGAGCACCTTAATGATAAGTGCTTTCACCTGTCCTCAAACTCACAGCGTGCAAGCCAGAAATCCCTTTATAAGGGAAATCAGATGAGCAGAGAGGAAGTCCAGCAAAGGGTCCAGCAAGGAGTCCAGCAAAGAGACCAGGGAGTCCAGCAAAAGGACCAGCACCGTGACCAGGACCGGGAAGAGCACCGGGACGCAGGAAGGCACGGAAGAGAGGCATCAAAGAGGGTAGCCGACAGAATAACCGGAAGGGTACCAGCGAGCATACCAGGAATAGTAGCAGGAGAAGGAAGGAGAAGAACGGACACAGACAGAGGCAAGACTCAGTCCTGGGGAAGTGCCAAGGGCAAGGTCAGAAGGACCGGCAGCACAAGCTCTGAGAGAAGCCTGGAACAGGATAGTTTCCAGCTGCGGCCAGCTCTAGGTGGCAGGAGCCAAAAGAGGTATACTCTATGGGATAAAGCCCAGAGAAGCAGCCTGCCTGTTCTCCAACTCCAAGTAAGTCCTTTAAGCCAAACCAGAAAGGCACAAGGAAAGGAGATTCCTTTTACATTGATCCTCTTACCCTGAAAGATAGAGAGGGGAAATCCACGTCTGGTTTTCCTAGCAGCCTGGATTGTGGAGCAGTGCACAAGACAGTTGGACAGCAGGAAAAGCTACGTTGTAAGCTGAATCCTGGGCGTGGCGCTCCTCGGAAGCTAAGGTATGAAAAGCCTTTCATTCTAAAAGGAACTTTAAATGAGGAAAGTCTTATGCAAGTAGATAAACCTCAGTATCCTAGAAGAAGTAAAGCTAACTATTTAAAGCCACTTCCCAAAAGTGTTTTAAGAAAGTTATGAGAAGCCAGGGAATTTCTGTGAGGAATTAAGAGACTCTGAAGATATTCTTAACCCTGAAGAGGGTAGCGATCCAGAATCAATGGACTTGGATTATAGCTCTAGTGTTCCCATGCCTCACATCGAACCCATGGAATGTAACTTTTGCTTGAGAAGTAGTTGCTTGCCATGCTAATTGTATAGCGAAGAAATAAGTCTGCATATGGTGAAGCTGATAACCATTTTGTTCTGATATTGTTTTCTATTGTTTTGGAAAATCCCCTAAACCAGCTAAACAGTCAATTGTAGAGCTTACAACCTTTAACTGTTTAGTCCATGGTGGAACCTTATTGTTTGAGGAAAGCATTACCTCCACTTTATGTTGATGTCCCATTGAACCTAGAGCATTAATCGGGGAAATAAAGCCTTATTTACCCTACACTTGGCGTAGTTATTCTTTTCAGGGAGTTCTATACTACAAGGACCACAATCCTTTTGGTCCTTCAGCTTGAACACTCTCTGATACAAATTAAATGTCCCCGCGATGCCCTTACTTTACTACGCCAGTAGGGGTGCCACGGCGACAGCACGCAATGGCCACGCCCACGTCTCAGCGCATGCGTAACGCGTGTAATGGCCACGCCCATGTATCAGCGCATGCACAACGCGCACAACATACCTCTACCCTTTAAATTCAGCTGCACATCTGGGACACATTGATGGGATTGTGTTGGAGAGAGACAGAGTTGGTGACGTGTTTGTGGAGGTTGACGAGTGTTGGAGGGCGTTTTTTTGTGTGTAGTGACTGTGTTTGTGAGTGTTGTTTGGCCTGTCTGTGTGTCTGTGTGTCCTGGTCAGTGAGGTGGGTGTCATTGTCTGTGTGTCATTGTGCATTTGGACAGGTTGTGTGTATGGCATCCTTTGTGTTTGCTGCGATTGCGGTTGCTGTTGAGGAGGGGCTGCGGTTGCCTGATGGGGGAAGATGGTGTCGATGGGGCTGCGGCACAGGACATGGGTGTTGACCCACTTCAACTCAGGCCTGCAGCTGTGGGGGCGGGCCGGGCAGGGGCTTTACCCGCAAGGGGCAGGAGACGTGCAGGGGTACAGGCTCGCCGGCCTCGCCTCTACAGGCCCAGGGCCCAGCTCCACGGCATGCGTGAGGACCAGGTCATCTCCCTCTACCGCCTGAGCACGGGAGCTATTCTGGAGCTGTATGAGGATCTCAGACCTGACCTCGCGCCCCTGACTGGTTGGTCACATGCCATACCGGGTTTGGTCAAGCTCCTTGGTGCCCTACATTTCTTTGCCTCTGGCTGTTTCCATTCTTCGGTGGCCGCAGTGGGTGGCATGAGCCGCCCCACCTTCTCACGCTGTCTCCACTAGGTACTGCGTGCCATGGTCAGCCAGGTGGGGGATTACATAGCCCTTCCCCACACTAGGCAACAGTGGGGGACCCTGAACCAAGCCTTTGAGGCGTTAGCCGGAATACCACACGTGATGGGAACTATTGATTGCACACATGTTGCCCTGGTCCCACCCAGAGACAGGGAGGTAGTGTTCTGCAACCACAAACACCATCATTCCCTGAATGTTCAGGTTGTCTGTGATGCACATCAGCATATTCTGAATGTGGTTCCCAGGTTTGCAGGGTCCACCCATGACTCCTATATCCTGCAGAACTCGGCACTGTTCACTCAATTTGAGGCTGGACAGTATGGGGACTGTGTATTTCTGGGTGTGTATTTCTCATTTCTTACGTGCACATGTTGCATGTACTAACCGTATGTGCAGATGTCTGACTTGTTGTGTGGGTATGTCAACTTTATGTGACTTAATAGGGGTGGCCTTACAGTCAACCTTGCTATGGAGCTTTGTCGTAATAGTTGAATGGCTGCATAGCATATGTGCTGTGGTTACTGATTCCAATCAGTGCACCTAGCCCTTGCCCTGTGTGTCTGCCCTCACACCCTGATACATAGCTGTGCTGTCCCATCATGTGTTGTCATATGTGTATGTCAAATTGTGGTATGCATTTGTTTAGCACATATGTACCTGTGTCAGTTTGCGGGAACATGCGCTCCTCCTTTAATATTACACATTCCTATTTTTGCAGGTGATGCAGGATATGGGTGTCGCCCCTGGTTGCTGTCATCCACGGACACGTGCAGAGTGGAGGTACAATGAGGCCCATGCCACCAGCCGCTGCATCATAGAGCGCACCTTTGGCGTATTAGAGTCACTTCAGGTGTCTGGATAGGACAGGTGGTGCCTTACAATACCGTCCACAGACCATGGCAGAGATCATCTTAGCCTGTTGCATTCTGCACAACATTGCTCTCAGGCACCATATCCCTGTTGACATTAATGAGGATCTAGAGGATGACCCTGTGTGCCCCCCAGCATGTGCCTGTGGTAACACACGCGAGGGGACAGCAGTCAGGAGGCAGCTGATTACGGAGCTCTTCACATGTACGTAATTAATTTGTTACCACCTACATTTGTTTGAATATGTGTGTACAGCTACTACTAGTGTCCATTTGTATCACAGTATCAGTGATATGCAGCACTGCACGGACATGTAACTTACGGTGGCTAGCCATGCCAGCATCATATATACTCATGTCTGATGCACAGTAACTGTGGGCAGGGTACAGCAGCAGGTGGAGGTGGTATGTGTGTGTGTGTTGCTTTAGGCTTGTGGGAGGTGTCTGCCTGACATACCTGGTTTGTGGGTGCATGTGATAGGGGCTGCTTTGCAGACACACGTTGTTGGTTTCGATAAATGGTTTGCAGCGGGGTGACAAGCATATGGTATGGGTGCATACGCTTGGGTGCATATGCTTGGGTGCATACGGAGAGGAATGGCTAGCAGAAAAAAGGAGGTGATAATGCCTCTGTATAAGTCTTTGGTGCGACCTCATTTGGAGTATGGTGTGCAATTCTGGAGACCGCACCTTCAAAAGGATGTGAACAGGATGGAGTCGGTGCAGAGGGTTGCTACTAAGATGATTAGTGGTCTTCATTATAAAGCATATGAGGACAGACTTAAGGATCTTAATATGTACACCTTAGAGGAAAGGCGGGATAGAGGTGATATGATTGAGATGTTTAAATACCTCCGTGGCATAAATGTTCAGGGAGAGAGCCTCTTTCAATTGAAAGCAAGTTCTGCGACGAGGGGACATGGGATGAGGGTGAAGGGCGATAGATTCAGGAGTGATATGCGGAAATATTTCTTTACGGAAAGAGTAGTGGATCCGTGGAATAGTCTCCCAGTGGAGGTGGTAGAGATGAGGACAGTAACTGAATTCAAAAAAGCATGGGACCAACACAGAGGATCTCTAAAGGTAAAAAGTGGACTGTTGTAGTTGTTGTTATGGAAGGACAGACTAGATGGGCCTTGTGGTCTTTTTCTGTCATCATGTTTCTATGTTTCTATGTATGACTGTCACATTGGGGAGAAGAGCATGGCTGGGCCAGTTGTCTAGATGTGTGTGCTTATCAGTAAGTCCTCTAAGCTGTTTGTGAGGTTGGTATGCTCCAACTTGCAGGGTCCATGTGTGTGCTGTGTTTGTATGGCGCTCCACTTGCTATGTTGTGGTACCTTCGTGCTCTGTGATATGTGGATTACAGTTCTATGTGGTCCGTAAAGGAGATTACGGGGACACTACAGTGTGCCTGACTGTGTAGGGTATCACGACGTTGTGACTTGGATGCTGTGGCGGATAGGGGCCCCGTGCATTGTCCAGTCAGGGGGGGGGGATTGTTGCCCAATATATGGGGTTTTGAATAGCCGGGACTTGCAGTGTCGCCTAGTTACACACAGATAGAGGCGAACCAGGCAGGAGCAACATTTGGATACAACAGGGTATTTACAGTTGGGCAGGGGTTGGGGGTACAGGAGAGGTGGATAGTCAGCGTACACCTTCTGGTACACCTCTCCTGTACCACCAACCTCTGCCCAACTGTGAATACCCTGTTGTATCCAACTGTGCATACACTGTTATTTCAATATGACCTGTGATTGGTTTCCCCAGTTCTCCCCAGTTCAACCTCTGTTCTCTGTAGACGCACTGTTATGTCGCATTGTAGACGTTTTCTGTTCATTTTGAACCACATTGCTTTTAATAGGGCGGGATATGGGAGATGTACATAAATAAATTATAGCATCAGCACACAGGTGTTAATGTTAGCTATGGTGTGGGCTATCCACAGCATGAATATGGGTATGCACAGGGGATACAGGGGTTGACCCTACATGACAACAGGGTAGGAAAGGACATTGAGACAAGCAATACACACAGTGATGGAGCATAGGGAGCAGCTTGGAAGGGCCAGGATATAACAGCAACCCTGGCGTGACACAACACAGTGGGGAGCAAACACCTTTGTCCACCACTCTGTACAGCAGCTGGGAGGTGAGGGAAGGGACAGACAGCATACGGATCCCTGTAGTTTGCCAGGGAAACATCAATGATGACCGTCACATGGGTGTGATCTGTGCAGTGTGATGCTGAACAGACAGTCTGTTCAGGGTTTGGTGGGTCTGCACGCTGGTTATGGGCAGGTGCAGTGCGGGTTGCACAGCTGGGGCGTAACAGATGTATTTTGCCCTTGTGTTTCCCAATGCACAGGACATAGTTGGTGGAACTCCGGGTGCTGTGGAGCTTTGGCTGGTGACTGTGCGTCGACCAACAGGCAGTGGTCAGGGGTAGGTGGATCTACGGCTGCCCTGTCTGTGTCAGCAAACAGGGGGTACACATGTCCTCCGTGATATGTCATATCGCCCTGTTTTTGTAATTGGCCTCTTTTCCCTGCACCTCCATACCCCAGATCGTTCTGTGCGCACACAATTCCCCATGTGTTCCTGCACAGTAGGTCTTCAGCAACACTGTCTCTGGGATATGACCAACAGAGCTGCATGTGTGTGTGGGTCCAGGGGATTTGGTGGTGGGCTTCACCTGCACCCTTTGCCAACATTGTACCATCAGCTAACACTAGTGTATCATTGTATTTCACATGGCGTGTATGTCAGCCACTATCCACTTATGCACGTCGAGGCCATCTCCTACTGCTGGCACGCTGCCCTTAACATTGTTTGTGAATCTTTTTTCTGTGGTTGGCTGTGTGATGGTACAGTGTGCAGGCATTTCACATTCGCATGTGTTGTGAGTGGCTAGACACCTGGGTGGCGGGGGTGAGTGTGCTATCTATACCGCACTGATGTTTCCCATCTGAGCATTGTGGGCATGTGTTGCATGTTGGGGGCAGAACTATGTTCTGTGTTCTGACTGACCACTGTTGACCAGCTGTTTTGTTTCACAGATAGCTTCATCACGTGGACATACATCAACAGTGGCATAACATGGTGACTTGGCGATTCTACACATTTCTGCAACAATGCCTCCCATCACTTGGACCTGTTACAGCCTTTGAGCAGCTCTGGGGATCCAGGACATACACCTGATGCAAGCACAAGGTAGTTTGCACCAAAGTTTGCTTGGTGCTGACATTAGCCTTTACATGTTGGTGCTTTACTATTTCTCATATACATATTTGGCATGATCTCTGTTCGCGAGCACTAATGCACATAGGGTGGAGCAGTGTGACACCTGTGTGACATGGGCATGGACATGTCCATATCCATGTGACACCTGTGTCTGCTGTTCCAGTTCGGGATGTCACCCACATGCAGTGTTTTTCGTGTTGTGATAATGTCATGTTTGCCGGTGCATTCCTTTCCTATGTCTTTCTCAATGTCAGACTCTCTGCAATTTGTGCTGCTTTTAACAGCAGCATACCAATACAATATGTTTCTTCCTCTGACACAGGGCGGAGGACATACAGGACACATCTATTACAATGTCTCCATCAGCCACCTGTTGGGGTACACAACACCATGGAGCCTTTCCTGGAATTTGGTGCCATAGGATGTTCGACCTCTGCGAGTGGGACACATGCCTCGGATGGACATTATTCTTGCTGACTTGCAACTTTGGACATGACAAACCTGTCCAACACAACGCTGCTGCCGTGTTCTGGCTGGGAGTCATGATCATTGCAGGATACACACATGAACTTTCACGGACTGCAGCATATTGGGATGTGGCACTAGACTATGCATGCCCAGTGTTGCGAGGACAGTATTTAGGTTACTTGTGGGATAGCAGATACGCTTTGCACTTTGGACACTGTATACTGGTCCCCACGTGTGCAGCAAGGGCTGCCATTGTCAACGTATGTTGTACATTCCTTCACAATTGTGTTGTTTATGTGTTTCAGCCATGTGTGTGACATGGGACACAGGATACACGCATCTGTTTGTTTCAACACAAACATACAGCCATGCATGTGGCATAGAGGGAGCAATGGAGAGGTCATGTTGTCTATGTCCACACACTCTCCACCTGGACATGATGCAGGTTTTGCCACGACACTGCTTTCATACACACCATCATCCTGAATTGATGTTCTCAATCACCAAGGGTGTTTCCCTGCATGTGTGGTATCACTGTATCATGTTGGGATGTGGATGGGGCATGTGCATATGGCTGACTGTGTTGGGGAAACACGGCACGAGGCAATATGGTTTCTGTGTGTTTCCATGAAACATGTTTGCCCTTACTTTCCATCTCTATATACTAGTTGCTGTGTATGTTTACTGTACTGACATGGCGATACACATTGATTTACAAACCTTGAATTGCATGTCTGGACATTCCTATGTATGCCCTGAGGTAACTACACTCACATTGGCACATTATATTTGGAGTGTGACACTGTGAGTGTCTGTCTTCCTTCACTTGTGCATTCCATGTACCGTGATATATGTGTACAGACACTGTCTATACACCAACCAGTGCAGGGGGACCTCCTGCACAGTGTTACCTATGCATGTTTCTGCAGGTATTTTCTTTTGTATGCTGTCTGTGTTCATGTGCCTCTGCTACCTGTTCGCATATCCTCAATGTGCATTAGCTGATTGTTTACGGTTACATTGTAGCATCTTGGATTCCTATGTCAGGGATTATGTGGGTGCTGTAGCATGAGGTTTCATCATTTTTTAAAAAATTACGTTTCAACACATGCTGTTTTCATTTGTGTGCCTCCTGTGTTGCAGGATAGATATGTTTGTGGACACAAATCATGATTGATGTGTGTTGGGCCCTCATCATGCACGTCCTACTATCTACGTGCCGTCATACGTGGGTGGCACATTGGAGAGGTACAAAAGTAGGGGGGGCAGGGCCTAATGCATACTGCACACCATGCACCTGATGCACATTGTGTCTCCTGCCCCTCATTTGTGGGTGGGCCAGTGGCCTTTCTGTGGGATGTGGGTAGCTACCCTGCTAAATGTGTTCCCGTCTTTCACCAGGGATCCCCTCACATTGATAGTATGATGGCCTTCTCTACACTATCTGTCATGCTTCTCCAAATGAACATATGTGTTTTACATACATTTGTCTCTGCTGCTGCTTGGTCATGGTGACAAACATGCATTTCCCCATGTGTGCCTTTGTGTCAGTCCTGACTCATTGTTACCCAGAGACCCCAGGGTTTTCTTGGCAGTGTCATTGGAGGTGGTTTGCCAGGCACTTCTTCCAAGGTGCTGGCAGGTGACATGACTTGCCTAGGGCCACAAGGGGTGCTAGTTGGATTTTAACCCTGTTTGCTTGGTGACCCTGACAGTGTTCTCACCACTGGGCTACTCCAACAATCTTTCATCCCACCAACACTTGTATGTAGTATTTCTCTGGTCATGTACATGGCCTACCTGTGTTCACATCCTTGTATGGTGTCAGCTGCCTGTCTGCTAGCCATTTGCAACATCACTGAATATTACAGGTCCCCATACACACCCTTCCCTTCTGGGGCTATTTCGGCATTGTGCTCTGTGTTCTCATTGTGTTTGTTTGGATTATTTGTTTACGGCATATGGTCTAACACCATTGGTTGCAGGTTTGATCCCCTCATCGTGTTTTGTTTTTGCTTTTGTGCTAATATGACCACTAATTACCAGCAGGTTCATCACCTCTACACACACACCTCCATCCTTTCACAGATCACCAAGGTGTGCCCTCTGCGTTGCCTACCCATCACATATTAGCTGTTACATATGTCTCGTTATTTAAGGTGTTTACATGGAAGTCCGGTTGGAGGTTTCATATTGCTGTGTTTCAACTGGTGTGTAGTGCACCTGTTTGCAAGTTCACTTCTCTCCTCTCCAGGTACAGATTATGCACCTACTCCCCAGAGCATCATCTGCTGCCCTTGGGAATTCTTTTCTTTCCTCTTTTGCATGCTGTATCGACTGCATGACCTTTCATTGTGTGTGTACAAGTGGCCCTATGTGTGTGTGCTCCCAGTTACTGACTGTGATCTGCTCTTTACACAGCAGATCTGCATATGCATTTCATCATTGTTACTGTTGGGGCTGTGCCTATCCTGAGGGCCAGCAGGTGTCTTGTGGTGCCCTCCAGTACATTTGTATGCAGCCTTTGCTACTGGGTTGATGCTGGTGGTGTGGGCTACAGGTTTGTGCATTGCCATTTGTGCTACTGGTCATGGGCTTGGCTCCTCTCTGTTCTCTTTCATCTGTCTGCCTGTCCTGTGCAACCACCTTTCATCCCTGTAACAGTCATATCTGTGCAGATCTGTGCTGTGAGCACATTGTACCCTCATCACAGTTGTGAGCCATCCTTCTGTCCATCTATGTGTGTCTTCCAGCTGTGTGCCATCCTACCCTGATGTGCTTGCTGCTACCCCCACATCCTGCACTCCTATACATTCCTGCATTGTGGCTCTCTCTGGTTGCATCTCCTGTGTGTCCTCTGCATGGCACAGCTACTCCACTGTCATCATGACATCCCTCCTATCCTGCCACGTCTACCTCTTCTGCTGCACACGTCTTCCCATCCTCTGCCACACACTGTCATTATTGCATGGTACATTACCTTCCCTCTGTGCATCGCTGCAGCTGCCCCCGATATGTTTGTACAGCTTTCAGGCAGCCACATGGGCTGGACACTGATTCATCTGGTCCATCAGATCTGCTCTACGTCCTTCCTTTATTTATGCATTGTCTTTCCTTGTTGCTCTGTGTAGTGTTAGGGTTACATGTCTGTTTGCCACATACCTCTCTTGCCCTTCAAATTGGGGGACCTTACTGCACTTGGGCAATGTTTTTGGGTTCACCTATACATCCTTGGGGCATCTTGCATCACACCATCGGTTCAACAGTTTCTGGGGTGCCTACTATGGTGCCTTGGGGGTTTGCAACCTTTCAACATGGCCTCTGGGCCACATCATAAGCCGTCTTCGCTGACATGGTTGTTTAGGATGTGCCCTCTGGTGCACCCTGAAAAGGTGCATGGTTTTATGGCACTCGGGTTTGGTTATGTTTCTGATGGCAGCACAGATTGATAACAGAAGAGGTAATTTCCTCTATCAGCCTTACTCATTTGGCACACTGGGGACTTGCACTCATACCCCCTGTGCCATCACTCAATGTATTGACCATTGTGCTACAGCACTGTTGCTGTATTTGCAGGTGGGGGGGCCTTCTTAGGCTTACCACACTTTTACATGCACAGTGCTGCCATCAGAAACAGTGCTGTACCCTTACCATGCCTCATTGGACACCCTATAAGGCGCCCTATGGGGGCCTTATAGGAGACCCTATAGGGTGCCTTGGCGGACAGTGCACTTTATACTGTACCCTCTGGCGTGCCTTATTGGGCACCTTATATGACGGCACCTTGAGGGTGTGTTTGCTGGCAGCACAGATTTCAAATAAAAGGGGAACTGCCTCAGCTAGCAGTGGGTAAATGCAATGGGTACTGCCTCAGACAGCCTTCTTCTGCAGGCCCAGTCGGGAGTTGAACTCATGACCCCTGTACCATCAGTCATTGTATTAACCATTGTGCTATGCTGCTGTTGCTGCTTGTATGTCAGCTCACCTACTTAGGATGACCAGGGGCTACCATGTGCAGTGCTGCCATCCAAAGCGGTGCTGTACCCTTGCAGCGGCTCATAGGGCACCCTATACAACACCCTCTAGGGTGCCCTATAGGCAACATTATAGGGTGCCTTGGCATACAGTGCACTTTAAAAAGTGCCCTCTGGGGCACCTTGGGAGGCGCCTTCTGCAGCACCTTCTTTTACGGCACTTTGAGGGTGTGTTTGCTGGCAGCACTGATTTCAAATAAAAGGGGAACTGCCTCAGCTGGCAGTGGGTAAATGCAATGGGTACTGCCTCAGACAGCCTTCTTCTGCAGGCCCACTTGGGAGTTGAACTCATGACCCCTGTACCATCAGTTATTGTATTAACCATTGTGCTATGCTGCTGTTGCTGCTTGCATGTCAGCTCACCTACTTAGGATGACCAGGGGTTACCATGTGCAGTGCTGCCATCCAAAGCAGTGCTGTACCCTTGCAGCGGCTCATAGGGCACCCTATAGGCAACATTATAGGGTGCCTTGGCATACAGTGCACTTTAAAAAGTGCCCTCTGGGGTGCCTTGGTAGACGCCTTCTGCAGCACCTTCTTGGCACTTTGAGGGTGTGTATGCTGGCAGCACAGATTTATTTTAAAAAAGGGGGGGTGCCTCAGCTGGCAGTGGGTAGATGCAATGGGTACAGGCTCAGACAGCCTTCTTCAGCAGTCCCACTCAGGAGTTGGACCCATGACCTCGTACCATCAGTCATTGTATTAACCATTGTGCTACGCTGCTATTGCTGCTTGCATGTCATCTCACCTACTTAGGATGACCAGGGGTTACCATGTGCAGTGCTGCCGTCCAAAGTGGTGCTGTACCCTTGCAGTGGCTCAGGGCACCCTAGAGGGTGCTGTACAGGGTGCCCTATAGGCAACATAATAGGGTGCCTTGGCATACAGTGCACTTTAAAAGGTGCCCTCTGGGGCGCCTTGGGAGGCGCCTTCTGCAGCACCTTCTTTTGCGGCACTTTGAGGGTGTGTTTGCTGGCAGCACATATTTCAATTAAAAGGGGAACTGCCTCAGCTAGCAGTGGGTAAATGTAATGGGTACTACCTCAGACAGCCTTCTTCTGCAGGTCCACTCGGGAGTCAAACTCATGACCCCTATACCATCAGTCAGTGTATTAACCATTGTACTACACCTTTTCTGCTCTGTTTGCAGGTCAGTGTGCCTACTTGTGCTAACCGTGCGTTAACGTGCGTTACGCACCTAATCGCATGATAGTGTGTGCAGCGCACATTATCGCACCCTGACGCATGCTTGCGACATTTAGACTGGAACGCCCACTCCTTTTATGGCATCCTGCACACTAACGCTGGGCGCACTTTAAGACTGCTTAGTAAACATACCCCTAAATCTTTTTCCTGGGTGGTGGTTCCTAATGTGGAACCTTGCATCGTGTAACCATAGTTTGGGTTGTTCTTCCCTAGGTGCATAACTTTGCACTTGTCCACATTAAATTTCATCTGCCATTTTGATGCCCAGTCTTCTAATTTATCAAGATCCTCTTGCAATTCTCCACAATCCTCCTGGGTTTTACAGACAGCAACAAATAAAACAAGGAACAAATGCCTCCAGCCCTTGACAAAGACAGGGAGTCCCCCAAGGATCCACTCTATCTGCACTCTTCAACCTTTACCTCCAACCCCTCTGCAAGATCATCAGAACACACAACATTTATTTCCATATCTATGCCGACGATATCATGTTATACAGTCTACTCCATACCAAGCAACCATCATACACAAGGATTCAAGAATGCTTTGCTGACACCTCCCGCTGGTTGACAGCCAGAAATCTCTCAATCTACAAATAAACAGAAGCCTTATTCATGATGAGAGACAGCACATTCACCCCCCCCTCCACCCACCATACCAATGAACATCCAAAACCTCATTGACCAAAACCTCTCCTTCAAGACCCAAATAGCAGCTACAGCCAAAGCAATTTTCTACAAATCCAAGAGACTACAATGCCTATGGTCCATCCTTAATTCATCAGATTTCTACTCAGACCTCGAAGTGCTAATTCTTACTCATGCTGATTACTGTAACACAATATACCATGGCCTCCCGCAGCCCACCCTCCTCCCACTACAAACTGCCCTCCACACTGCTGCATGCTATATTCAAATTCTACTGGCTACTGCTCCCCAGCAGAATCATATACAATACCCTGCTACTAACACACAAGGCTCTCCACTGCATCCCTGCTACCCATCTGCAAACCCTTCAGTCCCTCAACCCCAATAGGCCACAAAAACTCTCCACGACCCACAAACTCACTATACCACATTCCAGAACAAAGCACTCACAACAAGCATGCCACAGAGCCTTCAAACTATATGCACCTTCCCTATGGAACACACTCCCAAACCATATAAGAAATATATCTGACCTCCATTTTTTCCACAAACACCTCAAAACCTTCCTGTTCTCAAAACAATTCAACCATGACTCCGAACCAAGATCATACTAATCCCCTCAGTAAATGTGTCCACTGAAACTGCTAACTCTATGGACCAACTCATTGCATGTATATAGTTACAATGTACCTTGTACATAGTTTCTTGTACATAGTTGGCTGTTATATATAATTTGAATTTCCTATGTTCAATGTAAACTATTTTGACCAGGTGAAAAGCAGTATATAAGTTCTTCTAAATAAAAATAAATAAATTCAATCAGCCCAAACAATACAAGACCTACGGAAAAGGATTAAAATGCAACTCTTTATTGAGCACTATGGACTAGACACTAACACAAAGTACCACAATTCCCTCACCTAATTTGCACCAACAAACTTTCTCTAGTCCTCACCCCATGTCAAATCCAAGTTGTACAGATTATACAACTTGTAAACACTTAACTCTCCTGAACTACAGTTGCACTGTTTTATGTATCCCCATTAACTCCAAATTGTATCTACCGTATGTTCTATGTAAAACAAACTTGCTACAATTATGTTAATACTGTTCTATATAAACCATTTAGACTGAAGAAAAGCGGTATATAAAAACTGTTAAATAAATAATTTTGTTTCCAGACTCACTCACATACTATTCTTACATCAATAGTCTCAGTTTTCAGAACACAGGATTTGTTAGGGTCTCCTGGATTAGTTCTTTTAGCACAAACAGCACATTTCAGCATAGCCACAATTGTTCTTCTTAATATTTTTGCAAGGATGTTTATTAATGTTTCTTTACCTAACAACATTCCCTCACCTCTGCTTTCTGTTCTTAATAACTGCATCTTGTGTTTTTCCAGACTGCCGTCACAACAGTTCAGCACATACCTGTCACAGCCATTCTTCAATATGGGACGAATTGAAGAGCACAGCAGAATATTTTCTAAGTCCTGGCCTTATTCCACATTTCAGCAGGAATAAGGGGACGTCCATGGGGATATCGCAGAACGTACAGAAGCCTTTTTGGAATTTGCTATGCAGGTCTCCATGGCTCCACCTTCTGGGCAAATTCTGAGATCCCTGGGCTAGCACCATGGGCATTGCTCATGACAGCAGTGTTTCAGAATATGGTAGAGGATATTTGCAGCACAAATTTCCCTGCTGCATGTACAAACCTCTTATTCATGTTCTGGAATGAAATCCTAACGGAAGAATAACTAAAACTACAGTTACACAGTGCAAGTTCATCAAGCCCAGTATCCTATTTCTAACAGTGGCCAATCCAGGTCACAGTACCTGTCAGGTTCCCAAAAAGGTACCAAGATTCCACAATGTTTATCCTGTGGTAAACAGTGAATTTCCCTAGCCCTCTTTAATAATGGTTTATGGATGTTTCCTACAGAAACTTGTTGCACATTAGAAAATCACCACCCAGGTAAAGGAACTAGGCATCATTGTTTATGCTACATTGAAATCCTCTGCTTGATGTGCAGCAATGGCCAAGAAAGCAAATAGAATGCTAGGAATCATAAGGATACCCCTACAAGGAAATGCTTAAAAGGTTAGGGCTCTTCAGTTTAGAAAAGAAGCAGCAGAGTGGAGATATGATAGAGGTCTATCAAATAATGAATGGTTGTTTACTCCTTCAAAAAGTGGAAAGACTGGGGAACATATAATGAAGCTACAATGTAGCACAGACAAATTGGAGAAAACATTTTTTTTATTCATTGTGTAATCAACCTCTTGAATTTGTTGCTGGAGGATGGAATAGAAGCTGTTATTGAAGCTGTATTTAGAAAAGGTTTGGAAACGTTTCTGCAGAAAAATTCCATAAAACATTATTAAAGTAAACTTGGGAAATCCACTGCTTATCCTGGGTAAGCATCATGGAATCTACTTACCTTTTGGGAACTTGACAAGTGATTTGGATTGGCCAATGTTGGAAAAAGGATACTGGCCTGATCTGGTATGGCATATCTTATGTTCTTATGGCAATGTACTCACTTGCTCATTTTCTGCTGGAAATATACTAATCATGCCCACAGCAGCTAACCAAAAGCTTTGCATTTAATATGTGTTTCAAATGCATGTTAAGTGCATAGCTTTACCAGCCTTTAGTAAAAGGGTGCCTTCGTTTCATATATACAAACATAATGAAGGCAATTTGTAAAAGCTATTTAACTGGTAAATAAACTATATGGAGTGAAAGAGTAGCCTAATGATTAAAGAGAAGCGGAGAAGCAAGGGTGCAAATCCCAGTGCAATTCCAAGTGATCTTGGGCAAATCACTTAACCGTCCATCACCTTCGGTACAAACTTAGATTGCAAACTCTCTGGGGATAGGAAAACATCTACTGCAGCTGAATATAACTGGCCTTGAACCTCTCAGAAAGATCTGATCTAAATCCAGTTTCCCTGTAGGAAAATTGTCCACCATCTCTCTGGGTAAAACTGCCAGAGAACGTGTTGCATATGTATGCACAGTCAGCAAACCCATGCTGGTATCTTGCCCCTGTACATTTTGACTGAGGAAGATGCAAGAATAATTTGCTTTCTCTCATGAGCTTACAGGTGCTGCTTGTTGTGTAGGGAGTTTGCAGTTCAGCTGTTAACAAGACCTTAATGCTAGCAGCATAAAAGGGTGTAATTTAAGTCCAATTAGAGTAACAAACTACATATGGAATATTGCTTCTTGATCTTTGTAAAAGCATGCCCTGCCTCAGGATGTGAGTGGCCTTTATCCATCAGACAGGCGGTTATATTCTTGCTGTTTTGTTTTTGTCTTAACATATGACTCATATTTCTGTGGATTCATTTCCCCAAGAAAAATCATGCAATTTTAACAAACCCACACTATTTGCATTATTGAACTGCCATCCTTTACCTTCTTTCTAAATCTCTGGAGAACCCTTTTTATTAGTCATTTGAGAATTGTTTTCTTTTTATTCGTTCTAGCTCAATGGTAGTTGGAAAGAATTATATAATAAAAGGGATCGCAAATGTCTGTCTGCCTAGGAGCAAAATAACTGCCTGAAAATTTAACAGAACAGGATGAAGCTTGGGATGTGAGAAAAACTTGCATAAAAGCACAAGTTCTAAAATGGGCCCCCAAAATGCTCCACCCACTATTGCCCCACTACCCCACATAATGCCGATACACCCAAAAAATACATCCTTGCAACCGTCCACTTAGCCCACCAAATGCTGCCACCATGAAGACAAACATACACCTGCCACACCCCAATAAACAACTTCCCACAACTGCCCCACCACCTTGCAACCTGCCACCACCCGCCCAAAAATCCCCTCACTACCTCCCTACCAACCCATATACTGTTCCCCCTGCAGTTCTCTAATCCACTCCCCTGTGTGAGTGAGCTGAGCCTGCCCTGCCTACTTCCAATGAAGCTAGAAGCAGGAACTGTGGGTAGGGTCCAGCCAATGGGAGGGTCATTGGGGCAAAGCCTTGGAATGGTCCTCTAATCACAGGATTGAAGGAGGTGAGATGGGGGATGCCCCTGGGCTGTACAAGTTTAGTTTCTGTGTGTGCTGGGAGATGAAACAGAACTGAAGTCCCTACCCCTTAAAAAATGCCTCAATGCATTTCTTTAGGAAAAGCAGTTCCAACAGCTGCAGCGCACTAACACTGATTCATAGTAACATAGCAATTATGCAGTTGTACTTGCCAAAAATCCCTCCCCTCATATCTCCTCTCCCGATCATATATACACACGTAGACACATAGATACCAGCACACACACATACAAGCATGCATGCAGTGACCTACGAGCAAACATATGCACAGATATACCATCCACAAACATATACACACAGAAAAAACATACAAAACAGAGGTATGCACGTATGTCCACACATACACACAAAGACAATGCAGATACACAAACACACATATGGGTTGGAAAGAATTCCATGAAACATGTTATACATGCTTTCCCCTCTAATGAATTGTGCTATAAACTGTACAAACCTTACTCTGTGAAGTAGAGGATGGAATGAGTAGTGACAGTGACAGTGACAGGGTTCAAGCGTGCTTGGGACAGATACAATGGGAACTTTGGTGGCAGAAGAGAGAGAGGAGCTGGGGTAGAGAAGGTTCAGCAGCAGCACAGCAGCAGGTATGAGGTGGCAGACCATGTGGTCTAATACATCCTTATCTGCTGACATCTTTTATGATTCTGTGTAGGAGCAAAGTGGACTGAGCTTCACAATTGATTCTTGCCTATCGCCTCTGCCAGATGCCCCCCAATTGTCACTTGGTCAATAATCTGAACTGCCGATGTCCTCTGCATAAAGGGGAAAGTTATTTGTTATATAACAGCATGAGTGCCTCCTGGACAAAGCCCTTGAGTTTTCCGGGATTTTGCCAGTGTAAAATTAGTCACCAAACTGTTAAGCTGCCAAAGAATCTGCTGTAAACTGCGAAGAACGAAAAGAGAAGAAAAACACTACCTCACTGTCTCCATGGCACTTAAAGGAAGGAGGCTGTTTAATGTTTGGAGTCTATTGCTTATGTCAGTCAATTCAGTGGTGCTCTATCACTGTCAGCACTGAAAAGAAAGCAAAGGCAAACCATTAACCAAGAGAGCACAACCGGGAATCAATGGCTTTTAAAGAGAGGCTGAAACAATACTGTTGAGAAATACTGCAGTGTTAAAGCAATAGCACATGATTCACCGACCAGAACTGAGGCAAGGCATGGTAGTTTACAAGGTCATGATGGAACTTGCAGCATTGTTTGTCACACGATAAAGTAATATGGTTGCCATGTTTTCCACAGACAAATGGACATCTTCTAGAATGTACCAAGATAACCACCATGGGCTTGATATTGAAAGTAGCTGCTTAATGCATAAAGTTGCACTCCGGTTCTTGACTTTACAGTATGTGTCCTTTCAATGGCTCTGGCTTATTTATATACTACTACTAAATATGTATATATATATAAAAACTGTCTCCCGTCCTCCAGCCCAGCAGCGACTCTCCCTCCCGGGATCGAGCTGCAGGAGCCAGAAGACATCAGCCATCTTCGGCGTTCTGCCCAATTGGGGCAGCCGCAACTACTTTAAAAAGGAGCACCATCGGGCGCTGAACAAAGACCGTCTCCCATCCTCCAGCCCAGTAGCGGCTCTCCCTCCCGGGATCAAGCTGCAGGAGCCAGAAGACATCAGCCATCTTCGGCATTCTGCCCAATCAGGGCAGCCACCACTACTTTGAAAAGGAGTGCCATTGGGCGCGCCCGCGCCTGGCCGGCCCACACCTGAGGGCCTCACCAGAGGGCCCTTTGGCATGGCCCATAGGAGGGGTCCGACCGGCCTAAGGCCAGGTGCAGCCGCCGAGAATCAACCCAGCTGCCTGTTCTCCTCGCTGGATGCCACCACCCTCATAAGCGCATCAAAGGTACAGGCCCGAACGATTGACAATGCTATCTAACTGCAAGGTAAGCTAGCTACCATTAATTAGAAGTCAGGCACTAGCGAAATAAATCCCGCTAGCACAGTTTCCCATAGATCTGTGTAAATGAGAGGCTGACTTTCAAAGATTTAGCGCTTTCTGATTAGCAGGGCGTGATATATGCTGCAAACACTACGCTCTACATCAGGGCCGGATTTACCTTGAGCGAGGCCCTACGCCAACAAAAATTGTGGGCCCCCAGCAGGGGCGGCCCAAGGGGGGTGCGGGGCCTCATTTGCATAAGGGGCCTCATTTGCATAAATATTTGCATAATGTTACCATATACTACTTTTAGTAAACGTGCCTCTTAATGAGTGTATGGATAAAGAAAGACTAAAAGATTTCTACATTACTATAATCCAGTGCCAACTGCCAGACACATTAGGAACTACTACAAACACTGCCCATTTAGAACCCATAGCAAACCCGCCGTATCCTAACAGCCCTACCAGGACTCACAAAGCACCATACTCTACCAATCAAAAGGCAACACTGCAAATATTAAACCAATACATTTCAGAGAACAACAATACATGACCCACTGGGGAAAGAGAACAAGTGGCAATGTGAAATAGGCGGATCGGCAGCACAGAGGGCAGAGCAAGTGTGCTCCTCCCGCTTCTCCCCTGGTCCAATCCGGGCCTGAGTCCACCATTTCAAGCAGCTGCACGCTGCCGGGAGTCCCTCTTCGGCGGATCGGCAGCACAGAGGGCAGAGCAAGTGTGCTCCTCCCGCTTCTCCCCTGGTCCAATCCGGGCCTGAGTCCACCATTTCAAGCAGCTGCACGCTGCCGGGAGTCCCTCTCATCAGCATTCTTCGGCGGATCGGCAGCACAGAGGGCAGAGCAAGTGTGCTCCTCCCGCTTCTCCCCTGGTCCAATCCGGGCCTGAGTCCACCATTTCAAGCAGCTGCACGCTGCCGGGAGTCCCTCTCATCAGCATTCTTCGGCGGATCGGCAGCACAGAGGGCAGAGCAAGTGTGCTCCTCCCGCTTCTCCCCTGGCCAATCCGGGCCTGAGTCCACCATTTCAAGCAGCTGCACGCTGCCGGAGTCCCTCTCATCAGCATTCTTCGGAGGATGGGCAGCACAGAGGGCAGAGCAAGTGTGCTCCTCCCGCTTCTCCCCTGGTCCAATCCGGGCCTGAGTCCACCATTTCAAGCAGCTGCACGCTGCCGGGATCCCTCTCATCAGCATTCTTCGGCGGATCGGCAGCACAGAGGGCAGAGCAAGTGTGCTCCTCCCGCTTCTCCCTGGTCCAATCCGGGCCTGAGTCCACCATTTCAAGCAGCTGCACGCTGCCGGGAGTCCTCTCATCAGCATTCTTCGGCGGATCGCAGCACAGAGGGCAGAGCAAGTGTGCTCCTCCCGCTTCTCCCCTGGTCCAATCCGGGCCTGAGTCCACCATTTCAAGCAGCTGCACGCTGCCGGGAGTCCCTCTCATCAGCATTCTTCGGCGCCGGGAGTCCCTCTCATCAGCATTCTTCGGCGGATCGGCAGCACAGAGGGCAGAGCAAGTGTGCTCCTCCCCCAATCCGGGCCTGAGTCCACATTTCAAACAGCTGCACGCCAAGGCGTGCCCGCGCCTTGCGGGCCCGCGCCTGAGGGCCTCGCCAGAGGGCCCTTTGGCACGGCCCTTAGGCAGAGGCCTACTGAAAAATACCGATCAACATCGACGGACCCATATGATAGCCAAACCTCGCAAGTACAAAGCATCTGGAGTTCTCCGTGGATTGAGCTCGCTATCAATAAGTACAGCAAAGCAGCGACAGTAATTCTAAAGTATACAGCAGCCCTAGCTCTTCGAGCAAGGAGAATACACGCTGCAGCAACACAACAAAAAGACCTAGAGCACAGCAAGTATACATGTTCTGTTGACAATTCTGCTCTCCTATAATTTACTGCTAATAACCAAACACACTGCAAAAACTATACTGTCGATAGTACTAATCATTACAAAGAACTTTACCATTTAATACAATACTGTTGTCAGTAAAATTAACCTCTTACACGCTATTATATTGTTACCTGCATTATTCTACTGTTGTCAGTACTATTTAATCTATTACACACTATCATACTGTCATCTGTATTATTCTACTGTTGTCAGTACTATTTAACCTATTACACACTATCATACTGTCATTTGCATTATTCTACTGTGTCAGTACTATTAACCTATTACACACTATCATACTGTCATCTGTATTATTCTACTGTTGTCAGTACTATTTAACCTTTACACACTATCTACTGTCATTTGAATTATTCTACTGTTTTCATTAATATTTAACCTATCACACTCTATTATATTGTTACCTGCATTATTCTACTGTTGTCAGTACTATTAACCTATTACACACTATTATACTGCTATCTGAAAATCAATAAGCTCTATACAGCAAGTCATCACCCTGTTACCCATTTACACTCAACATGTATAAGGTCCTGTTATCGTTAACTACCCTCATTACAATCGAGCTCCCCTGCGTAACAAACGCACTCAACCTCAATCATGACATTAGCTACATACCTATTTTACATTCGTTTGGAAGGAGATGGTACGAATTCCCTCATAACACTTCAGCAAACACAACCACACATCTTACTCACACCTAATCAGCATTCCCCTTCAAATCATCAATAAAACACAAGCTGAGAAGTCTCACCGCCAACGCCTCCTAAAATGTGCATTAATAAATGCCAGATCCATACGATCAAAATGGCCTGCAACGATGGACTTGATTCCTCAATACAATCTCGACATCCTAATGGTCACGGAATCATGGTTATCAGATTGTGACAACATCCTCCTGAATCAGATGCTGCCTACAGGATTCGACCTTTACACATGCCACAGGTCTACTCAAAAAGGAGGCGGAACATTAATCCTCGCCAAAACTGACCTCAATTTCAAGCTATGCAATTCCTCCAGCTCAACTCATCTTGACTCCCTCTCTATATCTAATGAACTATGCTCAATCAACCTGCTTTATAGAGCACCATCCCCATCACCTGACGATCTTCCAACAATAATTGAACTCGCATGTTCAACGTCCTCTTCACGATCTCCAAATGGCTAGTTGGAGACTTTAACCTCCCATCTCTCCATGATAGCCAATCAGAAGCATTCCTAGAAGCACTAAAGGATCTAGGTTACAACCAATACGTTGACTCTCCTACCCACATTAAAGGAGGTAAACTAGACCTAATATTCGCACCTTATCTCGACACCTTATCACAACAAGCTCTGGATCTGTCAGTTATACCAGTGCCATGGTCCGATCACAACCTTATTCAATTTAATATACCCCACTATACCTCGCATATGAGCCAAAGACCATCTAAATCACCTGAAACTCACTCAGCCCGTTATCAACCCCTCAACCGTGAAAAGGTCCTAGAGAACCTTCGACCTCTCATGACTAACACTTCCCTCAACTTAGATGACCTAATAGCCAAATGGAACGAGAACCTCAGAGCCGCCTCATGTCCTCTGCATAAAGATAAGAAAAGAAGAAAACGAGAACATGCACCCATGGTTCTCAACTGACTTGCGTTCATCTCTCATTCATCTACGCAAACTTGAAAGACAGTGGCGTCGAACCCACTCTCCAGAGGCACTTGAAACATATAACTCACACTTAACTACACACCGTGAGAAAATAACATTGAGTAAGAAGATCTACCACACAAACCTGTTGAAACGTGCCATCAATAAACCTCATGCATTATTCAAGTTAGTAAAATCCATAACAAGAGAACCAGTCTCAGATCAACCTGCAATGCCGCAGCCTCAGGACTACGCAAAATTACCTGCAATCAAAAATGATTACAGCTAACACAAGCATAAATACCAACAACCCTTCTGCATCACCTAAATTTTGCAACTTCAACACTATATCTACTAGTGAAATTGTAAAAATTATCGCCTCCATCAATCCTAGCACAGCTCCCAATGACCCATGCCCAGCCAGCTGGATCAAAGAGTTACGTCATGAGCTAAGTCAAATTCTGTGCCTGTACTGAACCAGTCCTTCCTAACAGGCTCATTCCCAAAAAGTCTGAAAACACACCTCCATCAAGCCTTTACTAAAAAACAGTAAGCTTGACTCATCCAAAGTTGAATCGTTCAGGCCAATCTCGAGCATTCCACAACTTGCAAAAATTATCGAGAAAGCTGCCCAACAACAGCTCCCAGCATATTGACATTGAAGCGCCTCTAGACAAATCACAACATGGTTTCAGAGAAGCACATGGAGTTGACACAATCCTTACAACCTTATTCAATGATCTTATCATGGGAATAAACGACATTAAACAGGGATTTGTGCTCATATTTTTGGACATCTCCGCTGCCTTTGATTCTGTAAACCACACATACTGCTGCAACGTCTGAGTGAGAAGGGAATTCAAAACACAGCACTTGAATGGTGTAGATCCTACCTTTCCAATAGGTGGCAACAAGTTAAAACAGGTCAGGAATCATCAGAGCCATTCCTACAGTCTCAAGGTGTACCTCAAGGATCTTCATTATCAGCATTAATGTTCAACATTTATATGCAGCCGATATGTGAGTTGATCCGATCCTTCAACGTGCAATGCCTGGCATACGCAGATGACATCCTCATTTACATGCCGTTTAATACTGACCAACCAGTGTTCACACCAATAATTAATTGTTTTGGTGCAATAGCCGAATGGCTGTTGACACAAAACAAAAGAATAAATCACAACAAAAACTGATGTATTATTTGTCACAAGAAATCGCAAGTTCATACCCCCTCCGTCACTGCTAATCAATAACATAGAACTGACGTCAAAACCCCTATCCGATACCTCGGCATCACATTGGATCAACACCTAGATATGACAACGCATGTGAAGAATGTGACAAAGAGGATATATAAGATCAGATCGCTACGCCACCTCCGACCACTACTTGACTATACTGATTATCGCTCAATATTCCAGGCTCTAGTCATCCCTCACCTAGATTTTGCGAATATTATCCTCCATGGCCTCTCTCAATCAACCTTAAATCCACTTCGTCTGGCTATGAACGCAGCTGCAAGAGTCCTCTCTGGGTCACCAAGAGCTGCTCACATAACGCCGATCATGAAGGACCTACACTGGTTACCATTACAAGCCAGACTTACATATAAGTCTCTAGTTCTGACCTTCAAGGCCAGGAATAACTACCCTCCGACACCAATTAGCAAACTAATACATAACACCCCTCGAAAATAGAAACAGAAGGACCACTGCTATGAATACCTTAGTAGTTCCCAAGATGATGACATCTTGTACTAAAGCTACATCGAACAGAGCTTTCTCTTTATTGCACCCTGAACTGGAATTTACTTCCTCATGAAATCGTTGTATCAAAAACCTTTTACAATTCAGGAAAGCCGTGAAGCATCACTTATTCACAAAATTCTACCCAGAAGTGACCCCGCATGTCCACTCAAACAACAGACCTCCAACGTGCACTAAACACCATATTACCTTAATTCAACCAGAAAATGGTTAAGCTCCACGATAGCTCCACATCCTCTGTTGATTCCCACCTCCTACATAAATTACGCAGATAATATCCACTTGAGCTAACATATTTATTTATTTAGTAAAAACATATACATATATGATGTTGACTGTACATAGTTTTACCTGTTAATCCATGTTATATATTCCCATGTTCTATGTAAACTCAATGTTACTTGCATACATTGTTGTATATTTTGTTCAATGTACACCGCACTGATCTTAATAGCGCGGTATATAAGAAATGTTAAATAAATAAATAAATATAAACAGAACACCTCAGCTCAGTTACACATGCAGAACATAGACCATCACCAAACAAGTAATCACAATTTAGAAACAGGAAGACAATAATTAAACTGGGAATCCCAAAAGCCAAACTTGGAATGTACAACACTGTAGAAATAAACTATACATAATTTGCTCTTGTACTAAACAAAGCGCAGACGTAATGATGCACATTTACCAGAGCTGACATATTCCAATTAATAAATTCAAAATAAAGAGATATTTTTCTACCTTTTGTGCATTTTTTTCAGCTGCAATTGCTCCAGCCACTTTCTTCTGGTTTCTTCGTGTCTTCTGCTAACTCTCCATCGTCTGCTGTCCATTTGTCCTTTCTTCTCTCTTCTAGTTTTTTTTCCATTCTCTCTCTACATATGCTTTAACATACTAATCTTTCTCCTTTTGCTCTTTCCTCATTCCTATTTCATACTCAATTTTACCCTCCATCCTCAATCCCCACTTACTCTCCCAATACCCAGCCAATTGTAGATTTTTTATCCCACCCACACAAAATATTTTTCCCTTCTCCATTTTACTCTTCCAGCCCCATCCCATTCTAATCCTCCCCCAACACCAGCTCCCTTCTAGTTCCAGCCTCACCCAGCATCCATTCCCTTCTAGTCCCTGCATCAGCCCATTTCCAGTCCTAGCCACCCATCAGCCCATTTCCAGTCCTAGCCCATTACCAGTCCTAACCCCATCAGCCCACCTCCAGTCTTAACCCCCCCCAGCCCCTTTCCAGTCCTAGCCCCCCCATAGCCCATTACCAGACAGCCCCCATCAGCCCACAGCCCATTACAGTCTTAACCCCCCCCAAAGCCCATTACCAGTTCTAAACCCCCCCCAACAGCCCCTGACCAGTCCGAACCCCACCTCCAGTCTGAACCCGGCCCCGGAGGCCTTACAATCCATGTTTGTAACTGAGGCAACAGAGGCTTAAGTTAACAGAGGCCTAGTTCATAGCCTATAGCTCTGACTAGTAGATGACTCTTCTACTCCAGATGAATGCCTTTGAATATCAACCCATATAAGTGTACTTCCCACAGTGACAAAACAGATTTTCAAAATGTTCCTTTTCTAATTTACCCCTGCTCCAAGAAAAACACAGACCTTCTTAACCCCCCAGCCCATTTCCAGTCCCAGCCCAGCCCCCCCCCCGATCGCCAATTACCAGTCCCACCCCCCCCCCCTCGGCCTAAAGTAAACTTTAATTTAAAAAAAAAATCTGCTGGCTGCCGCCGCGGGGCCCCCTCTGCTGCCGCGGCAGCACAGACTGACCCACGGGGGACCCCTCTGCAAGCTGAATCCGTCCGTCGGTGCCTGCCTGCCTCCCTCCCTCCCTCCCTCCGTGCAGGCTGTGAGATGCGCGAAGGCAAAGTGTCTCCCTCGCGTCTCTGTTAAGCCCGCAGGGGCTGATGGGAAATTTCCCATCAGCCCCTGCGGGCTTAACAGAGATGCGAGAGAGACACTCTTCCTTCGCGTCTCTCACAGCCTTCACGGAGGGAGGGAGGGAGGAGGCAGGCAGGCAGGCAAGGGACGGATTCAGCTTGCAGAGGGGGCCCCCGCGGGTCAGTCCGTGCTGCCGCGGCAGCAGAGGGGGCCCCGCAGCGGCAGCCAGCAGGTTTTTTTTTAAATTTTATTTTAAAAGAAAATTTAACTTGTTCTATTTTTGTGGGCCCCTGCCAGCTGTGGGCCCTACACCATGGCGTACATGGCGTATAGGTAAATCCGGCCCTGCTCTACATGCTATGCAATGCTCCTAGCAATAACCTGCTGATACATAAAACATAACCATGCAACACAGTAGCATCCAATACATTGTAACCCATACTGTGCATGCCTTTTAGGTTACTTATGGCACCGTTGTACAGAGGAGCTTCTGTTATATCTGTTGTACAAGGGAGCGATTACTATAAGCTGACTCAACACCCAGCAGCACAACATGGCCAGTTCTATATTAGCTCTGACCAGCTTTTATCTCCTTGCCAACACCATTTATGATACCCTCGCACTCACCTCCAACCACAATCCCATCCCCACCCTTCACAGCATGAGCAAGAAATGTTACAGCAGCTCCCATAGTCCATTATCAAACACATACCATGACCATCACCCGCACCTACTCTACATAACTATCAAACACCCCGAGAACCCCAGATGGCGTTATCCCAAGTACCTCACGACCTGAAATGTGCCCTCATAAATGCACACTCGGTTCACAAGAAATGGCCAGTCATCACGGATCTCATAGCACACCTTGATCTTGACATACTAATGGTCACAGAATCCTGGCTTACAAACTCAGACACAGTTCTCCTAAACCAACTTATCCCCCCCAACTTTTCAATCCACATCTGCCACAGAACCGGCCGGAGAGGTGGAGGGGTCTTCATCCTAGTAAAAACAGAGCTCCAATACCAGCTGCTCTCCTCCAAAAGCACACTGCACCTAGACATAATCATCATAGCTAACACACACAACACCATTAATCTCATATACAGAGCCCCAACCTCCCCCCCACTCCCCTGGAAGACCTCTCTAACATAATTGACCTAGCCTGTAACCCTGAAAACCCACGCAAACCAAACTGGGTGATGGGTGATTTTAACCTTCCAGCACTTCAAAGCAACCACGCCAACACCTTCCTTGAGGCAATGACTGAGCTGGGGTACGAACAGGTTGTCAATGCTCCCACCCACGACAGAGGAAACTCACTGGACCTGGTCTTCACCCCATGACCACACACAAGCCAAGACCACAACTTCAACCTATCCATCACCCCTGTCCCGTGGTCTAACCACAGCCTAATCACATTCCAGATTCCCACACAGCAAGAACACGATTCACCCAGCGGCACATGCAATGCATCATGGGCACCTGCAGGACACTTCAAGTCCCTTGACAAAGAAGAGATCATTAAGTGCATACTTCCACAACTCAAACAGCTGTCATCCAACCTTAATGACATGATAGCTAGGTGGAACGACACCCTGAGCTCACTATCTTTTTAACATCTTTGTTAGTGATATAGCGGAAGGGCTTTCAGGTAAGGTTTGCCTCCTTGCGGATGATACCAAAATCTGCATTAGAGTAGACATCCAGGAAGTGGTAGAAAACATGAGGAAGGATCTAGCTAAGCTTGAAGAATGGTCTAGAATTTGGCAGCTGGGATTTAATGTTAAAAAATGTAAGGTCATGCATTTGGGCTGCAGCAATCCAAGGGAGCAATATAGTATAGGGGGTGAAGTACTTTTGTCCACTAAAGAAGAGCGGGACCTAGGCGTGGTTGTGTCTGATGATCTTAAAGTAGCTAAACAGGTAGAAAAGGTGACGGCAAAAGCTAGAAGGATGCTTGGGTGCATACGGAGAGGAATGGCTAGCAGAAAAAAAGGAGGTGATAATGCCTCTGTATAAGTCTTTGGTGCGACCTCATTTGGAGTATAGTGTGCAATTCTGGAGACCGCACCTTCAAAAGGATGTGAACAGGATGGAGTCAGTGCAGAGGGTGGCTACTAAAATGATTTAGTGGTCTTCATTATAAAGCATATGAGGACTGACTGAAGGATCTTAATATTGATACCTTAGAGGAAAGGCGGGATAGAGGTGATATGATTGAGATGTTTAAATACCTCCGTGGCATAAATGTTCAGGGAGAGAGCCTCTTTCAATTGAAAGCAAGTTCTGCTACGAGGGAACGTGGGATGAGGGTGAAGGGAGATAGATTCAGGAGTGATATGCGGAAATATTTCTTTACGGAAAGAATAGTGGATCCATGGAATAGTCTACCAGTGGAGGTGGTAGAGATGAGGACAGTAACTGAATTCAAAAAAGCATGGGACAAACACAGAGGATCTCTAAAGGTAAAAAGGGGACTGTTGTAGTTGTTATGGAAGGACAGACTAGATAGGCCATGTGGTCTTTTTCTGTCGTCATATTTCTATGTTTCTATGTTTCTATGTATCTCAGCTACCTCCCTTGGACAAACCACCTGATCCTAACAGACCGGCAAGAAGAAGGAAGCTGGCCCCCTGGTTCTCTGCAGAGCTGCGGACTTCTCTTCTCCTCCTCAGGAATCTCGAGAGAAAATGGCGACGTTCCTGTTCCCCAGCAGACCAGTCAGCATACACATCCCACTTAAAAGTACACCGTGAAACAATCTCAGACAAAATGAAAGAATACCACGCTGAGCTCCTTCACCGCTCCCTAAACAAGCCCTGGGACCTCTTCAACTTAGTAAAGTCCTTAACAAAGGAACCATCCTCTCCCCAGCTAGGACCAATACAACCCCAGGTATATGCCGACTATCTACTTGCCAAATCCATCAAAGCAGACACAGCCTGGAGACCCACACCTAGTCACAACCCATGCCTACAGTCACCGCTCAAAGAACTCATGCCACCATCCGAGACAAGCATCGAGGACATCATTGCTACCATCAATACCACTACTGCACCAAACGACCCCTGCCCAGCATACTGGATAAGAGCGATGCGCATAGAACTTAGCCCAATCCTAGCCAGGATCATGAGCCTATCCTTTTCAACAGGAACATTCCCATCAACTCTCAAACAGACTTCCATACGACCCCTTCTGAAGAACAACAGACTAGATCCCCAGAAGGCTGAATCATACCGCCCGATCTCAAGTATCCCCCTGCTAGCCAAAATAATCGAGAAAGTCGCCCAAAGACAGATCCAGCAACACATCGATACTGCAGTCCCACTAGACCCCTGCCAGCATGGATTCAGGGAATCACACGGAGTGGAGACGCTACTTACCACACTAACCAATACCTGAACCAGAGGGACAGACAATATCAAAAAGTGGTTTGCACTTATCTTCCTTGACATTGCCGCTGCATTCGACTCTGTCGACCATGATCAGCTCTTGACACACCTCCATGAGAAGGGAATCCAGGGCTTGGCCTGGGACTGGTGCAAATCCTACCTAGCAGACAGATGGCAACACATATGGATGGGATCCAAGACATCTGAGCCTTTTCAACAATGCCAGGGGGTACCCCAGGGCTCCTCTCTATCAGCATTACTCTTCAACATATACATGCAGCCCATATGCAAAATCATCCATTCCTTCAAAATTTCCTGCCTGATCTATGCGGATGATGTACTGCTACTTGCCCCAATCAACGTCACGCAACCCAACTTTACAGCACTAGTGAATTGCTTCAATGCAATCACCGACTGGCTTCATTCCCAGAACCTCCGAATCAACTTCAAAAAAACTGAGGTCCTGTTCGTCACAAAAAACAAAAACTTTTCTCCCCCCACGACAATAAAAGTGAGAGACACAGAGCTCCCAAGCAAACCCACAATACGCTACCTGCGTGTCATGCTAGACTAGCATCTTGATTTGAAAGCGCACATAAACACCACCATCAGGGCCATATACCACAAGATCAGGACACTATGACACCTAAGACCCATGCTGCTGCCAGAGGACTTCCGAACAATTTTCCAAGCGCTTGTAACACCCCATTTTGACTATGCTAACGCCATTCTGCACGGTCTCCCCAGGAGCACCCTAAACCCACTACAACTTGCGATGAATGCTGCTGCCCCCGTCCTCTGCAGGATATCCATAAGAGACCACATAACCCCAATCCCGAAAGACCTACACTGGCTACCGATCAACTGCAGGCTCACATACAAAGTGCTACTCCTGACCTTCAAAGCCATCAACAAGATATCCTCCTCCTCCCTCACCAACCTCCTTACCCCCACCCCCAGCAACAGATCAAGAAGGACATTGGCCACCAACACATTGGCAATCCCCATGGAAACAACAAAATGTTCTCAGGCAACAAGGAACAGAGCCTTCGCGTTCTATGCCCCGAAGTGCTGGAATAACCTCCCTCCCAATATCAGAGCGATCAGGGACCTCACCCAATTCAGGAAAGCCCTTAAGCATCACTTATTCCTTCTACACTACTCACAGCCTAATGGTGCATCCCCAACTCCCACACCCCAGCCCACACCAGCAGCACCCCACACACACCACATGCAGACCAGGATAACGGTAGACTCCAACCCAACGACCAGATATGACAATGATGTTAAACAAATGTAAACATAATAAGACTGGGATGTTAAACAAATGTAAATGTAATGACTGTAAAATTGTAAATAACCGACAAGATCCAGACCTAACCCTCCGTTATACAGCATGGTGACAAAGGTCTAACCTGTATATAGTTACCCCAGTTACAATTCCAAGTTACTGCGCCTGTTCAATGTAAGCACAAGGCAGGTCCTTCCTGCTCTGTACAAGAATTGTTAATTGTATACCGCACTGATATTAAAGAGCGCGGTATAGAAAAGCTTTTAAATAAATAAATAAAATAAATATATAATGGCGAACCCTTTGGTATGAGCAGTTGGCAGGATTTTCTCAGGACTGCAATATGCTTGCTTTTGTTGAGTCCTGAGGAGCAAGGCTGGCACATCCATTGTTCAGTAATGTTGCCTTGCACATGACCCCGTGCCTCGGGGGACCCTGCACCTGACCGGCTGCAGAGGAAGCAGGGAGGCCGAAAGCCCTGGCTCATCTCTGAAGAGCCGCAGGAGTAAAGAGCAGCGTTTGCCTTCTCTCCTGCGGCTGTGATAAAAAGAAGCCTGCTGGCACGCTGAATGCCAGGAGGTCAAACGGGGGCATGTTCAAGTAAGTAAATAATATATACAGGCAGACCAACTTTACGAGCAAGCAAAAAGTCAGACCCTAGCCATAAACTAGCAGCACAGCCTGTGATAGACTTGCCCGTTCCACAGCAAGAAGGTAAATGGCTGAGCACACATGGGGAAGAGGGTTAACAATGCTTCAATGGGGTGGGGGGGGTATACATTCAGCACACAGTAATAGGAGGCAGGCAGGGAGGGGGGATTATAAACTCAGAGCAGAGGTAGAGTGGATAAGGCAATGAAGTTAATACTTGATCTCCAAAAGCAGAGACCAGAGAGAGAGAGAGGGAGAGAGACCCAGCTGAAAACAGAGAATAAGAGCAGAAGAAGCTCAAACAAAAATACTGAAAAGTGATTGTCCCTAATAATAAGATAAATAAATAATATATATAGGCAGACAGACCTTACAAGCAATGTGGCACTATCTTACATCAGAACACTTAGAAATGTTCGAACAGTAAATCCACTATAGATGTCAATTAAAGATATATCCACCCATCCACCCCTAAAATGAATAGAAAAAGTGCATAGCTATACTACAGACATTGTATTCATCAAATCCAATCCAATCGGACTACCTAAATTCCAGTCAGATTATTAAGACCACCCAGAGCCACTGTATTTAAGCAGAAGATCCAGTGTTGTTCGCATTTGACTGATTGCGACTGAAGCCTTCACCCTCTGACTTAATACAATCAATACAGAAACATCGTAGACTAGAAAAGGTGTGATGAAAATCCAAACAATGTTGTACCATAGGAGCCTCCTTATATGAACAATGGAACCTACTCCTAAGTTCCTGCATTCTAACTTTGAAGGGACGTGTAGTTTTACCTATGTACATAAGCCCACAAGGGCATAGCACTGCATAAATGACAAAACTGGAGTTACACAAGGTAGTACTTCATAATTCTTATTCTCTGCCACCATAAGTAAATCGCTGAGGGTCTAAAGTTAAAGCACTAATGGAGCATTCTTCACATCAGGAATCACCCAAAGGGGTTACTGAGTTGGTAACAGGAGGTTGCAATCTAGCTGGACTAAAGTTCTTCTAAGTTGTGCCTTCGGGAGAACACAAACCAAGCCTGCTTACTTTCTAATCTGCAGACATAAAAAAAGCCTCAAAAATAGATAGCATTGTTAGATTTGGTGTATTTTCTGCTATCAAAAAATGACTACTAATCTAGATCCCAAAAATAGAACAAATGAAGGTAATAGGATCAGTAAAAAAATGGTATACAAAGTCAATGTGGGTCATGAAAGACCCAGCATAAACTGAACCATGTGAAACATCAAGTGCCTACACCTTCAACTTAAAATACTGTATACAAATACATCTTCAGAAACATATATGGCTTCAAAGCCTCTGTACAGCTTCATAACATCAAACAAGTACCCCAAAACTGACAGGGTTTCACAATATAAGCTGCATCAGGAGGTAATCTACAAATAAAACACCAAAGCACCACGATTAGTTAGCTCACCAACAATACCAGCACTGACAAGTTAAATCAAACAAAACCTAAAATACACCCCCACCAACAATCGCAGAGGTTAAAAGAACTTACTTTAAAGCACTGACATCACACTACAATCCACCAAATCAGAATCACTTTGTAGCCATATTAACCTGGGGGATGCTACTTCTGCATCTCACCACACAGACCATAAAATGGTGCCTGAACAGCCCACTAATTTAAACCAAAAGGCAGCCTATCAGAACACAGCCAGAGCAGCCAATCAGAACACAGCCCAAACAAGCCAATGATATTGATTCAACCCACAGAGCTATATACAAGCCAAATAAAAGCGCCAACTAGGTAGCATCCTCAAAAAAAAAAAGTGTCTCTACAATCTGCCAGCTGTATTGCAAAAACTGAAAGTTCATCAAAGGTATGTCCAGCAGACATACAATGTTGGACAATAGGAGTCTCCATAACTTTACAATTTAGACGACTCCTATATTCAAAATCTGTATTTTTAATTCTCTAGTAGTCTGACCAACATATAGTAACTTACATGGGCATTTAATGATGTCGACCACATTTGTGGACCTACATGTAGTATGCCACCGCAATCTATACAGCTGTCCATTATGAGAAAACTCGGTCAGAGACAAAGACACTGCACAGTGCACAAATCTGACATTGTCCACATGAAAAATGAGCAGCATAATTGTTACTCATGTATTTCTCAGGAGGAAACATTGATGGACACAAACTTCACAGACATTCTTATTCCTAGAGAATACGACTCTGGTCTGTGTCTGCTGTAAACCTGGTACCACGGTAAGAACCTCAGCATGTCTATGCGCAATATTACATGTTTTACTCCCAAGCAGGGAGAATTGGGTAATCAAATGAAAAAGGTGTCTGCTTCCGTATCATTCACACTAGATTCACTTAGCAAGAGATCTCTATCAGTATACAAGGCTCATAACTGCACCTTATGAACAATGTGTCTGGAGAACCACGCTTCCTAAAAGTATCAACTGAGGAGCAGGATTCCATCATAAATATATCATTGGAACTGCAATTGCAGTGAGAGTACAGAAATTGTGAAAAACTTAAGCAGTTTTTAAGGGCTGGAGGATGTGCATTGTTATAGTGCAATAAAGTATTCCTCAGTTGCTTTCTTATACACACTTGGTTAATCTTAACATCCAGATACAAAAACTCATTGGAGGCATAAGTCATAGTAAATTTAATGTTGGGATCAACTGTATCTAAACATTGCTCGAACTCTTGCAAAAGACCAACACTACCCTTCCAAAAGACGGACACATTGGGGCATGTTTACTAAACATTCCTAACGTGCGGGGCCGTGCTAGTGTGCCTGTGCCATATAAGGAGTGGGCGGTTCAGGCAGAAAAAAGAAAAAAAACGGTAGTAAGCAACCGGACGTGTGTGCGTCGCGCTAATGGGCGGGGGTCGACATTATCGCGTGGAAGGTCAAAGTGGCGCGCTGTTGAGTATACAAAAACAAACAGAGCCGTGGTACAACGGTGAAGACACTGACCAAATGGTGCAGGGGCCATGGGTTCAATCCCCCAGTGTGCGCAATGACAAAGGTCAGCTGAGGCAGTAAACTGTAATGATTAAACATTGTTTTAGGAGGCAAATTAATTTGGAACGGCATAAGGCGGCGCACAGTTATTTTTGGGCGGCAGCAGAAGGCGGCGCACCGTGCTTTTGGGCGGCATAAGGCGGCGCACAGTTATTTTTGGGCAGCAGAAGGCGGCACATGGTCCCCTTGGGCGGCAGGAAGGCGGCGCGCTGATAGGCACAAGGCGGCGCGCTGAGATGCACAAGCACAGGAACAGAGCCACAGCACAATGGTTAAAACACTGACCAATGGTGCAGGGATCAGGGGTTCAATCCTCACAATGCCCAGTGAAAAATGCCTGCTGAGGCAGTATGTATTATGTTGTGGAGTGCTGTAGGAGGCTGTATAATTGTATTTTGTTATCACTACTAGCAAACGCACTCTCCCAGCATGTTAACATATGGCGGCCCATAAGGCACATGTTACAGTGCACTGTTCGCCAAGGCACCCTTGAATGACCCCTATAGGGCAGCATGTATGTGCGACACAGGATAATGTATAGTGCACCCTATAGGGATGGCAACCATAAGGTGGCCTACAGGGCGCCCTATGAAGCACCCTCAGAGGCACCTAATGGGTATAGTAAGCTGAGGGTGGTCTTGCCGGCATAGACATATGTACAGTAAATAAAAATAAAGCTGTGGACAGCCCTACCAAACAGCCCCACTGTGGGTTTGAACCCATGACCTCTGGCTGCACAGGCAGTGATGTAACCATTGCACTACAGCTCCATAGCTGTAAGCAAACCCTGGTGGCTGCAGATAGCCTACACGTCACCTCACAGACAGTCTGCTGGTGTCAAACAGGATAGGGTTAGGCCACCCGTACCCATGATGCACTGCACATGCAAATTAGCTGGTCCGCAGAAGATGGACAAAAGATGGGGAATGCAACCCCACAGCACCTCGTCCATGTTGGTGGACTTGACCGGGTGCACCCCAACAGCACATTGGCCTAGTATGGTGCACTGAACGTGTGTTTTACTGTCACATAGTAGACACACACCGTTACATAGTTAGGGTACTGTGCTCACCCTGAGTGTGCAATGAGGTGGCCAGGACCAGGTCAACAAACACCTGCCATTGCTGATGGAGGCCAAGCAGGCGTTCCAAAGCAGTGTTAATGTGTCAGATAGCTAGTTTCTGCACAAACACCATGGATATCCCTGTCTGCCGCCATCAGGCACTCCCCCCGTGACAAACATGGTCCCCATCAAGGGATCCACACTCTACCTCCCTGCAAAGGTGGCAGTAGAGGGCAACATCAACCCCAGTCCTGCTGAGGAACACCACCACCACCCCCCCCCCAGGCAGCTCCATACACAGCCATAACACAATAGCAGACAGACATATGGGTATGGTAAGCTGCACTCCACCACCAGATATTCCCCTGCAGCAAGCCAACAGCCACTGCACCCTGCAAGCCATTATAGCAAGACATTTACCAGCTACAAACAGTCTGCTGGTTAGTCCATAGTGCATGTTCCCAGAACTGGGCTGTCTGCATGCACAGCAAGCAGATAGATCAGTGACTGGGCCCCAAAGAGAAACCCATATCTATCACATGAGAGAACTACTATACAGCACTATGGGGGGGGCCTAGCCATGCTGTGGTCACTGCACAGTCAGGGTGAGCGTGATCCCCCAGAAGGACATGCTTTGGCCACCCTGTCTGTGTAGGTGGTGGCCGGACACTACAATATCCCAGCCAATGTCCCTGCCAGGGCCCTATGCCCAGTGCAGATGCATCCTGGCCACGCCACCCAGGCTATACCCATGGTACCTTGCACCTCATTATGCACATTGACTGGCCAATACTGGCAACAGTGCTGGCAGTGCGGGCTGTTGAAGGGGCTTGCAGCCAACACCCACTGTATAGACAGGCACACACTTCCACACCTCTGCCATCATGGTGCTACGATTGAGGGGGTAAGTAGCCTTGCCCACCAAACGGTCCTGAGCACGGCAAGGCATGGATATGGTACACATTTACAGCTGGTGGTCACTCCCCAGGGTGGTAAGCACCCGTCAGAGGCCAGGCCTGGAGCATGCCCCGCAAACACCTAACAGATTGTTTGGATGGGGTCAACTAGCAGTATGTACGTAGAACGTATGGATAACTGCCTGCCTGTGCTCTAGCAAAACGTCTCCGAGCTGTGTACCGTATACCTCAGGTGTAGGGTGACATTGGTAAGTTATGCAAGTGCTCGTTTTGGGTGCTGCATGCACGGTCCATGTTCTGCCTTTCCAGGGAGACATTGGCCAATGGGGCATGTGGGTGTGGGTGTGGGTGTGTCTGCCCTTGATGGCTGCTGTGCTTTACGGCACAGATTCCCAACTCCAGTCCAGGTTTGCATCACACTGTTGGGTTTTCCTGCTATCCCTCATGAATATGCATGGGCTACATCTACATGCCATGGGGGTGGTGCATAGATATACAGCACAGGCATTTGTATGAGTGTCAGCATGGAACCTGACTGGTGTGTGGCCCACCAGGACCTGCATTTGGGTGATTCTGCTCTAGGTACTGCCATGTTCATGGTGTCTGTGCTCAGTGGGGTTAAAAGATAGATGTCTTACCATTGCCATATGTCCCCGCCATGAAAGGTGTGTCCTTACTATCACTGTTTAGTTGTGGGAAAAAATATGTGGGCAGGATTGGCAGTAGCCCCAGCTGGGCTTGAACCTGTGACCTTCTGTTCTTGTATGCACTGTCTGTGTGCACTGCACCACTGTGTAGCCACAGATTGGATGGATTCCCTGGACTGTCCATGACTGTGGATCCGGCAGGACCTGTCTGTTGCAGTGGACTGTGCCAGCCTGCACATGGCTAGGCCTCTGTCTTCCCCCTGCACCACATGTACTTGTCCGCCAACATGCTGGCATGAACTTCTCTCAGAAAAAGCAGTTGACCTGATTGCAATGTGGCAGTATGGGACTGCATTTGGGGGACTTGGCTGTAGGTAATGCCCATTGTTGTGGTGTGTGGGCGGTTGTTGGGTAAAATATGGGTGTTTTCCCCATGCATACAGGGGTGTCTGCGCTATCTTTATTTAGTGGTGGGTAAAATATAGGGACTGGGGATGGCAGGTGCCCAGCTGGGTTTTGAACCTATGCCCTCTGGTCCTAGAGGTAATGACTCTGTCCGCTGTACCACACTTTGGCCACAGAGACAGTGCAGCCCTGGAGGCAGTAAGCCTGGCAGGATGGAGTCACAAAACCCTGCTCTACGCAAATTCTACTGTGGGATATGCACCCTGTTGGTGACAAAAAGTGCACATAAACCCGGAAATGACCACGGGAAATGCGGGACAAAATATCACCCCGCTTGGCAACAGTGAGATTTATGTGCAACCCTAGCTAACACTCCCTTGAAAGCTCCTTATCGTGGAAATGATGTTTGGAAGAGTGTCCTCTCAGTAGACCCTTCCAAAATTCATTTCTTTTTCTGGAGCTTTGCGGGGTGTGATTTCTGTATTTGCCCATCACTATAACTGTTCCCAGCTGAATTACTATTTTTAATAGTTCTGTTGTGGTCATTTCTATTTTTATTTTCACTTTTGTGCTGTGCACATATATCACACTGCTCACGTTTTTCTGGTTCCCGGTTTTCCTGTACATTGCTGACGTAAATGGTTTCTCTTCCCTTTAAATGCTTTCTACCGCGAGTGTTTCACTCGCGGTAGTTTTTACATGCAAATTCGGGCCCGATAATGTGCGGGGAGCCTCTCCCTCCACTCTCCACCATTGACCCCGTCCTCCGCCCCTCCGGAGCTTCCTCCGCCCTCCTTTCGCCGTTCCACGCCTCTATCGGACATTTGCGGGCCCGCACTTGTACGGGGCCCGTTAGTGAGCTGCGTACCTGTGCGGGGGTGACACGCACGTGTGCGGGGCATTTAAATGCGTTTCTGCGCGTTTCAGTGCCACGTTGCCGTGCGCTATTTTGCGGCGCGCTATTTTGCGGATTTTAGTAAACATGCCCCATTGTCTATATAACGTTTCAACAACAATATATTTGCTTGATAGGAAGAGATCACAAGCCACTGCTTCTCAAACCTGGCTATGTAGAAATTGGCTACAGGGGGAGCCATGGTAGCACCCATGGTTACACCTTACACTTGTTGGTAAAAGATGTTATCAAAAACAAAATAGTGTTTGGTCACAGCCATGGATGTCAACCTGACTAAAAACTGCACATGCTCAGTAGACAAATCCCCTCTACTCATAAGCACTTCCTCAATTGCCTGAAGAGCCTCCAACTGAGGGATGCTCGTATATAATGAAGTAGCATCCATTGTCACAAAAATCAAATCATTGATGTCATACTTCTTTTCAAAGCCATAAAGTGAATTCAAAAATTGCCTAGAATCTTTCAAATAGGAAGGAATGGTGTGGAGCAATAGATGAAGATAAGAATCAACTGAAGTAGATAAAGGTTCCAGAATCGAACCTCTTGCTGCCACAGTTGGCCACCAGGCAGATTTATCAAAGTTTTATGAATCTTGGGTAAAAGGTACAATGACGTTACACTCAGATTCATAGGATTCAAAAATGTATATTCTTTTTAGTGATAAAACGCTGAGCTAGCCCCCACTGAGTTAAAGACTGAATACATTCTTGTAAAATACTCATAGGATCATTAGACAATATGTTATAAGTTAGTATATCATTTAACTGTCTTAAAGCTTCAGACTGATAAGCATGGGTATCCATCACAATGATGGCACCCCCCCTTATCAGCCCTCTTAATCACAATATCTAAATTAGATTGCAATTGTGTTAAAGCAGTGGTTCCCAACCCAGTCCTTGGGTACCCCCAGGCCAGTCAGGTTTTCAGGATATCCACAATGAATATGCATGAGATAGATCTGCATGCACTGCTTCCATTGTATGCAGATCTATCTCATGCATATTCCTTGTGGATACCCTGAAAACCTGACTGGCCTGGGGATACCCGAGGACTGGGTTGGGATCCACTGTGCTAAAGCCTCATTTTCTGCCCTGGATAATCTCAGGACACTGCATCTAGTGTGAGTGTGTTCTAATGCCTCAACATCTCTGAGGACTAGCTCTTTATAGGTTAGTATAGCAGGATGAGGTGCCCAGGAGGAACCCATGTAGATCAAAAGGGCAGTTTTATTCTACCCACATTATTATTTTCCAAAACATCCTCACCGGTGCTATCACTAGGAAAATCTGATTTCTCCCCAAAGAAAATTTTTCTATTTAATTTCTGTATAAACGTATCAAAATCAATTCAAAACTGAAAAGGGTTATAAGATATACAATGCAATGTGTGCCTTCAAGTCAGTCCTGACTTCTGGCGACCCAGAAGCTCCTGGGTTTTCTTGGCAGTGTCACCGGAGGTAGATTGCCAGGCCTTTCTTGCTGGGACAAAATATAATCCTTGTTCCAAGACACATTTCTGGGCTGTAGACAATTCAAAAGAGGACAAATTATTCACAACCAATTCTGAGGAAGCTTTTGAGACTGTGTCCATGGACAATGTTGTGACTGTCCCTCTGACTGATTTCTCCAATTGTCGCAACCTCTGTCTCGTCACCTGTGGCATCCTCTTCCTCTCTCTAAAAAAAACTGTTCCTCTTCAGATGAATGCCTATTGGAAACCAACAATTCATCAGTAGAAAGTTTAACTTGTTTATTCTTCTTGTTATCAGGATCCATCCAAAAGTAAACCAAGCCATTCTTATAATCCTGATTGTCTTTGGCTAATTTTCACAGTTTATGACGTTTTATGTCTGTGTGCAAAGTATCCATCTCTTGTTTCAATATATCATAGTCCTCCTCAAAAGTATTTCCTTGATGTTTCCTTAACAGCTCCTATTTCCTAATCTGGGCACCACTTATAAAATAGACAGATGTTTTCTAATAATCCATTGTAGGTGATGACTGTTAGGAGAGTAACCGGTAACGAAATGTAAAAAGTTATTATTCTTCTCTGGGCTTTCAGGCTTTCTTGGTGATAATTGATTGGCATTGATATTCAGTAAGAGAAGAACAATTTCTTCTAAACCTAATACATTGAGAAAAAGGTAATACATGATGAAGACTCAGAAGAGACTGACCAGAGCACTTTTCTTCATTATTCTAATGCAGCAAGGTGAAAAGTTCAGTCTGGAGTTTGTAAAGAAGAAAAGGGCATAGAGAGAAGAAAGCTAGAGGAGGAGTGGAGTCCACGAGGAGGGGTGTAGGGAGAGACAAGAGAGGAAAGGTAATGAGGATAAGTAGAGTGAAAGCATTTATATGTTAGAAGGAGAAGTTTGAATTGGATATGGAAACAGAAGAGGAGCCAGGGAAGTGATTTTAGAAGAGGGGTTATATGAGTGTATCGGGGCTGGTGAAAGATTAGTCACGCAGCAGAATTCTGGATAGATTGAAGAGGAGAGAGATGACAGTGAGGGAGACCAGCAAAGAGGAGGTTGCAATAGTCAAGACGGGAGGTGACCAAAGAGTGGATAAGAGCCTTAGTAGTGTGTTCAGAGAGGAAGGGACAAATTATGTTAAAGTTGTAGAGATTTTAGCTATATGTTGAATATCTGTGGTGAAGGAAAGGGAGGTGTCAAAGATGACTCCAAGGTTGTAGAATGAGGAAACAGGAAGAAGAGTGTTATTAACAGTGGTAGAGAAAGGAGGAAGGGTGGAGGAGGGTTTAGGGGGAAAAAGAAGTTCCGTTTTAGCCATATTCAATTTTAGATGGCAGTGAGACATCCAGCCGACGATGTCAGATAAGCAGGTAGAGATAAGAGTTTGAAGTGAAGGAGAGATGTCAGGTGTAGATAGATAGATTTGAGAGTCATCAGCATAAAAATGATACTGAAAACCATGGGACGAGATGAGGGCACCAAGAGACTGGGAACAGAGAAAGGAAAGGAGAGGGCCCAGAACAGACCCTTGAGGTACACCAACTGAGAGAGGGATGACAGTAGAGGAGGAACCTCCAGAACAAACACTGAAAGAGTGATTGGAGAGATAAGAAGAGAACCAAGACAGTACAAGGCCTCTAAAACCAAGAGAGGATAAATTGTCAAGCAGGAGGAGGTGGTCAACAGTATCAAAAGCAGTAGAAAGATCGAGAAGAATGAGAACTAAATAAAGGCCTTTGGACTTAGCGAGGAACAGATCACTGGATACTTTAGCCAGAGCCATTTCAGTAGAATGAAATGGACAAAAAACAGATTGAAGTGGATCAAGGAAGGCTTGAGAGGACAGAAATTCGAGACAGTGGCAGATAACTGCATGTTCAAGAATTTTGGAAATGAATGGGAGAAAGAAGATGGGTTGATAATTAGAAGGACAAGTATGGTCAAGTGAGAGTTTTTTGAGGAAAGGAGTGATTACAGCATGCTTGAAGGCTGCAGGGAAGGTTGCAGTGAAAAGCAAAAGGTTAAGAATATGTGAGATGAAAGGGATGATGGAGAAGGAAATGGGTAAATGGAGGAGGAGATGGAGTTGGGGAGATGGGTGGGGATAGGATCAGAAGAACAGATAGTAAGTTTAGAGGAGGAAAGAAGAGAGATTTCCTCAACAGAGATTTTAGAAAAGGATGAAAGGGTGATAGAGGTTGAGGGGAGAAGTTGGTAACGATGAAGAGGGGGAAGAGGGGGTGAAGAAGATTTAGTGGGGAATTGAAGAGCAATCTTATACACTTTGTCATGGAGATAGTATGCTAGGATTTGGTCAGAGAGAAAGGAGGGATTGGAGATGTAGGTGCCTTAAGAAGAGAATTGAGAGTAGAAAAGAGATGGCGAGAGTTAGAGGCAAGACAGTCAGATGGGGAAAATAGTTTTGTTTAGCGGGTGCAATGACAGACTGGAAGGAAGAAAGCATTAATTTGAAGTGAAGAAAGTCAGAGAGAGAAAATGGGATTTGAGCCAAGTGCACTCAGCTAAGCAGGCACAGGAATGTAGGTAGTGGCTATTGAAGACAACCAGGGCTGAGGTGAGGTGTGACTCACAGGACATGGAATGGGCAGAGCAAGGTATCCAGAGTAGAGGAGAGAGCAGTATTATATGAAGCTATGGCTTCATCAACAGACTTCAAGGAAGTGGAACAGGGAAGAGGGAAGAGATGAGACAATAGTGGATAGAGTCAGTGGATCGATAGCATGAAGATTCCTAAAAAGATAGGAGATGGCAGATTTAGGACATATGTGGTGGGGATGTCCGGTAGTTCACTTGTACTGGAGGAGGATAGGTGATTTTATGAGTAGAGTTATATTGCAACAGATTTGTTACACGGCAGCGCTTGTGGTGTTAGATCAGCTTGGACCACTCCACCCGAAAGGGAAATGGGAACGCCTCTTAGTCAGAAAGGCATGTCTGGTAGGTAAGGGACTGATACTTCATAGATGGAGGGAAACGACTGGTTCCACCTTTTGGGAATGGCGTAACAGCTTTCACCAGCTGATGCTCATGGAGAGGAGGGGGGCTAGAGGAAGTACTCAACGCTGGGCCGTATTCCTGCTGATATGGGAGCCATATATTCAGTTATTGAGGCCCCGTGTCCGGAATGAAGTGCTTCAGTTGGGTTAGGATGGGGAAAGGGATAGGAGGAGTGGGATACGTTTGGAACAAGAAGGGTGTTTTAATCATTATGTATGTTCACTGAGGGGGGTCTGATGCCAAAGGGAGAGGCTGCGGGGGTTAGGGGATTGGTGGGGGTTGGTGGGGGGGGGGAGGTGGGGAGGTGGGGAGGAGGGGAGGAGGGGGGAAAATTGTGAATGCTGTATTTGTATAATTGATCTGTTGAGGTTCCTGGTTTGTATATTGTTTTGCATGATTTGTACTGTGTGGACTTTAATAAACAGAGTTTTCAAAAAAAAAGAAAAAGATAGGAGGAGACTGGACGAGATTGACAGAGGGAGTAATGAAGAGTGAAGCTTAACAGGTGATGGTCAGATAAGGGACTAGCAGATGTATGGAAACTAGAAGGTAAACAATTAGAGAAGAAAACAAGGTCAAAGCAGTGACCAAGCTGATGAGTGGGGGCAGAAGAGCAAAACTGGAGGATGAAAGAGGAGTTAAGGGAAAGGAGCTTGGATGCATAGGAGTCAGAGAGGTTATCAATATGAAAATTAAAGTCATCAAGAATATGGGAGGGGGAAGAAGAATCCAGGAAAAAGGAGAGCCAAGAGTCAAAATCAGTGAAGAAGGTAGAAGAGGACTTGTCAGGGGGTCTATAAATGATAGCCATCCGAAGAGATAGGGGAGTAAAAAGACAGCTAGAATGGACTTCAAAGGTGGAGAAGGAATTAGATTGAGGTAAAAGGAGGGGTTGAAATTGGCAAGAAGAAGAAAGTAGAAACCCAACACCACTGCCACGGCCATTGAGATGAGGAAAGTGGGAGAACTGATAGCCGCCATAGCAGAGGGTAGCAATCGAAGCAGTGTCATCAGAGAGGAGCCAGGTTTCAGTAAGAGCGAGAAGATGGAAGACGTGAGAGATAAAGAGATCATGGGTAAAGGGAAGTTTATTAGAAATGGAATGAGCATTTTATAAACCACATGAGAAGGGGAGAGAGGAGGGGGAAAGGGGGGATGTGGATGAGATTAGGGTGGTGGAGAGAGGAACTAATATGGGAGTGAGAGAGAAGTAAAGGGGGACCAGGCTTGGGATTAATGTCACCAGAGGACAGATGGAGAAGGAGAAGAAGAGTGTGAGGGAGAGAGGAGACAGAACGTCAGAAATGGGGATGAGGATGGATGTGAGGAAGGAGAAGGTGAAGCTCAAGAACTGAGGAAAGGGTGAAGGATAAGATGGGGGAGGAAATAAGGAGGATGGAGAGAGGGTGAAAAAGAGCGGGGGTGTTAGGTTGGTGGAATGAGGGAAGAAGATTAGGGAGGATCAGAAAAAGGAGCAAAAAATGATGTGGAGCCATAAGAAATGGCAGAGGGGACAAGTAAATTTAGAAGAAGGAGAGGGATAATAGGTAGTAAGGAAATAAAGGTAAAATAAAGGAAATAAAGTAGAATAAATAAAATAGAATAAGATACAGATAAGTAAAAGTCTGAAAAGACCCTGAGATTATCAGATAGGAATTTTTATTAGCAGAGGAAATAATCTGAAGGTGCCATGAGCCTTCATTCACAGCTATTTTATTAGACTGTAAGCTTCAAAAAAAAGGGACTATCTACCATATGTGTCTATAATGCATAGTATACACCTGGTAGGGCTATACATAGAAAATAATGGATAAATCTACAGACATTTATCACTTGGTTTAGTCACTTCAGAGTGAGTTCTTGGCTGGGGCCACATATCTGAGTTCTTATAAAACCCTGCTTCATGGGTCCTAAATCATGGCACTAGGTGTCACTATTGTGTGATGTCTCCCCCCCCCCCCCTCCCCACACACACCCTTCGTGAGGGTCTGTGAACACTATCTTCAGAGGATCTCTAACAACAATTGGGGAGCACTCCTGGCCCTAGGTGGCCCTAATATTGAATCTAGGTACTCCGTATGCAGTGTTCCATCAAGCCTGTCTATTTTTTTTTTCCTTTTTTAATCCAAGTCAAGGTGGCCTCATGTATTTTTTGCATGGTTTTGCAATTAGTCCTACATTTGCTACATGCTTTCTGATGCAGAATAGAGCCTACCTAGAAATGCCAGGCACAACTCTCTGGGGTCTGAACAGGTAGAATTAGGTTAGTATAAGCCAGAAAATAGACACATTTAGATGAATTTGGAAGAATATTCTTACAAATTACAGTATATTTCTCAGCAGAGTGACATTGTTAATAACCACTATCTTTATGGGACCTTTCAGGATGATAATAATCCTACCATTGTGGAAAAGTTCAATCTGAAAACATGTGTAAGTCTGGAATGCTAATATTAAGCAAGTATTAACACTAACACCTTATTCTAAAAGGACTTTTTCTCATTTTATGCCTATAGGAAAAACAATATTTATGAGTAAGGCCCTAACCCATGTATTTTGAGTCTACTCAAAGCCACTGAACTGGGGCAATTACAATAGCAGAGGAGTAGCCTAATGGATAATGCAGCTGACTGAAAACCTGGGATGCCAGCTCATTAATACTCTTGTAATGTTGGGTAGCTCACTTAATCCTCTAATGCATTGGATAGAAAATCAGGCTGTAAGCTTTCCAGAAATACCTGAATGTACCTTGTCTTGAAGTACTACTAGAAAGGCGTAAGTTAAAACCAAAGGAAAAACCCAAGAGGGCTACAAACCTGCGAGTGGGGTTGTTTTCACAAAAAAGAATGCGTTTGCCATCTGGACACAATAATTATGAATAATTCTGTAAATGTAGGACACCTTGCTTCTGAGCTAATGCTACTGTGAGCCCCCATAAGCATGCATTAGCCATAGCTGAATTGCTTTTCCATATCCCTAATGCATTATTCTAAAAATATTGGCAATCATTGTATTTATAAATCAAACAAGGCCTGGCATTTTGATGGATGTTCCAGCTATTGGCAGCATAGAAGAAGACTCATTTTTAATACTGAAACAAGATGGGTTGGAGAGCTTTCACATGTGTGGGTGAGGACATTTCCAAAGTTGTGAGAAAAAAAGAAAAAGCTGAAAAATGATATTCAGAAAAGTTCTAATAAATCACAGTGGAAAAGATAGTTTGGTTCTACAGTTCCCAATACCATACTGGTGCAAAGGTATCGCCATCTGCAGCCTTTGATACTTTTTGTATCTCTGTAGAGTGCCGCATACATCTTACAATGCAGAACTCTTTCATTAATACAGTTTAGCAGGCAATGACAAAGGTGTCAGCACTCCATACCACCATGTATCCCATCAAAAAGAGCACTGCAAATTACAATAATAATAGTAATAGATATCATAGGAAAGCATTAATTGTGCCTCTTGCTCAGAGAGGGCCTTTGCTATGACAGCTGAGTTAGACAGGAGGGAACGTGCATGTGAAAAAACCTCCTGGATAGCCATAAATGAAGGTTTGAAGAATCATAGGTCCTAGTAGGGACCATTTTCAACTGAGCTAGAAGCCCAAAGAAGGAGAAGGAAACATTCAGGTACCCACAAAAACAAAAATGCATTCTAGTGTAGCCCCTTAAGGTCTGGGGCCCCCCACTGTATCATTTTTTGCTGTGTAGGAGGCTGGCAATACAGTTTCCGGGAGGCAGCATTGTCTGTATGAGGTCTGCGTACTAGGAATTCTGGGCTCCAGGTCAGAACCAGCTTAGTTGGGAGACTGTGGGCTCCAAAGATCCCCTTTCTTTTTAGCACTTATACCCACTTCCACAAAATACCAGTTCAGTCTAGCGTGTATTCTGTTCCATTGATTGCATTTATCATTTGCTCTTACAGGTTTGTCTTCCTATGAATGCTGCTAACATTAACTTGTGGATCTGGAGCCTGACCCTCTTATCTAGCTCCAAGGGTCATCTGATGTGTCCTCTTCTTTTCTAAGATCAATGGCAGCCTTTCTTTTTTAGTATTAAAAAGTTTCTTCCTTCCTCTCAGGGCTGCTTTTACCTATGGGCAAAGGGGGCAGCTGCCCCAGACCTCTGCACAATGGGGGCCCTGATGCTCTGCTGACCATAGGTAACAGTGGCCCTGCTCCTACCCTCTCACCCATTGGCGCTACTGCTGCCCCTCTGGGGTGTGCTGAGGTGGCAATACATTGAAAAGGCACTGTGGCATCAGTTATCTTCGTTTCCAGTGCCACATGCCCTTTGCACTTTTGCTTCAGAACCCCCCTCCGGAAGGGGGAATGTGGACAGGAAGGCCAACTCCAGAGGGGGGCTTGTGGACAGGGGACTCCCGGATGAGAGGTCCCCCCCCCCCAAAAAAAAAACATTTACCACGGGTTCAAAGCAGCCCTGCTTCCTCTGACTAGCTTCACTCCTCACAAAGCAATGCTGTTCTCGCTTAGTTAACCAGAGCACAAATCCTGTGACGTGCAGAGGCCTAAGCAATCCCTGTCATCCCCCAAGCAAACCAGTTCCTCCTTACAGCACAGTGGCACGATGGCTTAGCCAGCTCAAGAGAAAGACTGCCTTTGGGCTGAGATTTTATAACAGTCCAAGTTTCCCTCCAAGTAAGGTCTCCTCCACCATTACTTCACTGGCGCAGTGCTCTCCTCTGTTCTGGCAACTTTAGCGGTATAAAGATGCGATCATACACTATTTTAGCAGAGCTACTACAGGCCTCTGCCATTTATGCAAGGGACAGCATTAGCAATCGTTACACTTCTCCCTGTGCTTTTTCAAAAAATGTTGAACTGCACAGTAGAACCATTTTTTCCAACACTTCTAAAACATTACCGTTAAATTTTAATCAGCTAAATACATCAAATGGTCAGCTAAGCTTAGTAATTTCATCCTAAAAAACAGTCACACAGTGCAACTCCTTCTATTACTTAGAGGCTTCTTCTGGGTGAAAAGATGCAAAAGATCATAACTGCAGTTGAAGATTACAGGCCTAAGATGCTGCAGCCATCCTTTGGCAATAGGAAACATTTACAGAAGAAATTTTACTTTTTTACAAGCACTAACAGAGTGGAGATTCGAATAGCCTAGTGGTTAGAGTCCTTGCCTTATTACCAGATGATCAAGGGTTCAGTTCACTCTTTGCAATCACTTTAGCCTACCTTGTCTCAGAAGAAAAGGCCTGGCAATCTACCTCTGATGATGCATTGCCAAGAAGACCCAGAGTGGCCAGGAGTCAGCACTGGCATTAAAACAAAACAAAACACATAAATGGCAGTCAGTCATCCATATTTCCATGCACATCAAGATGGGAGCACAGCTTTCTCTAAAATAGCTGAGATGCATGGCAGGAGGAAGGCACAACCCTCTCCCAACTACTTTTTTTTTGTTGAAGTGCCTTTCACAGTAACTCATCAGCCACAGAATACCTCTATCACACTTACATTTGCTTCCTGTCCTCTCCCTTCAACTTTTGGTAAGGTCTCCAGGGTGAAGACAATAGCCTCCTTACCTCTCTGTAATATTTGTTTAGTTATGAAATTTACATACCAATTAATCTACAATAAATTTTGGAGTAGAAGATCACATAGCAACTTAAACTGCAATTATCTCATATGGGAGAGTAAGGAACAGATGGGACTAGCAGCTCATCTTTGAATTAATCTAGAAAAGGAAAATAGTTACACATACACAATCATGATTTAAGATAGACCACATAAAATTGTAATAAGATGAAAGAGACAGTATTTAGAGGATAAGCCTAATTACATCATTTTCTCTTATTTATATATTTTTTTGTAGAATAGGATTTGCTGATATTTTGTAAATGTTTATGGCATTTATAATATTATTATTGTTGTACATTTTTTAATCAATTTGGGGTCGATATTCAGCAGTGATGTTCAGTGTTTTCAAAGCACCTAGACAACACTTCTTTAATTAAAGCTAAATATTCAGTGCTGGGGTTTGTCCGGCACTAAATATCCGGTTTCACCTGATAATGTGCTTGCTATCTGGTTAGCAGTGATATTAGCCACTTATCAGATAGCAAAAAACAGATAAGGTTAGGAAAGCCATTGGCCTGTCCTAGCTTTATGCAGTTTAACTATCCAATTAACAGCTGAATATCACCGCTAACCGTGTAGCTACCAGGACTGCCCGCTCTCTGCCCACAGACCAACTCAGTTTTAACTGGGCATCTTTACTGCGATCTGTGTGGATATTCAGTGTCACTATCTGGATAGTGCTACTGAATATCGGGATCACTGTGGTTTAGCCAGTTAGCAAGTGCTGCTAACCGGCTAAACCTTTTTGAACAAGTGCTGCTAACCGGCTAAACCTTTTTGAATATACCCCCCTCCCCACACACACACACACACACCTTTACTTCCCCCCCCTCCTCATGCTCTCCTTTAACATTAATACACTTATTCCTCTGTTATGACTTCGGCCTACTCAGTCGCAATCACTGTAACTCTGCTACTTGGTGATGCTGATACTAGCTAACAGTTTTCAGCAACTGCTAGGTACATATGACCTAGATTGGCCACTGTTGGAAACAGAATACTGGGCTTGATGGACCTTGGTCTGACCCAGTATGGCATATCTTATGATCTTATGTTCTTATGTTCTTAGCAATAACTCAAGTCTGCTTTAGGAGTGATGGATCTGAAAACAATTTCCCTCAAGAGTGTGATAACCCCTGACGTTTATGGCATGCACCTTCGCCATGTTGTCAGATCGGAAAATTATGCACACGTTGGCCAATTGGGAATTCCAAATGAATAGGGCTGTTATAATTGGGAGCAGTTCAAGGAAGATACTGTCTGAAAGGTGGTATATCAAGTTTTAATTAAACAAACGTAAACTTTGGTTGTCCCTAGGATATACCCTGAGTCAGGCCAGGTTTTAGCACACCATCTGCCCCCAAAATAAAACCCAGTTCATCTGAGGCATCTGTAAAGAGTTTGAGCTCCTCACTGGATAAAGGGGGGGGGGGTCTTGATAGAATGCCAGGCCATTAAGAGACTCAAGAAATAACATCCCCCCCCCCCCCCCGATCCTGAGTTATTCCAAAATGGTAGTGCCACTTTTGACTCCCACTGTAGCAAGAGTAATTTGTCAGCCCCATTAGAATGTTTTTATTAAGCCCTTTAGAGCCACCTCCGTTATCCTCCTCCCTCCCAGAATCCCTGCCTCTTTTTTTTGTGGGAAATTTTACTTTGTATTGCCCTTCACAAACTTCTTATGCCTTGCCTCCCTGACTCTTCCTGCCCCTCCCCGCAATCCTGAGCCACTTAAGGTCCAGACTACCACCCGTTTGTGTCCATCGCCTATTAGAAAGCCAATGGGGTCTCTATAAACACTTTATTTGCACTAAAAAAAAAAGTATGTACACAAAAAGAGGTGAACAGGCTTTGCCCCAATATGCATGACTGGAAAATTGCCCCCTGTATGCAATGCAGAGCACTTCAGGTGAGTTAAGAAACCTAAAGTGCCTCAGCTCTTACCAGTCTGAATAGGTAATAATCTTAAACTCTTTGGACTCTATTTTTAGATGAGTATTGCCTTAAATATGTGGCTACATGCAACTGTGGTCAACATTATTGCAGTTCAACCCCTTAATGCCCAATATCTCCTAAAAATAAAAGTGGCCAGCGAAATGGCTTTAGACTATATATTCACACATATTTGACACATACAAGAATCAAATAAAACAAGACCAATTAAAAAAAGAAAAAGTAGGAAATAGTATAAAAATTATGACATTGCCAGGACATGATTATTTATTACTTACTATCCTAACCCTCCTATGCCACCACTACCAAATGTCACTCATAGTCGTGTTTAACGTGCCTAAATCTATAGTGCACTAATATCAGCAGCACAACGTAGCACTCATATACTCATCTGGAACACTTGCGTAACGACAGATAGACAATGTCTCACTCTGTATCGATCTGAAGGTATAATCCTCCACTTATTGATACTGCTTCTGCTGGATTCAACTGCTGGTCCCCCGATGGTGTTGCAGTGCTGTTATGTCCCGCCGTCAATCTGTTGGGTGCCACGACGCAATCATTGTGTTTCAAGCCTGTTTCTCCCACGGCTCTTTATCAAGTTACGTTAACCCAACTTCCTGCACCACTAATAGCGTGATGACGTCATCGGAAATGAGATGTTATGAAAAAGGTCATGATCAACATCAAGACACTTTAACCTCCAAGCTTAATGTAAAGACCACCATTCAACTTCAGTATTTAATCCACTTGGTGTAATAGATTGAAGCATATATATCCATCGTTGTTCTTTATAACGGAGTTGACTTTGTCGGTCACCCCCTCTTATTTGTGGAGGGACTATGTCCAAAACAAGCCATTTTAAGTGACCAAACTCATGATCATACTGAATACAATGTTGCACCATCGGTGCTGCCAAAACTCTGGTAGTAATCCGAGACTAAAGTTCACGCAAATGTTTCTTCACTGCTCGTGTTGTCATACCTATATAAATTTTATATATGCTACTAATTGTGATTTGTCTTTTGTGGTCTACTTAATAATTTGCCCCTGTGATAAAATTTATATAGGTATGACAACAAAAGCAGTGAAGAAACGTTTGCGTGAACATCGGTCTCGGATTACTACCAGAGTTTTGGCAGCACCAATGGAGCAACATTGTATTCGGTATGATCATGAATTTGGTAACTTAAAATGGCTTGTATTGGACATGGCCCCTCCACAAATAAGAGGGGGTGACCAACAAAGTCAACTCCGTTATAAAGAATAACGATGGATATATATGCTTAAATCTATTACACCAAGTGGATTAAATACTGAAGTTGAATGGTGGTCTTTACATTAAGCTTGGAGGTTAAAGTCTCTTGATGTTGATCATGACCTTTTTCATAACATCTCATTTCCGATGATGTCATCACGCTATTAATGGTGCAGGAAGTTGGGTTAACGTAACTTGATAAAGAGCCGTGGGAGAAACAGGCTTGAAACACAATGGGGCATGTTTACTAAAAACCGCTAATTTGCGCGCCGCAAAATAGCACACTAAAAGCGGTACTTAAGAGCGCTTAAACGCCCCGCAATCGTGCGTGTCACCCCCGCACAGGTGCGCGGCACAATAACGGGCCCCGCACAAGTACGGGCCCGCAAATGTCCGATAGAGGCGTGGAATGGCTAACGGAGGGCGGAGGAAGGTTCCTGAGGGGCGGAGAGACGGGTTTAATGGGCGGGGAAGGGGAGGGGAGAGGCTCCCCGCACATTATCGGGGCCGAATCCCAAAGCAAAACTACCGCGAGTGAAACACTCGCGGTAGAGGGCATTTAAAGGGAAGAGAAACCATTTCCGTCAGCAATGTACAGCAAAACTGGGGAATCCTGCAAAACGTGAGCAGTGTGATACATGTGCACAGCACAAAAGTGAAAATAAAAATAGAATGTGACCACAACAAAAATATCACAAATAGTAATGCAGCTGGGGAACAGTTATAGTAATGGGCAAATATAGAAAACACACCCAGGAAAGCTCCAGAAAGAAGAAATGAATATTGGAAGGGTCTACGGAGCGGAGACTCAACCAAAACAAATGTCCTTTTTGGAGCTTTCCTGGGAGTGTTTGCTATGGTTGCCCATTAATATCACTTTTGCCCAGCGTGGTGGTCATTTCCGGGGTTTATGTGCACGTTTGTCACCAGACAGAGTGCATGTGCCCACAGTAAAAATGCGTAGAGCAGGGTTTGTGACTCCATCCTGCCAGGTATACTACCTCCAGGGGCTACATTGTCTCTGTGGCCATAGTGTGGTGCAGCAGACAGACAGAGCCAGTACCTCTAGGACCAGAGAGTCAGAGGTTCAAATCCCAGCTGGGGCACATGCCAGCCAGCCCAGCCCCTATATTTTACCCACCACTAAACAAAGATAGCACAGACACCCCTGTATTGCAGGGAACATAAGCATGGGGAAAACACCCATATTTTACACAACACTGCAAAAACACAACAACAATGGGCATTACCTACAGCCAAATCCCCCAAATGCAGTCCCGTACGGCCACATTGCAATCTGGTCATCTGCTGTTTCTGAGAGAAGCTCATGCCAGCATGTTGGCGGACGAGTACATGTGGTGCAGGGGGCAGTGGCTGCTAGCCACAGAAGACAGAGGCCTAGCCATTTGCAGGCTGGCACAGTCCACTGCAACAGACAGGCCCTGTCGGATCCACAGTCATGGACGTTCCAGGGATACATGGTGGTGCAGTGCACACAGACAGTGCATGCAAGAACAGAAGGTCACAGGTTCAAAGCCCAGCTGGGGCTTCCGCCAATCCTAGCCACATATTTTTCCCACACCTACACAGTGATAGTAAGGACACACCTTTCGTGTCAAGGACATATGCAATGGTAATACGTCTATGTTTTACCCCACTGAGCACAGACACCATGAACAGGGGCAGTACCTAGAGCAGACTCTCCCAAATGCATTCCTGGTGTGCCACACACCAGTCAGGTTTCATGCTGCCACTCATACAAATGCCTGTGCTGTATATCTATGCACCACCCCCATGGCATGTAGATGTAGCTCATGCATATTCATGAGGGACAGCAGGAAAACACGAACAGTGTGATGCAGACCTGGACTGGGGTTGGGAATCTCTGCCGTAAAGTAGCAGCCAACAGGGGCAGACACACCCACACCCACACCCACAGCCCCATTGGCCAATGTCTCCTGGAGAGGCAGAACAGTGGACCTTCGTGAATCTCCCAATACTAGCACCTGCATACCTTAGCAATGTCACCCTACACCTGAGGTATACGGTACACAGCTCTGAGACGTTTGCTAGGAGTACTGGCAGATAGATATCCATACGTTACGCACATACTGCTAGTTGACCCTATCAGAACAATCTGTTAGGTGTTTGCGGGGCGTGCTCCAGGACTGGCCTCTGACGGTGTTTACCACCCTGGGGAGTGACCCCCAGCAGTACTGCGTACCATATCCATGCCTTGCTGTGCCTAGGACAGGTTTGGTGGCCAAGGCTAATTACCTCCTCAATAGTAGCACCATGCTGGCATAGGTGTGGAAGTGTGTGTCTGTCTATACAGTGGGTGCTGGCTGCAAGCCCCTTCCACAGCCCACACTGCCAGCACTGTTGCCAGTATTGGCCTGCTAATGTGCATAATGAGTAGCAAGGGACCATGGGTATATCTCAGACAGGGTGGGCTGACCAGGATGCAGCTGCACAGGGCATAGGGCACTGGCAGGGACATGGTAGTGCCCGGCCACCACCTACAGAGACAGGGGGACCTCTGTATGTGCTGCTGGGGGATCACTCTCACCCTGAGTGTGCAGTGATGGCAGCATGGCTAGGCACACCCATAGTGCTGTATTGTGTTTTTCTTGTGTGATATATATGGGTTTCCTGTTGGGGCCTTTTCACTGACTTATCTGCTTGTGTGTGCTGCCACCCCAGTTGTGGGTGCATGCATTTCCATCAGGACTGACCAGCAGACTGAGCACAGATGGTATGTGTCTTGATGGAGTGCCTTGTAGGGTGCAGTGGCCGATGGCTTGCTGGAGGAGAATATCAGATAGTGGTGGGGTGCATCTATGAATATCCAGGCCTAATGTCTGTCTGATATTGTGTTAGGGATGTGTGTGGAGCTGCTTGGCTGCCCTGTTTGGGGGGGGGGGGGGGGGGGTGGTTGATGGTTGGCTCTGCTGCCATGGAGGAAGAAAAGAAGATAGTATGGGGATCTGTTGGTGGGAGACCCTGTTTTTATCCACCGGGGGTGGGGTGGGGTGGGGTGGGGTGGGGTGTGGTGTGTGTGTTCCACTAACTGTGGCAGACAGCAATCTCCAAGATGTTTATGCAGCACCTACCTATTTCACAGGTTATTGCTGCTTTGGAGCTCTGGCATGGCCACATTCAGCCATGCAAGGTGTTGTGCACCTGGTCCTGGGCACATCATCACACACTCAGGGTGGGCATAGTAACCGCACAATGTGATGGTGTTTAGCTACTCTTTGCCGTTTGTCCACCCACTCAGGACACCCTACCAGGCTGAGGTGCTGTGTGGGTGCACAAGGACACCTCCCCCTACCAGGCCGGGTAGCTTTAGGGGTGCAGTTCCCATCTTGTGTGCATCTGTGGACAGCTGATTTGCATGTGCAGTGCATCATGGGTACGGGTAGCCTAACCCTATCCTGTTTACACAAGCAGACTGTCTGTGATGTGACGTGCAGGCTATCTGCAGCCAGGCAGGAGCTTGCTTACAGCTATAGAGGTGTAGCCCAATGGTTACGCCACTGCCTGTGCAGCCAGAGGTCATGGGTTCATACCCACAGTGGGGTTCTGTGATAGGGTTTTCCAAAGCATTTTTTACATTTACTGTACATATGTTGATGCCTGCAATAACACCCTCAGCGTACTGTACCCATAAGGTGCCTCTGAGGGTGCTTTATTGGGCGCCCTATAGGGCACTTTATGGTTGGCATCCATATAGGGTGCACTATACATTATCCTGTGTCGCAACATACATGCTGCCCTATAGGGGACATTCTAGGGTGCCTTGGCGGACGGTGCACTGTAACATGTGCCTTATGGTCCGCCTTATGTTAACATGCTGTGAAAGTGCGTTTGCTAGTAGTTATCACAAAATAGAATTAAAAAGCCTCCTAAAGCACTCCACAACATAAAATATACTGCCTCAGCTAGCCTTTTTCAATGGGCATTGTGAGGGATTGAACCACTGGTCCCTGCACCATTGGTCAGTGTCTTAACCATTGTGCTGTGGCTGTGATCCTGTGCTTTAGCATGAGCGTGCCACCTTGTGGCCATCAGCGCGCTGCATCCTGCTGCCCACAATGAACAGTGCGCCGCCTTATGCTGCCCCACAATGAACAGTGCGCCGCCTTATGCCGCCCCAAAATGAAGAGTGCGCCACCTTATGCTGCCCCAAAATTATTTTGCCTCCTGACACACATTTCCACATTCAAGGTGGTGCCTCAGCCAGCCTTTTTGGGCTGCACACACTGGGGGATTGAACCTGTGGCCCCTGCACCATTGGTTATTGTCTTCACCGTTGTGCTATGGCTCTATTCCTATATGTGCACAGCTGCGCCCTGCTTAGCCTTCCCACGTGCTAATGTGGGCCCCGCATATTAACGCGACGCGCACACATACGGTCTTTTTTTCCTTTTTCGGCCTGAACCGCCCACTCCTTATATGGCACAGGCACACTACCGTGGCCCCGCACGTTAGGAATGCTTAGTAAACATGCCCCAATGATTGTGTCGTGGCACCCAACAGATCAACGGCGGCACATAACAGCACAGCAACACCATTGGGGGACCGGCGGTTGAATCCAGCAGAAGCAGTATCAATAAGTGGAGGATTATACCTTCAGATCGATACAGAGCGAGACATTGTCTATCTGTCGTTACGCAAGTGTTCCAGATGAGTATATGAGTGCTACGTTGTGCTGCTGATATTAGTGCACTATAGATTTAGGCACGTTAAACATGACTATGAGTGACATTTGGCTGGTTTTAAGACAGCATTTTAAGAATCATGCGGTTGTTGGTTCTGGGGAACCTATAGCCTCACGCATATAGGCTGGGTGGCCGTTTTTTGAAAATTGATTAAAATGGAGGGCCTGTTACAAGAGAGTGATTTATCAACCTCATGACAGGCGATCCGACAAAAAAAAAGTTTATTCTGGTGATTTGATTCTGCCCGGTTTAAATAAGGGAAATAATGTTAGCTAAATGAGAGGTTCATATGCGCCTTTTTCATAGGACATGATTATTGGCACCCTTATAAACAATTCAAATCAGTCAGAACAGCAGAACCACATTCCCGCTGCAGTAAAATTAGACACGCCTGTGATTAGTTGTCAGTACCCACATGACTTAAATCAACCAATGAATGATGGCTCTAATGTTTAAAATGGCCACATTCACTCTCTCTTCCATTTTCACAATGGTGAAGACAAGAGAACTGCCTGAGGTAGTCAGAAAGGCCATTATCACCAAACATCAAATTTCAAAGGGGTACAAGGCATTGTTATTAAGAAATTTTCTGCTCATGGAAATATATACCTTTGAACATATTATTTAAATATTATAATGACATACAGTTGGAATATGCGAAACTGCTCTGTCCACTCCGAGTTCCGGAAGAAGCTAAAAACTCATCTCTTCCTGGAACATTTTTCCCTACCACCATAGTACTTCGCCCTCTGCCTCCACCTCCTCACTCCTGCTTTTCAAATTCATTCATGCAACCATGTGGCATCCTTTATGTACCTATATATATAGTTGATTATTGTAAAATGTTTCACATTTACGCCTCCTCACTCCTGCTCTTTCAATTTCAATCATGCAACCATGCGGCATCCTTTATGTACCTATGTAAATAGTTGATTATTGTAAAAAGTTTCACATTTACGCCTATGTATCCTTGTTACAACATTACACTGTAAACAGTTGAAATATACTGCCATTATTTGTTTTATGTAAACCGTCTTGATTTGTAGAAAGACGGTATATAAAAAATGTTAAATAAATAAATAAATATTTCCAATTATTTCTCAAGATATTGTACACAAGATATCTAAAATGCAAGGGTGCAATAATGTTGACCACAACTGTAAACCATTTTAAAACCAGGATCTTTGATAGGGCAGAGGACAAAAAAGTAGCAAAGGCAAAATTAGTAAAGTAAGATAAATGAATGTAGTATGACCTCAGTCTGATACCTACTAAGAAAATATTTGACAGGCCACAGCTGGAGGTAGTATAATATAGGAATGATATGCTATACATAATACATATTGTGGTATCTGTTCCTTTTTTTTAACTGCTAAGCCCATTTGAGAAATGAAAATATATAACCCTTTGCTTACTTCATCATTCCTACATTTATTGGCTCTGACCCTAAATTAGGAATTCACAAAGCATTTATCTGCCCTCAGATGGAAACAAGCATTTCTCCCGTTTATCTATTTATTGCTAATGACAAGGCGATAGGTTCCTGCAGTATCTTTGGAATACCATAAATCAATATGCAGGAAGGTTGAAAGCATAAATGTAAAAGTAATGGGTCCATTATGTATCTGCATTAACTGTCATGCAGGTAATCATTTTTCAGGCTGGGAAATACAGTTGACTCCTTGCAGATAGAGGGCATCTCCTGTTTGATAGCATAATCATTTCCTTTTGCTACAGCACTTGGCGTTTCAGCACTCTCAATGGCCCATATGCACCGCAAATGTGCAGAAAATGTCAGCATCTGCCTTTCCACTTTTCAACACTGAGCAATGCTTTGTGTGTGAACATTGACTTAGTTCCATGGATTGAAACAGCACCACGTCACGGATGAATGGGTCTGCTGCACTGAGCTGCACTGAGCTGTGTAGGTGTGAACATGGAAGACTAAACACCATCTGAAAGTCCTTATTTATTTCCTAAGTTGTGTGATATTTCTTCCTGCCCAAATGAGGATTCGCACTGCCACTGAATGATGGAACGTGAATGGGCAAATGTCCACATAGTCTAGCAGGAACTCAGAAACAAATTACATCCAAAAAGAGAAAATAAACAGAACTGCCAAAAAGTTGTAATGACCTTTTATTTATATTTATATAATGCTCTATCTGAATTATAATCAATCTGAGCAGTTTGCTGCAAACAAAAAAACACAATAATAAAACAACCAAATTATAAAAATAAAATGAAAATGAAAAAGCAACACTACATTTAATCAAGATTTTACTGTGACAGTGATTGAAGCCTACTGCAAGTAACACATATAACACATAAATGTTCTAATGTGTCTGTAAAAAGATAATATGTGACAGAAGAACTCTTAGCCAGGGCTGGCCCAACCATTAGGCAAACTAGGCAGTCACCTAGGGAGACAGCTTCTTAGGGTGCCAAACAGCAGGGCATTCAAAGCTAGGAAATAGATTATGACAGTCAGGGGTGCATAAACCTTAAGGTTTGCCCAGGATACCAATACCTTGAACCAACTTTGAGGCCAGTCCTGCTATTAGGACACACAGTCTAGTTTATGTGTGTTAACTAGTTTTAGATAGTGAGGGCCCGATATTAAAAGGGATTAACACAGTTAGCAAACTTGCTGTGTTAATCCCTCTATCCGGGATATTCAGCGGCACTAACATGTTTCAGTGCCACTGAATATCCCCAGGTGCTGCATTGTGGCATTCCAGGGGCAGCATCCAGCCATAATCAGGCAGTAGTGATATTGAGCCACTGCCTGGTTATGGCAAGGAAGTCAGTGTAAGGCACAGCAAAGGCTGGCCTTTCATTGCAGAAGCTAACCAGGCAGGGGTTGAATATCACCGCTGCTCAGTTAGCTTTATGCCAGTCTGGGCTAGGAGACCCAAATCTCCCCTCATTATCTCAAACGGATGCAACCACATTCACAGATGCTATGAAGGATGTCCACTACACCCAGATAGTAAATACCCCAACACACAAGAAAGGGGGAACACTGGATCTTATATTTGTACCTAGCCAGTACACTAATCAAAACATTTTGACACACCTATCCACCACGCCAGTCCCTTGGTGAGACCATTACATGATCAACTTCACCTTTAATACACCTATGACAAAAGGAACACCAGATGGATTCCCGAAGGAAAGAAGAAGATTCAGAACCTTCGACAAGGAGAGATTCCTGAAGTAAGTGCTACCAGAGCTTGAACAGAATACACCAGATTTTGATTCCATTATTAATAATTGGAACCATACGCTCAATAAGGCAGCAGCAGCAGCACCAAATAGAGTAATCCATGAAAGAAGAAAACACAATGCTCCATTGTTCTCAAATGAAATTAACAACTAAAGAAGCAACTATGGAAACTAGAGAGACAATGGCATCAAACCAAAGATCAGGAACACCTAATCAAATATAATGACATGCAAGCCTTATACCATAACACGATAAACAGGTGCAAGAAATAATATCATCCAAACCCAATAATGAAGTCACTCAATAAACTGAGAAAACTATTTGAAATAGTGAACACACTGATCAATGAACCAAGACAACCAATGAATACCAACTCCTCGAATCCCCAAGAAATGGAAAACTACCTAAAGCAAAAATACAAGAGTGCACCTTCTACAGAACCCACCCAACCAGTCTTGCAGTGCTATACAAATGCTCAGTAGTAGTAGTAGTAGTAGTAGCAGTAGGCACATCACAAGAACATAAACTTATGGAATTCCTTCCACACTCCCTCAGAAGAACAACTTGAGTCCACCATAACCAACATTAATGCAACTACATCTCTAGACCCATGCCCAACTACATGGATCAAACTCACAAGATAATATCTAACCCCCTACCTGCTAAAGATCACCCAGTCATCACTCACATAAGGATATCTACCATTACACCTGAAACAAGCATCTATAAGATCCATTCTGAAAGGCAAGAATCTTGATTTCAAGGACCCTAATTCCTATCATCCAATATCAAGCCTTCTATTTATAACCAAAGTAATAAAAAAGTAGTCTAGCAATAGCTACAGGAACACATAGATGACCATGCCCCACTAGACCCACACCAGTACGGTTTCAAACCTAATCACAGTGTGGAAACACTAATTACATAACTCCTGAACACCATAATTCCTGCATAGATAACATACAACAGGGTTTTATCCTGTTCTTCATCAACCTTACTGCAGCCTTTGACTCTGTCAACCATAGCAAACTGCTACAAAGGCTCCAAGAAATCGGGATCCATGGAACAGTGATGAATTGGTTCTCATCATACCTATCACATTGAAAGCAACAAGTTAGATCTAGTAGACAACAATCAAGACCATTTACACAGCAACAGGGTGTTCTGCAGGGCTCTTCCCTTTCAGCATTGCTCGTCAACATATACCTTCAACCACTCTGTAACATCATAAAACAACACATAAAACAGAATAAATGCAAATGACATAATGTTTTTTACCCCAGTAAACATTGAAAGACCCAACTACACACAGATCACTTCATGCCTTGAAGCAATGACTGGATGGCTTAAGGAAGTGCTACACATTACTATTCTCCCCAACTGATTCCATAAAAATATTAGACTATAATCTAATAGTCAAGCATGAAGTCAAATACCTCAGAGTTACGTTTGACCAACAGCTCAACTTTCAGACCCACATCAAGTGTACAACCAAGACAGCTTGCCAAAAACGTAGAACCATACACAAACTCAAGTCACTGCTTAATGATAGTGAATTCAGATCAGTCTGTAAGGCCATAGTAACTCCCATATTATACTATTGTAATATAATTTACCAAGGTCTCCCAAAGAAAACGATACTTCCACTCAGGGCCGGATTTACCTTGAGTGAGGCCCTACGCCAACAAAAATTGTGGGCCCCCAGCAGGGGCGGCCCAAGGGGGGTGCGGGGCCTCATTTGCATAAATATTTGCATAATGTTACCATATACTAACTTTTAGTAAACGTGCCTCTTAATGAGTGTATGGATAAAGAAAGACTAAAAGATTTCTACATTACTATAATCCAGTGCCAACTGCCAGACACATTAGGAACTACTACAAACACTGCCCATTTAGAACCCATAGCAAACCCGCCGTATCCTAACAGTACTACCAGGACTCACAAAGCACCATACTCTACCAATCAAAAGGCAACACTGCAAATATTAAACCAATACATTTCAGAGAACAACAATACATGACCTACTGGGGAAAGAGAACAAGTGGCAATGTCAAATAGGAATTATATAAACAGAACACCTCAGCTCAGTTACACATGCAGAACATAGACCATCACCAAACAAGTAATCACAATTTAGAAACAGGAAGACAATAATTAAACTGGGAATCCCAAAAGCCAAACTTGGAATGTACAACACTGTAGAAATAAAACTATACATTAATTTGCTCTTGTACTAAACAAAGCGCAGACATTAATGATGCACATTTACCAGAGCTGACATATTCCAATTAATAAATTCAAAATAAAGAGATATTTTTCTACCTTTTGTGCATTTTTTTCAGCTGCAATTGCTCCAGCCACTTTCTTCTGGTTTCTTCGTGTCTTCTGCTAACTCTCCATCGTCTGCTGTCCATTTGTCCTTTCTTCTCTCTTCTAGTTTTTTTCCATTCTCTCTCTACATCTGCTTTAACATACTAATCTTTCTCCTTTTGCTCTTTCCTCATTCCTATTTCATCCACTCAAATTTTACCCCTCCATCCTCAATCCCCACTTACTCTCCCAATACCCGGCCAATTGTAGATTTTTTATCCCTCCCACACAAAATATTTTTCCCTTCTCCCTTTTACTCTTCCAGCCCCATCCCATTCTAATCCTCCCCCAACATCAGCTCCCTTCTAGTTCCAGCCTCACCCAGCATCCATTCCCTTCTAGTCCCTGCATCAGCCCATTTCCAGTCCTAGCCACCCATCAGCCCATTTCCAGTCCTAGCAACCCCCCAACCCAATACCAGTCCTAGCCCCCCATCAACCCACTTACAGTCCTAACCCCCCATCACCCCATTTTCAGTTTAAGCCCCCCCCTATAACCCATTACCAGTCCTAACCCCCATCAGCCCACTTCCAGTCCTAACCCCATCAACCCATTTCCAGTCAGCCCCCCATAGCCCATTGCCAGTCCTAACCCCCCCATCAGCCCACAGCCCATTACCAGTCCTAACCCCATCAGCCCACCTCCAGTCTTAACCCCCCAGCCCATTTCCAGTCCTAGCCCCCCATAGCCCATTTCCAGACAGCCCCCATCAGCCCACAGCCCATTACCAGTCTTAACCCCCGCAAATCCCATTAACAGTTCTAAACCCCCCCAACAGCCCATTACCAGTCCTAACCCCATCTGACCACCTCCAGTCTTAAACCCCCCAGCCCCTTTATAGTCCTAGCCCCCCCATAGCCCATTACCAGACAGCCCCCATCAGCCCACAGCCCATTACCAGTCTTAACCCCCCCTCAAAGCCCATTACCAGTTCTAACCCCCCCCCAACAGCCCACAGCCCATTATCAGTCCTAACCCCATAAGCCCACCTCCAGCCTTAACCCCCCAGCCCATTTCCAGTCCCAGCCCCAGCCCCCGCCCCCCCCCAATAGCCCATTACCAGTCCTACCCCCCCCCCCATCGGCCTAAAGTAAATTTTAATTTAAAAAAAAACCTGCCGGCTGCCGCCGCGGGGCCCCCTCTGCGGCCGCGGCAGCATGGATTGACCCGCGGGGGCCCCCTATGCAAGCTGAATCCGTCGGTCCCTCCCTCCCTCCCTCCGTGCAGGCTGTGAGAGGCGCGAAGGGAGAGTGTCTCCCTCGCATCTCTGTTAAGCCCGCAGGGGCTGATGAGACGCGAGGGAGACACTCTCCCTTCGCGCCTCTCACAGCCTGCACGGAGGGAGGGAGGGACCGATGGACCGACGGATTCAGCTTACAGAGGGGGCCCCCGCGGGTCAGTCCATGCTGCCGCGGCAGCAGAGGGGGCCCCGCGGCGGCAGCCAGCAGTTTTTTAAAAAAAATTTATTTAAAAAAAAAAGCTAATTTGTTCTATTTTTGTGGGCCCTTGCCAGCTGTGGGCCCTACGCCATGGCGTACATGGCGTATAGGTAAATCCGGCCCTGCTTCCACTTCAACTGGTACAAAACACTGCAGCTCGCATAATAACTGGAACAGCAAGGTACTGCCACATAACCCCTACATTACAGCAGCTACATTGGCTCCCAATAATCACACATTCCAAATAAAAATATTATTAAAGATCTTCAAGATAATCCACAATCTATCACACCCTATCCTTCAACCGATGATCAAAAAGACTCCTGAGAACAGAACAAAAAGAACCTCATATAACAACAGTTTGGACATCCCTGCACTGAAGACGAAAGCCAAGCAAACGACATGTAATAGAGCATTCTCCTTATATGCTCCTCCATTATGGAATGATCGACCTAATTCAATAAGAGCCATCAAGGACCTATCGGACTACAGGAAAGCAATAAAAACTCTTCTCTTTATAGAATATTATGGGAACACCCCATGAACACCAGATACCCCTATCACAATCTGCAGACCCTATTCCTCCCAACTGTCTGGTTCCCTCACATGCCCTCCCACCTCAGTCTAACTACTCTCCCATCCAGTCAGATTACCCATTCCAAGTTCATATCCCCTCCCCAAATTCTCCCCTCATATAAGGTCCCCTTCATATGGACCCCCCCCCCAGACTATGTATCCTCAACCCACCTCTCTTAATAACTACTTGCCCAGTATAAAGCACTTGCTGCATCAGTGTTACCCACTATGATTATACATGTGGATTATTTTTAACACCATGTAACCATCCAGGTTTAGCACCCCTGTTCTATGCAAACTTCATGGCTATGTTTTATGCAAACTGCTCTGAATCCTATTAGTCACCACCTAAATGGAACACCATCTACTTTCACCAACGTGACAATTTCCACCCATCCCCAATTATTATAAGCCCAATGTTTTTATGTTCGTCAATGCCCCATGTTAAACGTAACCCTCCAATTGTGTTGTGACCACTTTGATTGAAGGATAAGGTGGTATACAAATCTGTCTAAATAAATAAATGATAAGGTGGTATAAAAACAAAAACCTGTTAAATAAATAAATAAATATTCAATGTCAGGGCAAGATGTGACACCAGCATTGAATATCCTGGTTTAACTTTCAGTGGCAGAGGCTAGCCAATGCCACTGAATAATCTCCCGCCTTCCCCCGAGTTTATAAGTAATTTGAGCATATGGAACATTGTTTTCATGCTCATGTAGGTGCTTACAAAACTATAGACAAAGGAAAAACAGGGATGGCCATCTATGGTGGGCCACCAGTCCCAAAGGATCATGAAATGAAGTAGGGACATACGATAAACCTTTATTTCAATACTGAGGAGTATGTTTACAAAGCAGCAGCAGCGGCCTTCGTGTGATATTGGAACCACAGCCCTATTGAATTCAATAGGGCCTTGGCTCCGATATCGCATGGAGGCCACTACTGCTGCTTTGTAAACATACCCCTGAGTCTGTTTTTCACTCAATTTTAGACAAATTTATGATTGCAGTTTCTTAGAGTTCTGAGATAGTGTGGTTGGTCCCTGCTAGTTGTTGCTAGTATTGTCTGATCTCCCCCCTAATCTGCACCATCCAAACTGACCCCTCTCTTGATGCCTAAAAAGGATTTCTCAAACGATACTGATTCCCGATAATCTTTGCTACTAGAGGACTCACCCTTATTGTATTCAATTAAAACTTTCTTGATGGAGATGTCCATTTGCTCCCAATCCATCTAATCATAGATTACTATACATCCCTATGAAATTTCTTTACTTTGTTCTGCTTCAATGAATTCTTATATTGCTCCAAAGATTGCATTAATATATCATTTCATCCAATTTCTCCAATCCTACCACTGACCTCTCGAGCAGGTGTAAATATCCATGCCCGCATTTGAGGCACAATTCCTTCTACGTATGCTAGTATTTTATAAAGATATATAGGCAGTGAGCACCTATGTGTTTTTATCAAATAGCACCTAAATAGGCACCTACTTGTCCTCTTAAGACAGGCGCCCTGTTATAACAAAAAACAATGGTATTAAAAAATCCCACTCTTAGGTGTATGTTTGCTAAAGTTCCCTAGGATTTTGCAGGTATTACATGTTTAGGGTAGATATCAATGTGCGGAATGTGCAAAAGCTGTATGCTACCTGTTCGGGGCATCTACAGCATGGACCCAGCAGATGTTGCACGGATTTCAACACCAATGCACTCTGGTGGCAATGTGGATGCACTTTATGCCATCCACTGAGATTAAGTGCACCCACGCTCATTGCAGCATTGATTGTGAATGTGTGTTGTCAACCCTTGTACTAACTACAATATGTAGAAACTCCTTGCTCCACGCCTACCCTGCCCATTTCCCTCCCAATCGTCCACTAAGCAGATAGCACGGAATTACTACCACACTCTGTTTAGCATGCGTGCTGTTATCGCAGGCCATTAGTGCACTTTCAAGCCCATGCTAACAGCTGGCTCAACTAGTAAACATGCCCCTAACTATTACAGTGAAATCTGCCATAAAGCTTGACTTCATAGGAGTAGAAGACCTCAGCAATAGAGACAGCAAGAATAATTTTTAGGCTGTAGCTTCCCATACACCTAATTCATGTGATAAATAATTTCCCAATAGCTCTCTTTCAGAATACTTGCTGGACATAAAAAGAAATCCCCATTTCAGTGAAAAAAAATAATTCAAACCATTCTGCATGCAATTCCATAGATATGTAAAATCACTTACTTCTCTGTGGTGTCTGACTTCAGCAGTTGATAACTTCAGCAGTTGGTTTAGAATCCCAATGAAATGTTTAATTCATCAGGCATATAATACGAAGAGCCTTCTTAATGAAATGAGTATGAATTTTTCATAGATTTTGAGATGATAACACCATACAGATAAGAGGTTCCTGATATTCAAAAAAGGTCAATATTCAAATGTCACTGGCAGTCAGCACTGGCGCTTAAATATCAAATAGAAGCTGTTGCCGAATACCCAGGCTGAGCAGTGCCCATCTGAATAAATATATATCAGCACTTATCACAACACATATCCAGATAATGGTCGGATACATTTAGTGGCAACATCCAGGTAGTACTGCTGATTATCTTGGTCAGCACCCTTAACTGGTGGCCTCCTGATGACTGTCTGGCCTTAAGGGTTTTGAATAGTGGTCTGGAGGTTTGCAAAAAAACATGCAAGTGCAATGCACATTGGGAGTAGGGACTGACATCAGGAGAATCCCCTGTATATCAGGATTTCACAGTTCAATATGCATGCTCTTTGAACTGCTGAAGTTATGCCAGTCAGAATGGGGATTTATTTTTTTTGCTCAAAGATTATATCGGAAATCCAACCAGCGTCAGAATTACGATACAGAAGTTAAAGCTGATGCAATAGTAGTGGATGAGAGCATGTGCTTGACGATTTTCACCTTTGGAAAGAAGATACATTGAGTTTTTTTATGACATCTTTTGGAGACGATTTCAAATTATTTTTGGAAGTTTTCTTGACTTCTGATGTATGGAAAAGTAAAATCTTAAAAATTATTATTGGCTGTCCTTATTACTGAGGTCTTTTTCTTCTATATGAGCTTTCTGGTGGAATGGTAGTGTTTCATATCTTAATAAAATTGTGGCAGGCATGAAAGCACACACAATGGCATGAACACACACATTCCCCCTGTAGGTGTTGCCAGTGCTGTGGTCTGGATGACGTGCATCCATTGATTATAACATACATTGATCTATATGTGCACTTTTGAGGAGCATACTTTACATCAGGGATCCTCAACTCAGTCCTGAGGTCACATCTGTCCAGTCAGATTTTCAGGATAACCACAATGAATATGCAAGCGAGAGATTTCAAACGTGTTTTCCAGCACTCCTTCAATGTTTCTGACACAGCGCTATGTTTTGGACCATAGAAACAATTTTCTCTTCAAGGAAACAAAGTTTTGTACTTATCTCCTCTATCCATCAGTAATACTTCAGGATTTCACAGCTGTTTCCAACAGTAACTTCTCAAATCACTTTTGAATGCACAATAGAATATATATATGTTTGATGATTGTATAACTTAGATATTTTTATAGAATAGATAAAAATGGACTCAGGTGATTAAAGACTGCGCTTTTGTATATTGTGAGTTGAGACAGAGAGGGTCATTTTAAAAGGTTAAGTCATGATTTGGATGTCTCAAGATGTGCACGTGGATGACAAAATCATGGACACGTCTCCATAGGCACTCCACAAATGACTCCATTGCAGGACGTCCTAGTAGGCATGGGGTTGTGGCAAAGGTGAGTCAAGGAATTGGCAGCGTACTTCAGAAGGAACGTCAGTGTTTATACCTGCTCCAGGAATGGATAGGTATCAGGAAAGGATCGTGCTTGTTTTTGCCTTAAAACATCCAGAGAGTGTGGAATTAAGTTACTAGCCTTAGATCACAAAGGCCCATACTGGGATTTAAACACTGACCATTCTGCTCTTAAGCCAGCATTCTATCCATTATGCCATCAGATATCTTGATTCTGACATGGACATTTGATACACCTGCATATCGAGCATGTCCGCTTTTCCAAAATCATGCCTGGACTTGCATGTACCTGATTTTTTTTTCAGACATTCTGGCTTTGACGTCCCAGATGGCTCTTGGATGTCTCATTGTGAAATGTGCCTCTGAGCCTGACAAAATTAAAAAAAAATTGTTTCACTCCTTTAGTCTAGGCATGACTGCTGAAGGATTTGCATTAGTACTGTATTTATAAAGTTCCTAGCTGTTAGCACATGATCGCAAGACATGATTAACCCTGGGAGTACCGATGGGGTCAAAAGTGACCCCATTGCAAATTTCACAACGCATATCTCGGAAACTAGTTGTTCAAGAATGCAATCTTTTTACGACTTTTCACATGTCAATATTCTCTTTATATTGTGCCATGAGAGGAATAATTTTCATACGCTAGGTGACGCTAGTGATGAATTGCAACACATAGTACCAGTGGGGTCATTTTTGACCCCAGTTGCTTACATCCGGCTTGGATCGTGATGCAATTTGCAGTTTTGTGAATTTTTTGATCTGACAAAGGTATTTATCATTAATTATGTATCATTTATTTTTCGTACTCTTATTTTATGAAAATTACACATTTTCTGTAATTGATATCATACATTCTCTCATTATTTCTGATGAAATCTAAAGGCTTTCAGCTCATTCATCACAATTATTGTACACCTATAGTAAAACTGCTTTGCGTTTTATTCAACTTTATCTTTGTTTATTTATTTTAGGTTATTGTTTATGATGTCAAAATGGAAGCATTCAGCTGCCCAAGTAAGAGAAATATTGCAACGAGATACTGACAGTGACGGCTCTGAGTCGTCTGATGATGCAGCATATTCAGCAAATGAAGAAGCATATCAGCCAAGTTTGGGCGATAAATCTGATGTTGACAGTCATGATTCAGATCGCGACAGCAGTTGGTCGCCAAGTGAATGTGAGACTCATGTTGAGCCGGTAACATCGCCTGCAGCAAAGAGTCAAGTTACAGGTCGAGGCAAAGGTCGAAGCTGTGCTGGACGGGGAAGAAGGCAGGAGTCCTCAGTGTCAGTATCATCTGTGAGGAATCTTAGTTGTGGTCATAGAGGAGCTAAGTGGTCATCAATTATAAGCACAAATGTTGGCATTGAAGCCTATGTATCTAAGGATGCCACATCATGGAACAGGAAACCTATAAAGCAAGCTGTTGGAAGATATGCCAGAGCTAATGCCATGCCCGTACGACAAGGTCCTACAAGGTATGCTGTACGAAATGGTGATTGCCCTCTCACAGCATTCCACTTGTTCATGAGGAAGAACTTATTGAATGAAATCATGATGTGGACAAGCAAACAAGGAAGACACATTTATGACGACACCTGGAAAGATTTGACAGATGGAGAATTTCAACGTTTTCTTGGACTTCTGATCCTCTCAGGCGTGTACAAGTCACAAAATCAATCCATAGTTCAGTTGTGGAACCTTGAAGATGGTCGTTCTGTTTTCGGCAAAAATATGGCCCGTAACCATTTTCAGCAAATTTCTTGTGCTCTCAGATTTGATGATACGACCAACAGACGTGAACAACAAGGCATGGATAAGCTTGCTCCAACAAGACATGTTTTTGATATCTGGGAAGCAACTCTAATTGACGCCTTTGTTCCTGGTGAAAATGTTGCCGTGGATGAGCAACTGCTTACATTTTGTGGCCGTGTTCCATTCAGACAATATATTCCCAGAAAACCTGGGAAATATGGCATAAAGCTATGGATGTTGTGTGACAGTGCAACATCTTATGTTCTGCGTCTTCAAGTATATACAGGAAGGGAACTCGAACAAAACAGGGAACAGAATCAGGGTGAAAGGGTTGTGCTGCAACTCACTGAAGGATTGATGCGATCTGGCGGAAATGTTACTGTTGACAATTTCTTCTGCAGTTTATCCCTGTCATGGAAATTGCTAGAAAAACAAATGACACTTTTGGGGACAATTCGAAAGAACAGAAAAGAATTACCTCCAGAATTTGTAACAGCAAAGGGCCGAGAGGTATTCACTTCACTGTTTGCCTTTCGCGATGACGCCACTCTGGTTTCCTATTTCCCGAAAAAGGAAAAGTGGTTGTTCTTCTGAGCAGTTTGCATGATCAAGAAGAAGTAGATAACACACGTCCAGACAAAAAACCACGCATGATCTTGGACTATAATTCTAGTAAAGGTGGAGTAGATACGGCAGATCAAATGTTGCGCACGTATACCACAAAACGAATGACAAGACGCTGGCCAGTGACAATCTTCTACAACATGTTGGACATCAGTGCTTTGAACGCCTTCATTGTTTGGATGTCACTAAATCCAGAATGGCAGTCCAAGTCAAAGCACAGATGTCATCTATTCCTCTTGGAATTAGGAAAGCAGCTGCTTCAGAGTAATTGCAGCGAGACTTCTTCCAGCATTGAAGACGCCACTGATGCTGTTTGCAATGTCGGGATCCCAAAGAAAAGGGCAAGGTGTCACTGCTGTTCCAGAGAAAAAGACAAGAAAAGCAACATAGTTTGCACCTCCTGCAAGCGCAATGTTTGCAAAGAACATTCAGAAATTGTCTGTGTCTCATGCAAATGACTGTAGTACTTTACTGTGTTCATCAAGTGCATGCAAAAACTGCTTTCATGACAACTCTTCTTCATGTAATTTTATGATAAAGCATTACATTTCAAAACATTTAACCTTCATATAATAAATAATTAATTTGGAATAATATTTTGTCTGTTTAGCTTAAAATTTTCATGGTTAACAATTAAAATTCATCGTGGGGTCATTTATGACCCCAACGGTATTCAGTGTGTGCAAAAAATCTCGGTAATTCCAGGGTTAATATGGTGCCCATAGATGTATTGTTATGTGCATGAGTGCTAACTGCCACATTGCCACTGAGCATGAGGCAATTGTCCTTAGGCTAGTGGCAATGTGCTCTCCATGCTCACACTCCACCCTTAACCCGCCTACTCCCCTCTCTAGCATGCAACATCCCCTTAACATGCATTTTAGTGGCCAGTAACTGACATGCATGCACGTTAGCATTTTTATCTGCCAGTTGTGTGTGTGCTGATGCCTGGCAACCCAGCAGTCCCTGGGTTTCTGCCAGTTACTGCATGCTAAAATGCACATTAACTGGTTAGTGGACTTTAATAAAAGACCCCAACCCCATAGGCACTCACGTGTCTTTGCTAAATAGGCATCTTCTTACCCTCTTAAACTAGGCACACTGTTATAAAATTACCCTTTTAATGCTGTAGTTTCATTTTCTGCTCTATATTATTTACATTTATTTAGTGATGATTAGATTTCTGTATTTTTTTACTTCTTAGATCTAATTACTATTCTAGTCTGATTTGATCTTTATATGACTATTTTTTTACTACTAGATACTGTAATATTTCATTCTGTAAATTTATTTCTCCTGTACTCTGCTATATATTCTCCGATTTTATTTCTCCTGTACTCTGCTATATATTCTCCGATTGAAATGATGCAAGATAAATCATCAAATTAAATTCCTATTGCGCTGAGGTCGGAAAACCCAAAGTTATCATCAACCAGGTAATTTGGCAGGAGTCAGGCAGAGCAGGAACTGGCCAAAGCTTATGAAAAGTGCACTTCGCTTGACTAAAGGGCAAGAACCATAGTTAGACCTGGATCAAAATGGCAAATGGAAAATGATTACAATTAATACATACACACACACTGTTTTGGAAAGACAATTTTCCAATTGGGCAAACCAGATAGAGTTGCTGAGCTGAAGTAATGGGACCCAAGAAAGCTCTTTGCACCATGTGAGTAATATCTTCTCTGAATGGGCTGATCTTTCACAAGCGTTAGATGGCTTGGGGACATGATAATTCCCTGCCTAGGGATAGTGAATTAATCAAACAAATGTCTCCAGTCAGATTAGATCAGGATTTCTGCTGAGTGCAGAAGGAATGATGTCATCCACCCTGCTTCAACTTGAATCATATCCCATGCTTGAGTTTGACCAAGTTACAGGCCATTGCAACTTTAGGAACTGTATTAACTCAGTGCAGTCATGGTAATAAGTGAAATCGACTGTGACAAAAATTACGGACAGCTGAAAATATGCATTTAAAAAAAAATTAGCTTGAACTATGGTGCAGCAGATATATGATTTTAAGAGTTTAACTTCGGTGGTGAGTAAATTATTGGAAACGCTGCTGAAAGAGAAAGTAGTGAGGTTTCTGGAGTCCAGCGGATTACAGGATCCGAGGCAGCATGGATTCACCAGAGGCATGTCTTGTCAGACAAATCTGATTGATTTCTTTGACTGGGTGACCAGGGAGTTGGACCGAGGGAGAGCCCTAGATGTGGTGTATTTAGATTTCAGTAAAGTCTTTGACACTGTTCCTCACAGGTGACTTATAAACAAACTGAGCACCCTAGGGATGGACCCTAAAGTTACTGCTTGGGTTAGAAATTGGTTGGGTGGGAGGCGACAAAGAGTACAAGTAAATGGAGCTCACTCTGAGGAGAAGGATGTTATCAGTGGTGTGCCCCAGGGATCTGTCCTTGGTCCGATTCTTTTTAACATCTTTGTTAGTGATATAGCAGAAGGGCTTTCAGGTAAGGTTTGCCTCTTTGTGGATGATACCAAAATCTGCAATAGAGTAGACACCCAGGAAGGGGTAGATAACATGAGGAGGGAGCTAGCTAAGCTTGAAGAATGGTCTAGAATTTGGCAGCTGGGATTTAATGTTAAAAAATGTAAGGTCATGCATTTGGGCTGCAGCAATCCAAGGGAGCAATATAGTATAGGGGGTGAGGTACTTTTGTCCACTAAAGAAGAGCGGGACCTAGGCGTGGTTGTGTCTGATGATCTTAAAGCAGCTAAACAGGTAGAAAAGGCGACGGCAAAAGCTAGAAGGATGCTTGGGTGCATACAGAGTGGAATGGCTAGCAGAAAAAAGGAGGTGATAATGCCTCTGTATAAGTCTTTGGTGCGACCTCATTTGGAGTATAGTGTGCAATTCTGGAGACCGCACCTTCAAAAGGATGTGAACAGGATGGAGTCAGTGCAGAGGGTGGCTACTAAAATGATTAGTGGTCTTCATTATAAAGCATATGAGGACAGACTGAAGGATCTTAATATTGACACCTTAGAGGAAAGGCGGGATAGAGGTGATATGATTGAGATGTTTAAATACCTCCGTGGCATAAATGTTCAGGGAGAGAGCCTCTTTCAATTGAAAGCAAGTTCTGCTACGAGGGGACATGGGATGAGGGTGAAGGGAGATAGATTCAGGAGTGATATGCGGAAATATTTCTTTACGGAAAGAGTAGTGGATCCATGGAATAGTCTCCCAGTGGAGGTGGTAGAGATGAGGACAGTAACTGAATTCAAAAAAGCATGGGACAAACACAGAGGATCTCTAAAGGTAAAAAGGGGACTGTTGTAGTTGTTATGGAAGGACAGACTAGATAGGCCATGTGGTCTTTTTCTGTCGTCATATTTCTATGTTTCTATGTTTCTAAGAGGCACAAAAGGAAGCTAAAAATTGTATATTAGCCAATAAAATATGCATGCCATCTCACCTATTTTCATCTGAGTGTAAACTTAAATTATGTGCTATCTCACTTGCCCTTAGTCTCTCTAGTTCTATTCTCAAAGATTTCAGCTTTTCCAACACACTCACTGTTGCATGGTCGGTCCATGTAATGGATCCATGTTCCACATTTCTAACCTCAGATATCCTATCCCCTCCTGCCCAAATTATTTCTAACCTACTGTATGTCCCATGTGGGGCTGAGCAGAAGGCATACCTACCTTCACAGCTTTACACGGTATCTCTCCTTACCACTCTGGGTCAAACCTCACACAATCACACTTGTATTCCACATGCTTTCTATATATCTGCAAACCCGTCTAAAGACATATCTCTTTCTCACCTAATCAAACCCAGCACACATCCTGGATCCTCAGGACTGAAGGAATATTAGGAATGGTACTGGCATACTGTACTGCATTGGCAACCAGGATTCATTCTTATTGATTACCAAATACAATTATTTCTCAATCACATAAGCTAACGCCCTCATATAATTCACCACCTTCCTTCGCACTACACACAGAATAAACCAGGTGATGGATGTGATGGCCAAGTTTCAATTTAATTGATATAATTCCTTCAAATATGTCTCATGTGACTTCATTGTGTATACCTTGAAAACCACACTGACTAGCTGATTCCTTAAGGATTGGGTTGGGAACCACTTACCAACAGTATGTTTGCTTGGATATACTTCAAGGATTGTATAATTCATTACATGACAAATAGACTCAGGAAAAAAGATAAAGGGGGGGGATATTCAGAGGCATTTACATGGTTTGCGGACCTGCAAACCATGTAAATGTCAGTCTGCGCACTATTCAGCAGCACCAACATGGTCAGTGCCACTGAATATCCAGATGTGCCGGGGCAGCACCCATCGCTAACAGGGCAGCGGCTCAATATCGCTGCTACCCGGTTAGCGGCACACAGCAAAAGTCAAGCACAGGAAACACTGGCCTAACTTTCACTGCAGAAGCTAACTGAATATCAGGTCCAAGGTATGTATGTATTTATTTATTTGACAGGTTTTTATACCGCTTTATCATTTTAGTCAAAGAGGTTTACATTGTAACTTAAACTTGGTAATGTACATTAAACAGGGACTTTGATAACTTGGATTCTTCTGGTATATACTGGTATATAGAATTCCTAGAAGAACTTTCCAGAAAACTCAGTAGTAATAAAATCAGCAAGAGAACTGATGCTTACTACAGAGGTAAGGGCAAATAGAGGATACACTTGAAGAGAGATTCATGTGAGCGAATAGGAACAACTTGGCAGCCTTGATGGGCTAGCATATCCCATTTTACAATGTAGTGCTGCTAAATTGCTAGTTTTTACTTTAGGGAGTTCCTACCCCACCCCTCACCCCCCTCCATGCCACGATTCCTTTTTGGGTCTTTACTTGGAATTTTATTCATTGCTCTGCATCCACACTGGGACACTCCTTGGGTGGAACATTATTTTGCTATTCTCTTCTGAAAGAAAAAAAAGGAGTTAGATGAGACTCATCAAAATAAGATCTTGTCCCAGTTCTTGCCAAGAACTGCAGGACATAGACCATGCTAATTGGAGACATATTGGCTTCACACTGCTGAAAATTGCAGATTTTCTTTCAAAGGAAACATCTCACCCCATGATTAAGTGCAGTCCTTCTTTATCTAAACACTGCACAGATGTGGGTAAGAAATGAAGAGATGTATCAGAAGTTTCTGTCTCTATAGAAGTATGCTCTGGCATCCATTTCCACTTGGCCCAAGTGTCCAAGACTGTCTCCCCTGATTGAAATTAATAATCAATGTATTCCCTGGTGAAGCTCCTGTTACCCAAAGTATTATGTTCTCTTGTTCTAATGTTGTCAGCTGGACAAGGCAATCAAAAAATTTTACTTTCATGAGAAAAATAGCCATGAAGGCAAAATCAACCACTCAGAGTTCAGAAACCATATTATTCTTCAAGATAAAATTTCTGAGAACATTGCATTAAGCTTTGTCATTTGACCTTGCTCTATTGACCTTGGCTGTTTTGTACATATAAGAACATAAGAAATGCCATTGTGAGTCAAACCAAGGTCCATCAAGCCCCGTATCTTGTTTCCAACAGTGGCCAATCCAGATCACAAATATCTGGCAGGAGGAGGAAGTGACATCATCGTCCTGGATGGCAGCCTGAATCCAGAGCTCTGGAGTTAAACCGGGTGTTTGCCAGTTCCCACCCCTCCCCCACCCAAGAGCCCCAAAAAATGAACAAAAGATATCACCAGCAACAGGAGTAGGGGGAGAAGCAAATGATGATGTGGTGGAAAATGGCAGACCTGCGCAAATTTGCGTATGGTTGAGCGGGGACGAGTGAGAGTCTGGTGCAGAAAATGGCCACTGGACAGAGTGGGGGGAGGAGAGACGACAGAATGGAATAAGTGAAGTGGCATAAGTGCTGAGGAAGGAAAAAGGAGAGGTGGTGGTGCAAAAAATCACCCGAGACAAGTTGAAAGGTTGGTTTAAGGATTTGAAAAATGAAATCAGTCTGGTGAAAGAAGAAGTGTGAAAAATGATTGGGGAGTTGAAAAATAATATGGAAGAGCTGAAGAGAAGGGCAGAGGAGCATGAAAAGAAACTGGAAAAGGTACAAGAGCAGCTACAAACACAAAAAAGTGATATTACAGAAATGAATCTGTGGAAAGAGCATATGTTCTATAAGACGGAAGATTTAGAGAACAGAACTAGAAGGAATAATTTAAGGATAAGGCATATCCCAGAAGAACAAGAGTTCAAAGACAACAAAAAAGTGGCAGAAGCTATATTATTGGAAATATTCAATCAGGGAGAAGGATCAAGTGAAATTACAAAAACTGAAATGGACAGAGCCCACAGAATTTTGGGTCCATTTAGACCAAGAGATATTGTAATATGTCTTAAGGACTATGAAATTAAAGAAAGTATAATGGCCAAAATAAGATGACTAGAAAATTATACATGGCAGGGATATAAAGTAATGATTTGTGCTGACTTGGCGGCAGGAATACTTCAGAGAAGACGGGACATGGCTCTGGTCACACAGATGCTCCATCAGGAAGGAGTGAAATATAGGTGGCTATATCCCTTTGGACTACTTTTCAATAAAGGACCTAAAATATAGCATGTCAGAACTTTAGAGGAGGCCAAGCATGCAATGGTAGAGGCAGAATTGCCGGAGATTACCGTCAGTCAGCAGGCGGCTGGAGAACAAATAAAGAACAATAAAAGGGCCCTTACAGGTCAAAGGAACCAAGGAAAACACAAGAGACAGGATAAAAAGCATGAACAACATAATAGTGAATCCAGAAAATGACAGGATACCATGACGAAGGTAGGATATACATGAGCTGGATATGGTGACCAGAAGTAAGAGAAGAAGGACAATCAGTATTCAAGAAAATAGGAAAGGGAATATTGGACTGAGAACATGAGGGACATAAAATATAAGGACAATATTGTTGGAAATAAAAGGGATAAGGTATCCCAAATAACCTGATTGAAAATTGAAAAGATGAAGTAGAAAAGAGAGGTTTTGGAAAGTTTATGCTCTTCAATTTTAAAATAAGGGGGAAGAGGGGGAGTGATTAAAACTGGGCAGTGTAAAGTGAGTATATATATGGAAGGAAGGGAGAGGGGGGAACGGGGGGGCGGATACTGGGATCTGGGAGGATGAGCACTGCTCAAAGGAGTTCCTCAGGAGTGAGGGAGGGAAGGGATGGGATAGAAGGCAGGGTGGGAGGGGATAGAAGGGAGGGAAGGTGGGGAGGGGGAGGAAAGGGGAGGAGGGTGGGAAGTAAAGAGGGATCTGGATTGCAAGGAGGGAAGGGAGAAGGAGGAATGACAAAAGTTGGAGAACAAGTGCTGACAATCACCACAATAAATGCAAAAGGTTTAAAAACCTGATGTAAACGGAGATTAGTAGAGTGTGAAGGAGGCAGATCAAAGACAGATATAATATGTACTCAAGAAACTCACTTGAAAATTGGACAGGAAAAATTATTAACAACTAAGAAATATCCATATGTAGTGTTGGCAGGGTGGTGAGCAGAACTCAAAAAAGGGGGAGTAGGAATCATGGTGAGCACTGCTATCAGAGACCAGGTGGTGTGGGAGTACAGAGATAAAGAAGGGAGGCGTGTAGGAATTAGATTGAAAATAGCAAAGGAAGAAGTGTGGATAATGTGTATATATGGCTCAAATGAACATCAAAAGGAGTTCTATGATAGATTGCTGGGAGAAATGGAAAAGTTGGGGGGAACACCAATAATTATTGGAGGAGATTTCACTCTAACAGTAAACCCAAGGTTGGACAATAGGACAATAGTGTGGGGGGGGGGGAGTTGGGAGGGAAGAAAGAGAGTGGCAGTCTCATCATATTGAAAGAAAGGTTGGGTCTGATTGATGTTTGGCGGTGTAAACACCCAAGAGAGCATAGGTATACCTTCTACTCAACCCCACATGGGACATACAGTAGGTTAGAAATAATTTGGGCAGGAGGGGATTGGATATCTAAGGTTAGAAATGTGGAACATGGATCCATTACATGGACCGACCATGCAACAGTGAGTGTGTTGGAAAAGCTAAAATCTTTGAGAATAGAACTAGAGAGACTAAGGGCAAGTGAGATAGCACATAATTTAAATTTACTTAAACAATCATATTTTGAGGGAGGGAATAAGGCAGGTAAGGTACTGGCATGTAGGCTCAAAGTGAAATTACAGCAAAGCAAAATTGAAAGTATTAGAGACTCGGGGGGGGGGGAGATTAAAATGGGTAGTAATGAGATTGGACAGATATTCAAGGAATTTTATGAGAACTTATATAGAAGTTAAATTAAAAATGGGAAGGAGAAAAGTGAACAATATTTAAAAGACTTTAACCTACAAAAAGTGAGACCTGAAGAAGCAGAAAGGCTGGATTGTCCCATTAGTGAATTAGAAGTGGCCGAAGCTATTAAGACCCTTAAATTGGGTAAGGCTTTACAGCAAAATTATATGCAGTGTACCAGGAACAGCTAAACCCCCTATTGATAGAAGTATATAATGATATTCTAATGTATAAGAAGCTCATACACACAATGGAGGAAGCAGGTATAACCATACTATCAAAACCAGGAAAAGATCTTACTATATGTGGGTCATATAGACCAATATCACTAATAAATGTAGATGCTAAGATCTTAGCAAAAATCCTGGCAAATAGACACAGGGTTTTACCTCAATTGGTCAATAAGGACCAGACCGATTTTGTAAGAGGAAGACAAGGAGGAGATAACATCTGGAAAATTGGAAATCTGACATGGAAACTTCAAAGTACTGGACAACAAGCAGTGTTCATAACAGTAGATGCTGAAAAAGCATTTGATCAGTTAGAGTGGCCTTCCATGTTGCAAGTTCTGCACAGGGTAGGCTTAGGGAGTAAGTTTATAGGATGGATCAGAGCAATGTATGCAAATCCCTCAGCTCGTATAAGAATTAATGGGGGATATGCGGAAGCCTTTAAATTAGGAAGAGGCACAAGGCAAGGCTGCCCATTGTCACCGCTTCTCTTTGCCTTAGTGATGGAGCCATTGGCAAAACGGATAAGGAGACAATCGGACATCAAGGGAGTGAAGATAGGGGGGATAGAATCCAAAATAGCCTTGTTGAGAGATGATGTAATATTTATGAAGAGCTTACTTAACTCCCTCCTCACCAGTAACCTCACTGGGTTCTTGAAGCTACAAATAACTACATTCACAAACAATGGGAAGGTTATCAAATACAGCAATAAATACAACAGTTCTATAGAAAATACACCAAAGTTTTGCGGAGAGAAACTGAGAGACACACGTTCTCCCTGTTTACTCTAACTTCTTAGCCATGGTTCACTTTATTTATAAGGCTTTTTTAGATGATACAGCATAATTTCACTTTATCATTATATGTCATGTATGTATCATATTGTAGGTCAACTTATTCAGTGTGGGTCAATGTGGAGACATAAATGGAGTCCGAGACATAATTATTTACTGTTACATGGCCATTATAAGGAGACATACAGGAATCCAAGATATAGAATGACCTAATTGACATAATTGTTTACTGCTGATGACTTGACTTGACTTGATATCTACTAATTACTAACCCTGAGAGTATTTTAGCTAATAACTCTGAGACAGAAAGGCTAGAAGTACAACCTGCCCTTTTCTTTATTTATGCAAACCTTCACCTAGTAAGCTAATATATGAAGTTTTATTTCTAAGCAAGGTTCTGAACAAAATTAACTCTTTCTCAGATTTATTCAGTCTAATAGTATATGGTACCCCGTACGAATATACATGCTTTCAGTCCCTCCTCTGATTCTGTAAAGAATCATTTCTAAAATAAGGAAACTCATATATTGCCATTGAAGTGGAAATACAACTGGATTCTGGGCCAATCCATAACATTATTGCAGGGGTCAGTGATCCTACTGATTTCTGATTTAGAAAGCTGTGAAAGGTAAAGAGGTAAAAAGAAACCAGTGCTGACATAGAGAAACAATTGTCAGTACATAGAGGAGTAATACTTCTAAAATGAAACATCCCAAAATACATTAAGGGAACCACTCACTACACTACCAGTTCTAATGAAGGAAATTAAGGAATATAGCAAGGTATCGGGATATAAAATTAATATTACAAAAATGGAGATAATGGGTTTTAACCTCCCGAAGAATTTGGAGACAAGACTTCAGGAGAAGTTTCCTTTTAAGTGGGTCAAGTATACATATCGATATTTGGGCATACATTTGGGTAATACAATAAATAATTTGAGAAAATGGAATTATGACCCATTAATGGCAGCAATAAAGAAAGACTTGCAAAAATGGAAAGGGATTTCATTATCCTGGTTAGGGAGGATAGCAACCATTAAAATGAATGTGCTACCAAGCATATTATTTTTTTTTAGTTCAATACCATGTTCATTCCCCAAGAGGCACTGAAAGAAACTTCAAAGTTAATTATGGATTTTATATGGAAGGGGAAGTGCCCCAAGATTTCCAGACAAACTATGTTTAAAAGGCAAGAGGACAGGGGGTTAGGGGTACCAAACCTTGAGCAATATTATAAGGCAACCCAGTTACGAGCACTAGTAGTGTAGAAAGGGGAGGGAGAGATACCAGATTGGGTGCACATGGAACACGAAGGGGAATTGGATTTGACAGAGTTGGAGTTCTGGATATGGGATCCACAGTATAGGAAGGGAGAGAAGAAAAAAGAGGAGGATGAAGAAACCCTTTTAAGGCATTAACAAAGAAAAGCTGGATGGGAACCAGAAAGAAACATTTAGCTGGGAAAAAAAATCTCAAGAAGTACTTTTATAATGGGATTTATGGAGTTCCCACCGGGAATAGAGGGGGGGTATTTTTAGGGATTGGGAGAAAAAAGATTTAAGACAAATAGGGCAGTTGATGACTGAGCGAGGGGAGGTAGTCTCCTTCGAGACACTCAAAGGGAGATATGGTTTAAATAGTAGAGATTATGATGCCTAGGTGCAGATGCATCATTTTTTGATTAGGACAGAGGTTCAAAGAGACGTGAAAGCAAAAGTAACAACATTTGAGCAAATTATGGCAAGAGAAGGGACACCAAAAAGACTGCTCTCTTTAATATATAAAGGACTAACAGACACAGAAGGAAAGGAAGTAACAGGGCATCAAAAGTGGGAAGTAGATATTAGAGGCACATGGGATCAGAAAAAATGGACAGAGATAATAGCCTGGGCTAGCAGATTAGCACCAGGTACCACATACTTAGAAAACAGTATCAAAATCAGGCATAGAATGTACTGGACACCCATCAGATTGAAAGCTATCAACAAGCAGGAAAGTGGTGAATGTTGGAATAAATGTGGAGAACTAGGAGATTTAAAGCACTTATTGTGGAAATGTAGGAAAGTGCAAAAAATTCAAGTTAGGATAGAAGTGGAAATGGCAATCTTAAATGAACCAAAGTGGGAGGGGATTAGTGATACCAGTAAGTTCCTGGGCTATTGTATTGGGGCAGCGCGCATGGCACTTATGACTAAATGGAAACAACCGGATATACCCTCAAGAGCAGAGGGACTTGAAGTTCTACTAAAGAGGATTGCTACTTCTGGAGAGCGATCTGCAATTGTAAGTATTTACTTCTGGGAATTTTTCTAAATCTTGGGGGAAAAGGAATTCTTTAGATTAAAGCTGATTAATCTGTGAACCCAGTGTATTTGTTTAATCAGTTAGGGCCTAGTATCAGCAAAGAGTTTTCAGTTTAAATTTAAAACACAGAAGAGAGCTTTCTGGTTAAATTTAGAACCCAAGACTCCCTCTATCCAAACAAGGGCTATGGGACTCCCCCTGGAAATTGATCACAGATTACATTAGAAGCACAGGACAGGGTACTGTGTAGCAGCCAGCTTTTAATAAATCTTCTTTCCCTCCCTCCTTCCCTGACAACCACCCACCCCAGGGATAATAGTAGCTTTATAGATGCTTAAACCTCTTAAAGGAAAGGAGGTGCCATATTCACTCTCAGGTGCAGCTGTTTATTCTCATCAGCATACATTAAGGACATGAGATTAATTAAACTTCAGGTGAACAAAGTACATTTAACATATTAGGTATAGTTTTATTAGTGTAAGTATTCCCAGCAACCCTTAGTAAGTAAAGAACTTAAATATCTAAACACAACCTTAAAACTAAGATGCAGACAGCAGTCCAGCAGTGAGATGGGGGCTTTCCAGTCTTTTGCATTGAGTGTCACATGTATGATTTTCTCTCAGATGGCGAGGGGTCTACATATTGTGACGCTCGCGCCCCTACCAGGCGGTTGCCTAGTAGGGACGGCTGGCCATCTGTATCCCTTCGAGGGTTGTAGTTGTGTCAATAAGAAAAGCCAAGTGGTATTTTAAAGCGCACAGGAAATTTTTATTCGGTTTCCAAAGTTGGCAAGTGATGAACATAAAAATTCTTTAAGCACTTTTTCCAGACAAAAGAAATACAGGATAATTTCTCCAAATCAAAAATGTCCAAACAAAACTCACAGCAGTTCTATTCTTCACTGCAATTGCTTGACATTTCAAAACACAAAAGCATTTGTAAAAACTCTTCACAGCTTCCAACCCGCTGTTGCCACGCCCCATACAAACAGTTCTAGCTGTTTGGGCCTTCACTGAAGTTCTGCAGTTTTACTTCTTAAGAGAGATTCCTAACCTCTTGTCTTCAGGGTTACTCTTCTCTTTCCACTCTTGAAAACTGCCTTTAACTTGCAACAGCTTCCTTTTGTATTTCACTGTTTTCTAACTCACAATACTATTGTATTTTAGTGCACAGCTCACATTCCAGGCTTCTGACTCAATAACACTTCCTTCAGGGCCTACCTCCATGCTCTCAATTGAGCTACAGCTAGGTGCTCTTTGAAAGTGCTCTGGTAACTTTTCCTTAAGAGTCTTTGCAATGTTAAACAGTCTCACACACTGCCTGGCCTTGGCTCCTCCAAGCCGGTCTCCTGTGTGTCTCTCCTGCTTAACTTCCCTCCTGAGATACTTCTTGCTGTGCTGAGGCTTCATGTGTCTGTAAGTCTCCTCTGAGTCAGAGCAAGAACTATTCTGGTGGCACTGCTCATTCCCTGCGTACCTTTCTTGGCTGCCTCTGTAATGGTTCCTCCATTTGCTGCTCTCCTTGGCTGCAAGGGTTTTCCACAGCTTGGCCCCAGATCTCTCCTGTCTGTGCCTCCTGGGAATTGGACTTGAACCTGGGCTAGGGCTTGAACTGCAGCTGCCACTGGTGCTTGCTCCTGCACTCCTCCTGGACCTTCTGCTCATAGCTCCTTCCTCCTTCTGCCTCAAACTCAAACTGTGCCTCTCTCTTTTGTTTGTTCTTCCTCTGTTAACTGTTGAGCTGGGCAACTCCCTTCCTAGCTCCTCCCACTTGGACCTCCTACTCCTCTGCAGGGTTGTCCTGTGGTCTGTGATTGGCTTACGCTTAGCTCTGCCCTCTAGGTTTCTTTCAGTGCTTCTAGTATGGAGCCTAGGTTTTTGTGCTCCCATCCCCCGCAATGAAAAAAAATCCTTCTTTTTTTCCGTTTTCCCTAGCTGGGCTGCACTCACCTCATCACATATCCCCCCCCCCCCCCCTTAGACTATTTCGGGCTGTCGCTTTATCCCGCGAACAGCACGAAATACAAACTATGGGCTGAGAATCTTCATTCAACTGTGGGGCTAGTTGAGTACTTCCAGTACGTTCTTGCCACTGTCGCAACAGATTAGCGTGATACACTTGGGACTTCCCCCGTCCAGTATCCACAACATAAGACACTGGCCCAAGTTGTTTTATTATTTTATAAGGGCCCTTCCACGAGTTCTCAAAGCGAGAATTCGCTGCGGCTATCATAACCATGACTCTATCTCCGACCTTTAAAAGTCGGGGCTTTGCCCGCCGATCGTGATAGGTTTTCTGTCTCGTTTGACTCCTTTTCAAATTTTCCTCCGCTACTGTAGCTATCCGCTGTAGGCGATTCTTCAGGTCTGTTAAAAACCTGGGAACCAATGTTCCCTCTAATTTTCTGTAGGCTGTGTGCGCATAAAATATCAGCTGTGCAGCTTTTGAAGGAAAGTTAAATTTTTGTGCGCCACATAACGACACTCGGAGTTATACACTTTAAAATTTGACTACACGTCAGAATACAGTATGTACACCACATTGATTGCACTAGAAAATATTGTAGAACTTGTGAAAACCATAAATACACAACAACTTTTCAATTTTAAGAACGTCTGTGTTGTTTTCTATCAGAATCAGAACCGTAATTTTTGTGCGCTCTGTTGTAAAGTATGTGCGCTCACTTGGCAAGGTGTGTGCGCGCGCACACGCGCACAGCTTAGAGGGAACAGTGCTGGGAACCTCTTGTACCTCCTCTACCGGTGCTACCCATTGTTCCCTTAATACATCTAATATTCCCCGCGGCGTCCTCCCATACATCAATTCATAGGGTGATGTGCCAGTAGAGGACTGTCTCCTCTCCCTGCATGCGTAGAGCACAAAAAGCAACATCGTATCCCATTCACTAAACCTGCCCTCCAAGCTCCTTCTTAAGAGGTTCTTTAAAGTTTGGTTAAACCTCTCCACTAACCCATTGGTTTGGGGATGGTAAGCTGCGGTACGGATATGCCGAATACCGAACGCATCCCATACCTGAGCTAGATGTCGGGACATAAAATTTGTTCCTTGGTCTGATAAGACCTCCCGAGGAAACCCTATCTCACAAAACAAACGTATGAGCTCTAGAGCTATCACTCGTGCTGAGGTATTTCTCAAAGGGATGGCCCACGGAAAGCGAGTGGCATGGTCCATTATGACCAGAATATATTGGTGACCTCTAGGAGTTTTTAGTAAGGGCCCCACTATGTCCACCCCCAACCTATGCACCGGCTCCTTTATAACTGGTAGGGGAATTAAAGGCACCTCTGGTGGACGGTTACTGGAAACCCTTTGGCAAGCTGGGCAAGAAGCACAGAACCTCGCCGTTTCCGCATATACGCCTGGCCAGTAAAACCTATCAAGGACCTGATCCAGGGTGCTCTGTACACCTTTATGCCCCCCCACGGGGTGATCATGGGCCAACCTTAGAATGATATTTTTAAAAGAAGCAGGTATCACCAACTGCCTCCGTAGCTCACCTGTCCGAGGATTTATACCCTCCCTGTACAACAAATTGTTATTTATTTTATTTATTTATTTATTTATAGTCTCTTATATACCGCACTATTCGGCATCAGCGCGGTTTACATGGAACAAAAATGCTCAGTACAGTTAACATGTAAGAGTTTACAGATAACAGGGCAAGTAACTTGGATAACAGGGGTAAGCTATTTACAGCATTTATCCCATATTTATCCCATAAAAATCTTGGTAGGGCCTCAGATCCCTTCTGGGCGAATTCACACGCTCGCCCCAAAGCAGGATCTGCTTTTTGCTCATCCGGAAAGGATGGAAACTTCGCTATTACCTCCTCAGAGACCCAGGGCATCTCCTGACCGGACAATAACTGTCTCCTATTCTGAGTTCTGAGGCTCCTCCCTAGCTTCCTCGCAGCCTTTCCTTTCCTGATGGTATCCTTAGCCGGGGTTATCAGATCATCATAAAAAGAGGTCCCTGGTATGGGTTCCTCCTGTGAATTTATCCCTTCCTCTGAGGGTCTAGAGCCTGCACGCGTGGTAACCAGGCCTGCATTTTCTTGCAGGTTTTTCTCCACTCCCTTCCTGAACGGGGACCAATCTCGGCCCAGTATAATCTCATGAGGGAGTCTTGGTATTACTGCTACTGCTACCTCCCTTCCCCTGCCTAAGCCTTTTATCTTAACGGCTTGAAGTGGGTAGGTAGAGGCAGCCCCATGCACACATTTAATTTTAACCTGCCCCCTTGAGGACTCTTGGGCGCACTGCTTCTGGGCTTCTATCACTTTCCATAATTTTCTGGAGATCATGGACTGACTTGCCCCTGAATCTAACAATGCTTCTGTCTTTATTCCCTCTACCTCTACGGATAGGAGGAAACCTTCACCTACCTCCTTGGGGTGTGTTATCACAAAGGCTTTCTTTGTCTTACAATTTTTCTTGAGGTGACCAGGCTCACCACAAGAAAAACACTTTCTTTGCAGGTTGAATTTTTCCATGGGCTTATCTCTCTCTGTCCTATATTTACTCAAGGCTGCATTCTTTTCCTGCACACCTGTACCCTGAAAAATGCCCCCTTTCTTTAGGCTCAGTTTCTGGGCCTCCAGAAAGCAGTCTGCCAAGACTATGGCTTCTCGGGTGTTCTTACAGTTTTGTTTTATCAAAAAGCTTTGCATGTCTATAGGAACAGCTTCAATAAATTGTTCTAGTATTATTACATCAATAATAGACTCTATATCTTTCTTTTCTGGCAGTAGCCATTTAAAGACTAAGCTCTTAACCCTATAATACAGAGCTTGTGGTGTATCACCTTCTTTTAAGACAGATGCTCTTAGAAGTCTCCTATAAGTGGAGGAACTTAAACCCATCCGTTCTCTTATGGCTTCTTTAACATGCTCATAATCATGAATAGAATCAACTGGCATTTCCCTGTAGGCAGCTAATGCCTCACCGCTTAGAGTAGTGGCAAACCTTACAGCTAGCTGTTCTTTAGGCCACTGAGCTAGACCAGCTATTCTCTCAAACGCCTCTATATGGTCGTCAAGGTTGTCGTCCTTGCTTAAGCGACCACATGCAAAAGGTCCGAAGGCTAATCCTTCCCCCCCTGTACCAACAGGTTGAGTCTTTGGAACAGCCTGTGCTTGCTTTGTTGCTTCTTCCTGAGTCCGGATCCATTTGGCCATCATTTCCAGCAGGGGTTGCTGTTGGGCTCGCAACATGGAGATCGCCTGCTCCTGGCTCAACGCTGCCATCTCCCGCTGCTTCGCGAATTGGTCCGCTACCCACGCCAATACGTCCGCTACTTCCATCCCGGATTGTAGTCTCTGCAACAAAACAGACAAGACACACACAAAGTGCAGCACTTTTTTTTTTTTTCTCTCACTTCCCCAAGTGAGCAGCTGGTGGCCCCCTTACACCAGAATCCAGGCCTACCCCTTCCAGTTTACGGGTTACCTGATTCTGATGCAGGTCTCAGCACTTCCACCAGTCACAGCGCTCCCGATCCGAATCCGCTCCGGTTTTTCCTCCGTTTCCTCGATCGGTCACCGCCTTTCCTGGAGTTCTCTGTCCAGAGGTATGGCTCAAAGACGCTCTTCTTGACCACTGGAACACCGCATCCAAAAACTACGCCACCTGTGACGCTCGCGCCCCTACCAGGCGGTTGCCTAGTAGGGACGGCTGGCCATCTGTATCCCTTCGAGGGTTGTAGTTGTGTCAATAAGAAAAGCCAAGTGGTATTTTAAAGCGCACAGGAAATTTTTATTCGGTTTCCAAAGTTGGCAAGTGATGAACATAAAAATTCTTTAAGCACTTTTTCCAGACAAAAGAAATACAGGATAATTTCTCCAAATCAAAAATGTCCAAACAAAACTCACAGCAGTTCTATTCTTCACTGCAATTGCTTGACATTTCAAAACACAAAAGCATTTGTAAAAACTCTTCACAGCTTCCAACCCGCTGTTGCCACGCCCCATACAAACAGTTCTAGCTGTTTGGGCCTTCACTGAAGTTCTGCAGTTTTACTTCTTAAGAGAGATTCCTAACCTCTTGTCTTCAGGGTTACTCTTCTCTTTCCACTCTTGAAAACTGCCTTTAACTTGCAACAGCTTCCTTTTGTATTTCACTGTTTTCTAACTCACAATACTATTGTATTTTAGTGCACAGCTCACATTCCATCCCAGAGGCTTCTGACTCAATAACACTTCCTTCAGGGCCTACCTCCATGCTCTCAATTGAGCTACAGCTAGGTGCTCTTTGAAAGTGCTCTGGTAACTTTTCCTTAAGAGTCTTTGCAATGTTAAACAGTCTCACACACTGCCTGGCCTTGGCTCCTCCAAGCCGGTCTCCTGTGTGTCTCTCCTGCTTAACTTCCCTCCTGAGATACTTCTTGCTGTGCTGAGGCTTCAGGTGTCTGTAAGTCTCCTCTGAGTCAGAGCAAGAACTATTCTGGTGGCACTGCTCATTCCCTGCGTACCTTTCTTGGCTGCCTTTGTAATGGTTCCTCCATTTGCTGCTCTCCTTGGCTGCAAGGGTTTTCCACAGCTTGGCCCCAGATCTCTCCTGTCTGTGCCTCCTGGGAATTGGACTTGAACCTGGGCTAGGGCTTGAACTGCAGCTGCCACTGGTGCTTGCTCCTGCACTCCTCCTGGACCTTCTGCTCACAGCTCCTTCCTCCTTCTGCCTCAAACTCAAACTGTGCCTCTCTCTTTTGTTTGTTCTTCCTCTGTTAACTGTTGAGCTGGGCAACTCCCTTCCTAGCTCCTCCCACTTGGACCTCCTACTCCTCTGCAGGGTTGTCCTGTGGTCTGTGATTGGCTTACGCTTAGCTCTGCCCTCTAGGTTTCTTTCAGTGCTTCTAGTATGGAGCCTAGGATTTTGTGCTCCCATCCCCCGCAATGAAAAAAAATCCTTCTTTTTTTCCGTTTTCCCTAGCTGGGCTGCACTCACCTCATCACAATATGCACTAGATGCAAGGAGCTCTTTGCTCTCAGGGAACGAGTCCGATCTCTGGAGGCTAGAGTAGCAGACTTGGAAGACATAAGGAAGACAGAGAGGTACATAGACGAGACCTACAGGGATATAGTCCTGAAGTCCCACCTCCAGTTTGGCAGCATCCCTGTTGCCATGGAGGAGAGAGGTTGTGTGACAGGAGAGCATCACCCTGGTGTGTCAGTAAGTGATCTTATAACTAGGACCTGTCCTCCAGGTGATGTCAAACCCCCTCCCCCTGAGGAAGTTTCTCCAAGGCCATGTGCCCATGAGGGAAGGGTTAGGACAGTTGTTATATTTGGTGATTCGATCATTAGGCATATAGATAGCTGGGTAGCTGGTGGACGTAAGGATCGCCTGATAACATGCCTGACTGGTACAAAGGTAGTGGACCTCACACGCCACCTAGACAGGGTCTTAGATAGTGCTGGGGAGGAGTCTGCTGTCTTGATACATGTCGGTACCAATGACATAGGAAAATGTGGTAGGGAGGTTCTGGAGGCTAAATTTAGGCATTTAGGTAGGAAATTGAAATCCAGAACTTCCAGGGTAGCGTTCTCCGAAATGCTTCCCATTCCACGTGCAGGACCCAAAAGGCAGGCAGAGCTCCAGAGTCTCAATGCATGGATGACACAATGGTGCAAGGATGAGGGTTTTGAATTTGATAGGAACTGGGGAACATTCTGGGGAAAGGAGGGGCTTTTCCGAAAGGATGGGCTTCACCTTGACCGGGATGGAACCAGGCTGCTGGCATTAACCTTTCAAATGGAGATAGAGCAGCTTTTAAACTAGATAATAAGGGAGAGCCGACAGTCGTCCAAGAGCGCATGGTTCAGAACAATGTATTCTTGAAGGATACAACCAAAAAAATGAAGTTAGGGCACATCAGCAGAGAGGTTCCAATAAAGACAAAGGTAGCCCAAATGTCCTTAATGGAGCAGACAGAGCGTAAAGATTCCAAATTACCCCTGCCTACCAATAACCAGATTAATATGAATAAAATAAGTCTCTAAAATGCTTGTATGCAAATGCTAGAAGTCTAAAAAATAAGATGGGATACTTAGAATATATAGCACTAAATGAGAAGTTAGATATGATTGGTATCTCAGAGACATAGTGGAAGGAGGACAACCAGTGGGACACTGTGATACCTGGGTACAAACTATATCGTAATGACAGAGCTGATCAAATTAGTGGAGGGGGTGCGTTCTATGTTAGAGAGGACATTGGGTCACAAAGGATTAAAGTTTTGCAGGAAACAAAATTCGCTGTAGAATCTCTATGGATTGAAATTCCATGTAAAAATGGGAAGGCGATGGCAGTGGGGGTGTACTATCAACCGCGTGGCCAGAATGAACAAATGGATGATGAAATGCTCAAAGAAATCAGGGAAGCTAACAAAAGTTACAGAACAGAAATAATAATGGGTGATTTCAATTACCCCGGTATTGACTGGGTCAGTGTGATGGCAGGACATGCTAGGGAGATAAAGTTTCTAGATGAAATAAATGACTGCTTCTTGGAGGAGCTGGTTCATGAACAGACCAGAGGGGAAGCCATTTTGGACTTAGTCTTTAGTGGAACACCAGATCTGGTGCAAGAGATAAGGGTGTTGGGGCCACTTGGCAATAGTGATCATAGCATTATTGCATTTGAATTAATTAATGGAAGAGGGATGGTAAGGAAAACCACAGTGCTACCTTTTAACTTCTGAAAGGGAGACTATGATAAAATGAGGAAAATAGTTAAGAAAAAACTAAAAGGAGCAGTTGCAAAGGTTAAAGGCTTACATCAAGCTTGGATGTTGTTTAAAAATACTATCTTGGAAGCCCAGACCAGCTGTATTCCACGCTTTAAGAAAAGTGGAAGAAAGTCCAAAAAACTGCCAGCATGGTTTAAAGGTGAGGTCCGAGAGGCTGTTGTTGCCAAAAAAGCATGTTTCAGGAAATGGAAAAAAAGAGCCAAATGATGAAAACTGGAAACAGCACAAGCACTGCAAGGCATTGATAAGGCAGGCAAAGAGGGAATTTGAGAAGAATCTTGCTGTGGAAGAAAAAAAGTCTTAAAGTATTTTTCAAGTACATTTGTTGCAAAAAAGCTGTGATAGAGTCAGTTGGACCATTAGATGATATAGGGGTAAAAGGAGCAGTAAGAGTGGACAAGGCTATAGCGGAGAGACTGAATGAATTCTTTGCTTCGGTCTTTACTGAGGAAGATGTAGGGATGTTACCCATGGCTGAAGTGGTATTTAAAAGTGATACTGCGGAAGAGTTGAAAGAAATATCGATACACCGGGAAGATGTATTACAACTATTTGATAAACTGAAGAGTAGCAAATCACCTGGACTGGATGGTATATATCCAAGGGTGTTGAAAGAACTGATATATGAGATTACAGACCCACTATTAGTAATCTGTGAACTATCATTAAAATCATCTGTAATACCTGAAGATTGGAGGATGGCCAATGTAACGCCAATTTTTAAAAGGGTTCCAGGGATGATCCGGGAAACTACAGACCGGTGAGCCTGACATCAGTACCAGGAAAAATGGTAGAAACCATCATAAAGTACAAAATTACTCAACATGTATATAGTCACGGCTTAATGGGAGACAGCCAATATGGCTTTAGACAAGGAAGATCTTGTCTTACTAATCTGTTATGTTTTTTTGAAGATGTGAATAAACAGGTAGACAAAGGTGAGTCAGTTGATATAATGTATCTGGACTTTCAGAAAGCCTTTGACAAGGTCCCTCATCAAAGACTTTTGGCAAAACTAAAAAGTCATGGGATAGGAGGCAGTGTACTATTGTGGATCAGGATAGAAAGCAGAGGGTAGGGCTAAATGACCAATTTTCCCAATGGAGAAAGATGAATAGTGGAGTACTGCAGGGATCTGTGCTGATTCCGCTGCTTTTTGACATATTCATAAATGACCTGGAAAAGGGAATAAAAGCTCATGATAATGATATTGACTATTCCAAAGTGCATTCTGCTTAATGGAAAGACGAGGGGGACATGAGCCAAAATACTAGCTGGTGGGGCATCTCACAGTGCAAATATAAGAACCTGTTAAATTCTAATTATCTTATACAATTGTACAATCCTTAAGAAAGCCAACATGACCATGTGGAAAAAAATTACACATAAGAGGTTGTTTAGCCTATATGTATAAAGGTAGGTAAGAGACTAGACTGTGGTGTAAAAGAACCTGTTAAACTTACTATAAAGCCGATAAAAACAAACCAGACAGATTTCTCCTGAAAAGAAATGAGACTAAAGCTTAGAATAAAGAGGCTGTAAAAGGCACAATAGCGTGTTTGTACCAGTTTCCAAATCAAATGATTAATTGGCTTATTTGTTGTCAGCAGCATTTGCTTAAAGATGCTGGACTGGCAGAAAAAGGAAGACAGTGTCAGTTAGCCCTTTAAGGACACGTGCCAAAAAAAAAAGGTCAAAGTTTAATAATAACCGACCTCAGAAAGCATACAGATATATTCCATGCTTTAAGAAAAGTGGAAGGAAGGCCAAAAAACTGCCAGCATGGTTTAAAGGCGAGGTCAGAGAGGCTGGTATAGCCAAATAGGAATCTTTCAAGAAATGGAAAAAGGAGCCAAATAATGAAAACGAGAAACAACATAAGCATTGGCAAGTTAGATGCAAGGCATTAATAAGGCAGGCAAAGAGAGAATTTGAAAAAAGCTAGCCGTGGAAGCAAAAATGCATAACAAAACCTTTTTCAAGTACATTCATAGCAAAAAACCTATGAATCAGTTGGACTATTGCATGTCCTCTAGTCTCTAGGGGTAAAAGGGGCACTAATTGAGGTCATAGTGGAGAGACTGAATTAAATCTTTACTTTGATCTTTATTGAAGAAGATGAAGGGAATTTATCCATGCCTGAAATGGTATATAAAGTTCATGTTTCAGAAGAATTGAAAGAAATATCAATAAACTGGGAAGATGTATTACAACTATTTGATAAATTGAAGAGTAGCAAATCACCTGGACTGGATGGTATACATCCAAGAGTATTGAAAGAACTAAAATATGAGATTGTAGACCTACTATTAGTAATCTGTGAACTATCATCATGACCTTCAAAACCCTAAACAATCAGTCCCCCATAACCATCACCGAACTGTTACATACCTCAGCTCCTATTAGAAGTAGAAGATCCGTAGCAGTAAACACTTTAACAGTCCCGAAAGAATCAACAAGATGCAAAAAGTCAACAACCAACAGAGCCTTCTGCTTCTATGCCCCGAAAGCCTGGAACTCCCTCCCCCCCCCCCCCCCCGACATCAGAGCTATTACAGACCTAACCCAACTTAGAAAGGCCCTAAAACATCACCTATTCACCACATACTTCCCGGCTTAGTCCCGACAAGAAATTACCCTCATGATGTATATAATGTAGATACTTATTGTATAACTCTTGTTAATTTACCCTGTTATCCAAGTTCCAATCCCTGTTCAAATGTAAATGCATCTCAGTGACCCTGAAATGCATATGTTATGTTTTGATGTAAACTGCACTGATGTCAATAGCACGGTATAAAAGAAATACTAAATAAATAAATATCATTAAAATCATCTGTAGTACCTAAGAGTTGAGAATGGCCAACGTAATGCCAATATTTAAAAAGGGTCCAGGGATAATCTGGGAAACTACAGACCAGTGAGTCTGACATCAATACTGAGCAAAATGTTAGAAACCATTAAAAAAGAATAAAATTACTGATCATGTATATAGTCATGATTTAATGGGAGAAAGCCAACAAGAATTTAACCAAGGAAAGTCTTGTTTTACTATTCTGTTTTATATTTTTGAAGTTGTGAATAAACAGAAAAAGGTGAGACGGTTAATATAATGCATCTGGATTTTCAGAAATCCTTTGACAAGGTCTCTTATGAGAGACTTTTTGTGAAATTCAAAAGTCATGGGATTGGAGGCAGTGTAGTATTGTGAATCAGGAACTGATTTGAAGATAGAAAGCAGAGAGGAGGGGATAAATGGTCAATTTTCTCAGTGGAGAAAAGTAAATAGTGAAATACTGCAGGGATGTCGGCTGGGCTCACTGCGTTTTAACATATTCATAAATTACCTGGAAATGGAAATAACGAATAAGGTGATCAAATTTGTAGATGACACAAAATTTTTCATAGTTGTTAAAACCCAAGACAATTGTGAAAAATTGCAAGAGGCCCTTGATAAATTGGAAGACTGGGCATCCAAATGGCAGATTAAATTTAATGTGGACAAGTGCTAAGTTATGCACCTAGGAAAGAACAACCCAAACTTTGGTTGTACAATCCAAGGTACCACCTTAGAAACTGCCACCCAGGAAAAAGATTCAGATGTCATCATGGATAATATGTTGAAATCCTCCACCCAGTGTGCAGCAGCAGCCAAGAAAACAAATAGAATGCTAGGAATCATAAGGAAAGGAATGGAGAATAAAAACAATGGTATTATAATGCTCTGTATTGTTCAATAGTGTGATCGCACCTTGAATATTGTGTGCAATTATGGTCACCGTATCTTAAAAAGGCTATAGCAGAATTAGAAAAGGTATAGAGAAGAGCCACCAAAATGGTAAAAGGGATAGAAGAATAATCCTATGAGGAAAGGCTCTTCAACTCGGAAAAAAGATGGCTGAGGGGAGATATGATAGAGATCTATAAATTAATTAATGGAGTGGAACGAGTTAACGTAGATCAGTTGTTTATGCCATACAAAATAGAAAGACTAGGGAACACACAATGAAGCTACAATGTAACCCATTTAAGACTAATAAGAGAAAATATTTCTTCACTCAACGTGTAATCAAACTCTGGAATTCGTTTACCAGAGGATGTAGTAAAAGCTATTAGTGTAGCTGGGTTTAAAAAAAGTTTGGACAAGTTCCTGAAGGTAAAGTCCATAAACCATTATTAAAAAGGACCCAGAAAATCCACTGCTTACCCCAGGACGAGCACTGTGGAACTGTGTGCCTTTTGGGAACTTGCCAGGTACTTGTGACCTGGATTGGCCACTGTTGGAAACAGGATACTGGGCTTGATGAACGTTGGTCTGATCCAATATGGCATTTATTTTCTTCTTATGTTCTTAATGTTATTTATAAGTTGAGCCCTGAGATGTTTATTTGTGACATATTTATCAGAGCCACTGCAGATGACCATCAGCCATCCAGCACTGGTATCAAACACCTCAAAGTTCTTGAATACAAAAAGAACAAATTGACATTGCATAAATCAACCAGGCAGATCATCTGATTGTCACAGATCAGAAACTGCAGCAGATCATACAGCACCCTGCATAAGATGATACCCTGGAAGAACTGAAGTCTAGAAACCTGACGATGGCCAGACTCTAAGGAGGAAACACCAGCTGAAATTAGGGATTACTAGTCACTTAGGGATGAAATCAGCATACAAAATGATATATTAATACAAAGGGTCCAGGGTTATTCTAACTAAATCACTGTGAAGCAATTTACAGGCTGGCCTGTGATACCTTTTACTGACCTAGCATGCAAGGTGAGATTAAAGACGTTATGAGCAATTATTCCTCCTGCAAAGAATACGTACATGAGCATCAGAAGGAAACAATGATGTCACGTGACATACAGGTGCAGCCTTGGCAGATTGTCATCATAGATTTAATTACTCTACTGGGAAAGAGTTCCTGTTGATAGTGGATCACTCTTCAGACTTCTGGGAAACTGAACCACTCTTACACATGTCTTCTGGGTCAATCATTTGTTGCAAAGTACAGTTTGCATGCTATGGCCAACCTGATCAATTGATCTCAGATAATGGCCTTCAATTTTCTTGCAAGCAATTTAAAACGTTTTCTGCTAAGTGGGGGTTTGAACATGCTACTACATCACCAAGGCGCCCACAAGCTAAAGACAAAGCTGAATCTGCAGTTAAGACAATGAAGAATCTGCAAAAAAGCAAAAAGGGATGGTGAAGACCCCTGGAAAGGTATATACCTGTATAGGAGAACAGGATGCATACTGTAGATAGCAGCCCATCACAGGGCCTGATGTTAAAGAGATGGAAGACATCTGTGCCCATAGCCAGCAAGCTACTTGAGCTGTGTGGCACAAGATGTATCAAAGAAACTCCAAAACAAGAAGCAATATGTTAATCAAGATATTCATCAATCAAATAATCAGCAATATAGAATATTTACCCATCACAACAATGACAACAAAGTAAAACCATTATTATACAATTAAAAATGCATTTTGGTGGTAATTGCATCCATATTTTTAAAAAACAATTTCAATTGCTACGTTATACTAAACTGGGCTCAAAATATATTCCATTAACTGCACAAACTTATCAACCCTCAATACTTGGTATTAGGTAAGTATTGTTCATTATTTCAATTTTATCCTTGCCCAATCAATTTTTTTGAATTTTAACAAGAGGGTAAAATGATCTTTATAATCAAAAAGTAATAACCGTAAAGGATTCAAAACAGTCCAAAAATCAATTATCTTATAAATCAGGATTTGGATCTGGAAATCAGTCATCTCCTTCATCTCCATAGTTCTTATACGGACTAATCTGAAACAAAAATGGTTTCCACCATTAAAATCAAACTGACTGTTCATGGTTTCACTCCTCCAAAGAGGGATTCTTCAGGATTATTCACACAAATGTTATACGATTGTTCTCACTGACATCAAGATATCACATATCTGAAAGAAATTTGCCTGAATATTGGTGACTACCGGGAGATCATACAACTCATTGGATATTAGGTATCTATGTGCAAAAGGTCACACCGTCATCCTATCTAGTGGATGTTGAGGCAACTCTCAATCATAGCAATTATGTGTACCTACAAGTGACTAAGCAGATAGGTTCATGAGGACAGTGCACCTAGAGCAAGAATGAAGAATCAAGCAAGCCTCCTGCTCCGGTACATCCACAGGCATGGAGAATACAGAACTGCAGGGTAAGGAGTGACAAGAATCCCGATCCAGTGGACACACCTGTGAAGAGCTTGGTACAAGGGACACCTACCTTGTTGGATAACAACCCACCTATGCCAGACAGGTATCAGAAGCTGCATGCGTAGAAAAGACCTCACAAAGCCATCACAGCAACTTGATCTGTACAACATTTACAATAGAAAGTTGTGCCTAAACTCAAAGAAAAAGAAATAAGATTTTATGGATGTTAACTTATACTGATGCCATTTAGTGGCTCTTTTTTTTACATCTCACTATTTACTTCTTGTCATCTTTGACCTTCTAATGTAATGCAACATGGTCCCTGTGCTCCAGTTGTGTTTAATATGCTTTTATTCTAGCTCTGAAACAGTGTGTCACTATCCCTAAGTCATCTGCCCTGAACCCAAGATAGCAGCTTAACTGAATGAGAAAAGGCAAATAAGATCCAATGGGTTTGTTGCAGCAGGAGGATCAGCCTAGAATAAGGAAACAAGGGAATTTGAAGCTCAGAGGAGGAGTGGCCACGTTTCAGCTGACTGGAAGGAAAGTGTTTCTCAGTGCAAGGAATGCGGCCTGCATCTTAGGTGCACCCTCTTCCCAGCTGAGAAAACATAGTGCTATGGTAGAAGCAACCTGTCTCTTAGGTGCATTCCTCATCTCCAAAACTAGCTGTGTCTTTTCAGAATTTGCTACAAAGTTTGTTCTTTGCTTTCTTGCAAAGGAGAGCAAATTTCTCCTAATTTTGTTGCCAAGAGCAGTTTAGGATTTATGCATTGATAGAGCGTGAAACACTGGTTTTGCCTATTTGAAGTGCAAGAGATTTGTTTGTGTCTTTTTTTATGCTTATCATGGCATTTAAATATAATGTAGATATTCAGTGCTGGTATCCAGATTGTGACCAGTGCTGAATAACCAGATAGAGCAATGAGTGTTCTCCTAAAGTTATCTAGATAGCCATTCATATGTCTGAATATCACTGCTCTTTTTTGGATAACTTCTGAGTCCACTCACATGCTGCCCCACAGTCCTGGCACTCTCCACATAGTTCTGAGTTGATCTGCAAGGATATCCTGAGCACACCCGATTGTTTGGAACAGACATCCCTGTCACAGATTCCTGTCCACTGGAACCCACGTTCTTATAGGACCTATTTTCCTCATGCTTCATGTCAGGTGAGTAATTTGATTTACTGTTCCACTTCTCACCCTAGCCCTGAGAACTTCCTCTGTCTACTTCATCAGCTCTTTCTCATGTTTCAATGACTTACAACACCATACGAGTTACCCTCCTTAACTGTAGGTCCCTCAAAACTACTCTTCTTACTGACCTCATATCTACTTGTCAGCTTGATCTCCTATGCCTTACAGAAACCTGGTTAGCACCCAGCAAGTAGGTCTACCTCACTTGCTCTCTACCTGCTGGTTTTTCTGCCTTCTCCCTCCCCAGTACATCATGCCAGGGTGGGGGAGTAGCTGTTATTTATAGAAACACTCTAACCATTAGGGAATGTGTATCTCACCCTCATAGCTACTCTGAAGCTCTTTTTCTACAGTTTGATGATTTCTATATGTTTCTGCTCTATTGCCCTCGTCACTCTCATCAGCCAGCTAGGATTCATTACAATCCTCCTTTCCGTATACAATATAAGTTTCTCACCTTCATCCACAAATCCATTTACACTGGCACCCCCCTCTACCTTGCCGATTTGATCCACCTCCACACTCCCCACAGCAATCCATGCAAATCGCCTGACCTTGCCCTCCCCTTCTCAAGCCCACCTTGAATCCACACGCTCCTCTGCCTTCTGCTTCCTCGGTCCCCATCTCTGGAATTCGCTTCCCCCGGACCTCCGCCTGGAACCCTCTTTGAAAGTCTTTAAGGCTTGCCTGAAAACTCATATCTTTTGCTTAGCCTTTGATCTTCCCCCACCCCCCTCCCTTCTTTCCCCACCTCCCCGGTGACATCTCTCAATCTGCCTGACACTTGACTTTCCCTCTAGTTCTCTAACCTCTTCTTGTCTGTCCTATAATATAACTGGCGTTCTTTTCTTTTTCCAAGCAGTTTTACGTACCTTGTAAACCACTCAGACACTGTTGCATTGAGCGGTATATTAAGCCTCCAAATAAAGATAAAGATAAAGAATCCTCCATGGTTGAACGTCTCATCTCTTTTCCTCAGCTGCTTATCTCGGGCAATTTTAATATTCACTTTGACAACCCATTATGCTCCTGTGATGGGTCACTTGCCCTTTTCTTTTCAGATCACAACCTTCTTCAATATGTTCAATTTCCCATGCATCAGGCTGGACATACCCTGGTCCTAGTTTTGACCAACCCCAACCCGGGACTTCTGTGCTTCTCTCTTGCAGTTCTGTCTGGTTCCTCTCCCTTGGATGGATCACTATCTTATTTGCATCAACCTCCTTCCACCATCCTGCTCATTCACATTATCGTCTGTGAGCAATAGAACTTTTAGCTCCTGGTGGAAGATCTTTTTTCCACAATTGTGCAATTTCCCTCAGCCGATCAACTCTTTCCTTCAGATTTTGAGTCCTTGCCCTTAGACCACCAAGAAACCCTCTGGCATACAACTTCTCCAAGCTTTGGACTCCCTGACCCCACTGGAAAACTGTTCTTTATGACAGCATCAGAATCATCTATGGTTTCATCATGGCCTGGCCTACACATGGCGCTAGTTGAGGAGGGCTGAGAGGTGCTGGAGAAGGAGCCCTCAGCTTTCCACACTGTTAGTCTTCCGTTCTCTTCACTCCTATTATCATTTCCAAGTAATGGCAACCAAAAAAGCCTATTACACCTAACTGATTATTCAATCAGCTCAATCCCCAAAAGTGCTTTTTTCGACAGTCAACAGATTATCAGTTCTGAATACTGCCACCGTTGTCCCTGGACCAACCCTGCCTCAGATAGTTTAGCTGCTTGCTTCTCACAAAAGATCAATCATCTTCGTGAGCATCTGCTAATACCAATCCCTTTTTCCCCTCCCAACACTGAGACATCCATAATTGCAATTCATACTTGGTCTACCTTTTTACCAGTAACTGACAGTTCCATAAGGAAAGCTTTTTCCAACATGTGTAAAATGACATGCAGCCTTGATCCTATACCTTCATCATGGGTAGGGGAACATAAGAACATAAGATATGCCATACTGGGACAGACCAAGGTCCATCAAGCCCAGTATTCTGTTTCCAACAGTGGCCAATCTAGGTCATATGTACCTAGCAGTTTCCCCAAGGGACACAGGTTCCACAATGCTTGTATTGGTTCAAGCATTGATATCCTGGTTCCCTTCTTAATAATGGTTTATGGACCTTTCCTCCAGGAACTTGTCCAAACCTTTTTTAAACCCAGCTACACTAACAGCCTTTACTACATCCTCCGGTAACAAATTCCAGAGTTTGATTACACGTTGAGTGAAAAAATATTTTCTTTTATTAGTCTTAAATAGTTTACCCTGTAGCTTCATTACATGTCCCCTAGTCTTTCTATATTCTGATAAGGTAAACAATCGATCTACGTTTACCCGTTCCACTCCGTTCATTAATTTATAGACTTCTATCATATCTCCCCTCAGCCGTCGCTTTTCCAGGTTAAAGAGCCCTAACCTTTTAAGCCTTTCTTCATAGGAGTATCCTTCCATCCCATTTACCATTTTGGTGGCTCTTCTCTGAACCTTTTCTAAAATCGCTATATCCTTTTTAAGATACGGCGACCAGAATTGCACACAATATTCAAGGTGTGGTCTCACCATGGAACGATACAGAGGCATTATAATATCTTTTGTTTTATTTTCCATTCCTTTCCTTATCATACCTAGCATTCTATTTGCTCTCTTGGCCACCGCTGCACACTGGGCCAAGGGTTTTAACATGGTATCCACAATGACGCCTAAATCCTTTTCCTGGGTGGTGGTTCCTAATGTGGAACCTTGCATCATGTAACCATAGTTTGCGTTGTTCTTCCCTAGGTGCATAACCTTGCACTTGTCCACATTAAATTTCATCTGCCATTTTGATGCCCAGTCTTCCAATTTATCAAGATCCTCTTGCAGTTTTCCACAATCCTCTTGGGTTTTAACAACTTTAAATAGTTTTGTGTCATCTGCAAATTTGATAACCTCACTCGTTATTACACTTTCCAGGTCATTTATGAATATGTCAAAAAGCAGCGGACCCAGCACAGATCCCTGGGGTACACCACTATTCACCTTTCTCCATTGGGAAAACTGGCCATTTAGCCCTACCCTCTGCTTTCTATCTTTTAACCAGTTCCTGATCCACAATAGTACACTGCCTCCTATCCCATGACTCTTTAGTTTTGCCAAAAGTCTCTGATGAGGAACCTTGTCAAAGGCTTTCTGAATGTCCAGATACACAATATCAACCGACTCACCTTTGTCCACCTGATTATTCACTCCTTCAAAAAAACATAACAGATTAGTAAGACAAGATATTCCTTGTCTAAAGCCATGTTGGCTGTCTCCCATTGGGTCATGACTATCTACATGCTGAGTAATTTTATTCTTTATGATGGTTTCTACCATTTTTCCCGGTACTGACGTGAGGCTCACCAGTCTGTAGTTTCCCGGATCACCCCTGGAACCCTTTTTAAAAATTGGTGTTACATTGGCGATCCTCCAATCTTCAGGTATTAGAGATGATTTTAATGATAGTTCACAGATTACTAATAGCAGGTCTGCAATCTCATATTTCAGTTCTTTCAACACCCTTGGATGTATACCATCCGGCCCAGGTGATTTGCTACTCTTCAGTTTATCTAATAGTTGTAATACATCTTCCCGATGTATCGATATTTCCTTCAATTCTTCCGCACCTTTAAATACCACTTCAGTCATGGGTAACATCCCTACATCTTCCTCAGTAAAGACTGAAGCAAAGAATTCATTCAGTCTCTCTGCTATCGCCTTGTCGCCTCTTAGTGCTCCTTTAACCCCTTTATCATCTAATGGAACAACTGACTCTCTCACAGGTTTTTTGCTACGAATGTACTTGAAAATGTCTTTACTTCGCGTTTTTGCTTCTGCAGCAAGCTTCTTCTCAAATTCTCCCTTTGCCTGCCTTATCAATGCCTTGCATTTGACTTGCCAGTGCTTGTGCTGTTTCCAGGTTTCATCGTTTGGCTCTTTTTTCCATTTCCTGAAAGATGTTTTTTTGGCAACAACAGCCTCTCTGACCTCACCTTTAAACCATGCTGGCAGTTTTTTGGACTTTCCTTCCACTTTCCTTAAAGCATGGAATACAGCTGGTCTGGGCTTCCAAGATAGTATTTTTCAGCAACAGCCAAGCCTGATGTATGTCTTTAACCTTTGCAACTGCTCCTTTTAGTTTTTTCTTAACTGTTTTCCTCATTTTATCATAGTCTCCCTTTCGAAAGTTAAAAGGTAATACTGTGGATTTCCTTACTATCCGTCCTCCACTAATTAAATCAAAGGCGATCATGCTATGATCACTATTGCCAAGTGGCCCCAACAACCTTATCTCTTGCACTAGATCTGGTGTTCCAGTAAGAACTAGGTCTAATATGGCTTCCCCTCTGGTCGGTTCATGAACCAGCTGCTCCAAGAAGCAGTCATTTATTTCATCTAGGAACTTTATCTCCCTAGCATGTCCTGACGTGACACTGACCCAGTCGATACCGGGATAGTTGAAATCACCCATTATTATTACTGTGCTGTGACTTTTATTAACTTCCTTGATTTCTTTGAGCATTTCATCATCCATTTGGTCATTCTGGCCAGGCGCTCGATAGTACACCCCCACTGCCATTGCCTTCCCCCTTTTACATGGAATTTCAATCCATATAGATTCTACAACAGATTTTGCTTCCGCACCGCTTTGAGACCGCACCTTGAATATTGTGTGCAATTCTGGTCGCCGTATCTTAAAAAGGATATAGCGATTTTAGAAAAGGTACAGAGAAGAGCCACCAAAATGGTAAAGGGGATGGAAGGATACTCCTATGAAGAGAGGCTAAAAAGGTTAGGGCTCTTTAACCTGGAAAAGAGACGGCTGAGGGGAGATATGATAGAAGTCTATAAATTAATGAACGGAGTGGAACGGGTAAACGTAGATCGATTGTTTACCTTATCAGAATATAGAAAGACTAGGAGACATGCAATGAAGCTACAGGGTAAACTATTTAAGACTGATAAAAGAAAATATTTTTTCACTCAACGTATAATCAAACTCTGGAATTTGTTACCGGAGGATGTAGTAAAGGCTGTTAGTGTAGCTGGGTTAAAAAAGGTTTGGACAAGTTCCTGGAGGAAAGGTCCATAAACCATTATTAAGAAGTGACCGAAGATATCAATGCTTGATCCAGTACAAGCATTGTGGAACTTGTGTCTCTTGGGGAAACTGCTAGGTACATATGACCTAGATTGGCCACTGTTGGAAACAGAATACTGGGCTTGATGGACCTTGGTCTGACCCAGTATGGCATATCTTATGTTCTTATGTTAATCCTTTCTGACTCAATGCCCTCTCTAACATAGAGAGCAACCCCTCCACCAATTTGATCAGCTCTATCATTTCGATATAGTTTGTACCCAGGTATCACAGTGTCCCACTGGTTGTTCTCCTTCCACCATGTCTCTGATATTCCAATCATATCTAACCTTTCATTTAGTGCTATATATTCTAACTCTCCCATCTTATTTTTTAGACTTCTAGCATTTGCATACAAGCATTTTAGAGAATGTATTTTATTCATATTAATTTGGCTATTGTTAGACATGGGTAATTTGGGATCTTTAAGCTCTGTCTGCTCCATACTTGAGGGCATTTGGGCTACTTTACTCTTTTGTGGAACCTCTCTTCCTGCCACTGCTCTCTATTGCTCAGATGATAATTAGTCATAGCTTCTCCTCTGCCTAGGTTCCCCTCTCTTGGAAGAAAGCCTAATCAGACCATTATTGAAGAAGTCCAGGCTTGATCCATCATACCCCATTAAGTACTGCCCAATCTCCAACCTTCAATTTATCTCAAAACTTGCTGAGCGACTTGTTTTCACCCAGCTGTCTGACCATACTGAGCACAATCACACCTTGCACCCAAGACCATCTGGTTTCCATTCAAGCCACAGTTTTGAGACCATTCTCACTGCTCTGTTAATGAAATTCATAGCTCTCTTGATTCAGGTAAGTTTGCACTGGTAATGTCCTTGGACCTCTCTTCCATCTTCAATTTAGTCAATCACATCCTGTTGTCTCATCTTCAGTTGGCATTCATGATTCTCGTTCTGTGATGGTTTCAATCGTTTTTCTCTAATCCCTCCTTCTTCGTTTCTTTTGACAGTGAATCCTCTGAGATCTGCACTCACCCAGACTCCGACTCAGTCTTCGTTCCTATTTTGTTCAATATATTCTTGAGCCCCCTGCCCACCCTCATTCAAAACCTGGCTGTATTCACTTATTTTTATGCCAATGACATTCTCCTGGTCTCCTATAGAGGCAGCATCAACCCAGATCTCACTTCAATTAATCAATGCCTAACCTCAGTTTCCAATTGCCCTCAGCTAAATTCACAGAAGTTCACTGCCACCTGGGTAGCAGGGGGCTCGCAACCCCCTATACTTGCACCAGTTCTCCAAGGTGCTTTCATTGCCCTAACACCTTCTTTTCAATACTTAGACATCATTATTGACACCGATCTATCTTTCTCTCAGCAAGTCAGTTCTATAGTCAACTACACAGAATAGGGCACTATGCAAGGGTATACACACAACCAGGTTGATTACCAAAACCCAGCATTAACATACAAATGTTGAGAAAAGAGTGCATTTTGATTACTTCTCTGAGGATTCCAGTTCTAGTGATGACAATGGGCAATTCTAGCGAGATAGGGATTTTTTTGGAGGAAGACCAGCATTGCTACAATGGGAGCGGATGCGGTAGAGGTTGGAATATTCGTCGATATGGAGAGGCCCTCAGACACAGTCCTAACTGAAGAACAGCAATTGTCAACTTTTCTTTTTCCATCTCAGAGGAGATGGGACAGACCCTTAATTTGGGATTATTTTTTGTTCCAACAGTTCCCTATTGGTGTTTCATATGCATATTTCTTTACATAAGTGTTTTCACAAATTAATTTTGAAGTTGTACAGTACATCACTACTGTGGAAATGAATGTGGATGATTCCTTGGAAGCCTATTCATAACTGGACGTCCAGCCCCTTGTGTGGCCAGATCAGAATCGGGTCTACCAGTCTGGACGTGCAGGCTGGTCTTGATTCTCATTAGCCGCAAGCACGGCTGCATACCCGGCTAACTCAGCCTGGCTCTGTAATGGAGCCACAGTGTCATGGCGTCCCATCGCCATGGCACCCGGTCTCCATTACTGAGCCGTGAATGCTGCCCGCCACTGAGACTATCGTTTACCCGCAGCCAGGCCCCTGAGTTGGCCTTCCATGGCCAAGGTCTGGCTGCAGGGACCCTCCTCACTTCCTGGTCCTGTCCCTGCTAGCCGCTGCTGCTACTCCACGTCCAGGGGGACTCATTGCACCTCTGAGATGGAATAAGTCACCCGTCTAACCAGCATACCCCAGATGTACAGGGCTGCCTGTCACTCCGCCTTCTGCCCTCCCGCCCTGTCTATGGCTCCCCGTACAATTCCGCTGTTTGTACAGGGAGCCTTGCATGGGGACGACAAGGGGGACAAATAGCCGGGATGTACATCCAGGCAGGGAGTATATCCCCACTATTCGTAGCTCAGAATAAACCCCATATAGGGTCATTCCAAGGCATGAATAACAGGGATGTACATCCCATTGGGACATCTATCCTCACTATTCGGGTCCCCATCAGACCCTGACTAACTTCTCCGCTTGTTGTATGGGGAAGATAGATGGGGATGGAAAAGGGGTGGATTGGGGGCAGCGTTAGGGCAGGCAGTGGGCAGTCATTGGCCCCGGACATACAGGGCCGATTCTAATGTCAGCCCTGTACATCCAGGGTCAGAGGCTTGAACAGGGAACTTATTCCACCTCTGAGGTGGAATAAGTTCCCCGAGTTGGCGGAGGATAGCAAGCCCGGGACTGGAAAGCAGCGGGAGAGGGAGGCATTAGGGCGGGCAGTGGGTGGTCATCAGCCCGGACGTACACAAGGTCGATTCCAATGTTAGCCGTGTACGTCCAGTGCCGGCAGCTTGAACAGGGAACTTATTCCAACTCTGAGGTGGAATAAGTTCCCTGAGTCAGCAGAGGACAGCAGGTCCAGGAATGGAAAGTGGTGGGAGGGGGCAGAGGAAATTCCCTGCAGCCTGACCTGGCCTTGGGAGGCCAGATCAGGGGCTGGGCTGCAGGGAATGCAGTTTGCAGTCCGGCGGCCAGGGATCGTGGCTTTTGAATGAAGCTGCGGTGCATGGCAACCGGATGCCATGGCATCGCGGCTCCATTCAAAGGACTGATTGAGCTATCCCGGCAAGGTCTGCACATGCAGGCCGACCTGAATCAGGGTCCCAGCCTTCACGTACAGTCCTGGATGCGATTCTGGATTTGAAGGACTGTTTATTACCTAGGATTCGAAAGGCCTATGGAATGGAACCGTTGCAGTTAGTTCTCTGCAATAATTATTTTGCGACAATGCAGAATATTATCATCAGATATTTAGGATCACCATGGGGGTGATGGTGGCCCTCACTATAGCCTCTTTATACGTAGCAGAATTTGAGGATTTATTCTTCTATGGATCACACTGAATGTGTTATATTCTACTCTGGAAGTGATATCTGGATGATATTTTTACTGTAAGAAGTGCCCTCTTGGGTGAAACCAATGGTCCATCAAGCACAATGTCCTGTTTACAATAGTGCCAATCCAGGTCACAAGTACCTGACATACCCCAAGCAGTGGTTTTCCTTCGGTCTACCTTAATAATGGTTTATGGACTTTTCCTTCAAGAATTTGTCCAAACCAGCTACAGTATAGTGTGTAAATGTTTTATGTTTCCTCATAAATTATCTTGAAACACTTAAAACATATTATCAATTATCTTGAAACATTTGAAACATATTATCATATGGTCCAATGATAATATTTAATTAGTTTTTTTAATTGGATATAATGGAACTATAAGCTGGGGGTAGTATATAAGAACATAAGAACATAAGAACATAAGAAATGCCATACTGGGTCAGACCGAGGTCCATCAAGCCCAGTATCCTGTTTCCAACAGTGGCCAATCTAGGTCATACGTACCTAGCAGTTTCCCCAAAAGACACAGGTTCTGCAGTGCTTGTACTAGGCCAAGCATTGATATCCTGGGTCCCTTTTTAATAGTGGTTTATGGACCTTTCCTCCAGGAACTTGTCCAAAACTTTTTTAAACCCAGCTATACTAACAGCCCTTACTACATCCTCCGGTAACAGATTCCAGAGTTTGATTACACGTTGAGAGAAGAAATATTTTCTCCTATTTGTCTTAAATAGTTTACCCTGTAGCTTCATTACATGCCCCCTAGTCCTTCTATATTCTGATAGCGTAAACAATTTATCCACGTTTATCCGTTCCACTCCATTCATTAATTTATACACCTCTATCATATCTCCCCTCAGCCGCCTCTTTGCTAGGTTAAGAGCCCTAACCTTTTTAGCCTCTCTTCATAGGATAGCCTTCCATCCCCTTCACCAATTTGGTGGCTCTTCTCTGTACTTTTTCTAATAACTCTATGTCCTTTTTAAGATACGGTGACCAGAATTGCACACAATATTCAAGGTGCGGTCGTACCATGGAGCGATACAGAGGCATTATAATATCCTTTGTTTTATTCTCCATCCCTTTCCTTATGATACCTAGCATTCTATTTGCTTTCTTGGCCGCCGCTGCACACTGGGCGGAGGGTTTTAACATGTTATCCACGATGACTCCTAAATCTTTTTCCTGGGTGGTGGTTTCTAATGTGGAGCCTTGCATCTTGTAACTATAGTGTGGGTTGTTCTTTCCTAGGTGCATAACTTTGCACTTGTCCACATTAAATTTCATCTGCCATTTGGATGCCCAGTCTTCCAATTTATCCAGATCCTCCTGCAGTTTTCCACAATCCTCTTGGGTTTTAACAACTTTAAACAGTTTTGTGTCATCTGCAAATTTGATTACCTCACTAGTTATTCCCTTTTCCAGGTCATTTATGAATATGTCAAAAAGTAGCGGACCCAGTACAGATCCCTGGGGTACTCCACTATTCACCTTTTTCCATTGGGAATATTGGCCATTTAGCCCTACCCTCTGCTTTCTATCTTTTAACCAGTTCCCGATCCACAATAGTACACTGCCTCCTATCCCATGACTTTTTAGCTTCGCCAAAAGTCTCTGATGGGGGACCTTGTCAAAAGCTTTCTGAAAGTCCAGATACACAAGAGACCTACATGGGATGCTGAGAAACAGTAAGAATGATACTCTAAAAGGGTGGGAGGAGTAAATGTTGAAGAGATGTACATGGGGTGAGGTGACAAGAGACAGCAAAAATGAGACCTACATGTCTAGTTTTAGAATGCATGAGATTTGTGAATAGTATTATTCTCTCTCTGTATGTACAAGAATAACTTTTAGATGTTTTATGTTTTAAGATTTGTATGATTAACATGGTCTTACTTAGGTTTTTTTAATATTTTTTTTATTTTTTATATTTTATTTCTGTTATTATATTTTTAGAGGTCAGGCACCCCTGAAGAAGGCAAATTGCTGAGACACGTGTAGGTAACCTCTATAGGTACCAATAAAGCTCTCTCCTGTCCAAGCCATGGAGTGACCTACTCATTTTTGTGCCCCTTATATTGATCTGTATACATCTGCAATCTCTATGGGGCAACCCTGCCTGCCTTCCCACAGTCTGTTTTGTGGCACTGCTCCCCTGTTCAGGCCTGTGTAGGCATGGGAGGGGGAATCCCTGTGCCATCATACCAAGTAGCCAGTCTCTAGATATAACACTACTCTCGTAGCTTGCTTAGATCCAGGACTAGGTCCAGATGTAGGCCACATGGCACAATTTGGGGAATATTGGCCCAACAGCTGTCAGGTCTCCCAGTACCTGGCACAGCTGCTGTATGGCTGCCCTATCACAGTGGCACCTGGTGTCACTGCAGTCATCCATAATGTTCATGTACTGGCCCTGGATTCATGTCCCCCCTGAATTGCAGATCAGCACACCAGATCCACCCATGCAACCCTCAAACCACACACACACACACAATCTCACTTGCATGGACAAATTCTAGAACAAACCAGAATATTTTCTAAGTACTGGCCTTATTCCATGTCTCTGGCAGGAATAATAGGCATGTCTGCGTGAAAGTTGGAAAATGTACACAGGCCTTCCCTGAATACACTATACATGTCTTTGTGGCAAACCATGCCCCTCTTCCGCCCCTCCCGGGCACGTACTGGCATCCCTGTGCAAACGAGATAAACATGGTGGATTATATGTATCAGAATACATCTGTAGATGTTTTCGGCACATAAACATCCCCAGCGCACATTCAAACCCTTATTCTGGACCACCTAATGCACTGGATCACCTTTATCCACATATTTATTCATGCCTATAAGTCTCCATCTCCTTGTCCCTCCAACCATCTTATGTGTATCTCTCTCTTCCTGCCTCATGTAGGTCTCATTTTTGCTGTCTCTTGTCACCTCACCCCATGTACATCTCTTCAACATTTACTCCTCCCACCCTTTTAGAGTATCATTCTTACTGTTTCTCAGCATCCCATGTAGGTCTCTTGTCTGTGCCCCCTCCCATTTAGGTCTCCTTTTCCCTCTCCCTACCAGCCCAACTCACAAATTCCTAGTATTTTAATTTTTCCTGTGTGACCTGTCCCTACCCCAGTACTTTGTGGATCAACCAATAAGCCCCATGGCAAGTAGGAGAAAGAGCACTTAAGAGCATATCAGTTTCCTTTGAGGCATAGCCTGAGTCAGTCTAGCAGTATGAGGTGTGAGAGCCAACCCTTGCAGATCATATATGATAAGACTGACCCCACACTTCAGAGGAAACTGAATTGCTCTTAAGAGCCCTTCCTCCAGCCAGTCATGAAGGAAAAGCCATCAGGAAATGTAAAACTTCTGCTCACTGCACTACCTTATGGACATTCCTAGAATGTTGGCACTCTAGACAACTGCCTAGTTCACCTAATGGAAGCACCAGCCCTGTGTCCAGAGAATCTGGGTCATCCTAGATGATTGCAAGACATGAGGAGTATCCCAGATGCCATATGCAGTGGGACCTCGTCGTAGTCCATCTGAAGTGCAGGCATGCCATTTCAATTTATATTAGCCAGAACAGGAGTTCATCAGGGCAGCTGCACCCATAAGCAATCAGTCCTAAGACTTGAAGCTGAATGGGGTCCTTTCAATGATTTGATAGTCTTACAGAACCCCAGTTACAGTGGTCTGGATGCCTCATGCCCATCATTCACCTTCAGTGAATTAGATGACCCAAGCCCACAGGTAAGCATGGCCTGTTATCCTAGACCTGAAATTGCTAAGACATCCACAGATATAGTATCTGAACCCTGGAAGGGGTCAGCAGTCTTGGATAAAGTCCCAATTGTCGTTTGAGATTCTGAGGGGAGAGGAGTCTCCATGGCACCTGAATCCCATGTTAGTGCTACTGAATTAACTTGGTTGCCACAATTAATGCAGTTAACAGGTCTGCTAACCACATTAATCACTCTGAATATTGGCACCATAAGAAACAGCTCAAATCCTTGTGGATATTTTTTCCATGGGCAATTTTCAAAGGGACGGTACGCTTGTACTTTCCTTTTGAAAATTGGTGTAAATCCACAGATAATGCTACATATGGGCTTTGCATCTCTTTTGAAATGTGTTCCCTATGCTGCTGGGCTATCCTCTTTCCCTGAACAAAGTGATGAGATTTTACTGTTCACATACATTTTTTTCATTAACTTCCTAATTAAAATATTTTAAGTTGTTGGTGTATCTTCTTAACAGACAAAACCTGAAAAGACAGATTTTGCCATGGCCAGACAAATAGAAGTTAAATGGAAAATGCTCAAGTTAAGGAGAAAAGAGATAATAATGAAAGAAAAACCAGTCAGAGATTTAAAGCACCACCAAAAAGTAGAAATAAAACTCAACTGTGACAATTTATTGACCTGTTAAAAGTTCCTGGATAATGTCCTTTAATAATGATTTAATTGTCCTTTCACAATGATCTGGAATTCTGCATTCCCAAATAGAGCACAAATCAGAAAATCTGTCAAAATGCATGTTAAAGTTATGAACAGTTGGATATTGTTGGTATAAATCCACAATGGGTTTCAGTTTCATGGATCATTCAAAAACATGTTGAAAATTCCATACAATGTCAACAATCATTTGAAAGTCATCAAAAGAAGATTAGAAAAAAAAAAAGAGCATCTTGTTAAAACATTGAGGTTGATTAAATTATGCAAGTGCAGTTAGATGAGGAACACATACATGGTGTCAGCAGCAGAAGCATCAAACTGAGTCAGCCTCATCAGGTATCATCAGCAACGGTGCCAAGTTTCATTGACAGAATGAACAGGAGAGCAGCTTTTGGAATGCAAAGCCTGTTGTTTTAAAGCTGTAATGGAGTTAATATTGGAAAGTAAAAAAGGGAGACCATGCCAAGAGAAACATTCAACTCGGCTGATACCTTCGCTCTGCATGCTGGCTGAGATCTGTTAATTGTCTAAACCTTGGAAATCTAATGCACAGAGTTGTAAATGAAGAAAGGTATTTCTAGAATTACGGAGATCAGAGAGTCTTTTAAAACCCTTTTAAAAATTTTGGGGGGCATTTTCAAAGTGGTTAGTGTTGTTCAATATCCCCACAACCGCCAAAACAGGCTCAAAGTGGGGCAATTTGTGGGCGAATTGGGAATTGGGATAACTGCTATCCAGTTAGTGGTGTCCCACAGAGGTGTCACTAGGTGAATTTGCACTAATGGCAATATTGCCACTGAGCACATGACAATCGTCTCTCCATACCCCCACTCTGCTTATTGCCCACCCCATCGCACCTGGCCGATTAGCATTCAGCTTACTGAGGGCCTCTTCAACCCCGTATGGAGCCCAGGGCAAACGTCTCTCGTGGGGGCCCCCTTGTCCATGCCTCCCTTCATCCACATGCTCCCCATTCATTCACCTGCCCCTCCTTCATCCGTGTGCCCCCTCATCTGCTGTTGCCACCCCTCGCTGGACATGAAACGCGTAAAAAAGGCACCAAAGTGCTGGCATTACTTTTTCAGGTGCCGCAGTGCTGTTGCACTTTCACTTCCACCCTCTCTTTTGAATCAGAGGGGAGCAGAAGCAAAAGCGTCAAAGGCACTGCAGTGCCAGAAAAGAAGATAATTGCGGTGCCGCAGTGCTTTCCTATGGGTTGCTCACTGGTGCATGTCTCAGAGAGGGGTGGCAGTAGCAGCACTATATGCAGGGGCAGGAGCAGGGCTGCTGTTACCCATAGGCAGTGGGGCAGCTGCCCTCTTTACCCATGGGTAAAAGTAACTCTGATTTTACCGCACAGTCACTGGCATGCTGACATGTTAAAGCTCCTGGCTGCCAGTTATTGCATGTTAAAACTCACATTACTGGACTTTAGAAAAAGGAGCCCTTTATGTTTAATGACCAGAATCCGTATGAGAGCATAAAAGGTACTTGTCATCATTGGGCCTTCCTGGGCAACAACTAATTTCCTTTAACCGTCACCATGTTAAAACAAAGGCTGTTTCTTTCAGGCTTCCTTTTCCTCTGTTTTTTCTCAAAAAACTAAAGCAGGGCTGACGTTAGCCTTGTGCAGGTGAGTCTTTCTCCGTCAGCTGAAAGAGTAAGGTAGGGAGCACTCTGTGGGGTAATGATATGGGGCTTTTGAGAGCCGCATGTGAACTTGAATCTAAGAAGGCCCCATTTGCACAGCACTTGGTATGGCCCTGACAGAGTGAGGTGAAAAATTACTCACGAAGTGACTGTGATTAGTTGACATTTATTACAGAGTCTATGGTCCCATCTGTGTGCCTTTATCTAATCGCATTCGCTTTGTGAGTGATTTTTCTACCTCACTCTTTGTACTTTGGTTCTTTAGTTGTGAGTGAGTGTGCTTCTTTTTGACAGTATTGAAAACTTACCCATATACAGCCTGCATAAGCAAAGTTTACTCTGCTATTTCAAGAGATGTTCCAAGGGGCAAGGTTGCAGAGGAATTTGCACTTATGTGCATATTTGAAAATTTAAGCTATGTATGTATTTTAACCCACAAAATGATGAGTGCATAGTTTATGAGGGGTGATTTGCAAAGTGAGAGCATACACATAGTACAACTTTGAAAGTCTAGCAAATTCAGCAGCCTGGAAAGTCCATGCAAACATTTAACCCATGCATGCAATAATAAAATTATCCCCTATGTGTGTAGCATGATTTTATTCAAAACGATTTGTGCCAATTAAAAATACTGACAGAAATTCAGTAAAATTTCAAGCACATACTGTAAATTCTCCATTTAAAGTTAAATGTATACTCAGCCAGCCTGTGCACATAAGTGAGACAGCTGAATATACCTGCATACCTTTAAAGTTATTCCTGCTATTTGTGTGTTTCACTTAAATACTAGAAGTGGCATTTTAGAAAGGACATCCAAGTCAAATTGGGGACATTCAGGGTAGAACGTGCCAAGAAATGCCAGGGAAGTCTATGTCTGTGCCGGACTTTATTAACATAGACGTTCCCGATGTGGATGTCTGAGCCCCTGGCCACATAGACATTCTCCTCAGGAAAGTATATGGCAGGGACGTCCATCTCAGGCAAACTAGCAGAAAGGGGATGTCCAGTGGCATTGCAAAACATAAACATGAGCCCTCATTCCCTATCAGTGTTCATTCTCTAATTGCAAAATAAAGGAGCCATAAGCGTACCTTCTCCACATGCTCCGGAGGTTTGCCTGATAAAAACGAGCACATTACCAATGCAACTTGAGGCATCCAGGACATTTCTGAGTTCATGTGAGGTCATCCAAGTTTTTGGGAAGGCCCTGGCCATGCCTACACCAAGCCTCCATTCTGACTTGGACATCCGCGCATTGGGGACATCCACAGAACTGGTTTCTAAAATGGCTCTGGGGACATCTCTGTGCTTTGGACATCTCTATGCCGCTTTTCAGAGGTCCAAAGCATGACTAAGGCTTCTAAAATAACCCCCTATAAAGTTATATGGAAAGTGACTAACTTTTGATGCTGTCCACATAAATTAAGACATTGTCTCTGGAACTTCTAACCCTGTCTCTATTAAATACTGCTAAATTTTGGCTGGTCTAGCTACTTAGGATTCTTTCTACTAACACTTAGCTTGAGCTATCTGCCATATAACCCATAGGAATAAAATGGGTCATGCAGCTCAAGCTAACTCTTAGGAAAAGGGGCCCTTAGTATGGCCAAAATGTATGTAATTCCTGGGCCACAATTTTTGGCACAAACCACTTCAGCAGTTGGCACCCATTACTGCTTATCAAAGTTCAAGAAATTTCCTCAGAAGTTCTTGTCTAAGCCGACTTAACACATGGGAATGGCCACATTAGGGAGAAGTAGACTATGTTCAAGTGCAATCTGGGGCGTCAAAGTCAGAACCTCTGAAAAAAAAAAAGCAGGCATGTGCAAGTTTCAGAAACATGGCTATAACCGAGATGCATGTGTATCAAGCTTCTATATAGATGTCACCATGATAACATTTCAGAACCAAGACATCTAATAGAATGATGGTTAAAGTAGTAGCTTAAGAGGAGGGTGACCAGGATTCAAATCCCAGTATGGACCTCTGTGATCCAAGGCTAATCACTTAATTCTACACTCTCTGGATGTTTTAAGATGGAGAAGAAATCAAAATAGTGGACAATTTTAACCTACTTGGATCAATTATCAATAAAAAAGCCACAAGCAGTCAAGAAATCCAATGATGCATTGCTCTTGGCAGAATGGCTATGAAGGACCTAGACAAGATTCTCAAGAGCAGAGATGTCTCAATCCATACAAAAATTTGACTTGTTCAATCCATGGTATTTTCAATAACATCATATGGATGCGAAAGTTGGACAGTGAAAAAAAGACAGGAAGAAAATAAATGCCTTTGAATTATGGTGCTGGCGACGAATACTGCGTATACCATGGGCTGCCTGGAGAGCAAACCAGTCAGTATTAGAGGAGATCAAACCTAAGCTTTCTTTAGAAGCTCAGATGAAAAGATTTCGACTTTCATACTTTGGACATATCATGCAAAGAGAGAGATCATTAGAGAAAGACATAATGCTTGGCAAGGTAGAAGGTCAACACAAAAGAGGAAGGCCAGCAATGAGATGGATTGATACAATAACAGCAGCTATAGGGGCCAGTCTGTCAACAATGAGCCACCTGACCAAACACAATTTAGCAAATTATGCAGTTGTCAAACGTTCAAAAGAACCAAAAAACTGTAGTAGCTTCTTTTTATATTTTATTTTATTTTGCTTTTCTCTGTATTCAAAGTATAAGATACATAAACCCGGATTCCTCCTTCATTCTTGTAAGGTATCAAAAATTTCTTTGTAAAGATACATTTGGAAGAGAAGAACCGCTACTAAACTCTTTCAAGACTACTTTTAAAACAGGTCTCGACGCTCTACTCCGGCGCCTATTGGCGTTTCAAACTTTTTCTTCAGGAGACCACACACACAAACACAATTTAGGACAAGTATCCAGAGGGTCACCATGAGTCGACACTGACTCGATGGCACTTAACAGCAGTTTTTGCTTTTTGGGAGGTCTCAATTTTTGGGCCTTTGTTCTGATTCATTTCACATAGCCATTTTAATAAACAATCATAATGTGTGTTACAACATTTTAACACACACTAATCAGCATAGCACACATTATTTTATACGTTAACATGAGTTAAATTGATTTTGTGCACATTACCTTTTTTAAGGCACAATAGGGAACTGAATATGCACTAATGAATGCACATCCTTGGGGTGACGACACAGAGCAGTCAGTACACCCCTAAACAAATGAATGGGGAGGGGTGACCTGCACAGAGAGGCAGGTGCACTTACTCTTGCCGCCTTGCTGGGCAGACTGGATGGACCATGCTGGTCTTTATCTGCCGTCATATACTATAGATGAGAGCCTCTTTTAAATTCTGAGTGCATTTGAATGGTATTTCAAACCATAGTGTCCCCTGCATTTGACTACTGCTATTCTCTTTGCATGGGTCTTCCTGACAATGCTTTATGACCACTTTGGTCCATATTATTACAGGCTGCAGCATGACTAAATATATTATATCCAGCTTTCTGTATTTGCACTGACTATTTAGAGGGATAGTTACTGTTGCTGTTGTTGAATGCTATTGAGCAGTGGTGTAAGTTACAATGAGGAGCCCCCAAGCAAACGTTTGTTGAGGGCCTCCCATTCTCACGGCTGTGGTGCCCCTCCCCATGCAGGCCTCCCCTTCAAATGTTGGCCCCTCATGTGGCAGCAGCAGTGGTGTGTCAAACTAATTTTAACATGTTTGCCGCATTGGTCTGCTCCTATAAGTTTACCATGGGCCCAGCGGCTGTTCCCTGATGGGCCAAAGTCTCATGATGTGGATGTTATCACAAGACTTTGGCTCAGCGAGGAACTGCCACAGGGTCCACAGCAGAGCAGCGCAGCATACATGACAAAGTACGCTATGTGGGCCCCTTTTCTGCCTGGACCCTCCACATTGCAGGGCTGTTTAGGCAGAATTTATGCCAGTGCTGTTGAGACAATGATGACTCCTGGTGAGCCTGTGGATAGCTGTTCCTGGGTTTTCTTGGTAAGGTGTGACTGGAAGTAGATTGTCAGGGCTTTTTTTGTGCAGTAAGCCTAGTGCACCTGGTATTCCTCGGAGGTCTTACATCCAAATTCTAACCAAGAACCAGCCCTGCTTATTGTCCAAAACCAGATGAGATCAGGCACTCTTGGGGTGGTGTGCCTGAAGCATATGTGCCCATTGCTGCTGTGTGGGCTAACAGGGATCTTGCACAGACAAACTGATACTTCAGGGTCTGTGGGCAGTAGCCAACAGCTATGGCAACTTTTATGCAACTCTACAGAATTGCAATATGCTCTGCTGCACCAAAATGCATAAGCTGTGGTAAAATCATGGATTTTACCACAACTTAGTTTACTGCGGAAGGAGGACTGTACCACGCTAGAAATTCACCCTGTGTGACTATTGAATCTGGCTCCACCCTCTGCCCTAGCCATGTGCAGTAACTCACTCTTTTTGAGTTTCCTGGAAACTCGATGATGATATCGGTGCCCTTTCTGTACTTGCACCCTGTGCAGCCACACTGCTCGTAGAGCCCTTGGTACAGCCCTGCACAGGAGTCACTAACCTGTAATAACTCAGTACCATAGGTTAGTGACTCCCGCAGTAAAGGAATAATGCGGCTTGTAGAGAACATCACAAGCTGTGTTATTGCAATGAAAAAATAATGCCAGCTCTAGCCAGGAGCATCAGTTCTTTAACATGCAGCCTGATACTTCTGGCTGCATTCTTAAAAGGGCCAGCACATATTTTGAAAAACCCCCTTCCAAATGAAAACCCTCCAAATTCCAAGAACATTTCTCCTTGACATCCTCCATATTCATCCATAGTACCGCTTTTCCCCCCTTTGTGAAGCCCCAAACTCAGAAAGCCCCCCACCTCGGCAAGACCCCCCCTGCCTGCCCAATAGGCCCACACGGGCTTACCTCCAAATGTAATTGGTAGTCCAGTGATCTCTCAGTTGTTCCTGCTCATTGTGGAGCCAGGTTCAAAATAATACCCATGATCCCCTAGTGGTAGTCTCACAGTACTACCTCTAGGGGTCAACCCCAGCAGTAGTACCTTGAGACTACTGCTACAGAACCATGGGCACCATTCTGAACCTAGCACCACGACAGACGCCCAAGACCCCTGGACCACCAATTACATTTAGACGTAGGCCTGGGGGGGGCCTATGAGGCAGGTGGGGGAGTCTTGCTGAGGTTGGGAGGGGCCTTTCTCCAGTTGGGTCCCTCAGAGGGAGGAAGAGGATTACTATGGAGGAATGTAGAGGAGTGGGGGATGTCAAGGGGAAGTGTTCTGGGGGTTTGGGTGGTGGTCTTCATTTGGAGGGGCTAGCTCCAAAATATGTTCCAGTCTCTTTAAGAACAAGGCTGGGAGCAGGGCCGGATTTACCTATACGCCATGTACGCCATGGCGTAGGGCCCACAGCTGGCAGGGGCCCACAAAAAAAGAAGAAGTTAATTTTTTTTAAATAAAATAAAAAAAAAAAGCTGCTGGCTGCCGCCGCGGGGCCCCTCTGCTGCCGCGGCAGCACCGACTGCCCCGCGGGGGCCCCCTCTACAAGCTAAATCCGTCGGGTCGGGTCGGGTCATTCCTTCCTCCCTCTCTCCCTCCGTGCAGGCTGTTCCTTCCTCCAACTCTCCCTCCGTGCAGGCTGTTCCTTCCTCCAACTCTCCCTCCGTGCGGGCGGTTCCGTCCTCCAACTCTCCCGCCGTGCAGGCTGTTCCTTCCTCCTCTCTCCCTCCATGCTGGCTGAATCTGTTAAGCCGGCAGGGGCTGATGGGAAAATTCCCCTCAGCCCCTGCGGGCTTAACAGAGGCGCGACGGAGACACTCTCCCTTCGCGCCTCTCACAGCGTGCACGGAGGGAGGGAGGAAGGAACGACCCGACCCGACCCCACGGATTTAGCTTGTAGAGGGGGCCCCCGCGGGTCAGTCGGTGCTGCCGCGGCAGCAGAGGGGGGCCCGCGGCGGCAGCCAGCAGGTTTTTTTTTTAAATTACATTTTACTTTAGGCCGACGGGGTGAGGGGGTAGGACTGGTAATGGGCTATTGGGGGGGGGGGCTGGGGCTGGGACTGGAAATGGGCTGGTGGGGGTTAAGGCTAGAGGGGGTTGATGGGGGTTAAGACGGGTAATGGACTGTGGGCTGTTGGGGGGCTTAGAACTGGCAATGGGCTTTGGGGGGGGCTTAAGACTGGTTAATGGGCTGTGGGCTGATGGGGGCTGTCTGGTAATGGGCTATGGGGGGCCTAGGACTCGAAAGGGGCTGGGGGGTTAAGACTGGAGGTGGGCTGATGGGGTTAGGACTGGTAATGGGCTTTGGGGGGGGTTAAGACTGGTAATGGGCTGTGGGCTGATGGGGGCTGTCTGGTAATGGGCTATGGGGGGCCTAGGACTGGAAAGGGGCTGGGGGGTTAAGACTGGAGGTGGGCTGATGGGGTTAGGACTGGTAATAGGCTTTTGGGGGGGGGTTTAAGACTGGTAATGGGCTTTGGGGGCTTAAGACTGGTACTGGGCTGTGGGCTGATGGGGGCTGTCTGGTAATGGGCTATGGGGGGCTGGGACTGGAAATGGGCTGGGGGGTTAAAACTGGAGGTGGGCTGATGGGGTTAGGACTGGTAAGGGGCTGTGGGCTATGGGGGGCTGACTGGAAATGGGTTGATGGGGTTAGGACTGGAAGTGGGTGATGGGGGTTAGGACTGGTAATGGGTTATAGGGGGGGCTTAAACTGAAAATGGGGTTTGATGGGGGGTTAGGACTGTAAGTGGGTTGATGGGGGGCTAGGACTGGTATTGGGTTGGGGGGTTGCTAGGACTGGAAATGGGCTGATGGGTGGCTAGGACTGGAAATGGGCTGATGCAGGACTAGAAAGGGAATGGATGCTGGGTGAGGCTGGAACTAGAAGGGAGCTGATGTTGGGGGAGGATTAGAATGGGATGGGGCTGGAAGAGTAAAATGGAGAAGGGAAAAATATTTTGTGTGGGAGGGATAAAAAATCTACAATTGGCCGGGTATTGGGAGAGTAAGTGGGGATTGAGGATGGAGGGTAAAATTTGAGTGGATGAAATAGGAATGAGGAAAGAGCAAAAGGAGAAAGATTAGTATGTTAAAGCAGATGTAGAGAGAGAATGGAAAAAATCTAGAAGAGAGAAGAAAGGACAAATGGACAGCAGACGATGGAGGAGTTAGCAGAAGACACGAAGAAACCAGAAGAAAGTGGCTGGAGCAATTGCAGCTGAAAAAAATGCACAAAAGGTAGAAAAATATCTCTTTATTTTGAATTTATTAATTGGAATATGTCAGCTCTGGTAATGTGCCTCATTAACGTCTGCGCTTTGTTTAGTACAAGAGCAAATTAATGTATAGTTTTATTTCTACAGTGTTGTACTTTCCAAGTTTGGGCTTTTGGGATTCCCAGTTTAATTATTGTCTTCCTGTTTCTAAATTATGATTACTTGTTTGATGGTCTATGTTCTGCATGTGTAACTGAGCTGAGGTGTTCTGTTTATATAATTCCTATTTGACATTGCCACTTGTTCTCTTTCCCCAGTAGGTCATGTATTGTTGTTCTCTGAAATGTATTGGTTTAATATTTGCAGTGTTGCCTTTTGATTGGTAGGGTATGGTGCTTTGTGAGTCCTGGTAGTGCTGTTAGGATACGGCGGGTTTACTATGGGTTCTAAATGGGCAGTGTTTGTAGTAGTTCCTAATGTGTCTGGCAGTTGGCACTGGATTATAGTATGTAGAAATCTTTTAGTCTTTCTTTATCCATACACGCATTAAGAGGCACGTTTACTAAAAGTTAGTATATGGTAACATTATGCAAATATTTATGCAAATGAGGTCCCTTATGCAAATGAGGCCCCGCACCCCCCTTGGGCCGCCCCTGCTGGGGGCCCACAATTTTTGTTGGCGTAGGGCCTCACTCAAGGTAAATCCGGCCCTGGCTGGGAGCATCAGGTCATATGTTAGAGGCCTGATGCTCCCAGTGTTAAAATAAGGCCAGTTTCAAGCTAGTATTAAGTTTCCCTGAATAACACAACTCGTGGTAATCATCACAAGTTCTGCTATTCAATATGCATACTGAAGAGGCATTTGGCATGTATTTGCATGCTTTGCATGTCATTAGTGTTTAATAAACATTGTGGTGGCAGATTGTACATTACAGTAAAATAATGCATGTCATTGCCGTTTAACATGCTTGAAGATCAAAGTAATATCCTTTATTGCTGTAATGCTCTTTAGTACTACCCCCATTAAAACACTGTTGATAATATTTAACACTATTCGAGGGGACAGACCTTCCAAGTTAGCTCAGTTATTCGATTGGTATCAATCACTGCACTCCTTACAATTAAGTCAACATGATCTATTGGAATGTTTTACCACAAAAATGGTTTGGAAAGTATCTACCCACTCCTGGTTTTTCTCAGGAGCTGGGGTGCAGGCATAGAATCCCCTTTCATTTTGGTTTCTTTGGAGTTTGAGTTGTTAGCATATTGAAAGAGGATAAAACTATTTATTTTTTAATGGCTTCTCCTGAAAACTAATAGCTACATAGTTGGGAGATGATTAGCTTTAAATTTGTTATTATTTATTGTTAATGTTAATGTTTTTGGCTTATTATTTTATGCCTGCATTTGATGTACCTTGATTAGCAGGCTAAGATAGACAAGTTGTTAATGAAAAAATAAAATGAAATGAAATTATACTCGCATGCCTTCTTTGGCATGGCACTGTGGGATTCATCATTCTCTTTATCCTATCACCAAAACAGACATGGTGAATCCCAATCTGATATCCAGATAGAGTCTGCAGGCATACTTTGTAAAATGTGCACTGAAAATAAGCGCAGCGCACAATTAAGCTGTGGAGTCTGTTGCTGGTCGATGTGGTCAAGGTTATAATTATAGCAGAGTTCAAAAGAGGTTTGGAAACATCCACCCAAAATGATTAGCCAGGTAAACTTCGTAAAGGCATTGTAATCCCTGGAAATGAGCTATTAGAAACTGATCTGCTTTTTAGGATCTGCTGAGTACTTGCAACTTGGACACAGGATGTTGATGTCGAAGGACTATGGTCGGCCTTAGCATGGCTTATCTTATGAAGCATTTTATATACAGTATCTAAGGAAGCTGAAAACAAATTCAGCTTTAATGTGCACAAACCTCTGCAACTGCATTCTTGTTCTTGACAATTCAGCCTATGCTGTGCAAAATGTATGTGAATATTCTTTGTAAGTATTCTAAACTGTACTGGATAAGTAGTGAACCAGACTTCACCATCCTAATTAATACAAGGGAGACAACTTTCAAAACTGCTTACAAAGGTAAATAGTTGTCTGAAAACTGCAAAATGTCAATATGGCTTCAGTGTTTCCCGCCTTTTCAAGCCCAAAACACATCTTCATTTTCAAAAATGGTACAGCATACTAAGCTAATGGAACCTCTACCCCCTCCCCTCCCAATTTCCCTCTGATTCTGTAACTTGTTTTCCTGCCTTATTTATTTTATCTGCCATTATTTTATTTTTCTCATTTTTAGTATGTTTTTATTGTAAACCACTTTGCTATGTGCAAAAGGCTGTATATCAAATATTTTAATAAACCATAAACTATACTCTGAACAGGCAAATCCTTCTGAAAAGAACTACCCCCAAAATGCAGTCCCCTCAATTAGGCCTCCCTCCCAAAGAGCAGCTCCTCCCAATTAAAACTCTCCCCCCACACCTTATCCACCTCCGGGACTTACCCAGGAGATTCCCTGGTACTGTATCTAATGGGGCTGGAGCAGAAGTGGCCTCTCTCCTATCCTGCCCCACTGGCTTAGTGTTCCAAAATGGTGTCAATAACCCTAGCAGTAGTCTTGTGGGGGTTTCTTTTCAGAAGAATTCTATTAGGGGCTGCCATGGGGTCATTCTTCCTGATATGTGGGACTCTCCAGGACAATACCACTGAAAGGGGGAAGAGGCTGGAGGCTGTCAGGGAAAGGGAATAATTGTGTGTGGGAGGGCTCAGAAGGGGGCATGCGTTTGCCTCACATAAGGGATCAGATTGAGGGGATAAGGGGGGGGCAATCAAAAAGGAGAGCAGTAACAACCGTATGCACGGTTCAGGAGAAAGTCCTTGGTGTGATTATCTCTGATGATCTCAAGGTGGCAAAACAGTGCAACAAGGCGGTGGCAAAAGCCAGGAGGATGTTGGGCTGCATACAGAGAGGGATTACCAGCAGAAAGGAAGAGGTACTTATGCCACTGTATAAGTCACTGGTGAGGCCTCACTTGGAATACCGTGTTCAGTTTTGGAGACCATATCTTGCAAAAGATGTAAAAAGACTGGAAACTGTTCAAAGGAAAGTGACCAAAATGATTTGGAGCCTGCGTCAGAAGCCTTATGAGAAGAGACTTAAAGACCTAAATATGTACACTTTGGAGGAGAGGAGGAACAGGGGAGATATGATTCAGACTTTTAAATACTTAAAGAGAAATGATGAACAAACAAACCTCTTCCAAAGACGGGGAAGCTGTAAAACTAGAGTGCATAACATCAAGCTGCAAGGTGGTAAATTGAAAGGCAATATCAGGAAATATTTTTTCACTGAAAGGGTGGTGGATGCTTGGAATGCCCTCCCGAAGGAAGTGGTGGGGGCAAACACGGTGACGGAATTCAAAACAGCATGGGACAAACACAGTGGATCCCTTTACAGCAATAGGATAAAAACAAAATAAACGGTACCATCTAACTTCTGAACCATATAACGTCTCAACAAATAGGGGTGTCCTACATGGAGTGGTGGGTTTACCCCTAAACAAAGACATGGGGAGGGGTGGCCTGCACAGAGTGACAGGTGCACCTACTCTTGCCATCTTGCTGGGCAGACTAGATGGACCATGCTGGTCTTTATCTGCTGTCATTTACTATGTTACTATGTTACATTGGCAGCTGCTTTATATTTAGGGGTTTGTTAGCAGCCGCATTACCGGACTGTGAGTAGCGCAAATGCATTTAATGCTATCACGATCCTGCCCTATTCTACCACATGCAGTTAGCACACAAAATAGCGCATGCCAGCAGCCATGCCAATGTGACAACAGTTACTCTGGGTGTATGCCAACAGTGCATGCTAAATCGTGAAGTAATTGTTACCGCAGCTTAGCAAAAGTGACCCTATATTTAGGAAGTCTAATTGGAATAGATGCTTTAGTACTAATGATAATAATCCCAGGGTATTATAATCCTTGTTCTATCAGAGAATCCAATTCACCTTTTTTGTTTTAGAAAAATATATATTTTTTGCATATAAAAACAATAGCAGTTTTATGTCCAGTTTTCACTCTTGGAAGTCTTTATATCAATAGTCTTTCACAAGCCCCCACAAAAGTCAACATGCATCTGTGTTTCAAATTCTGCAATAGGGTTAATTCTGATGTTACATGGAGGTAAGGAGGAAATATACCAGAGTTTGGCATTCCCGCTTTTAAGGTTTACTCTTGATATAGAGTTCAATATGCAAACCCCCTATTGAGTGTGTGGGGACTTGTGTGAGACCGTCAATATAAAGTATTCCAAGATTGAATAATGGGCATAAAACCAACTCGAAGTATTCTTTATATTAAAGGCAAAAAAAAGGTTTAAAAAAAGCAAAATACTTGGACATGGTGATGGTGATGGACCAATGAGTATATTAGATTGAGATTATTGTCAGCTGTATCAAAACCTTTGTTGTGACTATATCTCATTACTCTCCTCTTTCTCATCATATGTCTCTATTTTAGTCAAGATGGATATTGTTTTATTGAGTCATTTTCCATTTGATTAAAAAAAAATGTCAGGGGAGGTTGAGTTTCAGTTTCCAAATACAGCTCAATGTTTCTGCTAACAGAATATTTTTAAATTTTGGTAACACATTCAATTTTTAGTAGTATTTAAAAAAACACAAGTGCAACATAATTATTGAAAATGCCTCTGAATTATGGATACGTTCTATTCAATTTTCTTTGATTTTCCTTGAAAAAAAATGATATATAATTAGTTATTTATGCCACAAAAATGAAGCCGAGTCACACAAGAACTGCCAGCCAAAACTGTGAGGCAACACGGGAAGCGAAATGATTGGCCTGGGCTATTAATAGGATGATGGAAACAGCTGTAGTTAAAATGCCAAGTGTCATACACTGGTTACATGCACAAATGACAAAAACTACCATACAAATTCTGGTTAAAAAGGCTTTCTATGTGAAACCAAACATAACAACTTATTTTAAAAATTTACTTTAATTTATATGTGGCACTAATACAGTCTCTCACATAAGTTATGGCTTCCCTCTTTTGCAAACTGGGACAGTGTCTGGGCAGAATTATCTGGATAAGCTTATCCAGATAAACTTATCCAGATAACTTTAGGTCAGCTATTTGTGCAGCTTGACTTATCTGGTTAAATTTAACAGGACTGTGCTGAATAGCAGTGCTCTCCGGTTTAACTTAGACCAGCCCCCACCATGCCCAAATAGGTTTACTGAACAAAATGTACCTAGGAAGTGGGGAGAAGCAGGGAAAGGGGGGAAAAGCTTAGAAGTGATCCTGACAAATTGGATTATCAATCTCATAGGGGCTAAAGACTCAAAAAGCTATATTTCATGATGATTTGCTACAGTAGCACCTGTTGGGACAGACAACCTTAGCCCTTAGTAAGGGTGGAGACTCAGGAGCACATTACAGGGAAACATTTCAAGTCTTGCTGCAAAGCAGAATTATGAAATACTCTGTTTTTTCCATCCTAATTAGAACATAGCAGGAGATGAACACACCATGGTCTTAAAGAAGGAAGAAAGACATTTATTGCATATACAACTTTGCTTTTATTATTGTATTGCCTTTGGGTAATGCTATATGCCTATGATGTAAAAATTAGGACAGCATTACCAAAACCTATGGCAAATAAAATCTGGCTTGTGCATAAATCTAGTGCCCCTTGCTCAATCATTACGGCCCTCCCCTTGGGTTAATCAGTGAGCATAGACTTTGCTTCATTTGGCAGGTTCTGATTTCCCATTAGGCGGAATACAGTAGGCTCCTTGTGTCTGGAGGTCTCTATGTGCCTTTAAGGGAGGGAGACCAAGGTAAGACTAGGCTATCCAAGAATGAGGATATACCCATTAATTGCAACTATTCTTTGAAGGGCCTTCCACTCTCCACCTGAGGCTATGGCCTCAAACATGATTCCGCCACCACTCTTACTCCTAGGGGCATTGCAGAGGTAAATCCAGCCCTGCCCATTATCCCTGCAAGGAAGCAAAGGACCAGTCCGTGAAAACAAAGGACTGTACTCAGCATACGATTTCTGGTTTCCTCGGTTCTATAGTTATTCAGGTGAAGGCACATTTTAGATAGGACGTGGAGATCAGGAGTTCAGGACATACTCAGTTTTGATGGTATTTGAGGAATAGCTCTGCTAAACATGCTGTTTTTAAAATACACATCCACTTGCAGCAGGAAGAGCCATTTTACAAATATACACATGGGAAATACCAACGGGGGAACCCAGCAGTTACACATGTAGTAAGTGCCGGCATTTCACAACACGCACGCCGCACTTAACAAATGCAGATGTGCAGATACTGCTATTCAAGCACAAAGAACCCTCTCTTTAGAGCATTTCAGTATGGAGAAGGAAATCAACACTGGGGAATTAAGGGGGATATCCCCCTTGATCCCCCTGTAAAGGAAGGGGGAAACATAGTACTTCTGCCATACCTGTTCATGTCAGGAAGCAAGTTTATATCTGGATATGGGCAATTTTGGGCTTCCACGTGCATTCCCTGTATAAAATAGGGAATAAACGTAGATTTTTGTCCAGCCCAGGCCACAACCCTGTCTTTCTACAAATTATGATCATCTATATGTTAAATGAGCTTTTTCTAAAATGGCCAATTACACATGGATGTGATTTACATATGTAAGTGTCTGTGCTGACACCTGTAAATCACAAATAAGGCTTCTAAAATAACCCCCTCGAAGTAGAGAGTTACATCCACATAGATTACTCGTAACAAAAGATAAACGTAATCAGAAGTTATACAGCTGCTGGGCCCTTATTCCAGAGATTCTCAGGTAACCATCTTGGTCACGGTTTTACCAGTATGTCATCCAAGGGGAGAGGCAAGAATTATTTTTAAAAGGCTTAAGAAAAAGCCATGCTATGATTCTAATGTAAAAGGACCTTTTCAAACTAGTGATTCTCTAATTGATCTTCATAACTCCTTGATTCAGCTAGCATTAAGTTTTGAAAAGACCATCAGATAAACCAGACCATGAAGCTAAACATTTAGCAGTTGTCTATACATAAGGATACCTGCGACAGATAATAATACATTATTTTGGTTTGATTATTTTCATCCATCTGACTTTAGTTCATTCCAATAAACATATCAAATTTGAGCTTTTGATTTCCTGGATAAGGCATTACCTTACAAGAAGATATTTGCACAGGATTACACAAAGAGGTTTACTTAAGATTCTGCAAGTCAGAAAATGTGGTTTGTACTTAAAAAAAGAAAAAAAAAACAGAAAAGAAAATGTCATTGCATGAGTTAGAGGAAACTACTAGGTGAGATTGCTTAGCAAGCCTTATGAAAGCCAGGCAGGTCTCAAGTCAGGTGGACCAGAACAGGATTCAAATGTAGTATTCATTACTGAAAAAAGCATTGAGATACTGCAAAAGAAGGGGAAAGTTTTGGAGCTGTGCAAGTTCTTTAGGTGGGTTGGTGGCTGACATGGAGAGGCCTTTATTTGAAGACTGACTGAAATGTGGGACATTCGTAACTCTTCATTTTCTTCATGAACTTCTTGAACTCTCTGCTTTTCTTATCCCACTTGTGGATTGCTGTCAGCAAGTACTGAGCCTTCACCTTTCGCCCCATAATGAGAAAGTTGTTATTGAGGTTGTCCAGCTGATGGCAAGGACAGTCTGCCCCATTCTTCAAGTATAGCACCAGCTTCTTAAGTTCTTTCTTTTTCATCGCTCCTCCTTTCAAGAGTTTCTTTTTCTTTGGCACGATCTTCCTATCACCATTCTCCTTTTTTACTTCTTTTATTTTCATCTTAAGAGCTAAAAGAGAGAAAAAAAGCCATCAAAACTGAATATCTGTGGTTAGTGCACAGCTGTCAGTAATGAGAATAAAATGGTTTCATTGTCCTAGGAACACTTACAGCAAAAGCAATATGTTCTAAAAACACATTAGAGCAAAATCAGTAAATCTATAAAAAGAACATATCATTAATGTGGATTATTCGTTCAAGGGTAGCTTTACTTCAAGAGCCAATGTGCAAACATTTCAAAACTGCTCCCTCAAAAAAAGCTTTTAGTATTATTTCTAAAGTCCCAAAGATTTCATTCCTTTATCTCACTCCTAATTGCTGGTCAAAACTGAACCACAAATTTGTGTTCGAGAGTCACTCCAGCTATTGTCCAAATATTTGTCCAAATATTGTCCAGCTGCAATGGAACTGGATGTGGAATACATATAGTTGCATTTATGATGATCTCCAGCACAAACTGAAGCCCCATCCTACACAATATTGGATCAGAATTATGCCATACTTGGCATTATCTGTCCTATAATAAATTATTTGGCTTTTAATCTATTTGTTGAAGAGAGTTCATGGAAATAACATTTATTACATAAGTAAAGATTCCTTTTCAGTTGTCCAGACATTTGTAAGAATATAATGATATGAAAAGGCAAAGGTGAAATTTAACATGTAAAGAGGCTGGGGCAGTAGAGACTAAGGTGGGAATATTCAACAGGGCATAGCTATCTGGCTAAACCACAGAAATCTCAATATTCAGTAGCACTATACAGAAAATGTTGCTGAATATCCCCATTGACTGATTACAACTGGGGCAGTCTGATGGCAAAGCTAACTTGATAGCTAAACCAGATAAATTAGGGCAGGCCAATGGCTGTCCTAACTTTATGCATTTTTTAAATCTGGTTAGCGGTTGAATATCACCACTGACCGGATAGCAATTGCTCTGTCTGGCAAAACCAGATATTCAGTGCTGGACGCTGGATAAGGTCTGATGTGGAATTTCCAGTTTTAATAACATCTGTATTTGCACCACCACCATCCATTCACTCACATCCCTTCAACCAAAGTCCAATAACCATGACAGTCCAAGTGTTTGGCAAAAACATGGCTTCACTTTTATTCCATCAATAACTTGAAAATTAACTTGAGCACATAGCAACTGTCTTTGAAACTCAGAGAATTATCATCAGATTGGACTAGACGGTATCGTCCTAATCCCTACTCAGTAAATCATTAGCCAAGTGGTCACATACCCCTCCCCTCTGCTTCCAGGAGCCTCGTTCTGTAACCTGTGCTGTATATCCATGTTGCAGGAGGCTACAGATGAATACTCCCGTGCACTGCTGCGTACGTCTTGTAGCGTTATACAAATGTTCAGTAGTAATAGTAGTCCCATATATTTCTCCCCAAACCATTCTGGGATAAATCAGCAGTGTGGGAGGTCTCTCTACATCTGTTACCACAAAAGCTGTGACATTCTTCCATTACCCATCTCACCTTCCTGCCCTGTGTCCAGCCTCCACCTCCACCCAGTACCTAGTCATGCTTGCCCCCCCTCCCTTTCCCAGGGTGGGAGGGCAGTTTTATGCCTATACTGCCAGCAGCTCAGTGTCCCTGCCTGAATCATGGCTGTCTGAAGCCTGCTGGGTGAGTCTGCACAGGCTCCTACCCTGAACCTTCCCACTCAACTCCAGATCCTCCTATCCTCTCTCCACAGCAAATTGGATGGCTATCAGCCCACTCCCAAATTCACTTGGGAAGGAGAGCTGGACTTATTTAAGGTGGCGACAGACAGGCACTTTAGAAGCACTGACCGTCGTCGTTGAATACCAGCCCTAAGAATTGAAGTAGCTCTTTTGTGCTATAAGACCAAGACCTCACTGATTCTATGAACCTCAATTCATTCAACTGAACAAAAAAGAATCATCTCCCCCAGTAAAAGCTTTTACTTAAAAAAAAATCTTTTACCTAACCCCAGTTTCAGAAATACTCGATCGGCTGGCTCAATATGGAGATCTATCAAATTTTCAATAAACAAAACTAAGCTATCAACAGTGGTCTATCCAGAACTGATTTTTGTTGGTAGGGCCTGAGGTCGACATGGGTGGACACAAGGCAGTGCAGATGTTAACATTGCTTTTATTTGTCCTGCTAAAACTGACTGGGTATGCCTGACTCCAAAGTGGCTGTGGTCCTGCTTATCAGTAACTCGTATGCGTGTTCACTTTGATTTATACTCCTTACCATAAAAATTACATGTAGATATTAACCAAACTGTATTAACAAAAAATGCTAATAGTAAGATGAAATTCTTCTCTTAAAAAGCTGACACCATACTTCCTATAATAACAAAAATCCCCAAAAGGAATAGATTTCAATGAGCATCCCTATCAAATATTGAGCCTATACAAATTTTTAGTTTTGGTTATAATTTGTGGAACTGAAAGTCCAAGCTTGAGGGATGACTATCCAGAAGTAGTCTTTAATTTGTATCGTCCACTTTAATATATCAGGAGAGTTATTTTAGAAATCTTATTTCCATGGGTAAAATCTGGCATTCACATATGGAAATGGAGATTTTAGAAAGGGTTAATTTTACACGAGGATGTCTTTATTATGTAGAAATTGCAAAGGGACATTTTATGAGTGTTGTTAGGAAGCGCCCCGAGTAGGTAAAAAATCTAAACATGTCCCTATTTCATATAGGGAAGACATGTTTATGACTGCAGTTCTCCATCTTGCAATTTACAGTGGTTCCCTGACCCATTTAGATTTCTAAAAATTGCTTGTTTCTGCCAGCCCTTTACATGAGGGATTAAGGTCCAGTAAGTTCCTGCCTCCCTCCCTCCACCTCACTGAAAATGCAATAGGAAAATCAGATGATTATATCTGGAATGAACATCGTTAGATGTCAAATGATTGCCAGTCCTGAAAGAATCATCCTCATTACCACATAATGGTTTTAGAGGTGATAAAACCTTCAGCTTATATATTGGAGGCATGATGATTTACACTTCTCTTCTGCTCAGCTTGTTGAGTAAAAATCACCTTCAGGATCAGAAATCATTTGGCATCTAATAGCGCCCATTCCTGAAAGGTTTATTCTTATCTATGTATTCTATTCCATTACACGGTACCTTCTTTTCACCAGGCATAGGGGGAGAGAGTACATAATGATCTTTGTATTCCATTGCACTTTTCCGCATTGTTAGCATGCCTCTTTCACAAAGACAGCTAATCAAACTACTTCTACTTGTTCTTAGCTATAGTGTAGCACTGGGAACAGTTTTGTAATAAACAGCCTTCTAAAGAGTAATGACATTAACTTTTAGTGTGTGAGTCAATAGAAAAGAACAAGGAATTGGGCATTTCTTTCTTGGAAAATATTGTTCTTTCTATGCCTTTTCTCATTTAATCATGCCTTGGATCAAAACTTGACATTGTTCTATTAGATCACAAAGAAGAATTTAGTTTACATGGAAAAAATAAGTTGAAAATGTGTTGAACATTAAAATATTATTTCAATACCACTTGGCTCTGGAAATTTTGTTTTCTGTAGTGCACATACGGTTCCCATATCACTAACATTCTATAATTTTATAAGGGCTTAATTTTTACAGAACTGATGTTTTTACAATTGGTGATGACTCTCTGCAGCTATCACTGATATTGCTATTGATGGTTGTAGTGGGATATAGGACATGCCACAATATTTTTTCATTGCAGCTATGTCATGTTTCTTTCATGAAAAAATGAAATGGCCATCACACTAAGGAATATGTTTACTAAAGTGTGCTAAGGATTTGCACTTAATGCACATCTGGAGCAAGAACTAGTGAACAGTAAGTTAGACAGCCCTGCGCTATCTGTTGGGGGCATGCCCAGCATGTTCTGAGAAGTTACCACACTAAACAATTCCCTAATGTGCAGCAGGAGCATTCACAATTAACACGGGTGCACTTAAGCCAAGCTCTAGATGACATTAAATGCATCCATGCTAACTGCAACATTGACAATTAGCAATCACTAATAACCCCTGTGCTAACCGCAATGTGCAGTCACTGCTCACTAGCTACCCCTAATTCACCTATTTCCTACCCAAAGCATGCTGAGCAATTACAGAGGGACTGTTAATGCATTAGCTGTTTTACCGCATGGTAGCAGCTACCAAAGTCCTACGTTAACTGCTTAAAATGTGTGTTAACCTTTAGCGCACTTTAATAAACATGACCTTAAATATATGAGAATATATACACTCATGATGGCCTCTCCCAGAGCACCTAGCTCAAAACTCCTGTATGCTTTCAACTCTCCTAGTGACTTTAGTTTAGCACTTATATATTAGAGGGAAATACCTCTCGAAGGGTTTGGACCATGCAAATGATCCAAAAATCTCTTATAGCTCACCTATATAATTCCATCACAAGATACATATCATTTTTAACAACAACCTGGATGCTCTTATTATAGTTGTGACTAGTGTAGATATCCCCTAGGATCTACTCCTTTTAGCAGCAGGGACCTCCAGTGTTCCTAGTAAACTACTGCAATGTAACCTGTATTACCCTAGTAATAAATAGTTTGGAAAACTTCCATTGCCAAAGAAGGAGTAACTGGAGCTAAATGGATGAGGCAGCCCGGGCCCAGTCTTGGCCTTCATCATGCGACAGGGGCTGGAGGGGGGGGGGAGAGAAGAGAGAGGCGTAGTGTGGTTTGAAATCGCTCCACGACATGATGGTGGAGCGATTTCATTGGCTCGTGGGGGCCAGGGGGCGGGGTTAAGGTCGGCGAGGAGCCGCGTGGTCGGCACCTTTTGCCGCGGCTCCTCGGGGTAGAAGGACGTGTTTCCCTCCCACCCTCCCTATGGAATGCGGGTGTTGAAAGGGGGGATGTTGCAGCTGGGGGCGGGGGTAGAGAACCAGCGCTCGCCGAGTCGGCGGGGGCAGTAACTGATTTAGGAGCAGTGGGGAGCAAAGGGCTCCCCGGCGTGGGGCGAGGCTTCCCGGTTGGGGGTCTCGGCCCGGTATTCGGGTGTGTGCTGGCCTTTGCTACTAGCATGGCGAGGCAGGCGGTGGACTTCGGGGAGTGGAGGACGCTCCGCCTTGCTAATAATATGGCAGGTGGGGGCATTGTCCGGTGTTGGGGTGGGGGGTTATGTTGGGATGTTGATGATGTTTGGCCATGTTGGGCCGGTGTTATATGAGTTAAATAAAGCTGCAACCAAAAGTTGTACCAAGGCAAGGTCTCCGTGTGTTTGTATGCGGGGAAAGAGGAATGAAGGGTCTTTGGGGAAGAGGGATGGTTGGGAAGGCAAGGAGGGCCTCCGGGTTACCCGAGTTACTGCTTGTAATGCAACTAATTGATAAGGAATTAAACTGTTTGTGTATTTGAGAGAAAAAGAAATAGTTAAACTGCTTGTAATATAGCAACATTTTTGCCTCTACTATTTATTTATTTATTTATTTATTAACAATTCTTATATACCGCACTATTAGACATCAGCGCGGTTTACATTGAACAGAAAACATCCGACAGTTTACACGTGTCTGGTCGTTACATTTAACAGGAAGTATAACTTGGCGAAATAGGGGAAACTAAATACAGTGCAGGGTTATCTGATAAAGGATATCCTGGTTAACTATATACAACAGTTATATACAACTATATACAACTATATACAACTAGTTGCTATTGTTATTGTATCAATAAACCCTTTAGTTCAGAGCACAAAATTCTGGCCTAGTCTTAATTTCTGCAAAAAAAGGGAAGATGAGTAAGTGGAGTTTTAAGTGCTAAAGGCTTCCCACTGTATACTGGTCCCGTTTCAAGAACCCTTAATTATTTCCAAAAAAGACTGAGACACAACATTACTTTTGGAAGATTATGGCCACTGTCTGCTAAGCAGCATGGATAGACGCTACAAGAGCTACACACAGGCAGGGGGTTTCGTTAACTTTCAAGAAATGGATGTCCATCAGACCAATAAAAAATAGACTAAGCAAGCCATTGTTTAAATATACACGCACAAAAGTAGCACTGCTGACTATTTATATTATAGATCCTAGGTATGGAGAAGGCTGATTCTGGTATGAACTAAGTAGGGATCTTGTATACTCTTTAACCAAAGATGGTGGAGTACAAAGGAGGAAACAATGACTCAAGAAGGAGAAATCTTGCCAGTAGTTATATTCTGTGACTTAGGGGCTTGTTTACAAAGCCGCGGTAGCGGTTTGCGATCGTAATCGGAGCCGCGGCCCCCTTGATTTCAATGGGGCCGCGGCTGCGATCGCGATCGCGAACCACTACCGCGGCTTTGTAAACAAGCCCCTTAGTAGCTGGATAGAATATCTGGAGAGGTTGGAGGGATCAGATGACTTTTTTCTGCCATCATTTGCTACCGAACGTGTTGCTAAGATATTTTAATAAAGAATTATCATCTACAACCTAGCTGACCTTTAATTCTAGAACTAATGTAATGAGCACAGAATTTTATTCAACCTGCCTATTGATAATGGGGCGCTGCCAAGAATCTATGCTCCAGTGTCCAACTTTCTTCATTGGCAGTAACATATTATTGCATCACTGGCGCAGAACAATTTGATATAATGAGGAATGGTATGGCAGAGCATTAGGAGATATACAGAACATCAGGAAAGATGCACTCACTATTTGACATTAGCAATATCAATGTACAGTAACAGCATTTGAAAGATAGCCAGGAAATGGAAATAATGCCAACCTGCCTTTTACAGAAAAAAAAGAATGTGTGCATGCTTTAGATCCGTATTCCATCAGGGAACATTTCAACTTTATTAATTTGGAGCTAGCAAAGTCTAAGTATTTCAAATTCTAAAATCCGAAGGCATTCAGAAAATTTTGTGAACACACCTCACATAAAAAAGATCGGATGTGAAAACAATTTCCAGGGATGTGTCATCAATGACCAATTTGATTTATGCTTTTTTTAAATTATACTAGGAAAAACTAACAATTAACCAATTATGGAAAAGTTTACATGGCAGATTTACAGCTTTCAAATATATTAAATTGAGGGCTGCAAATGCAATTAAAAGTTAAGGTATAGCTTGTTGGAATTAGTAAACTCACTAAAATCTGCCTTAACGTTACATAGAACCGCATGCTGCAAGGTTTAGAGAACTTTATTTCAAACAATTGGTTGCATGTGTAGTCATTAAATCTAAACACATCACTTTAGCTGCAGACAGTGCAGTAGTTCCATATTAAGATTTGCTGGTTTGAAACATTTCTTCAAATAAATACATTAACTTCCAGCAAAAATTTAAATTTAAACCGATGAATGAAATCAATTAATGTGATAAACTTAACTGTGGCCTATGACTGTTAATCAAATTGCCAACCCAAACAAGGTGTATTCTACCAATGAAGCATTTTCTCATTTTCTTCTAGTGTCAAAAGAACAGCAATAGCTATAGCAGAATAGATTATTCATGTTCTTTTTTAAGATTTTGATAAAAATCAACAGAAAAGGCTTTAATTTAAAGAAGACATAATTATTACATAATTATGTTATTCCCTGTTGAATCCAAGTTCTAACCCCTGTTCAATGTAAATTCTATGTGGCACGTCCACATAGTAATATGTTGTTTTATTGTAAACCGCACTGATATTGTAATAGCGCGGTATATAAGAGAAGTTAAATAAAATAAATAAATAAATAAATAAAAGACATTATTATTACTTAACCTATTTTGAATACTTAAAGCTTTAGATTTCATGAAATAACTGAATAGTTGCTTTGTTTGCTATAGGGTCTATTCCAAACCGTGTTTAGTGGGGATATACGTCCGGGTCAATGTGCATGCTCTGCTAAACGCCCAGGTCTGATTGCCTCCGAAGAACTCCCCGCACATACAGCAGAGATGTGCAGGGAGTTCTGTACATGGGCAGGAAGGGGCGGGCTGGAGGAGCACTGAGGGCAGGCCAGAACCGTGACCCTGACCCCAGACGTACAGAACCTATTCCGATGACAGCCCTGTACGTCCAGGCTTGGGCAGTTAGATGGGGGTGTTATTCCACCTCAGAGGTGGAAAACGTCCCCTGTGATATTGGCAGGCAGCCGGGAAAGACCCCCCCCCCAAAGAGATGAGTTAGCCAGGGAGCTCCCTGCAGCCCGATCCCGGCCCCAGATAGCCCGATTGGGGGTTGGGCTGTGGGGAAAATGCACTTTGCACCTGAACAGACGATTGGACCTCTGCACTGCGTCCTAGTGCCATGGCGATGGGATGCCACGGCACCATGCTGCATGCAGGGGCCCTGGATGGATTAGATGTTGAAGCCCTCTGCACCCGATTCTGCTTCTATGGGAATGTATAGCTCCCATGGGTGCAGAATCGGGTGCAGATCCAGGCCGTCCAGATTTTGGATGTCCGGACAGCCCAGACATGCCCCGAATGGAACTGGCCTCCATAATTTTAGAAAACTTATATAATCAAGAATATTATCCAAGAGAGACTGGTAGGGAGAGAAAATTTACAAACAAGTTTGCTCTTATAACCTCAGATAGCAATCACATGAATAATTTGTGCCTCCAGAATTTAGAAATAAGATAGATTAACTAATCTTTTAAATATCTAGAGACATAATTAACAAAAAGTAGTCATGGTATGAAGCAACTGTGGCAGCCCAGAAACCCAGGCCCCAGAACCACTCTGTCCCCCCCCCCGCCCCCCTGCCCCAACAAGACCACTACACCAAATTTTAATCTAGCATTAACCTGGTAGCAGCTTTACTACAATATAAGGCAACAATCACAACAGACCAACCCAAGCCAAACATTCAGCAAACTTCAACAAAAGGAAAGCCCAACACCCCTTTGCCAGATGATGTTATCACCTGCCATATTACTAGCAAGGTGACACACCATCCTATCCCCCACTGCCAGCCTCGCCATATTACTAGAAAAGGCTGGCCCCCCCACCCCTTCCGGGTGAAGACCCCAAACTGAGATCTTACCCACACCCCCATGCAGGGCCGGATTTACCTTGACTGAGGCCCTACGCCAACAAAAATTGTGGGCCCCCAGCAGGGGCGGCCCAAGGGGGGTGCGGGGCCTCATTTGCATAAGGGGCCTCATTTGCATAAATATTTGCATAATGTTACCATATACTAACTTTTAGTAAACGTGCCTCTTAATGAGTGTATGGATAAAGAAAGACTAAAAGATTTCTACATTACTATAATCCAGTGCCAACCCATAGCAAACCCGCCGTATCCTAACAGCACTACCAGGACTCACAAAGCACCATACTCTACCAATCAAAAGGCAACACTGCAAATATTAAACCAATACATTTCAGAGAACAACAATACATGACCTACTGGGGAAAGAGAACAAGTGGCAATGTCAAATAGGAATTATATAAACAGAACACCTCAGCTCAGTTACACATGCAGAACATAGACCATCACCAAACAAGTAATCACAATTTAGAAACAGGAAGACAATAATTAAACTGGGAATCCCAAAAGCCAAACTTGGAATGTACAACACTGTAGAAATAAAACTATACATTAATTTGCTCTTGTACTAAACAAAGCGCAGACGTTAATGATGCACATTTACCAGAGCTGACATATTCCAATTAATAAATTCAAAATAAAGAGATATTTTTCTACCTTTTGTGCATTTTTTTCAGCTGCAATTGCTCCAGCCACTTTCTTCTGGTTTCTTCGTGTCTTCTGCTAACTCTCCATCGTCTGCTGTCCATTTGTCCTTTCTTCTCTCTTCTAGTTTTTTTTCCATTCTCTCTCTACATCTGCTTTAACATACTAATCTTTCTCCTTTTGCTCTTTCCTCATTCCTATTTCATCCACTCAAATTTTACCCCTCCATCCTCAATCCCCACTTACTCTCCCAATACCCGGCCAATTGTAGATTTTTTATCCCTCCCACACAAAATATTTTTCCCTTCTCCATTTTACTCTTCCAGCCCCATCCCATTCTAAACCTCCCCCAACATCAGCTCCCTTCTAGTTCCAGCCTCACCCAGCATCCATTCCCTTCTAGTCCCTGCATCAGCCCATTTCCAGTCCTAGCCAACCTTCAGCCCATTTCCAGTCCTAGCAACCCCCCAACCCAATACCAGTCCTAGCCCCCCATCAACCCACTTTCAGTACTAACCCCCCATCACCCCATTTTCAGTTTAAGCCCCCCCTATAACCCATTACCAGTCCTAACCCCCCATCAGCCCACTTCCAGTCCTAACCCCATCAACCCATTTCCAGTCAGCCCCCCATAGCCCATTACCAGTCCTAACCCCATCAGCCCACCTCCAGTCTTAACCCCCCCAGCCCATTTCCAGTCCTAGCCCCCCACCCATAGCCCATTACCAGACAGCCCCCATCAGCCCACAGCCCATTACCAGTCTTAACCCCCCCCAAAGCCCATTACCAGTTCTAACCCCCCCCAACAGCCCACAGCCCACAGCCCATTACCAGTCCTAACCCCATCAGCCCACCTCCAGCCTTAACCCCCCCAGCCCATTTCCAGTCCCAGCCCCAGCCCCCCAATAGCCCATTACCAGTCCTCCCCCCCCCCCATCGGCCTAAAGTAAACTTTAATTTTAAAAAAAAAACTGCTGGCTGCCGCCGCGGGGCCCCCTCTGCTGCCGCGGCAGCATGGATTGACCCGCGGGGGCCCCCTCTGCAAGCTGAATCCGTCGGTCCCTCCCTCCCTCCGTGCAGGCTGTGAGAGGTGCGAAGGGAGAGTGTCTCCCTCGCGTCTCTGTTAAGCCCACAGGGGCTGATGGGAAATTTCCCATCAGCCCCTGCGGGCTTAACAGAGACGCGAGGGAGACACTCTCCCTTCGCGCCTCTCACAGCCTGCACGGAGGGATCGACGGACCGATGGATTCAGCTTGCAGAGGGGGCCCCCGCGGCTCAGTCCATGCTGCCGCGGCAGCAGAGGGGGCCCCGCGGCGGCAGCCAGCAGTTTTTTTTTTTTATTTTATTTTTAAAAATAAAGCTAATTTTTTCCAATTTTGTGGGCCCTTTCCAGCTGTGGGCCCTACGCCATGGCGTACATGGCATATAGGTAAATCCGGCCCTGCCCCCATGTTCTCCGAGCTAAGATCACCTAATCCTGCTCACCAGCCTCAGACCCATACTCCAAGAGCAATAATTAGCTCGGGTCACCACCCATCCCATGACACCACTCCAGCTGCAACAATGTCCCTCCAACGCATGCTCCCTACCTCTTCCCCTGACCCCTCCCCCAAATGGTGGGTGGGAAGGTGGGAAAATAGTGCTGCAGAAAAGGGACGAGTTGACACCAGCTCATCCTGCACTCCCCCAGCCACTCTAGCAACACCCCTGATGAAGCAAGTCCCAGGTGATGGCCCAAAGGCCGGGATGCCACTGCCAACCAGCCCAATAGATGAAGGAGTAGCCCAATAACCACCACTGAAGTGGTTGCCAGTAAGCATCTGAAACGAGAAAGACAATCAACATTATCCCCCTCCCCAGCAGCCTGACCAGACTTCGACTCCTCCTGCAAGTGGATATATCGGGCAAAGTCCCCAGAATACCATCTGTCAATCTGCTGAATCATGGAATCCTCAAGACCGATACCACACTAGTAGCAGCACCGATCTAAATGAATGAGGTGTGAACTGATATGCATCACAACACACATACCGCAAAACGTTGCGCAAAATTACCATGAAATAAAACTAAGTCCGCAGCAAGGAGTTCACATGAATGAATAGCAAGCCACTCCCCACCAGTCACATGGCCAAATAACCCAGAGTGTTGCTCACCACACATGTAACCAAGTGCCCCACCCCGCTGAGCACCACCCACAGCCTCCTCCTTAGCTGGTTCATCTTCGAATGAGGAATAAAAACCCTCAACTGGGCACCCTCAACTTGCATGTGCTGCAAAGCCAAATCCCTACCAGAGCCCACTCTAGAAGAACTGGTCATCAGCTCACTGACGCAGAATGCCCCAAAAAAGGTGAGGCAAAACACCACCCAAAACAAAGCTACCTTGAATACAGAATCCATGATTGCAGGCAAATTCTCTCACAGCCACAGCAAAATGTTGAGTGATATTGACCGCCTGTAGTTGCTTGGGGCTGGACAAACTCGCTCCCAGCCAACCAAAAACTGTCTCACCAAAAACACGCTCATAGGACTGGCCCAGTCCACTACCTAACTAAAAAAGGAAAACCCAGCAAGGTGCAAACGCACTGCCATGTTATAAGTGCCCCCCCCCCCGGGCTTTAGAGCGGGCAATATATAGCCCTAGCAACTCCTCCGTGACCCGCCCTCCCAACTACCCATTACCTTACAGAAACTTTACCACCTTCCATAAGCCCCTCACTTAAGATATCCATGTAGCAGGAGACACAGATAATTGCAGCAAAACCATTATGCTTGGGTGCCAAGCTGCCAGAGATTATCGGGGACTGCTATATGTTCCACATCCAGAGCCAGCATCCGAAACAGGGACCACTTGAAGTGAGGGAGAGAATCAACAATGCGATTAATAATTCCCAGCATGTGATGAGCCCTAGTTGTCATGTTCAGGAGAAGGTAATGCAAAACAAATGACCACATGAACACCGTCACCCACTCACAGCGAGGGAATTGCCGGTTAATAGTCTTGACCACTGCCGCCTTGTCACTCCAGAAGACAACCCGACAATCCCGCAAGCAGGCCACACTGCTAATGTGGCCACAATAGGAAACTGCTCAAGGAAAGCCACATTGTGTGTCAGCCCCGAGGAATGCCACTCTGCCGGCCTTGGCTCTGCACATCACAAGCTCTGAAATCACAATCCAAACCTTAAACTCCCCACTGCATCGAAAAACAGATGCAAATCAAAGCTAGAAATCTCCTCCAGCTGTATGACAGAAATCCCATTATACTCTGCCAGAGACATGTCCCATACCTGCAAATCATTGCGCATCCCTCTGGACATGTGAATATGATGATAAGTTTGACAATCCTGGACATGGCTAGCATCAGATACTATGAAAAAGGTCAACCCATTGGAATAACCCTACATGCTAAATTCAGGGACCCTACTAAGGACCGCATTTCCTTAAGGGTGACCTTACCAGCAGACCTGACCAATGCGACCATGTCTCGATGCGTGGCCACCTTGTTATGCAGCAAACGCACCCCAACACCACAGTATATAATTCGACTCCCAAGGAGGAGAGATGAGTAACCAAGACCTCCATTCTTTCCCCAGCCAATAGCACCCCGAACTCCAGGGTCCATGCTAAGAAGGCGCTCAAGAGTGTCTCACATGACCCCCAACTGTCTTGGCCCAACGAACAAAAAATCATCCAGGTAATGGACCATATTCAGCAAGCCTATATGCTGCACCACCATCCAATACAAAAAAACTACTAAACTTCTCAAAGTGTGCACAGGAAATGGAGCAACTCATAGCCATACATTTGTCAAAGTAAAAGAAGCTATTGAAAGCAAACCCTAGGAGATGAAAAGCAGTGGTGTGTACCGGAAGGAAGCAGAAAGCAGAATCAATATCAACCCTTGCCAGCAAGACCCCCTGCCCACACCAATGAACTAATGATAACACAGTGTCAAAAGAGGCATAACACACTGAACAAGCCTCCCTGGGCAAATAATCATTGACCGAGTTCCCTGGTGGGAAGGACAAGTTGTGCATCAGCCAAAACTTCCCAGGCTCCTTCTTTGGGACCACTCCCAACTGGGACACCATGAAAGTCGTAAACGGCTGAACATGAAAAGGCCTCAATACATGCCCAAGGCCTCACTCTACCTGCAACTTAGCTCACACCACCTCCGTAAAGTGCACCACAGGAGTGTTCTTCACTGACAAATTTCCTACCATCCCTTGGAAAGTTATTACGAACCCCCACTCGAACTGGACCCCTCCCCCCACCTCCCATACTTCATCAGCCATGGCCACATGGCTTCCACCTGCACTGGGGTAAAAGTCTTCTGCAGCAAAGCTAAATCACGTACCCGGGGATGTGGCTTCTGCCACTCTCTTTCAGCTGCACTTAGATGCAGCATGACTCCCTCCATATAAGGAGCAGGCATGATGAAATTTGCAGTCGGAAAATGGGCAAGACGACTTGTTGAACTGTCAACATACATTTCCGCTGCCAATCCCAACCTTTGCCTATTAAGGGCTACTGGCCAACCCCCCCTTTCACCCCGGCACCATCACACACACCATCCCTAGCTAATATCTGAATCAGCCAAAGGTTTATATCCTGAGTCTCCCAGGACAAGTGGGCATTCTCCTCCATTATATTGCAGAATTTTTCAACATAATTTTGCCATGCCCAGCCCTCATGGGTCTGGGAGGCCTCAAGAATCGAATCCTCGTAGGCCAACAAGCAACCATATTGCCCAGGAAAGTGGTGCCCCCAAACGCTATCTACCCTAAAGAACACCCTCATCCAATTCACTAGGTTTTGGGGACAGTTTCTTAAGCCACCCACTCTTCTCATCTTCTTCTTCTGACTCTCCCTGGACTGTTCCTCTTCAGTAAGCAAAAAATGCCGACATAACACCGCTTACAAACCTTTTGCTGAAGCTTACATGGGACCCCTCCAATAGCTCTGAGAAAGCAGCCAATATTGGAATCATGCCTCTGCTACTCCACTCTGCCCCCTTCCCCACCCCAGCAAAACCCAGCCCTGCAGCTGAGGATGACGAGGAAGTACCTGAAGACAAGGAAGTTGATGATGAATTTGAGCCATGGTGACGCCTGCATGCATGTCTTCACTTCTTAGTGAGCCTCTTGCCTCCCCCTGACATGGCAGGCACTGCTGAAACCAACCCCTCACCCCCACCAACCCCAGACTCATCTGCAGGGTGGGCACTTAAGGCCCCAGCCATACCAGGGGCAGCTCCTAATGTCCCTGGAAAAGGCTTACCATCCCCAACCAACGATGGCCCATCACTCCTCATTGCTTCCAGGAAGCCCTGACCACTGCCATCAGCTGATAAAGCCCTGGCACCCTCACAAACGGCACCCCCTGTGGCATCTCTACTTGAGTCTGAGGGGACGCATAAAGAGAAACACTACCAGGAACTGCAATGGAGAAGCTGGCTGCAGTCCTACCAGAACCACCCCTCCCCCCATTTCCACCTCAAAAACTCCTGATCCCCAGCAGGCCATAAGGCTGCCCCAGATTGGCTTGCCATCCACTGCTGCAGCCAACCGCTTGAGCTCAAAGGCCAACCCACTGCAATAACCCGGGCCCAAGGCCCCAACCCAGTCTGCGGGGAGGGGAACCCTGCCACAATCCAGGCCGGCAACCCATTCCCTCCCCCACCATTGAAACTCCTGACCCACCCTTGAGCCAGCCCCACTTGCCCCATCTCATGCCCAACCATCCCTATGCCTACAAGGAGCTCTGGACATGAACTAATAAAATCTGGCCCCCCTTGATGAGGTCCAGCCATGTGGCAGGCAGGAGATGAGAAGGCCACACAACCCCCCTCCCCCAATTCCCACACTCGCACTAAAGGGATGGGACTCCACACCCCCCGTGCTATTCGTGGCCTGCAATCCTGCCCTCCCCTGACTCCAGTCACGTAGCAGCCCTCGAGGCTTATTCTGGCTACTGACAGCCACAGCCCCACAATCTGAGGCTAGGCTCGAGCCATCCAGCACATGAAGCCCAGGCCTACAGCGGTCTGCCGCTGCAGAAGGACTGCCTCTCCCCCTTGTCCTCACAGCCGAGGCCGACACTCCACCCCGGCCCCACGCAGGCTACCCTCGTGCCTGCTGATCTCTAGCAGCTGGCGAAGTTAACATCCCACAGACCTCCCACCCAGCCACAACCATGTCTCTGCCATCTGTCGCAGCCACCTGACTCACTGAGCTGTGAGGGCACCATGCCGAAGATGCTGCTGATGCTGCAGCTTTCCCAGACCGCTGCTGAGACATTGCAGAACAAATGATCCAGTGCAAAGAACTCCTCTGCATCATCAATCAACAATGGGGACAGACAGATGAGAAAAAAATTCTTTGCCTGCTCTGTCCAGCTCCAAGCAAGAAAAGGAGGAAGAGAGGCTGGTCCTGAGGTGATATACCCGCCGGGCTGTCCCCCTCCCCCACCATCCCACACTTCTTGTCACCAATGAAATCCCCAGATGCTGCAGCGTCAAGGGATTTCAAATGTATACAGGCCACCTCGCCTCTCCCTCAACCCCCACCACCCCCCCTGGATCCACCAACGGACCCTTCCAACCACCTTGAGCTGGGCATGTGGCCTATTGGTACTGCATACCCAGTTATCATGTGATCCTGAGGACCGAAGCTCCACGGCCTTCTTCATATACCACAACATTTTGGGATAAATTATGGTTAACTGCCAATATTCCTAATCATTGGAAGATGACTTGTCAAAATCATTATTTGAAGACAGAGCAACATGCGCTGAATCAAAAAAGACTAAAACAGAATCTTATAAGTAACTCTACACTCAGGGCCCTATTTATCAATAAGGAGGAATGGCCTAGTGGTTGGGGCAAGTTACCTCAGGCCAGAAGGTTGGGGGCTCAAATCCCACTAGAAGACAGCAACCTTGGTTCAGAAGGACTGGAGTTTTTAGTCCCACAGGCAGTCTTGAGCAAGCCACTTAACCCTCCATTGCCCATGTTCCCTGTAAGTATTAGTGTATGTGCCTCATATCCCCTTGTGTTAAATGTATCCCCCCAATTATGTTGTGACCACTTTGATTGAAGGATAAGGTGGTATACAAAACTGTCTAAATAAATAAACACAGCATGGGCACCGCATTAGTTTGATGCCTAGCAGTTAATCTATGTTCATCCTTTGGGAACAGCTAATTTATTTATTTTATCTTATTTATTTATTTATATTATTTCTATACCGCGCTCTTTAAAATCAGCACGGTTTACAGGTAACAATAACTTGTATAGAGCCACAGAACAATGCGGTGTACATTACAGATAACAGGTTTTTACAACTTGGGTTTAACATGGGTAACTATATACAACTACGTACATCATCCATGGGTTAACATGGGTAACTATATACAGCTATACAGATCATCGCTATTCGTCGGCCGGTATGCCACAGATGTTGCCATGGAATACACAGCACTCTCGGCCTAATTACATAATAAGTAGATACACGTTTGGGCAGTCGTTTTCAGACTGTGGGTATGTGTCATGCCCTGGGTATAACGGTGGTGTCATTGAGGTGGGTGGGGGTTAGGCTTGGCTGTGTTGTTTCGCAGGTTAGTGAGTAATATTTGAGGAATAAATGGTGCTTCAGTGCCTTTCGAAATTGGGCGAGGTCAGTTATTGCCTGGATGGGGGTTGGGAGGGCATTCCAGAGCATAGGTGCGTAATATACAAATGCTCTGTTCCTTGCTGACTGGGAGCACTTTGTTATTGCACTGGGGATTACAAGGGTGTTTACAGCAAATGATCTTCTGGTCCTGTTTGCCGGTGTGGGGAGGATAAGGTCTGTTAGGGAATTGGAGAATAGGTTGTTGATGGCCTTGAAAGTCATTAGTAAGACTTTGAAAGTCAGTCTGCAATGGATTGGTAACCAATGGAGGTGTTTTAGGATAGGGGTTATGTGGTCCCTTCTGGAGGCTCCATGCAGGACTCGGGCGGCTGCGTTCATTGACAGTTGCAGGGGGTTCAGGGGGTTCTTGGGGAGTCCTTGTAGAATAGCATTGGCATAATTGAAGAACGGGCTTACCAATGGCTTGGAAGATCGTCCGAAAGTAATATGGTTCCAGTAAGGGTCGTAGGTGGTGGACGGTTCGTATCTTATGATAGATTGACCTGACTGTATTATTTGTGTGCGCCTTCATGTCGATATGCTGGTTGAGGGTGATCCCTAAATAGCGGATGGAGGGCTTGCTCAAGAGCTCCACCTCTCTCACTCTTATTGATGTTGGGGGGGGGGGTGAAGGAGAGATTCTTGGTGGTGAAGAGGATATCGGTTTTCTTGAAATTAATTTTGAGGCTCTGTGTGCAGAGCCAATCTGTGACAGCCTCGAAGCACTTTATCAGGGTCTAGAAGTCAGGTTGGTTGATTGAGAATGGAGAGAAGAGTAGCACATCATCAGCGTAAACGAGGCAGGAGACTTTGAAGGAATGGATGATTGAGCAAATAGGCTGCATGTATATGTTGAAAAGGAGGGCTGAGAGTGATGATCCTTGGGGGACCACTTGTGTTTGTTCGAAGGGCTTGGAGGTCTGTGACCAGTTCTTACCTGCTGCCATCTGTCTGTCAGGTATGATTTGCACCAGCTTAAGACTGAGCCATAGATTCCCTTCTCTTGAAGCCGTAACAGAAGAGTTTGTGGTCAACAGAGTCAAAAGCGGCGGCAATGTCCATGAAGATTAACGCGTATCCTTTACTGCTGTTATCGACCCCTGTGATTAGGGTACTGAGTAGTGTGGTAAGGAGGGTCTCAACGCCATGGGCTTCTCTAAATCCGTGTTGACTTGGATCAAGTGGGGCAGTAGTATCAATGTGATGTTGGATTTGTTGTTGTACGTCCTTCTCTATCTTCTTGGCCAGTAGGGGAATGCTGCATATTGGACGGTAGGATTCCACTTTTTTGGGGTCGAGCTTGTTGTTTTTAAGGAGGGGTTATATGGAGGTCTGCTTTAGAGCTGATGGGAACACCCCTGTTGCGAAGGATAGACCCATGATCTTGGTTAGGAATGGGCTTAATTCATTGTGCAGTGATTTTATCCAGAATGCTGGACAGGGGTCATTGGGGGCTGTGGTGGTGTTTATCGATGTGATGATATCTTCTATTCTTTGGGTGGATGGGGGTGTGAATGCTGTCAATGGTGTTGGGTTGTGCTGCTTGGATTCTTGAACTTGGGTAATGATGGTGTTGGATTGGCTGGACTTTGCTTGTAGGTGGTTGGTGAATTCCTGGGGGTGTAGTAGGTCCGGTTGGGGGGGAGCAGGTTCCTTCGTCAGAGACCTCACAATGTTGAATAGGTCATGGAGTTTATTTAGGGATCATCGCAGGAATTCAGTGTGATGTTCTTTACGTTTCCTTGAGACTGTTTCTCGGTGTATGTCCAAGTAGGAGGTGTAGGCTGCAAGGTCATTTTTGGATCGAGAACTCCTCCATCGTCTCTCAAGCTTTCTGATGTGGAGTAGGGAGGATCAGATTTTGGCAGAATACCATTGCGCCACTTTCCTTCTTTTTGGTGGTGTGTTTGAGGCAGGTAAGTGTGCTGCGGAGCTTAGACTCTCGTTCCATTTGGATATCATTTCGTCGAGGCTGAGCACAGTCAGGTTGAGGCTAGGTAGTACATTTTTGCTGATTTCTTCTCTATCAAATAGTCGGAATCACCTTGTGGAGGTTGAAGGAATCTCAACTTTCCTGCAAGGAGGGTTATCTTGGTTCATGGGCATCTGAAATTTGATTAGGCTGTGGTCAGACCATGGTACTGGCATGATGGATAAATCATAAGATGTGGCTCGGGCTTATAGTAGGTGTTGGCATGAAGACCATGTCCAATATGTTTCCTTTTGTGTGTGTGGGGACCTCTATTACCTGCTTATATCCTAGCTCGTTGAGCGCTTCGAGGAAGGCTTCGATCTGGGTGTTTTGGAGAGCTGGCATTACCCAGTTCGGTAAGCGTGGGTTCTTGGGGTTGTAGGCTAGGTCAATTATTGTCGACAAGTTGTCAGGGGAGGGGGATGGCGATCTGTAGATTAGGTTGATGGTGGAGAGTTCGTTAGCTATAGTGATTGCTTCCAAGTTGCTCGTGCTATTGGAGGACAGTAGCTGGAAATGGAGCTCTGTCTTCACTAGGATGAAGGCTCCTCTGCCCCTTCGGTTAGTTCTGCGGCATGTGTGGATGGAGAAGTCAGGTGGGATGAGCTGGTTGAGGAGGACTGAGTCAGAGTCGGAGATCCATGATTCCGTGACTAGTAGCATATCTAATCCATGGTGGGAGATAAGGTCCAAGATGGCTGGCCATTTAATGCAGACCGAGCGTGCGTTTATAAGGGCACATCTTAGGTTGTGGGGCTTACGGTGTTTCTCTGCCTTGGTCTTTGTGATGTGTTGAATGGGTATCTGTATAAGGTGTGGGTGTAGGTTGTGTTTAGCATCTATGAGTGGTGGGCGGTGGTTCCATGAGTGTCTTTTACCTTGGCCCAGCAGGATTGGGATCTGGTATTGGGTGGTGGTGAGGGCAAGGGTGTTATAGGTTTGTGAGGAGGTAAAAGCATGTGAGTGCTAGTAGATAGAGTGCCATTTGCGTTGTGGGTGGTATGCTCTGCTTTTGTGAGTCTCTTTGGGCTTATAGCAGATCAGTGGGTTCAGTGTCACAGGTTCGCCCTTACTGTCTTAAGATCAATTACAGTGGCACCATGGGCACGATTATAACAGACAGGCACTTACTATGATACTAGCAATATAGGCTTATTTAAACAGACAGTCAATTTACTATGCTACTGGCAGTGTAGGCTTATTTAATAGGAGGCATTGAAATTCGTCTACACACGTTATAGTGCTACACTTGTGCGCTGAGCACTTGAAATAGTGAGACTCTGCTAAAAGTCTGGCACGGTTGGCACATACATTAATGCTTACTTTGTGTAGCTATCTGTTGAGTCCTCCAGCTTTGCATACGTTGGGGCTAGCTGTTGCATGAATCGCTACTGTGGAATCGCGGCTGCCTCGTTGGAGGACCCCTCCTAAGGGCCATGCCAAAGGGCCCTCTGGCGTGGCCCTCAGGCGCGTGACCGCCAGGCATGGGTGCACTCGATGGCACCTCCTTTGAGTGCTGCGGCAGCTGCCCCGATTGGGCAGAGGGATGCAGAGAGTCTAAGCCGACTTCCGCTGGCTCAGATGAGCTCAATTCTGCGAGGGAAAGATGTGGCTGGTCGGCGAGGTCTGACTCAGAGTGGGTAAGAATGGGTGGTGAATTTGTAGGTATGGCAGTTAATGTGGAGGTAGTTCCTGCACTTTGTTAATGTGGCAGATAGCACAGTGCAGTTAATGCCAACTAAACAGATGTAACTAACTGCACTGCCTTATCTAGGAATGCCAATAATTAGCACAGTTGTCTTAAGTTACTGTGCCCCTTAGTAGGATACCATGAAGGTAGCTTCTATAGCTAATATCCTTATAAATGTTTATTCTGTATATCTGTGTAGACCTAGACACTCTTAAAGACAAAAGATTTCTGCTGCAAAAAAAAAAAAGATCTAAAAGCCAGCTTTCTATCTGTCTGAACAGCCAAAGGATCTTTAGATGGAGGCAAAGAGAGAAAGTTTGAGGATAAATTTGAGGCATCCAATTAAGATTAACTAAAAATTAACACTCAAAGTCCTCACTTACCCTTAGAATCTCACCAGAATGTAAAATACTCTAACAATAGGAAGACAGCTTTCGGAGATTTTCAGTCTCCACCACATAATGAAATGACTAATGAGCAGCTGACATTTACAAATTTTTGGGGAAATTTAATCAACCACATTTTTTATTCTTAATCCTATTTCCTAAAATCTCAGTATACTTAGAAAGGCTATTTGTCCTTTACCAAACAATTATATAAATCTTGAACCTCTGATCATTTTCTTGAAACTGAATTATGAACCAAAGTCTCTGTGCAGATTATATTGAATTTAGAGTGCTAACTTAGAATGCAAAACTTAAATCCAACCAAAGACATTTCTTAATATCCAACATAAGTTCCCACAAGGTCTCCAAATAATTTCTTTAGGAGTTTGATTCTTCACATAAAGTCCTTGAGAAGTGAGTGCAAGAAGTCAGATGATAATTTCCCAGAAACAGTGAGCCTATTCAGCGACGGCTGCTAGCACTATAACAGTGACTAGCTGCCGCCGCTGAACTCTAAACCCAGATATTCAATTCTGGGGCCATATCCAGCCACCAGCACTGAATATCCAGGTCAGCCAGTGAAGCCTAGTTTGTTTTGGTAGCAAAAGTTAGGATGGCCTTTTCGGTGCCTATCTTTTGCCACCAAGAGATAAGCAGCCAGCAGCTGAATATTGCCACTGCCCAATTATTCCCGGGTGCCTCCCAAGGAATGCCCCATGCTAATTGGTTTGCACTGGGGCACTGAGCAGTATGGAAGCACTACCTGTATTAGTGCCACTGAAGATCCCATTCACCACGATTAACACAGTTAGCAGCTCTGTTCATCACTTTGAATATGGCCCAGTATGTCCTGATTGTCTCGCCATTCCTCCTCTTTCCTGCCTAGCAAATTATTTATCAACTACCAATTTCCTGCCCCCAGGGTATGCCTACAGTGTCATTTTGTCCTTCTTCACCAGAAAAGACTGTCATATCAGTGCCACCAAAGTTCTCCAAACCTCCATCCACTGCAGCAAACTACAAAAACAACGCCCCTTCCATATAGCCAGCCTGACCCCAAACTCTATGCTCCTTTCCCAACAGCAACAATGAGGAAAGCCAGGCTCGAGGGATGAGATCATCATCAGCTGAGGGAGCAAACTTGGTTGGGGACAGTAAACCAGAGCTTGAGGTAAATGCAGAATCTGAACTGCAGGTATACTCTATCAGGGTGGACATCACCGCAAAAGCCATACTGCTAGTTCTACAAACCAAGGAATCAATGGGTTTGGATAACATCAATGTGGTTACAAGGTTAAGAGGGTATTTTACTCTTGCACTTCTCTATAAATCCAAACAGAAGAGGTAAAAAGAGATCCAATTGACTTCACAGAGCTCATGGATCATTATCGAGGTAATTCTACTCGTGGTCGTAGATCGCGCAGACCCTACCAACAGGATTTTTGGGAAGGCCCGGATACTCGTTCTCGCACCAAAACTCATCAGTTGTCAACTTATCAGGAAGACCTTTAACTTCGGCCCAGTTACAAGTCTTAGAACTGGGTTTATCTTTTTTACCCACTCCAAAATACGATGGCTTTGCAACCAGATTAGCTCTTCACAAATTTTTTTCGAAAACTTTGGGGTATGTTCACTAAAACCCTGTTAAAGTGCGGGCCGCGGTAGTGTGCGGGTGCCTTATAAGGAGTGGGCGTTTCCTGTTGATGAATAAAATCCGGAATTTGTATATGCGCTAAGGTGCGTGGCGCCCTTGTGCGCCCCGCACATTAGCGCATCAGATAGCTGCGCGGAAGGCATAAGTGGCGCGCTGATGTGCACACAGAAGAGCAGAGCCACAGCACAATGGTCAAGGCACTTACCAATGGTGCAGGGATCAGGGGTTCAATCCCCCACAGTGCCCAGTGAAGACAGCTGGCTGAGGTATTAATTTATGAGGCGCATAAGGTGGCGCGCTGATGTTTATGGAGGCATTATAATACTGGGCGGTATAAGTGGCGTGCTGATGTGCACACAGAAGAACAGAGCCACAGCACAATAGTTAAGACACTGACCAATGGTGCAGGGATCAGGGGTTCAATCCCCCACAGTGCTCAAGACAACTGGCTGTGGTGTCATTTTAGGAGGCAATGAAATAATGGGCGGCATAAGGCGGCACACTGATGGGCATAAGGCAGGGAGCTAATTTTCTAGGAGGCATTTCAATATGGGGAGGCATAAGCAGCGCGCTGATATGCAAGCAAAAGAGCAGAGCCACAGCACAATGGTTAAGGCACCTACCAATGGTGCAAGGATCAGGGGTTCAATCCCCCACAGTGCCCAACAAACAAGGCTGGCTGAGACATTACATATTATGGGGAAGAGTGGTTTAGGAGGCATTTTATTTTGTTTTTAATTATCACTACTAGCAAACGCACTCTCAAAGCGCGTTAACATAAGGCGCCCTATAAGGCACATTTTAAAGTGCACTGTCAGCCAAGGCACCCTAGAATGTTGTGTATAGGGCACTTTAGAGGGTGCCTTATGAGGTACCGCAAGGTCAGAGTACTGTTTGTTATGGCAGCACTGTGCAGTTTAAGGAATGAAAAGCATAAGTAGGTGCGCTGACAGACAAAGAGGAGCAGCAGTGGAGCACAATGGTTAAGGCACTGACTGCTGATACAGGGGTCATGAGTTTGCTCCCCAGTGTGCCTAATACGTAAGGCTGGCTGTGGCATCAGCTTTGCATTGTACATATTTGTTCCTGCAGCACTTATTTTTATTTTATTAATTGCTGCCAGCAAACACGCCCTCACGTGCCGTAAATGAAGGTGCCGTATAAGGCACCCTATAAGGCACTCCATAGGGCACAATATAAATTGCACTGTCCGCCACAGCACCCTAAAATGTCCCCTATAGGGCACCCTATAAGTTGCGCCACAGGATAATGTATAGTGCACCTTATATGGATGGGAACCATAAGGTGCCCTATAGGGCGCCCTATAAAGCACCCTCAGAGGCACCTTATGGGTACAGTACGCTGAGGGTGTTTTTGCTGGCATCAAAATATGTACATTAAAAAAAGATAATGCATTGGGCAACCCTATCAAATAAACCCACTGTGGGCTTGAACCCATGACCTCTGGCTTTACAGGCAGTGAAGTAACCATTGGGCACAAGCTCTACAGCTACTAACAAGCCCCTGGCTGGCTATGGAGAGCCTGCACGTCACCACACAGACAGTCTGCTGTGGTCACCAGGATAGGGTTAGCCCACCCATACCCATGATGCACTGCACATGCAAATCAGCTGGCCACAGATAAACACAAGATGGGCAATGCACCCCCACAGCACCTCGGCCTGGTAGGGGGAAGTGACCATGTGCACCCACACAGCACCTCGGCCTGGTAGGGGGTACTGACCGTGTGTTTTACTGGAACAGAGTAGCTACACACCGTCACATTGTGCGGGTACTGTGCTCACCCTGAGGGTGCAATGAGGCACCCAGGACCAGGTCCACAACACCATCCATAGCTGAAAGAGACCATGCCGGAGGTCCAAAGCAGTGTTAATGTGTGAGATAGGTGGTTTCTGCACAAACACCTTGGATATCTCTGTCTGTTTCAGTCAGGTGTAGCCCCTATGGACCCCTAGGTGGGCTATGTACCACCACCCCTCTTCTCCAGGGCTGAGGGTGGCAAACAGGGTCTCCTATCAATAGATCCACATTCTACCTCCCTGCAAAGGTGGCAGTAGAGGGGACCATCAACCCCGGTCCTGCTGAGGAACAGACACCCCACAGGGCAGTCACTGCAGCTCTATACACATCCATAACACAATAGCAGACAGACATTAGGCCTGGATATGGTAAGCTGCACCCCACCACGATCTGATAATGTCCTGCAGCAAGTCATCAGCCACTGCACCCTGCAAGCCGCTCCATCAAGACACATACCAGCTGAAAACAGTGTGCTAGTTAGTCCATAGTGCATGTTCCCAGTGGAGATGCATACACCCAGAACTGGGATATCAACATACATAGCAAGCAGATAAATCAGTGACTGGGTCCCAAAAGGAAACCCATATCTATCACATGAGAGAAATACTATATAGCACTATGGGGGTGCCTAGCCATGCTGTGGTCACTGCACAGTCAGGGTGAGAGTGATCTCTCAGCAGGACATACTGAGGTCACCCTGTCTGTGTAGGTGGTGGCCAGGCACTAAAATGTCCCAGTCAGTGTCCTATGCCCTGTGCAGATGCACCCTGGCCAGGCCACTCTGTCCGGCCTATACCCATGGTACCTTGCTCCTCATTATGCACATTGGCAGCCCAATACTGGCAACATTGCTGGCAGTGTGGGCTGTGGAAGGTGTTTGCAGCCACCACACACTGGATAGACAGACAGCCACCCCCACACCTATGCCAGCATTGTGCTACTATAGAGGAGTCCAGCAGCCATACTCACCACACCAGTCCTGGGCACAGTACAGGCATGGATACGGTAAGCAATACTGTTGGGGGTCACTCCCCAGGGTGGTAAACACTGTCAGAAACCAGACCTGCAGTGCAAACCGCAGACATCACAATGATTGTTATGGTGGAGATCAATGAGCAAAATGTGTTTAACGTAGGAATTGATATCTGCCAGTTATCATGGGCAACGTTTGATAGCTGTGTACCATATACCCAGGTGTAGGGTGGCATTGCTAAGGTATGCAACTGCTAGTATTGGGAGATACAGGCAGGGTCCAATGTCCTGCCTCTCCAGGAGGCATTGGCCAATGGAGCCTGTGGGTGTGTGTGGGGGTGTGTCTGGCCCTGTTGGCTGCTGCTTTACGGCAGAGTTTCCCAACTCCAGTCCTGGTGTTCCAAACACTGTTCGGGTTTTCATGCTGTCCCTCATAAATATGCATGAGCTATATCAGCATACCATGGGGGTGGTGCATAGATATGCAGCACAGGCATCTTTATTAGAGGCAGCATGGATCCTGAATGGTGTGGGGCCCTCCAGGACTGCATTTGGGAGACTCTGCTCTAGGTAATGCAGCTGTTTATGGTGTCTGTGTTTGGTGTGGTAAAATATAGGCGTATGAACCATGCGTATATTCTCAGCAATAAAGGTTTGTCCTTACTATCATGGTTTAGTTGTAGGAAAAATATGTGGACTGGATGCAGCCCCAGCTGGGCTTTGAACCTGTGACCTTCTGTTCTTGCACACACTGTCTGTGTGCACTGCACCACCGTGTTGCCACTGATATGCTGTGTTCCCTGGGGAGTCCATGACTGTACATCCGACAGAGCCTGTCTGTTGCAGTGGACAGTGCCAGCCTGCACAGGCATAGGCCACTGTCTGCTGTGGTTTGCAGCCACTGCCCCCTCCACAACCTGTACCCTTCTGCCAACATGCAGACATGTCTCTATCTGGGAAAAAACATATGATCTGATTGAGTTGTGGCACTCCAGGACTGAATTTGGGGGACTCAGCTGTAGGTAATGCCCATTGTTATGGTTTGTGTGCGGTGTAGGGTAAAATATAGGTGTTGGAACCATGCTTATGTTCTCTGCAATAAAGGAGTGTCTGTACTATCACTGTTTAGTGGTGGGTAAAACTATGGGGACTGGGTTGAGCTGGAGCCCCAGCTGGGATTTGAACCTGTTACTCTCTTGTTCTACAGGCACTGGCTGTGTCCGCTGCACCACACTGTGGCCACAGAGACAATGCAGTCCCTGGAGATAGGAAACCTGGCCGCACGAGTCAGACACCCTGCTATGCACAATTTTACTGTGGGCTCATTTACCTTGTATGGGGACAAAAGTGCAAATAAACCTCAAAAATGACCTCCAAAAAAGGGGAAAAAAAACAAAACCAAGCTGGGCAACAGTGACAGCAATGGGCAACATAAAAAACACTCCCAGGAAAGCTCCAATAAAATGAAGTGATTTTTGAAAGAGTCTACGGAGCGTAGACCCTTCCAAAAATCATTTCTTTTTTTTTAGCTTTCCTGGGAGTGTTTTTTATTGTTGCCCAGTGATATCACTGTTGCCCAGCTGAATTATAAATTTTTTCAATTTTTCTTGTGGTCATTTTAAGGTTTTATTTGAGATTTTGTTCTGTGCACATGTATCACACTGCTCACGTTTTTTAGGTTTCCCCGGTTTTGCTGTACATTGCTGACGTAAATGGTGTCTCTTCCCTTTAAATCCGCTCTAACGCGAGGTTTTCACTCGTGGTAGTTTTTGGACCGAAATTCAGCCCCGCTCCTGTGCGGGGAGCCTCTCCCCTCCCACTCTCCACCCATTGACCCCATCCCCCCGCCCCTCGGGAGCCTTCCTCCGCCCTCGAAATGCCTTTCCACGCCTCTATCGCACATCAGCGCACTGCGCACTTTTGCGGGCGGCGCACACGTGTGCGGGGGCACCAAAATGCACTATTAGCATGCGCTAAGGTACCTTAGCGCACGCTCAAGTGCGCCCCGCACAGTTGCGCGGTTTAGTAAACATACCCCTTTGTGTTATTCAATATTTTTCCAATTCTTCTAATATATCAGGCTGCTCTGTAATAAAACCATCTTCTAGATCAGGGGTCTCAAACACGCAGCCCGCGGGCCGCATGCAGCCCGCGAGAGAACGTTGTGCGGCCCGCGACGGCTTCTGCTGCTGCCGTTGCCGCCGTGGCAATGGCAGAATCGACGGTCAATTTTTTTAAAAAAAAAATGGCTTCTGCTGCTCAAGCAGCAAAATCAGCTGTCCTGCGGCCCCTTCCTCTCTGCCCGGAGATCCCCGAGAGTGCTTCCATCAGCGGGTGCTTTTCAAGCCGCGAAGAGAGTATTTCCCTCTCGCGAGGCTTGAAAAGTGACTAGGCTTAAGCCGCGCGAGAGGGAAATACTCTCTTCGCGGCTTAAAAAGCACCTGCAGATGAAGCACAACTCAGGGCTCTCGGCGCAGAGGGGAAGGGGCCGCGGGACAGCTGATTTTCTGCTGCAGCAGCAGAAGCCAGGGTTTTTTTTTAATTTACCTGGGTTGATGGGGGGGGGGTGTTGGACTGGAAATGGGCTATTGGCAGGAGGGGGGTTATGACTGGAAATGGGCTATTGGCAGGGGGGGTATGACTGGAAATGGGCTATTGGCAGGGGGGGGGGTTATGAATGGAGATGGGCTATTGGCAGGGGGATTTAATAAAGGAAAAGGGCTAATGGCAGGGGGGTTAAGACGGGAAAAGGGCTAATGGCAAAGTGGGGGTTATGACTGGAAATGGGCTATTGGCAGGGGGTTATGACTGGTAATGGGCTATGGTGGGGGCTAGGACTGGAAATGGGCTATTGGCGGGGGGGGCTATGACTGGAAATGGGCTATTGGCAGGGGGGGTTATGACTGGAAATGGGCTATTGGCAGGGGGGTTATGACTGGTAATGGGCTATGGTGGGGGCTAGGACTGGAAATGGGCAGGTGGGGGTTAGGAAGGACTGGAGGTGGGCTGATGGGGGGAGTTAGGACTGGTAATGAGCTATGGAGGGGCTGACTGAAATGGGGTAATGGGGGTTAGGGCTGGAAGTGGGCTATTGGCAGGGGGGGTTATGACTGGTAACGGGCTATGGGGGGGGTAAGACTGAAAATGGGGTGATGGGGGGTAAAACTGGAAGTGCGCTATGGGGAGGTTAGGACTGGTAATGGGCTATGGGGGGTCTAGGACTGGTAATGGGGGGGGGGGGTTGCTAGGACTGGAAATGGACTGAGTGGAAGGGGGGCTTGAACTGCAAATGGCTGATGGGGAGGGGGGCTTGGAATGGAAATGGGCTGTGAGGGGAGGGAGCTAGGATTGGAAATGGGCTGATGGGGGGCTAGGATTGGAAATGGGCTGATGGTGAGGCTAGGATAGGACTGGAAATGGACTGAGTGGGGGAGTGGAAGGGAGCGGATGCTGGGTGGGGCTGGAACTAGAAGGGAGCTGATGTTGGGGGAGGATTAGAATGGGATGGAGCTGGGAAAGTGAAATGGAGAGGGGAAAAATATTTTGTCTGGGAGAGAAGACAAATCTACAATTGGCCAGGTATTGGGAGAGTAAGTGGGGATTGAGGATGGAGGGGTAAAATTTGAGTGGATGAAATAGGAATGAGGAAAGAGAAAAAGGAGAAAGATTAGTATGTTAAAGCAGATGTAGAGAGAGAATGGAAAAAAAACTAGGAGAGAAGAAAGGGCAAATGGACAGCAGACGATGGAGAGTTAGCAGAAGACATGAAGAAACCAGAAGAAAGTGGCTGGAACAATTGCAACTGAAAAAAATGCACAAAAGGTAGAAAAATATCTCTTTATTTTGAATTTATTAACTGGAATATGTCAGCTCTGGGAAATGTGCATCATTAATGTTTGCGCTTTGTTTAGTACAAGAGGAAATTAATTTATAGTTTTATTTCTACAGTGTTGTTGTACATTCCAAGTTTGGCTTTTGGGGTTCCCAGTTTAATTATTGTCTTCTTGTTTCTAAATCTTTTAGTCTTTCTTTATCCATACTCATTAAAGAGGCATGTTTACTAAAAGTTAGTGTATGGTAACATTATGCAAATGTTTATGCAAATGAGGCCCCTTATGCAAATGAGGCCCCGCGTCTTATGCGGCCCCCGGGTTACTTTACAAGTCCTCATTTGGCCCTCAAAGCAATTTGAGTTTGAGACCCCTGTTCTAGATGGGTGCCTCCGGGCAATATTGATCGAACTATTTCGTTGTATCAAGATTTGGTTTTGCAACATTTACAAAGATTGGAACAAACATCTTCTAAATCATATTTTAATCTTTCAAAAGATCAACACGAAACTCTTCAACAACTGGCCACAATGGATGTGATAATTCGACGGGCAGATAAGGGAGGAGCAACGGTTGTGTTATCCACAACCCAATACCAACATCAAGTAGATATTCATCTTAATGATCTTACGATCTACAAATGTCTGGATGGCAATCCGACGCAACAGTTGCAAGCCCGTATTCAAGATTTAATAACCCAAGCATTTTTATGCAATTGGATCACTAAACAAGAATCGGTCTTTTTGATTAATAAATATCCAAAAGTTCCCATATTCTATCTTGTTCCTAAGATTCACAAATCTTTACAGGACCCACCAGGCAGACCCATAATATCCTGTCGGGATTCTGTGCTCGAACCTCTCTCCAAATTTTGTGATGTTTTTTTGCAGCCTGCGGCAGCAAAAGTGACTTCCTATATTAGAGACACTGGGGATTTTCTGGCTCAATTACTCACATGTACTGATGTTTCTTCTTATACATATTTGGTAACTCTTGATGTCCAATCGCTATACACGAATATTAATCAGGCAGAAGTGATAGCTTTTCTCACTGATTATCCTCTTGACCTTCCAGAACGCATTCCTCGATCTTTCTTGTTAAATCTCTTGGATCTGGTTTTGAATAATAACTTTTTTCTCTACCGTCAGCAATTTTATTTGCAGATTATGGGAATAGCGATGGGTGCCACAGTAGCTCCATCCATAGCAACAATATATATGGGCATTTTTGAATCGCTATATGTATATTCAGACCCTGCATTTTGTTATGCTCCTTTTTGGAAACGTTTTATAGATGATGTTTTCTTTCTGTGGACAGGAACTAAGTCAGATCTTGAGCTTTTTGTTCAGCGGCTAAACACTTATAAGCCCAATATTCAATTCTCTGCCCAAATGGAAGTCTCTGCTATACAATTTTTGGATGTTACAGTATCTCTGACACCATCAGGTTTGGAAACGACACTTTATAGAAAAACAGTTCAGCGTAATACTCTCCTGAGATATGACAGTTTTCATCCACGAGCGCTTAAACGTGGATTACCATTTGGACAATTTATGCGTCTTCGCCGCAACTGTTCCACGACAGAAGAATTTAAAGTACATGCAGCCGATTTGAAAATCCGGCTTTTTCAAAGAGGATACCCTCCTGATGTTATCCTTAAAGCCTATAAAAGGGCCAGACACCTTCATCGTGACTGGCTCCTTCAACCAACTTCAGTTACCTTAGAGGAGGATGTGGTTACAGGTATTTTGCCATATACAAATAATATGGCACAAGTGGGACAAATACTACAACGGTTCTGGCCAGTACTAGGGCTTCATTCATGTTTTCATGATAAAACTCTTTGGATTGCCTTTTCAAGAAAGGCAAATTTAAGAGACTTAATTATGAAGACTACACACAAACTAGATTGCCCTATATATACACAAGACATTAATGGACATTATCCTTGTAATCGATGTAAATATTGTGATTCAACAATACCAGGAGAATTTTGGACGGACAAGCATACGCTGAAGACTTATTCTCTACGTGGTCATACTGATTGTTCCTCTACCTTTATTGTCTATTTGATAATCTGCCCTTGTGACAAATACTATATAAGACGGACAATTCGACGTGTAAAATTGAGGCTGTCAGAACATGCCTCGCGTTTGCGTTCCAATTATCTTTCTGCACCTATGGTAGAACATTGTCTACAACATCACCATTCATTTGAATCTTTACGTTGGAGAGTTATGGATGTTGAACCCCTTGATCCTAGAGGTGGCAATAGGGAACAGCGATTACAACTCAGAGAACAAAAATGGATTTTTCGTCTAAATACTGTTAATCCTAATGGTTTGAATATGCAAATAGACTGGTACACCATTATCTAAAACAGCTGATCCTGTAAGGTGTTCTCCTATCAATGAGATCTTCCTTACTGCCCAGGATTGGCCAGGTGTTGAGCTACTGAACGTCCATGGAATGTTGACGTCAGACGCCGAAGTAACAAAAGGAGCATACCCGAGGCTCATTTGAAAAACGGCTCTAAACCTTGGAGCAGAATTCCAATTTTGCTGCCAGAATGAGATGACCTGAAGAAGGGTTATATTTTTCATGTGATTAACCCGAAACGTGTCACACGTCGTCAACCTGGTGGATATCTGGCATTTTACTCTGCTTCCACGAAATTCTATATGAGCTAAGTACAACCAAACTTTAAATGTTTGAATAAAATAAAAAAGGAGCAGTCGCAGTGGTCAGCGGTTGTTAACTTTCCCGCTTACTTTGACGACTATCTCCGACAAAAAAAGAAAATTTTACTAATGGGTTCCTTGCTAAACAGAATCTCATATTTCTGACGGTTAATTTTTGATTCTGTTCAGTTTTAGTAATTACTCCAAACATGAGTATAAACAAAATCTGAACAGAGTCCAGTAAGTCCATTCCAGACTCTGATGCCATAAGAGATTCTCACTTGAGAAAATAGCATGGTGAATATCTAACCGATAAAAGTTACAAGGTTTTCGTAAAGTTGTTTATCTAAACATTTCATTTATCAGAGAGTAGCTAATTTTCCACACGAGATTGAAACATCTGAGAACATACCGGTGTTGTAAATGCTTTAGAGTTACATTTACCTACTCTATCCTTTTAGTTATACTGTAATTCTTTTATATTTTGCGTTTCCATAAACTCTTTAAGGGTGGAGAAGATCCAGCAGGATGTAGTGTTCATGCTCCAGCTGCCCTCCGTAGAGAAGGACAACTTTACTATCATCCAGCTTAACCATATAACAATACTTTAAAGGGAAAACAATTGTATTGTCTCCAAAGACGGCAGTGGCTTGCAGTACTACCAATTTTTTGAATGACCAAGGGCCAGATTTAAATTTCAGGCAAAGTAAGGGAATTGCTTTCACAATTATACAGTGAAACAAACAAGCTGGGAGACCTTTTATTGTGCAAAATCAACACATTCATGATAAGCTTTTTAGAATCCTACTCCCTTCATCAGATCAGAGTAAAACCAATAAAGGACGATGCTGAAAAACCATGAATGAGGTGCAAAACAAAGGGAGAAGGGAAAATGCAGCGTTGGATCAGTCCAAATATGCACAAACAGAAAGCAGAGAAGGACCACAGCTATGGCCACATCTGAACGGCTCTCTATGACCTATCTAAAATTGGCCTTAAACTTTGTTTTGCATGTATATATGTAATGAAAGCAATTTCCAAAAGTCATTTACCCAAGTAAATGACCACTTATCCAGGAAAATGAACGATTTGAAAATGAGCCACCCTCCCTGCAAGTGAAAGTATCTGTTGATGGTTCATTGATTTGTCTGGCTGTCAAGAATTTCTAGCTGCTTTATTTATTTGTTTAGCTTACAGGTTTTATATACTGCCTTTTCATTTATTCAAAGCTTTGACTGCCGCAGCCGAATGCTGCCCCCCAGAAGATGCTGCATCAAGAGGCCACCTAGTTTGCCTAACGGTTAATCCAGCCCTGCCACACCTACACTCTCAGGATCAGTAAGTGGGCTTGGAGGGATTAGTAATAGTAGTATTTAGTTCACACCTTTACAGGAGAAGATCAAGGCGAGTTACATTCAGGTACAGTAGGGAAGATGCATATATAGAAATCTATAAAGAGAAAGCGAGGAGAAAGAAAGGAAAACATAAATTGAAAGAAAAAGACATTTGCAAAAGAATTGGGAAATAAAGCAGCTTTTGTGTTCAATATGGAAACCAGACTCAGAGTTTGGTTAGTTAAGCATAAGGCAAACATTCTAAATCTATCTCCCTGTTCTTTTTCATTATATTTGCTCTTTCTGTTTACATATGTCTCAGCCTCTCTATTTCCAAGTTAAATTGCAAAAGTCTAGCTAAGTATTTATGCCACCTAGGCATCTCCCACACACCATGGAGTCATAAAGATATTAAAAGGTGGTTAAAGTGGACCACCTACAACCAGCAAAATAGGAACCCTACAATTAACTTGTAGAACCATTTGGTTAAAGAAAAAAATATTGTTCTTGCATCAAAACATTAGAAATGCAAGTACATATCCCATTAAAAATATACAGATCTGGATTAAAAATATATTTTAAATATTTTTAAGTGAGGGTCAGTCTAAAGAGTCACTGGCAAGTGCTGTGCATTGCCACATGGAGGAATTATATTCCATTCCTAGACCAGTCTTCGGCTACCTAGGATAGCAGTGGCTAGTGATGCCATGAAAACAGTATGTTCATATCACCTGGACTGAATGAAGGGTGTTTCAGCCATTACTCAGTGGCAACACCCAGAGGCTAGGATACGTGATTTGTGGCTCCTGAACCAGAACCGTTGCTGCAATAGCTGTACTGAAGTAGGAAAGGAATATAAATCTAGCAGGAAAACACAAGGTGGTTGTGAATGAAGACTCATAATGCCCTACCTTAACAGAGGCCAATTCAACTGAGTTGAAGGCCCAAATGTAACTCACCTCTGGTATTGAGTGTGAGTCCATCTACTTGGGACAAACCTGGGATAGAGTCCATGACCCACTCCCCCAAAGCCATAGGTTGGGACTGCCATGGGAATGGGGGAAGGGTACCTCAATGACCCAAGCACTCACTGGTATTTCCAGTGTGGGGTTTAAACACAAACCTTTACTGAAATACTTGTTCAACATAAGAATATGGCCTTTGGTAGTATCTTTTTTGGGTAGTATTTATAATGTAAACAAAAGCAATAAATTATTGAATCACATTTCCTGCATCTGTCCTTTCGGTCCCTTCTTTGCTAGCCTCTGAGGCTGTCTCTGGATGGAAATATGGGGTTCCTCTTATATGACTAAAGATTTTCCCCTGTACCTAAGATCCCTCCTATTCACTCCTTTCCTTAGTTATCTTCACTGGGCAAGTAACTGTTTGATGATTCTTATTCTTCATTCATTCAAGTATGGCACCAGATGGGCATCCATTCTATTGTCTCGGTTACAAACTTAGATTGCAAGCCCTTTGGGGACAAGAGAAATACCTATTATACCTGACCATAACTCACCTTGAACTACAACGAAAAAAGATATACAGCTAGCTAAATACAAAATCCTCTCCTCTTCTCCTTTAGCTGGGTGGGCAGAGGTGACTTGGAAGTTTCTAAACTTTAAAGTACCCTCCAGCCATGTAAGCAAACACCCTACTTCCAAAAATATAATACTACCTGGGCTTCTCTCTAATAAAGAGACCAGTGATTTTTAACATATTTATAAATTATTCAGAAATGGGAACAATGAGCAAGATAATTGAGGGTTATTTTAGAAGCCCTATTCATGCTTTGGATGTCTGAAAACAGACATAACGATGTCTAAAGCATGGAGAATTCCGCAGAGGCATTTTAGAAAGTGGTTTCAAAGATGTCCTTGTATGAGGATGTCCAAGTAGGAATGAGGGCATGGTATAGGTATGTCTGGGGCATTCCTAAGAATCTGGACATCCTTGCCTGATTTTGGAAATGCCCTGCATGTCCCAAGCTGCATCCAAGTTTATCCTTGGTTTTACGAAAGGCACCAGAAAAGTGCTAGTTTTTCCAGCCAAACATCTTGAGGGTATGGAAAAGAAGCTACTCTCATATCTCCTGTATTTTCCATGCTGACAACGAGCACTGATGGGGAATGACTGTTCTTGTTTTCATTTGGCCATGCCAATGGGGTTCCTGTATGCAAACTAGTAGGAGATAGACGTCTCTACCCCAAGTGTTTGTAGTGGGAATGTCTATGTGGATGCCAGCATGGGTAGTTATATCAGGGACGTCTCTGGACAATATATGCTGAAATTGTCATTGTGTAGCAGTAACCATAAAAAAATCAAACAGAATATTAGGAATTAGTAGGAAAGAAAGATAAAAAACATTATTTTATTCTTATTTCTATTCTATCTATAATCCTTTCCTACTAATTCCTAATATTTTGTTTGATTTTTTTAGTTACTGCCATACTTTGGCAGAAAATGTCAACATATATTGTCCATAATGATGCCTATATCCATTTTCTGAACAGAACATAGCATCGTGTAGCTATAATTTGGGTTATTCATCCCTATGTGCATCACTATGCACTTATTCAGATTTCATCTGCTATTTGAATACCCAGTTTCCCATTCTAAAAAGTCCTCCTGACATTTCTCACAATCCATATGTGATTTAACAATTCTTATACAATAATGACTTTGTCGCACACTTGGTTTGCAGCTTGTCGTATTCTGAATGCTGGTGTGCATCAGTGATGCAGAGAACTATGCTTTGGTGATATAACTACTGGCAGTGTGTTCAAAGATGGACAGGTCTCAGCTGAGATACCAGATTATGACAAACCACCCATATGAGCAGCAGCAGAAAGGGACAGTGATGGTGGTGGAGGATCATATTTCTGTGACAATAGCAACAACACTAGCATTACTGCATGGAAGAAAGGCCTAGCATTCTATATCCATATCTTGCCATGAAAACCCAATGGATAGTCACAACAAAACAAATTGTATCATAGTGCTGGAAGATGAGACTCCAAGGTCGGAAGGCACGCAAATGGCTACTGGGCATAAGCTGAAGACTTTTCAGAGTAAAGCCAGCATTTATGATGTGGTTGGATCAAAGCCTTCAGGACATCTGATTGCTGATGCAGCTGTGCATGAAATGAAAGTCAAAAGCTGCAAAGATGTCTTAAATATTGGACATGGGACATATGAACCAAGCATGAACCAAGTTGAAGTTGGTCAAGAATGAAATGGAACATGCACATCTCAATCTGTTGGGTGTCTGCAAACAGAAATGGACTGGCATTGGGGACCTTGCATCTGATGATCACATGGTATGCTACACTGGACATGAAAGGAAAAGAAGAAATGGTGTCACATTTATAATAAAGAATAAGTCTACAAGAACTGCAATGAAATACAGTGCAATCAGTGAGTGCTTAATTTCTATTCGTCTATGAGCAATGCCCATTAACAGAACTATTATTCAGGTATATGCTCCAACAACAGCTGCAGAAGAGGATAAAGTTAATAAGTTCTATAAACAAGTACAATTTGAAATTGACAAAATATGCAAATGAGATATTCTGATAGTCATGAGTGACTGGAATGCAAAGGTTTGCAACAGAGAAGAAAGCAAAGTTGTTGGAAAATATGGACTTGACAACAGAAATGAAGCTAGAGAAAGATGAAAGAATTCTGCAAGACCTACAATCTATTCATCTCAAACACCTTCTTCCAGCAACAAAAGCGGTGACTGTACACATGGACTTTGCCCAATGAATTGCACAAAAATCAAACTGACTACATCTGCAGTAGTCAACAAAACCTGGAGATGACTACCCACCCCAGCTCCCACCCACCCCAGGCATAATCTTAGCTTTATAGGCTCCTAAACCTATTAAAGGGGAAGAGGTATTCAAATGCACTTCAGATTCAGCTGGCTATCCTCACCAGAAATATACTGATTAATCCTGAGGTAAACAAAGCCCCTTAAACGTATTAGGAACGGTTGTATCACTACAAGTATCCCTAGCAACTTTAAGTAAATAAGTAGATAACTTAAATATCTAAACAAAATCTTAAAACTAAGATGCAGACAGCAGTCCAACAGTGATATGGGGCTATCCAGTCTTTTGCTTTGAGTGTCATATGTATGATTTTCTTCCAAATGATGAGAGGTCTTACATGTGCACTAGATGCAAAGAGCTCTTTGCCCTCAGGGAATGAGTCTGATCTCTGGAGGTTAGAGTAGCAGACTTAAAGGACATAAGGAAGAAAGAGAGGTATACAGATGAGACCTACAGAGATGTAGTACTGAAATCCCAACTCCAGTCTGGTAGCCTCTCAGTTGCCATGGAGAAGAGAGGTTGAGTAAAAGAAGAGCATCACCTTGGTGTAGCAGGACGTGATCCTGCAGCAAGTACCTGTCCTTCAGGTGATGTAAAACCCTCTAGCACTGGCTCCAGAGCCAAATGCCCATGAGGGAAGGATTAGGACAGCCATTATAGTTAGAGATTTGATCATTAGGCATGTAGAAAGCTGGGTGGCTGGTGGATGTGAGGATAATCTGGTAAGATGCCTGCTTGGTGCAAAGATAGCGGACCTCATGCTCTACCTAGACAAGGTTTTAGATAGTGCTGAGGAGAAGTCTGCTGTCTTGGTACATGTTGGTACTATTGACATAGGAAAGTGTGGGAGTGAGGTTCTGGAGGCCAACTATAGGCTTTTAGGTAGGAAGTTGAAAGCCAGAACTTCCAGGGTGGCATTGTCCAAAATATTTCTCATTCCATGCACAGGATCCAAAAGGCAGGCAAAGCTCCGGAATCTCAATGTGTAGATGAGATGGTGCAAAAAAGAGGGATTTGGATTCTTTAGAAACTGGGCAACATTCTGGGGGAAAGAGGGACTTTTCCAAAGGGATCGGCTCCATCTTAACTGGGATGGAACCAGTCTGCTGGCATTAACCTTTAAAAAGGAGATAGAACAGCTTTTAAACTAGATAATAGGGGAAAACTGACAGTCGCCCAAGAATACATAGTTCAGAAGGATGCATCCTTGAAGGATACTAGCAAAAGAGGTAAGTTAGGGCATCCCAATAGAGAGGTTAACCCGGATGTCCTTAAGTACAGAGCTTAAAGATTCCAAATTACCCCTATCAACTGATAATCAGATTCATATGAATAAAATACAACTTCTAAAATGTCTGTATGCAAAAGCTAGAAGTCCAAAAACTAAGATGTGAGAGTTAGAATATATAGCACTAAATGTGAAGTTAGATATGATTGGTATCTCAGATATCTGGTGGAAGGAGGACAACTAATGGGATACTGTGAAATCTAGGTAGCAACTATATCACAATGATAGGGTAGATCAAATTGGTAGAGGGGTTGCGCTATATGTTACAGAGGGCATTGAGACACATAGGATTAAAGTGTTGCAGGAAATAAACTACACGTAGAATCTCTATGGATAGGAATCCCAGGTAAAAAGAGGAAGGCGATTACAATGGAGGTATACTACCAACCGCCTGGCCAGAATGAACAGATGGATGATGAAATGCTAAGAAAAATCATGGAAGCTAACAAAAGTTACAACCAGGGGCGGCCCAAGGGGGGTGCGGGGCCATGTGCGGAGATTAACTGCGGGACCTCATTTGCATAGGGAGCCTCATTTGCATAAATATTTGCATAATGTTAACATGCATTTTTAGTAAACATGCTTCTTAATGAGTGTCTGGATAAAGAAAGACTAATAGATTTCTACGTTACTATATTCCAGTGCCAACCGCCAGGCCCCTTAGGAAGTACTATAAACACTGACCTTTTAGAACTCATAGCAAATCCACCATATCATAACAGCTCTGCCAGGACTCACAAAGCACCAAACCCTACCTATCAAAAGGCAACACTGCAAATATTAAACCAATACATCTCAGAGAATATCAATGCATCTCCTACTGGGGAAAGAGAACAAGTGACACGGTCAAATAGAAACTACATGAACAGAATACCTCAGCTTGGTTAAAATGCAGAACATAGGCTGTCACCAAAGAACAAGGGATCACAATTTAGAAATAGGAAGACAATAATTAAACTGGGAACCCCAAAAGCCAAACTTGGGATGTACAACAACACTGTAGAAATAAAACTATAAATTAATTTCCTCTTGTACTAAACAAAACACAAAAGATGTTAACAATGCACATTTCCCAGAGCTGATATATTCCAGTTAATAAATTCAAAATAAAATAGTATTTTTCTACCTTTTGTTGCCTGTGCATTTTCTTTTCAGTTGCAATTGTTCCAGTCACTTTCTTCTGGTTTCTTTGTGTCTTCTGCGAGCTATCCATTTTCCTTTCTTCTCTTTTAAAAATTTTTTCCAAATTTTTTCTCTATATCTGCTTTAACATACTGATCTATCCACTTTTGCTCTTTCCTCCATTTCTTTCCTTATTGCTTTATCATCCACTCAAATTTCACCCTTCCATTCTCAATCTACACTTACTCTTCCAATACCCGGCCCTTCGTAGACTTTTCTTCCCTCCCACACAAAATATCTTTTCCCCTCTCCATTCTCATTTCCCATCCCTTTCTAGTCCTCCCCCAAAATCAGCTCCTTTATAGTTCTAGACCCACCCAGCATCTGCCCCCTTCTAGTCCCAGTCTCCCAAGCTTCCACATCAGCCCATTTCCAGTCCTAGCCTCCCATATGCTGTTTTCCAGTTCCATTCCAGCCCCCCCCATCAGCCCATTTCCACTCCAAGCTCCCCATCAGCCCATTTCCAGCCCTTTTCCAACTCCCATCAGCCCACTTCCAGTCCTATTCCAGCCCCCATCAGCCCATTTCCAGTGTTCTATTCCAGCCCATCACCCATTTGCAGTCTACGTTCCCCCCATCAACCCATTTCTAGTCCTATCCTAGCTCCTCATCAGCCCATTTCCAGTCCTAGCCCCCATATGCTCTTTTCCAGTTCCATTCCAGTCCCTCATCAGCCCATTTCCTCCATGCTCCCCCATCAGCTAATTTCCAATCCTAGCCCCCTCGTCAGCCCACTTCGCCCTACTCCAGCCCCCATAAGCCCATTTCCAGTCCTAATCCAGCTCTTCATCAGCCCATTTCCAGTCCAAGTTCCCCCCCATCACAGCCCATTTCGTCCATTCCCCCCACCATCACAGCCCATTTGCAGTCCTATCCCCCCCACCATCACAGCCCATTTGCAGTCCTCCCCCATCACAGCCCAATTGTAGTCCGTTCCCCCCATCACAGCCCATTTCCAGTCTGTTCCCCCCCACACACACATTACAGCCCATTTCCAGTCTGTTTCCCCCATCCCAGCCCATTTTCAGTCCGTCCATCCCCACCATCACAGCCCATTTCCAGTCCTATCCCCCCCACCATCACAGACCATTTGCAGTCCTAATCCAGCTCTTCATCAGCCCATTTCCAGTCCAAGTTCCCCCCTCGCTTCACAGGCAATTTAGCCAATTCCCCCCACCATCAAAGCCCATTTGCAGTCCTATCCCCCCCACCATCACAGACCATTTGCAGTCCTCCCCCCATCACAGCCCAATTGTAGTCCGTTCCCCCCATCACAGGCCATTTCCAGTCTGTTCTCCCCCACCACCACAGCCCATTTCCAGTCTGTTTCCCCCATCCCAGCCCAATTTGTCTGTTCCCCCCCCCCATCACAGCCCATTTCCAGTTCGTTCTTCCCCCCCCCACATCACAGCCCATTTCCAGTCCATTCTCCCCCCTCCATCACAGCCCATTTCCAGTCTGTTTCCCCCCGCCCATCACAGCCCATTTCCAGTCCGTTCTCCCCCCATCACAGCCCATTTCCAGTCTGTTTCCACCATCCCAGCCCATTTTCAGTCTCCCCCCCCATCACAGCCCATTTCCAGTCCGTTTCTCTTCTCCCCCCATCACAGCCCATTTCCAGTCTGTTTCCCCCCCCATCACAGCCCATCCAGTCCTAGCCACCCCCCCTGAAGAGCCCCGCGCCATCTAAGGGGCTGCAGAGGGAGCCGGGGAAGCCCGCGCGAGGCCCCGGCTCCCTCTGCACAGCCCGCCAGCGTGAAGAACCTTTACCTTCCCGCTGGCGGCTGTTTCAATGAAGCCGCGAATGCCGGGAAAGGTTAAAGGCAATGCCCTTTAACCTCTCCCGGCATTCGCGGCTTCATTGAAACAGCCGCCAGTGTGAATGTAAAGGCTCTTCACGCTGGCGGGCTGTGCAGAGGGAACCGGGACTTCGCGCGGGCTTCCCCGGCTCCCTCTGCAGCAGTCCATTGAGTGAGAATGTGGTTCGCGCGGGGCCCCCTGAAGCGCAGGGCCCTGTGCGAACAACATTCTCGCTCAATGGACGGGCCGGCCCTGGTTACAACACAGTAATAATGGGTGATTTCAATTACCCCGGTATCGACTGGGTCAATGTTACTGCAGGACATGCTAGGGAGATAAAGTTTCTAGATAAAATAAAGGACTACTTCTTGGAGCAGCTGGTTCAAGAACTGATACGAGGAGAAGCTGTTCTGAACCTAGCCCTTAGTGGAACACAGGACCTGGTGCAAGAGATAAGGGTTTTGGGGCCACTTGGCAATAGTGATCCTAGCATGATCACATATGATTTAATAAATAGAAGAAGGATGGCATGGAAATCCACATTACTACCTTTTAACATTCAAAAGGGAGACTATGATAAAATAGTTAAGAAAAAACGAAGAGGAGCAGTTGCAAAGGTTAAAGAATTACATCAGGCATGGGCGTTGTTTAAAAATGCTATCTTGGAAGTTCAGACCAGATGAATTCCACACTTTATGAAAAGTGGACGGAAAGTCAAAAAACTGCCAGTATGGTTTAAAGGTGAGGTCAGAGAGACTGCTGTAGCCAAAAAAGCATCTTTCAGGAAATGGAAAAAGAAGCCAAATAATGAAAACGGGAAACATAAGAATTGGCAAGACAGATGCAAGGTATTGGAAGAAAGTCAACATGCATTTAGCCAAGGAAAGTCTTGTCTTACTAATCTGTTATCTTTTTTTGAAGGTGTGAATAAACAGGTAGACAAAGATGAGCCAATTGATATAGTGTACCTGGATTTCCAGAAAGTTTTTGACAAGGTCTCTCATGAGAGACTCTTGGGGGCTTGTTTACAAAGCCGCGGTAGTGGTTCGCGATCGCGATCGCAGCCGCGGCCCCATTGAAATCAATGGGGCCGCGGCTCCGATTACGATCGCAAACCGCTACCGCGGCTTTGTAAACAAGCCCCTTAGCCAAATTAAAAAGTCATGGGATTGGAGACAGTGAAGTACTGGGGATCAAGAACTGGTTAAAAATAGAAAGCAGAGAGTAAGGCTAAAAGGCCAGTTCTCTCAATGGAGAAAGGTGAATAGTGGAGTACCTCAGGGATCTGTGCTGGGCATGCTGCTTTTTAACATCTTTATAAATGGCCTGGAAATGGGAATAATAAGTGAGATGATCAAATTTCAGATGAGACAAAATTATTCAAAATTATTAAAACACAAGAGGATTGTGAAAAATTGCAAGCAGACCTTGATAAATCCGAAAACTGGACATTCAAATGTCAGATGAAATTTAATGTGTACAAGTGCAACATTATGCATCTAGGAAAGAGCAACCCAAACTACCGTTACATGATGCAACCACCACCCAGGAAAAAGATTTAGGTGTTATCGTGGATAATATGTTGAAACCTTCTGCCCAGTGTATAGCAACAGCCAAGAAAGCAAATAGAATGCTAGGAGTCATAAGGAAAGGAATGGAGAAAAAAACAAGGATATCATTATGACTCTGTATCATTCCATGGTGCGACTGCACCTTGAATATTGTGTGCAATTCTGGTCAGATATAGCAGAATTAGAGAAGAGCCACCAAAATGGTAAAGGGGATGGATGGATCGCCTTAGGAGGAAAGGCTTAAAAGGTTAGGGTTTTTCAACTTGGAAAAGAGACACTGAGGGGAGATATGATAGAGGTCTATAAATTAATGAATGGAATGGAACGGGGAAGAGTAAATTGGCTGTTTACGCCATCAAAAAGTAGAAAGACTAGAGGATATGCAATGAAGCTACAACATAACCCATTTAATACTAATAAGAGAAAATATTTTTTCACTCAATGTGTAATCAAACTCTGGAATTCGTTACCAGAGGATATAGTAAAAGCTGTTAGTGTAGCTGGGCTTAAAAAAAGTTTGGACAAGTTCCTGGAGAAAAGGTCCATAAACTATTATTAAACAGGGCCCACGAAATCCACTGCTTGCCCCAAGACAAGCACTGTGGAACCTGTGTGCCTTTTGGGAACCTGCCAAGTACTTGTGACCTGGATTGTCCACTGTTGGAAACAGGATACTGGGCTTGATGGACCTTGATCTGACCCAGTATGACATTTTTTATGTTCTTATGACTGTGGTACGGTTCATCAACTACTAGTATGCAAGCTCTAGCTAAAGCTGAAAAAGAGCAATTCACTCATGAATGTAGCAAAACATGACCGTGAGAATATACCACTAGAATTTAAAGACTGCCTGCGAAATCAATTTGCTGCTTTGGATACAAATGACAGAGCACCAGAAGAATTTGAGGATGACATCAAGAAAGTTGCCCTTGAAGAAAGTGAGAAGTCTCTACAATAGGTGAAAAATGAAAAAATAGTCAAAATGGATGACTGAAGAGACTTTAAAAATTGCCCAAAAACACAGAAAAGCTAAAGTCAGAGGAGAAAGAGAGGCAATCACAAAACTCAACAGATATTCAACGTGCAGCAAGACGAGACAAGGAGGAGTACTACAATGATGCATGCAAGGAAACAGAATCAGAAACTATTAGAAAATCAGCTTTCCTAAAGAGAAAATTCCAACCTTGAACTGGAATGCTACAAGATGCTCAAGGATCCATGTTAAATGATGCTGAGAAGATCAAGAAAAGGTGGAAAGAATAGAGTCAGTGTACAATAAAAATCAAGTGGACCAACAGTCATTTCAACCTGTAGCTTATTAACAGGAACCATTGGTGATAAAAGAAGTCGAAGCAGTATTGAAAACATTATCAAAGAACAAAGCATCAGGCATTGATGGAATTCCCATTGAAGTATTACAGCAATTGGATGCAGCTGTTACCATACTTACAAGGTTCTGCCAGGAAATTTGGAAGACAACATCATGGCCAACTGACTGAAAACATTTGTGTTTATAACAATACTGAAAAAAGGTGATCCTACAGACTGGAAATTATCGCACAGTCACTCTGATCCCACTGCCAGCAAGATTATACTCAAGATCATTCAACAGAGACTATAATCATATCTGGAATGAGAACTGTCTGAAGTGCAAGCAGGATTCAGGAAAGGGTGAGGAACAAAAGACATCATTGTGGATGTGAGATGGATCTTTGAAAAGACAAAATACCAAAAGGATATCTATATGTGTTTTATTGACTACAGCAAGGTTTTTGACTATAAACCATGTGATACTCTGGGCCACATTAAGAAGCATGGGCATTCCAGAACACTCTTGTACAACCTTTACATTGATCAAGAAGCAACAGTTTGAACAGAACAAGGAGAAACAGAATGTTTGAAAATCAGCAAATGTATATGTCAAGGCTGCATACTTTCCCCCCTACTTGTTTAATGTATATGCAGAACAAATCATCAGAGAAGCAGGACTTTATGAAGGCAACCAAGGTGTGAAGATTGGTGGAAGACTCATCAACAACCTCCACTATGCTGGTGATATCACAATAGTGGCTGAAAGTGAAGACGATCTGAAATATTTGCTCCTCAGGATCAAGGATCATAGTCTTAAAATGGGCCTGCATCTTAACGTAAAAAGATAAAGATCCTGATAACTTGTAAAATCAATAAGTTCATCATTGATGGAGAAGAAATTGAAATTATTGACAAGTTTAACCTGCTTGGATCAAAAATCAATAAAGGACAAGCAGTCAAGAAATCCGAGAGCAGAGAGGTCTCTCTCCATACAAAGATTTGACTTGTCCAAGCCATGGTATTTGCAATAATGTCAAATGGATGCAAATGTTAGACAATGAAAAAGATACAGAGGAAGAAAATCTATGCCTTTGATTTATGGTGCTGGAGAAGAATACTGTGTATACCACTGGCTGTTCAAAGAACAAACCAGTCAGTAATAGAAGAGATTAAGTCTAAGCTTTCTTTAAAAGCTCAGGTGACAAGACTTCAACCTTCATACATTGGACACACCATGCGAAGAGATAGATCATTAGAGAAAAACATCATACTTGGTAAGGTTGAAGATCAACGCAAAAGAGGAAGGCCAGCAATTAAATGGATCAATACAATAACAGCAGCTATGAATGCCACTCTATCAACAATGAGCCACCTAACAGAAGACAGAAAAAAGTTTAGGACAACTATCCAGAGGGTCACCACAAGTCGACACTGATTCGATGGCACTTAACAACATCAATGCCTTTTTTATCATTCCATAGTGCAAATGCACTGTGAGAATTCTGTAGAATTCTGGTTATTGCATCTCAAAAAAGTAGAACTAGAAAAGACAGAGAAGGGCAACTAAAATTTAAAAGAGGATAGAACAACTCTCCCATGACAAAAGTTTAAAGTGGTTAGAGCTCTTCAGCTTGGAGAAGAGATGCTAAAGTGAGATATATCAAAGATCTATAAAATCCTGAGTAAAGTGAGAATCGGTAAATGTCAATCAATTTTATACCCTTTCAAAAAGTGCAAAGACTAGGAGACTTGCCATGAAGTTACATACTACTACTTGTAAAAATATTTTTCCTACAACACATAGTTAAGCTTCGGAACTCGTTGCCAGAGGATGTGCTAAAATCAGTTAGTGTAACTAGTTTAAAAAAGGTTTGAAACAAATTCCTGGAGGAAACGTCCATAAACCACTATTAAGACAGACCCAGAGAAAGTCACTGCTTATCCGTAGGAATAAAGAGCATGGAATCAGGCTACTTTTGGGATATGCAAGGTACATGGGATTTAGACTGGCCACTGTTGGGGAAACAGGATACTGGGCTTGATGGACCCTTTGTCTGACCAAATGTTCTAATGTAAACAAAACTTTAATGCGATGGAGGCTCTGTCCCATTTCTGTTAAAAGAAAGGGTGGATAAAAATGTCTTTCCTAAACAAAATTACAAAAAAAAATAAATGACTCTCTAGCTCATAGGTTTTCAACCCAGTCTTTGGGGAACCCTAGGCCAGTCGGGTTTTCAGGATTCCCACAATGAATATGCATAAGATAGACTTGCATACAATGAAGGCAGAACATGCAAATCTTTCTCATGTATATTCATTTTGGGAATCCTGAAAACCTGACTGGCCTATGGTTCCCCGAGGACTGGGTTGAAAACCCCTGCTCTAGCTACAGGTTATGGACTAGCTATATTGAAATTTATTGACATGTGCTGAGGTCTTAACCCTTTGAAGGCCTACTTTAGAATTTTAATCCACATTCTGCAGCCGGGTTAATTTTCGCATATTTCAGGAAAATTGTACCCGTCTTATTCAATATGTTCTAATAGTGATTTTCCTTCTGCTATGGTCATGTATTATATACCATTTGATAGGAATATTTAGTCAGAATTTTGGATCCTGAGAGTTTTGGGCTTGGCCTGGAAAGGGTTAATTGGCTAATTTTATTTCTCTAATTTATTTTAAAAAATTATGAATTATTGTATATTTACTAATTTTGACTATGATATATTTTGATGTAGCTAATTTCTCATGTTAATTTATTACATGCCTAGAATTATCTAGATGGGTATGCTATAAAAAATAAATATGCATACTCCATACAGTTTTATAACAATGCTTTATATGAGGAAAAGGCTTTATAAAATTATCACTGGGGATTGTTCTGGGAGCCTATTTCATTAAAGGTACTTTGGTGACTATTTTGCCTTTATAGAACAGGCACTTTTAGATATTTCACATCAGTGCCAGTTAAAAATAGCCCATCTCACCATAAGAGCATTTTTCAGGTGACCTATTGCAGTCTTACAGGTCTTTACCCTTAGAAAAATGCTTTCTTGAAATTGAAAATTCCCAGGATGCACTGTGTGGGGTCAGGCACTAACTTTTTCCAAGATGGCAGTGCAGGGATGGAAGCATGTGGGCATCACTCCTGCCTCCCAACTGTTACAGTGCCGGGGGAGGGGGGTGTGATTAGAATGCGTCTGGGGCTGGGAGGTGGGGGGGTGGAAGGTAGGGGCCACTGAGCCACAGGATTGTTTGGTTCAGGGAGATGGCAGATCTGGGGTCAATGGGCCACCATAGTGTTGGGGTTGAGGGGAAAACTGCAATTAAGTGGCCTGTTTGGGTCATCTAAGATGAACTGTCAAATTTTACCTCGATGACTTTCAAAGCAATCCTGTCCATACACACAGGTGCCAGACATAGGAACATAGAAACATGACGGAAGAAAAAGACTACATGGCCTATCTAATTTGCCTTTCCATATCAACCACTACAATAGTCCCCTTTGTTCCTTTTGAGATACTCTGTGTTTATCCACTGAGAGACTATTCCATGCGTCTAATACTCTTTCCTTAAGAAATATTTCCGCATATTACTCCTGAGTCTATCCCCTTTCATCCTCATCCTATGTCCCCTCATAGCAGAGCTTGCTTTCAATCTAAAGAGGCTCTCTTCCTGTGCATTTGTGCATGGAGGTATTTAAACATCTTTATCGTATCTCCTCTATCTCGCATTTTCTCTAACGTATCATCACCATATTATGATCATTTAGTCTATCCTTATATGCTTTATAACAAAGACCGTTAACATTTTAGTAGTCAGCCCTCTGCACAGACTCCAACCTGTTCATATCCTTTTGAAGGTGTGGTCTCCAGAACTGCACACAATACTCCAAATGAGGTCACACCAAAGACTTATACAGAAGCACTATCACCTCCTTTTTCCTGCTGACCATTCCTCTCCGTATGCACCCAAGCATCCTTCTAGCTTTTGCCGTCACCTTTTCTACTTGTTTAGCTACTTTAAGATTGTCAGACACAATCAAGCCCAGGTCCTGCTCTTCTTTTGTGGAAAGAAGTTCTTCACCCCCTACACTGTACCGTTCCCTTGGATTATTGTAGCCCAAATACATGACCCTGCATTTTTTAGCATTATGTTTATGTTTAATTTCTTGATATACCGCTCAGGCCAAAGCATCAGAGCGGTTTACAATACAATATAAATTTTAAGAAAATACGAAAAGAACGCCATATATGAGATAGGACAGAGTGAGAGATACAGTGATAGATAAAAGAATAGAAGAGACAAGAAGGAAGGAGAACAGCAAGTTATAGCCATGATATAACAGCATGAGAGTTAAGCCCAAAGTCATGAAATAGATTTTACTCACACGCCACGGCTCCACGCCTAAGGGCCACGCCAAAGGGCCCTCTGGCGAGGCCCTCAGGCGCGGGCGCGCCTCAGGAGCGGCGGTATTTGAGCCGTTGGAGAGGGCTGCTGAGGGCTGCTGATTGGCAGGTGCAGGAGGTGAGGAGGAGCTCCCGCTCACTCCCTCCGATGAAGTGTGCTGCCCCTCGATCTGTTCAAGCGCCTCAAGAGCGGCGGTATTTGAGCCGTTGGAGAGGGCTGCTTAGGGCTGCTGATTGGCATTAAAGCTTAGCTAGATCCCTCCTCATGTTATCTACTCCTTCCTGGGTGTCTACTCTATTGCAGATTTTGGTATCATCCTCAAAGAGGCAAACCTTACCTGACAGACCTTCCACAATATCACTAAAAAAAGATGTTAAAAAGAATCGGACCAAGGACAGATCCCTGTGGCACACCACTGGTAACCTCCTTCTCCTCAGAGTGAGTTCCCTTTACCTCTACCCTTTGTCATCTCGCACTCAACCAATTTCTAACCCAATAAGTAACTTTAGGGTCCATCCCAAGGGTTCTAAGTTTGTTTATAAGTCTCTTGTGCGGAACGGTGTCAAAAGCTTTACTGAAATCCAAGTACACCACATCTAGTACTCTCCCTCAGTCCAACTCTCTTGTCACCCTGTCAAAGAAATCAATCAGATTTGTCTGACAAGACCTGCCTCTGCTGAATCCATGCTGCCACTGATCCTGTAATCCATTGGACTCCAGAAACCTCACTATTTGCTCTTTCAGCAGCGTTTCCAATAATTTACCCACCACAGAGGTTAGACTAACCAGCCTGTAGTTTTTAAGCACATCCTTGCTTCCACATTTGTGTAAAAGGACCACGTGTGCCTCTATCCAGTCCTCTGACACCACTCCTGACTCCAAAAAGGCATTGAAAATGTCAGTCAATGTAGCTGCCAGAATGTCCCCAAGTTTCTTCAGCATTCTCAGATGTATCCCATCCGGTCCCATCGCTTTGTCTACTTTCAGTTTAGCTAGTTCCTCACAAATACAGTCTTCTGGAAATCATTTGCGATCCCCGACACTTCTGTTCCTATTTGTGGGTGTTTTCTGAGGTTCTGCTCTTGGCCCTTCATCTATGAACACAGAACACAAATACTTGTTAAGCAAGTCCACTTTATTCTCATCAGTGTCTACATATTCCGCCCCTTCACTCTTGAGTCTGACAATATCACTTTTGCCCTTCCTCCTCTCACTAACATATCTGAAAAATGTCTTATTCCCTGTAATGGGGAAGATCCATCCTGGGCCTTGAAAACACAGGATTCTGTGAGAACTAGGTCAGAATCTGACAGGCAGGCAAACCACATGATCAATAGTTGTCAGGAGCAACGTAAACAGACCCAGCCACGAGGTCTGCAACCCCGCCCAACTAGCAAGCAATCCTTAGCTCCTGAAGCAAATAGTTTTCACCTGAGTTGGGGAAGTGCTAATCAGCACTATAAGAAACACTCAGTAGAGGTAGAAAAGGGAGAAAGAAGAAACAGGAAGGAACTCAGAGAGAGATCCAGCGACAGACCCAGAGAGAGAGCGAGAAACAGCTGTGAGAGTCAGTTTGCTGTGACGCAGTTTGGAGCTCAGAGGCAACGTGCTTTGCAGAGTGAATGGAAGCCTGAGAGAGTGGAACCGTATGTATCTGAGAATTGTGACCCTGGAAGTGATTCTGAACCAGACTTAAGGAAACTTACTGGCAGCAGAAATACCTTGAGAGTTAATGCTCAGAAGCCTCGTGGGAAAAGTCCAAGGCTGGTGCCGTGCTGGGAAGGCCACCAGAAGGATTTAACAGGAGAGCTAGCGTGGGAGCATTTACAAGCCCCTGAGAGGGAGAGGTATTGTGTAGAAGATATCTGCATGTCAGAAGAAAAAGAGTTTGAAAAGCCTAAACCTCAGAGAAAGCTTCCAAGGGCAAAACCCTTTGCTAATAGGGTAGAGCAGTTCCATTATCCTCAACCAAAACCTGAAGGTAGGGCAAGCAAATACTTTAAAGGGAAAAGTTCTTATAAAAAGTTATATGCTGAAAATCCTGGAAGGTGGGTCTCTCCTCTCTCACACTCTGATATATATGGTAACAGTAATTCTTACCTTAGAGAGGGCTGGCTGGATAAGCCCCGTGAAGATACATTAGAAGGAGGTTTACAAACGTTGTGCAATAAAGAAAACGTTTGTCCAGCTGAAAGTCAGCAGGAGCCTATGATACTTGATTCTGCTAGTGAGGATTCATTTGGTGATCCAATGGATTGTACGCTAACCATTTCAGACAAAATTACTTCTTTGTGTTAAGCCAGCGTTTGTGCATTGCTTAAGGCTAGCTGTAAAGATCACAAGATTTGCTGTTCTTTTGCAAAGGAACTGTATGCTGAGAATATTGTTTCCTGTGGATATAATTTGAGTAAGAAGCAAAAAGAAGCTGTCTTTCATTTTCCTTTATCACATGCCAGAGTGTATGGCTTTATTGTCCTAAGTTTGTTGTGTTGTATATTTGAAAATCCAACCCCGGGAGGGGAAATAAAATCCTATCTTGTACCTGACCCATTCGTGTCCACAACTACTCCTTCATCGAAAGGGTCATCAGGCGGACAGACCCGCTCCCCCTAGGCAGCGGACTGGCCACTGCCTGACATAATTGGCGTAATCTCTAGGATTTTTTCAAAAAAAAAAAAAAACACACTACAAGGACATTGTTAAAGGATATAACTTGCTGGAAAAGAAAAGAGAAAAAAGGAGTTCGGCTATCCTGAACAGAGGAAAAAAAAAAAACCCCCGGACCGGATTTCCAACAATCCTGATCTGGAAGGAGTCAAAGCAAAACCTTTCTCAACGCAAGATCCTACACCGTGCTCAGGTAATAGTAGGTGGGCACGGGGGTGGCTAGGATTGGTGAGAAAGAGGGAAGCAGTTGTACCCTAGGAAGCAAGCAGAAAAGAAAAGTCTGTGCCGCACTTGGTGGGCCCTGTTTTTTCTCTATCTTTGCAGGCACACGACAAAGTTTCGGAGATGGATCCCTAGGAGGTTAAGAGCTGGATGGAACCTCAATGGAAATCCCAGAGCGAGTTGGCCAGGCTCATTCAAGAACGGACTGTGGCAGCGATGACCGCACAACAGCAGCCGCTTCTTGAGCTCTTGGAGACTCTGATCAAGAAGACCTATGCAACCGCAGAAGCTATTCCCTCAGTATCAAAGGGGGGTAGGATTGCCTGATTGCAGTGCATTAGCACTGGGACAGTTAAAGTCTCACGATAATTTTGATGATTTTTCTGACGCCTTCGAGCGTATAGCAGAGGTGGCTAAATGGCCGATAGACCAATGGGCCATTAGGTTCGCTATGTCTCTGTCTGGAGAGGCATTAGCGGCCTACAAGACAATGCCCGTGGATCTATCGTCCAGTTATCCTGATGTAAAACTGGCTATAAGAGATAGATTGGGTTTGACTCCCATGCATTACAAGCATCTTTTCAGAGAGGCTAAGCCTATGGCTAAGGAAACGCCTAAGGCTTTATTGCAAAGATTGAGGGGACTGGCAACAAAATAGCTTGCTCCCGAAAGGGCGACGGTGGATTCAATAATGGACACCATCATCCTGGAGCAATATTTTGAAGTCGTACCTCCTGAAATCAAGGCTTTCTTAATCCTCCAAAAATGCCATTCTACTAAGGAAGCGGCCGACCTCACCGAGTGTTATTTTGAGGCGGAGTTGGCCGGGACCTCTAGAGGTAATGTTTTAAAAGTGGCAGGCGTTGATAAAATGTGGAGATTAAAAAAGACCTTTAATGAAGATGTAACTGGTGAAAATGTGAGAAAATATGTTTCCAGAAAATGTTATAATTGTGGCCAGCTTGGACATCTACGCAGAGAGTGTAGAGAGCGAACTGCCCTAGTGTCAGGAGGAGAGAAACACTTGGGGGAGGGATTTCTGCTTAAAGTCCAGATAGAAGGTGTAGAAGCTTTGGCGCTCCTGGACTCCAGAGCAGACCAAAGCATGGTCTCCCAAAAGATGTGGCAGACCATCACGGCCCATAACCCATCCGCCCTGAGCCAAGCAAAGGAGCGAGTGAAAGTGAGATGCGTGCATGGAACATCCTCATATTACCCGCTATACAGAGTGTCTGTGGAAGGAGTAGGTACTGATGAAAAAGTGCAGGTAGCAGTAGTCCCACGACTCCCTTATGAGATTGTCTTAGGACGTGATTGGTCTCCATTTCACAAGGGATTAAGAAGAGGTTTGAGCGGGAAAACAGGCCTGATTTCTACCAGATCCCAGGTCAAGCCTTCAGGAACAGGGGTTAGTTCAGTAGATGAGCCAATCGAAGCACCTGAGGATGAGGAAGAAGCCCTAGAAGGTGAGAATGGTTTGGGAGAGGAGGTACCCGATATACTTCCCTCTAATGATGGTTTGATTAATGTCCCCTCTAAGGATAGGAAAGGAAAAGCCGAGAGACGTCGCGAGAGAAGGTGTAGGTCCCAAGGGAGAGCAAAGCTGGAAGCAGGGGAAGGGTTACCCTGGGTCCCAGCGGAGCTTGTTCGGAAATTCCCTTCCTTCCCTAAAGAGCAGAAAGCTGATCCTGCTTTAAAAAGAGCATTTGAGTATGCTCAGGAAAATAGGACCATCTTGCCCAGGTTCTTTTTAGAGGGAGAATTATTGTACAGGGAGAACACAGACCCACGTACAGGAACTGTAAGGAAACAGTTGGTGGTGCCAACTACTTTTAAGGCAGTAGTTATGCGATTGGCCCTCGACCATCCCGTAGGCAGCCACAAAGGTATACAGGGGATGTTGGACCAGATCTTGGCCCGTTTTTACTGGCCAGGGGTCTTTAAGGAGACGGCCCGTTATTGTGAGTCCTGTCCCGCATGCCAGAGGGTCACTGCTACAAAACCCAAACCTGTACCGATGATACCCACACCCACTATTTCAACACCGGTTCGTCGCCTGGCGATGGATATAGTAGGACCCCTGATTAGGACGCCAAGGGGCTTCCAATACATATTGGTAATTATAGATCAGGCAACTCGATTTCCATGGGCCATCCCACTGCGTAACATCTCGGCAAAGACAATATCCTTTGAGCTTATAAAGTTGTTTTGTGAAATTGGATTTCCCCAGGAAATTCTGATGGATCAGGGGAGTAATTTCACATCAAAACACTTAGCTATGGTATGGGATGCTTTTGGGGTATGGCATATCCGGACCTCCGCTTATCACCCTCAGTCCAACGGACTGGTGGAGAGGATGAACCAGTCGATTAAGCAGATGTTGCGGCGTGGCCTAGAGGGAAAGATGGCTGAATGGGATAATTTACTCCCATTTGTCCTATATGCATGCCGAGAGCGCAGGCAAGCATCTTTAGGGGCATCGCCCTATGAACTTTTATTTGGTCGGGCTCCGAGGGGGATTTTAGATATCCTACGGGAGCAATGGGTCGAACCAGAAGCAGAAGAGATAGGGGTACCCCAGTTTCTCAGGGATCTTAGGAGCCGCCTAGAGAGAACCTCCCAAGTGCCATAGAAAATTTGCAGGCTAGCCAGTGCCGGCAAAAGCATTACTACGACCGGGGAACCAAAACACGGCAGTTAGCGGTAGGGGATAAGGTATTAATCCTAGTGGCAGATGCCGGGCCAAAATTTGAATCTAGGTGGAAAGGACCCTGTACAGTTGTGGAAAAAGTAGGTCCCGTCTCCTATAGGGTGGAGAACGAGAAGGGGCATCGACAAGTGTACGACCTTAACTTATTAAAACCTTGGCAAGACAGATCAGCAACAGCAAGGCTGGTCAAGGTAGAGGAACGTTTGGCCAATCAGCTTAAGATTACGTGCTGTCAGACTAATGGGTCAGTAGCCCGTAATATCTTAAGGGGGGGGATATGTAATGGGGAAGATCCATCGTGGGCCTTGAAAACACAGGATTCTGTGAGAAATAGGTCAGAATCTGACAGGCAGGCAAACCACATGATCAATAGTTGTCAGGAGCAACGTAAACAGACCCAGCCACAAGGTCTGCAACCCCGCCCAACTAGCAAGCAATCCTTAGCTCCTGAAGCAAATAGTTTTCACCTGAGTTGGGGAAGTGCTAATCAGCACTATAAGAAACACTCAGTAGAGGTAGAAAAGGGAGAAAGAAGAAACAGGAAGGAACTCAGAGAGAGATCCAGCGACAGACCCAGAGAGAGAGCGAGAAACAGCTGTGAGAGTCAGTTTGCTGTGACGCAGTTTGGAGCTCAGAGGCAACGTGCTTTGCAGAGTGAATGGAAGCCTGAGAGAGTGGAACCGTATGTATCTGAGAATTGTGACCCTGGAAGTGATTCTGAACCAGACTTAAGGAAACTTACTGGCAGCAGAAATACCTTGAGAGTTAATGCTCAGAAGCCTCGTGGGAAAAGTCCAAGGCTGGTGCCGTGCTGGGAAGGCCACCAGAAGGATTTAACAGGAGAGCTAGCGTGGGAGCATTTACAAGCCCCTGAGAGGGAGAGGTATTGTGTAGAAGATATCTGCATGTCAGAAGAAGAGCTTGAAAAGCCTAAACCTCAGAGAAAGCTTCCAAGGGCAAAACCCTTTGCTAACAGGGTAGAGCAGTTCCATTATCCTCAACCAAAACCTGAAGGTAGGACAAGCAAATACTTTAAAGGGAAAAGTTCTTATAAAAAGTTATATGCTGAAAATCCTGGAAGGTGGGTCTCTCCTCTCTCACACTCTGATATATATGGTAACAGTAATTCTTACCTTAGAGAGGGCTGGCTGGATAAGCCCCGTGAAGATACATTAGAAGGAGGTTTACAAACGTTGTGCAATAAAGAAAACGTTTGTCCAGCTGAAAGTCAGCAGGAGCCTATGATACTTGATTCTGCTAGTGAGGATTCATTTGGTGATCCAATGGATTGTACGCTAACCATTTCAGACAAAATTACTTCTTTGTGTTAAGCCAGTGTTTGTGCATTGCATAAGGCAAGCTGTAAAGATCACAAGATTTGCTGTTCATTTGCAAAGGAACTGTATGCTGAGAATATTGTTTCCTGTGGATATAATTTGAGTAAGAAGCAAGAAGAAGCTGTCTTTCATTTTCCTTTATCACATGCCAGAGTGTATGGCTTTATTGTCCTAAGTTTGTTGTGTTGTATATTTGAAAATCCAACCCCGGGAGGGGAAATAAAATCCTATCTTGTACCTGACCCATTCGTGTCCACAACTACTCCTTCATCGAAAGGGTCATCAGGCGGACAGACCCGCTCCCCCTAGACGGCGGACTGGCCACTGCCTGACATCCCACATTTTATTGCATTGGCTATTTCTTCTTCTTTTTGTATCTTTGCTTTTCTGACTACTTTGCTAGTTTCTCTACGTTTTTCCAAATATAAATGCCTGTCTTCCTCTTTCTATGATCTCTTGTAGTTCATAAGGGCTTCCGCCTTTTTCTTCATTTTTTCAGCTACTTCTTTTGAGAACCATAGTGGCCTTCTTTTCCTTTAACCTTTATTTACTTTTCTAACAAAAAGGTTGGTTGCCCTTAAAATATCCCTTTCAGTTTTGCCCACAGTTTTTCTAAATCCCCCAGCTGTTCCCATCCTGCTAATGATTCATTGAGGTATTGGCCCTTCTTAGCAAAGTTAGTTTTCCTAAAGTCTAAGACCCTCATTTTTGAATGGATTTTATCATCTGGTGATCATTGGATGTGAGATGATCTCCCACTATAACATCAGAAACACTTTCACCATTGGTAAGCACCAAGTCCAGTATGGCCCCTTCACATGTGGGTTCTGTTACCAGTTGCCTGAATAGTTCTCCCTTTAGAGGATTCAGGATCTCCTTACTTCTAGATGACACTGCAGCAGGGATGTGCCAATCAACATCCAGCATATTGAAATCACCTATCAGTATCATTTCCCCTTTCCTGGCAATGCTGCATATGTCTTCTATTAAATCTCTGTCCATTTCTTCTCCCTGTGAGCGGGGGGAGAGGGTCTGTATATCATGCCAATGCAAATGGATTTCTTTCCCTCTTTCTAGTTTAACCCACAGTGCCTCCTCTCTCTCTTTTAAGCCCAGTAATTCTATAGCTTCAATATTATTTTTATATAGTATTATTATATTATTTTTATATTTTATATAGTGCCACTCCTCCTCCCCTTCTTCCTACCTTATCCTTCCTGAATAAAGTATAGCCTAGTTTAATTATATCCCAATCATGGTTGTCCATGAACCATGTCTCCGTAACTGCCACTAAATCCAAGTCAGCCTCTTCCATTAAAGCCTAAACATCTGGGATCTTATTTCCCATGCTACAGGCATTTATACACACTGCTTACCAGATGTTGCCCCTTTTACCCATTGCTATAGAGGTATTTAATGTTTCACTTACCTGGGGTTTTCACATACCAGGTGGCTTTCGTCACCCATCCCCAACATATCTAGTTTAAAGCCCTCTTCAGTAGGTTAGCCAGTCTGCTACTGAAGACACACCGACCCTTCTTGGACAGATGGATGCCATCTCTGCTCTGCATCCCTTGGAACATTATCTCATGGTCCAGGAAACCAAAATGCTCTCAATGACACCATCCACGTAGCCATGCATTTATCTCCAGGATGCAAGCTTCTCTGCCTTGGCTTTTATGCTCAACAGGGAGGATTGAAGAGAGCACCACCAGCATACCTGTCTGCTTCACCCTCTGTCCCAGAGCCATGAAGTCACTTTTGATATGCTCAGAGGGATACCTGGCAGTATCATTTGTGCTGACATGAATAAGCAACATAGGGTAATAGTCTGAAGGCTTGATGAGTCTCGGCAAACTCACTGTAACATATCAGATTTTGGCACCTGGAAGACAGCAGACCTCTCTGGGCATCAAGAAGAGAGTTATCAATCACCATTACCCTTTGCTTCCTCATGGTGACTGATTCTTCAACTTTGGGATGCTCAAGCTGTGGTTTCTCCCTTTCCTGGGATGCTTTCACTTCTTCCATTTCCAGGGCTGCATACTGGTTCTTCAGTTCAAGGTCTGGAGGAATTGGATTGGTGATTCCGCAAGCCCTGGTGACTCATGTCCAACTTTCGTAATTTTGTAGGCTCCCATCTTCATCTCTGCTGGAAAACTTGGATGTTTCAAGAAGCATCTCATCATTGTACTTCTCACTGTCTTGAATGCTTCTCAGCCTCACCACCTCTTCTCCGAGCTCCTTCACTTGTTTTCTGAGAGCTTCAGCATGCAAACATCCTGCACATGGAACCAGAGCTTCAACTGGACAGAGGCAGAAGTTGTAACAGGGGCAATAGCTTTGGCAATACAATTTTTCCCAGCCACTGTTCAGTTGGAGGAGCTTTGGTACCTGTTGAAGTAAAAGAGAGAGACCTACCAAAGGTCCTGCCTGTTCCTCAGCTGTCCTTCAAGAGAAAAAGCGGGATGTCTATGTAGATGCCCCTATCAATGTCCATATCGAGCATGTCTATGTTTGTGAAATCATGTCTGCACCTGGAGTTAGACATCAAAGATTGCACTTGGATGACCCTTCTAAAATTCCTCTCTTGATGCAGATGACTGTGCACATAGGTCTGGTTTGCTTCCCTTGTTTAGCAATGACTTTTTAATGTACAGCTTATTTGCATACCGTTAGCTTACAGTATCACTGTACAAAAAGTCTGCATTAAACTTGCATTAGAGACCCTGCACTAAAGCTTTAGGACAAGGCTCCAGGGGAGGTTTCTTCATTGAGCTGACTGTGTTTATCACAAGGTTTTCCTTTCACAAGTTTTATACCTTTTTTATCAAGCTGCAGGGAAATTAAAGCCTTGGACAAAATAATGCAAAAAGGTTTGACATCTTTAAGGCAGTAGTCCATAAATTATGAGCTGTGGGCCAAATGCTACTCTTGAAGCAAGATTTTCTGGCCCTCTAAACTTTTCCTTCCCTAGACTTGAACCAGCCTCCAAAGTAAGTTATTTTGCCCGTGCACATTATCCTGCTTTCTCCCCTTCCACCCTGCAGCTCAGGAATTTCAGCCAGCAGACAGTGAGCAAGTCAGCCTTAGTCTCAGTCTCAATGGTTCTTCCTCTCTCTCTTCCTCCTTGCCAAGATATTCTCCTCCTAAGGTCCTCCTCCTCCTCCTTCTCTCTGTTAGAAAAGTGGCGATCACCCCAAAATTAATGAGTGAATACTAGACTGGGATTAGCCACTGGCCTAGGATTGCTGAACATACCAAAGGTGAATCTTCTCAACTGCCTCCATTCCCTATGATGACAGCTTAATCCTGTCTTGCACCTGTTACAAGCTGGGCACCATAGCTGCTGGCATTGTTGTCTCCTTATTCCAGGGCTGCAGGATCAAGAGGTATGTGTGTGTGTACAGGTGTCTCCTGCCCTCATTAATGCAGAATGGGGAGATAATGGTGGGGATGCTCTGCTTCTGGGCTTCGGGATTGGAGGTGGGGTAGGAAGTGCAGGTGAGAGAGAGACGTAAGAGGAGATAAGAAGGAGGGGAGGGGAGGGGATGGGAAGAGAAGAAGGTGAGAGTAGAATGAGAGAAGGGACAGGTAAAGGAAAGGAGTGAGGAGAGTGGATAAGGGAGGGGTGAGTATGGGGGTGAACAAAAGAGAATACAACACATATACACCCCTTCTGCTATCAACTCACCTCCCATTCTTCCAAGGGAAGATGCTGGGGAAAAAGGGGGAACAGGGGGTAAAGGTAACTGCCAAACCCATGGGAATCCTGTACCTCTTATCCCTCTTTCCCCAGAATCTGAAATCAGAGAGCTCCCCCCCCTCAATTCAGCAAAATACCATTACTTCTACTATTGATCATTTGTATAGTGCTACAAGGCATATGCAGTGCTGTACAGATATATGTAAAAGATGGTCCATGCTCATCAGAGCTTACAATCTGGTCAAGATAGACAACACAACAGCTAGAGACAAGGATATGTCTAGAGGAAAACACATAGCTGGAGAGCAGGAGGCTGAGTGGATCAGGATCCAAAAGTGGCCTCAAAGAGGTGAGTTTTCAGCCTAGACTTGAAAAGGGCCAGAGATGAAGCCTGATGTACAGACTCAGGTAGTTTATTCCAGGCATAAGGCGCAGCAAGATGGAAGGCTTGAAATCTGGAGTTGGCAGTAGAAAAGAAGGGCACAGATAGAAGTGATCTGCCAGAAGCGCAGCACTCCTGAGGAGGGGTGTAGGGAGAAATAAGAGAGGAAAGATAGGGAGGAGTAGCAGAATGAGTGCACTTATAGGTCAGCAGGAGAAGTTTGAACTGGATATGGAAAAGGATAGATAGCCAATGGGGTAACTTGAGAAGAGGAGTTATATGAGCATAACAAGGCTGGCGGAAGATTAGCCATGCTGCTCAGTTTTAACACATTGAAGGAGAGAGAGATGATTCAGAGGGAGACTAGCAAGAAGGAGGTTGCAATATTCTGGATGGGTGATGACTAAAGAGTGGATAAATGTCTTAGTAGTATGTTCAGAAAGGAAGGGGGAATTTTGCTGATGTTATAAAGAAAACGACAAGTTTTAGCTATCAGTTGGATGTGTATGGAGAAGGAGAGGGAGGAGTCAAAAACGACCCCAAAGTTGTGAGCCGAGAAACAGGGAAGAGTAGAGAGTTATCCACAGAGACTAGGAGAGGAGGGTTTAGGTGGAAAGATAAGAAGCTCAGTTTTGGCCATGTTCAATTTCAAATGGCAGTGAGACATCCAGACAACAATGTCAGATAGACAGTCAGAAGTCCAGGCCTGGTCTGCCGGAGAGGTTTCAGGTGCAGAGAAGTAGATCTGAAAGTCATCAGTGTAAAGATAGTACTGAAAACCATGGGGGGAGATGAGTGGACCAAGGGATTGGATATAGAGAGAGAAAAGGAGTGGTCCCAAGACATGCCCTTGGGGTACACCAGCTGAGAGTGGGATAGCAGTAGAGGAGGATCCACCAGAACAAACACTAAACGTGTGGTGGGAGGGATAAGAAGAGAAACAGGATAGCACAGAGCCCTTAAAACCAAGCAAGGGCAAAGTTTCAAGGAGAAGGTGGTAATCAACAGTGTCAAAAGCAGCAGAAAGGTCAAGCAGAATGAGGATCAAGTAAAGCCCTTGGATTTGGCCAGGAATAAGTCATTGGAGACTTTAGCAAGAATCTTTTCAATAGAATGTAAAGAATGAAAACTAGATTGAAATGGATCCAGAAGGGCTTGAGAGGAGAGAAAGTCAAGGCAATGGCAGTGAACCGCACATTGAAGTAGTTTAGAAATGGATGGGAAGAGGGAGACGGATCGATAATTAGGATAGGTAGAGTCTAATGAGGGTTTCTTGAGGAGAGGTGTATCCACAGCATGCTTCATCTCTGGAAGGGGCGGTATAGAAAACCTGCTTAAATAAATGCTTGAAGACTGCAGGAACAGTTGCAGTGGAAAGCAAAAGACTGAGAATATGACAGATGGAAGGGATCACAGTAGAGGACATGGAGCTTGGGGGATGAGTGGGAATACGATCACAGGAGCAGGTGGTGAGTTTGGAAGAGGAAAGAAGATATGTGGTTTCCTCCTCAGAGATCTTTAAAAATGAAGAAAGGATGGCAGCGGTTGAGGGGAGGAGTTAGGAATGAAAAGAGCGAAGAGGGGATAAAGCTGACCTTGTAGGGAAATAGAGTACAATCTTGTGGACTTTGTCATAGAAATAGTCAGCCAAAGTTTGGGCAGAAAGGGAAGGAAAGATCAAAGGTGGAGACACCTTGAAGAGAGGGTTGAGAGCTGTAAAGAGATGGTGGGGGTCAGAGGCAAGAGAATTAGTCAGGTGGGCATAGTAGTCTTGTTTGGCGAGTGCTATGGCTGACTGGTGTAGAAAGTCCACAAGGGGGTGTTCTTGGTGATTTGAAATGTCCTGTGTGCCTCTTCCTGTGAAATACTTGAGGACCCTGGTTTTAAAGTGAAAGCAACAACACTAGCCACAACTCAATTCATAGCAAATCTAAGTAAACTTCATCACTGCTAGCAACTTTGTACCTCTGGGTCCTTGCACATCTTCAGGCCCAGACTCTTTTCCCTGTTACTCATTCCATATCATTCCAGGTTACCTCCAATCTGTTTTCTTATAGCCCAATGCCCACCATTCTTTGCTGTATATAAGTTCCTTTCTACATAAGTTCCACTTTGTTTTCATCATGCCAATAATCTTGTACTTGTTTAATGTAACAGTTATTGTTTCACCTCAAATGTTATACTGTATAAGTTTCATATTTAATGTAAACTGCTTTGATTGAAAGATAAGGTGGTATAAAAAAACCTGTTAAATAAATAAATGAATAAATAATCTGGGGCAAAAGACGCCTTGATCCAAATTCTGCCTTTCCACTCTGCCAAAGGTCACTGGACATTGTATCTCAGCATTGGCTCTCCTTTGTCCTCCTCCTTCTTTCCTGCAATAGTCTGTGTGGGTCAGCCCCATGGAGGGCTGGTGTTTTAGGATCCCAAATCCTCTGCTCATGCTCCCCCTGGGATATCTTTCCAGCTCAGGCACACAGGGATTCCCCTCTTGCTCAGATTTGAAGCAGCAGATTGCTACTTTCTTCTCCATCAGACATGCTGACAAATAAAACTGATCTTCTCCACCAGATGAAATCTTGCTTGCTGGGCCCTAAAAAATTATCTTAGGGTCCAGCAATCAGAAACTCATCTGGTGGAGAAGACTGACTTTATTTATCATCCTGTTTTAGGAGGAAGAGGTCTCATAAGGAAGATCAAAAGGAAGCGGTTTTGAATGTATTACATTAAATATTTCAGTGATTTGGATTTGCTTGCCTTTCTTGAATGAGTACGAAAAAATGAATGATGGACATGAAAACGGCTAGCCTCCAGCTATGGAGACAAAAAGTAACAAAGCTGCAAAACCACAAAAGAACTTTATATTCTACTTACATCTTGGCTCATCCATGGTAGCCATGGGTCAGTCAGGATACTTTTCCAAGAACTGCCTTTTCAGACACACATCTTGTCAACACCAATTATCTTTTCTGCTTTCCTGAAAATAAGTATTCTCTGAATAAGAAAATAATTTATTTTCTTTCTGCCTTCCTTGATTCTTTCATTCCTACATCCCTTTATTCTTTCACAGCCTCAAAGCCTCACCAAGTACCATAGTCACCATTCCAGTTCATGACTCGTAGTATACTTCTACTGTGCTCGGCCTTTGGTTAGATTAATTTAGTTTTACTTCTTGCTATACGTTAGCTGTAAGATTTACCATTAATATGTGTGCAGCACTGATGCTCCTAATTACAATATTCTATGTTTTATTTTTGTGCCCTTAAGCCCTGCATGTGAAGCTTGGAGATTCTTGACACTTACGTGAGTGGTGAGACCTCTGGGGGTTCTAATATTTTTGTCCTCTGTAGAATCTAAGATAGAAGCCAAAGAGTGACCACATTTTTGCTGAGAATTGAAAATTGTAACTTACTTTCCAACTCCAACATTTTTTGTCTACAATAATAATCACTTGGAGGACACACAGCTAACCTGGGGTCATGACCCTAAGAGAATTAGAGAGAATGACGAGGTTATGATCACCTGAGATACTTCCATTCCAACAAATAAAAAACTGGATGCAAGGAAACCAGACATAGTGGTATAAGAGAAGAACACCAGAATGGCATTCATAGAGGCATCAGTCCTAAGCAAATATTCTGTGAATTGCGTTGAGAGATCTTCAAATATTAAGAAATGCAGTCAGAGACCAAGAAAATGTTGCAGAAAGATACAGTTATTTTCCATCATTTTGGGTGCCACAGGCTTGATTAAGAAGAATTTCCAAGCACACCTTACCCATACATGTTATATCTTATGAACTCCAGAAGGAGGCTTTCTCTTCGGCACAATGCAAGTACTATGCCGAACATTAGCAGTAAATTTGAGAGAACTGAGATAATACTCCACATAACCTGGCTTAGAAGTAAGGTTCATGGCTGTCATGGTATGCATAAAACTAACCCATTGCCCCAAAAGGATATGAAATCCCAATCCTTTGGGAAAGGCTCACCAATCACTCTGGGAACAATTTTATAAGGAACCGCCTAGATTTAGGCAGCAAGAATGCACGCAAATATGAGTATTCTAATAATTTACATGCACAAGTGACCACTTACGCATGGAAATGACTATGTTTGCACTGTGCCCCATACTTTCACTTTGGGGGTGCACAGGGGTGGCGTTTCAGTAGAGCATGAACCCAGCACAAAGTTATGTGCATAAATTATAAATATAATTAATGCACCTTCTTTAGAAATCCAGGTTCAGCCTATTACACCAACTTTAGCTGGTCTAAGTGATTGCATCTTAAATTAATGTGCCATTTTGACTATTTATGCTAGCATGTTATTAAGGAAAGTAGGTGCCTACTTTCTTTATAAAATAGTGTTTAAGTAGGTGCCTACTTTCAGGAGTAAATCAGGCACCTTCTTATAAAATTACCTTCTACATGTAGATGTTTAGATGGGTTACTAATTCAAAACTTGTAGGAGGAATTCAAGAAAGAAGGGGGTCACTTATATCGCATAGCGGTAAGGACTTCAGCCTGGGGGTTATAGTCAGTACTCATGGTGATTCTATTCAATAATCTAAATTTCCCAGAGAGTGTAGTTTGGGAGGAATAATTTACTACTTTCAAATGTCACAGCAAAACTTCTATGGGTAGAGATCCTGCGTTTTCTTGATGTGCTCTATAAATAAACAGAGTTTGAACCACCATTAGATTCCGGTAATTGATTTCAGGGGAATGACCTTGGGTACCTCCAAAAACTATAAGTGGTCTGTGCTATTCACATACCCTAGTCTGGGGTCAAAATAGAGCGGTATATAAAACCAGTTAAATAAGTAAATAAATAAGACATAGTCCATCACAGAGGGGGTTCATCCTATCCAACAAATGAAAACACCCTGGGACTGGTCCACCGCAACATCTGTTCAACCACCTTAAGAACCCAGTAACCAGAGAGGCATTTGGAAGTCGCTCTCCAGCCACCAGATTCAGTATTTAGTAGTTATTTATCTTTTCTGCATAAAGATGCTATATCTAAACAGTAAAAGTAGCTCCCTGCTAGGCATTCCCATTTAAGAAGAAGGGGTGGGGATGATTGATCTAGGTTCCAATCCCCTCCTCACCTTGGAAAACCCAGTATGGATTATGACCAGGAGGCAAAGATAACCTCATTGAGGCCCTATGCATAATAAGTCTAAAAATAATCCTACTATTACTACTGCTACTACTACTAATCATTCCCTGTAAAATAGTTATCTCCAAGTTATAATGCCCTGTTCAATGTAATTTCAGTTTGTTCAATGTAAACCGCACTGATGCAGAATAGCGCGGTATATAAGAGAATGTAAATAAATAAAATAAAATAAATAAATAGTATAGCGCTACAAGGTGTACGCAGCGCTGTCAGTGACCCACAGTGTGTCAAAATAGTAACTCTGATTTACTGTAGAAAGTTGTTGCAATTCACAAATGGTTCATTCCATTTCTTCTATAACTCAATCCATAGCAGCCTTAAGTAAACGTCAACACTATTAGCCACAGGTTCAACAGTTTTGTGCCTCTGGGGCCTTGTATACTTTCAGGCCCTTTGTTAAATTGGAGCTGACTCCTTCCCTTGGTGCTCTGGACAAAAGACACTTGTTAGATTCAATTTCAGGATCCATACTGCTAAGGGTCATTGGAAACTGCAACTCTGTATCTGCATTGTTTCTCCTTTGACATTCTTCTTGATGTCTGTACTCTCTGGGGTCAATTTTGTGCTGGTGAATTAGGATCTCGAACTCCTCCACTTGCTTCTCTCCTTGGGAAATCTCTTCAGCTCGGGCACACAGGAATTTCCCTCTGTTGCCCAGACTGGAAATAGCAGAATGCTACCTCTTCTTCTTCATCATACCTCTCTCACTTAGCTCTGCTCTTGGAATGAGACCTAGACCTACGAAACATAGTCAACGTGTCCAGTTCCCACTCCCCTCTCCTTCTTTCTCCTCCTAAATTTCTACACAAACTCATGTGAGCCTCCCTTTAAACCCTGGGCTATACTGACTAGATCCCTCCACATGACCTCTCTACCAAGTTTCAAGAAATTTTCTTTTAACACACTATAGAATAATGATGGCGTGTTGACTCGGCAGAACATACAAACATACACGTGTGGCACACACACACAGAATGATACTTTGTGTCCTCATGGATAGAAATAAGCAATATAATTTGCAAAATCAAAGAAAAAAAACTTTTTAAAGAATTAGACCAGCAATTAAAGAAAACTGGCAAAAGCATAAATATAATGGGAAATATAGAGTTACTTCAGAAACCACAAAATAGATCAAATCCTGACTCATGAATGGTTAAGAAGGGCTGAATTTAAACCCAAAGACGAGAGATTGATAATTGCAGCATAGGACAGTGGACCACAGACAAGATGGTTCTTGACCAACATAGAAAAAACTGGTCAAAAAGACAAATGTAGATTTTATAGTTTTGAAGTGGAAAAGAGCACACATCTCATCTTGGGTATGCCGTGCTGACGTTAGAAAACTGTATAGAGAAAGGCACATGCACTGGAAGCTATATAAACACTGGCGTGCTGGGAAAACGCTGCAAGCCCGCCCTGGACGGAGTGGTGGAAAATGAAAACGTTGTGCTTATCTAGGGCATTCCTTCCTATTCCCACTGATAAAAAAAAAAGACTAAACAAAAGAAAAAAACCCAGACATTGTGCTAAAGGAGAAGAGCATTAGGAACTGCTTTTCTAGAAGTGTCTGCAAGAGTCTGCGCCAGGTAGAGAAAGAGAAGATCTTCAAGTACAAAACATATTCAATCTGAGACAAAGGAAATGCGGCAGAAAAATAAAGAAATCGTCCCAATTACTGGTTTCCACCGGCTTGATTAAAAAAACATTTCCAAGTGCATATTATTTGTAATTGTTTATTTATTTACTTGAAAAATCTTATATACAGTTGTGGTCAACATCATTGGCACCCTTGCAGTTCAACCCCTTAATGTCCAATATCTCCTAAACAAAAAGTGGCCAGTTAAATGACGTTGGACTATATATGTACATATATATTTGACACATAAAAGAATCAAATAAAACAAGACCAATTTATAAAGGAAATACTAGGAAGTAGTATAAAAATGTGGGCATTGCCAGGACATGATTATGAGGGAAAACCCTCTTGAAGCAAACCTTCCTTTTTATTCTTTTTTATGAGCTAGACCAACAGCTCAAAACCATTGAATCGTGAATATTCAAAACCAAGGGGAATTGTAACACGCAAGCCCCTCAGGTAAATCTTATAGCACAACATAAAAAATAGCAACACATTCTCAGATGTACGAATTGATGAAAATGAAAAACGCCATCTTAGCTTTCATTCAGATCCTTCAAGTGAGGTGTTATTACCACTTCTATGAGGCATACAAACAGAGTAGGCCCACTTCTCCGTCATGTTTCACTGCTCCTGTGATGATTTCCTGTCTCATGATGACATGGCACCACAGCTCCATTGAAGAGCCTTGACTGAGTTAGCTGACGTCAATCCTGCACGTGCAGGCTGGACTGAATCACAGTTCCGGCCTGCACATGCAGGACTATTCGCGATTTTGATCCCATGGGGCTAGACGTGCCCCGCAGGATCAGAATCGCGATCCCCTCTGTACGTCCAGTTCAGACTAGACATACAAAGAGGATTGACGTCCGGGACAGAATCAGGTCCCAAGTGTATGGAAACATTTTGCTTGGTCTAGAAGAGACTAAATGTTGCCAGCAGTTTCTGCCTTTCCTTCTCTTTTAGAAGTTGCATTTGTGTACGAGTGGGTATGTAAGCTAAGCAAGGGGCCTCATAATTACGCTCTTTCAGATAGTAATTTAGGAACTTTTAACTTAATGGCATCACTGAGCAGTATCTTACTGTCACAAGATGTAAAAATGGAAACAGGACTTCACAAGTCAAAGAACGTTGATTTTGAATCCTTTTTTTCATTTCCTTTTTTTTGTAATTTTCATCAATATTATTATGAATAAAAGTGGTGTACAATCCAATATAAGCTCAACAGATAAGGGAAAAATAACAAAACAATCTCTGATACATACAGAAATCAAAGCCACATTTGCAAATCTAAAACAAATTAAAATTCTGTGGGAACAAGTATCAGTATATTCAAAGAAAAAAGGCTTAAATAATAATGATATAATTATAATCAAGCTGTTACACACTGATCTGTCTGGAGCAAACCTTTTTTAGCTAAATATCAGTATCTTCAAGCATGGATTCCTGTAACTGAGAAAACAAAAATGTTGAGAGCTGTTTGAGTACAAAAAACACAAAGGGGGCCTTTTACCAAAGGGTGCTAGCTGACAGCAGGTGTCCGGTGTGCGCTAAAAGCGCGCCTTGGACACACATTGCCAGCTAGAATAAAGCCGTGACTGTTAGCATGGGCGGGTTCCCGTGTAAGGGACGCTAATTTTATTTATTTATTTATTTACAGTCTCTTATATACCGCACTATTCAACATCAGCGCGGTTCACATGGAACAAAATGCTCAGTACATTTAACACGTATGAGTTTACAGGTAACAGGGTATAAATAACTTGGATAACCGGGGTAACTATTTACAAAACATACTACATGGATGGGCTGGGGGCAGAGAGTGGGCATGGTGAGCTCTGCAGTTAGCACAGGGTACACACCTTACACTAACTGCAGCCCACACAGTTAGCTTTGGCTCACCTTACGCCATCTTAATAGATTGCGCTAAGTGCACCCATGCTAATGTGGCAGGTTTTAGGGAACAGAAAGCCAAGTTAACAGCCGGAAAATGCTGTCCACATCCCCGACAGTTAACGCAATGGTGTTGTACATAACACACCATGGTTTTGGTGCTATTGGCACATTAGTTGCAACTCCTTAATGCCCCTTATTAAAAGACCATCAAAACACTTTTGTTGATAAATAATAATACATTTACAAGGAAAGCATAAAAAATAAACAGTATCTATAGCCATAACCGTCGACTTCAACAAAAATGGTTGCAAACTCCAAACTCTGGGGCACCAACAAAGAAGAAATATTTGGTAGAGTTAGGGTGCTCAGACTTCTCTTCATGCGAATCTTTATTAAATGAAAAATGAAACTGGACTGGATTTTTTATCCAAGGATTCTGTTAAACATTAATGGGCAATTTTCAGACAGCTTCATGTCAGAAATGTGCACTTACTTTTTCTCCCCGATTTCCCTGCGCCCAGTCTCTGCCCTATCTTGAGGACTGCAAACTCACCAGCGTGGTTCAAAATAGCCCCATTTAAACAACACAAAACTGTATGTCTCTGACCTAAAACCCATCCCCATAGCCTTTCAGATTCCAAGACTTCTACTAAACATCTCAGCAAGTGTGAATCTGATGAGCAGGTACTTGTACAGCAAAGCTGAGAGATTTACAGCACAAATCTGGAAACAGAGGCCAATTCAGATTGGGTGCCATGCGGACGTCCAAAAATTAGATGTGCCCCAAAGACATCCGGCTCTGCAACCATGGGAGCTATATGTTTCCGTGGCTGCAGAATCAGGGCTCCTGGACGGCCTGGATCTGTCCCAATTCTGCCATAAGAGACGTCCTTCTCCCTGCCCACTGAGCCCACCCTATGCTCCTGCTGGAGCTCTGGTGCCGTGATATCCCGTCACCGTGGCACGGGCAGCCCGATACTGCTCCTTCTCTTCTTTCCCCGCCAGCTGACCCTCGGCAGGGGTAGTCAGGGCTGTGATCAGGCGGCGGGGCCCTCACTGCAGCTCCTCTGCCACTTTGGGGGTTCTGCATGCCCCGATCACCTTGGCCACCTATTCCGAGGTGGAATAAGTCACCAGTCCATCTTGGCCTCACCGGACGTACAGAGCCATTTTCTGCATAGACCACCCCACTCTCTAACTCTGGCACTTCCCCTCCCACCCCGGTCCACTGCTCCCTGAACAAACCCTCTATATGTGCAGGAAGGACTGGATCCAGAATCGTGTCCAAGGTCTGTTTGGGGGTTGGAAGTCCATCCTGGACATCCAACCCTGCTATTCATGGGACAGAATGACCCCTTTAGGGGGTAATTCTATAGCAGGGTGCCTAGGAATAGGGCAGGAAAGCATTTATACTTAGCCTAGTTTAGAAAGACATATAGGTATCCATGTTTTATAAAATACTAGCACAAACCCTGCAGCAATTCCTTCCAGACTGAAGATGCAGACTCACACCTGTTCGAGAAAGAAGTAAATGGTAGCCATGCTTTACACATGCACACATGTATTTATTAAATACATGTATAAATCATAACTTTACCTGCACTCTGCCCAAACTCCACTCCTGAGCACGCCTACTGCACAAGTACACACAGCTTACCCGGCATGTACTTTTAGGAATGGCCTAATTTTATAAAAGCCCATTTGTATATGTAAATCCTCATTTTATATGTGAATATGGAACTCATAAAATCACCTTTTTAGTGCCAGATGTAAATGTGATCCCTGTCACTAAAAATATTTATGAGGATTGCTGTCACATAGGAGAGATACTATTTGGGGCATGTTTACTAAAGCGCGTTAAGCATTTGCAGATAATGCACTGTTTTAATGTAAGTAGGTCTAGTTTAGAACAAAAGGGAAGTAATGTAGCTTGGCTCTCACCACAGGGAGATGGCCAAGGGAGGCGTGATGAAGTCACTGTCTGTAAAATTGATGTTTTTAGAAGGGAGGGGTCTTTAGCCTTTTTTCTGCCTCCCAAAACAGGATGACTGCCCAAGGGAAGAAGTCTCTGGTATTTGGTAATATGGAGCGTGGACGCTCAAGTACCAGAACCAGGGGCAGTCTGAGGGTGATGTGGGGCCATATTATTGTGGGGCCTCATCTGCATAAGCATTTACATATCCATTGGGCCTTATTTGCTTAAATTTAATTTACTTTATTTTAAAATGTATATGCTGCCTATCTACAATCCTAGGTAGTTTCCAAACATACATACACAATCTATTAAAACAGATGTTGCAATAAAATCAACATAAGAATTAATAAAATTTAACTTAAAACCACTTTCACACATCCACAAACATACAAATCATTATAAATATCTGCACGTCGGATTTATTTTATATGACCACCTTATTGATGTGGAGGGAATATATAAACTGAGAAAAACAAATCCTGGTAACCTTGAATTCAAGGTCATAGTGCCCAGGTTGCAGGGCTGGCCCAACCACCCGGCAAACTAGGCGGCTGCCCAGGTCAGCAACTTCTGGGGGACGGCAAAGAGCAGGGCATTTAAAGCTAAACCATAGATTTTCACAGCTAGGGAGGGTGTAAGGTTTAAGGTTTGCCTAAGCTGCCTACACATTGAACCAACTCTGGGGATAGCCATGCCAGGATGGATTTGACCGTGCTAGATCTGGAAAAGCCCAGAAATCAGCAGCTGTGAAGCTATTTAAATCAAAACATTACCCTAGAATTTGAGATTTCCGTGAATCTCAGACTGGCAGCATCAAGAATGCAGAACTGCAAAACCTCAAAGACAATCCCCCAATCAACATCCTATAGTTAAATATACACCAAGACCCTACAGTACAGGACCCATAGAACAAATCTATCATTTCATAGCAGCACTAAGCAGGAACATACCAAGCCATAAGTACGCCGTGTGACTTGCACATCTGATGCACCCCCCATCACAGGTTTATCATTTGCTCCATGCCCAGCATCTCCCTATCTTACCTCCACATCCAGTCGGCTCTCCCCCGCGCTGCCTGCCCTTGCCCAGCCACCACCGCTTTTCGTGTTCCCTTGGCAATGATAGGAGTGGCGGTGACAGCAGTGGAGCAAACATCCAATTGAAAAAAAAAGTGGGTCTCTCTGACTCCGTGTTTGCACGCAGGTCTGATCCCTCCCTCCTTTGACATATGCTCACGTCAGAGGAAGGAGGGAGGAGACCAGCCATTCAAATGCCGGTCTTTGAAACGCCACGCTTGAATGGCAAGCATGTCAGACAGAGGGAGGGATCAGGCCAACATACAAGCGTGGAGTCGGAAAGACCCGTGTTTTTTTTTTTTAATTGGTGGTCCGCTCTGCTGCTGCCACCACCACCACCACCATCACAACACGAAAAGCAGCGGCAAGGGCAGGCAGTGTGGGGGGGGGGGGAGCAGTGGCTGGCAGTGTGGAGGCAAGAACAGGCAGTGTGTGGGGGGAGCAGAGGCTGGCAGTGTGGAGGCAAGAACAGGCAGTGTGGGGGAAGCAGGGACTGGCAGTGTGGAGGCAAGAACAGGCAGTGTGGGGGGGAGCAGAGGCTGGCATTGTGGAGGCAAGAACAGGGCTTGGGAGGGGAAGCAGAGGCTGGCAGTGTGGAGGCAAGAACAGGCAGTGTGGGGGGAAGCAGGGGCTGGCAGTGTGGAGGCAAGAACAGGCAGTATGGGGGGAAGCAGTGGCTGGCAGTGTGGAGGCAAGAACAGGCAGTGTGGGGGGAGCAGGGGCTGGCAGTATGGAGGCAAGAACAGGCAGTGTGGGGGGAAGCAGTGGCTGGCAGTGTGGAGGCAAGAACAGGCAGTGTGGGGGAAGCAGGGGCTGGCAGAGTGGAGGCAAGAACAGGCAATGTGGGGGGAAGCAGTGGCTGGCAGTGTGGAGGCAAGAACAGGCAGTGTGGGGGGAAGCAGGGGCTGGCAGTATGGAGGCAAGAACAGGCAGTGTGGGGGGAAGCAGGGGCTGGCAGTGTGGAGGCAAGAGCAGGCAGTGTGGGGGAAGCAGGGGCTGGCAGTATGGAGGCAAGAACAGGCAGTGTGGAGGAAGCAGGGGCTGGCAGTGTGGAGGCAAGAACAGGCAGTGTGGAGGAAGCAGGGGCTGGCAGTATGGAGGCAAGAACAGGCAGTGTGGGGGAAGCAGGGGCTGGCAGTGTGGAGGCAAGAACAGGCGGTTTGGGGGGAAGCAGGGGCTGGCAGTGTGGAGGCAAGAACAGGCGGTTTGTGGGGAAGCAGGGGCTGGCAGTGTGGAGGCAAGAACAGGCAGTGTGGGGGGGAGCAGAGGCTGGCAGTGTGGAGGCAAGAACAGGCAGTGTGGGGGGAAGCAGTGGCTGGCAGTGTGGAGGCAAGAACAGGCAGTGTGGGGGGAAGCAGAGGCTGTCAGTGTGGTGGCAAGTACAGGCAGTGTGGGGGAAGCAGGGGCTGGCAGTATGGAGGCAAGAACAGGCAGTGTGGGGGGAAGCAGGGGCTGGATGTATGGAGGCAAGAACAGGCAGTGTGGGGGGAGCAGGGGCTGACAGTGTGGAGGCAAGAACAGGCAGTGTGGGGGGAAGCAGGGGCTGGCAGTGTGGAGGCAAGAACAGGCAGTGTGGGGGGAGCAGAGGCAGGCAGTGTGGAGGCAAGAACAGACAGTGTGGGGGGAAGCAGGGGCTGGCAGTGTGGAGGCTAGAACAGGCAGTGTGGGGGGAAGCAGGGGCTGGCAGCCTCAAATGCACCCCTATTTCTTTGCACCCTGTGCGTCTGCATCACTCGCATAGGGCTAGATACAGCACTGGCGCTAACTTCCAAGGAGCCGACCCAGAAATGACACCATACCTATTGCAGTGGAACCTAGAATATCCATATACCTACTGGGAAAACTGAACAAGCCAGATTCCTGCATAGAAACTCCATACTAACAGAGCACATGGCCTCAGCCGCACACTTACAGATACACCCTCATTTCTTGTCTGGCCATTTCATTTTTCTAATTGTATTGGTTCCAGTCTCAGGTAACTGCATCCCTGCATCTACCCTCAACTCATTCCAGGCTCTCAGGTCCATCTGCTATTTCTCTCTTCTGCAGCCATCTCTAGCATTGATATTTTTTTTCAACTTTTTTCCATGCATTTTTAAATCTCTCTATGGACTCAAATTTCTCTCCTTCTTACCATCTTGTCCTCGGTTTACTACTTTTCAATCTTAACCACAATTTTCCAATTCCCCATCTCTCTCTCTCTTTCCCCAGTTACTTATTCACCAGTCTCTCACTAATTCTCCCCTTTCTCTCTTCCCTGCTTTTTCCAGCATCTATCCTCTCACTCTATCCCCACTGTCCATTTCCCCATCTAATATCGGTCCTCTTTCTCGCCTCATCCAGCATCTAGAGTATACCTCTCTTTCAACCCTATTCCCCCACTGTATCCAAAATATCTCCCCGTGTCCAGCATTCCCGCTCTTCTTGCTACTTCCTCCCATGTCCAGCATCTCCAGCTTCCTGTCAAGTCCATTTTCTCTCCACTGTAGCTCTATGCCCTTTCCCTTGTGCCCAGCATATTTTTATGCCCTGCATTCACTTTCTCCCCTCCCTCTTACCTCTCCCCATGTCTAGCATCTCCTCTCCAGCTCCCTGTTCCCACCTCATCCATATCCAACATCATTCTCTTCTCCATTCCCATCTCCCAATCTCCACCTCATGTCCAGCATCTCTTCTCCATCTCTTTATTCCCCTTCCCGTGTCCTGCATCCCCTCCCTTTCCCTATGACCTCCCTCACTGTCCAGTATCTCACCTCTTTCTTCATATTCCCCTTCCCGTGTCCAGCATCCCCCTCCCTTTCCCTATGACCTCCCTCAGTGTCCAGTATCTCACTTTCTTCATATTCCCCTTCCCTGTGTCCAGCATCCCCCTCCCTTTCCCTATGACCTCCCTCAGTGTCCAGTATCTCACCTCTTTCTTCATATTCCCCTTCCCCTGTGTCCAGCATCCCCTTCCCTTTCCCTATGACCTCCCTCAGTGTCCAGTATCTCACCTCTTTCTTCATATTCCCCTTCCCCTGTGTCCAGCAATCCCCCTCCCTTTCCCTATGACCTCCCTCAGTGTCCAGTATCTCACCTCTTTCTTCATATTCCCCTTCCCCAGTGTCCTGCATCCCCCTCCCTTTCCCTATGACCTCCCTCAGTGTCCAGTATCTCACCTCTTTCTTCATATTCCCCTTCCCCACTGTCCAGCATCCCCCTCCCTTTCCCTATGACCTCCCTCAGTGTCCAGTATCTCACCTCTTTCTTCATATTCCCCATCCCCTGTGTTCAGCATCCCCTCCCTTTCCCTATGACCTCCCTCAGTGTCCAGTTTCTCACCTCTTTCTTCATATTCCCCTTCCCTGTGTCCAGCATCCCCCTCCCTTTCCCTATGACCTCCCTCAGTGTCCAGGATCTCACCTCTTTCTTCATATTCCCCTTCCCCTGTGTCCAGCATCCCCCTCCCTTTCCCTATGACCTCCCTCAGTGTCCAGTATCTCACCTCTTTCTTTATATTCCCCTTCCCCTGTGTCCAGCATCCCCCTCCCTTTCCCTATGACCTCCCTCAGTGTCCAGTAACTCACCTCTTTCTTCATATTCCCTTCCCCTGTGTCCTGCATCCCCCTCCCTTTCCCTATGACCTCCCTCAGTGTCCAGTATCTCACCTCTTTCTTCATATTCCCCTTCCCTGTGTCCAGCATCCCCCTCCCTTTCCCTATGACCGCCCTCAGTGTCCAGTATCTCACCTCTTTCTTCATATTCCCCTTCCCCTGTGTCCAGCAATCCCCCTCCCTTTCCCTATGACCTCCCTCAGTGTCCAGTATCTCACCTCTTTCTTCATATTCCCCTTCCCCTGTATCCTGTATCCCCCTCCATTTCCCTATGACCTCCTCAGTGTCCAGTATCTCACCTCTTTCTTCATATTCCCCTTCCCCTGTGTCCTGTATCCCCCTACCTTTCCCTATGACCTCCCTCAGTGTCCAGTATCTCACCTCTTTCTTCATATTCCCCTTCCCCTGTGTCCAGCATCCCCCTCCCTTTCCCTATGACCTCCCTCAGTGTCCAGTTTCTCACCTCTTTCTTCATATTCCCCTTCCCCACTGTCCAGCATCCCCCTCCCTTTCCCTATGACCTCCCTCAGTGTCCAGTATCTCTCTTTCTTCATATTCCCCTTCCCTGTGTCCAGCATCCCCTCCCTTTCCCTATGACCTCCCTCAGTGTCCAGTATCTCACCTCCTTCTTCATATTCCCCTTCCCCTGTGTCCAGCATCCCCTTCCCTTTCCCTGTGACCTCCCTCAGTGTCCAGTATCTCACCTCTTTCTTCATATTCCCCTTCCCCTGTGTCCAGCACCCCCCTCCCTTTCCCTATGACCTCCCTGTGTCCAGTATCTCACCTCTTTCTTCATATTCCCCTTCCCCTGTATCCAGCATCCCCCTCCCTTTCCCTATGACCTCCCTGTGTCCAGTATCTCACCTCTTTCTTCATATTCCCCTTCCCCTGTGTCCAGCATCCCCCTCCCTTTCCCTATGACCTCCTTCAGTGTCCAGTATCTCACTTTCATCATATTCCCCATCCCCTGTGTCCAGCATCCCCCTCCCTTTCCCTATGACCTCCCTCAGTGTCCAGTATCTCACTTTCTTCATATTCCCCTTCCCCTGTGTCCAGCATCCCCTTCCCTTTCCCTATGACCTCCCTCAGTGTCCAGTATCTCACTTTCTTCATATTCCCCTTCCCTGTGTCCAGCATCCCCTCCCTTTCCCTATGACCTCCCTCAGTGTCCAGTATCTCACCTCTTTCTTCATATTCCCCTTCCCCTGTGTCCTGTATCCCCCTCCCTTTCCCTATGACCTCCTCAGTGTCCAGTATCTCACCTTTCTTCATATTCCCCTTCCCCTGTGTCCAGCATCCCCCTCCCTTTCCCTATGACCTCCTCAGTGTCCAGTATCTCACCTCTTTCTTCATATTCCCCTTCCCCTGTGTCCAGCATCCCCCTCCCTTTCCCTATGACCTCCCTCAGTGTCCAGTATCTCACCTCTTTCTTCATATTCCCCTTCCCCTGTGTCCTGTATCGCCCTCCCTTTCCCTATGACCTCCCTCAGTGTCCAGTATCTCACCTTTCTTCATATTCCGCTTCCCCTGTGTCCAGCATCCCCCTCCCTTTCCCTATGACCTCCCTGTGTCCAGTATCTCACTTTCTTCATATTCCCCTTCCCCTGTGTCCAGCATCCCCCTCCCTTTCCCTATGACCTCCTCAGTGTCCAGTATCTCACCTCTTTCTTCATATTCCCCTTCCCCTGTGTCCAGCATCCCCCTCCCTTTCCCTATGACCTCCCTCAGTGTCCAGTATCTCACCTCTTTCTTCATATTCCCCTTCCCTGTGTCCTGTATCCCTTCCCTTTCCCTATGACCTCCCTCAGTGTCCAGTATCTCACCTCCTTCTTCATATTCCCCTTCCCCTGTGTCCAGCATCCCCTTCCCTTTCCCTATGACCTCCCTCAGTGTCCAGTATCTCACCTCTTTCTTCATATTCCCCTTCCCCTGTGTCCAGCATCCCCCTCCCTTTCCCTATGACCTCCCTCAGTGTCCAGTATCTCACTTTCTTCATATTCCCCTTCCCCTGTGTCCTGTATCCCCCTCCCTTTCCCTATGACCTCCTCAGTGTCCAGTATCTCACCTCTTTCTTCATATTCCCCTTCCCCTGTGTCCTGTATCCCCTCCCTTTCCCTATGACCTCCCTCAGTGTCCAGTATCTCACCTCCTTCTTCATATTCCCCTTCCCCTGTGTCCAGCATCCCCTTCCCTTTCCCTATGACCTCCCTCAGTGTCCAGTATCTCACCTCTTTCTTCATATTCCCCTTCCCCTGTGTCCAGCATCCCCTCCCTTTCCCTATGACCTACATCAGTGTCCAGTATCTCACCTCTTTCTTCATATTCCCCTTCCCCTGTGTCCTGTATCCCCCTCACTTTCCCTATGACCTCCTCAGTGTCCAGTATCTCACCTCTTTCTTCATATTCCCCTTCCCGTGTCCAGCATCCCCTCCCTTTCCCTATGACCTCCCTCAGTGTCCAGTATCTCACCTCTTTCTTCATATTCCCCTTCCCTGTGTCCAGCATCTCCCTCCCTTTCCCTATGACCTCCCTCAGTGTCCAGTATCTCACCTCTTTCTTCATATTCCCCTTCCCCTGTGTCCTGTATCCCCTCCCTTTCCCTATGACCTCCCTCAGTGTCCAGGATCTCACCTCCTTCTTCATATTCCCCTTCCACTGTGTCCAGCATCCCCCTCCCTTTCCCTATGACCTCCCTCAGTGTCCAGTATCTCACTTTCTTCATATTCCCCTTCCCCTGTGTCCTGTATCCCCTCCCTTTCCCTATGACCTCCCTCAGTGTCCAGTATCTCACCTCTTTCTTCATATTCCCCTTCCCCTGTGTCCTGTATCCCCCTCCCTTTCCCTATGACCTCCCTCAGTATCCAGTATCTCACCTCTTTCTTCATATTCCCCTTCCCCTGTGTCCTGTATCCCCCTCCCTTTCCCTATGACCTCCCTCAGTGTCCAGGATCTCACCTCTTTCTTCATATTCCCCTTCCCCTGTGTCCAGCATCCCTCTCCCTTTCCCTATGACCTCCCTCAGTGTCCAGTATCTCACCTCTTTCTTCATATCCCCCTCCCTTTCCCTATGACCTCCTCAGTGTCCAGTATCTCACGTCTTTCTTCATATTCCCCTTCCCCTGTGTCCAGCATCCCCCTCCCTTTCCCTATGACCTCCCTCAGTGTCCAGTATCTCACCTCTTTCTTCATATTCCCCTTCCCCTGTGTCCTGTATCCCCCTCCCTTTCCCTATGACCTCCTCAGTGTCCAGTATCTCACCTCTTTCTTCATATTCCCCTTCCCCTGTGTCCAGCATCCCCCTCCCTTTCCCTATGACCTCCCTCAGTGTCCAGTATCTCACCTCTTTCTTCATATTCCCCTTCCCCTGTGTCCAGCATCCCCCTCCCTTTCCCTATGACCTCCCTCAGTGTCCAGTATCTCACTTTCTTCATATTCCCCTTCCCCTGTGTCCAGCATCCCCCTCCCTTTCCCTATGACCTCCCTCAGTGTCCAGTATCTCACTTTCTTCATATTCCCCTTCCCCTGTGTCCAGCATCCCCTTCCCTTTCCCTATGACCTCCCTCAGTGTCCAGTATCTCACCTCTTTCTTCATATTCCCCTTCCCCTGTGTCCAGCATCTTCCTCCCTTTCCCTATGACCTCCCTCAGTGTCCAGTATCTCACTTTCTTCATATTCCCCTTCCCTGTGTCCAGCATCCCCCTCCCTTTCCCTATGACCTCCCTCAGTGTCCAGTATCTCACCTCTTTCTTCATATTCCCCTTCCCCTGTGTCCTGTATCCCCCTCCCTTTCCCTATGACCTCCCTCAGTGTCCAGGATCTCACCTCTTTCTTCATATTCCCCTTCCCTGTGCCCAGCATCCCCCTCCCTTTCCCTATGACCTCCCTCAGTGTCCAGTATCTCACCTCTTTCTTTATATTCCCCTTCCCCTGTGTCCTGTATCCCCCTCCCTTTCCCTATGACCTCCCTCAGTGTCCAGTATCTCACCTCTTTCTTCATATTCCCCTTCCCCTGTGTCCAGCATCCCCCTCCCTTTCCCTATGACCTCCCTCAGTGTCCAGTATCTCACCTCTTTCTTCATATTCCCCTTCCCCTGTGTCCAGCATCCCCCTCCCTTTCCCTATGACCTCCATCAGTGTCCAGTATCTCACTTTCTTCATATTCCCCTTCCCTGTGTCCAGCATCCCCCTCCCTTTCCCTATGACCTCCCTCAGTGTCCAGTATCTCACCTCTTTCTTTATATTCCCCTTCCCCTGTGTCCTGTATCCCCCTCCCTTTCCCTATGACCTCCCTCAGTGTCCAGTATCTCACCTCTTTCTTCATATCCCCCTTCCACTGTGTCCAGCATCCCCCTCCCTTTCCCTATGACCTCCCTCAGTGTCCAGTATCTCACCTCTTTCTTCATATTCCCCTTCCCCTGTGTCCAGCATCCCCCTCCCTTTCCCTATGACCTCCCTCAGTGTCCAGTATCTCACCTCTTTCTTCATATTCCCCTTCCCCTGTGTCCTGTATCCCCCTCCCTTTCCCTATGACCTCCCTCAGTGTCCAGTATCTCACGTCTTTCTTCATATTCCCCATCCCCTGTGTCCTGTATCCCCCTCCCTTTCCCTATGACCTCCTCAGTGTCCAATATCTCACCTCTTTCTTCATATTCCCCTTCCCCTGTGTCCTGTATCCCCCTCCCTTTCCCTATGACCTCCCTCAGTGTCCAGGATCTCACCTCTTTCTTCATATTCCCCTTCCCCTGTGTCCTGTATGTCCAGTATCATTTTCTTCCCCAGCTGTACGGTGCTGCAGGCCCCCTATAATCCAACCTCCCTCCTGTGCAGCATCCCCTTCACCTTGATCATGATGCCACTTAATCCAGGTGGATATTTTTCTGGGGCTTGTCCGCTGCCCAAAACTGCTAAACAGCTCCTCTGGGCCTCTGCCATGGCCCGCTCAGTCTTTTCACATCAGGAGCTGGCTCCTCCTCTTCCTCTCCATGGACATTTAGGCCTCTGCAGTGCTGCCTTTCTCCCTATGCTGCCACTGTCTCTTTCTCCTCAGTGGTGGCCAGCAGGAGGAGCTGCTGCCTGGGAGCTAGGAGAAAGGACCACGCTGTTGTACCGATGACGCTTCTGACTAAATACAGCGGTAGCAGCGTTGGCAGCAGGGCAGGCCTTGTTGTAGCATAAGGTGATGTGTGACTAGGGCCCGCCCTCCTGCCCGGGAGCTGGAAGAGAGACTCCGTGCTGTGTGCCGATCTTGCCGCTGCAGCACCGATGCAGCTGCTGAGTAAATACAGCAGCATTGGCAGCAGGGCAGGCCTTGTAGTAGTATAGGGTGATGCAAGGCTAGGGCTGGGAGAGAGACCCCACGCTGTGTGTCAGTATTGCCACTGCATTGTCGATGTTGCTGCTGGGTAAATACAGCAGCAGCGACATAGCACAGGGCTAGTATTAGTCTGGGGGGCCATGTGCTATTTATTTATTAGCTTTTCTATACCGCCCCTTCCATTGATGAGGGGTGGTTTACATTGAACATAACACAAAAAATTAGATAAACATCTTCAAACTGGTTAATAGTTAGAGAACTCATATTACAATCAACTTATAGACAATGTAGCAGATAGGTAATATTTAAATCGGTTTTGTTTGTGGATTGACTGACAGGTCGCCAAAATTTTCTATAAACAGGAATGTTTTGAGATCCTTGCAAAACAGTTGGAGATCTTTTATAGATCTTAGTCTATCCAGGAGAGCATTCCATAATGTTGGGGCAATGTAGGCGAATGCCCTATTATGTGTGGAGTGATTAGTGTTTTAAGACATGATTGGGTATTTCAATAGTGTTTTGAGAACAGCTCCTTCTGGCTCTTGTATTGGTGGGTATAATAATGAGGGAGGATAGATATGATGGTCTTGTACATTTTAATATTTTTGTAAGTAATCTTGAAGAAGGGCTGTCAGAAAGGTTTGCTGCCAAAATCCGCAATAGGTTAGACCCCTGGAAGTTGCGGATAACATGAGGAGAGACCTTGTGAAGCTAGAAGAATGATCTAGAATTTGGAAGCAAGCCACTTAACCCTCCATTGTCTCAGGTAGGCTTAGATTGTGAGCCCTTTAGTGATGAGGGAATAAAAAGTGCCTGTTAGAATATATCTGTAAACCGCTCTGATACACACAGTAAAGGGCAGTATATCAAGTGCCTAAACCATAGACTATGGGGTTATATTGTTGATGAGTTTAAAGACTATCATCATGTATTTGTATTTTATTCTGCTTGCAATGGGCAACCAGTGGAGCCTATACAGTAGTGGGAGTGATATGGTCAGAATGGTGAGCTTTAAAGATTATACGTGCATGAAGGTTCTGAGCTAACTGGAGTTGTAGGATTGTTTTCTTTGGAAGATCTTGCTGGATGCAGTTACAGAAATCAAAATGTGGTATGATTAGTGCCTGCAGAACAGATCTAAAATCAAAGCTTTCTAGAATGGGTATCACACATACCTAGGGCCCGCCCTGTTTTTAATTAGTACACATGGGTGATAAAGTTTGGGTTGGGGCAATGATAATACTGAATCCACCTTTCATGGAATACTATAGACCGGTGTAGGTGTGAGCCTCATCCTGGAGATATCCCCATTAGTGTGATTTTTCTGGTTAATATCACTGCCAGAGAGTGCAGATTGGGGAAATTCAACTCTAAATTTAAAAAGAAAAGGAGAAATAATAAAAACATTTTTTAATGATACTGGAGCAGAAATTGTCAACATAGGCAGATCTAATGACAAATTCATCACCAAGAGAGCATGGACAAGAGGCAAGAGGGAAAAATAAACCTTGTGTTTTGTAAAGCAGTCCTAACGTCTGGCAGCTCAGGTCTCACAAAGCATACAAGGGTAGTAATACAGTTTATTGAAAATAAAACTTAAAAAAAGGAGAGGATGAGAGGGGAGAAGCATCACCTTGGCTGGCTGAATCATTGGATGGTGGTATGAGGGGGCCTCCCTGGGCCTGCAGCCTGCTCAGCAGTGCTGCTCACACAAACTGGTGCCTGCTGCAATGCCTCTTGCACCAGCTCGGCTCCAAGTCAATCTGCACAGAGGAAGCAGCATGTGGGTGTGCAATGTGGGAGGCAACAACTCTGACAGAGCCAGAAGTGAGCAGAACAGGATGCGGTGGAGCCAGGGCCAGAACCAGTCATTTGGGACCAGAACTGGAGTTGAGCAGAACACAGTGGGGCTGGAACCAGAGCTGAGCAGGACACGACAAGACAATATGGCCGGTACAGTAGTAGTAAGTTTAGTATGTGTGGCATGAGTTTGGCGTAAGGCCTCCTGTAGAGTGGGACTCTCTGTCAACAACATGCCAGCACATGCATAGGGCCAGCCCTGACCAGAACTGCGCTTTGGGGTAAAGGAAACATGAGTAACTGGATCTTTTCACCTTTCTGGCTTGGGAAAGAAAGTAAAGTGAAGTCTACAGTCTAGGTTTGAAGTCAAAGGCATGGGATGTGCCTACTGGACTGTAACATTGGAATGAAGTACCAGAGACAAAGAAGATTGGAAGTGCAACTGTGTTCTAAACACCTAAAGGTTTGCCTAAGCTGGAAATACGAGAGGCACCTGGAAGTATTTTTCATGTTCAAATGAGGCAGCCATGAGGTAGCTATAGGTAGCCCTTCCCCCAAGCCATGCTGCGAACTGTAGATAGCCCTTCCCCCAAGCCATGCTGCAAGCCATGAGGCTCTGATCAGCCTGACCCTTCCCCCGCAAGCCATGAGGTAATCAGCCTGCTAAGAGAGACATTGAGATTCCAGTAGGCACCCTTCCCCCACTCCAGGTCTGAGCACAGTATTTCCCTAGCCCTGAAACCAACAGACCAGAGCATACCGGTTTGGACAGGTCACCCAGGTACCTCCCCAGGGGCTGCTGATTGGTGGGCAGGAAATACCTGTGGCAAATGGGATTGTAGAATGAGTTTAAAACTGTACTGTATATAAGGCATTGTAGGCCGTCCCTCGGGGTTCAGACCCTTGTGGAGGTTGCTGGTATCTCTGTCTGATCCTGTGCACATTAAAGATCCTGTTTGCATTCCAGCCTGCCTGTGAGTTTTCCTTCTGTGGGTGAGTGATTGAATAAGAGCTTTTCACAGCGATTGCTGCTACATTTTGGTGCATTGGCCGGGAAATATTAAAAGAAAAGCCTCTCTCATCACACCCACGGTGGGAAGACTTCTGCTTTTGCAGCATCTGGGCCTCCACCAGTCAGGGACCGGCCCCCTCCAGGTGATTAACTGTCCTTGGCGCCCCCGGGCCACTTTGTGCTCGGAAGGACACCTTGATTTGTCTGGACAGCTGGTCCCTGCGGTTGAATCCCCGATTGAAAAACCAGCTGGATAGACTGGCATCCAAACTTCCTGTCTGATCAGAGTTCTGGTGAGTACTGCTACCTTGTCTGGGGCTAGTTCTGTACTCTATCTGTGAGTCCTGGTAATTTCTGGGAACCTGTAGCAGCCTGATCAACTGCACGAGCAGTCCTAGTACGGGCCTTAGTGGCCCTGAAGCCATTGCTCGTCCTGTATCTGAATCTGAATACCGGTAAAATCTGAATATCTGAAACTGCAGTAATCTGAGATCTTTTAAAAGCGCTGCCGAAAGAAAAAAAAAAATGTAACTAAATATAGCACTTGATAAGTTAAACATACCTGAGATAAAGAATAGATCGCTGCTTCTCTTCTTTCCGTTCTGCTTGTGGAGAGTTTTCTGAAGCGTGACTGCAAGGAGAGGGCTCTAATATGCTTCCGTTCCGTTTCTAATTTGTGTTAATTTCTGCTCCGGTGTGAATTCTGCCCTCCATGTGCTCCGGTGTGGTTTTACTGCCTTTCTCTGAACCCCCGATGTAATTTCTGTGCTCCGATGTAAGTTTCTGTTCCCCCCATGCTGCTACTGTGTGATTTCTGTGCTCCGATGTTGAATTCTGCCCTCCATGTGCTCCGGTGTGGATCTACTGCCTTTCCCTGAACCCCCGATGTAGTTTCTGTGCTCCAACGTAAATTTCTGTCCCCCCTCCCATGCTGCCGCTGTGTTAATTTCTGCTCCGATGTGAACTTCTCTCTCCGTTGTGCCCCGATGTGAATTTTCTGCCTTTCCCTGCTGTCCCGATGCACCGCTGAGCCCCCCTGCTGACCCGCTGAATTTTCTGCCTTTCCCTGCTGTCCCGATGCACCGCTGAGCCCCTTTAAAGGGTATTAAGAGTGCAGCGCTGCCAAAAGCTATTAAATTAATTTTTGCCCCAAGCAAAAAAAAATAAAAAAAAATCATACTGACCGTAATTTGTGTGCCGCGGGCCGGCGGGCCCCTTTTTAAACTGCTCCGTCCTTGTTCTGTGTGCCGCGGGCCGGCTGGCTCCCCGATTTTAAAAGTGTATTTTTCTCCTCCTCTCCCGCATGTTTGAGGTCCGGCTGGCTCCCCGATTTTAAAAGTGTATTTTTCTCCTCCTCCTCCCGCATGTTTGAGGCCCGGCTGACCCGATTCTGAAGTTGGGAACAGCTGAGTCTGTCCGGAGGTATCCAGAGCTGAATCGGGCAGTAGAACACACGTGGAGGCGGCCATCTTGAAAAGACCACGTGTAAGCTACACTGCAATATACTTAAAGTGACTCTGGAGCTCCATCTAGTGGACATTAGCTGTAATTACTACTATTACCTGTGTTTTAAGTGATCCTGGAGCTCCATCTAGTGGTCATTTAAAAACTAGCTGTATTTTTATCCTTATGGTTAAAGTGATCCTGGAGCTCCATCTAGTGGACATTAGAAAATAGCTAGCTATATTTCTCATACTGTATTTCTAATGTCCTCATGGTGAAAGTTAGATCCTATGATACAGCTAGAGAGAGTGTCTGTGATGTATTTGTAACAAGCTGCTGCTGGGGAAGGAGAGTGTGTGAGTATTCGCTGCTGAGACGTCTCTGTTTTCTGTTTTCCCTCTTTCTTTTTCCCTTTGTGGTCCTGTGCGTTTTGTGCAGCCAGACTCTGCCTGTTACCAGGATTATATTGTATGTTGTATTCCCAGAGGTGAGATTAGAAAATTTACACTGAACATTGTGATTTGTGAATTGTGATTGGGGCATGGGGTCCGGAGGCTGAATTGTGGTGAGGGAGTATCCGGACCAGCTTCCCTGTATGGATTCATGGCTGGCCCATATAGTTAATGTACTGTTATGTAAAAATTGCTAGTGGCTCTGTGTTTGTTAGTGGCTCTGTGTTTGGTTGTGACATTAGGGAAAGAAAGTTTTTGTCCAGACATTAGGTCTTTATATTTCAGGATTGATTTTGATACTCTATCAGTAAAAGGTGAAGTTATTGACGAGTCGCCCCTGTGTCCCCAAACAGTGAAAAACACCAGGTCTACTGATTGCAGGGAAGGGGACAGTTTGGAAAAGGGGGGGGTGGGGTTTGCTGTGTGTGGACTGTGGTACTGGTATATCAGTGAAGGAAGACAATTGCATTGTTTGATGCATATCCAATTTCATTGCTATGTTACATGCATGATCAGTGGTCAGGGAACCAGGTGTTTTGGTCACACCTCTCAGCGGTGACTGGGGGATAGTTGGAACTGCTGAAATAGTTTGCATAGCTATAGAAAGATACTGGGAGGAGTTCCTTCTTCTAGCAGATGAATGGAGGCCCATTAGAGAGGACAAAAGAAAAAAAAAAAAGAAAAAAAAAATCATCTAGGAGTCTTTCTCCTAGAGGACAAAGAACCCCAATTCACCTAGCCACACCTAGCCTGCAAACAATCCTCTTGTCATCAATTTTAATTGTAGAGTTTGAGCTTCTAGAACCATGAGGTGCCTCCTTTGAGCATCCTCAAATGTCTGCTGGAAGCAAACAAAGGCTGGAGAAAAATCCTTATAAGATCATGAAGAAATGAAGATTTTTTTTTTTACTTGTCCTTTAAAGCCTGGATTTTCTCTGGTACATATATTTGGTTTTGACTGCACATACAAACTTAAGCAAGTAATACTTCTGAATGATATGCCATCTTTGGCAGTTTATTCTGCAGACAGTAAATGCTGTGCTGATGATTGCGTTCTTTCCTGCTTGGTACCTTAAACTGCCTTGATCAACTGTATTCATTTTTCTGATACTACAATGATATTGCATTCCAGATATCCACCAACCTTCTTATAAAGTATCAGTTTCATGCCTGTTTTGAACTATAAGATACAAGGTAATCACTTTGCCTTGTTAAGCTCTGTGCTCATGAATGATGAACAGGACAGTAACATCATAGGTGCTATTTAGAATAAATTCACCTGTCCTGCTGTATTTGAATTTTACATGTTGGTGTCCAGAGTTCAGGAGCACAATATATTATAGCACTGTGAGATACAAATCTTTTTAGTTTATACATTTGTACTTTGTTACCAAATATACTGGTAGGAGTACATTATGTAGAGGTCCAGTATACACAGCAATAAGATGAGTAAATATTAAATTTTGGAAAGGGGCTGATCTGAAATCGCTTGGTTCCCAAGTATATAAAGCAAATTTAGTGGAAAGATGGAACTGTGATTCCCAGAAATATGGAAATATTTGTAAAAATATTATTTACAAATATAATGATAACATTAACTCGAGTTGATTGGATAAAACTAAATCTTACTTGTCAGCAATGATCCAGGAGAGCTTTGAGAAAATGAATGAGAGAGAGGGGCAGAAGGTGAGACGACAGCCTAGGAAAAAGGCAATAAAACGTGCTACTCCAAGTGTGATGATCTGGGCCACTGGAATTCTGACTGCTCTAAGACTCCTCGAGGACCCACAAGGCCTGAGAAAACACGAACCTTGTACATTTATGCCTCTGAAGAGACATGAATAGGCAGGGGGGAATAGGCCAAGAAGAACCCGAGGAAGTATTGCCATGAGGCCTATTCACAAATGCCTTGCAGGCCAAGAAGAACCAGAAGGAGTATCGCCATGAGGCCCAACCACCAATGCCTTGTGCCCTCTTAGTCTCTCACCTCAAGAGGATCTCTTTTGACACCATAATTAATGGATAGCTTACATAAATCTTTGTGGACCACTGCATTTTCAAGATCAGTCCAAGTATTTTTAAGTTTCCTACAGTACTCTCACTGGGAACCAGGTGTACAATAGACTCTAGCCATACATGAGAGATATGTGGCTGTCATGTTAGGAGCCATATTTCTTTCTATTGGAATTGATGTATCGTTTTATATTGAAGATTGTTTAGACAGTCGCTATTTAGAATGAGCACCCATGCCAATCTAGAACTGCACCAATTAAGTTAGTGGGAAATGGACACTGTTTACAACAATACTATGTCTCTAACAATTGTTTTAGCAGTCTTGCCAGATAAGGATACATTAGTATGGTATAGAAAAAGAAAAAAATTGAAGGACCTATGTATGTAGTTGGTGGAAAGTGTTGTGAGGGGTAAAGTGATATATTAAGAGGAAGGACTCTGATGGACAGTAAACTGATGAAGGTAATTAATGATGTGGAAGGACTCTGATGGACAGTAAACTGGTGAAGGCAATTTAATGATGTGAAGTGATGTATCTGGCTAATGAATATAAAAATGATGAGGGATAAATTGATGACAAATTCTCACAGGCAAAAAAAAAAAATTGGTGTGATTCTAAAACTTGTCAGAATTACAGAACACGCGCGTGCACTTGTCTGATCTGTAAACATGTGGAGATCAGTCAAGGGCATAATGGAATATTTCCTACCAGCAAAGGAACCTCCAGTGATAATGGATCCAGGAGTGGAAGCAGGATCTGCTGACTCCCCAGTGGCGAGACCCGTATACTGTTCTGCGGACCACCCCCACGGCTGTCAAGGTGGCTGAAGTTGCTCCGAGGATCCATCACTCTCGTGTCAAGGCCGCTGCACCAGAAATTGTTCCAGCCTGGACTTCTGTCACAGTTCCAAACCAGCCCCTACGCTTTGACACTTCTGCCCAGTACGGGGTTCTAACAGACTGCCGACGAACTCTGGACCACCGGAGAGACTGATTTACAGACACCTTTCCTGGAACCGGGATCAGACTGAGAAAAGGTGCCTTAGCTGATATAGACTTGCTTTCAAACAAGTGCAGAGACTACTAACACAGCAGTATTACTTGCCCAAACTGCTCTGAACATGCAGACCTTTGTATACGTAACTCTCTACCTTAACTTGTCCCATTGCTGTACCGTACATTTTAACCAAGTGCCTTTTCCTTACAGGTTGTTTCCACCCTTGGCACCCTGGTAGAACGCAAGGCGGCTGCCACGGTCATGGCCCTGACCCAATATACTCCTCTGCGGCTTGCCTCCAGTAATACAGCCCTCAACCGCCTCTAGCGGTTGAGGTCTTACTTAAAAAGGGGGGAATGAGGCAGCCATGAGGTAGCTATAGGTAGCCCTTCCCCCAAGCCATGCTGCGAACTGTAGATAGCCCTTCCCCCAAGCCATGCTGCAAGCCATGAGGCTCTGATCAGCCTGACCCTTCCCCCGCAAGCCATGAGGTAATCAGCCTGCTAAGAGAGACATTGAGATTCCAGTAGGCACCCTTCCCCCACTCCAGGTCTGAGCACAGTATTTCCCTAGCCCTGAAACCAACAGACCAGAGCATACCGGTTTGGACAGGTCACCCAGGTACCTCCCCAGGGGCTGCTGATTGGTGGGCAGGAAATACCTGTGGCAAATGGGATTGTAGAATGAGTTTAAAACTGTACTGTATATAAGGCATTGTAGGCCGTCCCTCGGGGTTCAGACCCTTGTGGAGGTTGCTGGTATCTCTGTCTGATCCTGTGCACATTAAAGATCCTGTTTGCATTCCAGCCTGCCTGTGAGTTTTCCTTCTGTGGGTGAGTGATTGAATAAGAGCTTTTCACAGCGATTGCTGCTACAGTTTGCCTAAGCTGGAAATACGAGAGGCACCTGGAAGTATTTTTCATGTTCAAGAAGTTAAGAGGTCTCCCTATCACACACTATCTGTAAGTCCCTGGAGCTTCAAAACACAATCCACTCAAGCACCAACTACATAGACATAGCAGCTGTCCAGTGTGACCTGCATTTTGGTTTTTGGTAGCTGCAACTCTATCTGTCATTATTTGCCTAGATGCATTCATGACTTATGAAAGAAGTGGGGGGAGGGGTGGGGGGGGAGATCCGACAAAGCCAGTCTGCTTTTCAGGATCTCTCTTAAGAATATGCATTAGATGGATTTACATATAATTGAGGCAGTGTACATTTAAGTCCATCTTATGTGTCTTCATTATGGATATCCAGACGGCCCAATCAGTTGCAGCCCTCCAGGATGGGAGGTTTGCTACTCCTGCCTTGGGCAAAATGTGCCTTTTCAAAACTGGGGAGGCTAATGAATTTGAAGTACCATGGTGGACTTTTTTAAGTAGTATGGGCATTGAAAAAACAAATCTTAAAATCTGATGCAAACAAAATCATTAATATAACCAGCATTTTTTTGGACTACAATTCCCAAGCCTTAAATCTGATCCTTACAAAGCATGGTGAGGGCAACTGAAGCATGTATCAAAAACGTTTTCATGCACATCATGTTGTCTTGATATAAAATATAATAGGATGTAGATGTCTCTTATTTATCGAGATCTAAATATTATCAAAATCAATTTACTAATGAAAATCAGAAAAGCACTTGGCTGTAAAAGTTGTTAAGCACAGAGTTTGTTAACAGGTTCCATGATCTTTTTGGTTGGTGGCGATCCTTGACCAACTTACCAAAGCATCCAAAGTTTAAAAAATAAGATTCATAACATATTTATTTGGCTTTCTCATTAAAACAGACACAAATGGTCATTTTCCTAATTGAATCAATAAACTAGAAACAGTTTATTGCACCCATGAAGCTTCCTGTCCAAACGAAGACTGTCTGAGGGCCTACATCCAGTATTTAAGGTTTAAAGAGGGCTGAAAATCCCCTACTCCTTAAAAAAAAGTGTTGGGAGGTTTCATCCTTTTGTGGGTTTAGTTCCAAAATCCAGAAAAATTAAGTCTTCTTATATTGCCTTGATTTTCTGAAATTCTGGATTCAGAGATAACTTACTGTGCCACAGAGCGGTGGAATTCTGCTTATCCTGAGGTTCAATCTGTCATGACCAAGGAGGAACAATTTATTTTCTTAGTCAAAAGCCAAGTAGATCAGATTTAAATTCATTTTTGCCAGAACCTCTTGTTTGTCAGCACAAACCAAAGAAAGAAGTTATTGGTTTTGTAAATGATACAGTGTGCCATTAACATTACCAGTGCATTCAAAATAGCCCTAGTATTCAGCAGTACGTGTTAAAACTGTCCTTTCTAAAAGAGACGGAATTAATTTATTTGGTAGGGACACTGCTTGGCCCAGCCCCTACATGGAAAGCCAGGAGAGGAAATATGAGTCCTTCCTTTTTTCCTGTCTCCCAGATGCAGGTTAAGAGCCTGACAGTTAATGGACTCAAGACTTTTGGGGAGTGGATCCTCAGCACAAATCCAATCTTGAGGTAAATGAAAAAAGAAAGAGAGGGGTTTTTTTATCTTTCATTCTCTTTTCTACTCATATTGTCAACTGGCTTTGTAAAGCAGAGAGCTCTGTCAGTGAGATCACAGGTGCTGACTTAGGCTCAAGACAAGTAAAAGCAAGAATTGAAATGCTTATCCATCCTTTCACTGAAAAGAAAAGTTGCAGAGACTGAGCAGACTCTGGGACCAGCAAAGCGTCTGTGGACAGGACTCTCAGTCTGAAGTGTGCTGCTAAAGGCCTGAAACGAGCCAAGTGTCTGGCAGAAGAGGACTTGCAGCCATAGGTCACTGCAGATATAGTCTATGACCAGCCAAGAGTCTGGGGGAAAGGATTTCTTATAAGAGTTCTGAAGCACAGGAGTATGGGCTATATTTAGCTAAACCTATAGATGAATGAAGATCCCAAGAGTACAGATTCTACCTGAGACTCATTCAAAAGCTGAGGAAGATAGGTGCTACTGGGGATCCTGCTTGGAGAAGCAAATTGTGAGGAGACGCTAAGGAAACCAGATAGTAGGAGAAAGAATTTGTGATGCAGCACCAGAGTGTGTAGGTAAGCTCTGCATCATGGTTTGTGAGCCATTGCCGCCAATGGAGGTCCCAGAGAAGGGCAGCAATGGGCACCCCAGAGGGTCCGTGCACTAGGCGACTTCCTGTTTTGCCTAATGGTCACGCTACCCCCGGTAAAGGGAGGAGACAGATTGGAAAACACAATTATTTGTGTATGTGTGAGTGAGGGGGTGTGGCCTTGGGTAGGATTATATAGTGCTTAAAGGAGGCAGTTAGACACTGTAGAATTTTGTCAAGCACTCCAAAAGCCCCCCTCCTCCAGCAGCTTGAACCAAAGCAAAACTGAAGGTATCTGTGAGGCCAATGCAGAAAAGTACACTAGACTTTGCACACAGGTTAGCTCAGTTTTACTGCACAATATTGTTTGCTACTAATACAAGAACAAGTTTTGTGCACAAGCTAATTGTGTTGAAAGCTTTGAGCAAAGAGCAGCGCACAGCATATTTAAGTCTAAGTACTTCTGAAGTGCTGAACTATGTGTGGCGTTTCAGGGTTGCGTGCATATAATATTGATATGTATGATGAAATGTTATTCTGTGCATTAATAATATTGCGAAATTGCTGCTCAGAATAACAGTCCGTCATATGGTGCTGATACAGCTACTGCTAGCATAGATCCGTATAGCATATGCTCTCCCATGTTAGTGCATGGTTTTTGGCAATGGCACATTTCCATGTTTCTTTGGGCAACTAACTTTCAGTGTTACGCTTGTTGAACTGTAGCGCACAGCTCTAATGCTAGCTATCTGCATCAGCTAATCTATGTGTGTCTGTGCGGGATGTATATGTATTTGTGGGGTGTTTGTGTGTATCATGCTGTGGTGTTTTAAGAAGGATTGTGGTGTGCTTGAGGTGTTTATTTTGAGATAAGTGCTGAATCTGGGGGGTTGCGAGGGAGAGATGTCTATGTGTATGTTGTCTTGTGAGTACGGGATGTGTTTTGAGGGTGACTGTGAGAAAGGGGTGCTAAGTGTGGTGTGTGTTCCTGTGTGTGCATGTTGTGAGGAGGTGCTGACTGTGATGTATGTGGACGGAGGAAGGTGTGTGTGCTATCCTTCTAGTTGTTGTATTTGTCCCCTGTCTGTCTCGGTATGTCTTGCTCTGCACTAAGCTGAATGGATTTTGGAATACAGCAGTCAAAGATTTCACAGTTTTTAACAGCTTCCCATAGTCAAACAATGGGAATTTTTGAAAGTTCATTCTCCAAAAATACGAATCCAAAGTTTGTGGTTTTCAAACTCATGTAAAATATTTCCATTTTATCCCTGTATGACATTCCATGTCCCTTGAGTAATTTTCACCCACCCACAGGAAATGTTTTACATAATTCTGTAGAGACTCCTACAGTAGGTTTCAATTGGCAGCGGCATGTACAGCCCTCTAAAGTTCCTACTATTTTATATGATCTTTTATTCCTTCCAGGGTTTTCCAGAAATTGAGAGGGTTTTCCATACCAGTGAAGTAGTGGTAGGAGTAGACCTCATATTGAAGGGAAAACTGAATGGTATAAATACCAGGCCCAAAGGAAGTTCCTGTCTTTGGCTGGCTAAGCCACACTACCATACAGGGACATAAAGTCTTTGGCTAAACCATTAAACCTCGTCATGTGTTGTGTGTTTGGCAGGCTACATCAACACTAAAGAGTACTTCTTCAGTACGTTGAGGAGTCAGGGGCTAGCAGACAACTCTTCGTGAAGGAGAAGGAAAGGTGTCCACTGCTCCTGGAAGTGAAGCAGATGAGTCAGAGGACAACCCCAGGACTTACGCACAGGAGGGCCAGGGTTAAAGAGGACTGCCTGCAGCCAGTTCCTGTAATCTGCATCCAAAAAGAAGTAGAGAGAGAGAGATTTGTGAACACAGGAGATCTTAGCTCAGGAGGAGAATATCAGTTAAGTGAAGAAGAGGCATTTCCCTATCCCAGGGAACAAAGTTAGAAGAAAATGTGAATTGTACTTTATGCTAGTTCATACTCTGCATCCTCATTGATTTATTTTTGTTTTGACTACTAAACACTTTCAGAAAACTTTATTGGTTTAGAACAAACCGTGGAATGGATCATGAGTTTGTAGAAGTTGAAGAAGTGGCAGGGTAAATGACCCTAACCCAATGGTTATAGACATATGCAGAGCAGTGTTGCCTGGTCTCCCCGTAAAGTAATCCAAACCTGTGAGGGACCCCAGATCAAGGGAATGCAATTCCTTCCAACATTCCATATGTTAGACAGTATAACAATGACTCTTTCTACATCCTGTAGCTGCATGCTACACATATGTGACCACAGAACCCCCCCCCTCCCCCTCCCCCTCCCCCTCCCATTCTCTGAAGGCCTCCCTGGGCCTACTTTGAATGAATTCTGGTAGTCTAGTGTGACCCCCCACTTGCTCCCATCCAGGTCAGCACTGAGTTCAAAGTGGTGCCATGACTTCTAGCAGCAGTCTTGCAGTAGTACTGCTAGGAGTCAACCTGCCATATTAGGGCGAAAGGCCCTAGGGGCAGGTTAACCTTTAGTGATAGTACTGCAGAACTACCACTAATGATCATGGGCACCATTTTGAGCGCAGCGTCAGCCCAGATATGAGGGAGTGAGGAGCACTCCTATCTGTGTCTGATTAGACCACTAGGATTTATTCAGGGTAAGCCTGGGGAGGTCATAGGGGAGTGGGACAGTCCAGGGGTGGTGATTATTAATGGAAGGGGACTTTAGGTGCCTGGGGGGTGTCTGGGGTATGTGAGGTTAGGGTAGGGTTGCCAACTTTTTCACCGAGAAAAACCCGACACCTGTGGCTTGCCATGCTCCACCCATTCTCCGCCCCTAGTCCCACCCCTGCCCCGCCCCCAGCCCCACCCACAAAAATTTCCGAGGATACGTGTAGGCTAACTTCCTTGGTCAGATAATAATTAAACTGGGAACCCCAAAATCCAAACATGAAATGTACAACACTGGAGAAATAAAACTATAAAGTAATTTCCTCTTGCACTAAAGAAAAACGCAAAGATGTTAGCAATACACACTTCCCAGACCAGACATATTCCAGTTAATAAATTCAAAATAAAAAGTATTTTTCTACCTTCTGTTTGGGCGTTTTATTTTTCAGTTGCAATTGCTCCAGTCACTTTCTTCTGGTTTCTTCGTGTCTTCTGCGAGCTATCCATTTGTCCTTTCTTCTCTTTAGATGTTTTCCATTCTCTCTCTATTTCTGCTTTAACATACTGATTGTTTCCCTTTTGCTCTTTCCCCCAATTCTTTCCTTATTCCTTTATCATCCGTTTAAATTTCACGCTTCCATTCTCAAGCCCCTCTTACTCTCCCAATACCGGCCCATCATAGACTTTTCTTCCACACAAAATATTTTTCTCCCCTCTCCATTCTCATTCCCCATCCATTGTAGTCCTCCCCCCAAATCAATTCCCTTATAGTTCTAGGCCCACCCAGCATCCACTCCCTTCTAGTCCCATTCTCCCATGCCCCACATCAGCCCATTTCCAGTCCTATTCCAGCTCTTCATCAGCCCATTTCCAGTGCTAGCCCTCACATCACAGGCCATTTCCAGTCCTAGCTCCCCCCCCCCCCCAATCACAGCCCATTTCCAGTCCAAGTCCCCCATCACAGCCTATTTCCAGTCCTAGGCCCCCCCCCCACCATCACAGCCCATTTGCAGTCCTAGCCCCCCTAATCACAGCCTATTTCCAGTCCAAGATCCCCCTTCCTCCACCATAGCCCATTTCCAGTCCAGGTCCCCTCCACCCCCATCACAACCCATTTCAAGTCCATGTCCCCCCCCCATAACCCTTTTACAGTACAGGTCCCCCCCCCCCATCACAGCCTATTTCCAGTCCAAGTTTCCCCCCCCCCCCCCCCAGAGCCCTTTTCTTGTCCTGGTCCCCTCCACCCCCATCGCAACCCATTTCCAGTCCTTGTCCCCCCCATAACCCTTTTCCATTCCAGGGCCCCCCCCCCAATCACAGCCTATTTCCAGTCCAAGTCCCCCCCCCCTTAGCCCTTTTCCAGTCCAAGTCCCCCCCCTTTAGCCCTTTTCCAGTCCAAGTCCCCCCCTTAGCCCTTTTCCAGTCCAAGTCCCCCCCCCCTTAGCCTTTTTCCAGTCCAAGTCCCCCCCTTAGCCCTTTGCCAGTCCAAGTCCCCCGCTTAGCCCTTTTCCAGTCCAAGTCCCCCCCTTAGCCCTTTGCCAGTCCAAGTCCCCCCCTTAGCCCTTTTCCAGTCCAAGTCCCCCCCTTAGCCCTTTTCCAATCCAAGTTCCACCCCTTTATCCCTTTTCCAGTCCAAGTCCCCCCTTAGCCCTTTTCCAGTCCAAGTCCCCCCCCCCCCTTAGCCCTTTTCCAGTCCAAGTCCCCCCCCCGCTTAGCCCTTTTCCAGTCCATTGCCCCCCCCCCTTAGCCCTTTTCCTGTCCAGGTCCCCCCCATAACAGTAATTGCAGTCCTTGCCCCCCCCCCATCACAGCCAATGCAGTCTTGCCCCCCCCCCCCCCGACCAGCATCGCGGCTGTCTGAGGCTTCAGAGGGAGCCGGGGAAGCCCGCGCGAGGCCCCGGCTCCCTCTGAACAGCCACCAGCGTGAAGAGCCTTTACCTTCACGCTGGCGGCTGTTCCTGTGAAGCCGCGAATGCTGGGAAAGGTTAAAGGGTATTGCCTTTAACCTTTCCCACCAATCGCGGCTTCACAGGAACAGCCGCCAGCGTGAAGGTAAAGGCTCTTCACGCTGGTGGCTGTTCAGAGGGAGCCGGGGCCTCGCACAGGCTTCCCCGGCTCCCTCTGAAGCGGAGAAAAGCCGGGTTTTTTTGCTCTGGCCGCTCCCGATCTTGCGGCCAGAGCAAAAAAACCGGCTTTTAAAGGGCCGGTTTTGCCTCTGCGCCGGCAGCCGGCCTGGCCGTGGAAAAACCGGTCAGGCCGGCTGAAAACCGGCCAGTTGGCAACCCTAGGTTAGGGGTTTATTTTTTGGGGAGGGGACCTTGACTTTTTTCTGGTGCCGGGGGAGGGGACCTCTGAACTGCTAATTTTGTTTTAACACCTCCAGACGTTTAAGAACATGGCCTGGAATATTGGGCTGCATGTTTGTAGTCCGATGCTCCCAGCTGGGAAAAATAATGCCAGCTTTGATCTGACATTATTTTCCAAAGAATAATGCAACTTGCTATATTCAGCACAAGCTGTGCTATTCTATTTAAATAATAATGAGGCTTTTTGTATGCATTTTATGCTTTGCATCTCATTATTGCATGCATGGGCTAAAGAATTGTGCATTACCCCCCACAAATACATAAGAAATGTCATACTGGGTCGGAGCAAGGTCCATCAAGTCCAGTAACCTGTCTCCAACAGTGGCCAATCCAGGTCACAAATACCTGGCAGGTTCACAAAAAGGTACATAGGTTGTACAATGCTTGTCCCGGGGTAAGTATTGTATTTCCCGGGTCCTCTTTAATAATGGTTTATGGATCTTTCCTCCAAGGATTTGTCCAAACCTTTTTTAAACAAATTAAATACTGTCACCTTCCAGAGCTTAAAATACTCCTCAGTAATCAAATGATAATTTACAGCTCTATTTCTTAACTCCGAGATTTTTCATGTGCAATCCAGTAGATTAATATCACTATTGCAACCAGGTCTCAGACTTATATAAAGCATTTATTCAAACTCCCCAAAGTAAAGTCTAATGCTAATTATCGCATCAACGACCTTTCTTAAACCTTTCTTAAACCTTTTTTAAACCTAACTATACTAACAGCTTTTACTACATCCTCCAGTAATGAATTCCATTGTTTGATTATGTATTGAGTGAAAAAACATTTTCTCTTTTTTAGTTTTAGATGGGTTACATTGTAGCTTCATTACGTATCCCCTAGTCCAGCGATGGCGAACCTATGGCACGCGTGCCAGCTGTGGCACGCGAAGGCCTTGCAGCTGGCACGCGGGAAGGTCGCACATTAAAAAAAAAAAAAAAAGCCGCCCGCTGCCGCCGCGGCGGCATGGAGTGTCCCGCGGGGCTCCCTCTGCCCGGCGGGACTCTCCCGGCGCTGCTCAGCCCCTCTCTGCCGGCTTGCAGAGACGCGAAGGGAGAGTCTCCCTCGCGTCTCTGTTAAGCCCGCAGGGGCTGATGGGAAATTTCCCATCTGCCCCTGCGGGCGTAAGAGAGACGCGAGGGAGACTCTCGCTCCCTTCGCGTCTCTGCCAGCCGGCAGCGAGGGGCGGAGCAGCGCCGGGAGAGTCCCGCCGGGCAGAGGGAGCCCCGCGGGACACTCCATGCCACCGCGGCGGCAGCGGGCAGCTTTTTTTTTTTTATTGCCATGAGCCGAGGGAGGGGGGTTAAGACTGGCAATGGGCTAGGGAGGGAGAGAGGGGGGTTAAGACTGGCAATGGGCTAGGGAGGGAGGGAGGGGGGTTAAGACTGGCAATGGGCTAGGGAGGGAGGGAGGTTAAGACTGGCAATGGGCTAGGGAGGGAGGGGGGTTGAGACTGGCAATGGGCTAGGGAGGGAGGGAGGGGGTTGAGACTGGCAATGGCTAGGGAGGGAGGGGGGTTGAGACTGGCAATGGGCTAGGGAGGGAGGGAGGAGGTTGAGACTGGCAATGGGCTAGGGAGGGAGGGAGGGAGGTTAAGACTGGCAATGGGCTAGGGAGGGAGGGAGGTTAAGACTGGCAATGGGCTAGGGAGGGGGGGAGGGGGGTTGAGACTGGCAATGGGCTAGGGAGGGAGGGGGGTTGAGACTGGCAATGGGCTAGGGAGGGAGGGAGGGAGGGGGGTTGAGACTGGCAATGGGCTAGGGAGGGGGGGTTAAGACTGGCAGTGGGCTGGGGAGGGGGTTAAGACGCAGTGGGCTATGGGGGGGAGTTAAGACTAGCAATGGGCTGTGGGCTGATGAGGGCTGGCAATGGGCTATGAGCTGATGAGGGCTGTCTGGAAATGGGGTGATGGGGGGGTTAGGACTGGTAATGGGCTATGGGGGGGTTAAGACTGGTAGTGGGCTGATGGGGGGGTTAGGACTGGTAATGGGCTATGGGGGGGTTAAGACTGGTAGTGGGCTGATGGGGGTGTAGGACTGATAATGGGTTATGGGGGGGGCTAGGACAGGAAATGGGCTGATGGGGAGGGGTTAGGACTTGAGGTGGGCTGATGTGGTTAGGACTGGTAATGGGCTGTGGGCTGATGGGGGGGGTTTTAGGACTGGCAATGGGCTATGGGGGGCTGACTGGAAATGGGCTGATGGGGGGTTAGGACTGGTAAAGGGTTATAGGGGGGGGCTTCTTAAACTGAAAATGGGGTGATGGGGGTTAGGACTGGAAGTTGATTGACGGGGGGCTAGGACTGGTAATGGGTTGGGGTGTTGCTAGGACTGGAAATGGGCTGAGTGGAAGGGGAGGCTTGAACTGCAAATAGCTGATGGGGAGGGGGCTTGGAATGGAAATGGGCTGTGAGGGAAGGGAGCTAGGACTGAAAATGGGCTGATGGAACAGCTAGGATAGGACTGGAAATGGGCTGTTGGGGGGAGCTAAGATTGGAAATGGGCTGTGGTGGGGGCTTGAATTGAAATGGACTCATGGAGGGGCTAGAACTGGAAGTAGGCTCATGGGGGGGCTTGGACTGGAATTGGGCTGAGTGGAGGGGAGCTATGATTTGACATGGGCTGATGATGGGGCTAGGAAATGAGTAGAAATGGGCTGATGGGGGGGCTAGGATTGAAAATGAGCTGATGAAGGGACTTGGACTGGAAATGGGCTGATGCAGGAACTAGAAGGGAATGGATGCTGGGTGAGACTGGAACTAGAAGGGAGCTGATGTTGGGGGAGGATTAGAATGGGATGGGGCTGGGAGAGTAAAATGGAGAGGGGAAAAATATTTTGTGTAGGAGGGATGAAAAATCTACAATTGGCCAGGTATTGGGAGAGTAATTGGGGATTGAGGATGGAGGGGTAAAATTTGTGTGGATGAAATAGGAATGAGGAAAGAGCAAAAGGAGAAAGATTAGTATGTTAAAGCAGATGTAGAGAGAGAGAGAATGGAAAAAAAACTAGAAGAGAGAAGAAAGGACAAATGGACAGCAGACGATGGAGAGTTAGCAGAAAACATGAAGAAACCAGAAGAAGGTGGCTGGACCAATTGCAACTGAAAAAAAAATGCACAAAAGGTAGAAAGATATCTCTTTATTTTGAATTTATTAACTGGAATATGTCAGCTCTGGGAAATGTGCATCATTAACATCTGCGCTTTGTTTGGTACAAGAGGAAATTCCTATTTGACGTTGCCACTTGTTCTCTTTCCCCAGTATTCTCTGAAATGTATTGGTTTAATATTTGCAGTGTTGCCTTTTGATAGGTAGGGTCTGGTGCTTTGTGAGTCCTGGTAGTGCTGTCAGGATACGGCGGGTTTGCTATGGGTTCTAAATGGGCAGCGTTTGTAGTAGTTCCTAATGTGCCTGGCGGTTGGCACTGGATTATAGTAATGTAGAAATCTTTTAGTCTTTCTTTATCCATACACTCATTAAGAGACATGTTTACCAACAGTTAGTGTATGGTAACATTATGCAAATATTTATGCAAATAAGACCACTTATGCAAATGACGTGCTGGCACTTTGAGGAAATTCTTTGGTTTTGTGCGGCAGTTTGGGCACTCGGGCTCAAAAAGGTTAGCCATCACTGCCCTAGTCTTTCTATTTTTTACTGGAGTAAACAACCAATCTGCATTTCCCCGTTCTGCTCCATTCATTAATTTATAGGCCTCTATCTTATCTCCCCTCAGCCGTCTCTTTTCCTAGTTGAAGAGCCCTAATTTTTTCTCACAGGGATGGAAGAGAAAGGTTCTCGGGCAGCTCATGAAGCCACCTATTGAACCTTTAGCCACTACAGCCCTTAAGTTTTTGACTTGGAAAGTCATCTTCCTGATTGCAATCACCTCTGCCCATCGCATTAGTGAATTGCAAGCTTTAGTGGTTGATCCTCCTTATACTAGATTTTACCATGATAAGGTTATTCTTCGAACTCACCCACACTTTATGCCAAAGGTGGTTTCACCTTTTCATTTAAACAAATCAATTTATCGTCCTGTATTTTTTCCGAGGCCTCACGCCTCTAATGCAGAAAGAAACCTTTATACTTTGGATTGTAAAAGGGCCTTAGCCTTTTACATTCAAAGAACACAGCAACATAGAAAGTCCTCACAACTTTTTGTAGCTTTTGACCCTAGTCATTTGGGACTTCCAGTCTCCAAAAGAACTTTATCTAAATGGATTGCCCAAAGTATATCCTTTACTTATGAGAGTAAGGGTCTTCCTCTTCAGGACCATGTCACAGCTCACAATGTGAGAGGCACGGCAGCTTCTATGGCTAATCTCCACTCTGTGTCTATCGATGACATTTGTCGAGCAGCCACCTGGGCTTCGGTACACACCTTCACTGCCCACTACTGCCTAGATAAAGCCTCCCATCAGGATACCTTCTTTGGCCAAGCTGTTCTACAAAATCTCTTTCAAACCTAAACCAACTCCTACCCCCCCAACCCTGGTGGGATGCCAGAGATCCATGGGAGGAAGGATTCTCACCTTCAATGGTGGCACCTTCCTGGGGATATCTCCCTGGCATCTTCAGCTAGGGAGTCCCCATGTGTGAGGACCACATTCCTGCTTGTTCCTGGAGATAGCGTAGTTACTCACCTGTAACAGGTGATCTCCGGGAACAGCAGGAATTTAGTCCTCACAACCCACCCACCTCCCCTAGGAGTTGTCTCTCTCTCTCTCTCTTTGTCTCTTTCCTCTCTCCCTCTATCCTTTCACTCAGCTACAAACTTAACTGAAGAGGGACAGTTGGAAAGGCAGGAAGGCAGCGCGCATGTGCCAAGGGATGCTCCCAAAAGCATTCCTATTGGACGCTGGGGAGCGTTCCCGCGCAGGCTCCGTCGGTACCGATGATACCCATATGTGAGGACTAAATTCCTGCTGATCACCTGTTACAGGTGAGTAACTACGCTATATTGAATCAAGTGTGAATTCAGCAAATGCTAACATCTTGCCAAAGTGCGATATAATCGAAATCCACTTTATGGCTAACAAATCATAAGATGGAATATTAATTATAATTAATAAATAAATAAATTTCAAGATCCACAGGAAAATTTAGTCAGATTCCTCCTCCCTCCTTCCATATACAAATACATACTGCTCTTGGCAACAAGCAAGGAAATATACCGATTTGCAAGAAACCGAACTACATCTTTTCACAGATTTTTGCAAATGTTTTTTTGAACAAATGGCATACTTTTAAGAAAAAAATAGATCAAAACTCGATTTGACAAACTGAATTTTGTGCATGTCCTTCAAATTAGCTCACAAAGCTCTTTTAAAGGCGATTTCTTTCACTGAACCTAACAAGTGAGGGAAAACATTTGATCTGGTTGAGCTTTCCACAGATACTGGCCTGTGATCAAGTATGATCAGAAAAGGGGAGTGTGGGAAAGAACAAATTTCTTATTTTTCAAGCTGAACCACTCTCCTCCTTTAATATATCACTCAAAACAAGGAGAGCTGCCAGAAAACACATTAGGACTGTAAAAGAAGACGACCGTGGGCTAGAACATGTCAGTTACTCCGAAAAAAACAAGGTCTATTGATTTTACTCTGTCAATGCTGAACCTGTAAGAGTGACTCTCCTATTTCCATTCTGCCTGCTCCCCTTTTCACGTCCCCACCCCCCCCCCAAAAAAAATTATAGAAGAAAATCCAGAAACAATAAGTAAAAATGCACTAAGAGAAATAGTCAGTACAAAATAAGATGGCATAATAGGATTAGCTGCTACAAAGCCAGGTGTAAGGAAGAAATGAAGTCTGCTCATTTGCAGGGAAACTGGTAGAGAATCGGTGAAAAGAAACCCAAAGCAGCAGGACCTTGCAGCTTGTTCCATTTTGCTTTTACCAGCATCATTAACAAGAGGACACATGCTGAATATTTCATTGAATCCCCCACAAAGCTTCAGCCTCTAGGGCCTAACTTTATAAGAGGGTGCTTATGCACAACTCCAAAATGGCGCCTATTTTATACCTATTTATAAAAGCAACAGAAGCGCCTCTATTCCTTTATAACATAGGCTCCTAGATCCAGCCCCAGTAATGTGCATCTACCAGTACACACGTCTACACCCGCTCTGAAGTCGGTGTAAATATGGGCGTGTTCTACTTGTGTGCTTCTTCATTTTATAAAACCCTGTCCCCAGGAATGCCCACACGTGCTGTCTTGTCAGCGTGCATATTTATATGCACATATAGAACTGTGTCATTTTAGAAAAGGCCTTTTCCGCATGTAAAAAAAATATTTCAGTATCTCCCCTCAGCTTTTCGTCCTCAAGGAGGTCATAAAAGATTAGGATGAACTGTGCCTAGAGGAGAACTGGGGAATAGCTATGCTAAAGAGGAGGCTAACATAGAAGGCCAAATATGCTGAAACCTTTTTCCCATAGATAAAAAGGGGTGAACTATCAAAAGAGTCCATCCAGGTATAAGGTATTATCATCAGTGCTTTGCAACTCTGGATGAATTTCTATAAGAAAAAATCTGCACACACTTTCCCTTTAAAAATTGCCCCTAGGTATGACTGACCCATGGACTGCTTTTTACGCAGGTTAACTTAAGGTGAGAAATAGCAGGTGTGCATGCATTACTTTCTAGTTCCACCCAAAAATACAGCCCAAGGAGTACCTCTTTTTAATTTGGTTGAAAGTAAGTGGATTTTATACTGTAAGCCCAAGGGTAATTTTAATTGAATTAAAAGGAGGGAGGGGAATTCTTCAGACAGCTCTTTCACCTGGCTAAATTGGTAGTTACCAAGAAGATGGCTTTTGAATATGTTCCTCATGATACAAAAAACCTTGAGTGCAGTTGGCCCATGGACGGTTGCTACTGATCTCTGGAAATCGTACTGTAGCCTCCATAACTCTAATGTTTCTAGACTTTTATAAATCTCCCTAGAATCATATAGAACCTCTGCCGTCACCCAGGAGTCGTATACCATTTCAGTTTGTGCAATAAAGAAAATTAAAATGCTCTTTTCCAAAGAAACAGATAATAAGAAGTTTATTTAGATATATTACAATACTAAAACTTGTCTTTATAAATTTTGAAGTGGAAGGATAATGAGTACATAGCATGGACATGATTTATTATCCATTCTGTTACTGATAGCTCATTTTATCTCCAATTCCTTTTTTATAAAATGGATTATTTTGGCACATGGAGAGTGACTTTGCAATATATCCCAATGATGAATGGAGAAGAGTGAAAAGTTATTGTCTGCTGGCCTCTGAACAGATTTCCAAAGGCAAGACTTGCTGCTCTTTTCTTAATTGAAGTTGAAAGATCAGCGTGTTTTGAAAACCCACAGTGATTTCTTCTTCAGGTTCTCTTAATTTACTCTGTTATTATCTGCTCTAGCAAATTTTGCTTTAAAACATTTCCATTTTTTTGTTTTCCATAAGAAAACAATCATGTGGCAGCTGCGTATACCAAAAGAAAAACAAAACTTACAGATAAATACACAAGAAAAGAATCATTCTAACAGTTCTTGGATAGAAGCCAAACTCTCATTATGATGAGGGGTAAGCCTTTTACCCAAATTATATCACACTTTCTTCCAACTCACTGCAATAGTACAAAGCACAAACAAAAGGTAGAGCTGTGAATTTCAAAGGGATGTATTTCTGAGTCTGCCAATCATTTTAATCAACAAAAAATGCCACTTAAGAACATAAGATATTGCATACTGGGTCAGACCCAGTATCCTGTTTCCAACAGTGGCCAATCCAGCTCACAAGTACCTGTCAGGTTCCCAAAAAGATACACAGATTCCATGCTGCTTATCCCAAGAGTATGCCGTGGATTTTCCTGGAACTCTTTAATAATGGTTTATGGACTTTTCCTCTAGGAACTTGTCCAAACCTCTTTTAAACCCAGCTGCACTAACAGCTTTTTCTACATCCTCCGGTAATGAAATCCAGAATTTGATTACATGTTGAGTGAAAAAAATATTTTCTCCATTTAGCTTTTAATGCCTTACATTGTAGCTTCATTGCATGTCCCCTAGTCTTTCTACTTTTTGAAGGAGTAAATAACCAATCTGCGTTTACCTGTTCCAGTCCACTCATTATGTTATAGACCTCTATCATATCTCCCCTCTGCCATCTTTTTTTCAGGTTGAAGAGTCCTAACCTCTTAAGCCTTTCCTCGTAGAAGTATCATTCCATCCCCTTTATCATTTTGGTGGCTCTTCTCTGTACTTTTTCTAATTCCATTATATACTTTTTAAGATATGGCGACCAGAATTGCACACAATATTTAAGGTGAGGTTGTGCCATGGAGCAATACAGAGGCATTAGAATATCCTTGGGTTTATTCTCTGTTCCTTTCCTTATTATTTCTAGCATTTTGTTTGCTTTGTTGGCTGCTGCTACACACTGGACAGAAAATTTCAACATATTATCCACAATGACCCCTAGATCATTTTCTTGTGTTCCTAATATAGAAACTTGCATTGTGTAACTGTAGTTTGGGTTGTTCTTCCCTAAGGGCCCAATTCTGTCCCAGACATAGATCCCGTCTTTGTGTCCGGTCTGAACCGGACGCACAGAGGGAATCACAATTCTGATCCCGCGGGGCACATCTAGCCCCCGCAGGATCAGAATCATGAACAGTCCTGCACGTGCAGACCGGGACTGCGATTCTGTCCAGCCTGCACATGCAGGACTGCACCCGGCTAACTCAGTCAGGGCTTTTAAATGGAGCCGTGGCACCATGGCATCCTATTGTCATGGCACTGCGGCTCCATTTAAAAGCCACGATGCCGGCCGCCAAAAACAAGTTTATTTTCCGTAGCCCGACCACCGATCTGGCCTCCTAAGAACAGGGTCGAGTTGCGGGGATTAAACCCTGGCCCCCCTGCCCCATCTGCACCCTGGGCCTTCCAAAATGAAACGTCCAGGGAAGTTATTCCACCTCAGAGGTGGAATAACTTCCCCGGACATTTTGCCAGCCCCGGACATCTAGGGCCGACATTAGAATCGATCCTGTACATCCAGCGCCGGCGACTGCCCACTGCCTGCCCACTCTCTGCCCCCATGCCACACATTCCCTGTCTAACTTCCCCGCACAACCAGTGGGGAAGTTATTCGGGGGCAGGTTAAGCCACGAATAGCGGGGATGGACATCCGATCGGGCCGTCCATCCCTGCTAGTCGTGGCCCAGAATAACCCCCTAAGTGCATAACTTTGCACTTGTCCACATTAAATTTAATTTGCCATTTGGATGTCCAGTCACCCAATTTTTCAAGGTCCTCTTGCAATTTTTCACATATGCATTTGGTTCTCCTGGTGAAGGCCCAGCTGATGAAACTACCAACATTGTAGCACTCATAGGAGCCAATACAGAAACATTAGCACACAGTCTGTGCATAGGTGGTGTGATATCTGTGCATATTTTTTATCTGTAGACATTGCACTGCAATGCAGAAAAGGGATCAGCGAGAATGCAACCACTGCGCAGAAGCCAGCACCAATGCTAGCGCACAGCTATGCAAATCCATTAAAACTGTATGATAACCAAGAAGATGCAGAGAAGTGCGTAGAAGAGTGAAGACTGAACTTAATGCCAGAACTTTAATGCCTACTCGAAGGAGACAGAGCAGTCTGCGCTCAGTGGCAAGGAGGAACATATATCTGTTTCATGAGCAGACAGATCCCCTGGAGCAGTTTCTGTGCTTTGCTGAAATGAATTCTGAAAAGAAAGGCAGGGGAAGTGTGCTGGAATGCATGTATGCGCCTATGATGGAATCGTATGTGACACATCACAGCAACCATTCTGCTTGGGATATTGCTCAGAATAATATCGCTGCTCAAAGATACCGATACTGTTCAAAGTAAAACTTCTGAGCAGATATGCACCATACATCCTCTCATCTTCAAATGATAAAAAATAACATTTGCTGTTTCATTTTGTCTCTTTTCCCACCCAAAGTGGCACAAAAAACAATGGGTCCAATATTCAGCGGTCATGGCTAGGCACTTTTAAAGCACCTAGCTACTGCCGCCTTAAATGAAACCGGATATTCAGCACCAAATTTTGTCTGGCATCCGACGCTTCATATCCGGTTTTGATGGTCAGCACCTTCACTATCAGGTTGGCAGTGATATTCACCACTGACTCAACAGCAAATAGGACTGCTCCTGATCCATCCACACACTGCCCCAGATGTAACCATGTGTCTTTTGTGCAGCACCACTATCCAGATAGTGCCGCTGAATATTGGGATTGCCACATTTTGACTGATTAACAGGTCTGCTAATGGCTAAAATGACAAGGAAATTTGCCTATGTACTCCCTTAAATCTCTTAAAGGCTCCTTTTATTCATACTTAGCTCAAGCTGTCTACTACATGGCCCATTTCATTCCTATAGGTCAGGCATGTCTAACTTCAAAAAGGTTGTGATCTACTTTTTACAGCCAAAGGTGTCGGTGATCTATCACCATGAAAATTAAGTTTCAAATTAAATTTTAACCCAATAAAGTTGGAGGATTCCCCCCTCCCCCCCATTTTTAATGAACCTTCTGTCATTTACTTGGATGTGATCAGCTGTTAAGCAAATTAAGCAAAAACAAAACAGAGAGACGAAGATCCAGTAAGAACTGCGAGGGGAAATGGAAAGTACATTTTTTCTTAAAGTTTTATTGAGTAATAACTTTCTTTAACTTTTATTTAATAATTTGTGTTAAATTTAGGTCGAGTATTGATCCAGGCTGATCTTGCACAATCTTTAATATTTCGCTCTTGCTCATTAGTGAGACGTCTGAGCCTGCATTTCATCCACCAGCTTTTTGAAGTTGGGTGAATACTGCGTGAGGGCCAGTCTCAGGGAATCCTGGAGATGTTCATCTGTCATGTTGGAACGTTGTGTACTCTTTGTCATTTTCAGATGGGAAAACACAGATTCACACAAATAAGATGAACCGAAACAGGAGTGTACAGCTTCACTGCATCTTCTCAAGTTGGGAAATTTGTCTCTAGGCACTTGCTTCCAAAACGATTCTTGCTTAGCACGGGTCTTGAGAAAAATGTCATCTTTAAGGGTTAATATTTCGTTTTCAAGAGATGGCTTGTTCAATGAGTAATTTTTACTGATAGCAGCTGCAATTTCTTTAATGTTCACATCTACTTTTAATGGGTATGACAAGTACTCCACAACTGTTCCAATTTATTTATTTATATTTATTTAATGTCTTTTTTATACCACGCTCTTTAAAATCAGTGTGGTTTACATTTAACAACTCGTGCAGCGCAGGCAGGGCCCACAACTGGACTTACAATGAACAGGGGTTTCTAAACAGGACTGACAGGGTAACTATGTACAGGCAAGCTAGCTGTCACAGGTGATGTGGAATTTTTTGGAAGTCACAGAATCTATTTTCAAATTCCTGGATAACAGAACAGATTTCTGTCACATACTTCTCGTTCTGAAAAACAAAATTTGGATATTGTCCCAGATGGTCCTGCGTATTAGGAAAATGATGAAAAGTGTTGTTTGCAAGGTCAGTCATCATTAGCTCAAATTTGCTCTTGTAGGATGAAACTGTACCCATCTCACCAATGCATTTGTTTTTACCTTGTAGTTCAAGGTTCATATCACTTAGTTTGCCTGTAAAGTCAGCGAGAAATGCCAGATCACATAACCACTCCTCATGTTCCAACTCTGCTTGGTCATCTCCCCTCTCCTTCAAAAAACGTCTTATTTCATTCAGCAAATCACGAAATCTTTGCAGAAATTTGTGCCTACTTAGCCACCTTACATCTGTGTGTAAAATGATTTCCGCTGCCCCTTCATCAAGAGTAAGATTGAAAAGCCATCTTTGAAGTGATCTTCCACGAACTGAATTTACAATTTTGAAAGTGATGTCCATGACAGTCTTTGTATTGAGTCTCTTGCTTGCCAAAACTTGCTGGTGAATGATGCAGTGGTAAGAAAGGAAATCTGGGAAGTCGTCATGCTGTCTACAGAGGGCTATGAAACCGTTAACCTCACCTATCATTGTTCTTGCTCCATCAGTAGTGATGGAAACAAGTCTATGCAATAGAAGATTACACTTTGTCACAAAAGAATGGAAAGAACTGAATATTTCCTGACCGGTAGTTCTCCCTTTTAAAGAAATCATTCCAAGTAGTTCTTCTTTAATGTGGAAGTCTTCAAAGGCCATCCGGATAAAGACTAGTAACTGGGTTATGTCTCTTATGTCTGTAGATTCATCCAGTTGGAGTGAGAAAGCAACACAATTTGAAACATCCTCCAACAATTGTTCAGTTGTGTCTCCACACATCTTTTCTATTCACCGCACAACAGTGTTTCTTGACAATTGTACATCTTGAATAGCAGCTATGATCTCTTTCTTATTTTTAAATCCTTCAAAAAGATTGTCAGCTGCTTCAAGAAAACAATCTTTTACAAATTCCCCTTCAGTGAAAGGTTTGCATTTCTTTGCGATCAAGTTGCTGACCTTGAAGGATGCTATGGTTGCATTGACCGAATGTGATCTTGGCTTCGCCATTAACTGTTGCTGAGTAGCCAATTTTGATTTAAGTTTTTTGAGCTTCAGTTTACGAATTTCACTTTTGGGTGGAAAATCAGTATCAAACTTATTGCTATGCAGAGCCTTATAATGACGTTCAGATTACCCTTTTTGGGTAAGGATACTGGGGCGTGACAAATTAGACAACAACATTTGTCTTTCACCATGATGAAGAAGTAGTCCATTTCCCATTCATCGTGAAAGTGGTAGGTTTTGCTCTTCTTTGGAATACTCATCTTTGTTATACTGGGGTGGCTGGATGTAAGAAGGTCAAATCTGCTAAGCTAGTATAAACACTGGCTGAATCTGGTCCAAAACTGTCACTGTCCCAAAGTATTAAAGATCAACAGGAACTGAAGACCTCTGGATGATGTGCAATACAAGGACTGGAGATGCAAAAACCACACATGCAATTCTAAAAGTAAAAATAAGAATTCATCTTACTGGCATCAATAATCAACCACCACCAAACAATCATCAAAAAAACTCAAACACCTGTCCAGCAAACCAGATAAAATCAAATACCACCAAACAAGTTCAAATACCACCACACGTGATTTAATAAATTCTGCACACAGTGTAGAATCAACACAAAGGCTAGGCAAAATAAAATTGCAGAGGCAAGCAAAAGTCACAGTGGTTTGAACCAATTCGAAGGCAAGGTATAGGCAAGTTAGAACAAAATTGGAAAAGCCCACCAAAATCACCAAATTCTTGACACTTTGTTGTGTCTGTCCGAAAACGTATAATGAAAGCGAACTATAAAGCGACCAACAACCAGCACACGACACAACTAATATGGCAAGTGTATTCAGGTAAAGTCCGGGCGAATGGAAATCGCCTGGTATATAACACACTTCTAAGGGGTGTTGGGGCGGGGGCAGGAATGGGTGATTCTGAGAGGCAGGAGACCAGGTTTTTTTTTTTTTTTTCACGCTCAGGTTTCCATGTAAATGCATAATACTTTTTAGGTCTCAGAAATATGTCTTTTTTCAGCCTGGAGATCTGTCATCATTTATCAGTTCGCATATTACAACATCTGTGTCTTCTTAAGGGCTTACCATCTGTTGATAAGTAATGATCCTAATCTCTCGTTATCATCTTAATTATGGAATTGTTTCTTTTTTAAACTGTGGGTTTTTTCCTGCCTTCAGTTAAATATTCTGTAACCACTCCCCCCACCTTGGGGACTAATGATGTCTCTTGTTATCTATTTTCAGTTAATGTGAATGTTTCTTTTGTATTTATTCACAAGAATTCATCTTTTCTGTAAACATTATTGATTGATGTTTAAATTTGTAAAATTGCATAAATTAAAAAAAAAAAAAGACCAGGTATGATGCCAGGCCTGTGGCATCTCATCGCAGGGCGCGGGCAGCGGCCCCCTGGGGTACCCACAAACTATTGGCATGAAAACAACAAGCGCCCCCAATACACCCACAGGCAAGATTCCCACAGGCAGGGAAAAAAGACAGGCAAAGGATCAGCAGCGGTGGCAAGCCCTCGGCAGATGACCTGCAGGCACAAGCTCTCTCCTAGCGACGGGGCGAGCTGCTGGAGAGATGTAGCCAAGTGGGGCTGGTGATCTACCTCTGACCTCTCCGCGATCTACAGGTAGATCACGATCTACCTGTTGGATGTGCCTGCTATAGGTTATGTGACAGATAGCTCAAGCCAAGCATTAGTAAAAGGGACCCTAAGAGTTTCAAAGGTAGACAGTGAAAAGTACAAAAACAGATTTTCCAAATCATCTTTGAAGTCATATTAGGAAGACTGTAATATTGTGCCACCTCTGATTCTAAAAACTCAACTTTTCTATTTTCAGAAAAGCAAAGAACATGATGAACTTGATTCTGAGAAAGTAGCAGATGCTTGCAATTCCATGAGAGGTGATGGAAGTCAGAAGAGTGACGAAATTCCACATAGGCGGCTCATTAACAGACTGAGGACTCTAGGGATGACCTTAAAGTAACTGACTGGGTTAGAAATTGGTCGAGTGGGAGACAAAGGGTACAGGTAAATAGAGCTCATTCTGAGGAGAAGGATGTTACCAGTGGTGTGCTGCAGGGATCTGTCCTTGGTCCGATTCTTTTTAATATCTTTGTTAGTGATATTGTAGAAGGGCTGTTAGGTAAGGTTTGCCTCTTTGTAGATTATACCAAAATCTGCACTAGAGTAGACACACAGGAAGGAGTAGATAACATGAGGAGGGCTCTAGCTAAGCTTGAAAAGTGGTCAAGAATTTGGCAGCTGAGATTTAATGCTAAAAAATGAAGGGACATGCATTTGGGCTGCACAAATCTAAGGGAGCGGTACAATGTAAAGGGGGAAGTACTTCTGTCCACAAAAGAAGAGCGGGACCTGGGAGTGATTTTTTCTAATGATATTAAAGTGGCTAAACAGGTAGAAAAGATGACAACAAAAGCTAGAAGGATGCTTGGGTGCATATGGAGAGGAATGGCTAGCAGAAAAGAGGATGTGATAGTACCTCTGTATAAGTCTCTGATGCAATCTCATTTGGAGTATTGTGTGCAATTCTGGAGACCACACCTTCAAATGGATTTAAACAGGATGGAGTCAGTGCAGAGTATGTCTCTGAAATGGCTAGTGGTCTTCATTATAAAGCATATGAGGACAGACTTGAAGATCTTAATATGTATACGTTAGAGGAAAGGTGGGATAGAGGAGATATGATAGAGATGTTTAAATACCTTTGTTGCATAAATGCACAAGAGGAGAGCCTCTTTCGACTGAAAGCAAGCTCTGGTACAAGGAGACATAGGATGAGGGTGAAAGGGGATAGACTCAGGAGTAATATGCAGAAATATTTCTTTATGGAAAGAGTGGTAGATAAGTGGAATAGTCTCCCGGTGGAAGTAATAAAGACAAGGATGGTATCTGAATTTAAAAAAGCATAGAACAAACACAGAAGATCTCTTAAGGAAAAAGGGGATTATTGTAGTTGATATGGAAGGGCAGACTAAATAGACCATATGGTCTTTTTCTGCCATCATGTTTCTATGTTTCTAAATTCAGGCTGCTACTGTCACATCTAAGAACTAAGTGTGGGATCTAATGTGGACAAAAAAAGGAAAAATTACAGAAGTTGCACCAAATGATTTCATGGATCGGGGAAATATAAAATAAAAATGCCATGTCAGAGACCAATCCGTAGAAAAGAATTACAGAAGTGAAGTAATGAATTGCACACAGGCTATTGTTAAGTATGGGCTTGCTGAAGAAAACATACATAGTAATGGGTTATCGGGAAGACTTTAAGTGTATGCACATCAGCATTTACCGATTGCAGCTTCCTTCAAAAGCTGCGCACAGCTGATATGTTATGCACACACAGCCTACAGAAAATTAGAGGGAACATTGCCCCCCAGCCTTTTCAATCCTACACATTATCTCTCAAACTCCTTCTTCTGTTAATCTCCATTTCACATTCCCCATACCTACCCATAAGCCAATCCACCACCACTTAATTATTTACCAAGTCCCTCCTGCTTCCCCCACTCAGTCTCCAAGTCCCTTTTTCTGCCTACTCAACAAATCTCATACTCTCTTCTCTCTTCCCATATCCAAGTCTTCATTCTCCCACCCAGGTTTTGAATCCCTACTCACCCAGTGTGAGTCCTTACTCTCTCCTGAGCCCACTATCAATCACAGGCATCTCTTCCCCTCATGGAGTTCACTCTCTTCTTCTTTCCCTGCCAAGGACCCAGACCACCTGGGGGAGAGAGGAAGGGGGGAACTGGAGCCCACATCCTGCATCAACATTCTCCCTCCTCTCCTCTGTTTGACCTACGGAATCAGTTAGATGGTCAAGGAGACAGAGAAAGTTGGCACAAAAGACTCAGGCCAAGAATCAGCTAGCAGGGTACCATGTCATCTAGTCAGGGATCAGTTGGCAAACAGACTGCCCCTGGTACAGCAGGAGGAGATGGCAGGGTGAGGTACAGGCACTCACTGCATCAGCAAGGTACCAGTCGGGAGCAATTCAAGATGAAGTAAGCAGCAAAGATGGTGGGGGATAAGCCAATAAACTGCATTAAAAGTGAGGCTTGCTTTCTTACTTTGGCATGGTTGGAGAAAAGGCCTTTGGTTTCTCCCCTTCCTCTCCTCCCTCTGCGCATGTCACTTGCAGATTCTACTGTCATTGTGGATAACATGTTAAAACCCTCCACCCAGTGTGCAGCGGCGGCCAAGAGAGCAAATAGAATGCTAGGTATCAAAAGGAAAGGAATGTAAAATAAAACAAAGGATATTATAATACCTCTGTATCGTTCCATGGTGTGACCACACCTTGAATATTGTGTGCAATTCTGGTCACCGTATCTTAAAAAGAATATAGCGTTATTAGAAAAGGTTCAGAGAAGAGCCACCAAAATGGTAAAGGGGATGGAAGGATACCCCTATGAAGAAAGGTTAAAAAGGTTAGGGCTCTTTAACCTGGAAAAGAGACAGCTGAGGGGAGATATGATAGAAATCTATAAATTAATGAACGGAGTGGAACGGGTAAACGTAGATTGATTGTTTACGTTATCAGAATATAGAAAGACTAGGGGACATGCAATGAAGCTACAGGGTAAACTAATTAATACAAATAAGAGAAAATATTTTTTCTCTCAACGTGTAATCAAACTCTGGAATTTGTAACCGGAGGATGTGGTAAAAGCTGTTAGTGTAGCTGGGTTTAAAAAAGGTTTGGACAAGTACGTACAACCTAGATTGATCACTGTTAGAAACAGGATACTGGGCTTGATGGACCTTGGTCTGACCCAGTATGGCATATCTTATGTTCTTATGTTATGTTCTTACTGTGAGTGCTCCCCATCCGACAAACTGACCTGGCACTTCTCTACTTCCTCTTCCTGGTGGCACACCATTCCGTTCCCTGATCACTGATTGTTTGATTCAAACAACTGATGATTGGTGAACCACGTGGCCACTACCAGGAAGTCAAGAAGTGCTGGGCTGGTGTACAGCAAAAGGAGCAGCCACAATAGAAACTTGGTATGGGCAATATGGGCAATGAGCAAGGTGACCAAGGAGGGGGATGCTGAGGGGGAATTTGGAGCCCAGGCCCAGCTGGGAATGATGTCTTTGATTGTTGGTCAGAGCATGTACCTTTAAGTGCATGTGCACCACCATGCTCTAATTACACTATGCCCCTGATGGAGACACTTAGAAGAGAAGAAGGGAAGGGGGAAAGTGTGAGGAGGAGAGAGAGCAAAGGTGCTTGGATCAGTGGAGGAACAAATGTTAGGCCACCATAAATGTTTCTGGTGTCTGCTAGTAAAAATATATAAATTGTTGTTAATCTTTATTATTTACTGCCCACAAAACCTCTCTCAGTAATTAAAGATTCATCTCCACATACAAGAGTTATTGTCCCGTGGGCTGAAGTTTTGGAAAAGGCAACCTCCATACACGACATTATAGATAGCAAGAAATTTGACATGAAAATGAACAGTCTAGAAAACCATTATGTGGTTGCCTTGATTTTATAGTCTGCTTTTCAGGACCGTCCTATCATATTTGACAAACAGGTCATATTACAGAGTTGTATCCATCTGACTGGTAAATAACATGTATCAGCTCCACAAAATAGTGTGTATCTGCTAAACAGAGTGTACAGTATACAGTCCTCTATCTCACATAGCTTCACCTCCTTGCTTCAAAACTGTAAGCTCGGAACATAGGGTTGTATGTCAGTGCTGCAGAAAAGTGAAAGAGCTACTGGGCCCCAAGAGAAGAGGTTAAAGGAGAAGAATGAGAAGAGAGTGTTCAAAATGTGTAGTTTGATACATGTTAAGTGATGTTTGTAATGATACTAAATACTTAATAAAATTATCAAATAAAAAAAAATGAGTATGTTTCTGACTCTAAAGCATATGATCTATGAGCACCTCATAATGTTAGGGCAGACAAAGCTGGATGCTAGCCTATGAAAGTTTCTAAGCTCTAAGAAAAGAGCTTCACATTCAAACCTAGAAAACTGGGAAGCTTAAAGAAAGCTTTGAGATCTATACCAGACTCAAGGTTATGAATCAAGCCACAAAATGCTTAGTGTGGTCTTTGACTAGACTATGGAAGACCAGGGCCTGCCTTAAGCCAATTGACCCACAGGTTGCCTTGCACCAAGATTAAGAGCTACTGAGTTTTGAAAGAGTTTGCAGGACAGAAAGCAAGAAAGATTTCTTTATAAATATAGTTATGTTTTAACACATTTTATGTCAAAATATAAGCTAATAATATAGATATCATTTTGTTTTTAATACAAAGTATTAATCTTAAGTCCCGGAGGCCCCACCGAAATAGTCCAAAATGGACCCCACAATTGCTAAGGCCAACCCTGGTAATGACCATTGCCATATGCCGGCAACTAGTCTTTTGGTGCCCAACACACCACTGTGCGTCCCTTCTCTCATGTCACCTTATGCAGGAACAGCCATGCCAAGGGCTATAAATCAGTTCCAGGTTTTGGCTGGAATAGACTGCCTCTTCATCATTCCTTCTAGTTCTGTCTCAATGCTTTCTGTGCGGGATGGCTGCTCACATGTTGCACTGTCTCTGCTCCTACCCCATCTTGCAGACTGAACTCATCTGAGGCTATCCCAGACATAAAACACACACATAGTGAAACCTTTGGCAATGGACAGGAACTTACGGCATACTAACATGGGGGTCAATTTTCAAAGAGATTTAGGTAGATGAGTAAGGATTAGATCAAAGCTTCAAAAATTGACCAAGCTGAGTTATTACAGCAGCTAATTTTGACTAGGCTGTTAATTTTAACCGGCCAAATTTTGGCTACGAGCAACATAGGGGCTTGTTTACAAAGCCGCGGTAGCGACTTCCGCTCGATAACGGAGCCGTGGCCCCATTGAATTCAATGGGGCCGTGGCTCTGATATCGGGTGGAAGCCGCTACCGTGGCTTTGTAAACAAGCCCCATAGAGTCTTCCTATGGTGACTAGTTCTGATTTTCAGTGTTAACTTGACCTGCCTAAATCTGGCTGGCCAAGCTACTTTCCTTCCTGCTTGATGGTAAAGGTTGGGCAGAGACCAGCACCCCCCTCTCACAATCACCAAAAATTCCCCGATGATCCTCTCTTTCCTGAAGGTAAAAGCCCCTCCCTTCCTGACTTCCATATCTTCTTGAAGTCCATCCCATTCCCTCCCCGAGCCAAGCAAGAAAGAGTAGTTACGCACCTGTAACAGGTGTTCTCCAGGAGCAGCAGGAATCAGTCCTCACATATGGGTGTCAGACGCCGATGAAGCCCCAGCGGAGCATTTCCCCAGCTTTCTATGAAAGCCTTTGGGAATGCAGGCACGCATGCGCGGTTCCCTTCCCGCCTAAAGGTGCCATCTTACCTCAGTCAAATAACATAGCTAAGAACAGCACACAAAAAATGTAAAAATAAACTATGTACAACTGCAACTCCCAGGGGAGGAGGGAGGGTTGTGAGGACTGATTCCTGCTGCTCCTGGAGAACACCTGTTACAGGTGAGTAACTACTCTTTCTCCAGGACCAAGCAGGAAGTCAGTCCTCACATATGGGTGACTCCCCAGCTCTGGGCTACCGAGGAACCCAGGCTGAACAAAAGAACTCCCTCTAGTCCCAGCAGCAAAGAAAGGCTTTTCACTGACACAACCTCCACTGGTAGCCCAACAGAGGGCAGGAGGGCAGGAGTTGCCTAAACCTCAAAGAGATTCCGGAGTACTGCTTGGCCGAAAGCACTGTCCCTACGGGACTCCCTTTCCAGACAGTAATGGGCCGCAAACGTCTGGCTTGAAGACCAAGTTGCAGCCCTGCAGATGTCCACCAAGGGCACAGAGCGGAGATGAGCCACTGAGGCAGCCATTGCCCTGACACGGTGGGCCGTAACCCGACCCTGCAAAGGAAGGTCAGCCGCCTTGTAAGCCCAGGTGATAGTCAGCCACCCAGATGGACAAGGTACGCTTGGACACAGCCAACCCCAACTTATTAGGGTCAAAGGATACGAAGAGCTGAGTAGCCCTTCTATGTCCCTGCGTACAGTCAAGGAAGAAGGATAAGGCCCTCCTACAGTCCAGGGTATGCAGAACTGCTTCAGCCTGGCTAGCATGAGGCCTAGGGAAGAATGTCGGAAGAACCACCTTCTGGTTAAGGTGGAAGGAGGAGACAACCTTTGGGAGGAACTTTGGATGAGGCATAAGGACTACCCTGTTCCCATAGAAGCGAGTGTAAGGCCTATCACAGACCAGGGCCTGAAGCTCACTCACTCGCCTGGCTACTAGGTAAGGGCTACTAGGAAGAGTGTCTTCCAGGACAGGAAGCGTAGAGGGCAAGTAGCCATCGGCTCAAAGGGTGGGCGAGTCAGCTGCTGCAAGACCACATTCAACTCCCACTCAGGAGCAGGAGGACGGATTGGAGACTTGAGCAAAAGCAAGCCCCTAAGAAAGCGGGACACCAAGGGGTGAACCGACAGAGGATGTCCTTCCACCAGTGAGTGGTGAGCTGCTAGAGCTGAGAGGTGGACCCGAACAGAATTGGACTTAAGCCCCTGGTTGGATAAGTGCAGGAAGTACTGAAGTACCACTGGTACAGTACAGGAGAAAGGATCCTCTGTACGTAGCTGACACCACACAGAAAACCTTTTCCATTTGAGAGCATAGGTTTTCCTAGTGGACTGTTTCCTAGAGGCTAGGACAACCGCCTCAACCTCCTGAGGTAGGCCCCAGGGAGCCAAACTACCCTTGCAGCCTCCAGGCCATCAAATTGAGAGCTTTGAGATTGGGGTGCAGAAGGGAACCCTGCTCCTGAGAGAGAAGGTCGGGTTGCAACCCCAGAGGCAGCGGGGGATCCACCGCCAACTGAAGCAGAAGTGGAAACCAAGGCTGTCTCGGCCATCTGGGAGCCGCCAGCAGGACCGAGGCCTTGTCCTGAAGGATCTTGAACAGAGTTCGGGCCACCAAGGGCGTGGGAGGAAACGCATACAGGAGGCCCTGAGACCATGGAATCAGAAAAGCATCTGCTGCTATCCGCAGAGGATGTGGTTGCCTGGAGCAGAACTTTGGCAGTTGCTTGTTCAGTGGACTGGCAAACAGATCTATCAAAGGGAGACCCCATTTCAGGAAGATCTTCTGAACTACTAAGGGATGCAGCTGCCACTCGTGGGGCTGCAAAATTCTGCTCAACCTGTCGGCCAGGTAGTTTTCCTGGCCTGGAAGGTACACAGCCCTGAGGAGCATGTTGTGCTTGAGGGCAAATGAACAAAGGTCCTGAGCCTCCCGACAAAGGAGCCTGGACCCAGTCCTGCCCTGTTTGTTCACATAAAACATGACTACCTGGTTGTCTGTCTGAACCAGGACAGATTGATGGGCCAGGGTAGGAGAGAAAGCTTTGAGAGCCAAGCGAATAGCCATGAGTTCTAGGAGATTGATCTGCTGTGCAGCTTCCCAAGGAGACCACAGGCCCTGGGTGCACTTGTTCAGACAATGAGCTCCCCAGCCCTGTAGGGAGGCGTCTGTGGTCAGTACCACTGTGTACCCAGGAAGTTGAAAGGGCACCCCCTTTAGTAGACTGGGTGGGTGCAGCCACCAGCTGAGGGAGTCCAGAAATGGTCTGGACACCCTTATTCTGTCTTTGAGGTTGCCTGTGGCTTGTGACCACTGATTCCGAAGGCACCACTGTGCAGGCCGCATATGGAGCCTGGCATTGGGGGTTACATGAACTGTCGAAGCCATGTAGCCAAGTAGCCTCAGGCAGAGTCTGGCGGAGACCAGTGACCTGCTGAGAAACTGGTTTGCCAAGGCTATCAACCTTTGTGCTCTGACGTCTGGCAAGAAAGCCTTTGCCAGCAGAGAGTCCAGCCTTGCTCCTATGAACTCCAAGTTCTGGGAGGGGAGCAAAGTGGACTTTGCGAAGTTTATTACAAACCCCAGGCTTTGAAGAAGAGCAATAGTTCTGAGGGTGGCTTGTCTGGCCTCCTGGCACGTCTGACCCCTGATGAGCCAGTCGTCCAGATAGGGGAAGACAAAGATTCCCTGATTTCTCAGGTAGGCCGCCACCACTGCCAGGCATTTGGTAAAGACCCTGGGAGCGGAGGTGAGGCCAAAAGACAGTACTCTGTACTGATAATTGTTTCCTCCCACAATGAACCTGAGGTACTTTCTGTGGTCTGGATGAATGAGGATTTGAGTGTACGCATCCTTTAGATCTAAGGAGCATAGCCAATCTCCCTGCTGGAGGTAGGGCAGAAGTGTTCCAAGAGTAAGCATCTTGAACTTTTCTTTCTCTAGGAACTTGTTGAGGTTCCTGAGGTCCAGAATGGGTCGAAGGCCACCGGTTCTTTTGGGCACCAGGAAATACCTGGAGTAGAATCCGTGACCTTGCAAGTGGGGAGGCACAGGCTCCACCGCCCTGTCCACCAACAGACTTTGAATCTCGTGAAGGAGAAGGTCTGTGTGCAGGGGAGGCCTTGGAGGCTCCCCTGGAAAGTATGGCGGAGGCAGTTGGTGAAAATGCAGTGCATAGCCCCTGTGGACTATGTTCAACACCCAACTGTCCCCAGTGATGTGGGGCAACTGGTGGGCGAAGAGGGCGAGGCAACCTCCTGTGCAGGGTTGGGAGAGCAGGGACTGAGAGGCTACGCTCAAGGAGTCAAAAACCCCCATCCTGCTGAGTGGGAGCAGGGGCCAGAGGCTTGGGGGTCCTCTGCCTACGGGGCCCATTACCCTGCCCCTTGGCTTGCTGACCCTGGGGTGCAGCTTGGGCAGCCTGATACTGAGGGTACTGTTTGTAGGCAGTGCCCTTCCTCAGGTAAAAGGGCTTCTTACCCGAGGCCTTCTTCTTGTGAGAAGGGGCAGAGGTCTTCCTAGACAGTCTTGTCCTTGTAAGGTGCTCAGTCTTGAGCTGTGCAGCCTTCTCGGCCATGAGCTTGCCAAAAAGGTTTTCACCTCGGCAAGGGACATCGACCAACTTGTCCTGAACCCATGGCTCGAGGTCGGATGACTGCAGCCATGCCTGGCGTCGAGCCGCGATGCCGGCTGCCGCAACTCGGGCCGAAGCCTCGAAGCCATCGTAGGCGGCGCAGGACATAAACTTTGAGCAGTCCCGAATCCCCGAGGACAAGGACTTGAATCTCTGCAAGGGCTCCCCAGAGAGACCAGCAGAGAACCCGGCCAACTCCTTGGCCAGGTCTCGCAAGTACATGCCCATGTACAGCTGGTAAGACTGGACACGGCAAGCAAGCATCGAGCCCTGGAAGCACTTTCTACCCACACCATCGAGGTTCCGGGCCTCCCTGCCGGGGGGGCACCGCAGAGTGCATCTTCTGGCTTTTCAGACGATGCATGGCCGATTCCACCACCATGGAATGGTGTGGTAGCTGCGCCTTCTGAAAGCCAGGGCTCTTCCGGAGTTGATAAATCGAATCGACTCGCATGCTTAGAACCGGCGCCGAGGCCGGTGCCTCCCACATCCGGAAGAGGAGTCGTTCCAGCATCGGAGGAGCCGGGACAGTAAAGGCCTCCTTCGGAGGAGAGTTGTACTGTAGGGCCTCGAGCTCTTCAGCTCGAGGCTCTTCCTCGGGGTCCACCAGAATAGCCAACGTGATGGCCATATCCCGGACAAACTCTGAAAACCGGGTGTCCTCCGGAGGGGATCTACTCCGGGGCTCAGACTGCGGTGAGTCCGAGGGGACGCACCGAGTCTTGAATGTGTCGGGGGACTCCTCATCCTCCATCTCCCAGGCAGACTCGTCCGACGAGGAGTCAAGATCCGACCCTGCGGGGCCCTGGAGCACCCACCCCGACGCCGGAGGCACTGGCATCGACACCCTCGGTCCCGAACGGGAGGTCGAGGGAGACCACGACCGAGGTCGACTTCGAGCCATGATGGACTCGAGTATCGGCTTGGTCTCCGGGGTCGACTTCGATGTCGATGTCCCGGTGGTCGGGGCAGATGCTCCAGACAGGCTGGCCATCAGTGCCCGCTGCTGCTCCATGAAGGCAGACAGTCTGCTCTCCAAGGCTGTCGTCCTGAGACTCAGCTCGGGAGACGCAGCAGCCACCGACTCGGGCCCCGGCAGCGCCGGGCCCGACGTCGGCTCTCTGGGAGAAGAGTCCGAGGACTACAGGGCTTACATGTCCAGCAGACTCCGGCTCCACGCAAGGAACTTTGGCAGGCTTCTCTTGTTCCACGGGCCCGGGGCGACGGTCGGGGGTCTTAGACCTGGCCCTCGAGGAGCCAGGGACCTCCTCCGACGATGCCCTCATGAGCCGCTTCTTCCTCTTGCGTTCCCGGTCGGGGGACCCCCTGTCCGAGGAGCCTCGACGGCACTCGGGATCCGAATCCCGAGATGTCGAGGCCTCAGACGAGGTCCGGGCCCGGCCGGAGGCTGAGTCCGAGAAAAGCCTTTCTTTCTGCTGCTGGCGACTTCGCAGTGCCTTGGAAGACATCTTCCCACATGGTCCACACGTCTTAGGGTCGTGATCAGGACCGAGGCACCGAAGGCAGCAGTCGTGTGTGTCGGTGAGAAACATCAATTTCTTACACCGATCACACTTCTTGAAACCGCTGGAAGCCATCGGGGAAAAAAGAGTCGCCGCGAGGTCAAAGGACCGGCCTTCCACGGAAAAATCAAAAAAGGGCGCGAAAGCCAGCCACAAGGGCAAAAAACGAAAAAGAAGAATCGGGCTCAATACCGGTGTACCGAACCCGGCGGGAGGGGAACCAGCATTGAACCGGGAAGAAAAAATAGCGAGAATCGCCAAAAAAAATCAAACTTTTATCCGGGATGACAGGACACACGTCCGGTGGGCTTCTCGGAAAAAGAGAGACTGAGGTAAGATGGCACCTTTAGGCGGGAAGGGAACCGCGCATGCGTGCCTGCATTTCCAAAGGCTTTCATAGAAAGCTGGGGAAATGCTCTGCTGGGGCTTCATCGGCGTCGATGACACCCATATGTGAGGACTGACTTCCTGCTTGGTCCTGGAGAAAGCTATAACTTTACCACTTCCTGACACAGCATTCAGCATTTATCCAAGAATGAATTTAGGTATACTGAAGCACTGCTGGATACCAGGAGAAGGTAAGACTATAGCATCCTGCTGGCCTGGCTTCAGGAAGATTTGAGAGGGCTTCTGGCAAAACGAAAAAGCGGTTAAGCTGTAACAATTGGGTGTGAGCGAGTGGGAATTACAGGGAGGCTCTCAGTCCCATCTGCTTTGACATCCAAATGGTAGGCAACCTCTTGTCCCTGCAGATACTATCCATTCATGTTTTCAAGATATCCCTAATTAATATCTGAGATGTGTTTGTATGAATATTTTATTAGTTATATCCTGAAATGCTGAGCAGATTGGTGCCCATGGACCCTGAAGACTGCTATCCCTGTAAATGTGAAGAATTTTGTTCTATAGGCTAATCTGTTCAACTTCCATGTTTATGGGGATATTTTGTAGCCAGGTGGAATTTTGTTTTTAGTTTTCCTGTCAAGGATCTGGCAGTCTGCAAAAGCCCAATTTTCTCAACAGAAATCCTATACAGTTTTTGAAAGTGTAATCTAAAGGACAGGGAGGTAAAGGAGTTTCCCCCTCAGATCAGATGGAAATCTGGCAGGAAAATATGATTCAAAATCCCATTCCAGAAGCTGTCCTGGCTCAGGACCACACTGGCTGCAACGGTAATCTATCTTCTGTGGATTGCATTTTAAGAAATCTTTTTCACTGTTAGTCTTGGCTGGGTGAATTGGTTTGAAGCCACTTCAAGACATATCATGGAATCATTATCTACAGTCATTCAACTGTAGTACTTAAGGTCCATGGGACGTCTGTTTTTCAGGCTATTCACCCTGAATATTCATTCAGTGTATTTGTTTCATTTATTCCGAAATCCAAATAGGTATGCATATATTGACTATCCTGAAAACTAAACCTATTTATAAACTTTGAGGATGAATCTGAGTATCCTGCCATTTATTTATTTCTTTTGTAGATGTGTGTTTTCCATTTCACGTTTTCACAAGTGGGGAAAAGAGGTGGAGCATGGTTCATGGAGTTCTTTCCAACCCCTCTGAGTGTATACGCCTGTATCTGGGTTGTCTGTGTGTTTGTCTCTGACCTCGAGTCGAGAGGGGAGGGGGAGAGTCATTTTGAATTGAGCATTTCCCAAACATCCATTTCCCAAACATCCATTTGTTTGGGAAGAATAAAAAAGGAAAGTAAACTGTGATATTATTAAACTGATATTGCTACACCTCTCCTGCAAAATGATGTTACTCTGCCCCCTTTTACTGATGCTATTAGTGATTGTTTTTCTCCTGTGCTGTGTCTCCTCCAGGTCTGCCTCCAGTCTACCTCCGATTGCTCCTCCCATACTGGAAGTAATGCGGCCGCGTGATCAGGCAACAAGGTCTGCCTCCAGTCTACCTCCGATTGCTCCTCCCATACTGGAAGTAATGCAGCCATGTTCATGCGAGCGCACTCCTTCAGGCAACAAGGTGATCCCAACAGCCTATATAAGTGGAGTGTCTGTGGCGCTTGTCCTGCACCTCTCCTGCAAACTAATGTTACTCTGCCCCCTTTTACTGCAGCTATTAATGATTGTGTTTCTCCTGTGCTGTGTCTCCTCCAGGTCTGCCTCCAGTCTACCTCCGATTGCTCCTCCCATACCGGAAGTAATGCGGCCGCGTTCATACGGCTGCGCTCCTTCAGGCAACATGGTGATCCCAACAGCCTATATAAGTAGAGTGTCTGCGGCGCTTGTCGCCGTGGCGACACGCGACTTGGGCGCGCACTGAAGGAGCACACCTAAGAAGCACATCGTGCTCCTTAGGTGCGCTCCTTGGGGACACTCTGGGGGAATCAGTGCTCAGGTTTCGTCAGTAAGGCCTATGCTGCATATTCTGACTCTTCTCCTTTGCATCTTTTCTCCAATTGCCACCTGTCCATGGTTCCAGGTAGGTCTGCCATTATCATATCCTAATATTTGTTGCCACTTATCCACTCCAGCTCATTCGGTTCACCACCTGATGTCGGCTATTCCTGTTATCTGGGGGAACCGCCCTCCTCACCTGCATCATCCCCTGCTGGCCTATGACGCTACTACTTCACGGAACATTGCGAATCTGTGCCCCTGCCCTTCCACGGCTACCACTTTAAGTCTCCCTTCTCATCCCTCTCCACCTTTGTTCCCTCTCTGGCTTGGGGTACTAAATTGCCGTTCTCTGCAGACAAAATCGTTACTTATCCAGGACAGCGTAGTTACTCACCTGTAACAGGTGTTCTCCAGGGACAGCAGGAATCAGTCCTCACATATGAGTGACGTCGACGGAGCCCCCATGCGGAGCAAATCCCCAGCTTCGAAGAAAGCCTTTGGGACTGCATCACACATGCGCGGTCCCCTTCCCACCCAAGGGTGCCATCTTGCTCAATCAAATGACATAGCTAAAAAGATGGCAAAAAAATAAAAATTAATCAAGGACTGCAACTCCAGGGGAGGAGGGAGGGTTGTGAGGACTGATTCCTGCTGTCCCTGGAGAACACCTGTTACAGGTGAGTAACTACGCTTTCCTCAGGAACAAGCAGGAAGTCAGTCCTCACATATGGGATTCCCTAGCTATAGGCTACCAAGAACACATAACTGAAAAATAGGTTCCCTCTAGAAGAGCCGCAGCAGCCATGATAGAAGTTCAACCGAGAACATAAAACTCCGATAGCCTGACACCAAAGGGTCGGAGGGTAGGAGTTGCCTAAACCTCAAACAGATTACGGAGTACAGCTTGGTCGAAAGCACTGTCCCATTGGGACTCCCTATCCAGGCAGTAATGAGCTGCAAAAGTCTGGCTTGAAGACCAGGTTGCGGCCCGGCAGATGTCTGCCAGCGGAAGAGCGGAAGTGAGCCACTGATGCGGCCTTAGCCCTGACCCGGTGGGCCGTGACTCGACCCTGCAACGGGAGATTGGCTGCCCTGTATGCCCAGGCAATGCAATCGGCCACCCACGTGGACAACGTCCGCTTGGAGACAGGCAGCCCCAGTTTACTGGGGTCATAAGAAACGAAGAGCTGAGGAGCTCTCCAATGTCCCCGCATACGCTCCAAGTAGAAGGCCAATGCCCTCTTACAGTCCAGGGTATGCAGAATTGCTTCTGCCCAGCTGGCATGGAACCTGGGAAAGAAAGTCGGAAGCACCTCCTCCAGGTTGAGGTGTAAAGAGACCACCACTTTTAGCAGGAACTTGAGGTGTGTGCGAAGCACCACCCTGTTCCTATAAAACCATGTGAACGGTCTATCAGACACCAGAGCTTGCAGCTCACTCACTCGTCTGGCCGAGGTGGGTGCCACCAAGAAAAGCGTCTTCCAAGAGAGGAAGCAGAGATGGCAGGTAGCCATCGGCTCAAAGGGTGGGTGATTAAGCTTCTGCAAGACCACATTCAGATCCCACTCAGTTACCGAAAGGCGCACCGGGGATTTCATCATAAGCAGACCTCGCAGAAACCTGGACATCAAGGGATGTACAGAGAGAGGCTGCCCTTCCACTGGAGAGTGGTGTGCTGACAAAGCACTAAGGTGAACTCGGACCAAGTTGGACTTGAGGCCTAACTCAGAGAGGTGAAACAGGTACTGCAGCACCACAGCCACCTGGCAGGAGAATGGGTTCTCACTCTGCTGAGTACACCATATCTCAAACCTATGCCACTTAAAGGTATAGGTTTTCCTAGTTGATTGCCTTCTAGAGGCTAGCAACACATCCTCTATCCTTTTGGGAGGAGAAGTGGTGCAAGGACTACCCTTTCAGCAGCCATGCCATCAGGTTGAGGGACATGAGGTTGGGATGCAGAAGTGAGCCCCCGTCCTGTGACAGGAGGTTGGGTGAAAATCCCAGAGGAATTGGAGTCTCTTCTGCCAGTTGTAGGAGGAGTAGAAACCAAGGCTGTCTCGGCCATCTGGAAGCCACCAGAATTACCGAGGCCTTGTCCTGAAGGATCTTGAATAAGGTGCGAGCTACCAATGGCATGGGAGGAAACACATATAGGAGGCCCTCCGACCATTATATTAGGAATGCATCTGCAGCTACCCTGTGAGGGTGCGGCTGTCTGGAACAGAAGCGGGGCAACTGGTGGTTTTGAGGTCTCACAAACAAATATATGGATGGTCGCCCCCAACACTGGAAGAGTTGCTGGGCTACGTTGGGATCCAGTTGCCACTCGTGTGGCTGGAGAATTCTGCTTAGCTTGTCTGCTAGGAAGTTCTCCTGACTTGGCAGGTAAACAGCTTTGAGGGACATGCCCTGGCTGATTGCGAAGGAGCATAGGTCCAGGGTTTCTTGACACAGGATGCAGGAGCCTGTGCCTCCCTGTTTGTTCACATAGAACATTGCTACCTGGTTGTCTGTCTGAATCAATACAGATTGGCAAGCCAGAGTTTGGCAGAAGGTCCGAAGAGCTAGGCAGATCGCTTGAAGCTCTAAGAGACTGATTTGTTGTGTACTCTCCCATGGAGACCACACACCTTGAGTGCAGACCTGCTGGCAATGAGCATCCCATCCCGGCAGGGATGCATCCGTAGTCAGCACCCTTGAGTGCGTGGGAGGCTGAAAAGGCCCTCCCTCCAAGAGGTTGTGAGGTTGAAGCCACCATTTCAAAGACTGTATCAGGCGATGGGACACCTTGATATTGTCTCTGAGTCTATCTGTGGCTTGTGTCCACTGGTCCCTGAGGCACCATTGAGATGTTCTCATGTGGAGTCGAGCATTGGGTGTCACATGGACTGTGGAAGCCATGTGACCGAGGAGGCACAGAAAGTGTCTTGCTGAGATGCAGGATCTGTGATTCACTTGCTGCACTAGGGTTACCAGTCTTTGAGCCCTTTCTTCTAGAAGGTAGCTAAGTCCTTGCTTGAAGGGTGTCTAACCTTGCCCCTATGAACTCCAGTCCCTGAGAAGGAACCAGAGTGGACTTCGTGTAGTTGATCACAAAGCCCAGGTGTTGAAGCAACTGGATAGTGCGGGCCGTGGCCTGTTGGGCTTCTAGAGATGACTGGGCTCTGATGAGCCAGTTGTCTAAGTAGGGGAAGACGAAGACCCCTTGAGTCCTTAGAAAGGCCACTACTACCGCAAGGCACTTTGTGAATACCCTGAGTGCCGAGGCTAGGCCAAAGGGCAGCACTTTGTACTGAAAATGGTTTCCTCCCACTACAAATCTTAGATATTGTCTGTGGTCTGGATGAATCAAGATGTGTGCATACGCATCTTTGAGATCTAAGGAGCATAGCCAGTCTCCCTGGCAGAGGTAAGGCAGCAATATTCCAAGGGAAAGGATCTTGAACTTTTCCCTCACTAAGAACTTGTTCAGGTTTCATAGTTCGAGGATAGGTCTTAGGCCTCCAGTTCTCTTTGGAATCAGAAAGTACCTGGAGTAGAAGCCTGTGCCCTGTAGGTGATGAGGCACATTTTCTACTGCCTGATATTCGAGAAGACCTGATAACTCCTGCAAGAGGAGGTCCCTGTGAAGAGGGGGTCTGAGAGGCTCCCCTGGAAAGTAGGAGGGAGGCACCTGGGTGAGATGTAACTGATAGCCCATTTGGACTATCTGGAGAACCCAGGTGTCTGTAGTAATGGCTGGTAAAAAAAAAAGCCTGGTATAACCACAAAACCACCAGTGTATAAAATTATTTTTGTCGGAAAAGCCGTCACAGTACAGGAGGACTCCACCTCCTTACCACTGCAGCCTATCCTTTTAATTTTATTAGAAACATTTGTCAACTTCTTAGCATTTAAAAGTACTTAGCTGGAAGGCTGTTGTAAATCTTCATCAAAGGACTAGCCGGACGACGTGTCATGTTTTGGGGGGGTGTATTGTACCCCCCTGCTTCAGGTCCAGTCGCCACTAAATGAACAGCCCCAGTACATTAAAAAACCGCCTTTTTGGCGTTTTATGTACTGGGGCTGTTCATTTAGTGGCGACTGGACCTGAAGCAGGGGGGTACAATACACCCCCCGAAACGTGACACGTCGTCCGGCTAGTCCTTTGATGAAGCTTTACAACGGCCTTCCAGCTAAGTACTTTTAAATGCTAAGAAGTTGACAAATGTTTCTAATAAAATTAAAAGGATAGGCTGCAGTGGTAAGGAGGTGGAGTCCTCCTGTACTGTGACGGCTTTTCCGACAAAAATAATTTTATACACTGGTGGTTTTGTGGTTATACCAGGCTTTTTTTTTTTACCAGATTTGATTGTTGACCTGGTTGGCTATATTTTTATGGTTGTAGTAATGGCTGGCCACCTGTAGGCATACAGGGTCAGCCTTCCTCCTGTGCAGGGCCTTGCATCCTTGGGGAGAGAGACTATGCACTGGGAGTCAAAAAAAACCTTCCAGGCTGGGCTGGAGCCGGTGCCTGGGGCTTGGGGGCTGTTTGCTTACGCGGGCCCTGTCCCCGTCCCTTGGCCTGATGCTCCTGCTGGGGAACTGGGGAGGGCTGATACGAGGGGTAGTTTCGGTAAGCTGATCCTTTCCTCGGGAAAAAGGGTTTCTTACCCAAGCCCTTCTTTTTAGAAGGGGCAGAAGTCTTCTTCTCGAGTCTTGTCCGGGTCAGGTACTTGGACTCGATCTCGGCAGCCTTCTCAATCATGGGCTTGCCAAAGAGGTTTTCACCTCGGCAAGGGACATTGACCAACTTGTCCTGAACCCATGGTTCTAGGTCTGATGACTGTAGCCATGCCTGGTGTCATGCACCGATGCCGGCTCCCGCTACCTGGACCGAGGCCTCGAAGCCGTCATAGGTTGCTCGAGTCATAAACTTTGAGCACTCTCGAATCCCAGTGGACAAAACCTGGAAGTGCTGCAAAGGTCCCTCAGAGAGACCAGCAGAGAACCCGGCAATCTCCTTTGCCAGGTCTCGCAGGTACATGCCCATGTACAGCTGGTACGTCTAGATTCGGCATGCCAGCATCGACGCCTGGTAGCACTTTCTGCCGAGAGCATCCATGTTGTGGGCTTCCTGGCCAGGAGGCACCGAGGAGTGCGTCTTATGGCTCTTGAGCCGGAGCATGGCCGATTCCCCAACCATGGAGTTGTGTGGCAGCTGTGCCTTTTGGAACGCAGGGCTCTTGCGAACTCAATAGATGGAATTGATTCGCCTGCTGAGGACCGGCATTGAGGCCAGCATCTCCTACATTCAGAGCATCAGCCATTCCAGAATGAGTGGCACCGGTACAGTAAGGGCTTCCTTTGGAAGAAAGTCATACTGGAGGACCTCGAGCTCCTCAGCTCAAGGTTCCTCCTCGGGATCTGCCGGGAATGACAAAGCCTTTGCCATATCCCGGACGAAGTCCAAGAACCAGGTGTCCTCCGGGGGTGACGGTCTCCGAGGTTCAGATCCCAGAGAGTCTGACGGGACGTACTTGGTACTGTGGGTGCCCAGGGACTCCTCGTCCTCTGTCTCCCAACTGGACTCCGAGGAGGAGTCGATCGGCTCTGGCCTCGAGGGCTTCGGCCTCGACCGCCCCGACACTGAGGGAATCGGTATTGATGACCTCGGTCCCGAACGGGAGGTCGAGGGGGACCTCGGCCGAGGATCGACTCGAGACCTGATCGACTTGAGGATCGGCTTGGCCTCCAGGGTCTACTTGGACATCGAAGTCCCGGTGGTCGGGGTGGACGGACATGTAAGACTGGCAATTAGTGCCCGCTGCTGGTCCATGAAGGCAGACACGCTGCGCTCCAAGGCCGCCAACCTGAGACCAAGCTCAGGAGGCTCAGCAGCCCCCAGCTCAGATCCCAACTCTGTCGGGCCCAACGCCAGCTCTCCCGGGTGAGAGTCAACAACGAGGACTGTGCTTACCTTCCTCAGCATTTCCGGGTCCTTTCAAGGGAGTTTGGCAGGCCTCTCCAACTCCGAGGATCCGGGGGTGGTGAGTCGGGCTCCGCGACCAAACTCACGAGGGCCCAGGCTGTTCATGGATTTCTTCTTCCTCCGGTGTTCCCGCGAGGGAGACCCCCTTTCAGAGGACACCCGATGCTGCTTGGGATCAGACAGTTCCCGAGAGGTCGAGGCCTCTGACGAGGTCTGAGACCGGGCGGTTGCGGACTCGGGGAAAATCCTGTCATGCTGCTGCTGCTTGCTCCTCAAGGACTTAGAAGACATCCTTTTGCACGGGCCACAGATGACGGGGTCATGGTTTGGACTGAGGTATTTGAGGCAGCAGTCGTGTGTGTCGGTGAGAGACATTAGCTTCATGCACCGATCACACTTTTTAAACCCGCTGGCAGCCATCGGGGGAAAAAGGGCCCCTGCAAGGTCAAAGGACCAGGCTGCCAGCTAAAAATAAAAAAAGCGTGCGAACATTAGTCACTAAGGACAAAAATGAAAAATAGGCCGGTCTCGATACCGGTTTACCGAGCCAAAGGCAGGAAGGGAACCGGCATCAAACCGGCTAGCCGAAAATAACATTTTCAACTTTTATCAACTTTTTTCTGGGGGAAACTGGGACGACGTCTGTTGGGCTCCGCGGAAAAAAGGAGACTGAGCAAGATGGCACCCTTGGGTGGGAAGGGGACCGCGCATGTGTGATGCAGTCCCAAAGGCTTTCTTCAAAAGCTGGGGGATTTGCTCTGCATGGGGGCTCTGTCGACATTGACATCACCCATTTGTGAGGACTGACTTCCTGCTTGTTCCTGGAGAACTTATTCTACAAGAATCTCTGGATATTCTCTGCTTGTCCGAAACCTGGCTCAAGGATGGCGAGCAACCTTTTCTCACTAGATGTCTACCTCCCAAATTCTCAGCTTTTTCTGTCTCACGCGTAAGTCGGAACGGCGGTGGCATTGCTGTGATATGTAACTCCTCTCTTCCCATTTCTCAGATTTCCTCCCCCTTGCTACATTACCCAGAATCTCTCCTCCTCCTATACACTTACTGGTTATCTATTCCCCTCCTTCCTTGCCCTCCCATCTCTTGGACGCTCTTATCCTTACTGTCTCAGACATGTCACTTCAATTCTCTCATTTGGTCATAGTAATGTCCACTTTGACACTCCTACATCTACTAGAGATCTCTCCTTTTCTGCTCTCCTGCATGAGCTTGTTCCTACTCACAATGCTGGCCATACTCTAGATTTAGTAATTACACTATGCTCTGCTCCCTTACAGATTTCTCAACTTACAACAAAATCCCTTCCTTGGACCGACCACTTCTGTCCGTCTCTCCTCCTGGAACTTCCTCCTCCCGAAGGCGTCACCGGCTACTCTCTCCCCTCATCATACATTGTTCCTACACTCATCCGTCAGTTTTGCCGCAAAATCACACCACTCACACTCCAGCTTTTTCCGCCTGCTCATCAGATTCTTCCAAACGACTTCTCTACTCTCTCCTTGAACTCGCAGGCCTCTACTTGGACCTCAAGCCTCTCTTCTGCTTTAGATCATGTTGCCCCCTCTCTTTACAACTACTCAATCATCGTACACATTACCCTTGGTACCACACAGGACTTCGCCTCCTGCGCACTCAGCTTCGGCAGGCAGAGCGCAGGTGGCGAAGGCTTCACACACCACATGCTTTAGCCCTATTCCGTGAGCGCCATCATCATTATCGTTCTTCAGTCCATGAAGCTAAATTATCGTATTTCTCTGACCGTACCACTGCTGCTACTAACCCATCCCGACAGCTTTTCTCCACACTGTGATCCCTCACCTCGCTTCAGTCTGGCCCCTCCTCTGCCACCACTCAGCGAACCCCAGTCCCTGCCCCTTCCCAGATGACTTCCTTTTTTGCAACTAAGGTTCTTGACCTCCGTGCCTCGCTTCCTTCTTGTCCTCTTCCATTATCCCCTCTCCCTCCCCCTCTCCACCTGCTGTGCCCCCTCTATCTCATACCTGGTCCACCTTCCATCCAACTACCACTATAGAACTTATCAAATCCATCTCCACAGCTTACAAGATGATTTGTCCTTTAGACCCAATCCCTTCCAGCTGGATTCTTGAACCCTCCTTACCCTAGTCCCCTTCATACTAACCATGGTAAATTCCTCCCTCTCCTTTGGCACTTTCCCTTACCAATGGAAACATGCCTTACTGTGCCCCATCCTGAAGAAGCCCTCTCTCGACCCTCTAATCCCCGCTCACTACCGTCTAGTTTCAAATCTTCCCTTCCTTGCTAAGATCCTCGAAAAGACTGTCTTCACTCAACTATCACAATACCTCACCTCAATCGACTACCTTCACCCTCGCCAATCGGGTTTTCGTCAGGGTCACAGTGTAGAAATGGTCTTAGTAGTTTTCCTAAATGAACTTTGCTCCTCACATGATAGGGGTGATATCTTGGTGGTGGTTTCTCTGGATCTCTTGGCAGCCTTTGACCTCATTGATCACTCTCTCCTTCTTTCACGCCTCAGGGATGCGGGACTACATGGTTCATTCCATTGCTAGTTTTACTCTTATCTCTCTTCTCGGTCCTTCTCTGTGGCCTCCTCATTTGGCTCACACTCTATCTCAGATCCCGTTCCTCTTCCCTGTGGTGTCCCCCAATTTTTTGTACTGGCTCCCCTCCTTTCAACCTCTTTCTTACCCCACTTGCTCTTCTAATCCAACAACTTGGTCTGTCAGCTTTTCATTACGCAGATGACATTGTTATTCTCCATCATATCAATCCTCTCCTCCTTGATCTTGGGCCCCTAAATTCTTGCCTTTCCCTGGTGGCGGATTGGCTATCCACAAACTGTCTTCACTTAAATCTGGCTAAGACATCGTACACTTGGTTCACTTTTGGGAGCCCCTGCCCTTCCACTGCCCCTGTTCTTGGGAACACCTCCATCCCTATGGTCACATCTTTTCATTATCTGGGGGTTGTTCTTGACTCTGACTTAATCCTTTGAGACCACATCTCCCAGCTTGCTAAGAAATCGTACTTTTATCTTCGTCAAATAAGAGCTATCCGTCCCTTTCTTTCTCCTGACGCTTTGACCACTCCCACACTGTCTACTGTTATTTCTCACCTTGACTTCTGCAATTGCTGGTATCACAACACACAATTACACACACACAATTACATTGGCTACAACTGATCCAGAACACTGCAGCTAGAATTCTAACTCACTTGTCACGCAGAGATCATATCACTCCCCTACTAATCCACTTACACTGGCTCCCAATCGAACACCGTATTCACTATAAGATTCTCACTTTGGTACATCGCATCCTCTGCACTCACACGCCACAATATATTGTTGACCTCCTGCACTTCTACAACCCCACACGTAACCTTTGCTCACTTCACATATTCCATCTCTGCCTTCCACACACCCCCCCCCCCCCTATCATGTGCACATCCGCAATCCACGTGTCACTCAGCTTTCTTTTTCCTTGGTGCTGCCCTCTGGAACTCCCTGCGCACATCCCTCTGTTTGGAACAGACTTATTCAACACCTCCCTGAAAACGCACCTATTTGCTTCGGCCTACAATCTCTCAGACCCACCTCCATGACCTGACGTCTTTTATTTATTTTTTATACCACGCTCTTTAGAATCAGTGCAGTTTACATGTATACTAACAGGTACTTTTTATTCCCTTGTCCCTGAAGGGCTCACAATCTAAGTGTACCTGAGGCAATGAAGGGTTAAGTGGCTTGCCCAAGGCCACAAGGAGTGGCCATGGGACTAGAGACCCAAGTCCCTCTGGCCTGAGGTCGCTTGTCCCCATGTGGGAATTGAATCTCCAGCCTTCCGACCTGAGGTAACCTGTCCCAACCACTGAGCCACTCCTCCCTCCTTGTTTCTGTTTGTCAAATTCTTCTCTTTGTCCTATTTGGTTGCTTGATACTTCTTTCCTGTTAAAATTGTAGTTCATTTTCCTTTTCCATGGCCTAGAGCCTACTCTGTTTGTTACTTTTTATTTTGTAAACCGCCCTGATGTCACAAAGGGTGGTATATCAAGAGCAAAAATAAACATAAAAATAAACCATTAGATGTCACTATCAACAGATATCAAAGGTTGGATTTTACAGTCTACCCACAGAGCACCACCCCCTCTCCCATTGCAACAGGTATTGCAGTGCTTCTCCACCACTAATTTATTATCCACATAGCAACCAACAGCAAATAACTAGGTGGAGGTAGGGCCGGAGCTACCATTAGGCGAATTAGGCAGTCGCCAAGAGCGCCGGTCCTCTGGGGGCACCCACTGCTGCCGTATTGCTCCTCTCAGAACAGGCACAACCCCACAGTACCTACCTTTAAACTTTGGCACCCCAGGGCTGTTTGCTTCCGCCCCTCAAATGCCCAATGCTAACTTCCTGCTGCAAACAGGAAGTTGGCACTAGGCGTCGGAGAGAGGACAGAAGCAAAGAGCCCCGCAATGCTGAAGCTTAAAGGTGAGCGCCACAGGGCTGTTTGTGCCCATTGTCCCTACTGCATGTCCCAGAGAGAGGTAGCAGCATTAGGAATGGGTGCTGGATTCACCTAGGACGCCTCATCTCCTTGCACCAGCTGTAAGTGACGGTTGCCTTTCCTGAAACGTAAGCCTACAGGACAATTTGTGGAAATGAACCTTTTATTATTGCAAGGATTTTTGGAGGCAGTCAATAATAAAGATTAACATAAGAACATAAGATATGCCATACTGGGTCAGACCAAGGTCCATCAAGCCCAGTATCCTGTTTCCAACAGTGGCCAATCCAGGTCATACGTATCCAGCAGTTTCCCCAAAAGACACAGGTTTCGCAATGCTTGTACTGGATCAAGCATTGATATCCTGGGTCCCTTCTTAATAATGGTTTATGGACCTTTCCTCCAGGAACTTGTCCAAATCTTTTTTAAACCCAGCTACACTAACAGCCTTTACTACATCCTCTGGTTACAAATTCCAGAGTTTGATTACATGTTGAGTGAAAAAATATTTTCTTTTATTAGTCTTAAATAGTTTACCCTGTAGCTTCATTGCATGTCCCCTAGTCTTTCTATATTCTGATAAGGTAAACAATCGATCTACGTTTACCCATTCCACTCCGTTCATTAATTTAAAGACTTCTATCATATCTCCCCATTTATATATGCATATTGGCAGACCCTAGCAAAACATTTGCAGTAACCTAGTATTCACCCCTCCCCACCTCAGACGGATTGAGACATTCACTTTCCCTTCCCTCCTCTGCACATTCTCACTCTCTCTCTGCCCCCCAGTACTGTCTCTCACTCTCCATCCCCCACAAGGCACCATCTCTCTTTCCTCGCTGCAAAGTTCTGTCTGTCTTTTCTTCCCTTCCCCTAAGCACTCTTCTCCTTCCCCGAAGTACACCCATTCTCTATCTCTCTCTATTCCCTTCCTGCCTTGCCACTTCTTCTCTGTACCCTCTTCTCAGTTCTCAGAGGCCCCATAACTCACTGTCTTCTGCAGTGCCAACTGGACCGTCCCATACAATAGACATACTAGGCGGTCACGCAGGGAGGCAGATGCTGGTGGGTAACCTGCCGATCCTTCCTTTAAAGCAGCAGCAGCTCAGCTGCCATGTCAGCATTGTGGCAGGCACTAAAACATGCGCTCATTGGCAGTCATGGTCTGCTGCTCCTGGAGGGGGCAGGAGAGGCAGACTATGAGCGTGCGTGGGGACTTTAAAGCCCACCGTGGTGCTGAAGCAGTGGCTGAACTGCTGCTGCTTCAAAGCAAGGAATGTCATGCTGCCCCCCTTCTTCCTGGGGGGTAGATGAATGTCATGGGGAGTAGTGGCAGCATGGCGGTGCCTCAGGCCTGAAGTGGGGGAGTGGCACGGAGAGCCAACCTAGGGCAGCAGAAACCCCTGGGCCGGCCCTGAGTGCCAAAGCTTTTTAATGTCAATAGTACACATGATAATCTGCTTCTGCAGCGGTGCTTCATTTGTTGCATGTCTGTCCCTCATCGTAATCTGGTGACAGCAAAGCCCACCTGCCCTATCGCTATTATATAGAAACAAAGAAACCTATGCAAGAACCTCACTAAAATAGAGGCTTCAGCCCTTGTATGCATTTAAAATTGCCTGAGAAAGACTTACCCCCTTCAGAGGTTTCTGCTTTTATGGGCACAAATCTTGGTATGGATGCTTATTGCTAGCTTTTGGCATTACAAACCTGAGCATACAGACTGCTAACAGAAAACCCCAAAATGGATTACAATGAACAAACTTTTTAAACTTCTAGAAAGTATTTGCACTGACCTTTTAGTGAGCAATAGTGGGTTGGCTCTTGCATCAGAATGCAGCCCTCTATGATTGGTTGAAATTTTCTGATGTTTTCTGAATCAAGGGGGCCAATAGTTGGCTGACTTCTAGCTAAGAAGCATCAAAAGGCTGCTCCTAGTTTTAGGAGAGAAAAGCCTGGGAGTTGGGCTTCACCTCTCCTACAGAGTTCCAAGCCTAGGACTCAGACTTAAAAACAGCAAGGATTTATTCTGCCCTAGTTCTGGGTCAGATCTCAGAAGGAAAAGATTCTGAATTTCCTGACAACCCTGCAACTTCAAGGTTCGCTATGGAAAAGACTGAGCCTTGTAACTGCCATCCAAATGGTGAGATCTACCCATAAATTAACTAAATAAAGCTGGATTTTTTTTCGTAGCAGGAAAGGGTACCAAGGATTTGAATGGGACTGGGCTTGAACCGGATCCAAACAAAAATTACAGTACTTGTGCAACCTACTCAAAAATCATTGGGTTTAAAATACCAAATTGCCTACTTTAGCTATTTTAAAAAAACAAACTGTGTTGGTTTCTGTTGTCAGCCAGCAGTGCAAATATTTAATTTACATATTCTACCTGATTTATTCTGCTGATTTATTTTGAAATATATTGTTATGTAATGATTCTATTTCTGTTTTCGGTTTACTTTGCTATATATCTGTATTGTTTTTTCTTTGGGATTTGTCTCTAGTCCATGAGAGTAAAAAAAAGGTTTGATTAAGTATTTTTTGTCTGTTTTATTCTCAAAATGTACCTTACACCACAGGGCTCATTACACACTATTTCATTTAGTTTTAATTAATTTCACTACATCTGATACAAGTCCTATGAATTCTGTAAATGTTCTAGTGGCTGGAGTACCTATCTAAGCACCAAAAATCTCCAGGCTCCTGAAGGTATCTTGGGGTTTGTCTCCTATAGATTTTAAGCAACTGCAGGGCAGAAAAGGTAGCCCCTGGGTTATACACAGAAATAAAGAAAAATGACGGCAGATAAAGACTATAATGACCCATTCACCCTGCCCATCCATACCAACTACTAAGCTCTACATTCCCCTTTTTTCCCTTAGAGATACTCTTGCGTTTGTCTTATGTTTTCTTGAATTTAGTTATATTCCTCGTCTCTATCATAAGAAAAAATATATAACATAAAATTCTACCAAATTTAAAACATAAATTAAGACAATAACATATATACTGTCCCCAGGCGCCCCTACTGGCATAGGAAATAAGGGCATCCGGTGACATTTAATTTATTTTAAGGAGTGGTTGAGCTGAAGGACCAAGAGGAACTGCGCTCTCTGCCTTTTCTGAGTTCCACGAAAATCAGGAGTTTTTTTCAACACTGTTTCTTCTCTAGCTCCAGCCTCATGACATATCCCCCGAGTTAAAATATTACAAGCTGAGTGTTCAGCCTCACTACAGCTTGTAATTGCAGCTTCTTCAACTGCCTTACAAGGCGGCTGTTTGTCTCTATTCTCCACATTCCTGTATTGAGATCCTTTCCTGACTGACGTAAACAAATCAGGTGGGTTGGAAGTCTGTTTTAGACGGCTTCTTAACCTTTCTAAGAATCGTGGTCTATCCAACGCATTTTCATGTCGAGCTTCCAATCTAACTTGTTTCGTTGCATCCAAGAATTCATTCTTCTCACCTGTACGACCTCTTGTCAGCTTTGTTAAATCAAGCTGACTAAGTTTGTCAACATGGGAGGAAGAGTGCGACCCATTTTACTCGTAGGTGATGTACCAGGGTTAGGCACCGGCCTTTTATATAAACTTGGCCTGGTCCAAATTCTTACTGGTAGAGCATGAGGAGCATTCACTACATGGGGTCTAGACAGTGGCAAATCTTCTATGATCCGTCTCCTAGTGAACAACATTCTTGTAAATCTAGACCTAGGATTCCGAGGATATTCCCCTATATCTTCCTTCAGGGATTGGTTGCGATTCAGCCCTCCTTTATATTCTGGATCAAGAGATGGAAAATCATCAGCTTCAAGCTGCTTGAGACCGTCTCCGACCGCTTTTCCTCCAGTTTTCTTAGGAAGTATCTCTTTTCTGGGCAGCATTTTACCTCTTCCAGAGTAAAAAGTGCTGCTATAGATTTTAGAACCAGCATCCTTAGGTACGGCCTCATGATGGCCTCTTGGGAGGTCATTAGCCGACCTCAGCCCTGCAGACTTGAAGGTATTTGGAACTACTTGTTGGTTCCGCACTTCTTGGGTCTGTGGGTCTATAGTTTCCCTGTACTTTATTTTCTCTTCTTTTATAAACCTTGGAAAGGTTTTTCTTTTTTCTTGGGCATATCCACACGCACGCTTTAGTGCGGGGTCATCCCTTTGTTCTTTTATAAACGAGGAGAATTTTTCCACCAGCTCTGCTGCGATCCAGGGCAATCCCTTCCCTGCTTCTAAGTCTGCCCGGCCTTGAGAGCGGTATTGCTTCTCCTTACGTTTCTCTGCCGTTGACTTCTTTATTTTTGTTGAGGGCTCCTCTATTAGGTCATCATGTGAAGGGAGGTCTCCCAAATCTGTGTCAGGGGAACAAGAAGGTTTTTCTAAAGTTTCTGCCTGGGAACGCGTGGAGACAAAAACTTCATGGGGACGTAATCCTTCTTTTAACCCTCTTTTAAAGTAAGGCCAGTCTCGACCAAAGACTAAGTCCTGTGGTAGCTTGGGTACCACAGCTACCAACATTTTTTTAGTTGTTCCCAAACCTCTTACAGTTAGGTTATAAACAGGGTACAATGTAGCCGTGCCATGAACACATTTTATTTTTACTTGGCGTTCTGGTTGATCTGGTGCGGACTCTGCTCGCTCTTTGACTAAGGACCAAAGCTTGCGAGAGATCATTGTTTGATCCGCACCGGAATCAAGTAGTGCCTTGGTTGGAACTCCTTGCACCAACACATCCAAGATTAAACCTTCACACAGCACTTCTCGGTTCTCTCCTAGGAGAGCTATGCGCGTTTGGCATTCAGTTCTCACATGACCTGTTTTTCCACAAGCAAAACATCTTTTATCAACATTCTTCGATAAAGCATCATTACATTTTACATTGTGTGGCTTAGAATGGGACAGAGCTCCTAAGGACTGTTTGTATGCACCCACTGCCTTCTCAGATATTTCTTTAGAATTTTGGGTAGCCAAATCTGCCTCCAAATATCTTTCCATTAAGGTAATGGCATCTGTAGTGGTGCTACAATTTTGTAGAATTAGGAAACTCTGCACATTACTAGGCACTGCATGCATAAACTGTTCTAGGACTATTTCATCCATAATCTGTTCTACATTTTTACCAGCAGGTCTTAGCCATTTATCCGCTAAGCTCCTGAGCCTGTGGCCTAATACTTTCGGAGTCTCACCCTTCTTAAGGTGAGCAGCCTGCAGCAAGCGATTATATACGAGTGGGGTCAAGCCTAAGCGCTCCCGAATGGCTTTCACCACCTCGGTATAATCCGCTGCTAATGCAGTTGGCATCGCCCGATAGGCAGATAGCGCCTCCCCCGTAAGAGAAGCGGCTAGCCTAATTGACCACTGCTCTTTTGGCCACTTTATTGCACTAGCTATCCTTTCAAAGGAGTCAATAAAGTCATTGATATCATCGGTGGCTGATAGTTTTCCTATGCTCAAAGAGTCAAAAGCGCCTGGCCCTACTGACCAGTTGCCCAGTCCAGAAACCTGTTCCTGTTGACTGGAGGCTCCCCCAGACATCTTCTGTTGCTGGGAGGCCCAAGCCTCCATCAGCTGTAGAATGGGCTTCTGCTGCTCCTGCAGCGCTAGTATAGCTTGTTGCTGGGTTTGAGCAGCAAGCTCCCTCTGCTTTTCAAATTGCATCATCATCCATCCCAGCAATTCCTTCTGCTCCATAGTGATGGACTTTACCTAGGAAAAAGGAGAAAGAAAAACAAAACCAAGTGTGGTCCACAAACACTTAGCCCTTTTCTCCCTTTACTTTATTCTTTTTTTTTTCACCAGTATCCAGACCAGTCTACCCCTCTACCTTTTACCTGGTAGCAGAGTAGATTCGAGCTTCCAGTAGGAGGTTGCAGCAGCTCCTCGACGTATCCCTCTACGACTGCTGACAGCAATTGATGAGCTCCTCTCCTGGTTTCGTCTTCCTGGTCCTGGATTTTGTTAAATCCAATCCGGATTTTTTTTTCAACTCCGGTCCGGGTTTTCTCAGACTCCACTCCGGGTTTTCTCACCCAGTATTGGTGGTTTCTTGCTTTCTTTTCTCTTTAGCGTCTTAGGGCGTTGCCCAACATCCAACAACTATGCCATTATGTCCCCAGGCGCCCCTACTGGCGTAGGAAATAAGGGCATCCAGTGACATTTAATTTATTTTAAGGAGTGGTTGAGCTGAAGGACCAAGAGGATTCTGGTCCTTGTAGTGCAGAACTCCTTACAAAGAACAATCTACGCCAAAGTGTAGGGTAATAAGGCTTTATTTCCCCAGTCAATGCTTAGGTTCAATAAGACACAAAAGAAAATGAAGGTAATTCTTTCCTCTAACAAAAAGGTTCCACCGTTATATAAACAGTTAAGGGTTGTAGGCTTCACAATTAACTGTTTATCTGGGTTAAGGCTTCTTTCAAATCAATAGAAATTAACATCAGGAAACAAATGGTTATCAACTTCACCATATGCAGAGTTCCCTTTTCTCTATACATCTAGCAAGGCAATCAAGCTAGTTCTTGAACAAAAGTTACATTCCATTGGTTCACTCTGAGGAATGGGAACACTGGTTTCACAATCAAAGTCCATTGACTCTGGGTCACTACCTTCTTCAATGCTATGACTGTCTTCAGTATCTGTTAACTCCTCACGGGGGTTCTTCGGTTTCTCACACAACTTCCTTAGCACACTGTTGGGAAGTGCTTTTAAAAGGTTAGCTTTACTTCTTCTAACTTTCTGAGGCTTATCTATTTGCATAAGGTTTTCATCACTTAAACTTTCCCTTATAATGAAAGGCTTTTCATACCTTGGGTTCTGTAGGCTGCCACACCCAGGACTCAGCTTGTGACGTAGCTTCTCAGGCTGACAAGCTGTTCTGTGCACTGCTCTACAATCAGAGTTACCAGGAAAACCTGACATGGATTTCCACTCTCTGTGTTTCTTGGCAAAAGTATCACTGTAGAAGGAATCTCCTTTCCTTGTGCCTTTCTGGTTTAGCATAGGAGACTTACTTGGGCTGGGAGAGTTGCTTCCATCAGGCAAGCTGCTTCTTTGGTTTGCTTGGCTTTGGACTCCGTTCCAATACCTTTGGCCTCTCTGGACTTTATCCCTTTGAGTATACCTCTTTTGGATTCTGTCTCCTTGAGTTGGCTGCACCTGGAAGCTTTCCTGTTCCAGGCTTCTCTCACTGCTCCTGCTGCCGGGCCATCTGACCTTGCTCTTGCCTCTGCCTCTGCCTGTTCCCCTTCCTGTTCCTCCTCCTGTTCCTTTATAAAGGGATTTCTGGTTTGCACGTTCTGAGTTTGAGGACAGGTGAAACTGCTTGTTACTAATGTGATCAATGCTAGAGCACGTTGCTTCAGGTACTGTGTAATTGTTCATGCGCCCTCTGGCTGAGCTGCGCTGGAACTGCGCTCTCTGCCTTTTCTGAGTTCCACGAAAATCAGGAGTTTTTTTCAACACTGTTTCTTCTCTAGCTCCAGCCTCATGACAATACATAATGGGGCTGATATTCCAAACCATTATTCAGAGAGCCCATGGGGGGGGGGGGTGTCCAGAGAAGAGCACTTAAAGAGATAATCAGCAGCATTATCCATAATGCCGCTGAACATCTCCACAGAGCACGCCAGCACTATCTAGTTAGTGCAGGGGCGATCTATGGGCAGCGTAGGGATGGTACATCTGCTATCTAGATAATTGCAAATCTCATCTGAATAGCTTCAATTTTCAACTGGCTCTTATCCAGATAGCTTAGGCTGCATGAAAAGCAAGCCTAAATTGCAATCCAGATAAGTGCCGGCTAAAAATTGACACTATCTAGATAAGGTCGGCGTGTATCCAAATACAGGCTCATTCCGAGCCACGAATAGTGGGGATACATCATCCTCATTATTCCTGCCACCTCCCACCAGCGTCTAGCTTCCCTGCCGGTTGTACAGGGAAGCTAGACGGGGGCAGGAAAGGAGAGGGTCAGGGCAGCGTTAGGGCGGGCAGAGGGCGGTCGCCGGACCCGGATGTACAGGGCCGATTCTAATTTCAGCCCTGTACGTCCAGGGTCAGCGACTTGAAGGGGGATGTTATTCCACCTCTGAGATGGAATAACGTCCCTGGACATCAGAGATTGGCGGGCCCGCGGCCAGGAAAGCGTGGCAGAGGACAGAGAGCATTCCCTGCAGCTCGACTCTGGCCCTGGGAGGCAAAATCGGGAGTCGGGCTGCGAGGAATAAACTGTCCCGGCGGCTGCCATCGCAGCTTTTAAATGGAGCCACGGTGCCAAAGCAACCAGACACCATTGTGCCACGGCTGCATTTAAAAGCCCTGACTGAGTTAGTTGGGCAGTACCTGTACGCGCAAGCCGGGTTGAATCAGTCCCGACCTGCACATACAGGCCTGATTGCAATTCTGATCCCACAGGGCTAGACGTGCCCCGCGGGATTAGAATCAAAATGTCCTCTGTACATCTGGTTCAGACTGGATGCACAGAGGGTTCTACGTCTGGGACAGAATCGAGCTGATAGTGTGACTCAAATCAGATATTCAGCAGCAGCTACTGTCATTGAATATCCCACCGATATTTGAGCACCGCAGCTGATCGCCGTTGCATTAAAGGATCATCCCTTTTGAAAATCGGGTCCAATATTAACAAACTGTTGCTATTACCAATACATCTAAGGCAATGGTATTCAATTCCAGATCAAGAGATTTTCAGGATATCCCTAATAAACATGCTGTTAGATTTGCATGTATATTCAGGTCTGGCCCAAGGGTTTCTGCCACCCTAGGCAGAAGCCCTGGCTGTGCCGCCCCTCCTCTTCTGAGCCGCACCATTCTTTCCCCCCCCCCCCCTTTCTAAGCATAACTGATTCATTTTGAATGTATTGTTGGCTAATGGATACATTTTGCCTGGACAAATCTATGTCTGGCTTTAGATTTAGAAGGGAACAAAGCATTTCAGTACGGAGGCCAAAATTTATCCAAACAGCATTTAAATTCAGTTAATGGATCTTTGGTCTTACTCAGTATAGCAAATCTTATGCTCTTTTATTCAATATCTGGATAAATGCATCCAGAGGGGGAAACATACCAACAGCAGTCCTAGCTTAACTTATTTACAATAGTTAATGTTCATTTTGAATTATAAAGATGTAACAGGTATTTTCCTTGAGTTGGACAATAGAGGGTGCAGTGTTTGTTACCTTTTTATGCATGTTAAAGATCTTTCATGTGGAAATAAGGGTCAACAAACAAGTTAAAGGTAATCCATTGACAGTCCAATAAAGCGGTATCTTTGACAAGCTTTCACGAGTTATCCTCTCTTCATTAGGTTTAAATAGTACAAACTCATCTAGTTTTTAAACTGTCTGCATATGCCTAAGAACTAGATGAGTTTGCAATATTTAAATCCAGTTTAACTGCACTGCTTCTTCATTGACCTGATGAAGAGCAGATAACTCTTGAAAGCTTATCAAAGATAAATTAAGTTAGTCCAATAAAAAGGTACCACCTACAACTTGTCCAAGTGGACAAACACAGCGAATACAATTCTCTTCTGGTGTTTCATGTAACTTAAATAATGCTGCATTAATAACATTGGCCACTAGATGGCATTGCTTTGCTCATTCTTGCATTTATTCAACACCATATAAACACCCACCACTTCATCTATTTACATAATGGTTATAAATATTTGATAAAATTTAAATTATGTTTAATTTTATTCAGTGATTAATTTTTGAGTGAAAACTTTCTTTTGACTTGTGTACTGTGATAAGATGCATTAAGAGTCCAGTGTAACCAGAAGTAGATTGCCAGGTCTGAAACAATGGAGGGTTAAATGACTTGTGGGAATTGGACCTTGGTCTCTTGTTTACCATGCAAGCGTTCTAACCATTAGGCTACTCCTCCACCATTAAGAGGCCTGGATTTAATTATTTTAGCAGTTATTTTTTATGTACACTAAAATTAGCATTCCTTTGAAAATTAATAAATGCACTTCAAAGGGTAATTTCTTATTTTAATTTGTTTGGGTCAGGTCAAAAAGTGTTCTAAAAATTTCTGTGAGTCTGAGAGTTAGAATTGTTGCTGATTGCCTTCTTGGCTATTGATTAATTTTTCTTTATTTATTTAGATGTTTTTCTATACCGCTTTTTCATTAGCATCAAAGCGGTTTACAAAGAACAACAACAATTACATGGAACTTGGTTAACATGTACTAGAGCATAGATTACATGTAATTTGTAAACATCAAACTAGTATTTAACAAATAGTAACATCTGTAATCAGGTGTAGAAGGGAGTACACAAATTTGCAGAGTATTTACATAGAGATAGGGATCTGGAGGGGCACAAATTAGGGTAGAAGTTGTGCGATTATGTAAACATAAGTATGTACATCAATAGAGGAGACATGTCAAGGCTGGGATTTAAGGAATTGTGATTTTGGATCTATGCTGATTCATGTTTGGCTGGTATTTGAGGGGCCAAATTCCTTCCCGAAGTGCTCCATAAATAAGTGTGTTTTGAGTTGTTTCCGAAAGGATGTGAGGTCTGATATTCTTCATAATGAATCTTGGAGGGAATTCCAAAGTGTCGGTGCGTAGAGCGAGAATGTTCTCCAGCATGTCAGTTGGCTGCTCTTTCTGCTTTCACTAGGTATTATCAGTGTAATCTGCAAGATGCTTCGTCGGTCTCTATTATTTGGTGTCATTTGCATGAGTGATTGAATATGTATTGCTGTTAGCTTGTGTAGTGCCTTGAATGTGATGGTTAGTACTTTGAATTTGACCCTGCTAGCTATTGGAAGAGAGTGCAATGAATGCAAGATGGGAGTAAAAAGGTCTTATCTTTGAGCCTTCTTAATGATTCTTGCCGCAGTGTGGAGGGTCATCTGAAGTTGGTATATGGCTTGATTTGAAAGACCCTGCACGTTGCTATTGTAAAAGTCGAAGTGGTGGAATATCATCGCTTGCATTGCCATACGGAAGTCCTTGGGTTCTAGTAGTCGCCTCAGGTGTTGCATAATCTCCATCTTGTAATAGATAGCTCTTGTTGTATTGGTAATGTGAGAGGAAAGGTTAAGCTTGGAGTCCAGTATTATACCAAGGTACTTGAATTCTTGTTTGACTTGTAGCACTGTATCTGCTATTTTTATAGTTGTCGGAGGGATGAAATATAATTCTTTTCTTATGAAAATGACTTCTGTCTTGCTATAGGTTATTGATAAATTGTGGGCTATAAACCATTGTGTAGCTTCCTCGATGCAGGTGACCATCTGTTTGAAGTTGGGATTTCTGTATATGGAAGTATATGCTGTGGTTTTTTTTAATTTTGCAGACTGGCTGTATGTATATATTAAATAGTAGTGCTGATAGGGCCAAGCCTTGAGGAATTCTCTGTACTTGCTTAAATGGGATTGATGAGTGTTGCCGTATTTTACCTGTTGCATTTGGTCTGTCAAGTAAGATTTAAATCAGATTAATGCAGGAGTACCACTTGCCTTTGTGTATTTATTGATATAATTTAGGAATGATTTTCAGCAGCTGTTTCATCCACAGAGAACGACCAGGGGAGGAGCTAATGACGTCACTGAAGTTAGATATAAAGGATGGTGATGGGGGGATGAAGCTTTCTTTGCCTGCTTTCTACTGTAATGACAAGAGAGAGCACAATGCATCCTAATCAGTGGGATCCTAGGTGCAGAACAAGGCCCTAGGCAAAGGAAAAGAGAGGGGCTACTGATTCTGCAGTCTTTTTGACTGAAGTTGAGGGGTTGGCTGGATGCTTATAAGCAATGTGGGACAGAAAACGTACACCCTAGAGATTTTGCTGGTAGCCTATGATCATTCATGGAGTACCCTGGGGGAGAGGATGTGCAACGTGTGAGTGGTGAGATGGAGTTGGCATCTGCCAATCTCTCTGTCTATTTATTGATCATTTATTTATCTATTTATTGACCATTACGTCTCAACGGTGCCCTAACTTATTGATGTAAATAGTTTACACTACAATCAAAGTTTATTTACCTGAGTTGTAAAATTACCCTGTTGTCCAAGTTGTTAACCCTGTTTAATGTAACTCAGACATTTTTGTGTACTGAAATGTTTTGTTTGATGTAAACCGCGCTGATGTCAAATAGTGCGGTATATAAGAAATGTAAATAAATAAATGTAAATAAATATGCATAGGGTTGAAGAGGGTCTGTATCTCTCTCATTTCTGTTTGACCATCTGTATGCATAGGTTTGACCACACATGCGCAACTAAACCTATGTGTAAGGATAAAAATAGATGGTGAAAGAGTTACATGCAGAAAGCAGTGGGATGGTGGGGAAGCCATACCGCACTGCCAGTGTTCAAGTGTTCTGGGGGGGAAAAAACATGTAAAAGTCAGCTTTACATAGGTTGGGCAGATAGGAATTGAGATGTGCACAGTTTGGGCGACATTTTACAAAATGCAGAACAACCTCCAATTAAGTACTGAAGCAGGATATTTTTCCCTTTTTTCCATTTGGACAAGGAAATAAACAACACAGGATTCAAGAGAATTATTACCCTACTCTATAAAAAGCTTGGCCAAAACAAGTACTTTTTAAACACCTATGTATGCCTTGGGCAGGTGGAAAACCCAACTTGGAAATGTTAGGCCATAGAAATTGATTCCCTTGTAAAATGGGGACTACATGTGTAGATTTGTAGCCTACCCAGGCCACACTCAGACAACAGCCTCTTGCTATTTCTGCATGCTGTAGATCTCTACCTAAAAACTGCACCTTTCTAAAATTAAACATGCATGCAATCTACATGTGAAATGCTGGTTTTTCGATGTGGGAAAGGTACAAAAGGCTTCTTAAATAACCCCCTATATTATTTTTTTAACATGCCAAAGAGTTTACATAGTAAATGACGGCAAATAAAGACCAGTATGGTCCATCTAGTTTGCCCAGTAAGATGGCAAGAGTAGGTGCACCTGCCGCTCCATGCAGGTCACCCCTCCCCATGTCTTGGTTTAGGGGTGAACCCACCGCTCCGTGTAGGACACCCCTGTTTGTTGAGAAATTAGATAGTTAAGTTTCCTTTGATTTTATCCTGTTGCTGGAAAGGGATCCACTATGTCTGCCCCATGCCATTTTGAATTCTGTCACTGTATTTGCCCCTACCACTTCCATCGGGAGGGCATTCCAAGCATCCACCACCCTTTCAGTGAAAAAGTATTTCCTGACATTGCCTTTCAATTTACCCCCTTGCAGCTTCATGTTATGCCCTCTAGTTTTACAGCTTCCCCGTCTTTGTCAATGTCAACTGATAGTTGTCCTAAATTGTGTTCAGTCTTCAGTCAGACAACTAATTGTTGACAGAGTGGCATCCATAGTTGCTGTTGTTGTATCGATCCATTGCATTGCTGGCCTTCTTCTTTTGTGCTGACCTTCAATCTTGCCAAGCATGATGTCTTTCGCTAATGATCTTTATCTTCGCATGATGTGTCCAAAGTATGAAAGTCAAAATCTTATTTGAGCTTCTAAAGAAAGCATGGAGCAGTGGGTACACCCCTAAACAAAGGCATGGAGAGGGTTGAGCTGCATGGAGCAGCAGGTGTACCTACTCTTGCCACCCTGCTGGGTAGACTAGATGGACCATGTTGGTCTTTATCTGCTGTCATATACTATGGTACTATGATCTCCTCTAGAAACAACTGATTTGCTCTTCGGGCAATCCATGTTACAGTATGCACAGTATTCTTTGTCGCCACTATAATTTGAAGGCATCACTTTTCTTCCTGTCTTTTTTCTTCATTGTACAATGTTTGCATCTACTGTATGTACATTATTAAAAATACATGGCTTGAACAAGTTGAATCTTTGTATGCAGAGATACGTCTCTGCATTTGAGAATCTTGTCTAGATTCTTCATAGCTATTTTGCCAAGAGCAATGTGTTGGATTTCTTGACTTCTTGTTTCTTTGTTGATTATATTGATCCAAGCAGTTTAAAGCTGTCTACTATTTTGATTTCTTCTCCATCAAGAATAAAATTATTGATTTTGCCAGTTGTCAGGATCTTAGTCTTCTTCATGTTAAGGTGTGGGCTCATTTTAAGACTATGAGCCTGATATTGAGTTATGCCAGCTATGTGCTGCTATGGAACACAGCCATGTGCGCCGACCCTTAACTCTGAATATATAATGCCGGGGTCATATGCAGCCCCAACATTGAATATCCAGGTTTGCCACACAGCTCCCAGATGTAGTAGATAATCGGGTAGCGCGATTTTACATGCTGCCCAGTTAGCTGCTGCGGCTAAAAGATAGGCGAGCTTTTGCCTAGCCTATCTTTTAGCCACAGGTCACTAAATAGGCAGCATGCAATATCACCGCTGCCCAGTTAGTGACTGTCGCCACGTCTGTTCCTTCCCAGAATGCCTACAACACGCCCCAATGCTAAGTGGTTAGCATCAGGGCGTGTAAGGGAAAAGATCGGAGATTAGTGCTGTTGAATACCCCAGTTAGAGGCATTTACACAGTTTACAGGGCTGGAAACCATGTAAATGCTTTTCGAATATTGGACCCTGTGTTCCTTGATCTTGACAAACAGATGTTTCAGGTCGTTTTCACTTTCAGCCAGTAATGTGGTATCATCAGCATGGCAAAGGTTGTTGATGGGTCTCCCACCAGTCTTCACACTTCAGTTATCTTCATACAGTCCTGCTTCTCTGATCATTTGTTTGGCATATAAATTAAACAGATATGTGGAAATTATGCAGCCTTCTCGTACACCTTTGCTGATTTTAAACCATTCTTTTTCTCCATGTTCTGTTCAAACTTTTGCTTCTTCATCAATATAAAAGGGAGTTCATGAGCACTATCGGGTGTTCTGCTATACTCATGTTTCTGAATGTGGCCCAGAGTGTTTCATGATTTACCCTATCAAAGGCCTTGCTGTAGTCAATAAAATATGCATCAATATCCTTTTGGTATTTTAATGTCTTTTCAAGGATCCATCTCACATCCACAATGATGGTTTATGGTTTATTCAAATTTGCTGTACCACTCTTGGGGGATCAGCAGAGTAGTTCACCTAAAATGAATTAAAAAGTATGAGAAAAGAACTCTATTAAACAAAGCATAGAGAAAACAGTAGAACCATGCAGACACATAAGGTCAATGGGGTAAAGAGGCTAACCCAGGAAACTCTCAGGGACATTAAGCAGTGTTAGTATACGTCTTTTGAAAGAGATGAATTTTGAGACCAACTTTAAATCTGTTGTATGAGAGTTCCTAGGGGATATCAGGAGTATAGCATTCCAAAGACTGGGGGCACAGAAATAAAATGCTGATTGGTGAATTCATATTCTGCATGGGAAATGGGTGGGAGTAAGAGACGATTTGCAGGCAGAGAACAGAGAACACGGTAGTTGTTATGAGGAATGATTTGTGACGAAAGATAAGGGGGAATCCCAGTGTGCAAAACCTTATGAACTTGAGTAAGAATTTTAAACTGAACATGGAAGTGAATGGGGAGCCAATGAAAGTGAATCAAAAGAGGTGTAACAAAGTCATATCTTGAAGTGTGAGCGAGTATCCTGACAGCGATATTTTGGAAAGTTTGTAAACTTTTTATGAACTTCCCTTAGACTTGTTGAGTGATGATTTCTTTTTTTCCATGGGGAAGGAACAGTGCCAGATAACAGGCATTTATTAATCACAGAGCACTAAGAAGCAGGCCAAGGGACCGTGTTAAGCCAAGTGGAGGGAACGGATCTAGTGGGCAGGTTGTTTTCCATGAGGAAGCTATGATTTTAGATAAAGAGGATAATGAGATTAAGGGAACTATAAATATGAGATAGTACTTTAGAAGAAGGGTAGTCTTGGAAAGATAAATCAACTATAGAAATATTGTTACATGAGGCCCAGAGGAGGTTGTGTTAGACGTTCAGCTTGTATAGAGGAGACCTTTGTAATAAAAGGCTAATTGATCAAATGAGGGGGCATCTTGAGTGCTTATTGTACAGCAAGAGTGTAATAGCTGAGCCACAACAGAGAAAAACTGCTTAGGATGGTTGGAAGAGAACGTTATGATTTTAATTTAAAAAGTCTGGGAATTTGGCGTGATTTCTTGAGATGGAGTGTGTCCGGAGGCCATTTATGGGACCGAGGGAGGAGGCAGTGGTTCCGGTGGTGAGTAGCCCAAAGTATTCTAGCTATTTGTGGTGCAGGCACAATGCACACCCCTCCCAATGACATTACTGCTAGAACCCAGGGGCTCCATAAGAGCAAGTGTTACCGTTACACACAGCCACAGGGCTGGTCCTGCCCCTTTGGAGCACCTGATGGTACCGGAGGGAGATCAGTTCTTGCAGCTTGTGACGTTTGGCCTGCTGAGGTAAGGCCCGCCCCCCCTCCCATGGGGAAAAGGAAGAACAAGGGCACAATGAGGCCGCAGTCTCCAGCTGTAGCTCTTGGGAAGATGGTCAGACCATTAGACAAACATGTGGTGGTGATGCCAGTGGCCGAGGTCTCTCTGGAGGGAGCTTCTTTAAGCTCTGTGGATAAAACCCCCTCCTTACTCGCAGCCCCTTTTGTCTTCAACTCTGGAAGTTGGTGATTCTCTCACTGAGGACTTGTAGGGAGTCCTGCGGAGGTTAAGGTCCCTAAATCTGTACTTCCTTGGGACCCTAAGTAACTTTGCAGGGGGACACTTTTGTGTTTCAGGATGTAGCTGATTTAGAGAAATTCCTGTTAGAAAAGAAGGGATGAATTGGGGTGATTGAGAGGTAAATTTCATTAACCACCTGTTTGTGGCAAGTTTTTTAAAATTTTTCTTTGATTGATTTTTGTGTTTGGTGTTGGTGCTGTTTTCCCATAATATGATGACATTTTTCTTTGTGTGTTGGTAATTTGAATATTCTTTTTCTTAAAGGTTTTCTGTATGTTAAATGGAATGTATTTTTCAAAATTCTCAATAAAAAAAGTCTTTTTTGTCTGCCTTAACCTTATCACATTAGAAATTGTGATGATCTTTAAAGATAGCTAGAGACTCTGGTGTACAAAACCTTTGTCATTGCCTTTCTGCTTTACTCATCTGTGAATGGAGGAGATAAAGAGCAGAGTGATGCCAGGGTCACTTGTGTTTTTGAGATGACAGAATAGGTTTAAGTGATGCAATGATATTTAGTGTGGTCAGGGCCGCACTGCCCCCCCCCCCCCATGTGCCAAGCCACCTCTGCTGAGCCACAGCGCTGCCCACCCCCACTGCTGTAGATTCCATCTTGGGGGGAGGTAGGTGGGCAGCAGTGGCAGTATTTTAAAAGTGGCAGCTTTGTGCCGCAGCTTTGTTGCCGCGGCAGACCATGTGCTTCAGCACACATGGCCTGCCACTTCAGACTCCCCTTCGACAGTAAGTTGCATCAGAGGGGGATCAGAAGCGGCAGGTCATGTGTGTTGAAGCACATGGTCTACCACAGATAACAAAGCCGCCCACCTGGGTCAATCGCACTAGGCAGCTGCCTAGCTCACCTACTGGACAGGATGGCCCTGAGTGTAGTACTGAGTACATCGTTCCAGGTGATGTCTCCTGTTCCTTGCTCTTTCCTGAACACTGCTTGCACTTGGAAGTTCTCATTCCAGGTATAGTCGTAGTCTCCACTGAATGATCTTGAGTAGAAACTTGCTGGTGTGAAGGATCAGAGCAATTCCGCAATAATTTCCACAATCAATCAGATCATCTTTCTTCAGAATTGGTATAAACACAGATCTTTTCCAGTCAGTTGGCCATGATGTTGTCTTCCAAATTTCTTGGTAAAGCTTGTAAATATCTTAACAGCTACATCTGACTGCTGTAATACTTTCAACATGAATGCATCAATTCCCGGTGCTTTGTTCTTTGATAATATTTTCAATGCTCCTTCAACTACTTCTTTCATCACCAAAAGCTCCTGATCATAAGGTACAGGTTGAAACAATGGTTGGTCCACTTGATATTTATGGTGTAATGACTCTGTGCATTCTTTCAACATTTTCTTCATCTTGTCAGCTTCATTCAACATGGATCCTTGATGATCTTTAAGCATTCCAATTCGAGATTGGAATTTTCTTTTTAACTCTCATAATTTTAGGAAAGAAATTCTTCCTCTGATAGTTTCTGATTCTATTTCCTTGCATGTATCATTGTAGTAATTCTCTTTGTCTTGTCTTGCTGTATGATGAAAATCTCTGTTAAGTTCCGTGATTACGTCTTTTTCTCCTTTGGCTTCAGCTTCTCTGAGTTTCTGAACAATTTTTAGACATTCTTTGATCATCCATTTTGGCCATATTTGCTTTTTCACCATGTGCACTTTTCCCTTTCATTGAACACAACTTTCTTGATGTCATCTCATAGCTCTTCTGATGCTCTGTCATTTGTATTCAAAGCAGCAAACCAATTTCGCAGGCAGTCTTTATATTCTAGTGGTATATTTTCAAGATCATATTTTGCTACATTGATGAGTGTCTTGCGCGTTTTCAGCTTTAGCTTGAGTTTGCATAACACAGTCTGCTCCAGCTTTTATCTTTGTTGATGTTATTAAGCTTTTCCATCATTGACTTCCACAGATGTAGTCAATTTGATTTTTGTACAAGCCACTGGGCTAAATCCATGTGTACAATCACTGCTTATGTTGCTGGAAGAAGGTGTTTGAGATTGTTGGTCTTACAGAATTCTATTAGTCTTTCTCCAGCTTTGTTTCTGTTGCCAAGTCCATATTTTCCAATCATTTTACCTTTTTTCGCTCCCAACTTTTGTGTTCCAGTAACCAAAGACTATTGATAAATCTTGTTTACATGTTTTATCGATATCAACTTGTATTTATTCATAGAACTGATCAACATCTTCTGCAGCTGTTGTTGGCACATATGCCTGAATAATAGTTGTGTTGCTGAGTATTCCTCATACACAAATAGAAATTAAGCATTCACTGATTGCACTGTATTTCATTACAGTTCTTGCAAATTTCTTATTAATTATATATGCAACATCATTTCTTCTTCGTCTTTCATTTCTGGCATAGCATACCATGTGATCGTCAAATTCAAAGTGCCCAATGCCAGTCTTTTTCAGTTCTCTCACACCCAGCAGATTAGTAGCACACGTTCCATTTCAATTGTGACCACCTCCCGCTTCCCTTGGTTCATGCTTCGTACAGTCCATGTCCCAATATGAAAGACATTTTTGCAGCTTTTGACTCTCATTTCATGTGAAGCTCCATCAGCAGTCAGACATCCTGAGGGCTCTGTTCCAACCACATCATAAATACTGGCTTTACTTTGAAGTCTTCATCTCTTCCCCAGTAGCCCATTGAGTGCCTTCCAACCAGCACCTTATCACAATTTGTTTTATTGTGACTGTCCATTGGGTTTTTGTGGCAAGATATGGAGGCAGATTGCCAGGCCTCTCTTCCATGCAGATAATGCAAGTGTTGCCATTGTCCCAGAAAAGTAATCCTCAGCTGCCAACATCATCCCATAATGCTGCTGTCTAGATGGGTGGTTTGCCTTAGTCTGGCACCTTAGATGAAACCTGTCCATCTTGGGAGATTCTGGCAATAGTCATAGCTCTCAGCATCACTAATGCACACAAGTCCTCACAGCATGACAAGCCGCAAACCAAGCAAAAGATCTTAAATGATGGAGTTCCTAAAATAGAAAATGGGGAATCCCACCTGACAATTTACAATGTATTGTGTGTGTGCCTGCATTATTCTTATTTCCATTCAAAAAGATTCTGGAATTTGTACGTATTTTCCAAGGAAGGACTGGCTTGAATTTGTTGAAAAGTTCATAAATCATCCCTTAATGTAGCGTTGGCCAGCAAACATTTTGCAGCTATTTTGAAAATTGCCTGCTTCAGCATAATATAATATTGTTTGATAAAATGAACCAAAACAGGCTGTTGTTCACAGCTGTACTGTTAAGTGTCTGAAATGATTTATAAAGCTGATCCCATATTTCTCTGTGGTTTTACTGGCTTTGTGTGTTGCTGTGGACCTCTATTTCCTGTACTATTCAAAAGGCAAACATATTAGAACTTTCATGAATTCAGATATGAAACAATAGGCATTTTGCTTAAGCAATGGCACCCCTTGGGATCTGTTGATCTCCGTGCCAGTCCTTCCATAGGCTTGGAGAGGATTTGTCTTTCTCTCTCTCTGCTCATTGGAATGCATAGGTTCGCCTGCACATGTACAACACAAACTATGTGAAGGGATAAAGGGAGGTGGCAGAAGGCAGTGGGGTAATGCGGATGCCATACTCCACCTCCTGAAGAAAAACACAGCAGTAGGCTAGTTAGGGCCCAACTCCTGCTGCCACCAGAAGTACAGGAGACCTGTGGCCATAGTGAAGACTGGTGCAGCATGCCAATGGGGACCTAACAACCACTGATAAAAGAAATTTGGGAGAGCCATAGCCATGGCCAAGAATGGAACTGCTGACTGGCTGAGGCATAAAAGAGGAGGTAAGCCACACTACTGGTGGAGGAGCCAGCCAGTTGTTAAAAGAAGGTCAGGCGTGTAAGTGTAAGGGGTGAAGAGAAGGAAAGGGCAGATTTGGGGTGGAAGAGGAAGAACAAAGAAGGAGAGAAAGGGGGAGAGTGCAAGAGGGAAGGCGGAAGCCAGAGGGAAGGGGAAGCATGCAAGACAAGTGCCAGGGGGCAGGGGAGATTGCAAGGGGGAGCAAATGCCTCTATGCCCACAGCTACAAATACACCCCTCAGCACAAAACACACATCCTGATCTATAGAGACACATATACCCAACTCACACACATCCCCCGAACATCTCACCCATACTTCCCCAGAGATACTCAGCTAAACTTGCCCCAAATACATAAATATGCACACTGTGGAGGCAATTTTATAAGGGTTACTTAAAATAATGCACGTTGTCATGCCTGTATTTTGCACCTATTTTATAAAGTAAACTACATTCATACTTTATAAAATAGGGGCGTAAGAGGTAAGATACGTGCACCAAAACTAGTCACAAGCACTTACACCAAACCTAGATTTGCTGTAAATGCCCATGCCTAGATTTGTAAAAAGCATGCTCCATCCCTGTGCTCATCCACTCCGAAATTATGCACTGTCACCCTGATAGCACACTACATGCCTACGTGCCCATTCCCACGTGTAAGCCTTGAATACAGGTGATTCATGCACATCAGTGGGACGTGACTTGATATGGCTCATTATAAAATTATCTCCTGTACGACTCATACAGATGCACCTCACATACATCGCACATCCCCATGTCCTACCACCCACCCTCACAGCATCTGCCACCCTACTGAGATACCGTACACTTTACTATGGCTCTTCCCACCAAATCCCCCACACAGGCATGCCTGCGTCTGTGAATGGAGGAAGGGGAAACATGAGACACTGTCACACTGCAAGATGTTAACTTGCTTTCATTTGGACATATGCCTTATGAAGTTACTTCACAGAACGTGTGCAAAAATGAAACCATGCTAGATATAAAGGGGGAAATTTCCAGTGTTTTAGAAAGAAACTGAGGGCACAATTCAATGGGCCAGCAGTGCTAAATTACACTGGACAACAAAGTTTTACAAAAGTCATGTTACTGAAATAAAAAGTCACTTCTTATCAATTTTTATATGCTGAACACGAATATGACCGTGAAATTGCAAAGTTGGCTCTAGTTTTTTTGTAATCTACAAGAATTAATGTTTACATCATGAAATGCATGTCAATAGTAAATATAATAGGCCTTCGATTAATACCTGTAAAAAACCAAGTCATAGACTACTTCTTAGATTTTTTCGCCTGTCTCTTGTACAGCTGTTCGGGAGCTTCTCTGAGGAGTGTCCAGCAGTAGTCAGCCAGCATTGTAGTGGACCATTTTCCCTGGTATCTTTGCTCCATCGTTGCGATATCCTGGTGAAAACGTTCGCCCTGTTCATCACTAACCATACCACAGTTATCAGGAAAGAAATCGAGATGGGAATCAAGGAAATGGATCTTTAGAGACATATTGCAGCCAAGTTTCTGACACTGCATCAGCATGTCTTCTACTAGTTCCTTGTAGTTTTCTGCCCTAACATTCCCGAGAAAGTTTGTTGACACTAGGCGAAAAGCATTCCATGCTTGTTTCGCATCACCCTGCAGCAAGTTGTTCATCTTTGAAGAGCTCTTGAATCTGAGGACCCACAAAAACTCCCTCTTTAATCTTTGCTTCGCTGAGTCGAGGGAATTTTTCATGAAGGTATCGGAAAGCTGGCGAAGTGCGGTCCATGACTTTCACAACGTTTTTCATCAAACCTAGTTTGATGTGAAGGGGTGGTAGCATGATTTTGTGAGCCTCAACCAGAGCTGGGTGCTGGATATTCTTCTCTCCAACTGTTACATTTTGTCTGCGATTCTATTCCTTCTGCAAGTAGTGCCAATCCCTTGCTCGGCTATCCCACTCACATAAGAAACACATGTATTTTATATATCCCTGCTGCAGTCCCATTAAAAGGGAAACTACCTTCAAGTCACCACAGAGGTGCCAGCTGTACTTGTTATAGTTAATGGAAGTCAGTATATGCTTTAAGTTATCATATGTCTCTTTCATGTGGACATACAAACAATACTAGGCCTAACCGGAGTTTAACAATGATACTTCATAAAAAACACAAACAACTCCACTAATTAACCAATTGTAGCATTTAGTAATTTTGCACTAAAAGGCTAACAGTAACATAATGACAGGGGAGCACAGACCTCAGACAAGATCCCCAAAAATTCGTTGAAAACTTCAAAACCGGCGAACCGGATTTCAGTAATTCTTAGGGGAAAATTTTGCATCAATGGTCTGTTACCAACCCCCACCATCCGTCAAAACGTACTGAAAGACTTATCTTATAACATACTGATGGGAATAATACAAAGCCACTTTAACTGATGCCACTCTAAATCTTCACTTACATAAGCTTACTTTATATATCAAAGCAACCTATTCACAAACAAGGACACATTAAATGCTATGCATATATAAGTGGCTAATACTCAGAGCCCTCCAAAACAAACAGATGACATATTGCACATGCCCCTAAGAACCATTGCTCAGGAGAAAAGAAGGCTCAAAGAACAAAAACCCATCAGAAGATCACAGATATCACATTGACCATTGCGAAGCCGAGGATTGCTGTTTTCTTCTGATGGGTTTTTGTTCTTTGAGCCTTCTTTTCTCCTGAGCAATGGTTCTTAGGGGCATGTGCAATATCTCATCTGTTTGTTTTGGAGGGCTCTGAGTATTAGCCACTTATATATGCATAGCATTTAATGTGTCCTTGTTTGTGAATAGGTTGCTTTGATATATAAAGTAAGCTTATGTAAGTGAAGATTTAGAGTGGCATCAGTTAAAGTGGCTTTGTATTATTCCCATCAGTATGTTATAAGATAAGTCTTTCAGTACGTTTTGACGGATGGTGGGGGTTGGTAACAGACCATTGATGCAAAGTTTTCCCCTAAGAATTACTGAAATCCGGTTCGCCGGTTTTGAAGTTTTCAACAAATTTTGGGGGATCTTGTCTGAGGTCTGTGCTCCCCTGTCATTACGTTACTGTTAGCCTTTTAGTGCAAAATTACTAAATGCTACAATTGGTTAATTAGTGGAGTTGTTTGTGTCTTTCATGTGGACGGCATGCGCTACTGGAATATATGGAAGACAGTTTCCATTGTTCAAAAGCACAGCCTTCAGACGCAGTTTCGAAGAGTCTATTAATAGTCTCCAGTCTTGTAGGTCATGAGTGATTTTTAAGGCATTCATGAGGCTTTCAATATCGGAACAGAATACCAGATTACTTTCCTTTCCGACTGCATATAGTACACTGCTGACGTCAGATGGCTTCAGCAGTCGTCTGGCAGTAGTATTACATTGCATCAGAAAATGTTGCAATCAACTCTGGATGATGTGTGAATGCTGGTATTATGCAATATAATGCAATATTACATCATTCAAGTCTTATTTGGGATGTTGTTGATGTCCTACTGGATAAATTTACACGGTGAAACGTCAAAAATGAACTACATGCAATATCTTCAAAACGAGAGCCAATAAAAATGTTTTAATGTTATATTCGTGTTCAACTCACCAAGATTTCTACAGATTAGGGCCTTTTAAAGTCAGTAACGATTTCAATGTTGACCAGTGTTATCTAAATAACTTTAAAGAGGTATTCAGTGGGACTTATCCAGATAAATCTGCCTCTGAATACATCTATTTAAAGTTTCCCAGATACCTATAGGAGTAACTTGTGTACTAACATGTCTAACTAACTAACTTTATCCAAATAGTGCGGCAAATCAGTGCTGTCTGGATGAAGGTTTACTGCATCCCAATGAATTCTGCAGGAAAAATGGAGGAATTTTAAAACCTCAAGGTTTGGTTAACTCAAAATGTCAGCAAAACAAACTCTATGAATTTTGATTTCTACATATGTAAAAATGAGATTTAGGCAAATAGAAGGCTGCGAGCCTTTCAGGAGAGGAGAGGCATCACCTGCTGAGGAAGAAACCTGTACACTTACATTAAATCTTCAAAATACATGCAGGTTGTAGAAGCAAGTACTTTATATCACTGTTTCCCTAAGAGCTTGATTTGTGCAGGCTAAACAATAGGCAAGCAGAGAGTGCCCCTAAAAATATATCAATCAAATCTGCTGTTATCCTCATAAGGTGTACATCAGATTTTTAAAAATGTTTACATCTGGAATCATCTTATTAATAAATCATGACTAATTCTTTGTCCTGACTACTTGTGAATACTTTATAGATTTAAAAACCCTTTGAAGCAAAGTACTCCTCTTCCATAATGAATATTACCTTGTCATGTGACCTACATACAATGACATTCTGTGACCCAAGCAATGGTTCCCAGTCCTCAGCTAAAGAACCTGAGAGAGAAGCAATTGAGGCACAACCTCATTTCAGCATTAACACCACAGCTTTATTCAAGACCTGCCTTCAATGGCTGCATTTTAGTTTAAATGTTGCCCCATCTGACTTTGCAGGCCGCCAATGAACTGTGGTTACCCTGAAAAATCTTAAAAACAAACAGGAAAAAGCATTCATTTCCCTTCCAGATAAATAGCAGCTTTTTTGACAAATCAGTCTTGTCATGGTAGTTGTCAAAACACAGGGGGGGGGGGGTGGAATTCAACGCAATTAACACGGTCAGCAGACCTGCTAAGTGCATTAATCGTGGTTACTGGGATATTTAGCGGTTAGCGCTGGAAATTAAAATGATAATGGTTCCTTAATCGGTTGGTTCTTATAACAGATTGGAGCATAATTCATTTCTTTCTTTCTTTCTTTACTTTGTTTATATACCGCTTTATCTTACAGTCAAAACAGTTTACAGATAACTCAACATGTGTATAATTTACATTGAAAGGAAATTATAAACATTTAAACATAAACATTGAACACTGGCATTGAATAACTCTCTTGGTCTCAGATTGTGCTAAGGTATAATTGGGATCAGGCAGTCCTTCCACAGGAATGGTCTAAGGTTCATAGATGGTAGTGTTCAATGTTCAATGTCTTTTGACTTTTGCGTTCTTTAGGTTTCATTTTGCTAGATATTGTCCTGCAGGGCATGTGGTAATTGAAGGCTAAGAGATGTACAAGCTGTTAGTGTAGCTGGGTTTCAAGAAGGTTTGGATAAGTTCCTGGAGTAAAAGTCCATAAGCCACTATTAAAGTGGACTGGGGGACATCTGTCTATCTTTTGGGATCCTCCCAAGTACTTGTGGTCTGGATTGGACACTGCTGGAAACAGCATGATGGACCTTTGGTCTGACCCAGTATGGCAAATCTTATGTTCTTTTGCTTTTGAGAGATGTGCATCACTTACTACCCTGGTCTCCTAGTGAACCTTCCTGTCTTATTATATTTATCAGTTCTCCAAGTCGGCAGTAAATTAACACTTTTTCTCTCTAACATCCAGCCAGACACCCTGACAAACTGGAAAGAAAGCATGCATTTCTCTGCTTGTAACATAGGTCTGTGTGTTCTCTGACTTATTTTTCCTTGTTTTTAAACACCTCATTTAGAACACCTTCTAAACTTCTGCAATTTTTTGCCAAAGCACCATAGAAAACTACCATATGATCTCTCTCTCTCTCAGAAAGCCTCTGAGAAAACGGTTCCCTGTTTTAAGTCTGTCTTCCAGGGCCGGATTTAGCTATACGCCATGTACGCCATGGCGTAGGGCCCACAGCTGCAAAGGGCCCACAAAAATTGAAGTAGTTAGGCTTTTTTTTTTAATAAAATAAAAAAAAACCTGCTGGCTGCCGCCGCGGGGCCCCCTCTGCTGCCGCGGCAGCATGGACTGACCCGCGGGGGCCCCCTCTGTAAGCTCGGTCCCTCCCTCCGTGCCTCCGTGTCTCCCTCCGTGCAGGCTGTTAGAGACGCGAAGGCAGACTGTCTCCTTCTGCCTTCCCGTCTCTGTTAAGCCCGCAGGGCTGATGGGAAATTTCCCATCAGCCCCTGCGGGCTTAACAGAGACGCGAAGGAGACAGTCAGCCTTCGCCTCTCTAACAGCCTGCACGGAGGGAGACACGGAGGCACGGAGGGAGGGACCCAGCTTACAGAGGGGGCCCCGCGGGTCAGTCCATGCTGCCGCGGCAGCAGAGGGGGCCCCGGGGGGGCAGCCAGCAGGTTTTTTTTTTTAAATAAATTTTACTTTAGGGAGGGGGAGGGGGAGGGGGAGGGGGAGGGGGTAGGACTGGTAATTGGGGGGGCTGTGACTGGGGCTGGAAATGGGTTGGGACTGGGACTGGAAATGGGTTGGGGGGATTAAGGCTGGAGGTGGGCTGATGAGGAGGACTGGTAATGGGCTGTGGGCTGTTGGGGGGGGGTTAGAACTGGTAATGGGCGTTGGGGGGGTTAAGACTGGTAATGGGCTGTGGGCTGATGGGGGCTGTCTGGTAATGGGCTATGGGGGGGGCTAGGACTGGAAATGGGCTGGGGGGGGTTAAGACTGGAGGTGGGCTGATGGGGTTAGGACTGGTAATGGGCTGTTGGGGGGGGGTTAGAACTGGTAATGGGTTTTGGGGGGTTTAGACTGGTAATGGGCTGTGGGCTGATGGGGGCTGTCTGGTAATTGGCTATGGGGGGGGATAGGACTGGAAATGGGCTGGGGGCTCAAGACTGGAGGTGGGCTGATGGGGTTAGGACTGATAATGGGCTGTTGGGGGGGTTTAGAACTGGTAATGGGCTTTGGGGGGGGTTAAGACTGGTAATGGGCTGTGGGCTGATGAGGGCTGTCTGGTAATGGGCTATGGGGGGGGTTAGGACTGGAAATGGGCTGGGGGGGGTTAAGACTGGAGGTGGGCTGATGGGGTTAGGACTGGTAATGGGCTGTGGGCTGATGGGCTGATGGGGGGGGGTTAGGACTGGCAATGGGCTATGGGGGGCTGACTGGAAATGGGTTGATGGGGTTAGGACTGGAAGTGGGCTGATGGGGGGTTAGGACTGGTAATGGGTTATAGGGGGGGCTTAAACTGAAAATGGGGTGATGGGGGGTTAGGACTGGTATTGGGTTGGGGGGTTGCTAGGACTGGAAATGGGCTGATGGGTGGCTAGGACTGGAAATGGGCTGATGCAGGGACTAGAAGGGAATGGATGCTGGGTGAGGCTGGAACTAGAAGGGAGCTGATGTTGGGGGAGGATTAGAATGGGATGGGGCTGGAAGAGTAAAATGGAGAAGGGAAAAATATTTTGTGTGGGAGGGATAAAAAAATCTACAATTGGCCGGGTATTGGGAGAGTAAGTGGGGATTGAGGATGGAGGGGTAAAATTTGACTGGATGAAATAGGAATGAGGAAAGAGCAAAAGGAGAAAGATTAGTATGTTAAAGCAGATGTAGAGAGAGAATGGAAAAAAACTAGAAGAGAGAAGAAAGGACAAATGGACAGCAGACGATGGAGAGTTAGCAGAAGACATGAAGAAACCAGAAGAAAGTGGCTGGAGCAATTGCAGCTGAAAAAAATGCACAAAAGGTAGAAAAATATCTCTTTATTTTGAATTTATTAATTGGAATATGTCAGCTCTGGTAAATGTGCATCATTAACGTCTGCGCTTTGTTTAGTACAAGAGCAAATTAATGTATAGTTTTATTTCTACAGTGTTGTACATTCCAAGTTTGACTTTTGGGATTCCCAGTTTAATTATTGTCTTCCTGTTTCTAAAATGTGATTACTTGTTTGGTGATGGTCTATGTTCTGCATGTGTAACTGAGCTGAGGTGTTCTGTTTATATAATTCCTATTTGACATTGCCACTTGTTCTCTTTCCCCAGTAGGTCATGTATTGTTGTTCTCTGAAATGTATTGGTTTAATATTTGCAGTGTTGCCTTTTGATTGGTAGAGTATGGTGCTTTGTGAGTCCTGGTAGTGCTGTTAGGATACGGCGGGTTTGCTATGGGTTCTAAATGGGCAGTGTTTGTAGTAGTTCCTAATGTGTCTGGCAGTTGGCACTGGATTATAGTAATGTAGAAATCTTTTAGTCTTTCTTTATCCATACACTCATTAAGAGGCACGTTTACTAAAAGTTAGTATATGGTAACATTATGCAAATATTTATGCAAATGAGGCCCCCTTATGCAAATGAGGCCCACACCCCCCTTGGGCCGCCCCTGCTGGGGGCCCACAATTTTTGTTGGCATAGGGCCTCACTCAAGGTAAATCCGGCCCTGCTGTCTTCCAGTCCTGCTGATAATCATTACCATGGAATAAGTCAGGAAAGGATAGGCTCTTTGGCTGCTTATTAAAGTACTTCATGCTTCTGCTTCCTCAGACCTCCCCCCTCATTTCCCCTCACAAAATAGCACCAGTGAGTCTGAGCATGTGCACACACCTATGACAAAACTGAAGAGGATGAATGGCAGTTGTGCATTCAGTTTGTTGGTTGTGAAACTAAGCAAATATGCTACCATTCGCTATGTTTAGCCATCGGTGGAAATACACATTCTAAGCAAAGCCGTTGCTTATTACTTTGCATAAGCAGCAAGGGCTCTCTCAATATTCTTTGGGATCCTGCCAGATGCTTGTGAGCTGGATTGGTCATTGCTGAAAAGAGGAGACCAGGCTTGATGGATCTTTACTGCCATACTGGATTAAAACTAGGTTCTTATATTATACCGTTTTAAGAAACTGCTTGAACTAGGAAGGTCCGGTACTGGCACACAATAAGAGCATGTGGTCCTAGTCCCCCCAGATACTGCTTCTTCTCTTTGAAGCATAAAGTACATGCTGAGGGAAGAAGGGCATTTATAGAAACCATATTCTTGCTACTTTATCTGTCCTTGCTCTGCTGGCTTGCTGACACCTCCTTGCCCGATATATGCCCTAGGGGTTGAGAGGGCACCAAGTACTGAGAGCCATAGCTCTTCAAAGCAGGGAAGACACCACTAGAGCTATGGAGGGAGAAGAAGATGGAAGGACCTTACTGCAGGAAGTGATAAAAGGGTCTGTAGAAAGTTGTCAAGGGAGAAGATAACTCAGAAAGGGGGAGGGGGTGGATTGGGCACAGAGATCCAGAGGAGAAGTGGCAAACCCAATTAACACTGGCAGCTAAACAAAATGGTGATGGTAGCACAGAGAATGGGCTGGAAATAATACATGTCTTTCGCTGATTTGAGAAGGTAGCCTAACCTTATCTAGGTATGATCAATATCTTTTGCTCATGGTTTGTGTAAGCCCTGATTGACACAGAGACAACAGCTGAAGACTATGGGAGTAGCTAGCAATCTAATTGCTTCACTATGACAAGCATTTCTGAAGAAAAGATGCAAAAATGCAATGTGTGCCTTTGAGTCAGTCCTGACTCCTGGTGACCCAGAAGCTCCTGGGTTTTCTTGGCAGTGTCACTGGAAGTAGATTGCCAGGCCTTTCTTCCAAGGCAATGGAGGATTAAGTGACTTGCCCAAGGCCACAAGGAGTGCTAGTAGGACTTGAACCCTGGTTGCTTGGTTACCAAGCCAGTGTTCTAACCACTAAGCTACTCCTCCACTCCAAAGAAAAGATAGCTTAAACAAAAATCTATCACATTCAAATCCTGCCCTCACTACCAACAAACAGGGGCGGCCGAAGGGGGGTGCGGGGCCATTTGCGGAGACTCGGTGCGGGGCCTCATTTGCATAAGGGGCCTCATTTGCATAAATATTTGCATAATGTTACCATATACTAACTTTTAGTAAAGATGCCTCTTAATGAGTGTATGGATAAAGAAAGACTAAAAGATTTCTACATTACTATAATCCAGTGCCAACCACCAGACACATTAGGAACTACTACAAACACTGCCCATTTAGAACCCATAGCAAACCCGCCGTATCCTAACAGCACTACCAGGACTCACAAAGCACCATACCCTACCTATCAAAAGGAAAACATGCAAATATTAAACCAATACATTTCAGAGAACAACAATACATGACCTACTGGGGAAAGAGAACAAGTGGCAATGTCAAATAGGAATTACATAAACAGAATACCTCAGCTCAGTTACACATGCAGAACATAGACCATCACCAAACAAGGAATCACAATTTAGAAACAGGAAGACAATAATTAAACTGGGAACCCCAAAAGCCAAACTTGGAATGTACAACACTGCAGAAATAAAACTATACATTAATTTGCTCTTGTACTAAACAAAGCGCAGACGTTAATGATGCACATTTACCAGAGCTGACATATTCCAATTAATAAATTCAAAATAAAGAGATATTTTTCTACCTTTTGTGCATTTTTTTTCAGCTGCAATTGCTCCAGCCACTTTCTTCTGGTTTCTTCGTGTCTTCTGCTAACTCTCCATCGTCTGCTGTCCATTTGTCCTTTCTTCTCTCTTCTAGTTTTTTTCCATTCTCTCTCTACATCTGCTTTAACATACTAATCTTTCTCCTTTTGCTCTTTCCTCATTCCTATTTCATCCACTCAAATTTTACCCCTCCATCCTCAATCCCCACTTACTCTCCCAATACCCGGCCAATTGTAGATTTTTTATCCCTCCCACACAAAATATTTTTCCCCTCTCCATTTTACTCTCCCAGCCCCATCCCATTCTAATCCTCCCCCAACATCAGCTCCCTTCTAGTTCCAGCCTCACCCAGCATCCATTCCCTTCTAGTCCCTGCATCAGCCCATTTCCAGTCCTAGCCCCCCATCAGCCCATTTCCAGTCCTAGCAACCCCCCAACCCAATACCAGTCCTAGCCCCCCCATCAACCCACTTCCAGTCCTAACCCCCCATCACCCCATTTTCAGTTTAAGCCCCCCCTATAACCCATTACCAGTCCTAACCCCCCATCAGCCCACTTCCAGTCCTAACCCCCATCAACCCATTTCCAGTCAGCTCCCCATAGCCCATTGCCAGTCCTAACCCCCCCACAGCCCATTACCAGTCCTAACCCCATCAGCCCACCTCAAGTCCTAACCCCTCCCCATCAGCCCATTTCCTGTCCTAGCCCCCCCATAGCCCATTATCAGTTCTAACCCCCCCATAGCCCATTACCAGACAGTCCCCATCAGCCAACAGCCCATTACCAGTCTTAACCCCCCCCCCCATAGCCCATTACCAGTTCTAACCCCCCCAACAGCCCACAGCCCATTACCAGTCCTAACCCCATCAGCCCACCTCAAGTCCTAACCCCTCCCCATCAGCCTATTTCCTGTCCTAGCCCCCCCATAGCCCATTAAGCGTAGTTACTCACCTGTAACAGGTGTTCTCCAGGAGCAGCAGGAATCAGTCCTCACATATGGGTGACGTCGGCGCCGACGGAGCCCTCGCGGAGCAATTTTCCCCAGCTTTCAAAGAAAGCCTTTGGGAATTGCAGCGCGCATGCGCAGTCGCCTTCCCACCCAAGGGTGCCATCTTAGCCAGTCAGATGACATAGCTAAAAAAGACAGCATAAAAATTTGCAAAAAAACTTAAGCAGATAATTGCAACTCCAAGGGGAGGAGGGAGGGTTGTGAGGACTGATTCCTGCTGCTCCTGGAGAACACCTGTTACAGGTGAGTAACTACGCTTTCTCCAGGACCAAGCAGGAAGTCAGTCCTCACATATGGGACTCCCAAGCTTAAGGCTACCGGAGACCTTAAGCACAAAAATGAGCTCCCTCTAGCTCAGCAGCACAGAAGGAAGGAATCTTCGCTGAATTATTACCCACCGGTAGCCCACATCCGGGATGGAGGGTAGGAGTTGCTCAAACCTCAAAGAGATTACGGAGGACTGCCTGTCCGAAAGCACTGTCCCTGCGGGACTCCCTCTCGAGACCGAAAAAGAAGAAGAGGACTCGTGACCGGCGTCGCGAGTCCGGGCGGGAAAAGGACCGGCGTCGAACTGAAGGAAAAAAGAGAATATTACGAATAAAATCAACTTTTTCGCGGGGACACGACGGGTACGTCTGTAGGGCTCCGCGGAAAAAAGAAGACTGGCTAAGATGGCACCCTTGGGCGGGAAGGCGACCGCGCATGCGCGCTGCAATTCCCAAAGGCTTTCTTTGAAAGCTGGGGAAAATTGCTCCGCGAGGGCTCCGTCGGCGCCGACGTCACCCATATGTGAGGACTGACTTCCTGCTTGGTCCTGGAGAATCAGTCCTAACCCCCCCATAGCCCATTACCAGTCCTAACCCCATCAGCCCACCTCCAGTATTAACCCCCCCATCAGCCCATTTCCAGTCCTAGCCCCCCCATAGCCCATTACCAGTCCTAACCCCCCCCAACAGCCCACAGGCCATTACTAGTCCTAACCCCATCAGCCCACCTCCAGTCTTAACCCCCCCATCAGCCTATTTCCTGTCCTAGCCCCCCATAGCCCATTACCAGTCCTAACCCCCCCCCAACAGCCCACAGCCCATTACCAGTCCTAACCCCATCAGCCCACCTCCAGTCTTAATCCCCCCAGCCCATTTCCAGTCCTAGCAACCCCCCCAACCCATTACCAGTCCTAGCCCCCCATAGCCCACTCCCAGTCCTAATCCCACCAGCCCATTTCCAGTCCTAATCCCCCATCACCCAATTTTCAGTTTAAGCCCCCCCATACCCCATTACCAGTCCTAACCTCCCCATCAACCCACTCCCAGTCCTAATCCCACCAGCCCATTTCCAGTCCTAATCCCCCATCACCCAATTTTTAGTTTAAGCCCCCCCATATCCCATTTCCAGTCCTAACCCCCCATCAACCCACTTCCAGTCCTAATCCCATCAGCCCATATACAGACTTAGCTCCCCCATAGCCCATCACCACTCCTAACCCCCCCCCGCATCACCCCCATAGCCCATCTCCACTCCTATCACCCCCCCAGCCCATCACCACTCCTAACCCCCCCCAGCCCAGCCCAGCCCAGCCCAGCCCAGCCTAGCCTAGGGAAATTTTTTTTAAAAAAAAGCTGTCTGCTGCCGCTGCCAGGGCCGCCGCGGCAGAATCGAGTGTGCCGCGGGGCCCCCCCTGCCCAGCAGAGCCTGCCCTCCCCTGTATCACCTCTCTCTTTGCAGCTGCAGTCACACGCGCCGGCTTTCAGAGCGCGAAGGAACTAGTTTCCCTTTCGCGGCTCTGTTAAGCCCGCGTGGGCTGATGGGAACTTCCCATCAGCCCCCGCGGGCTTAACAGAGCAGCGAGGGAGAAACTCTCCCCTCGCGCTCTGAAAGCCGGCGCGTGTGACTGCAGCTGTAAAGAGAGAGATGATACAGGGGAGGGCAGGCTCTGCTGGGCAGGGGGGGCCCCGCGGCACACTCGATTCTGCCGCCGCGGCCCCGGCAGCGGCAGCAGCCAGCTTTTTTTTTTTTTTTTTTATTTTACTTTTAGATCAGAATGTTTTTTGCGCGGGGCCCCCTGAAACGCGGGGCCCTGTGCAAAAAACATTCTCGCTCAATGGACGGGCCGGCCCTGCCAACAAACCTGCTTAGGTTTCTGGGATGTAAAAAATGCTTGTGTAAGAGAGCAATCTGAGGAGAAATCCACTGAATTTCAGCATAAACAAGATGAGTAAACTCAAATGTTTGTGACAAGCTCTTCCACTCTCTTATCTCAGATTATTCGGCATGTCCAATCTCCCACTCACATAGCTGGACATACTTTAGATCTCATTATGACTCCGAACACATTCCCACTCTCGCTGTCTTCTCTTTCTCTTGTCTTCCCTTGGACAGACCACCTCAGCATTTTTTTTCCACTTATCCCAATATCAGCCCTCAAGGCCAGCACCAAATATAATTAAACTATCAGAGAGGCCTAACACCTTGTTGCACCCTACCACTCATGATATTCTCCTAGCCTTCCTCTCCTCAGACACCCTCTTGCCTTCTAACTTTGACTCACTTTCAGTTAACACTCAGGCTGAGACATGGAACATCTTACTCCTATCAAGCAATTGATTCATTGCCCCCCCCCACCCCCCTTACTAAGTGCACACCACAAAAAAGTCATCATCTCTGGTACCACCAGGGTCTCTTTCTCACTGCTGACAACGCCACAAGGTTGAATTGACCTGGTGTAAATAGTGCACAGCTGATACATAAATCTGCTTTCACAGAGCTTTACATTTACAACAGAAGTGCAGTAACTGCCATGAAAAAAGACTCTCTCACTAAACCTATCTCTAACTGTGCTAACTGCCCCAAAAAACTATATTCTTTAATATTCCATCTATTACTTCCCCCCTTCCTCTTCAGTCCCCCATGAAGATACACTCAATGCAGAACAACTGGCCCATTGTTTCACAAGAAAACCTCTGACCTTCAACAAGAATTTACCCTCACTCGCGTCTTGTTCACGTTTAATTCTATTTTTCCAGAGTCTCTCACAAAGTCCATCATAGCCTCTCAGAAAACCACCTGTGCTTCTGATCCCATTACTTCCTCCTGAATTCCCATTGATTCATTGGCCCTCTTACCACAAGTTTTATCTGTCTTCAATAACAGCCTGGTTACAGATACTTTCCCTCAGTGCTGAACAGCTGCCCTAGTATGACCCATCCTGAAGATCCTCTTCCTGGATACTGTCTCACCTGCACATTATCATCCCCTTTCGAATCTCCCTTTCCTATCAAAGATTTTAGAAAAATTGATCTTTGCACAACTAATTGAGCATTTTAAGAAAATCAATTTCCTTCATCCGCAACAATCTGGATTCTGTGTTGGACACAGCACCAAAACTATTTTACTCTTCATTTTTAGTGAAACTCGAGAAGCAATTGACAAGGGCAAATTATCCTTAGCAATCTCCCTTGACCTTTCCTCCACCTTTGATTCCTTTATCCATTCAATTCAACTCTCCTGGCTGCATGATGTCGGCCTTCATGGCATTGTCCTTCAGTGGTTCCATTCTTTTCTCTTTAAGCATTTATATTCTGCAAATTTTGGGTCCTCCACTTCCACCAACTTTCCCCTCAGACGCAGTGTCCCCCAAGGTTCTGTCCTGGCTCCCCTCTTGTGTAACATCTTTCTTGCTCCATTGGCCATTCTCATCCAACAACTCAGTGTCTCTCCTTATTACTATGCAAATGACATACTATTACTTTTTCACACACATCCAACATCCCTTGACTTTATTATCTTGAACTTCTGTCTTTCCAAGGTTGCTGTTTGGAAATAAGAAATGATCATCTAAAGCTAAATACCTCTAAAACTCCTGCTACCTGGTTCACCAGTTCTTTTGCAGTTCCGCACCTTGCTCCTTCACTTGACGATGTTCCCATTCTCACTGACACCTTCTTTTAAATACCTTGAAGTTATTCTTGACAATGCCCTCACCTTTCACAAACAAATTGGTGCTGTGGTGAGATGTTCCTTCTATGCCCTCCACCAAATCAGATCCATCTGTTCAGTTCTTTCTGATTCTGCTCTTGTCCCTAGTCAGATCTCGCCTGGATTACTGTGATATCATGTATGCCAGCTTCCCAACAATCAACTCAGACTTCAAAATATAGCTATAAGATTACTGCATCATGCTTCCAAATTTTATCATGTTACACCTTTGTTCATCAATTCCCACTGGCTACCTATTCAATATCAGATTCAATACAAACTCTACACACTGGAATACCCTCTTATCTCTCATCCCTTATTATCCTTCACACACCTTCATGTCCATGCCAGTAGCCTCTATTTCCACACCCACCCCATCCTGCGCCCGATATGAATCTACCTGTCACTCAGCATTTTATTTTCTTCAACCCAGCCTGTGGAATACTCAAACTTCAGACCTCTGCCTGGAAATGTCTTACTTGAAATTCAAATCACATCTTAGCACCCTCCTATTTCAACTAGCATTTGACCTAATGATTCAGCAGCACAGGACTCTGCTCCCCAAATCCCAGATTCTCACTCTTGGACTGTCCTCCCCCTTTCTCCTCTGTTCCTGTTACCCAGCTATATAGTACTCATTCCTCTTTCCTATATTTTATTGGCATTCTTTTCTCCCTTTGGAAGGTGGTTTATCAAATTTTAATAAATCATAAATGAGTAGTAATGAAGGATATCCAAGTAGGAGTTTGTCTGAAGAGGGATCCAAGAGCTTTATAGAGGATAGACTTGACCCACCTTTCCACATTGCTTGCCACACAAAACAGTAACTAAAGTTATATTTTATTAGAGTAGACACATATGGGGAGGAAAAGTTTTAAAACCATTTGTTCTGCCCCTACAACTGTGGGTGCTGTGTGCATGCTTTCATTGTATTAGGTATTGTTGCCAGTTCTAAGTTAGGGCAAGCAGCTTCATATTTGTTTGTAATACTTTCTCCTATAGGTTTAATAGGTGCATGTGACCCCCTCCCTCCAGTTTTCTTAATACCTGTCTGGCTTCATGCCTTACTACAAGATATATTCTGTAATCCCTTTGGACTACTGAAGCTCCCTCTGCCTTTTCGGTAATTCCCCCTGTACCCCTCTCTTCAGTGCAGACTCCATTTTGTGGAAGAGAGCAAAATTCTACAGCTCTTTCCTACTTTTAACAAATTTACAAATCACAATTCAATTCAAATCACACAATTTTATTTTACTTGAATCCATCTATATTTAATAAGCCCCATTTCACCATGTTTTCAACATTCAACCTGCTCCACTTTGTATCCATTCAGACATTGCCATAATCCATCTTCAGCCATAATTCAGACAGATCCAGCATGTTATATGTCTAACCACACAGGTAGAACCTCTTGATTCAACTTTTATAGTAAGTCTTTCAACTTTTCTTGCTACAATAAACAGATGGATCCTAAGAGACTGGATCTTTTTTTGGATGTGAATTAGTTTAGCTGACTGTCAGAAAACACAGCATGAGCACAGGACAGCATTTACTCAGATAAATAGCGACTTAGATGGAAAAAAAATTGTTGTCTGAAAACTGACCTCACTTCATCTGGCTAAAAATAAGCGCAGAGTTCCATAGTGTATGTGTATTTTTAGTTGGATGGAAAAGCCGCATTCTGGGAAGGGGAGTGGAATACAAGGGGCATGTTTTGGGTAAGATCTGAATCAATTTGCAGATCTATCTATTCCATAGAATATTTTACTCACACAAAAGTGTTTGGGGATTTTGCACTTTGGTGGATGTTTGAAAACTGCCCCTCCCCCCCTTAGCTACCTTGACTTTAAGCATATGCATGCCCCTTGGGCACTCCCTAAATGGGTAAGATGCCCCCTCCAAGCACTGCACAGTGGATGAATTCTGAATTGCAGTTCTGCATCAAGATTCTTCTATGTGAAGCGCCTTCAGTTGCAGAGCCCAAACGGATCCCCCATAGTCACCAAAAAAGGAATCATCACAATAAATAAGTTTACACAAAAAGAAATTTGAAAAAAAAAAACCCAAGAAATCCAGTCCAGGTTTCCTGGATTTCCACAAAATGTATGCAGGTTATAGTCCAGCAGCTCCAGCACTGATTCAAGAAAATAAATGACTAAATGCAGAGCAATACATTTACTGGTTGTAGAACTACTCAGCTATCAAGTAGGTAGACCCTATTATCCAAATGAAATTTATTCAAATTCATACCTCAATCTTCCTGAAAATACTAACAGGATACTTGGATCCCCCAGTGTGACCTATGAGGCTGTATGCTCCTCAAACTCAGGAAAACTACAGACAACCCATCACCCAAGACTATTCAGTACTTCTTTGGTAAAAACAGCTTATCAGGACAAGGTGTTTCTCCCAAACACACCAATAAAAATACACAGTCCTGTTTGGAGCGCTCCAACAAAACTCTACTCCAAACTTTAGCAAATAAACAGCTACTCTGCACAGTAGTCACACTGTTCTGTCTTCATACTGAAAACATCGTAATTTCTCCATGTGGCTGTCTATTGGAGAGAACCAGAGTAGCTTAAGGGAGGTTAGACAGAAAGCATGAACTTAATACGAGGTGAATAAGCGAAGTGCAGAAAAACAATATAATGCTGACATTATATTTCCATAGGTGATGCACAGAAGAGGCTAGAGGAGGCTAAGCTTCCCCAAACTAGAGGGAGCACATAGGGCAGCCAGCACAGTCCATCCTACAAATTGCCATAGACAAGACTGACACAGGATGCCTGAAGACTATCTGAGCCTACAGGCACCAGGCAGATTTTCAGACTGCATGGGCCAGCTGTACTGATTTTTTTGTCTTGTAAGATCAGCACAACTGGCCCAAGTGTATTGAAAATACTGGTGTGGTACCTACAGATTCAGACTGTCCTTAGCACTGGATGAGAAGGCCTCTACTGGCCATACCACCTTAATCTCCTTTACATCTGCAAGCAAGATGGACACCACCAGCTACCTCATCTTTGGCAGTTACTCTGCTTCAATCTTTGGCAACTGCCCTAGACTACCCTGGCTCCACAGACACTAGTGACAAATTCTGTGATCCAGGAGGTAACATCCTTCCCCGAGTGACCCAACACAGAAAATCAGCCCACCCTTCCTGTGACTAGTGCAGGCTTTCCATTGTCTGGAACCTACTACTTACTCTGCACAGTGAGGGGGGAGCACTGGCGTGCTGTAGAGCTAAACTCCAAAAAAATACCCAGACAATTTTTTTTTATTTATAACATTACAAAAACATTATTACAAGAATAATAAAGATTGCTAAAACAAAAAAGAAAAAAAAGAATAAGAAAGAAAAACAATCCCATTGTAATTACAATTCAGAATCTGCACAAGTCTACAATAAGGAAGAGTGGAATCTAAATATATAACAATAAACACTTTACTCAGAGTTATGTATGCAGTAGCCCAGACTATCTTACTATCCCAATCATACTAAGCAATCCAGCATACAACTACCCCATGCCTCACAACCTATGAGGGTTGCAAATGAGGCTTCAAGAAATCTTCCAATTGCAAAGGTTCAAAAAACACATAAGAATCCTTTCCTAATGTAACCAGGCATTTACAGGGAAATTTCAAAAAGAAAGTTGCTCTCACATCGAGAACATGAGGTTTCAAGGCTAAAAAGGCCTTGTGCCTCACCTGTGTCTGTCTGAAAACATCCAAAAAGATATTAATGTTCTGTCCCAAAATAACACATTCTTTTTTTGAGAGAACAATTTCAACATAAAAGTTTTATCAGTTTCAGTATGAAAAGAAACAAGTAGAGTTGCCCTAGTAGAATTTTCATCTAAAATTCAATAAATTCAGAGACATTCAAAATGTCCACTGAAACTAGGGAGTCACACCCCACCTCTTTCCCATTCATAACTTTCTTAAATCGAGGAAGATAGTATATATTATTAAAAATAAGAGTAGCAGAATCCCGATGCCCCAAAACCTCTTTTAAATACTTTTGAAAAAGAATCAGAGGAGACAAATAATGCGTTTTAGGAAAATTAAGGCACCAAAGATTCTTTGCTCTAACAACATTTTACAGTATCTCCTGCTGTCAATGAAGAATGAGACTGTCCTTTATTGAAGAGGACACAACCCCCTGTACAGTGGAGACCTGACCCTCAATTTTAGAGCAACGTAACTCAAGTAACACCATACAAGTATCATGTTGAGCAAGCTTATCTACTGTCTCGTGAGTAAACGCAGTGAACTGCGATACTATGGAAGACAAAGAGGCACCCATCCGGGTCAGTAAAGTCCAAATATCCTGCAAGGAAACATCCTCCGAATTAGCACCCAAAGCGGCAGCAGCCAACGGGATAGGTGAAAGATTAAGGGTCTCCTTAACTTGAATGACCCAGGTGAGAGGAACATCTCCAACCAGTTCACTCAAGCTCCGAGTAGAAATCTCTTCAACTAATGAAATGGGCCATGAACCCCCAGCCTGAACAGGAGAGGAAGTCAACAGGCCCAAGTCACCAGTGTTGGATGGCGGGATAGGAATATCACCCCCAACTATACTGGAGGGGCTGACTAGAGAGGCCGAACTGCCAGACAGAGGCAAGGATACACCTTCAGGGTCCCTTTGACCAAGCACAACATATTTGTCCATAGGACCTGAGGTCGTCACAGTCTTCAATGGATTCATCATACTCACAGTGTTAATCTTCTTTTTCTGCTTTCCCACATCCCAGTCGGCTCCTCTCTAATGCTCCTCCATGCTCCGAAGGGACTCCAAAGGGGCAGGACATACCCCTTTGGACACGCCCCTTCGGACATGCCCGTGGCTGCATCCCATGGTAAAGGGCCTCTCTTTAAACCCCTCCCAATGATGCAATGGGGACGTGGCAAGCTGGAATCCAAATAACTGCCTGTCCTGCGAGCACACACGCTGTTCCAGGCAGTTCCTGCAAAAATAGGTAACACTCTCCAAAAGGCGATTCCACAAGGCCGCTCTTTAAACCCCTCCCGATGATACAATGGGGACGCGGCAAGATGATACAGATGGCAAGTTGGAGTCCAAACAACTGCCTGTCCTGTGAGCACATATGCTGCTCCAGGCAGTTCCTGTAGCAACAGGTAACCCTCTCCCAAATACCCAGACAATTTAGACATCATTCTGACTAAGACAGCTACTTTACAAAGTTGTAGAATCCTACAATAATTTAGAATAGATAGTTGGCAATCCTAAACTCCTGAGTCCTCAGCACATCTGACAAATCTGGATCTGCTTCCTCCCCAGGGCCCAGGCAACCATCAGTCAGACAAAGTTAACCAATAGGCTGCAGCAAACATAGCCAGTCAAAAGGGAGCAGGGGGAGGGGGGAGCAGTAGCTAGGATACGGAATTTTTTTAATGTTTGCCAGATTCTAATGCTCCAACTGAAAGGTGCAATCATGAACAAAGTGTGGTCTACAGAAAAAGCCCAACTGCATGTAGAGACTCTCAAATGTCTAATGATAAAGTACAATTTTGAGTTGAGTTGCCCAGAATTTTTTAATTATCTTAGTGGAAAGTTGCTATTTTGAAAAAAAATTCACTCTATAAGAAAAGTTATAAGATTAGCCTACTGATTAAAATTTTGTGTTAAAATTAAAATTGTAATTGTAAACATATTTTTAATTTTCCTTAACTTTGAACCCCCCCGGGCTTGATTTAGTATCCCATATTTGAACTTAGAAAAGATGGTCAAGTTATGTTTTGGGACATGCTCTTCCAGATCAATTGCACAGAGAAACAGATTTTTTAAATTTCAAGAATAAATTGACATATATGTGTGGAGGCGTTTGGGAAGGAATTGTGAATGTGCTTTTGTTCTGCTGTATTTTCTGTGTATTGTGATTTTATTCTTGTACTCTGCTGAGAGCAATGTTGGATATGTAGTATATGAACTTAAATATATAAATGTTTCTTATTTTATATTTTTTAGAGAGCAACAGCCTAGTATCGAAGAGATCAGGGTTTGATTCCCACTGGCACTCCTTGTGACCTTGGGTAAGTCACTTTACCCTCCATTGCTTCGGAAGAGGAGGCCTGACAATCTACTTCCAGTCACACCTTGCTAAGGAAACCCAGGAGCTGCTGGATTGCCAGAAGTCAGCATTGACATGACAGCACTTTAAAAAAGACCTTGATTGATTGTCAGCCTAAAAATACTTTTATATAAATTAATAAATAAATAGATAGTAATGGAAAAAGGTCTTGCTGCTTCTGCCCCCTCTGAAGTAGATTTCCTGGATCAGAGGGAGTGGAAGTGGCAGATCCTAGAGAGAAGCAACAGCAGTGCAGAGCTGGAGAGTTCAAATAAGTGCTCCATTGCCATCAGGGGCGGCCCAAGGGGGGTGCGGGGCCATGTGCGGAGACTCGGTGCGGGCCTCATTTGCATAAAGGCCTCATTTGCATAAATATTTGCATAATGTTACCACACACTAACTTTTAGTAAACATGCCTCTTAATGAGTATATGGATAAAGAAAGACTAAAAGATTTCTACATTACTATAATCCAGTTCCAACTGCCAGGCACATTAGGAACTACCACAAACACTGCCCATTTAGAACCCATAGCAAACCTGCCGTATCCTAACAGCACTACCAGGACTCACAAAGCACAAGACCCTACCTATCAAAAGGCAACACTACAAATATTAAACCAATACATTTCAGAGAACAATAATACATGACCTACTGGGGAAAGAGGACAAGTGGCAATGTAAAATAGGAATTACATAAACAGAATACCTCAGCTCAGTTACACATGCAGAACATAGACCATCACCAAACAAGGAATCACAATTTAGAAACAGGAAGACAATAATTAAACTGGGAACCCCAAAAGCCCAACAACACTGTAGAAATAAAACTATAAATTAATTTCCTCTTGTACTAAACAAAGCACAGACGTTAATGATGCACATTTCCCAGAGCTGGCATATTTCAGTTAATAAATTCAATAAAGAGATATTTTTCTACCTTTTGTGCATTTTTTTTCAGTTGCAATTGCACCAGCCACTTTCTTCTGGTTTCTTCGTGTCTTTTGCTAACTCTCCATCGTCTACTGTCCATTTGTCCTTTCTTCACTTTTCTACTTTTTATCCATTCTCTCTCTACATCTGCTTTAACATACTAATCTCTCTCCTTTTGCTCTTTCCTCATTCCTACTTCATCCACTCAAATTTTACCCCGCCCTCCTCAATCCCCACTTACTCTCCCAATATCCGGCCAATTGTAGATTTGTCTTCCCTCCCACACAAAATATTTTTTCCCTCTCCATTTCACTCTCCCAACTCTATCCCATTCTAATCCTCCCACAACATCAGCTCCCTTCTAGTTCCAGCCCCACCCAGCATCCGCTCCCTTCTAGTCCCCGCATCAGCCCATTTCCAATCCTAGCTCCCCCATCCGAGTCCCTCCATCAGCTCATTTCCAATCCCAGCCCCCATAAGCCCATTTCTAGTCCTATCCTAGCCCCACCATCAGCCCATTTCCAGTCCTAGCTCCCCCATCCGAGTCCCTCCATCAGCTCATTTCCAATCCCAGCCCCCCCCCAACAGCCCATTTGCAGTCCTATCCTAGCCCTCCATCAGCCCATTTCCAGTTCCCAGCCCCCCCTCACTCAGCCCATTTCCAGTCCTAGCTCCCTCCCCTCACAGCCCATTTCCATTCCAAGCCCCCCTCCCCATCAGCTATTTGTAGTTCAAGCTTTCCTTCCACTCAGCCCATTTCCATTCCAAGCCCCCGTCCCCATCAGCTATTTGCAGTTCAAGCCCTCCTTCCACTCAGCCCATTTCCAGTCCTAAGCCCCCCCATCACCCCATTTTCAGTCCTAGCCCCCCATAGCCCATTACCAGTCCTAGTCCCCATCAGCCCATTTCAAGTCCTAGCTCCCTCCCCTTACAGCCCATTTCCATTCCAAGCCCCCCTTCCCATCAGCTATTAGTAGTTCAAGCCCTTCTTCCACTCAGCCCATTTCCATTCCAAGCCCCCGTCCCCATCAGCTATTTGCAGTTCAAGCCCTCCTTCCACTCAGCCCATTTCCAGTCCTAGCCACCCCCCAGCCCATTACCAGTCCTAGCCCCCCATAGCCCATTATCAGTCCTAATCCCACCAGCCCATTTCCAGTCCTAAGGCCCCCCCATAACCCCATTTTCAGTATTAGCTCCCCCATAGCCCATTACCATTCCTAACCCCCATCAGCCCATTTCCAGTCCTAGCCCCCCATAGCCCATTTCCAGTCCTAGCCCCCCCCCCCCCCATAGCCCATTTCCAGTCCTAGCCCCCCCCCCCATAGCCCATTACTAGGGGACATGCAATGAAGCTACAGGGTAAACTATTTAAGACTAATAAAAGAAAATATTTTTTCACTCAACGTGTAATCAAACTCTGGAATTTGTTACTGGAGGATGTAGTAAAGGCTGTTAGTGTAGCTGGGTTTAAAAAAGGTTTGGACAAGTTCCTGGAGGAAAGGTCATTAAACCATTATTAAGAAGTGACCGAAGATATCAATGCTTGACCCAGTACAAGCATTGTGGAACTTGTGTCTCTTGGGGAAACTGCTAGGTACATGTGACCTAGATTGGCCACTGTTGGAAACAGAATACTGGGCTTGATGGACCTTGGTCTGACCCAGTATGGCATATCTTATGATCTTATAACCCCCATCAGCCCATTTCCACTCTTAGCACCCCCATAGCCCATTACCAGTCCTAAGCCTCCCCCCATCACCCCATTTTCAGTCTTTGCCCCCCTATAGCCCATTACCAGTCCTAACCCCCATCAGTCTATTTCCAGTCCTAGCCCCCCATAGCCCATTTCCAGTCCTAGCCCCCCCCCCATCAGCCGGTTTCCACTCTTAGCACCCCCATAGCCCATTACCAGTCCTAAGCCCCCATCAGCACATTTCCAGTCCTAGCCCCCCCTATAGCCCATTACCAGTCCTACCCCCCCATCAGCCCATTTCCAGTCTTAGCCCCCCCATAGCCCATTACATCCTAACCCCCCTCCATCAGCCCATTTCCAGTCCTAACCCGCCATCAGCCCACTTCCAGTCTTAGCCCCCCCCCATAGTCCATTACCAGTCCTAACCCCCCTCCCCCCATCAGCCCTGATAGATTTTTTTAAAAAAAGTCTGCTGCTGCTGCCGCTGTCGCCGTGGCAGCGGCAGAATCAAATGTCCCGCCGCGGGGCCCCGCCTGCCCGGCAGAGCCTCCCTGAGCTCCCGAGTCCCTCCTAATGAGCGGGCTTTCAGAGCCGCGAGAGTTTCCCTTTCTTCTCGCGGCTCTGTTAATCACGCCGGGGCTTGCCCCGGCGGGATTAACAGAGCCGCGAGAGGTCAGAGAAACTCTCGCGGCTCTGAAAGCTCGCGCATTGGGAGGGACTCGGGAGCTCAGTGAGGCTCTGCCAGGCAGGCGGGGCCCCGCGGCAGGACATTTGATTCTGCCGCTTCCACGGCGGCGGCGGCAGCGGCAGCAGCAGTCGTTTTTTTTTTTTTTAATGTGCTTGTGCTAATGTAGAATGTTTTTTGCGCGGGGCCCCCTGAAACGCGGGGCCCTGTGCAAAAAACATTCTTGCTCAATGGACGGGCTGACCCTGGTTGCCATATAAATAGCTTTGCCACCAGTGCAGGTCCTGGAGAGGATACACAATGACGGCAATGGGGGCAGAGTTGGAAGCAGAGAGGAGGCAGGATTGAGGGCTTCCCTGGGGCATCTCATATCCTTGCACTTGCCCTGCGCTTAAGAGCGTAAGTTTCCTCTGCAGCACAGGGAATCAAGTATAATCTCACAAGCAAACAACCCAGTACAGCCTCCCATCCCACAGTCAGCATGGGAAAGGGCACTTAAGAGCATGCTGATTTCTTTTGAGGCTCAGGGTCAATCTTGTGAGATGATCCAAAAGATTGGCCCCATGCTACAGTGGAAACTGGCACATTCTTAAGAGCCTTTTCTCCTGCCAGCCACAAGGTGGGGGCGGAAAGCAGAACTGCCAGAATATTTGTTCATGCAGCTCTCCCGACTCCCTGCCTAATAGAAGAAATTACTTTATCTCCTGCCATCCAGGGGATGGGGGCCTGAATAACCAGAATAATGTTTGGTCGCTGCTAGCCTGTCACTGCTCCTTTGCTGACCCTAGAATGGTGCAACTCTAGGCAACCACCTTGTTTGCCTAATAGACGCTGCACTCCTGAATATTAGTTACATGATAAAAAAAGACAAAAGTATGCCAAGACTTCCTCCATCTTCATGGCAGAAAGAAAATCACTATGGATGTGGCATGGAGAAAGTTATCCTGACCACAGTGAGTTTGGCAATCATTTATAATGTAGGAAAATTAGTTTCATAAACTCCTCAACCAACATTTCTGAGGTTTGGAATACTTCTGGTTTGGCCATGCACCTTGTATTGTTCAACAACCCCTATACATAGATATTTTAAATAGGACGTGAGCTACAAATCTTGTGGTTAATGTCACAGATCAGTTAGCAAATAAATATTTCTCTACTTACCCACAAATACATTCCTTCAGAATACTCATTTCAACAAGTCAAATACCTCTGGATTGTGATATGTCACAGATATTCAACTTAAAATGATGCATTGGCAACTCAGCTACAAAAGAAGAGTAACATCTTCTATCTGTTGCTTTAGTGGATACAGAAAGATCTGCTTAATTTTTCTGCACAACAGCAATGTCACTTAAATAGAAAACAATCCCTAAAGGTCCACAAGAGAAAAAGCATTAAAGAAACAATATTTTATAGATAAAAACCCTTATTTTTAAATCTAAAACTACTCTTATAGCTATATCAAAGAGAAAACACAGAAAAAGCCGTTTAACCCTGGGAGTACCGATGGGGTCAAAAGTGACCCCATTGCAAGTTTCACAACGCGTATCTCAGAAACTAGTTGTTCAAGAATGCAATCTTTTTATGACTTTTCACGTGTCAATATACTCTTTATATTGCACCATGAGAGGAATAATTTTCATCCGCTAGGTGACGCTAGTGATGAATTGCAGCACAGAGTACCAGTGGGGTCATTTTTGACCCCAGTTGCTTACGTCCAGTTTGGATCATGATACAATTTGCAGTTTTGTGAATTTTTTGATCTGACAAAGGTATTTATCATTAATTATGTATCATTTATTTTTTTGTACTCTTATTTTATGAAAATTACACATTTTCTGTAATTGATATCATATGTTCTGTCATTATTTCTGATGAAATCTAAAGGCTTTCAGCTCGTTCATCACGATTATTGTACATATATAGTAAAACTGCTTTGTGCTTTATTCAACTTTATCTTTGTTTATTTATTTTAGGTTATTGTTTATGATGTCAAAACAAAAGTATTCAGCTGCCCAAGTAAGAGAAATATTGCAACGAGATGCTGACAGTGACGGCTCTGAGTCGTCTAATGATGCAACATATTCAGCAAGTGAAGAAGCATATCAGCCAAGTTCGGGCGATAAATCTGATGATGACAACCATGATTCAGATGGAGACAGCAGTTGGTCGCCAAGTGAATGTGAGACTGATGTTGAGCCGGTAACATCGCCTGCAGCAAAGAGTCAAGTTACAGGTCGAGGCAAAGGTCGAGGCTGTGCTGGACGGGGAAGAAGGCAGGAGTCCTTGTCAGTATCATCTGTTAGGAATCTTAGTTGTGGTCGTAGAGGAGCTAAGAGGTCATCAACTATAAGCACAAATGTTGCCATTGAAGCCTATGTATCTAAGGATGTCACATCATGGAACAAGAAACCTATAAATCAAGCTGCTGGAAGATACGACACAGCTAATGTCATGCCCGTACAACAAGGTCCTACAAGGTATGCTGTACGAAATGTTGATGGCCCTCTCGCAGCATTCCAATTGTTCATGAGGAAGAACTTATTGAATGAAATCATGATGTGGACGAGCAAACAAGGAAGACACATTTATGACGACACCTGGAAAGATTTGACAGACGGAGAATTTCAACGTTTTCTTGGACTTCTGATCCTCTCAGGCGTGTACAAGTCATGAAATGAATCCATAGTTCAGTTGTGGAACCTTGAAGATGGTCGTTCTGTTTTCGGCAAAAATATGGCCCGTAACAGTTTTCAGCAAATTTCTTGTGCTCTCAGATTTGATGATGCAACCAATAGACGTGAACAACGAGGCGTGGATAAGCTTGCTCCAATCAGACGTTTTTAATACCTGGGGAAGCAACTCTAAGTGACGCCTTTGTTCCTGGTGAAAATGTTACCGTGGATGAGCAACTGCTTACATTTCGTGGCCATGTTCCGTTCAGACAATATATTCCCAGCAAACCTGGGAAATATGGCATAAAGCTATGGATGTTGTGTGACATTGCAACATCATATGTTCAGACCCGACCGCGAATTAATGCGGCCGGCCACAGACGCGCAGTGGCAGGCCGAGAGTTGGGGGGGCGGGAGGGGCAGGGGACGGCGAGGGCAGGCAATGAGCCACAGATAAAAAGCGCGTCCGGCGCTGGCTCGGCCTCTTTCGCTGCTCCCCCCCCCCCCTTCCTAGAGGAGGACGGACAGGACCCGACAAGAGGGAGGCATCATCGGAGGACCGCATCATCAGGCCTATCCAGGACCGCAAGGCCTAACCGGGACCGCATCGACAGGCCTATCGGGCCAGGGCACGAGAAGTAGCAGCAAGCGGCAAGTATGAATATGCAAGGGGGGAGCAGCGGGTAGCAGAGAGGTTGCCCGGCGCAGTGCTGCAGCATAGAAGCAGCCTAAGGGCTCGGGGGGGGGGGGAGAGACGATGCAGATCGGAGGGTATTAAGGCTACAAAGACCCCTACCGTCTCCTCCGCACAGAGGGCAGCATCGTGGCCATGCGGGAAGCAAAAATCTTGCGGGGGGGCGAAGGAGAGGGACGGCTGTATGTGGGCCATGTGCGCGCCAGGAGCACACCTAGAACTCACCACCGGCAAATGGGATCAGGTAGGATACAGGAGAAAGAGCGAACAGAGTCCTGTGGGGAAGCGCAGGCTAGAAGTGTGCTGGTTAATAAAAAAAAAAAAAAAAGAGAGAGGCATTTGCAACGTTGTAAGAGCAGATTTGGTGCTGGAAAGTAGTAGGGGAAGTATATGTATTTTGACTCATGCTGCCATCTAATGGACAAAAACGGTATAGCACAACAGTATTTTTTATATTGATGATAATCAGGTAATAAAGAAACGGAGACTGTATTAATGTTCATTTGAAGAATGGAAGGGTTAGGCAACCAGGAAGATATGTGAACTGTTGACAAAAAAAAAATAGGTATGGATTGTATGGACATATATAGATATTTAGATATATAAAACTAGCTATGAATAGATACATATATGGATATTATGAAGCAAGTGTGTCACAGGATTGAGGCAAGCATCAGAGACAGAGAGTAATTTAGATTTCCCATTACCTCCGCATAGCAATCTTATCCTAGGCTAAAGATGCCGAGAAAAGAGACACAAAAGGCTTCCAGGACACGAGGAGCACAGCAGACAATTGGCAGGGCTACGCCGAAGTCAGCGCCAGCAACAAAGGCACGGGCAGCTACTGGTGCAGGCGGAAGGAGAGCGCAGGTGGCCGGCAATGGCGCGACTGGCAGCGTAGCAGCAGAAAAACCTAGGCGCAGCAATAGGAAGAAGGCGCCACAGCAACAGAAAAGCGCAGCCTCTACCCAGAGGCAGGAGCTGGACGACTTGCTCCAGATGGTATGAGAGCAGGTCACACAACACGGCCTGACCTCGGTCTGGCAACGACTGGGAATGCCAGGCTTCGTGAGTGACTATCTGCCGTCAACAAGCAACAGCACATCAACACCTGACATGGCACATGGTAAGTCTGGGTGTGAAAAAGGGGCGCCAGAGTGGTTAACCTCATCATCTGACGAGTCCTCTTCGGACAGTGACGGTGACAGAGCAAGGGCAGAGGTGATGCAATATGCATTAAAGAAATTTAAAAGGAAGAGAAGCCCAAAACAAGCTAACCCCCTCAGACAGACCTGGTCGGGGCGGAGTCAGAGGGGTGAGGACCGCGGGAGCACGCCATCTGGGGCGGCCCAAAGAACACAGCAAGATTGGCGCGATACCAGTCGCGATCCACGCTGCGGGATGAGCTCCCTGGCGGTGTCTGTACCCAAAAAGATAAAAAAGAGGATTTGGAGGCGAGAATATATTGACCTATTCTCTCTCCTGCTCAGGGATCAGGATGACGAATCAAACAGTGGAAAAGATAAGGACAAACGAAGTGAGAAAGATAGGAAAACTAAAATTCCCAAATCCATTAACAATTGGGTGACAGCATTCCACATCTTTATGAGCGTGGTGATGGAGAAGGAACCCGAATCGGGGCCATATCTGACCAGGTACCTGGACACGATCACCAGAGCGCATAAGCAATACGTAGGGTGGGCCTGGCTGAACTACGACGTGAAGTTCAGGAGAAGCATGGCAGAGGATCCCACCCTAGCATGGCATCACAGAATTCTGGACATGTGGACAGAAGAAATGGCGCCCAATAGGCCATGGTGTCAAGACGGGCTGCAGCAGCCATTGCCGAGCACGCAATGGCAGCAGCCTTTGCAGAACATGCAATGGAGGCAAGCCAATCAGTTGGCAGGGAGGAGGGCATGCCGACAGTACAACGCAGGGAGTTGTACCTGGCAGCCTTGTAAATTCAAGCATTCATGCTCAGTGTGCGGAAGTGGACACCCTGCTTTCACCTGCAGGGCATCAAGGGAAGTCAAGCCTTTCAGAGCGCTATAGCAACGCTCAACCGATGGAGTTGGCCCCAACACCCATCAGGCTTGAGAATATGCGTCCATGGCTAAGAGCCTACCCTAAGCGGGATATAGCTGTCAGTATTGAAAATGGCTTCTCGCAGGGTTTCCGCATCCCATCCCTAATATTAATAAAAAAGCACAACCGCGCCTTATAAATAACCCACCATCTGTCCAAAAACACAATGAGATTGCGCGCAGCAAGATAGCAAAGGAAATAGGTATGGGGAGAATAGCGGGTCCGTTCAAGTCACCCCCATTCAATGACATCATAATCTCCCCACTGGGGGTCATACCTAAAAAGGAGCCAGGACAATTCTGGCTAATTCATAACCTATCATACCCGGAGGGAAACTCAGTTAATGACTATATTGATCCGGCGTTATGCTCTTTTAAATATGCAACCAATCGATCAGGCAATTATGCTCATACGAAGTAAGGGGCCGCGAGCACAGCTGGCGAAGGCGGACATAGAGTCCGCGTTCCGGCTACTGCCGGTACATCCTGAGTCTTTCCCGTTATTGGGTTTCTCATTTAATGGGGAGTTCTTCTATGATAAATGTTTGCCCATGGGATGTGCGGTATCATGCGCATATTTTGAACAATTTAGCTCATTTCTACACTGGGTAGTTGAAGACCTGGCTGGCCCCAACACAGTTGTGCACTATCTGGACGATTTCCTATTTGTAGGAAAAGACCAGGACGACTGCAAAAGGATATTGGATATCTTTGAGCGGATGGCGCAATCGTTTGGAATCCCGTTAGCAAAAGAAAAGACGGACGGCCTGAAAGGGATCATCACCTTCCTGGGCATACAATTAGACGTGCCGGCACATAGGTCACGTCTGCCAGCAGATAAGGTGCTAAAGTTGAAGAAGGATATTCAACTACTCCACAGCCAGCGAAAAGCGACACTGCAACAATTTCAGTCAATTCTGGGCATGCTATGCTTCGCATGCAGGGTGATACCCATGGGGAGGATTTTCTGCCGCCTTATGGCATGGGCAACGAGAGGGATCACAAAAAGATACCATCGCATCCGGGTCACCAAGGAAATGCGGGAAGACCTGCAGGTCTGGCTGCAATTCCTTCGCACCTTCAATGGCCTTGCCTTTTGGCAAGCACCCCCGGTATCTAATGCAGAGCTCGAATTCTTCACCGATGCCTCGGGGGGGATTGGTTTTGGCATCTTCTATAAAGGGGCATGGTGCTCAGAGACATGGCCCACGGAATGGCAAGCGGAAGGAATCACCAGGGACATTACGTTCTTGGAGCTTTTCCCGCTAATGGTAGCATTATATATCTGGGCGCAAGGGCTCGCCAACAGAGCTATCACCTTCCATACCGATAACCTAGCGGTAGTGTGGGCAGTGAATAGTATGAGAGCTAAGACGCCAAGGGTAGTGACACTATTAAGACAAATAGTGTTACTATGCCTGGTGCATAACATAACCCTTAGAGCGGAGCACATTGAAGGCGAGAATAATAACATTGCCGATGCTCTTTCTCGTTGTAAGATCCAGCTTTTTCACCAACTGGCTCCCGAGGCAGACGCGGTCAAGACAGCTGTGCCTGATCATGTCTGGGAGTATGGTCCACCGAGGTATGGGAGCTCCTGTTAGGCTCCTTAGCGGAGAATACCAGGCGTAAATACATAGCGGCATGGGAACAATACCATACATTTTGCAGAGAAGCCATTATACAGCAAGAACACAGATTTAAAGTAGCAACGATTCTGAGATGGATTTTGCATTGCAAAAGCAATGGCTACACAAAAGCAGCAGTGCAAGCCCGTTTAGCAGCAGTATCCTTTTTTGCAAAGGCCATGGGGAAGAGGAGTCCCAAGGTGGAGTTCATCATCAAGAAGGTAATGAGAGGCTGGTCCTCGGGGCAGCCCCGGAAAGTAGACCAACGCCGCCCGATCACTCATCGGATGCTCCAACAACTGATGGTAACGACTAGCCAAGTGTGTTACGATGAGTACGAGGCAAGGCTGTTTAGATGTACCTTTTCCTGGGCCTTTTACGGAGCATTTCAAGTAGGGGAGCTAGTGGCTTCCTCATCCTCGAAGCACGGGACAGCCTGTGGAGGTATGGAAAAGCGTGATGTGAGCATACTCACAGGGGCCATAGTGCTACATTTACGCAGATCCAAAACCGACACAGAGGGAAAAGGGGCACAGGTGGTGTTGTCGGCATTGCACAACGACCCCTCATGCCCACTGCGAAATGCTTTAGCCTACCAACAGTTACGGGCACATTCAGGAATTCAATGGTTCGTGCATGCGAACGGTGCCCCCCTATCACGTTTCCAATTTATCAGAGTACTCAGGATGGTAATAGAACGAACAGGACGGGATGCGAGCTTCTACGGCTCGCACTCCTTTCGCATTGGAGCTGCTTCTACGGCAGCCAGCATCGGGATGTCAAGAAAACAAATAATGAAGATAGGACGATGGCGCTCGGATAGATACAAATTGTATATATGTCCAGCGGAATGAGGAACGATGGGGTGGATTATAAAAAAAAAATAATAATAAAGTGTAACATGTTAGAGAGCAGGGGTACGGAGATACTGGCAATGTTGAAGCATTTTTTGTATAAAATCAAGTTCTGATCATGGTTGGTGAGTTCTGCTGTAATCATATCTTTCTCATTGTGATCCAATGCAGGAGTAAGTCACCGCCTATGGCCTCGTGAAGCGTGGATATGCGGTCATTCATTTGTTCACTGGGCGCAAAGACGGACTCGGTGTAGACCACAGGGGTTGAATGTGGGATTACCTAGTGCTGAAGTTTCTATGGTGTGGCTGGGACGATGTGGTATGATGTGGGACCAGCTAGTGCCGTCCCTGCTCCAAAGGAAGAGATTGACCGGGAACCCAATGATGATCGTGATCCACCTGGGGGGCAACGACCTTGCATCCACATGTAGCATCGAGCTCACCAAAAAGATGCAAAGCAACCTGCTGACACTGGCCAACACCTTTCCGGGACGCTCCTGGCATGGTCTCACATCATACCGCGGCGTGTGTGGAGGGGCGAGAACTCGCACAGGGCACTGGAGAGGACAAGGCAAAAAGTGAACAAGTGGATGGCCCGCTTCATGGGGGCAATAGGGGGTTACAGCATCAAGCATGACGTCATAGAAGAGAGATGCCCTGGATTGTATCGCGCAGATGGAATGTACTTATCAGACATTGGAATGGACATTTTTTTGTGCGCCATACAGGACACGGTCGAACGATTATGGCAGAAGCGAATGTTGGCCACAGCGGCGCGTTGATCAGTGGGGCCCCGGCAACAAGCGAGGATTCGCTGTGCCGGGGTTGGCAGGAAAAACGCACCCGGTGAGAGAGAACACAGCCTAGGCTTTAAGTAAAGGGGGAGAGGTGCAGGAGAGAAACACGGACCTCCCCCCGGATAGATGGATATGGCGACAAGAACACCGCGCAGAGGGCCCCCTGCCTTGCTTTGACGGCAGGCAAAAGGGGGGGTAAAGCAAGAAAAGGTTGCCAAGTCTGCTTGAACATGTGATAGGACAAGCCTAAACTCAAACTGTAACCTGTGGAATAATGTTGTAAAACACAGTGTCAGGCCTTAAGGTCTCAGTTTAAAACAACGCAGCAATCACTTGGATTTTTTAACAAGTTTCTCAATGAAACTACGGCTGCTGTTCACATCAACGACCTTTAATAAATGCCTTCTGCTCTGTCTCACAACAAAAAACGCTTTTCCTTTATTATTTTTTCGTTTTTTTTCATTTTCTTCTTTTTTAATTTTTCACAGTTTTACTTAAAAAACTTGAATATAGCAAAACTGCTCTCATAATCTGCTTTGTATAACAAGCTGAAAAAGATCAGTACAATTGATTCTACTAGATAGTCCTTATGATTTCTCTTCTCATTCACTCCGCATCAGCGAGATTCGCAAAAACAAAATTGTAGAATCACACTGGTGGTACTTCCTAAAGATTATTACTGTCCATCGCTGTCATTTAAAAACTGAGCTGAAGCAGCACTTATCATGAAAACGCCCCAAGTTGTTCGCCTTTGTTTTACAGCTCTGTCTCCGACGTTTCCTTCCTTCATGGCATTGCCCAGTCCGACAGAGAAAATCTTGATGTAGCGATGTTAGAAGTATCTCCAGCTTCACTCAAATCCCAACGCCGTTAATCTAAGGCGCCCAAGCGTTTCGTATTGACAAGTTCTTCAGGGGAAGGTATCTCCCATACTGACCTATAGAACATTACAAACTATAAGAAACTATATCACATTCCACTAAAGTAGCTAGGGTGTATTAAGTATTCAAGTCTGCTTGAACGGCAGGTGTAACAGCTTTTCGACTGAAGGATATGGTGAAGACTAAGGACTGAGGAAAAGCTTTCACGGCTAATTTTCCTCCTGACACTTATAAGGACTGTGGGATATTGGCTGTGTCTCTCGAGGGGGCAGAAAGGCAGGTGGTGCCAAAAGGAATTGTGCACAGAGTCTTGTTGATTGTTACATGCATGCTGTGGCCAACAGTTTTTTGTGCTGTTAATAACCATTGTTTATGAATAAATAGAAATAGTTTTGCTGAAAGAAAACCATTGGCAAATTGTTGTGAATCATTGGAGGGAGGGGCGGGGGGAGGGGCGACAGGGTAAGGGTAGGAAAAGACCCGAGGCTGTCATGCCAGTTGCGTGGCTGTGCGTCTTCAAGTATATACAGGAAGGGAATTCGGACAAAGCAGGGAACAGAATCAGGGTGAAAGGGTTGTGCTGCAACTCACTGAAGGATTGATGCAATCTGGCAGAAATGTTACTGTTGGCAATTTCTTCTGCAGTTTATCCCTGTCACGGAAATTGCTAGAAAAACAAATGACACTTTTGGGGACAATTCAAAAGAACAGAAAAGAATTACCTCCAGAATTTGTAACAGCAAAGGGCCGAAAGGTATTCACTTCACTGTTTGCCTTTCACGATGACGCCACTTTGGTTTCCTATTGCCCGAAGAAAGGAAAAGTGGTTGTTCTTCTGAGCACTTTGCATGATCAAGAAGAAGTAGATAACACACGTCCAGACAAAAAAACACACATGATCTTGGACTATGATTCTAGTAAAGGTGGAGTAGATACGGCAGATAAAATGTTGTGCACGTATATTACAAAACGAATGACAAGACACTGGCCAGTGACAATCTTCAACAAGTTGGACATCAGTGCTTTGAACGCCTTCATTGTTTGGATGTCACTAAATCCAGGGGTGCGTGGCCATGTGCGGAGACTCGGTGCGGGGTCTCATTTGCATAAGGGACTCATTTGCATAATGTTACCATACACTAACTTTTAGTAAACATGTCTCTTCCTGAGTGTATGGATAAAGAAAGACTAAAAGATTTCTACATTACTATAATGCAGTGCCAACCGCCAGGCACATTAGGAACTACTACAAACACTGCCCATTTAGAACCCATAGCAAACCTGCCCTATCATAACAGCACTACCAGGACTCACAAAGCACCATACCCTACCTATCAAAAGGCAACACTGCAAATATTAAACCAATACATTTCAGAGAATAACAATACATGACCTAATGGGGAAAGAGAACAAGTGGCAATGTCAAATAGAAATTACATAAACAGAATACCTCAGCTCAGTTACACGTGCAGAACATAGACCATCACCTAACACGGAATCACAATTTAGAAACAGGAAGACAATAAACCAACTTGTCTTCCTGGTCTGCAAAAAAATTTTTCGAGAGCTGTTTTGGTTATTCCATGTAATCTTTATGTTTTTTGGTGCGCTGAATCCGAAAATGACCTCCATTTTGTCATAGGACATCATGTTTCCTGACAATTTAGGTAACTATGTTAAATAAGGCAATACCTCAAAATAAATGGAAATAGACTTATAAAATTAAAGTTTTATTACAATATTTTCATGAAAATCCTTTTTTGAACTGAAATGAGCTCACCTACACACACTAAACTCGATTCTTCTTCCTTGTGAGGCTCCTCTTGGTGCATTTACGCTTGTGAGTAGCATCTGGAATGTCTCTCTGAAGCATCCAACAGTAGTCTGCCATCATTGTAATGCTCCATTTTCCCTGGTATCTCCTTTCCATCTCTTTAATGTCTTGGTGGAATCGTTCACCTTGTTCCTCACTCACAGCTCCCAAATTTTCAGGAAAGTAGTCAAGGTGGGACTGGAGGAAATGCACTTTCAAACTCATCAGGCAACCTAAAGCTTGAAATGCTTTCAGCATTCGTCCGACGATCTTTTTGTAGTGAGGATCTTTGTTATTGCCTAAAAATTTCTGTACGACGTCTTTAAATGCAATCCACCCTTCTTTTTGAGGATCCGTCATGGTATTGACAAACTCTTGATCAACTATAAGCCTTCTAATGTCTGGTCCAACAAACACACCTTCCTTCAATTTTGCCTCCGACAGGCCTGGAAACTTGGTGACCAAGTATTTGAAGCATTCTCCATCTCTTGGAAGTGATTTTACGAATTGCTTCATCAATCCCAATTTTATGTGGAGAGGTGGTAGAAGAACTTTATGGGAAGGTATCAAAGTTTCTTGGAGGACATTTTTTTCACAGACTGTTAGCACCCTCGGCTGCCAACTCTTCTTGGTCCAGTGATTTTGTCGGTCTCGACTGTCCCATAGACACAGAAAACAAGGATATTTGGTATATCCAGCTTGTTGCCCGAGCAGCATGCACAAGACCTTCAAGTCCCCACACACTTGCCAACCATGGTCTTCATATTTAAGTTTACGAAGAACCAATTCCAAGTTCTCGTAGGTTTCCTTCAAGTGTACGGAATGACCTACAGGTATGGAAGCGTAAAAACCGTTGTGGAGTAAAACTGCTTTGAGACTTCTTTTTGAAGAATCTATAAAAAGATGCCATTGCTCTGAATCATATTGGATTTTAAATTGACCCATCAGACCTTCGACATCGATGCAATAAACCAACTTGTCTTCCTGGGCGAAGTAAGGAACGAACTCCTTTTCATGATGTCTGAACCATGAAGATGACACTCCTGGCAACAATAAATTCCTGCTTTTCATCCTTGATCCGAGTAACTCAGCGGCATCTTTGGGAAGATTCAAGTCTCTTACCAAATCATTCATCTCCTCCTGAGAAAACAATTTTGATCTTGTATCATCTTCAAAGTCAGAACTTGATTCATCATCTGGTTCAGGTATGACTTCACCTTCATCGGAGCTAGGTATCTCTTCCAAGGTAGCAGGGGGCTTGGGTACTGGTATATCTGTGCCATGGGGGATGGGACGAATTGCCAAGTGAAGATTGGGATATGAAATGGAATGCTTCCATTTGGAATTAAACCCTTTCACATCGCATGAACAAAAGTAACAGTCATCACTATGGTTCTTTTGCTCTCGCCATACCATAGGAATCCCATAACGGAAAGATTTTTTCTTACCCTTGAACCAGTTTCGGAGGTCCTCAACACACCATTTGCACACTTTATGAGGCGCCCAGACTTTATCTTGATCTCAAATTTTTAGTCCAAAGTATGCAAAGTATACTTTTTTCACAAAGTCTGTAATATTCTGCTGTTGCTTCAACACTGTATATTCACCACAGATGAAACAGAAACTGTCTGGCGAATTAATACACTTTCGCGGAGCCATAACATAACGGTTGAAGAATGACGAGCTAACACGAATTGCAATGAAAAAGTGTGAACAGCCTAGAACCAAGAACCTGATGATGATTCGTGCACAAGTGTGGCATGCAGGAGAGTGTAGCTCTGTGTCTGTACACGAGATGTCACAGTGCTGGCCACGCCCCCCTGCACTGACCGGAGCTGCTGCTATCTGCCCTGTGTCTCCCTCCCACTGGATTCTTCAGGAAAGATTAACCCCTTCTACCATTAGAAGCACGGACGTAAAACTTGCTTAGCTTACGTATATATCGCTGACCATCAGATTTACAGTGCTATTTTTTTTTTTACATAACTCGGACAACCCCTTTAAGGTTTTTTTGGCATTTTATATCTTAAATGCACTTATGTGAATTAATTAATAGTAATTTGAAAAAAATTGATTAATTTGAAGACAATTTTGCATGTTGTGGCAAATCATGACGTCTAGGAGTTTTTTCAATATTTTATTTGTTTTCAGCACACCAAAATACATGGAAATTAGATGAAAATAATCAAACAGCTTTTTAGTCACAGACCTGTGTTACAATCAGATACTTCTCTGTTGGCTTACAATCTACCACCAGGAGTGCAGCTGAAAGTTGAACTCTGGTCTCCTCAGTTAGCAGGTAGTTGGCTTTAACCACTAAGCTCCTCCACCATACTGCCAAAGCTGATTATGGTCAGGGGCGGCCCAAAGGTGTTGCGGGATCATGTGCGGAGACTAATTGTGGGGTCTCAATTGCATAATTAAACTGGGAACCCTAAAAGCCAAACTTGGAATGTACAACAATGTAGAAATAAAATTATAAATTAATTTCCTCTTGTATTAAACAAAGCGCAGACGTTAATGATGCACATTTCCCAGAGCTGACATATTCCAGTTAATAAATTCAAAATAAAGAGATATCTTTGTACCTTTTGTGCATTTTTTTTCAGTTGCAATTGCTCCAGCCACTTTCTTCTGGTTTCTTTGTGTCTTCTGCTAACTCTCCATCGTCTGCTGTCCATTTGTCCTTTCTTCTCTCGTCTAGTTTTTTTCCATTCTCTCTCTACATCTGCTTTAACATACTAATCTTCCTCCTTTTGCTCTTTCCTCATTCCTATTTCATCCACTCAAATTTCACCACTCCATCCTCAATCCCCACTTACTCTCCCAATACCCGGCCAATTGTAGATTTTTCTTCCCTCCCACACAAAATATTTTTCCCTTCTCCATTTCACTCTCCCATTCTAATCTCCCCCAACATCAGCTCCCTTCTAGTTCCAGCCCCATCCAGTATCCGCTCCCTTCTAGTCCCCGCATCAGCCCATTTCCAGTCCTAGCCCCCCATCAGCCCATTTCCAGTCCTAGTTCCCCCAAGTCCCTTCATGAGCTCATTTCCAATACCAGCCTCCCATCAGCGCATTTCTAGTCCTTTCCTAGCCCCACCATCAGTCCATGTCAAATCCTAGCTCCCCTCCACTCAGCCCATTTCTAATCCAAGCCCCCCATGAGCCTACTTCCAGTTCTAGCCACTCCATGAGTCCATTTCAATCCAAGCCCCCACCACAGACCATTTCCAATCTTAGCTCCCCCCAACACCCAATTCCCAGTCCTATCCTAGCTCCTCCATCAGCCCATTTCCTGTCCTAGCCTCCTACCCTCACAGCCCATTTCCATTCTAAGCCCCCCTCCCCATCAGCTATTTGCAGTTCAAGCCCCCCATCCACTCAGCCCATTTCCATTCCAAGCCCCCTCCCCATCAGCTATTTGCAGTTCAAGCCCCCCATTCCCCTCAGCCCATTTCCATTCCAAGCCCCCGTCCCCATCAGCTATTTGCAGTTCAACCCCCCTCCACTCAGCCCATTTCCAGTCCTAGCAACCCCCCCAACCCATTACCAGTCCTAGCCCCCCCATAGCCTATTACCAGTCCTAAGCCCCCATCAGCCCACTCCCAGTCCTAATCCCATCAGCCCATTACCAGTCCTAAATCCCATCACCCAATTTTCAGTTTAAGCCCCCCAATAGCCCAATACCAGGCCTAACCCCCCCCCCATCAGCCCACTCCCAGTCCTAATCCCATCAGCCCATTTCCAGTCCTAACCCCCATCACCCAATTTTCAGATTAAGCCCCCTCTAGCCATGTCCAGTCTTAGCCCCCCCATAGCCCATTACCAGCCCTAACCCCCAATCAGCCAACTTCCAGTCCTAACCCCATCAGCCCATGTCCAGTCTTAGCCGCCCCATAGCCCATTACCAGTCCTAACCCCCCATCACCCCATTTCCAGACTTAGCCCCCCCATAGCCCATTACTAGTCCTAACCTCCCATCAGCCAACTTCCAGTCCTAACCCCATTAGCCCATTTCCAGTCCTAAGCCCCCCCAGCCCAGGGAAAATTTAAAATAAAATAAAAACTGCCTGCCGCAGCGGCCGCGGCAGAATCGAGTGTCCCGCGGGGCCCCCCTGCCCAGCAAAGCCTGCCCTCCCTGCATCAGCTCCCTCTCCGCAATCGCACCAGCTTTCAGAGTGCGAAGGGAGACTAGTTTCCCTTTAACGGCTCTGTTAAGCCCGTGGGGGCTGATGGGAACTTTCCCATCAGCGCCCGCGGGCTTAACAGAGCCACGAGGGAGAAACTCTCCCTTCGCGCTCTGAAAGCCGGTGCGACTGCGGAGAGGGAGCTGATGCAGGGAGGGCAGGCTTTGCTGGGCAGGGGGGGCCCCGCGGGACACTCGATTCTGCTGCGGTGGCCACGGCAGCAGACAGCTTTTTTTTTTTTAAATTTTAAAATTTACTTTTAAATCAGAATGTTCTTTGCGCGGGGCCCCCTGAAACGCGGGGCCCTGTGCAAAAAACATTCTCGCTCAATGGACGGGCCGGCACTGGCTAAATCCAGAATGGCAGACCAAGTCAAAGCACAGACGTCGTCTATTCCTCTTGGAATTAGGAAAGCAGCTGCTTCAGAGTAATTGCAGCAAGATTTCTTCCAGCATTGAAGAAGCCACTGATGCTGTTTGCAATGTCGGGATCCCAAAGAAAAGGGCAAGATGTCACTGCTGTTCCAGAGAAAAAGACAAGAAAAGCAACATAGTTTGCCACCTCCTGCAAGCGCAATGTTTGCAAAGAGCATTCAGAAATTGTGTCTCATGCAAATGACTGTAGTACTTTACTGTGTTCATCAAGTGCAAGCAACACTGCTTTCATGGCAACTCTTCTTCATGTAATTTTGTGATAAAGCGTTAAATTCCAAAACATTTAACCTTCATATAATAAATAATTAATTCAGAATAATATTTTGTCTGTTTAGTTTAAATTTTTCATGGTTAACAATTAAAATTTGTCATGGGGTCATTTATGACCCCAATGGTATTCAGTGTGTGCAAAAAATCTTGGTAATTCCAGGGTTAAGCAGAAAATTAATAAATAAGATACAATTTAAAAAAAAAAAAAGAGTGAAAACAGGTCGGAGAAATGGAATGCGCATGTCTAGAAGTGCAAACCACAATCACGGCCGACCAAAGGCATGTGCGAGAATGTCGCTCACACATGGCCCTGCATCTCAAGGGGCTGCACACGACTGACTGGCTTAAGAGGGAGCCGGTGAAGCCTGAAGCCCAGCTCCCTGACTCGCCTCTGCACAGCTGCAGGAATAAACAGCCAACAGAGCATTTTCCTTTTTCTCCCATGGATGTACTAAGTTGGCAACCACTGGTGTCGCTCACTTCATAGAAGTTAAACAAGGGCACTTCCTGTCTTGCCTAAGACCAGTCAGGCATGCCCAGGGTCTCTTGTGGTGTGGAGCCATGTGTGTGGGGGAGGGGGGAGTCACTGGCATTGGAATAGGACTGCTACCTGGGGCTAGAATGGGAAATGGGCTAACGTTGAAGGATGGAGAGAGTGTGATTTATTTTTTTTTATTTAAAAGGATTTATATACCGCCTTCTCCTGTAATCAAGGTGGTATACACAGCAACCAATTGAAGTATAATGACATTTGTGTGTGCATGCAGTGTTATACAGTGAATGTGTGTGTGTGTAAGTTGGCGTTGATTCGTGGTGGGCTATTTACAGCGTGCGCTACTTTACAATGCTATGTACATGAAAGAGAAAGGGAGGGGGGTTGGTATGTAGCCTGGGAGCTGGCGAGCAGAATTATGTGATTTCACCGTAGTGCTCAATGAAGAGCGTCATCTTGAGCTGTTTCCGAAAGTCCTTGATGCCTTTCGTCGATCGTAGGTCATCAGGGAGGGCATTCCATATTGCAGGTGCCGCCAGCAATACAGCTCTTCTTGCAGTGTTCTTACGTACTTTGGTGAAATCTTTTGATGTATTGATGATGTCAGAGGTGCCTCTCCTCCTCGGTCTTGTGCTGATGTTGGATTGTATGAGTGGTTGTAGGCTGAGTGCTGAGGTCTGGTGTTTGATTTTGAAGATGTTTAGGACTGTCTTATATCTGATGCGGGAGCTGATTGGGAGCCAGTGGAGGTGTTTCAGAATGGGGGTGATGTGATCTTGTCTTGATGAGCCAGATATTATGCGTGCTGCTGTGTTTTGAGCCATTTGCAGTGGCCAGAGTGTCTGCTTTGTTAGGCCAAGATAGATTGGGTTGCAGAAGTCTAGGATGGGAGTTATTAGTGCTTGACAGACTGTGCGGAAATGATCCTGAGAGAGGAGGGGTTTGAGGCATCGGATTAGTCTCATCTTGAGGTATGCATTTTTGGTGGTTTTGCTGATATGTGACTGTAGGTTTAGTTCTTTGTCGAGAGTCACTCCGAGGTATTTCACTTCCGGTTTTATGGGTATTGTTGTGTTGTTGACCTTGATGGAGGGTGGAGGGACGAAGCTGGTGTTTCGGGTGATGAGCAGTGCCTCAGTCTTGTTGCAGTTTATGGTCACGTTGTTGTCTTGAAACCAGTTGGTCATATGTTTAAGACAGTCTGTTATTTTGGTGTAGTTTGGGTTGTCGAGGTTGACTGGGGTATATATCATGATGTCGTCGGCATAGATTGTGTATTGTATCTTGTGTTCTTTCATGATGCTAAAGATTGGTTGAATGTAGAGGCTAAATAAAAGCGCTGATAGGTCGGATCCTTCTGGGACACCTTGCTTGATTTTTTTAGGTCGGGAGGTGCTGGGCCAATCTTGACCTGGATCTGTCTATCCGTTATGTATGAGCTGAACCACTTCAGGGTGGTGCCATGTAGTCCAATGTTCTGTAGTCTTGCTAGTAGAAGTCTGTGGTCCACTGTGTCAAACGCTGACGAGATGTCTATGAAGATCATAAGTATTCCTCTCTTGCAGTTGTCTATGATTTGGATTATGTTGTTAAAGAGGTATAACAAGAGTGTTTTGACTCCATGGTTAGGGCGGAAACCGTGTTGGTTGATGTTCAGTGGGGCATGGTTGTCAATGTGGTCTGGAGCTGATGCTGTACCACTTTTTCTATAATCTTTGCCAGTAGTGGTATGCTTGAGATGGGTCTGTAGGCAGCTGGGTTGCTCTTGTCTAGTGGGGATTTCTTCGGGATTGGTCTTATTGTAGCTAGCTTTAGTCGGTTTGGCATGATTCCTTGGGTCAGTGAGCTGTGTACCATGCTGTGTATGTGTGGATGAAGTTTTCCTTCGTTGCTCTAATCCATGTCACTGGTCATGGGTCTGTTGGTGCAGTGCTTGTGTTGAGCATGGTGATGATGTGTGAGAGCTGCTCTGTAGATGGAGTGCTGAATTTGTCCCAGGTTCTAAAGGATGTGGTTGATTTAGTGGTTGTGCTTGTTGTTGGTTGCGGCAAGGTATCAAATTTTTCTTGAAGGTGGCCTGCGAAGGATTATGGATCTATTTGCACATCTCTTTCAGTATTGGGTTCGTTAGTAAGAGTTTTCACTATTTCGAAGAGTTCTCTTGGTTGTTGTAGGCTTTGAGTATAATGTTTGTGTGTAGTCCCTTTGCTTCATTAGGTATAGGGCCTGAGTGGTGGGAGATTTGGTGCGTCTCCATCAACGTTCTAGTTTCCTTAGGGCCCTTTTTGCGTTTCGTGTCTTTTGAGTACCAGGGTGTGTGATGGTTTTTGATGCAGTGAGTTTTCTTGGCTTTGTATTCAGTGGCTTTGGTGGCAGCATTTAACGTTCCTTCTCCTTTTGTATGAGTTTACCCTTAGTGTACTTATCTGCCTTTTGTACACTGTCCTGTACCTCCTGTACTTTTGTCTTCTGTCCTTTACAAATTTGTATATTTCCTTTCCTTTTCTGGCTCTGGCCAAAATTTTATGTATTATGCATTTTATTTATTTTATGTATTTTATGTATTTTATTATTGTACACCGCCTTGATTGTTACAGAAAGGCGGTTTTTATCAAATGATTAAACCTTAAACCTTACTGTTACATTTGTTGATTTGCTCGTCTAAATCATCTGTTTCAAGGTTCAAGTGAGGTAGAGTGTCTGGTAGAAATTGGTCCTTGCCGAAGCTTTTGAATCTTCTTTGCACGGGTGGGTTGTCTCGAGGCTTGTTGTGTTTTCTCCCTTGTGGCACAATTTTTATTTTAATTATGTGATGGTCTGACTAAGGCACAGGTGTGACAGAGGGTGTTGATATGCTACCTCTGTCAAGTAGGTAGTTGGGGGCGAATATGAGGTGATGATCCGTGTCTGTGTGTCGGTGTTTTGACAGTTGAGTATATTGTAAGGAGGCCATTGCTTGCAGGATTGAAAGGAAGACAATGCTGGCAAGGACTGGGACTGAGGGGGGCTGATACTGGGGGGGGGGGAGGCAGGACTGGAAAAGAGCTGATACTGGAGGATGGAGGGACTGAAAGGGAGATGATTTTTTTATTTATTTAGCATTGTTTATATACCGCTTTTTGCCAGGTCAAAGCGGTTTACATAAAACAGTAAAATACCAACTGGTTTACATGGAACATATACAATAAAACATTGGATACATTTGGATACAGTTAACTATGTACAATAGGAATCAATGCTTGCTTTTTCTTTAGTAAGTCCTCTTTAGTAAGTCTGGGGAGTTAGTCCAACGGGCTATAATGTTCTGTGAAAAGGTGCATTTTCATTTTTTTTCGAAATTTATTGGTTGGTGGAGTTTCTTATTGTGGTCAGAAGGGTGTTCCATAGGGTGGGGGCATAAAGTTGGTAAGCTCATTTGAAAGGTTGGTTGCTTATGTATTGTTTTTGCATGAGGGATGATAAGTGTGCTCATTGTAGACATTCTTCTGCTCCTATTGGGTTGCTGAGTTTATAGCAGGGTGAGGAGGTGTGTAGTGGAACAGGAGTAGATGGCTTTGTGTTTCAGCAGGAGAGTCTTGTATTTTATTTGACTTGTGATTGGTACCCAATGGAGTTGTTCGAGGATGGGTGTGATGTGTTCATATTTTGAAATTCCTTGAAGGATGAGAGCTGTTCTATGTAGAACAGTGGTTAATGAAAGCAGGGTGGTTTGTGGGAGACCCTGGTAGATGGTATTAAGTAGTCTAGGTGTGGGAGGATTATGGCTTGGAATGCTGTGCAGAAGTCTGAAGGATCTAGAAGTGGTCTGAGATGTTGCAAGGTTTTTGCCTTAAAATATACTGCTTTGATGGTTTATTTTCTCTTTAAAGGAGAGGTGCTGATCGTTGATGATTCCAAGGTATTTCCCTTCTGGGTGAACTTGTATTTGGGTATCATTTAGTGTTATGATGTTTGGGGAGAGAATGTGTTGTTCTTTGTTAAGAAAATAGCTTCCGTTTTTTTGTATTTTATTGTGAGAATGTTGTCGATTAGCCATTTGGAGACATCAGAGAAGCAGTTTTGGTGAATAGTGGAGGAAGGTTGTTTTATGTTAAATGGTCCATAAATCATGATATCATCTGCATAGATATGAAAGCTGAGGATGTGAGATTTAATGATGGAGCAGAGGGTTTGTAGGTATATGTTGAATAGCAGTGCTGCTGTTGGGAGGAACAAAAACTGGTGGAATACTGATACTGGGGGGCTAGGACTGGAAATGGGCTGATGCTAGGGGATAGGGAGCCTGGGATTGGAAGAAAGATGATGCTGGGAGAGACTGGGACTGGAGGAGGACTGAATACTGGGGGGCTAGAACTGGAAATGGGCTGAGGCTGGGGGATGAGGAGAATGGAGTTGGGATGGAGATCATGCTGGGAGGGATTGAGACAGGAGGAGGACTGATCCTGGTGGGTTAGGACTGGAAATGGATATTGGGGGATGGGGAGAATGGGACTGGAAGTGAATGGATGCTGGGAGGGCTTAGAACTAGAAGGGAGCTGATGCTAGAGGAGGACTAGAAGGAGGTGGGTCTGGGGCTGGGGGTGAAAAAAAAGAAGCTGGGGGAGTGAGGATGGAGAGGGGAACAGATAGTTTGTATGGGAGGGAAGAAAAAAGGTCATACAGAGGGAAGCGTTGAAAGAAAGGGGCATAAGAATGAATGCAAGTGTAAAAAGGAGGAAAGGGAGAGTTAATGAATATCAGAGAAGGAAGTGAGTGTGTGGAAGGGATGTAGGAGGTGGTACTGGGGACAGGGAGATGGGGGACAGCAGGAACTGGTACTCAAGTGGAGACTTCAAAATTAGGTGGGAGAAAAGAAGAAGACAGAATCTAAGACTGACTGTCTATTGAGAGCATAAGTGGAAGCTCAGATGGTGGCCCCAGGAGCTGCACAACTCACTGTGCATGCAGCTCCGGCATATTGCAGCTTCATCTTACTTTCACTGAGCGTTTCATTTTGAATTTATTAACTGGAATATGTCAGTTCTGGGAAATGTGCGCTGATGTCTTTGTGCTTTGTTCAGTATAGGAGGAAATTAATTTCATAGTTTAATTTTTCCAGTGTTGTGGTGCATTCAAAGTTTGGCATTTGAGGTTCCTAGTTCAATTATTGTCTTCACATTTCTAAATCGTGATCCCTTCTTCTGTATTTGGTGATGGTCTGTCTGTTTTGCGTGTATGATAGAACTGTTCTATTCTGTTCTTCTTGTTTGTCTCAGGACAGTTTCTCCAAATGGGTTAGTTTTGCGCATACCAAGACAGTCATGAACCTCACCTAAGCCAGGGCATGTGGAGTATGATCTCAGTCTCTCAAATTCACTGCTAAGGCTCGGCATAGTACTTGCATCATGCCAAAGAGAGCCTTCTGCTGGAGTTCGTAACATGTATGGATAGTTTGTCAAGATATCTAGTTTCTGTGTAGTAGACCCACTTGTTCTCTTTTCCCAGTAAGAGATGTATTGGTTTAATATTTGTAGTGCTACCTTTTGATAAATAGGATTAGGTATTGTGTGAGTCTTAGTAGTGCTTTTATGATATGGCAGATTTGCTATAGGTTCTAAATGAGCAGGGTTTTGTAATAATACACCTGACAGATGGCACTGGAAGATAGTAATGCAGAAATCTGGTAGCCTTTCTTTATCCTCACTATATATGTAAATGATTTTCAGACACTCATTAAGAGGCATGTTTACCAAAGGTTAACGTATTTTCACAAATTTGAATATGTGCTAAGTGCAGCAACACTCATTTGTCTGTGGGTATGATGGCACTTAGCACACATTGATGTTTAATAAACATACCCCTAAGTCATTGTTAGGACAAAAAAAAAAAGGCTTGTGAAGGACTCCCTTATAGCTGCTTAAAATTTTAGATGGGCAGCATATACATTTTAAAATACAATAAATTAGATTTATACAAATGAGGCCCAGTGGATATGCAAATATTTATGCAATTGAGACCCCACAATTAATCTCCGCACATGATCCTGCAAAACCTTTGGGCCGCCCCTGACCACAATCAGCTTTGGCAGTATGGTGTGGAGAAGCTTAGTGGTTAAAGCCAACTACCTGCTAATTGAGGAGACCAGAGTTCAACTTTCAACTGCACTCCTGGTGGTAAATTGTAAGCCAACAGAGAAGTATCTGATTGTAATCTTCATCTACTACTGGAAAGATCTGAGCTAAATAAGATCTTAGAATTATAGTAGAGGCAGAAAGGACCTCAAGGAAACACTTATTGCATGCTAGGGTCCACTATGCCTCTGTCATCTTTAACATGTTTATTTTATTTAACAGGTTTTACATACTGCTTTATCATGTCAATGAAAGTGGTTTATATTGTAACTTAAACTTGGTAATGTACATTAAATAGGGATATTGATAACTTGGATTTTTTCTGAGGCAATGGAGGGTTAGGTGGCTTGCCCAAGGCCACAAGGAGTGCTAGTGGGAATCAAACCCTGGTCTCTGGGTTCCTAAACCAGTGCTCTAACCATTAGGCTACTCCTCCACTCCACAAGTATCTTGTTGACGTGCTCTGGAAAACATCCAATGACAGAGATTCTACCACCTTCTTAGGCAATTTGTTCCAGAGCATAACTTTCCTTTTTCTCTATGATCCAGATAAATGGTCTCATGTTGGAAGGGAGAAAATAGGAAATAAGAAAAATGTGGTCCACTTTGAATTCAGGGCTTTTTTCCATTTCTGTGCTGGATTCATGTTTCACTTTATGGCCCACTTGAACTTCCTCTGGTCTACTTAAGACTATAATTTTTTCATAAGGAATGTTTGGCAAAATTATGGTTTATGAAAAAATGCAGCCTAGAAAGTAGTGATCGAAATACTGAAGCCACCATGGCTAGCATCTTAATAACCAAGCTGCTAGTCTAAATTATTTTTTATTTCTTTTTTGAGGGGATGGTTTGCAAATGCTAAATGTCAAATAGCCTCAAAAATAATTTGATAGGGATACAATTGTAGAGACAACCTTAAAAACACATTTTCAAAGCTGCTCTTTATGTTTTTGTTTGTTCCATATTTTTGTGCAATTTCTTATGGTTTCTGTAACATGTGTACCACTACCCGTTTCTTGTGTTTAAGTGATTTTTCCTGTGAAATCCCTCATTTCCTAGAGCTTCCATGACGATGGTAAAATAACGTGGAGCCTACTTATATTTTCTTGTTCTCCATTACCCTTGTTTTAAACTGCACATGGTAAATCTGACATTAGAATTTATGAATTCATAAACATTCTCAGTCCCCAGTTGTATTTTACTGCAGCGTGTCTTTTTTTTGTCAGTGTTTAGGTTAAGGATTTTGTGGGACTGCTCATCCCAGATGTACTTTACTGCATTTCTTTTATTGCCCTTCAAAATACTTGGATCCAATTATATATACGCACATGTATCATTTATATATCACAGTTTGGCCTTCACATCTGTTCCTTAATCCAGGTTGACCCAATGGTGTTTTTATGTAGCTGGTACATAAGTGTCTTCTGTTTTCACTGTTTTCTCAAATTTAGAAAATTGCTTTGTGTACTCAGGAGACAATAGCTAAAAGCATGAGAACTAAAAACTCATTAGCAATGACCAAGGCCCAGGGCTACATAACCAGCAGGTTGTGGGTAGGGCAGGACACTAACAGAAAATGAATTCAAGCATTAATCTCTGAGGAATGCACATCTTGTTTGCTAGTGCTTTATCAACCTTCCAGGAAACCCATATTAACTAGCTAAGTTGACAGAATGGTGTAAAAGTTGGGTCCCAGCCGAAAAGATAGAAAAAGAAATCAAATACTCACTTTCTTCCAAAGTTGCATTAATCTGGTCACCAGATATTGCAAATTAGAAAAACAAATTCTTATAGCGTGTGGTTTCCCATTAAAATACATGCTTAAACTTCTCTTCACCTGTCAGATCGTATTTATTCAAGGCGGGACTAAGGAAATCCCAAAAGGGAACCAACCGAGGGTTCCCAGGACACCATCCAAGTCCCCATTTCACTGCTCACTAATTTTATTTTTAAGGACCACTCACTCTATCAGCCTAATTCACATCAATATATGATTAGTGCATGCTCAGTTTAGGGTGTAAATATACTCAGATTTCACTCATATGATCCATTTGTCACTATCGATATGGAAACCTAGCAACTGACTGTAGGTTAAGACTGCTAAACCATCCAGCTGGCCCATTTTCCTCTCCCTATGTAGTATCAGACCTGCAAAGTAGAGTCTGGACTTGCCTCACACTCTTTCAATGCTTTCTTTTATTTCTTTGTTGGCAAGAAAATATACAGTATTGTGACATAACACAAGAGTTCACACATGTTTCTTGGTATGTCCTTTATATCAACAGAATCATTTTACCAAACATATTTCTATTTTTCTTTCTAAACATTAACAAAATCTAACTATATTGTCACACATTACACTCTCATACCCAGACATGCTTCATACCATATACACCTAAAATATACCAGTGGGGGTATTGGGGTTAAACAGCCATATAACGCAAGAAAATGCATCAACAGCATTCCATTTTCATCCCGAATTTACATCTCCCAGTACACCATGTATAGATTCACTCCATTTCTGGAGCAATGAAGCAATAAATTCCTTGTTGAAAAGACCACACTTATAGTGTGACAAAAAATGCATTTTCTCTTCTTCCGCTGCAGACTCGTACATGTCTGGAGGGGAGAGAATAGGAAGACGATAATGTGTGTCTTGTTATGGTAGTACGGGCTGTATGAGGCCTCTTTATTACTAAGTGCTATCTATATTTATGCCTATCTTCACCTAGCCACTGTCTGTATATGTGGTGCAGGGGTTGGGTGCCTGTGTGTGTGATGTGACAGTAGGCTGCCTGAGTATGGGTGGGTGCCTGTGTGTGCTTGGAGTGTGGGGCTGTGGTGCATGTATGAGAGTGTGGTACAGGGCTGTGGTACATGTGAGTACATGGTATGGGCATGTGATGCTGGGGTAGGGTGCCTGAGTATTTGTGCAAGTGTGGTACAGGGATGTGGTGCAGGGTTGGGGTGCCTGTGTCTGTATGCTGCTGGGGTAGGGTGCCTCTATGTGTGTGTGTGTGTGTGCGTAAGAGCGTGGAGGTGGGATGTGTGTGTGTGTTTGTGTGACTATATATAAGGCAGAGGTAGAGTGCCTTTTGGCATATATATATATTGTGCCCTTTATTCCCCATGCATGCAACCTCCGACCCATTGCACTCTTCCATCCCCTCTTGCTGCCCCTTCCCCTTCCACTCTCTATTTCCCAGCCCAGGCTCTCTCTCCTTCTCTCCCCTTGCACTCTTACTCTCTGCCCTCCATTCCCCTGACAATAGGCACTATCACTTATCCAAAACCTGCTTATAAATGCAATGCACTGGGATCTGGTAGCTGAGTTGTCAAGTTACCCAGTTCCAGGAATGAGAGTTTTTGCCAGATCTGGTTTTAAATTTGCATTGCTTTGTGGTATGGTGTGGAGGAGCATGTGTATACATAGCACAGAGTGGGGCAGTAGCCTAGTGGTTAGAGTACTGGCTTGGTAACCAAAAGACCAGAGTTTAGTTCCCATTAGCACTCCTTGTGACCTTAGTTAAATTATATAATGTCCCATTGCTTCAGAAGACAGGCCTGGCAATCTACTTCCAGTCCCACTGCCAAGGAAACCCAGGAGCCACTGCATTGCCCAGAGTCAGCATTGCATTGTAGTATGGTACAGCGTTCGTAGTCCCTGATTTTACCTATTGGAATGAGTGCAACAGGTCCCATAATGTATCAGAATGGGATTGTCAAAAATTCAGGATTGGTTTAAAATTTCATTCCTGGACCTGGGTAACTTGGCAACGCTGTGGTAGCCGAAGTACAAAGAACTCTTTGTTCATCATTCATAATTAGGGCTTCTAGTTTTTTGATGAAACTGAAACACCCCAATAAAAAAACATTCTAATGGGGATTTTTGGGTTTCCATCACCCTTCCTGGGGCACTGATAACACTGGAGCAGGCCACAATGGGGCAGTGGGACCTGGTGCCTTTGTTCCTACTGCTCTTTGCTTCTTTGCTAATTCTGCAAGAAAATTTAAAATTCAAGGTCAGGTAATTCCTGTATTCCCTCAAAAAAACAGGAAGTGCCTGTTCTCAAGTTTCTAACCATCTCATGATCAGAGCTACAGGATCAAAGACACAAGCTCCTACTGCTCTCTGCCAGTTAGGAGGAGGAGGCTGGAGCGAGGAGAAGAGGGTTGATGCTGTTGCTGATGCTGGGACTTGCAGAAGGGGAGCTGATGGTGGGGCTAGGAGAAGGAGTTAGTGCTGGAAAATTATTTTTTTGTGTAATTAAATGGCCACAGTAAAAGCTTTATTCACAATGCAAATACATCAATAACCCCCTAGTTTTCTGACCCTTGCAAAGCAGCTACTTGCCTCAAAAATAAACCCCTCAAATTCCAAATGATAAACACCTAGGATCAGAAACCCTATTCATAATATCAAAGAAATCCACAGTGTCAAATCAGGTACAGTTTTTAGTCCAAGGTATAAGAATTGCCTTCCTCCTCTTAATCATTTATTAGTTTCTCCCCAATTAAGAATCTCACATCTTTTTAATTTTGATGTGAATTTTATTTCCCCAAACTCTAACCCACTTTCTGTGAAACCATGCTTCCTTGTTTTATACCCAATTATACTGAATTATATTAAACCCCACAGGTGCTCCTTGTGGTCTTGGGCAAGCCACTTAACCCTCCATAGCCCATGTTCCCTGTAAAATAGTTATCTCCAAGTTATAATGCCCTGTTCAATGTAATTTCAGTTTGTTCAATGTAAACTGCACTGATGCAGAATAGCACGGTATATAAGAGAATGTAAATAAATAAATTAAATAAATAAATAAATTCTCAGCATCGTACCTCCATGACCCCTAGTTCTGGAACTTCCTTTTCACCAAATTATTCTTACCTCTCATAAAGTATTTCAATGTCTGTCACTGCCCTCACCCATTTAAGTCCTCATATTCTCATTTCCTATTGGACAGTTTTTACTTATTCCCACCCCAATCAAGTACCACTCCATTGAGGGCACTTTTCAAAGACATTGAGATGAGTAAACTGGCACACCTTCTCTTAACAGCTAAAAGTATGTGCTGCCTTCTACAATGTGTGCACTATTAGCCACAGGGAGGGAAGCAGCACACATACATATTATTTTCAGACCTACAGTACAGTACATGGTCTTTTTGCAGCCATTTTCTGCCCATTTTCCCTAGGACACTTTATGTGCATATTTTATAAAATATGCATATGAATAGAACTCTCCCCAACAACGCTTCTAGGATTGCTTGCGCTCCATTTAAATAGAAAGAGCTTTTAACACTGTTTTCCACTGCAAGATGAAAGCATTTGGGTTGATGTTCAAAAATATTTATCTAGATAATGATAGCTATTATCTGGATAAACGCCTTAGCCACCACTATCCATAGATATTCAATGGCAACGCTAAGGACAGCGAGTGATGATATGTGCATGGTGCAGTGAATATCAGCGCTATCTGGATAGCCACAGTATTCAAGGGGGAACAATTACTAAAGTGCATTACCCCAGTGTGTGTTGAAGAATAATGAGATGCAAAGAATGCAAATGCATGTAAAATACCTCATTATTATTCAAATGGAACAACACAAGCTGTGTCATTCTAGCAAAATAATGCCTGCGCAAAGCAGGCTTGATTTTTCCCCCCAGGAGCATCGGGTTGCTAGAAAGCAGCCCAAAGTTCCGAGCACCATCTTAAAGGTACCAGTTCTGTATAACTATAATGAAGATCTCCCATCCCACCTTGAAAAAGAAACCAACTCAGAAAATGCCCCCCAATGAAGATCCCCCAAAGACCCCTCCCATTGCTCTTATATTTATTTATTTAACAGGGCAGTTTACATTATAACTTCAACAACTTTACAGTAAACAAGGAGTTAAACGTGAGAAGTATACATACATCATATATGAACGTAGATGAACTATAATACAGTAGGATCATACAGTGGAACATTAGACCTTTAGGTTAAATCATCTGTTATATTACAGTATTGCATGTGTGTAGTGGTAGGATATGTGGTGGGGCTGGTTGTGTAAGATAGGACTAGAGGGTGTTCGTTAAGTAATGATGGCATAATGCTCCGTGAATAGGAACGTCTTTATGGCTTTGGGAAAATCCTGGAGGTCTGTGGTGGTTCTTATATTTTCTGATAACGAGTTCCAAAGTGTTTATGCATAGAGGGAGGGCGCTCTGTTGTAGCTGTTTTGCTTTTGTTTTTGCCTTTGGTATGAGCAATAGGTTTCTAGTGGAAGCTCATCAGTTTTTTTTTTCTGGATCTCTCTTGATCATTGGTTGGAGGGTGATTGGTGCCAGTTGGTGAATTATCTTAAAGATGATAGTGAGTGATTTGAATTTTGATCTTTGAAGGATTGGGAGCCAGTTATTTTAATGTAGTGGTTATGTGGGTGCCCCTTGGTATCCGAGATATTGTTCTTGCTGCCATGTTTTGTATTAGTTGTAGAGGTTTGATGCTCTGTTTTGGCAGACCCTGATAAATGGAGTTGCAGTAATCTGATGTTGGCATAATCATTGCCTGGCAAATGGTGCGGAAGTTCTTCTCATCCAGAGTGGTTGGAGTCTTTGTATTGTTTGTAGTTTACGGTAAGCTGATCTTTTTGCTTTGGATATGTGTGTTTGAAAATTTAAGTTACGGTCCAGTATGACTCCGAGATACCTCACTTCCTGTATGGCAGCTTGACCACTAGTAGTAGTAATGTGAGACTACCAATGGGTTCAAGTAGGGCCATTTTGTTTCAAGCACCAAAGGGAGCATGTTGGTATATATAAGACATACGACTAGAACCATGATTCACCGTTTAAGAGAACACTGATCCAGATTGAATATGAAATGTTTTGGAGCTCCGATAGTGGATCATTCTTTGCTGAAAACACATCATTTCAGTGAGTTGAGATGGCATATCATAGCTCATGTTCCGCAGTTTTGGAGAGGGGGAGATCATCATGCTCGATTAAATCGCCTAGAACAACATTGGATATATACCTCCATACTATTTAACCTACTGGTATTAATCGGCAAGTGGACTCTCATCTGACTGAAAGCTTTGAGGGGGAGTGATTACTTTGACAACATATAAAAAGACATCGCAGCCCTTTTGGGGAATAGCCGAGAGATCTTACTAAGAGAGAAAAAAAGATTTGTGAATAACAGCAGGCACAAAAATAGTTTTCAGAAAAGCGAGGAGATTTCAGATAAGTTAAAAATTGTTATTTCAAATACCCTAATGCAGAAGAGATGAATTTCTTTGAAATGCGGTAGCCGTGGTCGGAATCAATGATAACAACTATTGAAAAGTGCTTATACAGTCCCGCAGTAATAAGTAAAGATATGTGACAAAACAGTTCCGGAGTGAAAGTAGGAGTAACAAGTGTGGTACAGTTATGATTTTTATCATACCTGTTTTGTGATTGCTAAAATATATAAAAAGTAAAATGGACTGATAATATTAAGACTAACTGATTATAGTGGCCTTGAAAGGAATGAAAGTCCAACAAAAATTTTTACTTTTTCTAAAGGTGTGGGTCAAAAATAATCTTAGAGCAGGATTATTGTGGTTTCACTAGAATAATCATGTCCTGGCAATGTCCCAGTTTTTATCCTATTCCTACTATTTCCTTTTTTAATTAGTCATCGTATTTGATTCTTTTATGTGTCAAATATACATGCATATATAGTTCAAAGTCATTTCATTGGCCATTTCTTTTAGGAGATGTTGGACATTAAGGGGCTGAACACACACACCCACACCCATCCAGCATATCCCATCTCTCTTTTTCTCCCTCTCTCTGTCCTCCCCCCTGGGAAAACATATCGTGTATCTTCTTTCTTTGTCTAAGTCAGCGGCAGAAAGATCTCAATAGCACCATCCCCAGCTTTATCTTTCTTTCTCTGAGTCAGCACGAGCAGCTAGTGCTGCCTGTAGCATTCATTTCCGGTGAATGGCCCTGCGCACTGAAGTGAATGCTGCAGGCAACATTAGCTGCTATTGCTGACTCAGAGAAAGAAAGGTGAAGCTGCATGATGCCAGAGTTGCATGCACAATGAGTTGTGCCAGCTCCTGGGCCCACCATCTGAGTCCCCACTTACTCTCCCACTACTCAGCCAATCTTAGACTCTGTCTTCTTATTTTCTCCCACCTAATTTTAAAGTTTCCACCCAAGTCCCAGTCCCCGTTCTCCCCCATCTCCCTGTCCCCAATACTGCCTCCTACATTGCTGCTGCCCAAGTTACTTCCTTCTCGTATATTCATTAACTCTGTCTTTCCTCCTTCTTACCCCAGCATTCATTCTTATGCCCCTCTCTTTCGACTCTTCCTCTGTATGACCTTTTTTTCTTCCCTCCCACACAAAATATCTATTCCCCTCTCCATTCTCACTCCCCCAACTTCTTTTTTTCTCTCCCAGCTCCAGTCCCACCCCCTTCTAGTCCTCCCCAGGATCAACTCCCTTCTATTTCCAGTCTCTCCCAGTATCAGCCCATTTCCAGTCCTAGCCGCCCAGTGTCAGTCATCCTCCAGTCCCTCCATCCTCTAGCATCAGCTCTTTTCCAGTCCTAGCACCCTAGTATCAGTCCTCCTGCAGTTTCAGTCCATCCCAGCATCAGCTCCCTTCCAGTCCCTCCATCCCTCATCATCAGCTCTTTTCCAGTCCTAGCCCTCACCTCCCCCCCCCCCATTTCAGTCCTCCTTCATTTCAATCCCTCCCAGCATCATCTCCCTTCCAATCCCATGCTCCCTATCTCCCAGTATCAGCCCATTTCCAGTCCTAGCCCCCCCCCCCCCGCAGTATCAGTATTCCTCCAGTTTTAATCTCTCTCAGCATCAGCTTGCTTCTAGTTCCTCCATTCCCTAGCATCAGCCCTTTTGCAGTCCTGGCCCCCCAGTATCAGCTCCCCTCCAGTCCCAGTCCCTCCCAACATTGTCTTCCTTTCAATCGCAATCTCCCTATCCCCCAACATTAGAACATTTCCCATTCTAGCCCCAGTAGCAGTCCTCTTCCAATGCTAGCGTTGAGGACCAAAGCCCAGCTCCCTGACTTACCTGTGCATAGCTGCGGGAGTAAAGAGCCACAGAATTTTTCCTTTTTCTCTCGTGGCTGTGCTAAGTTACAGCTGCTGGCATGGCTCACTATGTAGAGGTTGAACAGGGGCACTTCCTGTCTCTTGCGCAGTAATCACAGTGGACATGCTGTGGGAAGCCTTGGCAACTCTGAACGCTTCCCTTACTTCTTTGGTAGGGTCTGTAAGTACTATAATTTAGATTAAAAATAATTTTCTAAGGATCTCCAGTGTGCAAATGGAACAAGCTGGGAAGATATCTCGGATGGAAGAAGAGCTCAGACAGCTTCGGGAACTGTATGTGGCCCAGATAAAAGATAAGACTCTAATGTCCAGGAAGACAGAATACTTGGAAAATCAAGTTCAAAAAAATAATCTTTAGATGTTGAATTTTCCTAAGTCACCTATTCTGTCTCCATTGGAGATGGTGAGAAGATACTTCTGGGAGATCCTTAAGATCCCCCTAAAGGATCTGCCTCCCCTGACCCAGGCTCAGTATTTGTCCCTGGTGACCGGGGCGTTGATCCTGGGAAGGAGCCTTTGGGAGCTGGGGACCTTATGGGATTCCTTGAAAGCTCCTCAGAAGTGGTTACTAAGAGGTCTGCCATACTTGTTACCCTCGCCCTGGAGTCTGATAAATCATTAATTCTTCGGTCATATTTCAAAAACATCAGTGAGTCTTTTTTTGGGCTCTCATGTTTGTTATTTTCCCCAGCCTATCCAACTAAAAAGGAAGGAATTCCTGGGGTATTAACCCAGGGTTCTCTCCTTGGGTGGGGCCTTTTTGATGAAATTCCCTTCTCATTGCTATATTACCTATAAATATAAATGATTTCTATTTTTCGAGTCCAGACAACTCCTGGAGTTTTTTGCGGCTAGGGAAGAGGTCGAAGTTGCAATCAGTGAGTTGAGATGGCATATCATAGCTCATGTTCCGCAGTTTTGGAGAGGGGGAGATCATCATGCTCGATTAAATCGCCTAGAACAACATTGGATATATACCTCCATACTATTTAACCTACTGGTATTAATCGGCAAGTGGACTCTCATCTGACTGGAAGTTGAGTGGGAGAAACTATCAGCAAACAGATGTGCGAAACTTATAAATAGCTACAAGAAATGCTTGCAGACTGTCATCACTACCAAGGCTTATGCAGCCAAATGAAGGGTGTCGTCAATCCTGTCCAGATCATATTTTGTTTTATTCTCAGAATTACTATGTCTAACTTGCACAGACATCTCTTTTTTGGTTGTATACCTTTGAACATATTATCAAAATATTATGACATGCAATTGGAATATTTCCAATTATTTCTCAAGATATTGTACACAAAATACCTAAGCCCCAGAGCAGGTCCAAGCTGAAATCAAGCAGTGATATCTAAATACCATGTCACTATCACTACCACGCAATCTAGAATCCTTGGGGGTTATATATGGGCAAGCAGGACCAGTGCCACCATCCCATAAGGGGGATATTATAGCAAGATGGCATTCACCTAGGATGTCATTCAGGTACACGAATAGTGGAGCAGCAGACCTGCTATTCACATGGCCCGTATTATGTCACCCAGGCTCCCCGCATGTACAGGGCCTCTGTGCAGGGAGCGCTAAATGGGGGTGGGAGCGGGCGAGACAGAGATGGGGCTAGGGAGGGGCTATGCACAGGGATGTACAGGGCCGATTCAGATCACTGCCTTGTATGTCCTTTGTCTGTAGGCTAGCTGTGTTTTTTATTCCACCTTAGAAGTGGAATAATGCATGGCGATGGTGGTGATAGGGCCTAGCAGCCCCCAGCAGAACAGGGGCCATGGCAGGTGGGTCCCTTCTGCCCAATCCCGGACCTGGCAGGGCCCTCTGAGAGTCAGGTGGCATGGAAGGTCAAGTTTGTGGGCTGGTGGCATGTTGGTACTCCTGCATGGCGTCTCAGTGCCATGGCAATGGGACACCACAGCACCAGGGATCCTGCAGAAGCATGGAGCAGGCTGGACGTGGTGTCGGCAGGATAACCCACACCGCGAAATAAGGGCAACACCCTGCTGTCTGGGTGCCCGATTCTGTAGCTGCGGGAACATCTAGCTCCCATGGTTGCAGAATCGGCTACTTGTTGGGGCTATCCATTATTTGGCCGTCCAGACAGCCCAGACATGCCCCTCACTGAATTGCGCACCTACTGAATAAGCCAAGATTATAAGGTGCTGACATAAAGATATGCTGATGAGACTTCCGGTGGCATGGTGAGCTGAGTAGACGTGTTCGTCTCGGCTCTGGAGCCCGCGCCCTCCCCCCTGCCGAAAATTTGAATTAACTTACCTATCTTTGTGATATCGTGGGGGCATTGCTTCGCGGAACCTTAGGGGATCTATCAACCCTTCTCATTACTCGTTCTCTGGTGCATGGCCACGAAAATCCCCCGCAGAACTCGGGCACGAGGTGGGGAAGATAAGATGGCCGAAGGTGGACAGGAGCCCCTGCGACAGCTTGAAGCTCCGGCACTGGTAGCAGAGGTGACGAGAGCAGTGGTGGGCACCTTGGAGGAAAGACTGGGGGGCCTGTCCACCCAGATGCAGGAGGTGGTTCAAGCGGTAGCAGAATTCAACAAACGGGTTGAGCATGCCAAAAATCGCATCAGCTCCCTGGAAGATCAGCACGTGCAAGACCTCGCCAGGATTTGTAATCTGGAGGCGACGTTATCTCAGCACCAGGACAAATTGGAGGACCTTGAAAATCGCAGCCGCCGAAACAATCTGCGGTTTATTGGAGTGAACGAATCTGTAGCAGACCGCGATCTACGGGGCCACCTGGAACAGTGGATAACAGCCACCCTATCTCTGCCTGAAGACGTCGGCCGGATAACACTGGAGCGTGCTCACAGATTGGGGCCCCCGCGGGCGGGTGATTGTCGGCCCCGGGCGGTGATCGCCCGTTTCCTTAACTCTGCGCAAAAGGATGAGGTGTTGAGGGCCTCCCGACAGCTGCGGCGCACGGGCACCTCCCCGGCCTCGATATTGCTCTTCCAGGACTATTCAGTTGGCGTGTCTTTGAAACGCAAGGCCTACAAAGATCTGTGTGCTAAGCTGATTGACCGGGGAATTCGTTTTACACTTGCGTACCCAGCGGTCCTGCGAGTCTACGGCGACAAGGGGAGCCGGGTGTTTCACTCCCCCGAAGAGGCTCGGGACTATTGCAACCGCATGGGCTAAGCTCTGGTGCGAATCATCTTGTTGCGCTTTGACGGTTTGAGGACATCCATCTCCTGGTTTAATTGGGGCCGGGGACCTTTCAGCTTCCCTGGATTCTGGGCAACGACGGCCATTTGCCTGCACTGCTGCCTGTCCCAACTTTCTGGCACCCGCGGAAACGGGGAACCTCAGAGCTGTTACATTGTATTGGAATAATTCAATGTGTTATTTTGTTTAAGCCTTGTTACTTAAATATGTGTTTTTGACTAGCTACTCTGTGCCTCTTAATTGTTTCACTGTTACAAGTTTCAACTTTGCTGATGCCTGTAAAGAATATACCCGACTGTCTGGGGGGTTTAGATTATTGGATTAAAAGATTAACGGGGAAGTTGGCAAAGGGGTGCATGATTGAGGGGGATTGTTGGATCGGTTATGGGTGTGTGGGGGGGTGGTGGGGAGGGGTACCCCCAGCGGTGGATGTTCTGTTCCCAGAGCTCTTGGGGTCTGGGCGCTGGAGGGTGGCAACGCAATCAGGAGTGGGGGCGGAGGGCAGGTGGGTAACTGCTTATCTGATGTTATTTGCTCATTGCTAAGCCCACTGGAACATGGCTTGCGGTGCGACTTCGGGAGTGTGGGGAGGGGACTTGGATGCTCTGTGGCTCTGTGTTTTGGTCATGTTAGCATTTGCAGGGCGGCAATTGCTGTCTCTCACAGGGGGGGTTTTGGGGTTTTAGTTCTAGTGCTGAGTGAGTCACTGCCATGTTCCCCGGATCTCCTCTTATTTCATCTTAATGTTGATTAATACTAGCAGCAGCAGCTGAGGGGATGTAGTGAGGCCGGGACGGAGTAGCAGGGGGTCAGCTCAGCCGTGGGTTGGCCCTTCCTGTTCGGGCTCCTTTCTTCATTATTCTCTGGGCATCGATGGGCTGCTGTATTGGGGCTGGGGATGCGGTTCGGGAAGGACTGGTTAGTGTTGGGAGCGTCTGTTGAAGGGCTGTGGCTCCGATTCATTTCATGTGGGGATAACCTTGGAGTGATGGGGGATGGAGCAGACGGTGTGAATAATGTTGGAAATGGGGAGGGGCGGGGAGCCTACGTGCCATAGAAGTCTAGGTGGGGCCAGCTCAGGCTGGTGTGGGGGCTAAGGAGGTGGTAAGAGGAATGGGGGAGGGAGTGGGAGGGGGAGAGGGGGGGGCATGGGTAGATGGGGGGAGGGGAATGGGGGATGGGCGGGGGAGGTCAGTTGTTGAGCTCATTAGCATACTTGGGGAGCAGTGGGAAGAGAGGGGGTGGAGAGAACTAAACTGTATCTGTTGGAGAGCGAGTAACGCTCGGTTCGTTGACACTGGGTGGGTCGGAACTAAGGGAGAGTGGGCTCTTGGCTGGGGGGGCCCCTCCACTGTGCAACATTTGTCAAAAAGGTTTTGGCTGTTTAACTTTCTAACTTGCTATGGCTAATACCACCCGAGTAATCTCCTGGAATGTTTGTGGGTTGGGCTCCCCGGTGAAGCGTTCCAAGGTTCTGCAACATTTGAGGCGTCACCGTGCAGATGTTGTCTTACTGCAGGAGACGCATCAATCGGGGGTGGAACATCAGAAATTGGGTAATGGGTTTAGAGCCCATGTTTATGGGGCCCCGGCCGTGGGGAAGAAGAGAGGGGTGGCAATACTTGTGGCTAAATCCACTTCTTGGGAGGCTGAAAGAGTAGTCACTGACCCACAAGGCCGATATGTTGGCGTGTGGGGGAGATTGGTTGGGCGGAAGGTGTTTCTTTGTTCTGTATATGGCCCCAATGTATATGACGCTGCCTTTTTTCAAGACCTCTCCAAATTGATGGCGGAGGCTATCGGATACGAGATACTCCTGGGTGGGGATTTCAATACTGCCCTGGACGGTGGTCTAGATAGATCGAGCCCCTTGGAGGGTGGGAATTCTCGAGCGCGCCGTCGGCTGAGGGGCATTTGTGAAGCGTATGATCTCCTAGATATCTGGCGGGTGTTGCACCCTGGCGACAGAGATTACACGCACCTATCTAGAGCGCACGGCACCTGGTCACGCATAGATTTTTTTCTAGTGGCGGAATCATTTTTTAACTGGGTTTCTCAGGCCAGTATCGGCCCTCTCGTTATTTCGGACCACGCTATGGTGGTTTTGGATCTGCGGGGGGACTGCCCTTCCTCAGGCAGGGTGTGGCGTTACCCCCTAGAGCTATGTGGCGACGCAAGATTCGACTCCTTTTTGAAGGAGCGCTGGAAGGAATATGAATCTTTCAACGCCTCACCGGATATTTCTCCTGCACTCTTCTGGGAGGCGGGCAAGGCGGTACTGCGGGGTGATATCATTAGTTACCAGAGTCACCGGCGCCGACAGCTGAACCAGCGGATAGTGGGGTTGGAAAGGGAGCTGGGCCGACTTCGCCGGATGGCAGCTGGCTCCCATAGGAGCGTGCATACGCTAAGGCTCCGGGAGGTACGGACGGAACTAGAGACACTGCTCCATCAACGAGCTCACAAATCGCAGCTGTACTACCGTTATAAGCTCCATCGGTTTGGGAACAAGGCGGGCAAGCTGATGTCGTCCCTATTGAAGCCCTCTGGTGGCTCTCGCCAGATTGGGGCTATCCGGCAGCCTGATGGCACAGTTACTCGGGACTCAGCCCGCATTGAGCAGGTTTTTCTGGACTTTTTTCAGCAGTTATATGTCAATGAGGAGCTGGGGGCTTCGGTGGGACGCTCCTTCCTGGAGGACTGTGGGCTCCCTAAATTGACCATGGAGCAATTGGCGGCTCTTAACATGCCCCTGTCAGGTCAAGAGGTCCAGGCGGCAATTCGGCATCTTAAAACTGGGCGTGCTCCTGGTATTGATGGCTTTCGGGGTGAATTCTATAAATCTCTGAGGGATGTGCTTGTTGTTCCACTTATCGGGTACTTTGAGGACCTTGTGAGCCGCGGAAAGTTTCCATTTGAACCTAACAAGGCTCTGATTACTATTCTACCCAAGCCAGGGCGGGACCCTCTCTTACCGGGATCCTACCGCCCTATTTCCCTACTCAACGTCGATATCAAACTTTTGGCTAAGATTATGGCGGATCGGTTAGCACCTCTTCTACCATCCCTGGTTCATCAAGATCAGGCGGGGTTTGTTCGGGGGCGTCGGGTGGCTTATAACCTGCAACGGATTTTATTATCCATGTGTGCCGGGCGTCTGGCTGGGGAGCCCTCGCTGCTCATTAGTTTCGATGCCGAAAAGGCGTTTGATCGCGTCAGTTGGGGTTTTATGCACCAGACTTTAGAACAGATGGGCTTCACAGGTTTCTTCGTTGACGTGATAAAACTGTTATATGCAGACCCTTTAGGGGCCATTTTAGTCAATGGAGTTATGTCCTCTGCGTTTCCCATTCAGAAGGGGACTCGCCAGGGTTGCCCGCTATCGCCGCTGCTTTTTGTACTCTCGCTGGAGCCCCTACTTATGCGTATCAGAGCCGCTTCTCAATTCGGAGGCATCCGGTTGGGAGACGGTGAATTTCGGGTTGCCGCCTTCGCCGATGATTTGCTCGTGCATTTGGGGGACCCTCAGACGGGGCTAACCCACTTACTGGATCTTATCCGGGATTATGGCATACCCTCTGGTTTACGGCTTAACTTGGATAAATCCGAGGCGCTCTACCTGACACCTGAAGGATACCCGGGCTGGCAGGGACCATTTCCGTTGCGCTGGGCGACCGGCCACTTTAAGTATCTCGGTGTTTATCTACCGGCACGACTCGAGGACCTCTATAAGTTGAATGTTAGCAAGATCCTGGGTGAGATCTCGACCTGTGTAGATCGTTGGCGGGACTTACCCTTGTCACTGGGGGGCCGGGTGGCCCTATGTAAAATGACTCTTCTCCCCAAAATTCTTTATCCTCTCCAGATTCTCCCGCTGATTCTTAGGCGGACGGACCTTCGCACTTAGACCGCCATTTCAACCGATTTCTGTGGAGAGGGCGCAGACCCCGGGTTCGCCTGGCAGTACTACAACAACCTAGTTCCCTGGGAGGGGTGGGCTTCCCTGACATTCGGCGGTACAATATGGCCTGCTTATTGCGATACGTCCGGGACTGGCTGTGGGATCTTTCTGACTGGACCCCAACGAGACACTTCAAGGCCATGTTGACACCCTTTCATCCTCGGTACCTTCTGCATGCTCGTTCGCTCCGGGGGATCCCGCCGATCCTTTGCGTTCTTTTTCTGGATCCCTTCCGGAGGGCTTGGCGGTTCTTCTGTGCGGGGCGACAGATATCCGCCTATTATACACCTTACCTTCCTTTGCGGGGAAATGCTGATTTCATAGCTGGCCTTGGGCAGACCCGATTCCAGGTTTGGGAGAGCCTTGGTTTGGTAAACTTGGAGCATCTGTTGACTGCGGGAGGTACACTGGTGGCATTTGACGAGCTGTGCCGGCAATACTCCTTGGGGCCCTGGGATGTTTTCCAATATACACAGCTTCGGAGCTATCTTCGTACGATCCCGGACGGGGCCCTATGTGGGTCGGTATGCTCTGACTTTGAGCTGTCTCTTCTGGGGGGTGCTCTTCAAACTCGGGTGTCGGTGCTCTATAAGATGTTGTGGGATGGGACGGCACCCAGTGCTATAGCCGCCTTGGCGGCGGCCTGGACGGCGGATCTGGGTGAGCAGATTGGGGAAGACTCCCTTTTGGAAGGATTAGTGGCCATTCCTACTGTAAGCATCCAGGTCACACATCGCGACACCCAATACCGCCTCATGCGTCGTCTTTACTTTGCCCCGGTAAGGGCGTGGAAAGCTGGAATTACAGCGAGCCACTGCTGCCCCAGATGTGGGGCTGATAGGGCGACGCTGGGCCATATGTTTTGGCACTGCCCCCGGGTCCAGCTGTTTTGGGGACGGGTGCAATCGTATCTTCTTCGCTGCCTGCCGCTTTTGGAACCTCTCACTGCACGTCATGTAGTCCTAGATCTCTGGGAGGATGATAGGGGATCTACTTTAGGGGGCTGGACGCTGCGTTGGTTGCGCTTGATGTTGATGTCTGCCCGCATGACAGTATTACAGCGGTGGCTGGATGCCAGGGGTCCGGTATATGGGATCTGGCGAGTAAGAGTCCACCAGCTCCTCCTTATGGAACAGTTTGGGGCGGCCGGTAATGAACGTCGATGGGCCAGATTCCTGGAGGGGTGGGGGCCCCATCTTCAACTCTTGCCTGCGGGGACGCGTCGTAGACTCTTGGGGGGTCCCTGAGTTATAGACTATACTGGAGGAGATTGCAGTTGACCACCCAATCGCCTGTAGGGTGACCAAAGGGGGGGGAACTTAAGGACTGGAAGCGTTCCTACCGGGGAGCACCCCCTTCTAGGGTGTTGTGTGGGGCCAGCTTGACAGTTTGATAGCTGGGCAGCTGAGTTGTTGGGCAGTATGGCAGATCATGGGGTCCCTAACCTCTATTTTTTCTTTTCTAATACATCTATTTATCTTTCACTACCTTTCTTCTCTCCATCATCCCCTATTTATATATTTATTTATATATCTATTCTTATTTCATTTTTATTTTTCCCTTCTTTTCCTCTTTTTTTCTTCTTTCTTTCTTTCCTCTCCGCTTCTTTTTCATCTTCCACGCTCTTCCCAGGTGCAGATCGTGTAGGGATGGGGAGAGGGGGGTGGGGGGGGGGTTTGGTTAAGTTCGTCTCGTAGGGTGACAGATCTGGGAGAAGAGTACGCCCTGGATCTGTCTGTGATAGTATAGGTCGCTGGGGGGTCAGAGGCGGGTGGGTGAGGGTTGGTTTAACTGAATTAACCGAACTTAGCAACAGGTACTGTGCTTTCTGTTCCTTTTCTTTTTTTTGGGATAGGGCCATCTTTATGGTTTAAGTACTCTGTACTTCTCGTTGGCTTGCGATGCAAATAATTGTATCTACTGATTATATATGTTTTTCAACTTGTTTCCACTGAAATTGTATCTCAAGTTGTTTGTGTTGCTTGCTTTCGAAGGGTTCTTATTGACATGTTCTGCTACTTGTTTTACTTTCCTTTACTGTATTCATTGTAAACTAATAAAACAGATTTAAACAAAGATATGCTGATAAGATTCTTAAACTGGTAGCAGAATTTGGAGCAGCATCACAAATTTGGAATGAACTACCAATGGAGATTAGAACTTGTTCATCATACTTAAGTTTTTGAAAAATGATACAAATCTGGCTCTCTGAAAAATTAATGGATGGCCTATGAAGATAGGTTCTGATAATCTGAATTTAGGTTTTATGGCCTTAATAATAATGCTAGTGTTGAATGTATTTTTGTGAAAATTAGGTAATTTAAGAACATAAGAACAAAAGCAATGCCAAACTGGGTCAGACCAAGGTCCATCAAGCCCAGCATCCTGTTTCCAGCATAAGCCAATTTAGGTCACAAGTACCTAGCAGGTTCCCAAAAAGGCACACAGATTCCACAATTCTCATCCCAGGGTAAGCAGTGGATTTCTGGGTCCACTGCTTACCCTGGGATGCATGTCCTGCCGGGACGTGCAGCCTCGCAATCTGCCTTGACTCTATTCCCCCACCGGCTCTCCCTATACGTCCTGTGCTCCAGGATGGGGAGAGCAGGTGGGGGCAGAGTAGGGGCAGAGTGGGGGCGGGCTGCCCAGGAGAACATACAGGGCTGATTTAGGTCACGGCCCTGTACATGCTGCCGGACCTGCTGGGTCGTTCTGCTTATACCACCTCAGAGGTAGTATAAGCAGTTTTTTTATGGGGACTCAGGGCACAGCACCACCACTGAAGCTGGGACGGGGTGCAGGGATCCCCCTCTGCCTGACCCAAGCTGCAGGAGTACCAAAAGGAGCAGAGGTACCCGCACACCAATAGGAGACCAACAAAGCAGGTACACAAGGACTGACGACAATTATAGGTGAAAAAAACTTTTTTATTTCCGCCCCGACGCATTTCGGCTGAAAAGCCTTCTTCAGGGGGTCTTAAAAGAGCACACCTCAAAAAATATATATATAATAAACAGTTATAAACATCTATATACATAAATTAGTACAGTTAAAACCCAACTTTAATTCATGCATTAAGCATGTTGGCTAACTAAATAAATGCATATAATCATAAAAGCAAGTGGAAGAGGAAGACATAGTGGTTAAGAATATAAATAAATAAATAAGATGTCATTAAGAAAACATAAAATCATAAATAATATGGCAAAATTAAGATTGTGACTATGAACATAAGATATAAGTAAACGGATAATAACATATAAGCACCAAATTGATTAAGAACACAAAAGGGAGATGAGGAGGATACAGATATATTAAACAAGTGTAAGTTGAATAAATACCTTGAGTCTGTCACGTGGTATACTAGAAACTAAAATGAACAATTAAAAGATAATAAATAAATAAATAAATACACTGCCAAATATAAGAGATCAATGCCATTAAGAATCCAAGGAAGAGGACATGAATAATAAAACCAAAGTGACTTATATAACGATACTTCTAAATGACCAAGTAATAAGTTAACACAAAAATTTAACACGAAACGCGTCGGGGCGGAAATAAAAAAGTTTTTTTCACCTATAATTGTTGTCAGTCCTTGTGTACCTGCTTTGTTGGTCTCCAAGCTGCAGGAGGCCAGCTGTGGGTTGGGTAGTGGGGTTTTGGGGGCCAGAAACTGGGGACCCTGCGGGGAGGACATCCCCGCAGGCAGGAGGGGCATGCCAGGCCATCCTTGGGCCTGATTCTGGCTCCCACGGGAATGTTTTCTTCCCGCAAACCAGAATCGGTCCTAATGGCCCCATCTTCATTTGGGATATCCGGACAGCCCAGATGTCCCGTTCCCAGAATCGGGCTCCACCTCAACTTTGTCTACCTGTTTATTCACACCTTCAAAAAAAATATAACAGATTAGTAAGACAAGACTTTCCTTGGCTAAATCCATGTTGGCTTTCTCGCATTAAACCATGACTATCCACAAGTTCAATAATTTCATTCTTTATAATGGCTTCTACCATTTTGTCTGGTACTGACATCAGGCTCACTGGTCTGTAGTTTCCCGGATCACCCCTGGAATCCTTTTTAAAAATTGACTTTACATTGGCCATTCTCCAATCTTCCAGTACTACAGATGATTTTAATGATAGCTCACAGATTACTAATAGTAGGTCTGCAATCTCATAACTTACTGAGATTTGATATTCAAATTATTTATTTATCAAAAATTTGATTATATCACTATTTGATTTTTACATCTGATTGTACTGTAATAATTGATGTATGATTGTATATCACTCTGATCTCAGTATTAAATTAAATTATATTACATTACATTGCATTAAAAAGATACTCAGAACCAATATAGCAGGGGTGCAGAAATTCAGTTCTCGTGGGAGGCAAAGCCCCTAGGTTTTCAGGATAGCCAAAATGAACATGCATGAGACAGATTTGTATACCAGTTTGTTAGCATTCACTCACATCTATCTCCTGCATTTTGATAATTCTAAAGAAAAACCTGATAGGGGAGGTTCCAAAGCTTTACCTTTCCAGGAAGTTCAAGCTGAGCAATTTTCACATTCAACAGGAGCACAACTGTCGTGAACAACCAGAGATACCTGTGACGTCAAATGCTTAGTCACTCTGCCTGGCCTTAATGAGGGGACCAAGGGGAAGTGCAGCATAAAATTCACTAGCTGTGGTTGGTGAATTGCTCTGCTTCTCTTACGGGGTGAGAAGATAATTCTCTCCCAAAGTCTTGCTGGGTACCTTCACGTGGTGATCCCATTGTACAAAATCTATACTAAATGGGGTGGAAACCCTCCTCGTCACCCTATTTGACCACCTAATCTCTGGAATCGACAAAATTCATCAAGGATTCGCCCTCATATTCCTTGACATTGCAGCGGCCTTTGACTCAGTGAGCCACGAGATCCTCATACAACGCCTCAGTGAGAAAGGAATTCAGGGAACAGCTCTAAAATGGTGCAAGTCATACTTGACTAATAGATGGCAACACGTAAGGTCTGGATCCACAACCTCTGAAACCGTTTTTACAAAGCCAGGGTGTACCACAGGGTTCGTCACTATCTGCATTGATGTTTAACATCTACATGCAGCCCATATGCGCTATAGCACGTTCATTCAAGGTCAACTGTCTAGCATACGCGGATGATATTCTGCTATACATCCCATTCAGGACCAACCAACCAGACCTCTCCCCTCTAACAAGATGTTTTGAGGCAGTAGCAGAATGGTTCAACACACAAAACTTGAGAATCAACTACAGCAAAACAGATGTCCTTTTCATCTCAAGGAACCAGGACTTCACCCCTCCACCCTCTTTAAAAATCGGCAACACAGAACTGAAAACCAAACCCACAATCCGCTACCTTGGCGTTACACTGGACCAACAACTGGAGCTGAAAACCCACATAAAAAACATAGTAAAAACAGTATACATGAAAATAAGGACCTTAAAACATCTCCGACCACTACTCGACTTCAGCGACTACCGATCGATCTATCAGGCATTAATATTACCACATTTCGACTACGCCAACGTAATTCTACATGGTCTCCCTCAAACAACGCTAGCTCCGCTCCAGCTCGCAATGAACACCGCTGCAAGAGTACTAACAGGGGCGTCACGGAGAGAGCACATAACACCAGTACTGATGAACCTCCATTGGTTACCGGTGCAAGCAAGAACCCTCCACAAAGTTCTAACATTAACCTTCAAAGCCTTAAACACCCTGACCCCCACAGCTATCAGCAAGATGATACATAAAGTACCACAGAACAGAAACAGAAGATCCACGATGCAAAACACCCTAGAGGTACCAAAAGTAATAACGAAATGCACAAAAGCAACAATAAATAGGGCCTTTACGATTTATGCACCTAGAGTATGGAATACCCTCCCCACCTTTATACGAAACATCTCGTACCTAACCCACTTCAGGAAGGCATTAAAGCAGCACCTGTTCACTACATACTACCCTGAATCCAGCCTTAGTAATCATACATATGAACCCTCAGACAATCACTCACTACACCTAAACAATCAGATTCAGTATGAAAAAGGATAATCAACTTATCCCTCAGAAGTACTCCCAGAAATAGAATTTAGACTCCCAGTGTAAATAAGATGTAGATAGGATCTGCCTGAAAACAGATAACAGCGTAAATACAATGTATATAGTTCCCCCAGTTACTTCCAAGTTGATCTCCCTGTTTATTGTAAATACAACTCAGAGTGCCTGTGTTGTATAGTTGATGTTAAATGTAAACCGCTCTGATCTAAAATAGAGCGGTATAGAAGAACTGTTAAATAAAAATAAAAAAATAAATAAATCCCAGCAAGGCGATGCTACAATTGAAGTATTGTATGAACGAAAAAGAAAAATACATACTGGGCACACATTGCCCAGGATAACAAAGTGCCCACCCGAAGCTTACGCACTAGGGCCAATGATGGTGGTTGCAATAGTGCAAGCACTGCAGATGTAGATAACGTTCCTGCCGCAGATAAAGGCCATAGTGAAGATGTTCATAGACCCACTGTGGCAGGAGATAAACCACAGAAATTGATGAAAAAGTTAAGAGGATTAACTACATTTATGTTTGTGTTCTTCTGCAGATAAGTAGGCGATAATGTACTGCTACTGTGATAAAGCGGTATAAAAAGCCTGTTAAATAAATACATAAATAAATAAATACTTTTATGCTGCAAACCTTATATTTAAATCAAGAAGATACACAAAGAGAATCCGCCAAAAACTGGTAGAAAGAGGAAAATTGCCACAAGAAAAACTACAAAAAGCAACAGATGCAAATTTAAGGTCTTTAATTTCGCAGATCAAAGCAAAGAAGTATGTGAATGATAACATCTTGAAGCAACTAAGGGCTTCCATGGAAAAGGAAATACAGGGAGGAGGAGGGGACCTGGGTGAGAGTACCAGAAGAAAGGAATATACAGAAACAGAAAGTGAGTTGAGTGGGAGATGGACCTTGGCGACCTGGAACTGCAGGAGAGTGAGATAACTACAGGACAGGTCAACCAATCCACTGAAGAGGAGGAAGAAAGGGAAGAGAAAGACCCAGAGGTGGAGGAATTCAAGATTGAATGCCTAGTCCACATGGAAAAAAATGATTATACTGGATTTCAGGCAATGGAAAGATTACCCGAGTTAAATTTAACAGCTAAGGTTAAAAGTATGATTATAAAGATGAACAAGGCCATATCCAATATAAAGGGACCATTTATTGACATCACTGAAATAAAATGAATAAAATATTGTGCAGCTAAAATTATTACTGCAAGAATACTACCAACTAAAGTGCAGGACCAGAAGGAAAAGAGAACAATAACAGTTCCTCCTTGGAAAAAGTGCATCCAAGGAAAAACACAATCATTGCATGTGGCGATATCCCTGATAGATGGGTATCTAAAAGGACTAAGATCGTTAAAGATATTAAGGAAGATCGAAGACATCAAGCTAAAGCATGCTGCATTAACAGAAGAAGACCTGAAATTTATATGTTCCAATAATAAATTGAAATTAGCAGCAGAAGTGCAAAAATTGCAAAGATATGAAGAAAACAGAAAAGAAAGATATCAAAATATACTATTTAGAGAGAACCCAAAACAATTCTACAGGGAATTGGGAAAGAGCATTAATATGGTAAAAGCACCACCGACCAAAGCTGAAGTAGAAACCTTCTGAAGAAAACCATATGAAGACCTTATAGAGCACGATCAAGAAGCAGAATGGTTACTCTGCATACAGTAGCATTTAGCAAAAGCAAACATCAAACCTACAGAATGGCCTGCAGTAACAATAAAAGAGCTGGAAAGCATGTTAAAACGAGCTCCCAAGGATCATGTGATGCATGAGTGGGTGAGGTCTGCCCCTTCAATTAATCTATTTTTTGACCTTTCTCCCCGTTTCACTGCCTCGATTGGTGAGTGAAACTACCTGGTCTGTCCGGAGCTTTTTCTACCTCAACTGCCTGTAGTGCTGGAAAAAGATTGTGACAAGGCTCTGCGTGAGGCAAGATGGTGGCCGCTGCGTTGACTCCTGCATCACCTGGAACGGAGAGTGTGGACTCTTTCCTGGAAGAACTGGCTAAGGAGGTCGTCAAGCTCCTGGATGCCAAGTTTGACCAGATTTTGTAAAAGCTGGAGGGCATGGGTGAAGCCTTAACTGAAACTGGCTACTGAGTAGATGAAGATGAACACTGAGTGTCTATCCTGGAGAACTCAGAGGGACAACATGAGTGCAAATTTCGTACTTGTCAGGCCCAAATGGAGGCCTTAATGATAAAGGTTACTGACCTTGAGAACTGCTCACGGAGAAATAACTTGTGGGTTGTGGGCATACCGGAGTCCTGAACGGACCAATCACGCTCTTCATTTATCGAATCATGGCTGTCCAAGGAGCTTGAACTTGCAGAGCTTGTGGGAAAGAAACTGGTTGAATACACCCACAGGCTCATACCATGCATGGAGGGCAGACAGATGCTAAGGGTCATAATTGCCTGCATTTTGCACTTCTAGCACAAACACCATTTGCTTCAAATTTTCTGGAGGAAAGGAGAGCTTAGTTTGGACAACCAGTGATTATTAATATTTCAGGATTACTCGGCAACATTTGCTCAAAACGTAAGGAATTTGCTCCGATTTGTTCGGAGCTTTTCCAACAAAAGATTCACTTCACCCTGGCTTACCAGCAGTACTCCGGGTCCAATACGATGGGCAGGCACATTCTTTCAATCAAGTAGCAGCGGCCCGTAAATATATGACTGAGATGGGCAGTGTTCCGGGACCAGTGTCTACTTGAATGCTTAAGAGGTTTTTGGGCATTTGATTGTTGCTAGCGTTTGGGAAGCTGATTGACTGTCTGGGCCAGACTCTTTCTGTAGCGATGTGAAAACATGACTTTTATTATAAGCACAGTACCGCGGAGACTGACACACTGTGCTGGGCCCGCACTACTTTTGGATGGTGCTTCACCCTATCTTCTTCTACTATTTCGTGCTCCCTCGGAAGTGCAGTGATATATCGGGTGATAACCAGCAGCAGCCCTACTACATCAAGGCGTAACTGGCCTCACGGATATGAGGCATGTTTGGGTTGGATGTCATACTAAAGGTATAGTTGTTTCTGTTTGTTGTGTGTGGTGTTTGCTTTGTTGGAGACACTGTGAGAGAAGCAGATGGTCTTTAAGAGGGTGGGGAATTTGGGGGTGGAGATTTATTGTTCTATGCATGGGGGGGACTGTATAGTGTGTGAACTCGGGGGAGAGGAAAAAGGGGATCAGGGAGGGTGAGAGAGTGCCCTGCGGTAGCTTGGGAGGTAGAGTCTCTGGTTCATTTGGTGACCTGCTGGATAGTTGGGGAAATTGCCCTGAATGAGATAGGTCGATGGGAAGCCTCAGTCCCCAGGACCAATCTCATTACTCAGCTCTGATGTTAAAATCTTAGTGGCTGTCCTGGCAGGTAGGCTTAAGCATATTCTGCCACACTTAGTGGGGTTGCACCAAGTTGGTTTTGTGCAGGGCAGAGAAGCTTCCATGAATATTAACAAACTGATACTGGGGATGGAATACTGAATTTATTATCACTTTCCTCTCTTATTTGTGAGTTTTAATGCTGAAAAGGCCTTAGATTGCATCTCATGGCCTTACTTATTTGAGGCTTTGAGGCAATTTAGTTTCTCGGGGGACTTTTTGCGCTGAGTTCAAGTCCTTTACACTTCTCCATTGGTGGCTGTTTCTGTGGGCGGAGTTCTTTCTGCCTCTTTTACTCTAGAACACGGCACCCGCCAGGGTTGCCCGCTTTCCCCATTACTCTTTCTTCTTTCTCTAGAGCCTTTATTACTAATGCTATTGACTGCTCAGAATATCTGGAGACTATCTATAGGAGGTGAGGAGATCAAGCTGAGCACTTTTGCTGATGAAATGCTCCTGTGTCTCCAGTCTCCGGAGGTCTCTCTGCTGGTGGTCCTCCAATTCATTGAACAATTTGGCAGGTTCTTGGGCTTGAAAATTAACCGAAATAAATCAGTGGCGTTAGATGTTGGTGGGAGAGTATTTGGGAGCTGGCGGGAGATTTTCTCTTGGTCTGGGCAGACTCTCAATTCCGCTATTTAGGTGTTCAGCTACCCACTAACCCTTCCAAACTATACAAATGTAATATTAAGCCACTTCTTCAGCATAGGATTGACCATTTACAAAAATAGCAAGGCCTGCCTGTTTCTTTAAAGGGGAGAGTGGCCCTTTTCAAGATGGTGGAGTTGCCAAGATTGGTATATGTGCTCTGGCATCTACTGGTGTGGGTTTTGAGGAGGGAGTGTGTGCATTTAGATACTCAGTTCAATAGGTTCCTGTGGAATGGGCACTGCCTCCGGATTCTGCTGAGGGCTTTGCAGCAACTGCCGGAAGAGGGCTTTGCAGCAACTGCCGGAAGTGTGCCATCCTTGTAGTCTTATAATTTCATTTGCTTACTGAGGCAGCTGTGGGATCTTGTACATGGTAAAATGCTGTGTGCAATTGTTTTTCTGATTGATTGGTTGTCTACGCCATATAATAAGTTTTAATTGTTGCATGTGGAGCACGTTGCCTCCCAGGCATTTGAAGTTCTTCTGGGTATCTGGGGTTGATACGACGCACCTGGAAGATATTATGTAAGCATTGTGGAAGTTCCTGGTGTTACACAGGCCTTCTACCCTTGGCAGGCAGTGCTGAGTTCACTCCCTGTATTCAGTTGACTGTGCCGAACTCTTGGGCCAGGAAGGGTGCTTCCTGGTTGTGGGATCTTAAAATGGAAGAGGAGGCGGCTTTTGACTCATTCTCGAACCTAGACGACCGATACCAGATTCCTCAATGTGACTTTTATTGCGATCTCCAAATTCCACACTACATTCAGTCCAGAAGACAGAGCTGGTGCTTTTCCGAGCAGGGGGCATGCCTGGTTTATTTACCTCATTGAAGGGATGATTGTCTCCAAGGATAGTTCAGAGGGCCATCTCTCCGGAATTAGATGCAATGGCCCTGAAGTTGCTAGCTTCCAGATGGCGTGTGGAGGGATTAGAGGAAGCCTCTCCAGAGTTGTTGAATTGGGCGTTCTCCAGATATGTGTCACTCTCTGAATGCATTTCGCTGCAAGAACTCCAATATAAATTTCTACAGCGAACCTATGTGCATGATGTTTGGGCACATAAGGTGGGTTTACAACTCACTACCATTGTCAGCTGAGCAACCTGCACCGAGGTACTTTTGAACATATATTTTAGGCCTGTCCCCATATTCAGCATTTCTGGGACAGTATCTGTGGACATCTGGGTACTTTGAAGTTCAACCCTTGAGGACATCAGTGAAGACCTACCTGTTTGGAAAATTTTCAGTTAAATGGCACCTTTTGAGTGTGCAAAGACTTCTGTGTGAACATGGCTTCCTAGTGGGCAAGAAGATAATTTTGAGACAGTGGATGACTGAGACACCCCCAGACTTGAAGTCCTGGGAACTTGCTCTCTTTGACCTTATGGATATGGAACATAAAACCTCTAAGCTTCAGAGCTCCAAAACCATAGACCAGTTTTTCAGTTGCGGACCCCAGGACTTGATGGCCTCTCTCCCAGAGATTGGGTGATTTTAATTAATCAATGATTACTAAATAATTACCAACTGCATGCTGAGGACAACAGATAACTGGAGGGCCCTATTTGGTAGCCATTGAGCTATTGCAGGGAATGGGTGGGTAGGAGGCTTAGAGGTAGGGAGGGAGAGGGATTAGAGATGGATTAATGTGTGAGGGAGATGTTTACTTATTTGTTGAAATTCATCATAGTTTGTTATGTTAGATCCGCTCAGCTCCTTGAAGCCAGTTGTTGACACCAATAACTTGCTGGAATATGCCCTATGACACTCTACCTCTGCTGTTTACAGAGGTGAATTTGTTGTTTATGTCTTCATGTATTGACTGCTGGGGGTTCTCAATGGATTAGAAACATGCCTTTGTGGCTGATTGGACTTTGGGGGTTGGTTGTTTGAGTCTGACATGTTTTGTTGTTTATGTGATTACTAATAAAAATGATTCTTGCTAAAATGAGCCCCCAGCTGGAAGAGCCTTGGTTCAGATGGAGTAACCAACTTTTGGCTCAAGCAGTTAACATCACTCCACCAAGACCTGGTGAACTGCAAAAATCGATTGTTCAAGCCGCCAGACTTAACACCACAATGGCTTCTTATAGGAAGAACATTTCTCTTTCCAAAGGGGGACCCAAATAACATTCTCAAATAACTTGTTTACCTACAACCTATAAGCTGTTCACTGCAATAGATGCAGACAGAATATATGATCATATCGAGTCCAATAACATCATGGCAACAGAGCAAAAGGGCAACAAGAGAGGAGCATATGGAACCAAAGACTAGTTAATGTTGAATAAGGCCATCATGACTAGTGCTAAGAAAAGCAGAAATCGCTGTGTAGCATTGATTATAAAAAGCTTTTGACAGCATCCCATGCTCTTGGATGATAAATTGCCCTGAAATGTATAAAATAAATCCTGGTTTGATAGAGTACATTAAGTTCACCATGACAATATGTCAAACCACACTCTTTTTGAAATATAAAAATGGTCAGTACATCATTCCTAAGATTAAGATCCAGCAAGGAATATTTCAGGGAGATTCCCTGTCATCCCTTCTGTTTTGTGTGGTGCTTAATCCAATGAGTACTCTCTCAACTCTTTGGGATAGAGATTTAGTCTGAATCCTAAAGAAGGTAAAAACCCAGAAACAACATTCCATTTATTATTTGTAGATGATCTGAAGCTCTACAGTTCCAGGAACCCACAAATAGGAGAGCAACTCTGTATGGTGAAAAGCTTTTCTGATGACATCAGGATGACCTTTGGCATTGACAAATGTGCTAAGGCGACTTTTTTTTTTTTTTAGAAGAAAACTGAGCAAAATGGAAAACATCTCCCTGGTTGAAAGCTCTGACATCAAGGACCTAGAACAGGAAGGCATGTATAAGTATCTCGGAGTAGAGGAAGGAACAACACTCAAGCAGAAATTACTGAGGGGAAAGATCAGTAAAGAATACTACAGGAGATTAAAATCATTATTATAAAGCGCTTTAGCATCACGGAATAAGATACAAGCTATCAATCAGCAGGCAATTCCTGAACTCTCATATAGCTTTGGGGTTATGGAATGGCCTCTTAAATATCTTGAAAAACTGGATGTGCGAACAAGAAAACTCCTCCATGCCCATGTGGTAATTTACAAGAATCAGATTCCCGCAGGCGCAGGTAGGCAGAGGGCGCCAAGAGGGAAGGGGTTAAGCAAGGCAGGGTGTGGGGGAGGCAGAAGGGCGGGCCAGTTGGGGGCCTATTTGAGAGAGCTGTGCCACCGGGATCACCCTCTTGCCCCTCCAACGACAAGCGATACGGCTGCTCCTGAAGAAGGAAGAAGGAGTGAGTCACGCAATGAGCGATATGGCTGCTGCTGAAGAAGTTGCGCTTACCGGCAGCTTCAGCAGTCCCTCACCCGGATTGGCAGGGCTCGAGAAAGGCAGTACAACTATACCAGCGCATTTCTTTTAGACATTCCGCCTAAGAATAACGGGGACAAGCGAGCGATGCAGGGACAATGGCGTGCAGTCAAAAGTCGACAAGGTCATACCAGATCGACTTTGGCCGCCAGTGGGAGCAAGACCACAGAGGCTCGCACGACACCCCAGGCTGCAGTTAAGAGAAAGAGGAAAGAGGACACGGCTGCAGCTGCCACATGGTGCAACCAGTGGATGACGACAGCTAAGAAGGCCGCGAAAGCACAGAGCACGAGCAGTGAAATGGAGGAGCTGATAAAAATACTCAGGGAGCAGGTGGACCAGCTTGGCCACAGAGCTATCCATCGACGGCTCGAGACCCCTCCGAGTGCAACTGATGACTAGGATGGTGACAGCGCTCACAATGGGAGGAGCAACTCACGGCACACATTGACACAATAGCAGAACTTGGGTAAGTCAGGGCACAGGTCAGGGCCGCAAAATAGATATATAACATCAGAAAGTTCCTCGTCTGACAGCGACAGGGACCTTAACTTCACTCAATTTATGGAGAAGGCCTTTGAAAAGTTTAAGAGTAGGAAGAGAAAGTCAGCAGAAAGGGCCTGGCTGGGGGGTGCAACTATGAGAGAGGATAGGACCACATCAGTAGAGTTAGGAGCAGCTACATCATGGACCCTGGAGCTCACAGATGCCATAGACGGGGCAGACATGCATTGCAGAGTGTCATCTTTGGCACATGAAGTGCCAAAGAAGACAAAAAGGAAGATTTGGAAAAATGAATTTATTGATATATTTGTCTTACTCATCAGGGATCAGGAGGGCGAGGATAAAGGTGATAAGGAGAAAGAGAAAGGGACAGGGGATAAGGAGCAAAAGCCCCAAATAATTAAATCAATAAACAATTGGCTCTCAGCCTTTCACATATATATAAGTGTGGTGATGGAGAAGGAGCCAGACCTTGGGCCTTTCCTGATTAGACACCTTGACTCGATCATGCGCCTGGATAGGCGTTTTGGAGGCTGGGCATGGCTGAATTATGACCTCAGTTTCCGGAGGTGTCTAGCGGTAGACCGCACCTTGACCTGGCGACACCAGATCGTCGACTTATGGCTAGACGAAGTGGCACAGAACAGACCACTACTGTGTGACAGCGGATACCAGCCTTTTCTCTCCTTTAATGGGAGACTGTCCGAACAGACATATCCGAGGCCCGCAGGATCAGCAGCCGGGAGGCGATCTTGTCGCCAATATAACAATGGACAATACACATGGAACCTCTGTAAGTTCCGGCATGCATGCTCCGGATGCGGGGCGGGGCACCCAGTCACGCAATGCCTGTTCTATGTAAACGATGGCCAACTTTAGCTGACCGAGTGTTATATTGTTTCAATGTAAACCGCACTGATGACAAAGAGTGCGGTATATAAGAAATGTTAAATAAAATGCCGGTTCAATAGGGACGCAAAATTGCATAGGGCTCCACCCGCCTTCCGTGGGAATGATGGAGGTGGCGCCGTTGCCCATCAACCTTGAGAATATGCGCCCATGGCTGCAGGCTTATCCGAACCAACACAAGGCCCGCAGCATTGCTGAAGGGTTCTCGCAAGGTTTTCAAATTCCTTCCACAAAGGCCAGTGGAGCTCTGCAGCCTCCAATGTATGATTCCCCATCAGTTTGTCACCACTCCACAGTGGTGAGGGACAAGCTCACCAAAGAGATAGCACATGTGTTCGGTGCAATATGCATGTCGATAAGGCCATAACATTGGCACGGGGAATGGGTACGCAGGCATATCTTGCAAAGGTGGACATAGAATCAGAATTTTGCTTGCTGCCTGTACACCCAGACTCCTTGAAATTGCTCAGTTTCTGCTTCCAAGGCAGTTTCTACTATGGCAGGTGCATGCCCATAGGGTGTTCCATCTCATGCGCCTATTTTGAGATGTTTAGCTCCTTCGTCCACTGGGTGATTGAGGAGATCACAGGGCCATGGAAAGTGGTGCATTATCTGGAAGACTTTCTGTTTATAGTCTCGACATATGAGCAATGCCAGCGGATAATGACAATCTTTCAGGAGATTGTGCAACAGTTTGGGATTCCCCTGGTGGAGGATAAGACCACGGGCCCAGCGGCTGAAAACCTTCTTGGGTATCGAGCTGGATGCTCGTGAACAAGTTTCACGTCTGTCCCCTGAAAAGATTCAGAAACTACAAGTAGCTATCGAACAAATGTGCAACGCATGCAAGGTGACCTTGGAGCAGTTCCAATCCTTGACTGGACTGCTCAGTTTTGCCAAGAGAGTCATTCCTATGGGCAGGATTTTCTGCTGGCGCTTGGCCTTGGCGATTAAAGGGTTAAAAAAACAACATCACCATATCAGGGTGACAAGGTGCATAAAAGACGACCTGAACATCTGTAAAAAATTCCTACAATCCTTTAATGGCTTCCAGTGGAACGGGATTCGGGATATACTTTTGTGGTGCATGATGTTCGGAAACATGGTGCAGGGAGTGGCAGGAGCGCACGACATGAAGGATATCACCTTCCTGGAATTGTTCCCAATGATGGCAGCCTTGTTCATATGGGTGCCACAACTAGCGAATAAAGCAATCACCTTTCGCTCAGACAACATTGTTGTGGTGAAGGCTGTGAATGGGATGTACGCTAGGACCTCAGGCGTGGTGGCCTTACTTAGACAGATAGTATTGGTATGCCTGATACATAACATCACGTGTAGGGCCGAGCATGAGCTGGGGTATTGTCATATTTTAGCCGATGCTCTCTCTCGTTCAAAGATGACAGCCTTCCGGGGCAGCGCTCCCAGTGCCAACGCATACAAGACCATCATACCAGCGGAGGTCTGGGCTTTTGGTCCACCGAGGTATGGAGCCTGATGATGGACTCACTATCGATGCAGACCAGACAAAGGTACATGAAGGGGTGGAACCAGTTCCACGAATTCTGTCAACTGAAAAGGATCCGTAACTGTGATTGGTTCTGAACCGACACTATAATCCAATGGCTATTAGCCTGCCAAGAGGAAGGATTCAGCAAGTCAGCAGTCGAAACGTATCTGGCCACCATCATCTTCTTTGCCAGAGCGATGGGGGAGAGAGGCCCGTCGACTGACCGTTGTCACTAGGGTGATGAGGGGATGGGCAACCGGGTGTAGCCGCACACCAGACCGAAGGCACCCAATTACCCATGAATTGCTGAGGGCGATTCTAAGAGCTACGGACAAGGTCTGCTATGACCCGTTTGAAGCACAGCTCTTTCGATGCGCCTTTACGATGGCATTTTTTGGCGCAATGAGAGTAGGAGAATTAGTAGCACAGTCAAAGAATGCACAAGGACAGAGGGGACTGCAGTGGCATGACGTGACACTGCAGGATGGAAAATTGGAAATTATTATACGGGTGTCTAAAACAGACCCGAAGGGTGGTGTCTTTGGCATCCTTGAAAGGGGATGACACCTGCCCTGTCCATAATGTACGCAAGTACATTAGGATCCAGCCACTCGGGGGGGGGGGAGTGGTTCCTGGTCCATGAAGATAGGACTCCACTCTCTAGGTTCCAGTTTTCCAGGATGCAAAAGTTGTGCATTAGACAATTAGGGCTGAGGGAGGAGGAGTAAGGCACACATTCTTTCCGGATAGGTGCGGCCACAACCGCAGCCAGAAAAGAGATGACAAGGGAGCAAGTGATGGCCCTTGGGAGGTGAAGGTCAGACTGCTACAGACTGCACGTGCACACGGAGGCGAAGCCAAGAGGGCCGCATGCAGAGGGTGGTGATAGTTTTTAGGGTCAACATGGTCATAATTCATATCTTGGTTGCTTTTGTTATAGGCAATGACACCGACGGAGGTACACAAGAGGTATGGATCTGCGGCCACTCTTTTATATATTGGGCGCAGAGAAGGACCAGGGATCGACCTCTGGGGCTTAATCTAGGAATGGACCCTTCAGAGGTATCGATCACCTGGATGGGGCTGTGCGGTATGCTGTGGGACCTGTTGGTGCCCACGCTCATACATAAGAGGACACGGGGGGCCTCATGGGCATTAATAGTACACCTAGGGGGGAATGATTTAGCAGGAACCCACAGTGTGGATTTGGCCAGGAAGATGCAAGGGGATATGTTAGCGCTACTAGACGCGTTCCCGGGTACCCACCTGGCCTGGTCCTCCATCATACCGCAAAGAGTTTGGAGGGGTGAGCATTCCCATTGGGCCATCGAAAAGACCCGTCGGAAGGTCAACCGATGGATGACACGATTCATAGAAACCATCGGGGGACATTGTCTGAAACATGAACTCATTGAGGAGAGATGCCCAGGACTGTATCGATCAGATGGGGTACATCTCTCCGATATAGGTATGGATATATTTCTCTCTGCATTACAGGACACAGTTGACATGTTATGGAGTAGGTTGAGGCTTGGCCGCAGCTAGAGATAGGTGGGGGCCCGCTGACAAGCAAGGAGTCGCGGTCTGCAGGCAGTGGCACAAATAGGAGGACTCGCAGCCAGTTTAGGGAGGAGGGGAGTGGCCTGGAGCAATTGTCCTCCCCCCAGAACAGGGTGACGGGCCGCAGCAGGGACAAAGGCTAGACCGTGCCACCCCTCCACACGTCCTCCGTGCTTAAACGGCGTGGGGGGGGGGAGGAGAATGGCATAGACGCAGGCACGAATGGCTCCGAGCTGACCTCAGATGGGGTAACATTGGAGCCAGGAGGCGGTCCCTGGTGCAGCGAGTGCAAGGTGTGTTCTTATGGCATGCCTTACCTGAGTGACATGTTATGAGAGTTCATTAATGACAAATAAAGGGGGATGGGGGCTTCAGACGGCTCTACATTCCAAGGCTGTGGGTCCCCCTGTGCAAACCTAGCAGAGGGTATAATGGATGGATATAGTAATGTACGTATAAAGTTGAACTGTGGAAATGGAATTGTTCAATAGAATTGTTAAGTTGAGATATCTGCATGTATATCGTTAATTAAGATTAGATATGTATGTAATTAGGGATGCTGCGGCCAAGAATTACCAATAAATAAGTGGCAATGTGAAGGAAGCATTCAGATCGTCATTATGGGGGGGAGAGGGGGGGAAAGGGGGGAGACGAAGGGTAGGAAGGAATGGCTGCCCTCTTGCCTGGCTGAGTGTACGCTAAGACTGTACATCCTCCAGACTTACCTAACTGTATCATTGGATCCAAAAAGTGCTGATATATGAAAGTAAACATCCAGAATCTGTCTCCATCATCAAACTTGGACAGGCATTCTGATGACTAGAAGGAAAGAGTGAGAATCTACAAGCATACAAAGGGAAAGAAGTAACAGAATTTGCAAAACAAAAGAAAAAAATCTTTTCAAAGAATTATATCAACAAACAAGGAAAAAAAAGTGGCAAATGCACAAATACTGTGGGAAATACAGAATGTTACTCTAGGTACCCTTTGTCGATCAAGAAAGGACACATGAATGGTTAAAGAGAGGTGAACTGAAACCGAAGAATAAGAGGTTGATAGCTGCAGCCCAGGACAGTGGCTTATGGATGAGTTGGTTTACAGTGAGCATTGAAAAAACTGGCAAAACAGACATACAAGGTATGACAATAAGAAACGAGACTCTGGCAGTCATGTCAATGACTCAATGCCAATAGGCTAACCACTTATGTCACTGTGTTGTGCAACATCTCGGCACTATTCTGCTATAATATTTTTCTCTCTCACACTCTGTTTTTCTTTTTCAGGTTTTTTTGTAGCACACTGCTCCATGGCTTTGTCACGCAACTGGAGATGGCAGAAAGATGGAGCAAAGAATCAGCTTGAAATTTCTGGTTAACTTGGAGAAGGGCCCAACTGAGTGTCTCCAACTTCTCCAAAAGGCTTATGGAGAAGATGCAATGTGAAGGCCGTGAGTCTTCGAGTGGCACAAACGCTTAAAGACCGGCCGCGAGGAGGTGGAGGATGACCCCAAGTCAGGATGGCCTTCCATTACAAAGACAGCTGAGAACATTGACAGAGTAAGCCAGCTGGTGCGGATTGACGGTGCGGATGATAGCTGAGGAGCTCAACCTGAACAGGGAGTCAGTGCGGACCATCTTGGTGCAGGAGCTGGGGATGCGGAAGGTGTGCGCCAAGATGGTGCCCAAGCTTTTATCAGATGACCAGAAGGAGCACCAGGTCAATGTTTGACGATACTTACTAGAGAAGATCGGAGAAGATCCAGAGTTCATTGGCTGAGTCATCACAGGAGACAAGACTTGGGTCTTCCAGTACGACCCTGAAAGCAAGAGACAGAGCCTGCAGTGGAAGACTCAACTGTCACCCAGACCCAAGAAGGCATGCATGTCTAAATCAAGGATCAAGGTCATGCTGATTGCATTCTTCAACCAGAAGGGAGTGGTCTATCATGAGTTTGTGCCTGAGGATCAGACAGTCAACCAGCAGTTCTACCAGCAGGTCCTCAATTGCCTCCATGACCGGGTTCAGCGCAGCAGGCAGGCTCTGTGGAGAGACAAGTCATGGCTGCTCCACCACGACAATGCGCCTGCATATACCGCGCTCAGTGTAAGGCAGTTCTTGGCCAACAAACAGATCACAGTTCTCGACCACCCTCCTTATTCCCCCAGATCTCACACCATACGACTTCTGGCTCTTCACCAGACTGATGACTGTGCTCAAAGGAACTCATTTCACCTCTGTAGAAGAGATCAAGGCCATTGTGATGAGGGAGCTGAGGGACCCAAAGGAGGACTTTACCGAGTGCTTCCGTATGTGGCAGAAGCAAATGCAGAAGTGCATTAACTCTGGGGAGGATTACTTTGAAGGGGACAATGTGTAATTTATCTGCAGATTTTGTAATAAAGCATTTATGGGACAGTTTCGTTTCTTTTTTGTCACACGTCATATGTCGATTCTGTGGGAAAAAGCTGGAAACAGTGACTCACCTCATAGCTGGTTGTGAAGTTCTGATGAGAAAATTTCTATATAGAAAGACACAATAAAGTAGCATGCCTCATCCATTGGAAACTCTGTAAACATTACAACATCACTGTGCCTGAAAAGCACTGGGATCGTGACCCTAAAAGAATTACAGAGAATGAGGAGGTTATAACCACCTGGAATACTCCCATTCCAACTGATAAAAATCTGGATGTGAGAAGGGCAGATATAGTGGTAAAGGAGAAAAACACCAGAATGGCATTGATTATAGAGGTATCAGTTCCAAGTGACTACTCTATGAATCGCGTTGAGAAGGAGAAAATATTCAAGTACTAAGAAATGCACTCAGAGACCAAGAAAATGTGGCAAAAAGATACTGAATTATTTCACGTGTTGGGTGCCACAGACCTAATTAAGAGGAATTTCCAAGCATACCTTGATAAATTATGCATACACGTAACATCTTACGAACTCCAGAAGGAGGCTCTCTTGGCTCTCAGTTTGAGTTAGAGGTAAAAATGTAACTTATGTTATCTTTAGGTTTTTACCTTTTTATATATGTCTCATCTTTCTATTTATTTATGTATTTACTTATTTATCTATGACTGATTGTTATTTATTTATTGTGATGTTTTTAATTCATTATAATTTATTATTTTATTGTAGAAGTCTTATTCCCCTGAAGAAGGCCCCCCAGCTGAAACACATGTCAGGAGAACTCATGTTTGGCTGATTAAAGTAATCCTTCCATGGTGAATTGTGTTTTGCCCTTTGTTTATTTCTGTTGACGCTGCAGGAAGGGTGTTCCTTCTGGTCTTGAGGTTCTCAAAAAAGTACATGGGTTCCACAATGCTTGTGTTGGAGTAAGCAGTGGATTTCCCAGGTCCTCTTTAATAATGGTCTATGGACCTTTGCACCAGGAATGTGTCCAAACTTTTTTTAAACCTAGCTACACTAACAGCTTTTACTATGTCCTCTTGTAAGGAATCCCAGAGTTTGATTACACATTGAGTGAAAAAATATTTTATTTATTTAGCCAGGCTTATATAGCGCTTTTCACGGGGTCAAAACAGTCTACATTGAACAGAGAATTTCAATTACATATAACAGTTAACTATGTACAGGTATTAGCTAACCATATACATGCAACATGTTCCTCTTAGAAGCAATTTTCTCTGATTAGTCTTAAATGCTTTACATTTTAGCTTCATTGCATGTCCCTTAGTCTTTCTACTTTTGGATGGCGTAAACAATCAATCTATGTTTACCTGTTCCACTCCATTCATTAATTTATAGACCTCTATCATATCTCCCCTCAGCCATATCTTTTCGAAGTTGAAGAGCCCTACCGTTTTAAGCCTTTCATCATAGGGGTATACATCTATCCCTTTTACCATTTTGATGGCTCTTCTCTGTACCTTTTCTAATTCTGCTATATCCTTTTAAAGATATGGCGACCAGAATTGCACACAATATTCAAGGTGCAATCACACTATTGAATGATACAGAGGCATTATAATATCCTTGGTTCTATTCTCCATTCCTTTCCTTATGATTCCTAGCATTCTATTTGCTTTCTTGGCCATCACTGTACATGGGCAGAGGGTTTCAACATATTATCAACGATGATGCTTAAATCTTTTTCCTGGGTGGTGGTTCCTTATGTGGAACCTTGCATCATGTAACCATAGTTTGGGTTGTTCTTTCACAGGTGCATAACTTTGCATTTGTCCACATTAAATTTCCTTTGCCATTTGGACGTCCAGTTTTCCAATTTATCATGGACCTCTTGCAATATTCACAATCCTCTTGTATTTTCACAACTTTGAATAATTTTGTGTCATCTGCAAATTTGATCATCTTACTCATTATTTCCATTTCCAGGTCATTTATAAATATGTTAAAAAGCAGTGGGCCCAGCACAGATCCCTACAGATGGTATATTAAACAAACTCAATCTGTAACTGTAACTGAGAAAGGCCATTTAGCCCTGATTTCTGCCTTCTATCTTTTAACCAGTTTCTGCACTGCCTCCTATCCCATGACTTTTTAATTTTATCAAGACTTTCATAAGGGACCTTGTCAAATGCTTTCTGAAAATCCCAGAAACACTGTATCAACCGGCCCACCTTTATCTACCTGTTTATTCACATATAACACATTAGTACGACAAGACTTTCCTTAGCTAAATCCATGTTGGCTTTCTCGCATTAAACCATGACCATCTATATGTTCAGTAATTTTATTTGTCATAATGGTTTCTACCATTTTGCCTGGTACTGGAGTCAGGCTCACCAGTCTGTAGTTTCCCGGATAACTCCTGGTACCCTTTTAAAGTTGACAGGGGCAATCTTTCAGCATTGTCTGCTCTGTACTTAAGTGCATCTGGATTATTTTTATCTTTATTGGAATCTCTGTAGGGATGCCCTAACTTCCCTATTTTCCTATTTTCTTTCAATGATACATCCTTCTGAACCATGCACTCTTTGGCGACTGTCGACTTTCCCCTATTATGTAGTTTAAAAGCTCCTGTTTAAAGGTTAATATCAGCAGCCTGGTTCCATCCCATTTAAGGTGGAGCCTATCCTATCAGAAAAGCCCCTCCCTTCTTCAGAATGTTGCCTACCTGCTTCCTTGCACCATTGTTTCATTCATGCATTGAGACTCCAGAGCTCTGCCTGCCTTTTGTGCCCTGTGTGTGGAACAGGAAGCATTTCGGAGAATGCTATTCTAGAAGATCTGGATTTCAACTTCTTACCTAAAAGCCTATATTTGGCCTCCAGAACCTCCCTCCCACACTTTCCTATATTGTTGGTATCAACATATACCAAGACAGCAGGCTCCTCCCCAGCACTATCTAAAATCTTGTCTAGTTGGTGCATGAGGTCTGCTACCTTTGCATCAGGCAGGCATGTTACCAGGCAGTCCTCATGTCCACCAGCCATCCAGCTATCTACATGCATAATGATTGAATCACCAACTATAATGGCCATCCTAATCCTTTCCTCATGGGCACATGTCCCTGGAGAAACCTCCTCGTTGCAAGAGGGTTTTACATCACCTGAAGGACAGGTACTAGCTACTTGATCTGACGCCACCAATGAGGCCCCAACCGTCACTGGACTGAAGTGCAGGAAGTGCTACTCCTCTCTGTGCCCCGGCTCAAAGGCAATCATGGCCCCGGACTGCATTTGAAAACTACAAGCACCATTGGGCGTGAAGAAACCCCAAGCCCTGATGCCACCAACGAGGCCCCGACTGGCATCGGGCTGAAGCGCGGGAAGCGCTACTCCTCCCCACACCCCAGCTCAAACCAATTAGGGCCCTAGACTGCATTTGAAAACTACAAGCGCCATCAGGCACGAAGAAACACCAAGCCCTGATGCCACCAATGAGGCCCCGACCGGCATTGAGCTTTAGTGCTACTCCTCTCCGCGCCCCGGCTCAGGGCCAATCAGGGGCTCAGTCTCCTTTGAAAACTACAAGCGCCATTGGGCATTTCTCGTGCCTGATGGGCCCGTGCCTATGGGCCTCATCAGAGGGCCCTTTGGCGTGGCCCTTAGGAAGGGACCAAATGAGAAGAGCACCACAGTGATCAGATGGCTAACAAGAGACAGAATGTTGGACAGAGCCACAACAAGAATGGATGCAACAACAAACAGGAAAGTAAACCTAACACACAACAGAAACCCCTGATCACAGAACCCAATCTACCTCCAAATGTCATGTTATCTATCTACCCCCTCCTCTATCTGCTGCTGATATTCCTGCTACTCACCAAAGCACATAAACCCCACATAGACCCAACACCCTTCCCATGGTCTTGGCACATCAACACAGCACACAATTGTACACCTTCGCCACCAACATGCTACACATATAGAACCTCTTGACATCTAATACATATAAAGAATAACATCCCACACTCTACCCAGACCAGGCCTAAACCACCAACATACAATTCCTACACTGTGCCCTAATTAACTCCTGCTCTATCTGGAACAAGATACAATCAGAGACCTGATTCTATCCCAAAATGTAGACATTATGCATAACAGAAACATGGATCACCGACACAGACAACATGCTCCTGAATCAACTCACGCTAACTAGACATACCCTACACCAATGCCCAAGAGCTCAACACAGAGGGGGTGGAGTGATTATCCTAGCTAAGAAACACCTCAACTTCCAGTATCACTCAAGCAACAGCACCAATGAGTCAGACTTCATCATTGTCACGAATAAATCAACTAAAATCTGCCTCATGTACAGAACCCCAATCTCCAACCCTAATGACCTTTCATCAGTCCTGGACATAATAATATCAGCTTCAAAACTGGGAAAAGACATCCTGGTTCTAGGAGACTTCAACCTCCCATCTCTAAATCAAAACCACATATACTCCTTCATACATGCAATGGCAGCAATGGAATTAGAGCAAATTATTGACTTTCCCACACACATGAAATGTAACTCTCTCAATCTGATTTTCCACAATGACTGCAATGCACATTTGAATCTCGCTCAATCATCCATGTCTAATCAGTCCTATGGTTTGACCACAGACTCAAAATTCTCTCTACCACAATCATGAACAACCCCATTCAAGGCATATCAACCAGAAGATTCAAATCATTCCACAAGGAAAACTTCATTCAAGAAACTCTTGCACTCGTACCTGGAGACATCACTTACCCTAATCTCACGAACTGCTGGAATAACAGTACTAAGATGGCCGCCACTGCCACCAACACAATCACCAAGAAGCAACCTAAAACCAACTGGTACATGCCTGCCCTCTGCAACCTCAAACGACAACTACACAGGCACAAAAGAAAATGGCGCAAAACAAAAAATGCAGAGGATAAAATGACATATCTACAACTGCTGAAAGACTATCGCACTCCAACAGATGAAGTCAAACATGAACACCACTCAAATCTACTAAAATCAACCATCAACCGTCCAAGAGAGCTGTTCAGTGAAACAGCTGACTAAAACACCATCAACTGAACACCAAGAGCTCCCAATTACCCCCCCCCCCCCCAACAACTAGCACTGCATTACAAGCAATTGCATCCCCACCCACCATGGAAAGCACCCACCCTGACCCATGGACAACCTTCACCAGAATCACTGAGAGACAAATTGAAGCTATCATTATAGCACTGAACACTACAACATCATGGAGCAGCATGGATTAAAGCCACCAAGAAAGAGCTTGGCACTGTAATTGCCAAAATTACATAATTGATTCTTCAACATAGTATCATGCCCGCAAGCCTGAAAATCTCCTCCATTCACCCAACCTTAAAAAAAACTCACCTTTGATCCCTCCGATCCCTCATCATACAGACCAATCACAAGCCTTCCCTTCCTGGCAAAGATCATTGAGAAAACCATACAGCACCAACTGCAAGACTATATCGAAAAGCACAACCTACTCGACCTTCAGCAACATGGGTTCTGCCCACACCATGGTGTGGAAACCCTACTAACTACACTGATAAATACACAAGGGATACGACGTGCCCATCAAGGCTTTTTACTTATCTTCCTGGACATATCAACTGCGTTCGACACTGTGAACCACCACCTCCTACTACAACGTCTCTGTGCCGATGGAATTCAGGACACTCTACTCAAGTGGTTCATATCATACCTCATAGACAGGCGACAATAGATAAAGATAGAAAACAACACCTCCATCCCATACAAGCAAATGCAGGGAGTCCCACAAGGATCCACCCTATCCATCATTCTCTTCAACCTCTACCTGTGACCACTCTGCACAGTCATACGATCGCACAGTCTGCATGTACACGTTTACATGGATGATATTATGATATACGGACAAATCAACACAGACCAAGCTATACCCTCTGCCTACCAAAACTACTTGCTGACTAAGAGACAACAACCTGAAAATTAACTTCAGCAAGGCAGAAGCCCTCTACATAATGAGAGACACCACATTCGTACCCCCACCCACGATAATACTGAATGATACAACAATCAAAGCTAAGACTGAGGTCAAATACCTTGGAGTCACTCTAGACCAACATCTAACATTCAAAACCCATATAAACAAAACCACCAAAACAATCTACCACAAAACAAAGACTCTTCAACAACTGCGACCACTCCTTGAGCCAGAAGACTTTTGGATGATACTACAAGCAACAGTAATACCCCACCTAGACTACTGCAATGCTATTTACCACCACATTCTACTCTTCTACCACTCCAAACAGCCCTTTACTCAGTAGCGAGAACCCTAGAAGAAGCAACAAGACAGGACCATATAACTCCAAACAGCTACACTGGCTCCCTCTGCTGAGCCACAGAAAGTACTAAATAATAATGTTAACCCATAAAGCCATCCAAGCAGACACCCCACACACTTCAGCTCTCTTTTACAATTCTCACAACCAAAAAAACCAGATGAACATCCACAACAAACATCCTGACCATCTCTCACAACAGGACCAAATCAAACCAGCAAGCTTTTAAAAGAACATTCCAGTTATATGCACCATTGATATGGAATAGACTACCGGACAATCTCAGACTCATTGCCGACCTCAAGAACTTCCAAAAACACCTAAAGATGGGGGGGCGGAGCCTGATGTCCAGCGGGATGGTCGCATAACGCTGAGGCTCCCGAGAGGCCTACTCAGAATCCTGAATTAACACCGCACATACTTGGAACTTCTTCTCTGATCTTGCCGGGGCACATTGGTGAGATGGCGGGGACCAAACCCACGCGCCTGGAATTTGGCTCTCCAGCGGCTTCTCACGGCAAACGTTCCAAAACTGAACCTCCGTCCCCGCAGAAGGGGCTGGCCTTGCGCGAGGGCCCCGAAATGCAGCAGGAAATCCTAGCAGAGATTAGAGGGGTCAAAGACCTCGTGCAGTCAAACGGTGAAGCACTCCGAGCGCTGCGGGAAGATTTGGGTGTGCTGCAAAGCAAGCTAGAAGGGCTTTCTTCGCGTCAGGACAAAATGGAGAGCATATTGGACTCCCATGCGGCCCGGTTGTCCAAACTCGACAAAGTCGAACGTCAGGTGCGGGCCTTGCAGAAAGAAGTGGAAGATGGCAATAATAGAGCGCGCCGCAACAATATACGACTCGTGGGCATACCGGAGGGAGCGGAATCGGGAGACATGAAAGAGTTTTTATGCAAAATCCTCCCTTCCCTGCTCCAAATCACCTTTACCAAAGATTTGGAGATCGATCGCGCTCATCGTGTACCCACAAGCATAACGCTCAACAGGAAGACCCCGCGGCCTATCATCTTTCGACTTTTGAGATATCAACACGTTGAGCAAATTCTAAATGCCTCTCGGGCAAGGGGCCATATGGAGTTTGAGAGCCACAAGATCTCCTTCTATCCCGACTTGGCTAAACCCACGGTCGACCGCCGAAAGCGCTTTCTGGAATTCCGGCCGCGGCTTCAACAACTACAAGCACGCTATGGCCTGATGTACCCGGCCAAGCTCCGAGTCACGCTTCACAATCAGACAAGAACATTTGAGGACCCTGATCTACTAGCGGAGTTTCTAGATTCCAAAGAAGCCGACTTGATGCGCTGACTTCCTGAATATTCCTGCAAGTATTCTCATATCCGCTGTACCTGCCATATTTGATCTGCCGCAGCCCAGCAAAGAGTCTGGCGAGGGCAATTTGTTGCCTTACTTTTGATGATATCTGTGACCCGACTCCATCTACCCACAGTAGCCTCGATGAATATCAGAGACAGTGTTAATTATGGACTCTGGTGTTTCTTTTCCTTTTTTCATGTCTTTCTATTTCCTCTCTAGGGCCTCCTCCCGCAGACATATGGTCGCCATATTCTTTGGGGGTTTTGCTTCTTCTCTAAGATACTTTGGTACATACTTTTCATTATGGGGTGTATTAGTCAGAATACTTGGTGATTATGTCATTGTTGCACAGATTCTGATTATGTGGTATGTTTTCAAGCGCCCTTACCTAAAATGTCTATTACTGATTGATGGCACCATGTAAGATTTTCTCATTGAACGTAAAAGGAATCAATAATCCGATCAAACGGAAGAAAATCCTAAGCTACCTAAGTCAGGAAGCTGCGGATCTGATCTTTCTCCAAGAAACACATTTAAATTCGAAGGAAACTCTTAAACTCAATATTAAACCTTACATGGTGGCCGCCTATTCCCCAGCCGTTTCTAAGAAATGTGGGGTTGCCATACTGGTTAGGAAATCTTTGCATGCTACTATTATTGCGACTAGCTCAGATACAGAAGGTAGATGGTCCAGAGTTCATCTCAAGATAGGTAGCCTTGAAGTTACATGTATATGCCTTTACGCTCCTAATGTGGATGACCCTGCCTTTTTTGCTACCATTGCTCAGGTTGCGCAGGCCTCTGCTAATACCTCATTGATAATTGGGGGGGATTTCAATCTAGTCCTTGATCCCCTGATTGACAAACAGCCGCCTAGGACAAGTGGTCCCCCCAAGAGTCACACCACGCTTACCTCCCTGATCAAAGATCTTGCTTTAGTTGATCTATGGAGGTTACTACACCCCAATGAGCTTGACTTCACCTTCTTCTCTTCCCCTCATAAATCCCAGTCTCGCATAGACTTCTTTCTAATATCAAAACTGTTAGTTCCTCAGGTGGACACTGCAAAGATTCACTCCCAACATATTTCAGATCATGCTGCCATTTCCTTTCAATTACACACTACTGCACCCCAAGGGAACTCGGGGGCCTGGTTCTTTGATAGAGCCCTGTTAACCCAGCCAGAGTTCCAGTTAGAAATTCGAGCAGCCATACAGGATTACTTCCACTTTAATCTACCCCAGCATACTGCGAATTGGGCTTGGTGGGAGGGCTTTAAAGCGGCCATTCGAGCAACGATCACTAGCTATCAAATCCGCCTGCGAAAACAACGCAAACAGCAGCTACTCATACTAGACCAACAAATAAAAGCAGGCGAAAGAGTTCTAACTTCACGTACTGATCCGTGTGTATTAATCCGACTACGGCGTCTCCGTTTTCAATATAATTCAATCCTCTCAACTGCAGCTTCTAAGAGTATTGAGCTTCAGCGAGGGACATATTATCGTGAAAATAACCGAGCCGGTCGACTCTTAGCCAACGCCTTGAAAGGTCAAAAAGAAGCCAAACGCGTAGCGGCCCTTCGAGCTCCACAGGGAGGGGGCATAGTGACCACAGACTCCGACATTGTAGAGCTCTTTCGGGATTTCTATACCCGCCTATATCAATCTGAATGTGAGTTCTCGTCAGAGACATTCGAGCGATTGCTTTCTGGCATTCAGCGGCCGACCCTCTCTGAAGATGATAGGGATGCGATGGATGAACCCTTCTCTACTTCAGAGATCCAATCTGCCCTAAAACGAACAGCCTCGGGCCGTGCCGCAGGGCCCGATGGTCTCCCGACCGAATTCTACAGAACGTTCAGTGCAGATTTGGTTCCCTATTTAAAACTCTATTTTACTGCCCTTGCGGTAGATACATCCTCTTTGGGATCCTTTTCTGCAGCTAATGTGGTAGTATTTGAGAAAGAAGGCAGAGACCCGCTACTAACCGCCAACTACCGTCCAATCTCCCTACTTAATGCCGATTATAAGATCTTCGCAACGATCTTGGCCACCCGGCTATCTGACAGGATGGCCACCCTAATTCACCCCGACCAATGCGGTTTTATACCTGGCAGATCAACTGCTGACAATGCTCGGACCTTGTGCCATGTGCTATCCAGTGCTGCCAATCTAGATCATCCATGGGTGGGTCTTTCCCTGGATGCCGAAAAAGCCTTTGACCGCCTAGAATGGCCCTTCTTATTTGCAGTTCTCCGATGGTATGGCTTTGGGGAGGGCTTCCTCCGATATCTCCAAGTTATGTATACTCAACCCGTCGCCAGTATTTGTGTAAATGCCATCAAGTCTCAGCCATTTAATCTTCAAAGAGGCACGCGTCAAGGTTGCCCCCTCTCACCAATGCTCTTTGATCTAGCTCTTGAACCCCTAGCCCTCCTTATTAGACAGTCCGCACGTATTCGAGGTGTTCCCTTCAGTCATAGGGAGATTAAGCTCTCTGCATATGCAGATGACCTTATGCTTTTCGTATCCCTAGATTCGGTTCCAGCTGTCTTGGATCTGATTGATGGATACTCACAACTGTCGGGCTATAAAATTAACTGGACCAAATCTGTGGCATTCCCACTGAACCGCTGGGTACATGAGGCTGACATGCAGGCCTACCCCTTCCTTTGGCAATCCCGCATGGTGAAGTATCTCGGGGTCCATTACTGTTCTCCTTTAGAAGACACTATCAGTTTTAATGCCAAAGAGGTAGTCTCCAAAGTCCGTGAGCTCACGAATCGTTGGTCTCCCTTATCTCTTACATGGTGGGGCCGCTTAGAAACTGTGAAAATGATGATAGTCTCCAAAGTGAACTACATTTTAGAAATGCTGCCATGCTTACTCCCGCTACATACTTATAAAGATATTGAGGGCCTTCTCGTCCGTTATCTCTGGCAGGGCAAGCCACCAAGGATAGCTAAACAAAAACTACAGTCTGCAAAGGAAAGAGGGGGTACCAGATTTCCTGATTTTCTTAGATATCATCAAGCCTTCCTACTTAAGCAAGGTGCCCGATGGCTAGATGCCTCAACAGACAGCAGACCAGTTTGGCTTGACATAGAAGAAGGGCTTAGTAGCCCAATTTCATTGACCCATCTCCCTGGTATGTCCTATCATGTAGACACCCGCCATCCACCAATGATTGTTGATACTCTTGCAGCCTTTAACACACTCATTCTATCACTAGGCCCGAACGTATGTCCTCAGGACGGACTCCCGCTATGGAATAACCCCAGAATTCAAGTCCTAAATAGAATGATAGCATGGAAACCCTGGTACTCAAGGGGGATCTGGACACCCCAACAGCTTTTCTCTGCAGCTCGTTGGAAAACCTTTTCTGATTTACAAAAGGAATTTGCGTTACCAGCGAAACACTACTTTCAATTGATGCAGCTTCAACACTGCCTCAAAAGTGCTCGAATCATGCCGTCCTCTGCCCCTACTGAGGACGGGCTATTAGAGATAGTTCACTCTATTAGTAGTACACATGGGGTAGCCTCTAACTTTTATAAAATATTATGTCAGGGTACAGACACGGCCCCTATTAGAGCCCAACAAGCCTGGGAGCGCGAACTGCAAACTACTTTAACCCCTGTGCAATGGAGCGTTTTCTGGAGCAAAGTAGTGCGGGTTTCCCGGTCTGCCTCTGTTACCCAAACTCTCTTCTTTTTTGCACACAGATGCTTTTATACCCCAGAAAAAATAGCCAAATGGAACACAAATGCTAGGGACCAGTGTTGGTCTTGCCATACTGCTGTGGGAACCTTCGCTCATGTTATTTATGAATGTCCTCAATTACAGGTTTATTGGGGGCGGGTCTGGGGTTGTATTCAATGTATCTTACACCTTCACGAACCTCTCTCTTGGAAGATCGTGGGACTCCGCTCTGTGGCGGAGGTCCCCTCTCTTCCTAAGAAGGGTCGCTTTCTCCTTGATTTCATGCTGGGTATAGCCATATGCTTAATCACGAGGAATTGGAAGGATAGCTCTCGACTTACTGTCAATGAATGGTGGAACCTCGTCTGCTTATATAGTAAATATGAGTAGATACCTCGGAGAGCTATTCCCCATGCTCAACCTCACTCTCGCTTGTCTAAATGGCAGATGCTTAATGATTATGTACAATCTGCTCATTGCTCCAACATGCCTGTATAATGTGCACTCATCATGTTTCAGATCACCGTTAGGTTTTGTAACACAATAATGTAAGTACACGCCCGCTTCGGGAATGATTAGTTTTCTAGAGAAGAAGCAGGGGGGAGGGGGGTGGTAGGGGTTTACTTTGGTGTATGTATTACACTTTATGTATCTGTCTTTTAGCTGTATGTCTTCCTTTTCCTTTGTTGTTATAAAATGAAAATAAAGAATTAAAAAAAAAAAACACCTAAAGATGCATCTATTCATGGAACATTTCAACACATCAGCATACCCTCCCCCCCTCCCCCCCCCCACACACACACACACAAGATTCAAACGTAATAGATAGGGTTTAACTTATACTCAGCCTGCAATGTAGATAGTTAAAATCCACACCCTCTGGAACCTTGGTTGCTTACAGTATATAATTCATATCAGTTTTACAATCTGTAGATAGTTAAGACCCCCTGTGGTCTTTGTAGATAGTTAAGACCTCCTGGGGTCTTGTTTGCATGCTGTAGGAAGTGATCTTATTTATTTATTTAGCTTTATTTATATACCGCCTTTCTCCGGGTCAAGGTGGTTTGCAAGAATGAATTGCAGATACATTTCACACCATTGTTCAATGTATCTGCAATTCATTCTTGCAAACCACCTTGACCCGGAGAAAGGCGGTATATAAATAAAGCTAAATAAATAAATAAGATCACTTCCTGCCACACCAAGATACTGCTCTGCTTTCAGGTGACCTCTCTCCTCCATGGTAACAAAGAGGCTGCAAGACTGGAGGTGGGACTTCAGTACTACGTCCCTGTAGGTCTTGTCTATATATCTCTCTGTCTTCCTTAGGTCCTCCAAGTCTGCTACTCTAGCCTCCAGATATCGGACTCGTTTCCTGAGGGCAAACAGCTCCTTGCACCCAGTGCACACATAAGACCCCTCACCAACTTGGAGAAGATCATACATGTGACACTCAATGCAAAAGACTTGATAACCCTCATCTCGCTGCTGGACTGCTGTCTGTATCTTAGTGTTAAGGTTTTGTTTAGGTTATTTAGATTGTTTACTTATTTAAAGTTGCTGGGAATACTTGTACTAATTCAACTATACCTAATAAGTTTAAGGGACTTTGTTCACCTCAAGATTAATTAATTTTAGGGACTTAATTGAAATATCCCTGATGATGATAACCAGCTGAACCTGAAAGTGAATTAGACCACCTCTTTCCATTTAATAGATTTAAGAGTTCATAGAGCTAAGATTATGCTTGGAGTGGGTGGAAGGGAAAGAACACATAGTAAAAGTTGGCTTGCTACATAGTGTGCTGACCCGTGCTTCTAAGGTAATCTCTTAAAAATTTCCTGATTGATTCACACAGCCCTTGGTTTGATAGATGGAGCATTTCATATTGCCCCTTTGATCTGTCACTTGGCTTTAACACCTATTTAAGACAACTCCACAGGTCTCTTGCCTTCTAACAGGAAGGCCTCTTTGTAAAGGTCTCTAGAAGTAATTTATTTATTTCTGCTCAAAGAATTTTTACCCTATTCTACCTTCTATGCTAAGCTATACTCTGATTTAAATGAAAAGCTCTCTAGTGGTACTAAGGCCTGACTGTCTTAACAGAAACACTGAATTCTAAATTATACAGATTTATCAGCTTTAACACAAAGAATTCTCTTTTCCCCAAGATTTAGAGAATTTCCCAGAAGGTAAATACTTACAGATTTCTTTCCAGCAGTAGCAGTCCCTTTAGGTAGTCCTTCACATTGAATATCCTCCCAAACATTTTAATGATGTCATTAACATGGCCACCCCAGAGTTGGTTCAAAATGTTGGCATCCTAGGCAAACCTTAAGCCCCCAGCCAGTTGTCAGAATCTATTATTTAGCTTTGAATGCCCTGCTCTTTGCCAGCCTCCAGAAGCTTCTGCCCTAGGTGACTCTCTGGTTTGCCTGATGGTTGCCCAGCCCTGGTCTTTAATAGCAGTCTCAAGAGCCAGGAGAATGCTAGGGTGCATAAAGAGAGGCATAACCACTAAAAATAAATGGGGCAATATTTAACCATGGCATTCAGAGCTTTTTTTCAATGCCAGTCGCCTGATTAAATAAAATCTGGATATTGAGCACCAATACCTGGGTAGTGGCCAGCGTTACACATCTGGATATTGCATGACCAGTGCCACTATCTGGATAGCAGTGATATTTAGTCTGTTATCCAGTTAGCAAACCACATAAAGTTAGAATGCTGTCCTGAATATTGCCCATGAATCAACCTGTCTCTCTAGATAGTGCCAAAACTGTCAGGGAATATTCAGTGGCACTATTCCTCTGACTGGCTCTTATCCAATTAGCAGGTGCTGTTAGCCGAGTAAAGTGCCTTCATACAGAGCACTGGTGTAACCTCATCTCAAGTATTGGGCACATTTCTGGAAGCCGCACTTGCAAAACATGCAGAGAAGCTCAGACGGTATTTAAAAATAAAGACAATGCAAGGACTTTTTAACAGTAATGTCCGCAGCTAAAAGGGTGCATTATCCATAGATAGGGGCTTTTATAAAATTGCCCCCTATATGCGGGCAAATGTACGCTGAAGTGCCTGTGCATACTTACATTTACTCACGTTTGTAAAGGATTTTCACTTACACATATATTCTAGAATTTTCAAAGTATGTGCATGTTTTAAGTAAAAAAAAAATATCCACACAAGTTTGTAGGTGTAAACATGTGTAGGTATTTTTCCTGGATAATCTTCAAAGTCAAAGCATGCATGTGCCTTCAGTTTGAAAAGCCAGCAAAGCCTGGGAGTGAAAAGTACACACAAACCTTTCACCCCTGTGGGAAGTTATAAAATTATCACCTCATGTTATAAATTTATAGGGGTTCTGAGGATTTCATGGTACTGAAACAATGTGACAAGATGGTGGTAAAAGCGAGAAGGATGATAGGTTGCATATAGAGAGGAATAGCCAGCAGACGGAAAGAGGTATTAATGCCCCTTTTCAAGTCTTTTGTGAGGTCTCACTTGTAATGTGTTCAGTTCTGGAGATCATACCTCATAAAGTATATAAACTATTCAGAGGAAGGTGATCAACATTATAGTGGGCCTGCATCATAAAATGTATGAGAAGAGACTTGAAGATCTAAATATTTATACTCTGGAGGACAGAACAGACAGGGGAGATATGATACAGATGTGTAAATACTTAAAGCATATTAATTAACAGAGAAAACGTTATCAAAGCAGGAAAGCTGTAGAACTAGAGGGCATGAAATAAAGCTGCAAGGAGGTAAACTCGAAAGCACCGTAAACACAGTAAATACTTTTTCACGGAAAGGGTGGTGGATGCCTGAAAGCCCTCCCAATGGAGGTAGTGATGGCAAAAACAGTGATGGAATTCAAAAAGGCATTGGCCAGACACAGAGGATCCCTTTACAGCAAGAGGATGGAAGCAAAGCAAACCTAAAGAAATAGGAATTCATATTCAGCAGCGGCAGTACCTGGCTGCCACTTACAAAATTAAAACCATATATTCAGAATCAGAACCTATCCAGCATCCTGCACTGATTTCTGGTTTCGCCCGCGATCATGGCAGTTATCTGTATATTGAAACACTATAGGACAGCCATCGACGTATCCTAACTTTATGTGGTTTAGCAATCAGTATCACTGCTGACTGGATACCTGCCACGACCACCCCATTCTGCCAACAGACTGCCCGGGATTTAACCAGGCATCTTTCCTGTGGTCTGTGAAGATATTCAGTGGCATTATCTGGATAGTGTTGCTGAATATCATGATCATCGGAGTTTATACACTCCCATAACTTTTACACTTCAAAAAACAGAGAATGGGGAAGGTGCTTGGGATCTGATTCACTATGGCTATGTGATCCCAGAACTGGTCTTTCCTACCCTGCATAATTCCCATTTTATAAGGCTTCTAGACGGCACAATGCTGCTTCTTGGCACTGGCCTAACATATAATCCACTTGATCTAAAAATGGTCTCCTATACCTGCCGTGAGCGACGGTGAGCACAGCAAAGAGATTCCAGTTTTGCCAATGGTGATCACTTTGTGTTGTGCTGCTGGGCCTTCCAGATGTGTGATCCATGATGCAGTTCTGAAATGAGACAAGTTAAGGGAACTACAGCAATGAGGAGAAGGATGACTTAGAACTTGGTGAATGTGGGCTGATATCTCTCCTAGCCATGTGGTCGGCTGCAGAACAGTGCGGTAGGCTTACACTATGGGGCCCATTTACTAAAGGTAAACACGCGCTAATGAAGTTAGCATCATTAAGCGCCATTGCGCTCATAGAAATAAAAGGGCAGTGGGCACTTAATGCATATGAACTTCATTAATGCCAGTTAAAACTACTACCAATCATTTGTATAACGCTTCAAGGCATATGCAGCACTGTACATATAGATGTAAGACACAGTCCTTGCTCATCAAAGGGCCCCTATGTGTTTGCTCACCACCCATGGCTCTTGCTGCGCATCTTTCAGTTGCTGGTCTATAACGTTGATTAATCGCCCATGGGTGACAATTACTGCCCTTTTAGTGAGCACTCTTCACTACCTTCTCTTTCAGGCCCCTGCCAGCAATATGGGACGAGCCGTGTGAATCAGGACTTACAGCTCAGGGGTAGTTGCATCACACCTGCATCAAGGCGGTTATCATTTTGGCTACTTTCTTGCACTGAGGTCACTGTGATTTGGGAAGTTCTATGGCTAATAAATCAGCATATGCTGAGGCTCCAGCCACATTTGGACAACCATTCTCCAAGGAGATTTAAGAAAGCAAATAGAACACCAAGGCCTGCCTCCTATCCACTACTGCCAGAAACTAAGACTCCTACGAAAAAAGGCTTTTTCGGAACTTTTGCAAGAAATAAACTTATCCATCTGGACATTACAAGTGCAGTCTAAGAGCTGAAGTCTGAGCTAAAGTCAGTCGATGTGCGAGTAACCCAGAATGAGATACATATTGGAGAGCAGATTGTTGCTGTAGCCTTATATCAGAATAAATTATGCAAACTAGAGAGTTAAATAAGGAAATACAATATATGCAAGATGGCCTGGAAAACAGACAATGAAGATATAACATATATATATTAGGATGTCCAGAACAAAGGCCTAAAGAAGACCTTATGACCTCTACTCTGGTGCAGAAGAATCCTATGGATAAACATTTGCATTCTCTGTCCAGTTGGGTTTTTTTTTTAGAAGATCTGTCACTGTTCTCTTCTTCTGCTAAAGGTGTTTCCCTTCTACTAATAGGGTTACCAATTTTTTGAAACAGAAAAACCCACCACCTGTGGCTAGCCATGCTCTGCCCATGCCTTCCCCTGCCATAAAAATTGCAGAGAGGGGAATGGTGCAGGCTTTAGTGTCTGCGGTCTATATCAAGGGGAGAGTGCAAGAGGTTGGACTCTTCAGTACCTATTTAGCCACAGTCCCCTTCTCAGGCCCCTCCAACACACATATGCTCTCCCACATGGCATTAAATCCAAACATATATTCTGCATCCACCGAACTGCACCCCCTGGCCCCTTCCCCAACAATATGTGCCCATAGAGCAAGAACCTTCCCCATAAAACTTACCATACAAGAAAAAAAATCCCTCTCATTACCAAGCATATTGTGAATTAATCAGGGTCAGGCCCACAGTTGAATCAAAGTGTTTGCACCCTAAGCAAATCTTGACCCGTATGTTCCCCCGGGCTGTCAGAATTTATTGTTTAGCTTTGAATGCCCTACTCTCTGCCAACCCCCAGAAGCAATCACTTAGGTTGCCCGATGGTTGGGCCGGCCCTGGAATTAATATAAAAAAGTCGTTCAGGACCAAGAGCAAATCTACCATGCCAATACTAACTTTCAAAACTCACACAAGGGCCCTACCTAGAAAAAGGCAGCACCATAAATATTGCAGTGGACCCTAAAACATCAATAAACTTATTAGGAAAGCTGAACAAACCAGATTACTACACATTCTTAAACAGAAATACCATGCTAAGAGAATATCTAGTCTTGGTCACACGCACATCCATATTACAGATAGGCCTTCGCCAATAAGCAACCACAAAGTGAAAATAGAAATATGTAGACAAAAATTAAACTAAAACCCCAGAAAGCCAGATGCTGCATGCAGTGCAACACCAGAGAAACAAAAAGAAATGTATTGCCCCTATATTGTACAAAAGACAGCAGATGTCAAGACTGGCATTAAGAGGGAAGCGACCAGGGCAATTGCCCTGGACCCCTCAGGCCAGAGAGGGCCTTAGATCTGTCTGAAAAAAGCACAGCTTGCTAGTGGGCTTTAGGGTCCCTTCTCAGATTTTTGTCTTGGGCTATGCCCCAGCCATGTCCAACATCAATCCTGACTCCTGGTATTTGGAAAGTATATCTGCCAACATTATCCAGTTACAAAATAGAAAATAAAATTATTTTTTCTACCTTTGTTGTTGGGTCATTTTATTTTTCTAATGGTGTTAGTTCCAGGTCTTTGGTTTTTATTTTCCTCTGTCTTCTCTTAGCTCTCTTTTCATGGTCTCCTCTCCATTTGCCATTTCTTCTCTCTCTTCCTGTCTTCACTTCCTCCCTTATATCAGTTTTTAACCCTGATCTCTTCTTTTCAATCTTTTTCCATTTATTTTTCTGCTGCTCTTTCCAGATTTCACTCCTTCTTCTTACCAACCATTCCTCAATTTAACCCACTGAGCGGTTGTGTTCTTTGCACATAGCCCCACTTTTCAGCCCCGCTATTCAACCCTTATTGACCTATACAAATGAGGCCCCAGAATTGGTCTCTGCACATAGCCCCACTTCCTTCTGCATCCCTCAGGCTGTCTCTGATTTCACCCTTTTTACTCTATCTAGCTATAGCTTTCCATCTCTTTCCCTCACCCCAACCCTCCCATTTCTCAGCTCTTTCTCCTTTCCCAGCCTCTTATTTCCTTGTCTTTCACTAACTCTCCCCCTGTCTCCCCCATGTCCAGTATCAACCCCCTCCCCATCCTACTTCCCTTCCTCCAGCCAGTATTTTTATACCTTCCTCCATGTCCACCATTTTCTCTCTGTATCCCTATCCCCCATGTCTAACATCTCTTCTTTTTTTCCCTTCTTTCTCCCCCCACGTCTAGCATCCCACTTATGTCTCTATCCTCCCATATCCAACATCTCCTCGTGTGTATCTCTACCCCATGCCCAGCTTACCCCCCTCTGTTCCTATCTCACCCATGTCCAGCATACCCTTTCTGCCCCATCCCCCCCCCCATGCTCAACACCCCCTTCTGTCTCTGTCCTCCCATATCCAGCATCTCCTCTTGTGTACTTTACCCCTATGCCCAGCTTACCCCTCTGCTTCTTACCCCCAATGTCCAGCATACTCCTTCTGCCCCATTCCCCCCCCATGCCCAGCACCCACTTCTGTCCCTATCCTCCCATATCCAGCATCTTCTCGTGTACTTCTACTCCCATGCCCAGCTTACCCCCTCTGTACCTATCCCACCCATGTCCAGCATACCCTTTCTGCCCCATCCCCCCATGCTCAGCACCCCCTTTTGTCTCTATCCTCCCATATTCAGCATCTCCGCATGTGTACTGTACCCCCATACCCAGCTTAACCCCTCTGCCCCTTACCCCCAATGTCAAGCATACTCCTTCTGCCCCATCCCCCTCATGCCCAGCACCCCCTTCTGTCTCTATCCTCCCATATCCAGCATCTCCTCATGTGTATCTCTACCCCCATGCCCAGCTTACCCCCTCTGTACCTATCCCACCCATGTGCAGCATACCCTTAATGCCCCATCCCCCCCACATGCTCAGCACCCCATTCTGTCTCTATCCTCCCATATTCATCATCTCCGCATGTGTATCTCTACCCCCATGCCCAACCTAACCCCTCTACCCCATACCCCCAATGTCTAGAATACCCCTTCTTGCCCATCCCCGCATGCCAGCACCCCCTTCTGTCCCTACCCCCAATGTCCAGCATATCATGTGTATCTCTATCCCCATGCCCAGCTTAACCCCTCTGCCCCTTACTCCCAATGTCCAGAATACACCTTCTGCCCCATCCCCCTCATGCCCAGCACCCCCTTCTGTCTCTATCCTTGTTTGATCACCACGTATCATAGACTGAGTGTCTATCCTCCCATATTCAGCATCTCCTCATGTGTATCTCTACCCCCATGCCCAACCTAACTCCTCTACCCCATACCCCCAATGTCTAGAATACCCCTTCTTCCCCATCCCGCATGCCAGCACCCCCTTCTGTCCCTACCCCCAATGTCCAGCATCTCCTCATGTGTATCTCTACCCCCATGCCCAACTTAACCCCTTTTTCCCATCCCCCCATGTCCAGCACCCCCTTCTGTCTCTATCCTCCCATATCCAGCATCTCCTCATGTGTATCTCTACCCCCATGCCCAGCTTACCCCATCTGCTCCTATCCCACCCATGTCCAGCATACCCTTTCTGCCCCATCCCCCCATGCTCAGCACCTCTTCTGTCTCTATCCTCCCATATTCAGCATCTCCTCATGTGTATCTATATCCCCATGTCCAATTTAACCCCTCTGCCTCTTACCCCCAATGTCCAGCATACCCCTTCTTCCCCATCCCCCCATGCCAGTAACCCCTTCTGTCCCTATCACCCCATGTTCGGCATCTCCTCAAGTGTATCTCTACCCCTATGCCCAACTTACCCCCTCTGCTCCTTATCCCCAATGTCCAGCATACTCCTTCTGCCCCACCCCCCCCCCCACCATGCCCAGCACCCCCTTCTGTACCTATCCCCCTATATCTATCATCATCTCGTGTGTATCTTTACCCCTATGCCCTGCTTACCCCTCTGCCCCTTTCCTCCAATGTCCAGCATACCCCTTCTGTCCTATCCCCCCCCCTTGCCCAGTACCCCCTTTTGTCCCTATCCTCCCATGTCCAGCATCTCCTCATCTCAGCCCACCTTCTCATGTCCAGCCAGCTTCCCTGCGCGCTATCTGTCCGGCCTGCCTTTGCCCCACTGCTGCTTTTACTGTTCTGTTGGTGGCAGTGGTAGTGGTGGTGGAAGTAGACGTACAATACAGTTGTGGTCAACATCATTCTTACCCTTGCAGTTCAACCCCTTAATGTCCAACATCTCCTAAAAAAACACGTGGACAATGGAATGGCTTTGGACTATTTATGCTATATATTTGACACAAAAAAGAATTACATAAAACAAGACCAATTAAAAAAGAAAATAGTAGGAAATAGTATAAAAACTGGGACATTGCCAGTACATAACTATGTATATGTCATCAAGAGATAAACTAAATACATTCAACCAGCCCTATTAATTCTATATTTAATATATAAGATTTTTTGTCGGATCGTTTGCCCTGAAAGGGAACCTTCCCTCTCTCGTAGCAAACCCTCCTTTTTTTCTTTTATTAAAAGAGTGCACTCACTCTTTTCATCCACTGAGGCAAAATTACAAAATAATCCTCAGTAACTCAATTATAAGATTACCATTATGAGAATGGTATTGTAAGCAGCATAATAATCCACTTAACTCAAGGTCCTGGAGTCCCAGCGAAGACTCATCTGCGTTACTCCCAAAATAAACGACAATACCATGCCTCCAAATTCGAACTGACATAAATCAGCTTTAACATAGTAATCTGGAATAACATGGTTTTAGACCCCAGGAACCCTCCGAGTCTTCTGCTTAGCACTTCTCATAATCATTCTCAATATGTGCAGGTATCCCAGAAGACGTATACTAAATTGTTTGTAGACAACGTCGTGTTTCAAACCATGAAACTCCTGGTCCTTCTTCATGCACCTACGTCTAACTACTACTCCCTCTCCAATACTATTTTGAACTCAGCCTCGTTCTCCTGTCCATAGAAAAATGGGCTATCATTGGCTGTCAGAGGAACTCAATCAATCAAACTCCACCAATCCAAAGCTAGATTCAAACACACAGGTGTCACTGATCGCAAACGGTAAATCCAAAATTGTTCTCTAAATTTACATATAGGTATTGAGTGAGATAAATTGCAGTTAGGTTTAATATAAGTGCATAACTATTGGCATTCTTATAAATAATTCAGATCAGTATGAACATAACCACATTCCCACTGCAGTAAAATTAGAAGCACCTGTGATCAAATGTCAATACTCACATGACTCGAATCAACCAATGTTTAAAATGGCCACATTCACTCCCTGTTCCCTGAAAGGGAATGGAGGCATAATGGAGGTGTGTCCAGGGTGGTACTACTATCCCATATGTCCCTGCCCAATCTTAGAAGTTCACTGGATGTCGCAAATCATGGCCAGAATTAGACCTACTTCAGGCACGAACAGGCATCGTAAAAATGTCTGTTTTCCCAGGCAAGCCTCTGGAGGGGATGGAGAAGAAGTTACACTCCTCTCTCCTCTATTCCAGCATAAGTCAACAACAACCAATTGAGAATGGGGGCTCATGTTGTGCTCTGCTGCTGGACTTCCCTGTTCGCTAACTTGCCTGAGTTGGATGTCCCCTATTGATGCTTCCTACTGGGGACATCTAAGTGCCCAGTCACACACATGTCCACTTCGGAGACGTCTATGTGTCTAGCTGGAGACATAGACATTGCTCGCATTTTCCTGCACATTCTGCTCTGAATGTCTCCAATTGCACTTGGATGTCCCTTCTAAAATTTCCCCTCTGTGTGGCTAGAATACGAATATGTCTGCTTTTATTACTTTCTAATTTCGCTTATGACTGTTTGGAATTCCTTATCTCCTTGAGATGTGGATTTTTCATTTCTATTTATTTAATTCAATTATGAGAAGTTACTTGTCTCCTTTTTTTGTTTTTATAATCTTTTCTTAAATGAGTTACTTTGATATAGTCTTTAAGACCATGGTAAAAATAAATTAAAAGGTAGATATGGGGAAAGCCACTGCATATTCCTGAGGGTAAGCAGGATCGGTGCAAGGAGATGAGGCACCCTAGCCGAACCTCATCACTTGCATCCCCCTCTGGTGCCCCTTGCCTCTGCTGCCGCCCCTCTCCAGAATATGCAGCGGTGGCAATGGCCACAAACAGCCCCATGATGCTTACCTTAAATTTCGGCACCATGAGGCTGTTTGTTTACAACCCTATGATGTCCGAAGCCGACTTCCTCTTTGCAGCATGAAGTCGACATCAGGCATCAGAGAGGTGGTGGAAGCAAACTGCCCCACGGCACCAAAGTTTAAAGGTAAGCACTCTGGGGCTGTGTGTAGCCATTGTCACCACTGACTCTCCCGAAACGGGGGACTGAGCAGCAATGGGCATCCCCAGAAGGCTGGAGCTCTAGGCAACCACCTAGTTTGCCTAATGCTAGCGCCAGGCTTGGGAGTAAGTGGCACAGAACTGGCTATTTTTTGGGATCCTGCCAGGTAGATCTGACCTGGACAGGCCACTGTTGGAAGCAGGATCTCGTATGTTCTTCCCTCATGAAGGTGTGTGGGACCAAATAGGTTATTCAGCTCTATCTCTGAGAGCTCCAGTGCATAAGAACATAAGATATGCCATGCTAGGTCAGACCAAAGTCCATGAATCCCAGTATCCCATTTCCAACAGTGGCCAATCTAGGTCACAAGTACCTAGCAGTTACCCCAAAAGACACAGGTTCCATAATGCTTGTATTGGGTCAAGCAGTGGATATTCTGGGCCCCCTTTAATAATGATTTATGGACCTTTCCTCCAGGAACTTGTCCAAACCTTTTTTAAACCCAGCTACACTAACAGCTTTTACTACATCCTCCTATAGCAAATTCCAGAATTGAGTGAAAAAATATTTTCTCTTATTAGTCTTAAATAGGTTACCCTGTAGCTTCATTGCATGCCCCCTAATCTTTCTATATTTTGATGGCGTAAACAATCGATCTACATATACCCATTCCATTCCATTAATTAATTTATAGACCTTTATCATATCTCTCCTCAGCCGTCTCTTTTCCAGGTTGAAGAGCCCTAACCTTTTTAGCCTCTCTTCATAGGGGTATCCTTCCATCCCCTTTACCATTTGGTGGCTCTTCTCTGAACCTTTTCTAATTCTGCTATATCCTTTTTAAGATACAGGAAGCAGAATTGTATACAATATTCAAGGTGCGGTCGCATTATGGAACGATACGGAGCCATTATAATATCCTTTATTTTATTCTCCATTCCTTTCCTTATGATACCTAGCATTCTATTTGCTCTCGTGGCCGACGCTGCACACTGGATGGAGGGTTTTAACATGTTATCCAAGATGATGCCTAAATCTTTCTCCTGGGTGGTGGTTCCTAATGTGGAACCTTGCATCGTGTAACCATAGTTTAGGTTTTTCTTTCCTAGGCGCATAACTTTGCACTTGTCCACATTAAATTTCATCTGCCATTTTGATGCCCAGTCTTCCAATTTATCAAGATCCTCTTGCAATTTTCCACAATCCTCATGGGTTTTAACAACTTTGAATAGTTTTGTGTCATCTGCAAATTTGATAACCTCACTCGTTATTCCCATTTCCAGGTCATTTATGAATATGTTAAAAAGCAGCGGACCCAGCACAGATCCCTGGGGTACTCCACTATTTACCTTTTTCCATTGGAAAAATTGGCCATTTAGCTCTAACCTCTGCTCTCTATCTTTTAACTAGTTTCCTAATCCACAATAGTACACTGCCTCCTAGCCCATGACTTTTTAATTTTGCCAAAGGACTCTCAGAGGGACCTTGTCAAAGCCTTCTGAAAGTTCAGATACACTATATCAACTGACTCACCTTTGTCTACCTGTTTATTCACACCTTCAAAAAAACATAATAGATTAGTAAGACAAGACCTTCATTGGCTAAAGCCATGTTGGCTGTCTCCCATTACGCCATGACTATCTACATGTTCAGTAATTTTGTTCTTTATGATAGTTTCTACCATTTTTCCTGGTACAGACGTCAGGCTCACCAGTCTGTAGTTTCCCGGATCACCCCTGGAACCCTTTTTAAAAATTGGAGTTACATTGGCCATCCTCCAATCTTCAGATATTACAGATGATTTTAATGATAGTTCACAGATTACTAATAGCAGATCTGCAATCACATATTTCAGTTCTTTCAACACTCTTGGATGTACACCATCCAGTCCAGGTGATTTGCTACTCTTCAGTTTATCAAATAGGTGTAATACATTTTCCTGGTGTATCGATATTTCTTTCAATTCTTCCGCAGCAACACCTTTAAATACCATGTTAGTCATGGGTAACATCCCTACATCTTCCTCAGTAAAGACCGAAGCAAAGAATTCATTCAGTCTCTCCACTATGCCTTGTCCCCTCTTAGTGCCCCTTTTACCCCTCTATCATCTAATGGTCCAACTGATTCTCTCACAGGTTTTTTGCTACAGGTGTACTTGAAAAAGTCTTTAATATGCATTTTTGCTTCCATGGCAAGCTTCTTTTCAAATTCTCTCTTTGTCTGCCTTATCGGTGCTTTGCATCTAGCTTGCCAGTGCTTGTGTTGTTTCCAGTTTCATCATTTGGCTCCTTTTCCATTTCCTGAAAGATGCCTTTTTGGCAACAACAGCCTCTCTGACCTCACCTTTAAACCTTGCTGGCAGTTTTTTGGACTTCCTTCCACGTTTCTTAAAGTATGGAATACAGCTGTTCTGGGCTTCCAAGGTAGTATTTTTAAACACCCAAGCTTGATGTAAATCTTTAACCTTTGCAACTGCTTTTAGTTTTTTCTTAACTATTTTTCCTCATTTTATTATAGCCTCCCTTTTGAAAGTTAAAAGGTAATACTGTGGATTTCCTTACCCTCCCTCCTCCATTTATTAAATCAAACACAATCATGCTATGATCACTATTGCCAAGTGGCCCCAACACCCTTATCTCTTGCACCAGATCTTGTGTTCCACTAAGGACTAGATGCAGTGGGATGAGCGATCAGTCTCCTCGCTGCATCTTGACCACCCTGAGAGGAGATTTTCTATTTTTGCTGATAAGGAACTGTATGTTCTTTTCTCATTCTCCGTCTTGGAGAAAAGAATGATTTCCCCATTTTGTGACTCTTCCTAGGAGATATGCTGTCTAATAGATGCTTTTGGGATTTTTCTTTCAAAGTCCAGGGCACTAAACTCTGACAGTATTTAACCTATGTTCTGATCCATACACTGTAAGGTGCAGAGGAGTGAATCTGAGAGTCTACAAGAGGAGCCCAACTTGAGACTGGGAAGAAACAAATCTGTGGAGTAAGGAGTAATTAAGGAATTCACCTAGAGGGAGGTCTATTTAATTCTTGAGGACTTTAAAAAATGACCATCTCTTTTGGACTGTGATTTATATTTACCCTTTTTGTTTTCCCATGGTTGTTTTGTTAAATTTTTACCCTGTATATACTTAATTTGAGGATCATCAGTAAACATTATTTTCTTAATAAGCAATATATTACAAAGCAAAGCCCCTACAATGCCTGTGGCCACTTCTCAAACCTCTAGACTTCCGCTCAGCACTCCAGGCCTTAATTCTTCTGCATCTCGACTACTGCAACTCTATCTTCCAGGGCCTCTCGCAATCCACCCTACATCCTTTCTGCAATGCAGTACATACCACAGCATGCATCCTACAAGAAGCTACAAGACAAGACCACGTTATACCCATCCTCAAACAACTCCACTAGTTACACCCTACCCAGCCATATAAAGTACAAAACTCTCCTCCTGACTCACCAAGCCATATACTCCCACCCCCCCACCCCCCCAGTCACGTCTGCACACTGTTTCAAACCTCCCCACCAGTCAGAAAAAGATGAACATTGTAAACGGGGGTGCTTGTTGTGAAAGTTACACAATCTTGGCAAAGACAGGAATTTACTTGACTTGCAAAGGATTGTGAGTGTTGTAGTTCAATCACACAAAACCAGCCGCTTAACCAGAATAAAGAATTGTAGTTGCTCGAGTGTAAAGCAGAAAACAGATTTTATTTATGGGGTGTTATTCCCTCGCACAGATAGAAACATAGAAACATGATGACAGAAAAAGACCACAAGGCCCATCTAGTCTGTCCTTCCATAACAACAACTACAACAGTCCACTTTTTACCTTTAGAGATCCTCTGTGTTGGTCCCATGCTTTTTTGAATTCAGTTACTGTCCTCATCTCTACCACCTCCACTGGGAGACTATTCCACGGATCCACTACTCTTTCCGTAAAAAAATATTTCCGCATATCACTCCTGAATCTATCTCCCTTCACCCTCATCCCATGTCCCCTCGTCGCAGAACTTGCTTTCAATTGAAAGAGGCTCTCTCCCTGAACATTTATGCCACGGAGGTATTTAAACATCTCAATCATATCACCTCTATCCCGCCTTTCCTCTAAGGTGTACATATGCTTGGTAACATCAACAGGATAATTTCTTCAGGAATTGTATTCAGGAAACAAAACAATTAAGGCAACTGAATTACTTATGCAACAACTTAGTAAAGACCTTGATGGAACAGAAAAGGTCTTTCTTCTAGCCCCTGCTAATAAACTTTCTTAGCAGTGCTGGAATGAAAAAAATAATCCCAAAAGGAAAATTCTCTTTATCAAAAAAACAACTTTCTTCCTTTCACACAGTGAAGAAGTTTTCTTTCCAAAGTCCCACGTGCACTTGTGCCTTGCTCTAATCACAGGTGCTTAACCAGCTGCAAACCATTGCTGGTCCACTCTCCACGTGGCTCCAACTTTCCCCAAAGCTTTCTCTCAAAGAAACTTTTCTGGGAAGCTAAAAAAAAACAGTACAGTTCCTTTTGGTGTTTAATGCTTAACTAAGGATTACTTTAGAACAGCAGCCTAGAAAGAGAGCAATCCATGCATTCCACTTTCTCATTTAATATTTCCCCTTGCTCTTGAAATATCATAGGATCACTTTCATACACTGGCTCAGAGGAATTCTCTAACTGATCTCTACCAGGATGGAAACTGTTTCCCTGCTGTCTTCCTTGTGCAAAGCTAGGGAACAGATCAGAGTTCATACCTGAGATCATGTTGTCATTAGGTTTCCTCTCTGGGTATTTTGGCCAGTAGGTAGCAAAGCTTCTGTGCCCAGCTCTCCAGTCAGAATCTCTGGACTTTAGGTCTCTTTTCCCATACCTCCTTAAATAGGTATTAGAGCTCCTTCTTTCTGTAGATGCAGCCGTCTCCTTTACAGGTGCTCTCTGGGGGTTCCTGGTTGTATATCTCCAAGCCTCTGGTTTCTTCCAGTCCAATGAAGAATGCTTGCCCCAGGAATCTCTCCCAGCATACATACTGCCTTGGGCTCCTTTCTTAGACCTCCTGGACGTCTTGCTGTTCTTCCTTCTGTTCAGGCTCCGTCTCTCCTTCTCTTGCCATCTTTGCCACCATTGCTGTTGCTCCTGCTTTTGCTCTTTCTCCTGCTCTCTTTGCTCTTGCTGTTGCTGTCCTCTTTTCTCTTGCTTGCTGTCTGAAGCATTTCTTCTAGCTTTAAAGTGCCTAGATGGACATTCCACCCTAGCACAGTCCAGGTGTTCTGAATCAAGCCCTGCCCTAGGAGATGGGTGATTAGGGATTACATCATTGCTTCTCTGATTAGGCACACGTTTCCCTATTTCAGCTCTCCTAGAGGCTTTCTGTAAACTAGTGCATTCTGGGTCTGGTAGTCTTTTAGGTAAACACTCTGTTTTAGTGCTTTTACCAGCCAGCACAGGTTGCTTATTCAGAGCCAATTCACTTCTTGTATTATTTCTTCCTGAACTATGATAAGCTTCCTTATCACAACATCTACAATGAACACCCTTAACATTCCCCATGCCAGAACTAAATACAACCAGCAAGCGGGTGGCTGGGTGTTACAACTCTATGCACCATCAGTTTGGAACACACTACCAGACCTGCTCAGAAACATCACTGACCTAACTACCTTCAGGAAACACCTAAAGACCCACCTCTTCTCTGAACATTTCAGCCCCACCACATAATCCCTAGCACCCCCTCACCTCTCCCACAGTGACCCCCCCCCCTCATACCCAACATCCTCTGTAGATAATCTTAAACAACCCTTGCAATGGAAAAGTGTAGTTATGTATATAGCTAATTGAATCTGTTACCCAGTTGCATGCTGTATATAGTCAAATTGTTTCAATGTAGTCTGTTAATGGTTCTTTGTTTACATGTACACCACTTTGACAGTGAAAGGTGGTATATAAACCTAGATAAACAAATACATAAAATAAGATACTCCAGTAGTGTGGACCACTTTTAAGGTTTTGAATACTTTAATGGCTTTTGCATATCAATTTAAGCCTTGAGGTGTTTACCTCCCCTGTGTCACCTAGACCCTTAATTTTAACTAAACTAGTCATTTTGCAGTTTGGTCCCCATCTTTTCTGTTTTTCCTTTTTTTTCTTTTTTAATTGTTTGTGTAGTGCTTCTGGGGCTACCCTGATCCCCTTGGCAAGAGATGGGCTATATATTTAACAGTGCCATTTCTATGGGTACGATGTATTGCAGAAATTGCCTTAGACGCCACACAGTTGTGGGTCCGAAGCTAAGATCATCTTCCCATAAAAATATCCCTCAAACAGTTCCTCTTCCTCCGCTTTCTGGTGTGATTCTCTCTTCCTCTTCCCCACAACTATATGTCTCCTCCTAACAAAACCCCACCTCCCCCTCCAATGTGATCCTCTTTCCCATCCTTTCCAACAACAAAAGGAGAGCAGCACCTTTTACATGTGTCTCCCACCAATCTCAGTCTGAAGACACATGGGATCCATGGTCTCACAGGACCCACGAGCACCAGTACATTCATATTCAGACTGAAGCTAGTAGAAGAGCCCATAGATGTAGCGCTGTTCTCCTTTTGTCAGCGAGAGGTAGGGTGAAGAGTATATGCCATTCACAAGGTAAGGAAACACTAGTGGATGCCACATTGCATCAGGTGTGCAGAGAGGACAGGACACAGAGGTCACAGGATCATCTCATGTAAATGACCCTCAGTTCTTATTTTTAAAGATTTATATTTACATTTGCTAATCACATCCTCTACACATAATATAAAGTGATTTAGAATATGCATCATAAGATATCGATCAAAAAAGGAAATTAAAACATACTTTAATTTCAATTCATTCAATAGATAGAAGCTCTGTGGGTGTAACAGTTGCTAACCTTCATTTTGAGCAAACCCTTCACTGTGTCCAAAGAAGTGTAATTTTCTATTATTTTAATGTTTACGTGTGATTGTGAACCATTCCAGTCTCACTATAATAAGAGAAGCAGAATATAAATCATCTTAAATATATATACAAATATAATTGTGCTAAATTTAGCATGCTCAGTCATTTTGAAAAGCTGGCATTTATGAATCATACTGAACTAAACATGCTTCGCCCTAATACAAGCATCCCAATAACTCAACCTCCCATTAATCCCAATCTAGAGCACCCTGCCAACTTTCCACGTTATAACCATAATATCTTCAACTCCTTCGCCTTGAAGTATTCTTTTCCTTTAGTGCGTCAGCCCTTTACATAGACCTATTATCTGCTAGTATATTCATCTTAATGATGCAATTGTATCACACTGACAATTTAGGCCTCCTAACATCCTCTTGAATGCCTAATAATAGGACAAAAGTGCCTAAGCAACCATGCCATTATGTGTGTTTCCTCAATGCTGATGGTCTCTTTACAATTGCAGCTCCTTCAGCAGACTGTTGCATAAGTCAGGCACTGTGACATAAAAGACTCTGCCCTTAGTTTTCTAGTCAGGCTGCTTTTATTTACTGAGTGAAGTTAGTGTCTTAAGCATGATGGTCTATACTCTAATTAGTAATGAATGTAGGGCTTGCATCACTGCTGTCCACCTACGAATCTTGCAGTCGTATTCAGAATCCATAGGTGTTTGAGCTGTTTCTATATCTCCATTCCTCCAGTACAGATAATATTAGAGATTGGGTCACTGTAACGAGATCCTCCTGCGACAAGTAGAGCCAGAACTGGCAAATAGTTACTCAGGTAGCATTTGCTTAGCTGAGAGTTATCTTGCTTCTAACAATACTCCTAGATTCTTTATCTTCTGGCTCCATATTAACTGTGTACCATTCAGTACTATTAGATATCCAGTCTGTGGACCCTTGCCTGCTTCCTACCAAAGTTCTTCAGACATTTTGTGCTATAATCTGTGGGCCTGAAACCACTCCATAACTACTGTTTAAACAATGATTTTATGTTCAGAAAGGCAAGTCATCCCACTCATCCTTTTCCCATTTTCTGAAAGATGCTCTTTTTGGCTGCAACAGCCTAACGATTTTCCTCATTTTATTATAGTCTCCCTTTTGAAAGTTAAATGGGAGTACTGTGGATTTCCTTGCCGTCCTTCTTTCATTTATTGAATCAAATATGATCATTCTACGATCACTATTGCCAAGTGACCCCAACACCCTTATCTCTTGCACCAGATCCTGCATGTCACTAAGGACTAGGTACAAAATAGCTTCCCCTCATGTCGGTTCATGAACCAGCTGCTCCAAGAAGCAGTCATTTAATTCATATAGAAACTTTATCTTTCTAGCATATCCTGCTGTGACACTACCCCAGTCAATACCCGGATAATTGAAATCACCCATTATTACTGTGTTGTAACTTTTGTTAGCTTCATCATTTCATTATCCATCTGTTCATTCTGGCCAGGTGGTCGATAGTACACCCCCACTGCCATTACCTTCCCCTTTTTACATGGAATTTCTATCCATAGAGATTCTACTGCATATTTTGTTTCCTACAAAACTTTAATCCTATGTGACTCAATGCCCTCTCTAACATAGAGCGCAGCTCCTCCACCAATTTGATCTACTCTATCATTGTGATATAGTTTGTACCCAGGTATCACAGTGTCCCATTGATTGTTCTCCTTCCACCAGGTCTCTGAAATAGCAATTATATCTAACCTCTCATTTAGAGCTATGTACAGTATTCTAACTCTCCTATCTTATTTTTTAGACTTCTATCATTTGCATACAAGCATTTTAGAGGTTGTATTTCAATCATATTAATCTGGTTATCAGTTGATAGGGGTAATTTGGAATCTTTCAGCTCTGTACTTAAGGGCATCTGGGTAGCTTTTATCTTTATTGTAACCTCTCTGTTTGGATGTCCTAACTTCCCTGTTTTGCTGGTATCCTTCAAGGATGCATTCTTCCGAATCATGCACTCTTGTACTGCAGCTATCCATAGGGGTCCCATACATATCCTATCTGCTATCATGGCATGTTGCAACTATCTGGATGTGTCCTCTCATATCCTGCAGGCATCTGCAAGATGCTCTCAACCCTCCACACAATACAGTGCTATAACCCCAGTAACAAACACCTGTCTATGGGGTAGCGCATTGGTGTTAGCATGCAAGTGTGGAGGGCAACATGCATGTGCACCTAACGTGGCCTTATGTCTCTACCATGGCCATGACCTCTGCATTTGTCATGCATGTTCCACCCCTGCCATGGTGAATGTTATTATTTGTTTATTTAGCTGGATTTATATACTGCCTTTAACCGGGTCAAAGCGGTTTACATGAAACAAAGATATTTATAGTTACAGTGGAATGATTAACTATTTACAGCATGAATTTGTTAAACATATATTAGAACAACTATGTACAATGCATAGGATTTCAGTGGGGGGATTGGGTACAAGGGAGGAATATATACAGCGAGTGTCTGTTAATAGGCAGTGGGAATCCCAGGGGGTTATGTGGTGGGGCTGAAGTGTTCTGTGAAGAGGTGAGTCTTTAGGCGCTTCTGGAAGGTACTAAGGTCAGTGATGCTTCTTAGTGGGTCTGGCAGTGCATTCCAGATTGAAAGTGTGTAGAGTTGGAAGGCTTGGGCACATGTTTGCTAGTTGAATTTTTTTCTGGCATGGGGGATGATAAAGGGTGTCCTTTATAGAAGTTCTTCTCAGTCTGTTATGTTTTATTTATTATTATTTTATTTTTTTTTATATACCGCGCTATTCATCATCAGCAAGGTTTACATGTAACAATAACTGTGCAGTGAAGACAATCTACACTGAACTTACAATATAACAGAAATGTACAGTTTTAACAGGATAACTACATTACAAATAACATATGTTAAAGAGAGGGGGGTTTGAAGCATTGTGCGGATGTGAGTGGGGGGGAGGTCAGTGTGGATGGCTTTGTGTGTCAGGAGGAGGGTTTTGTATTTTATCCGACTGGGGAGCGTTAGCTATTTGAGTTGTTTGAGGATAGGTGTGATGTGGTCCTGTTGAGTTGCTCCCTGGAGGATGCATGCTGTGGTGTGTAGTGCAATTTGTAGTGGGTGTATTGTGGCTTGTGGGAGGCCCTGGTAGATAGAGTTGCAGTAGTCCATCTGTGGTAGTACTATTTCTTGGAGGGCAGAATGGAAATCTGATGGTTTGAGGAGCGGGCGGAGACGTTGCAGTGTTTTCACCTTTTAGTATATTGATTTGGCAGCTTTGCTGATATGTGTCCTAAAGGAGAGGTACTACAACTTTGTATTGACTTCCACCTTGGTGTTGTTCAGAATTATGGTGGAGGGAGGGGGAAAAGTGTCATTATGAAAAGGCTTCTGTTTTTTGGAGTTGATTTCCAGTTTGCTGACTATCAGCCAGTTGGCAACATCCGCAAAACATTTTTGATTGGTAGAGTAGGAGGGTTGCTTTGTGTTGAATATTCCATATATCATTATGTCATCTGCGTAGATGTGGAAGGTGAGGCCGTGGGATTTGATGATTGAGCAGAGGGTTTGTAGGTAGATGTTGAATAGGAATGCTGATAGTTTTGATCCCTGGGGAACTCCCTAGGTTCGGTAGTATGGGGTAGATGTGTTTGGACCGATTTTTATCTGTTGGTTAGATATGATACAAACCATTGTAGAACTGTGCTTTGGATTCCAGTGGATCTAAGTCATTGCTAACCATGCATAAACCTCACTACCTGCAGAACTTTAGTAGACATGCCCCCACAGAGAGGAAAATGTGGTCCTGCAATGGTTGTTAATGTATCTTTCTCAAAGATTACATAAGAACATAAGATATGCCATACTGGGTCAGACCAAGGTCCATCAACCCCAGTATCCTGTTTCCAACAGTGGCCAATCTAGGTCATACGTACTTAGCAGTTTCCCCAAAAGACACAGGTTCCTCAATGCTTGTACTGGGTCAAGCATTGATATCCTGGGTCCCTTCTTAATAATGGTTTATGGACCTTTCCTCCAGGAACTTGTCCAAACATTTTTTAAACCCAGCTACACTAACAGCCTTTACTACATCCTCTGGTAACAAATTCCAGAGTTTGACTACACGATGAGTGAAAAAATATTTTCTTTTATTAGTCTTAAAGTTTACCCTGTAGCTTCATTGCATGTCCCCTAGTCTTTCTATATTCTGATAACGTAAACAATCGATCTACGTTTACCCGTTCCACTCCGTTCATTAATTTATAGACTTCTATCATATCTCCCCTCAGCCATATCTTTTCCAGGTTAAAGAGCCCTAACCTTTTTAGCCTTTCTTCATAGGAGTATCCTTCCATCCCCTTTACCATTTTGGTGGCTCTTCTCTGAACCTTTTCTAATAGCTCTATATCCTTTTTAAGATACGGAGACCAGAATTGCACACAATATTCAAGGTGCAGTCTCACCATGGAACGATATAGAGGCATTATAATATCTTTTGTTTTATTTTCCATTCCTTTCCTTATGATACCCAGCATTCTATTTGCTCTCTTGGCTGTCGCTGCACACTGGGCCGAGGATTTTAACATGTTATCCACAATGACGCCTAAATCTTTTTTCTGGGTGGTGGTTCCTAATGTGGAACCTTGCATTGTGTAACCATAGTTTGGGTTGTTCTTTCCTAGGTGCATAACTTTGCACTTGTCCACATTAAATTTCATCTGCCATTTTGATGCCCAGTCTTCTAATTTATCAAGATCCTCTTGCAGTTTTCCACAATCCTCTTGGGTTTTAACAACTTTAAATAGTTTTGTGTCATCTGCAAATTTGATAACCTCACTCGTTATTCCACTTTCCAGGTCATTTATGAATATGTCAAAAAGCAGCGGACCCAGCACAGATCCCTGGGGTACACCACTATTCACGATTCTCCATTGGGAAAATTGGTCATTTAGCCCAACCCTCTGCTTTCTATCTTTTAACCAGTTCTTGATCCACAGTAGTACACTGCCTTCTATCCCATGACTCTTTAGTTTTGCCAAAAGTCTCTGATAAGGGACCTTGTCAAAGGCTTTCTGAAAGTCCAGATACACTATATCAACCGATTCACCTTTGTCCACCTGTTTATTCACACTTTCAAAAAAACACAACAGATTAGAAAGACAAGATCTTCCTTGTCTAAAGCCATGTTGGCTGTCTCCCATTAGGCCATGACTATCTACATGCTGAGTAATTTTATTCTTTATGATGGCTTCTACCATTTTTCCCGGTACTGACGTGAGGCTCACCGGTCTGTAGTTTCCCAGATCACCCCTGGAACCCTTTTTAAAAATTGGTGTTACATTGGCGATCCTCCAATCTTCAGGTATTAGAGATGATTTTAATGATAGTTCACAGATTACTAATACCAGGTCTGCAATCTCATATTTCAGTTCTTTCAAAACTCTTGGATGTATACCATCCGGCCCAGGTGATTTGCTACTCTTCAGTTTATCTAATAGTTGTAATACATCTTCTCGATGTATTGATATTTCCTTCAATTCTTCCGCACCTTTAAATACCACTTCAGTCATGGGTAACATCCCTACATCTTCCTCAGTAAAGACTGAAGCAAAGAATTCATTCAGTCTCTCCGCTATCGCCTTGTCGCCTCTTAGTGCCCCTTTAACTCCTCTATCATCTAATGGACCAACTGACTCTCTCACAGGTTTTTTTGCTACGAATGTACTTGAAAAAATCTTTATTTCACGTTTTTGCTTCCACAGCAAGCTTCTTCTCAAATTCTCCCTTTGCCTGCTTTATCAATGCCTTGCATTTGACTTGCCAGTGCTTGTGCTGTTTCCAGGTTTCGTCGTTTGGCTCTTTTTTCCATTTCCTGAAAGATGCTTTTTTGGCAACAACAGCCTCTCTGACCTCACCTTTAAACCATGCTGGCAGTTTTATGGACTTCCTTCCACTTTTCTTAAAGCGTGGAATACAGCTGGTCTGGTCTTCCAAGATAGTATTTTTCAACAACACCCAAGCTTGATGTAAGTCTTTAACCTTTGCAACTGCTCCTTTTAGTTTTTTCTTAACTATTTTCCTCATTTTATCATAGTCTCCCTTTCGAAAGTTAAAAGGTAGTACTGTGGATTTCCGTACTATCCCTCCTCCACTAATTAAATCAAAGGTGATCATGCTATGATCACTATTGCCAAGTGGCCCCAACACCCTTATCTCTTGCACTAGATCTGGTGTTCCACTAAGGACTAGGTCTAATATGGCATCCCCTCTGGTCGGTTCATGAACCAGCTGCTCCAAGAAGCAGTCATTTATGTCATCTAGGAACTTTATCTCCCTAGCATGTCCTGCCGTGACACTGACCCAGTCGATACCGGGGTAATTGAAATCACCCATTATTATTACTGCGCTGTAACTTTTGTTAGCTTCCTTGATTTCTTTGAGCATTTCATCATCCATTTGTTCATTCTGGCCCGGTGGTTGACAGTACACCCCCACTGCCATCGCCTTCCCCTTTTTTTTTTTTCCTTTTTCTTTGCAATAGAAATAGGTAATAAGCAGACTTATTTGTCAGCACTGCTTTTTAACAGCTACATTCAGCCTCTTTGTGCAACTCTGCAGACATTAGGTTCCCTAGCCATGTCCCTTTTGAAAATAGATAACTATGGCCATTTAATGATTAAATGGCCACAGTTATCCATTTGAGTGGACAAGATTAAAAAAACAATTTATGCAGTCAGAACTATTGCTATATGCTATAACGCTTACTGTAAACAACCGATAAGACCCAGTCCTAACCACGAGGATTGCATCTAACATCTAACATGTAAATAGTCACCTCGCCACATCTTTTGATGGTCCAATGTAAATAGTCCACCCAGTAAATAGTAAATAGTTCACCCAGTTACAACTCCAAGTTACCGCTCCTGTTCAATGTAAGCACAAGGTAGTTCTGCCTTGACTGTTCGAAAATTGTTAATTGTAAACCGCACTGATAATAAAGAGCGCGGTATGGAAAAGATTTAAATAAAAATAAATAAATAAATATTGTCCTACCAACTGTGTTTCTAAATATCATCCCCTGAACTACAAGTCCATGTATGCAGTGGAGATAAAACTAAAACTGAATCAGTCTGTTCTAAATAAAAAGCATTAATTTATAAACCTCTATCATATCTCCCCTCAGCCGTCTCTTTTCCAAGTTGAAAAGCCCTAACCTTTTAAGCCTTTCCTCATAGGGGTATCTTTCCATTCCCTTTACCATTTTGGTGACTCTTCTCTGTACATTTTCTAATTCTGCTATATCCTTTTTAAAATATGATGACCTGAATTGCACACAATAATCAAGGTGCAGTCGCACCATGGAACAATACAAAGGCATTATAATATCCTTGATTTTATTCTCTAATCCTTTTCTTATGATTCCTAGCATTCCATTTGCTTTCTTGGCTGCCGCTGCACACTGGGTGGAGGGTTTCAACATATTATCCACAATGACACTTACATTTTTTTCCTGGGTGGCGGTTCTTAATGTGGAACCTTGTATCATGTAACCGTAGTTTGGGTTGTTCTGTCCTAGATGCATAATTTTGCAGTTGTCCACATTAAATTTCATCTGTCATTTGAACGGCCTAAATCTATGTCCCCTTCTGAATTTGACTGGTGTTTAGTGAGGAGTCAGCAATATTCCTATTGGAGAAAAGTATCAGGAGTTGGTCCTGGAAGCATGGAAGCAGATGTGAAAAGTAGAGGCAAAGGAGGACTACCTTTGATTTTTAATGTTATGTTTTACCTATTATTAGTTTTCCAGTTTAAACTGTTTAAAGATTTCCGGTCAACTATTTATGGTTCTAACTCAAAACCCTGACTGAACTATTTCTGTGGCATAAAGAGTGAGAGAACCAAGTGATCTCTGTGCCAACAGCCCCCCAGCCTGATTTGGGCCTGTCCCATGAACCCTGTATGCCAGGAGTTGTGGTTCTTGCTAAGAGAGAACCGCTTCCTCTAAAATACCACCATATACTCCACATACCCTGGCTTAGGAGTGAGATTTATGACTGTCATAATATGCTCAAAGCTATTCCATTTGGAGAAATTGTCCCCAAGTGAACAATCTGATGAGGATGACAGACTTACGTGGCTACAAATTTACTTCTGGAAGAATTGGCTGCAATGCAGAAGTTCCGCAAAATTCCCTCCGATGCAAAATAGAGTTGTAGCAAGAGCCCAGGAAGCAGGAAGAGGAAGAGCCAAAAAGTAGTCAAATCTTGACATGAGCATGACAACTGAGAGAGCTGGCTCCAGACACTACAGGAGGAGGAACGGATTCAGCTCTGCAATTCTTTGGGAAGATAAGAAGCTGAAACAGCTGTGATTGACTGTGCGCTGAAGAGCCAAACAGCAACACTGGCTCCTCCTCCTTTCCCTAACACGCAGCTGTGATTGAGAAGTAAAGAGCCAATTAGCAGCACTTTTTCCTCCTCTCTTCCCTGATATGTGAGGGGAGAACAGCCATTGCAGCAGATTGGCTCTTCTGCTCTCAATCTATCGCAGCTACAAGTCATGGAGGTGAAGACCTAATGGTTGATTGAGAGCCAACAGGACCAAACACAACAGCATTTCAAGGGGAAGGAGGCGCCAGTACTGCTGATTGGCTTTTCTGACTCAATCATAGCTGCATGACAAGGAGAGGAAGAGGAGCCAGTGCTGCTGATTGACTGAGAGCAGAAAAGCCAATTACAACTGCCTGTCAGGGAGGGAAGGAGTAGGCAATGCTACTGACGGATGCAGAAAAGCCAGACAATGGAGAGAGCCAGCACTTTCATGATGTGAGCTAGGCACTCACCTAGGATGGCACAATTTAAGGGCAGCAGCCGCAGCACTCAGCCATTGCACCAACTTACACAGTGCAGCGTAGCAATGAAGGAGGACTGGAAGCAGGAGACAGTCATCTCAAGAAGCGACATAGTCTTATGCCTTCACCGCTGCCCCTCCACTCTTGCAGCAGTCATGATCCTCTACCTTGAGGCAGTCAGGCCAGCCTAGCCCCAGGCTCAATGAGCAACACGCGACCTTGGGTATAGTTTGTGGAAAGCATTGCTTTCCCCAAACTTTGCATGGTCCAGCATCATTCCCTCACTTTCCTTCCCCCTCTTGCTCAACACTCCAGTGGTCTACCATCTTCAGACCTACCTGTTGTGCCTCCTACCCTCCTTCCTTCTATTTATGATAATGTCAGCATTAAAAAAGAAAATGAATGTGCCGTGAACCCTCACACTCAAGTACACTGGAAGCCCCTGCTTGTCTCGCTCTCTTTGACACGCACTTCCTGCCACTATGGAGAAGAGACTAGAAGGCGCTTAAAGTGTGCTTGAGTGTGAGGCTCTGTGGCATATTAATTTTCTTTTATAGTGCTGCCCCTTAAAAGATAGAAGGAAGGAAGGAAGGAGCCATGACAGGAAGGTTTGAGAGGAGGGATGGACTATGGCGGGAGAAAGGAAGGATAGATATGCTGGATGCGATGGGGGGAAGGAGAGAGATGCTAGACTTCTGAAAATGGGGGGGGGGGGGAGCACAGGAGTAGCTTGCCTGCTTTGTTGGAGGAGGGCAAGGGGTAGGGAGATTAGGGACAGGGTCAATCTTTCTTCTCCTCCTCTCAGATAAACACTGATTAGCTTTCTCTCTTCCTCACTTCTTCAACATGCAAATTGTTTTCCACACATATACCCACACGCACTGTCACACTCCTCCAGTCTCTACCCCTCCCAGAACTGCTACCACCAGCTTCAATCTTCCCACCTCTTCAGTTGTAGCTACAGCAGGGTGACAATAAAATATCTTCAGACCTTTGTATTTCTTTATGTTTCCATTTTTATTATTTCATTCAGATTTAGTTGTATTTCTGTAGCCTTTCCTTATTGATTAATTTTTCCTATCTCCGTGTTTTCTCTCTCCTCTAATTTCTACATTTTTCTTCTATTGTCCATTTTATTCTCCCATCATTTCCTCCAGATGTTTCCACCCTGCTGTTGCCTTGTTTTTGCTTATGTTATGGCTTCCATTTCTTTTCACGTTTTCCTTGTGCTTTCCTTTATCCCACATATACTTTTCCATTCTGCATTTCCCCCTCCCGTTTTCACACACATTTCTCACTCACTCACTGTTCACTACATCTCTATAATTCCCTCATCCATCACTTCTTTCCCTTCTTTTCCTCTACACCGTCCTCCTTGTGTCTCCTCTTTTCTAGCCTCTCTCCTCTTTTTCCACTTCTGCCCCTTCCTACTCATCTCTCCTCTCACTCTTCTATCTACCTCTTCTTCCTCCCCTCTCATCTCTCTCCTTTCCGCCTTCCTCATCCTCCCTCTCCTCTTCCCCCATCTCTCCCACCCTTACCTCCCCTGCCCCACCTCTTTCCAATCCCCTCACCTCCTCCCCTGTTATTTTCACCTTCCCCCTCCCCAGCATACACTTTCTTTCTTTCCCATTCTTCCATCTGGCACACTCACGTTCCTTCATCCATAGGCGGTCAGCGGCTCAGATGTCTGGGGCGGCTAAAGTGGGGAGGGGCTAGAGGAGGAGTCATAGGAAAAGGAAAAGTACAATCACTCTTTTAATACATTTAAAATGTGCCAACTCAAGACATTACCAAAAAAAAAAGTTTGAAAACAGTTTTAGATGAAAATTTTCTCACTTTTATAATGCAGTATAGAAAACAAAATTCACCTTTAACAAAGACAATCTTATTTTTAAAAAATCTGAAGTTTCAAAAGCACTCTTGGCTAATTTGCTGTTAAAAAGAAAGAAGGGAGAATTCCTGACAGATTTCCTTTTAGCAGCTTTATGCCCGGGGGTTCTCTTCTCTCCAAATGTGGCATCACCTGCATGAGAGACATGTTGATTGCCAGCCATTGCTGACTGAATAACTCCAATAACTCCTGCGGTCAGGCTGAGGACTAGAACTCCCAAGTTCCTGCATTCTTATCCGTGGCTCTGCCACTGAGGCTCTCTCAGGTTCCCGTTTCCTTCTTAACCTCAAGTTGTTTCACTGTCCCTTTGCATGGGAGCCTTGGCTCTGTACCTGTAAGTTACGGTCTGCACCACCCACTTCCATTTTCTGACCTGTGCAGGGTCAGCTGAGCTCAGTATTGTACCTTGGAAAACCCTAACCCCTCCTGCAACTACTCCACCAGCTTGTATACTGCCCCACCCCCAAAAAACTACCCCACCACGCTGCAAATTGCCACCACGTTTAAAAACTACAACACCACAGCTGCCCTACTACCTTGCAAACTGTCCCCCCAAAATACCTCCCACAACTGTACCCACCCTGCAAACTGCTCCATCAAGAAAAAAACTAACCCTTCCTGCAACTGCTCTACCACCCTGCAAACTGATTCACCCCAAAAAAAACAACCGCCTGCACCTGCCTCACAACCCTGCAAACTGCCCTGCCCCAAAAATACCCTCCACAATTGCCCCCATCCACACCGGGAAAATCTAGTCCCTCCTGCAAATGACGTACCACCCCGTCAACTACCTCACCCTCATACACTCTCCCCCGCAACTGACCCACTCGGCTACAAATGCCCCATCCCCAAAATCTATCCCACTCCAACTGCCTCACCACTTCGCAAACTACCCCTTCCAAAAATACGACCCCATCACAGCTTCCTACCACCCCGCAAAACACAACAACCCCAAAGCTACTCCATCCGAAATGCCCCACCATCCTGCAAACTATCCCATCACCAAAGTTTACCTCACTTCAACAGTCCCATTGTCCCTAAACTATCCCCACCAGCAAAAACTACCTTGACCCACCTTCCCCTCCATCTGAAAAAGCAGCTCACCCTCAAAAATTATACCCCTCCACAACTGCCCCACCACCCTTCAAACTGCTCCACCCTCAAAGACTATACCAGCACAACTGTCCTATTGCCCTGCAAATTACCCCATCCCAAAAAACAACCTCCTACAACTGCTTTACCTCTCTGAAAACTGCCCCCACAATTACCCCCACCGTGCAAACTGCCCCACCAGGAAACACTAATCTCTCCTGCACCTGTCCTACCATTCTGTAAACTACCCCCACCCCCCAAAAACAACCCCACTCTTAACTATCCCACCACCTTAGAAAATGTGCCACCCCAAAAAACTACCACACCCCAACTGCCTCTCCACCTGGCAAACTACCCCCCCCCCCAAAAGCCCCACTGTCCCAAAACTATCACTACCCCAAAACATACCCACTCACTCCCTCCAAACCACCCTATCCCCAAATATTATCCCCTGCAACTGCCCCAGCGCTGCATACACTATCCCCACCCCCAAAAACCACCACCCTGCCAACTACCCCATCCCCAAAAACTATCCCCTGCAACTGGCCCACTGGCCCTAAAAAATACCCCACCCCGAAAAATACCCCCACAGCTACCCTACTGCCCCACAAACTACCCTATCCCCAAATATTTTCACCCTGAAACTGCTACCCCTTCCTGTAATCTATCATAACCCCCAAAACTAACTCCCTGTATCTGAGTCCATCCCTAACATTATGCAATTTGGAAATACTTCACCCCCCAGCTACCTATCCACAGGCACAACACATACCCAAAATATACAATAGATATACAGGGATCACTAATACTACTGTATTACTACTACTGATCATTTGTATAGCGCTACAAGGCGTAGGCAGCACTGCACAGACACATGCAAAATTTCCTACCTAGGATGTACTGCATTTAAAATTATTCATATATGCAGAACCGGCCCGTCCCATCCACTAGGCGAGCTAGGAGGCCACCTTGGGTGGCCAGCCCAGGTGGGGGCGGCAGCAGCAGACACCTCCCCTCCATCTGCTGCAGCTGCTGCCACCCTCCCCCCAGTTGTCGCCAATTCCATCTTGGGAGGGGGAAGTGGGCAGTGGCAGTATTTCCCAAAAGCGACAGCTTTTTGCCAGCGTTTTTAGAAATACTGCCACTGCTGCTGCCCGCCTCTCCCTCTCGAGACAGAATCGGCAGTGGAATAGGGTTGCCAACTTTTTGAAAGAGAAAAACCTGCCAACTGTGGCTAGTCATGCTCCACCTATGCCCATCTCTGCCCGTTCTTTTGCCCCCTGTCCCGCCCCCACCCCACCCTTGCCCCACTCCCTGTCCCCAAAAAATAGTTGCAAAGAAGGCATATGTGCAAAATGGGCTGGCCCTGCACATATGCATTTCATTTTCTTTGCTGTTATTTCTACTATGAAAGCTGATCAATTTTTATAGCTTTATGTGTTGGCAAATTCTGTTTCCACGGGTGTGGCTAGATTAATGAACTAGCAAGCTAGGAACATATCTACATTCCAAAGTTTAGGAGACCTCTGTCAAATGTGCTTCATACTCAGGAAGTTAGGATTGACAACTGTCTGGCTTTTTTCAGGATTCTACACTAATGTGTCGAAGCTAGAAGGAAGGCTAACATGTCTGCACATTTTTCAGAGATTAAAACCTCTCTGCATTTCTCTAATTCTTCCCCATGTGTGAGAGAGTCTGCCCTGCCTATTTCCAAAGTAACTAACAACAGAGACTGTGGGTAGGATCTCCCACCCTGGGAAAGTTGTAAGGGTGGAGCACTGAAATGCTGCTCTAGTCGCAGGAAGGGATGTGCAGTGTTTTCCTGTCCAGCTGGGTTACTTTTTTGCCCAGTCCTCGGGAAAAAAGTTGTGTTTTTTGAGTGATTTGCTCTGCTGCTTTGGGCAAGAAAACCATAGAAAATAAAGTAAAAACTGTGAAAAAAAAAATTCAGGCTTCAGAAAAGTCACGGACCTTAGCTTCTAGAGCTGGCCAACAAGATGTGGCAGAATGGGAAAGACTGACTGCCAAATTCTAGCCAGCCAGGGAAGGGGAAGGCATGGCCATGTGGCAGGGTAAGCACGGCTAAATCTGATGGACTACCAAACCAGCCAATCGGGAAGGGGAGAGCTGGGCCAATTGTAGGTCACTCTTAGGACTTTTTTTCTTTGCTCAGTTTGGGCTGAAACTTCTGAGATCATCTGGCAACGCTGGGGATATGATGAGTTGGGAAAAGTTGATGTGATGTACAAGTTAAGATTCTACATGTGCTGGTAGATGGAAGAGAAATTAAGGCCTCCCCCTTCCGCCCCCCAAAAAAGTACTTTGATGTATTTCTATAGGAAAAGCTGTTACAACAGCTGCAGCTACAGATTCACATTAACATAGCAATTACAGAATAGCACCTATTAAACAGCCCTCCCCTCTCATCTCCACTCCCAGTCATAGATACAAAGAAGAAACAACTCAGATGCAAATACACACACGCATGCACATTGGTAACATGTTAAAACATGGGCAGACACATACATGCAAGCATGCATACACACACATATAAGAACAGAAATACACATACACACACAACAGATAAACATACAAAGCAGATATGCATATACAACACATGCACAAGGCTCACACACAAACACACACATAAACATACAGAGGCAATGCAGATACAAACAGATGAGTGTGTGCATGTACATACAAAGAGAAGTTGGAAAGAATTCCATGAGCCATGCTCTGCATGCTTTCCCCACTCATTTGATTTTTACAATTGGGTTGGTCCTAATCTCTGTTTACCACTTCCTCTTAGGTTTAGCTTACATCCTTTTCCAGGATCTCATTTCCATTTTCGGTTTATTCACTCCCCTCCCATCTTCTTCCCTTTTAACTCTCTCTGACATTGATCCTTCTGTTTCATCCCTTTTCTCAATTTCTTTTTTTCTGAAAGGCCTCTTTTACCTGTAGGCAAAATAATCAGCTGCCCAGGGCCCCTACACAATGGGGGTCCAGCTGCCCACAGGTAAACGTAGCTCCGAGGTTATTGGTCCATTTCTTTTGCATTTGCATTGCTGTTCTCCTGCTTTCTTCCTCCTATTTCTCAACTTGTGGGATTTTTCACCTGGAGGAGTCAGGCCATGTTGCAGCTGCCTCTTTCACAAGCCTATGCACCACGAGGCTCACTTCCATGGCACCACGAGGCTCGGAGAATTGAGCTTGTAGTTGCCGTGAGTGGCTGCTCAGAGGCTTCCCCCTCCACGCTGCCTCCACAATGCATGCTGGCCAACAGCCCAGCATCACCAGCAACATCAGAGGGAACCAAGAGTGCATTCAGGTGTGCGTACGTGGGGTTCCCTCATACCAGATAAAAGCATTATTCCCTTGGTGTTCATGTTCAGTTGTTGAGAGCCACCAATGGCAATGGATTTTTAGGATACCCCTAATGAATATGAGAGAGATTTGCAAGACAATTACCTCCAGTGTATACAAATCTCTCTCATGCACATTCATTAGGAATAATCTAGCCTATTGCTGGCTCTCCATGACTGGGTGTAAAGACCAAGGGAATAATTCTTTTATATGGCATGAGGGGGGAGGAGGAAAAGGAGAATAAGAAGGGAAGTACTAGGGAAGGGAATGAGGAAGAGAGAGGGATGAGGTGGAGAGGGCTGGAGAATGTGAAGGAAAGTACAAGGGAAGGAGGAGGAAAGAATAAGTTGAGAAGTATTCTTCCTCTGCACCCCAACATCCTACCTGCGCACCCTCTTCTGACATCCACCCCTATATCACAGCCCCAGACGCCCTTTTCAGACCAGACCTCTGCTAGCCACTGAACACTCTCTTCCAGGTCTCTGACACACATAATTAGCAAAAGTTAACAAAACATTTGTATTATTTTTAACAAATACATGTGCAGACTTTTGACATTTTAAGTGCAGAATTGCCCCAGAAATGCAAATTGAAGGGAGGCCTGTTCATTATAGTTAATCTAATAATTAGGCCTATTAGGTGTGCTTCTAGGACAGGGCTGAACCTGATTTGGCTAAACCAATTAGCTCATACTATCGGTATTCCCCCTGTAACAGTGTTTCCCAGTGCAGTTGTAATGAGTCTGATTTTCAGGATCACCACAATGAATATGCATGAGATACAGTTACTGTTTGACTGTAAAGTTGTCTGCTGGCACCATGTTTTCAGTACTGGTTTTATTTTATAGCATGCACTGTCATGCTTTTCTTAGGAAAATTAGAACTGCAGTGGGGTACAAGGAGGATGGGATATGCCTATTTAAGAGAAATGGAACCCAACTGGAAAACCAATGCAAGGTGCTCCCAAATCTGTCCTGGGAGATTTCCAACCATTTAGGCTTCTAGGATATCCACAATGAATATACATGACATTGTTTTGCATGCACAACCTCCATGGCATGCAAATCTATCAGGCATATGTATTGTGTGTGTGCCATAGATATCCTAAAACCCAGTTGGCTAAGGGTCCCCCAGAACATGTTTGGGAACACTTGGATCCAGCCCTAACAAGAGGGAGGAGTGGGAGGGGACAAGTGATACTAGGGCTGTGGGTCTCTGAAGGGGCCAAGCATTGGCCTGTCTTGTTATTTCTATTATGAACAATGTTAGTACGATACAGATTTTCCAGTAACTGACCTTTTGGAACAGCAGTCATGGACAAGCAGTATAAAAGTGTAATGAAATAAATAAATAGATGGTATGTATTCACAATAACACGATTAGCATGGTTATCAACTTTATTTTGTCATTTATTACTCCAGTACATTTAAAACCAATTTTTGAGCAATGCAGGGGGCCTGGAAAAGTTGCCTGCCCTGGAGCCTGTGCTTACCGTGCCCCTGCCTGAGCACCTATGCCCAGTGACAAGGCAGCGCTGCTCAAGCTGGTCCTTAAGGCTTCTCTAACCAATAGGATTTTTGGGATACCCTAATAAATACTAAAGAGATATTTACATACATTGATGGCAGTGCATACAAATATGTACCCCATGCAGCATATCCATTAGGGATATCCTCAAAACCAGACTGGCTGGGTGCAGCAACTTTCAGAGAATCATAGAGGTTAGGCCAGTGCAAATTAGTAAACCCCAGAGTCATGGAACTCATCATTTAAAAAAAATAGATGCAGAAGCACTTGAGGCAGATTTTTAGCTGCGAACTCTGTTTAGCCAAATTCATTTTGGGCTCAGTAAAAAAAAATATATTAAACCACATAAACATTTTTCCCAAACGGAAGCCCCTTTTCTGTGCGAGGCCCAGCTAAATGGCCCTTCTGCCCCCCCCCCCCCCCCTCTCTCGAAGGCCCTGACGGGGAAGGGAAGGCCAAGAATCAGAATGAACATTGAGCACCACTGCATTAAAAAAAAGGTGCAACAATGACAGATGAAGTTAACAAGAGTTAGTGTGTCTTGTTGAACACAGCTTTCTGCAATCTCTACTCATATTATCTAGTAGGAGAAATAATAGAAAACAGGCTGCATTAAACATGTGTTTAAACCTAATAAAGTTCAGAAAAAATATTCATTGGGCTTGCAAATGCTTTTCACATGTTTTCTCATGCTAGTCTACTAGAGGCTAAAGTGGTGCTGGGGTAAGGGGGGAGGGAAAGGAGAATGAAAAGAGGAAGAATGGCTTTCCTGCGTTGGTTTACGGGAATGTTAAATGTATGACATTGTTAAGTTTTACAGAACTGAAATAACAGCCTTCAAAATAAAACAAAAACAAAAAATGCTCTAAACAACTGCATTTTTTAAAGTTAAAAATGGTGTTTAATGCTGTGTTTAAGGAGGTGATGAATACAGTAATCAGGAAAGCAATAAACAACTATGATGAGGTTATTCCAGGAGCAAGCCATGGGGCTGTTACATACATTCTTGTAGTTTGGAATGAGAAATAGAGTTGCAACTGAACTCCGTGTTTCAGGGAAGCTAATCAAGTCCTGGCTTTATCCCCACCCCCCGGACCTTACATGCATGAACTCTTAGTTTGGCAGGTTTTTTTGTAGAGGAAATCAGATCTGCAAATTCCATGCATGCAAGGTGCATATAATTAATCAGAACTGGATTAGCCTGTTCAGGTTGACCTGTGGAAAATGACAATCCTAAATCTTAATCTTCTTCTCATGTCCACCCAAAGGTGCATTTCCAACAAAGAGTACATTTCAACACAAGTGAGTTGGCTCCAGCAAGATCCTGCAGCAAGCTGGGGCCAACCTCAGGCAATGTACAGACAAAAGATATTGCATAGTCTGCCTCTCACCACAATTTCATCTCTCAGGTCTGCGCTTTGTGGTTGCTTTTGGATCCTGATCCCCTTATTCTCCACGATAAAACCCCATCTCTTTGAGACGGCTTGGATCCTGATCTCCTTATTCTCTAGGTTAAAAGCCCACCTCTTCAAGACTGTTTTTGGATCCTGCTCATCAACTACATGTATCTTTACTAGTCCCCTAGATTTATCCTAGTCTGCAGTTGTTGTATGGTCTGTCTTGATTAGTCTATAAGCTCTGATAAGCAGAGGATGTCTCTTATTTGTATATGTACAGCGCTGAGTATGCCTTATTTATTTATTTATTTAAAAGCTTTTCTATACTGCGCTCTTTAAAATCAGTGCGGTTTACAATTAACATTTCCTTGTACAATGCAGGGAGGACCTGCATTGTGCTTACATTGAACAGGCGCAGTAACTTGGATTTATAACTGGAGTAACTATAAACAGGCTGAACCCTTTATCGCCATGCCGTACAACGGCATGGCTGGGTCTCAAAACTATGTACAGAACTTATCAAATATTTACAATTACTTACAATTTCAGCTTATATTTACATTTGTTTGACAGTCATTGTTCTATCAGATAGTTGGGTTAGTGCCTATAGTAGTCTTGGTCTGCATAGGGTGTGTGGGGGGTGCTGCTGGGGTGTGGCAGTTGGGGTTGCGTCATTGGGCTGTGAGTAATGTAGAAGAAATAGATGATGCTTCAGGGCCTTCCTGAATTGGGTGAGGTCCGTGATCGCTCTGATATTGGAAGGGAGGTTATTCCAACACGTCAGGGCATAGAACGTGAAGGCTCTGTTCCTTGTTGCCTGAGAACATTTTGTTGTTTCCTTGAGGATTACAAGCGTGTTGGTAGCTAAGGTCCTTCTTGATCTGTTATGGGGGGTGGGGATGAGGAGGTCTGTGAGGGAGGAGGAGGATATCTTATTGATGGCTTTGAAGGTCAGGAGTACTACTTTGTATGTGAGCCGGCAGCTGATCGGTAGCCAGTGCAGGTCTTTCAGGATAGGGGTTATGTGGGCTCTTCTGGATATCCTGCAGAGGACACGGGCAGCAGCATTCATCGCAAGTTGTAGTGGGTTTATAGCTCTATACAAATAAGTAGTAGTACTAGTAGTAGGAGTAAAAGTAGATTTCCTGCAGGGAGCTTCTTAGTCACTCTTACACCCATACTATTCCCAGCAGCAAGATCCCCAGGTTATTTCTGACACATCTTTTTTGAGCAATCATGTGTGCTGCTAATAACTTCTGCTGTCATGTTGTGAAACTAATGTGAATACATATAAACATTATGAAGGTAATTTTCACCTGAGGCAAATCCACATAAAGATGTATAGATAAAGATATCTGTCCTTTTTTATGCAGCTTTGTTAAAGAGATATCTACTGTTTATGCAACTGAGATATACAGGTATCTTTATCTCTATAGTGGCTGAATATAGCCACTATACAGATAAAGCCAGTCCCTGTCCCTGGAATAATCTTGACCCTGACTCACTTTATATGGGATACATTTTATCTGTATATAGACTTATCTGTATAAAGTTTATATATACAAATACTTGAGATTTTGACTACAAAACACTTACATAGTTGGCAGCGTTGCCCTACTTTATAAGTGGGTTGGCGCCCTAGGCAGACCTTAAACCTTATGCCCACCCTGGCTGTCAGAATCTATTGTTTAGCTTTGAATGCCTTGCTCTTTGCCATGCCCCCCTCACCCCAGAAACTGATGCCCTAGATGACCATCTAGTTTGTCTAATGGTTAGACCAGCCCTGTCCATGAGTATAAATGAGCTGTTTACATTTTTAGTGGGAGCCACTTTCTTGTTGGGGTCTGACATTTCCCTCCCTCTTCCCTCCAGACTTATTGTTTATAATAGATTATTCCAGTCGGAGATGTGCTACTAGAACTTCCATCCTAATGGAGTTTTAGATTTGTAGTCCTACTTCTTCCATTTATGACCAGTTCTGCAAGTCCCAGAACACACAAGGAGCACTGGGATGGAAAACATCCAAGACAAGCCAAAATATCTTCCTTCATGCATCTGAGTCATGAGGGAGACCCATTTATGGAAGTTCAAGGCTTTAAGCAAGAACGCAATGAAGACATTTGATTGGTTGATTCCTTCATAATGATCTGTGGAAGACAGCACACATCTCATCCCGAGTCAATGATGAAATGAAATACTTCTTAATTTCACGTCTTTAATGGGGGTCATTTCTGAGACCTGTGAGGATAAAACTAGAGCCAGCCCAAGGGTTTCTGCCATCCCAGGCAGAAGCCCCAGCCATGCCAAATCCTCCCTTTCCGAGCCATGCAACTGCTCCATGCTGCCACCAATTCTGTCAGTGGATGGGACGCCTTGACTTGGCATGGTGGCAGCAGTGGCCCATAGCAGGCCATGTGCTTTGGCATATATGGCCTGCTGCTTATGACCCTCCTCTGACACAACTTCTGTCGGAGAGGGAGCAGAAGTGGAAGGCCATGTGTCCCGAAGCACATGGCCTGCCACAGGCGCTGTGCCAGCTGCCCACAGAGGTCTGCCACCCTAGACAGACGCTTAGCCCACCTAGTGAATGGGCTGGCCCTGGGTAAAACTGAAAAATCTATTGAGGTGAATGATGTGGTTAGTAGGGCAATAATTTTCCTATGAATGCATCACTCTTCAAATGTATGATGTTGAGAAGAACCCTAGACTACCAAGATTAACAATGCAATTCTCAATGAGCAACAACAGATATTCTCTGTACTTGATCTTTTATTTCTGCAATAACATCCAGGGTTATATGGTTCTAGTATTTATGAGGTATACAGTTGTATTTTTAGGATACAAATGTATGCCTCATAAATACTAGAACCAAATAACTTTAAATGTTGGAGGAAATGGGGCAGGTCCCTTCCAACACTACAAGTCTGTATTATGGAGTACTACTTCTATGAATTATTGTTTCTATATAGTGCTTTACATATACACATAAGGAAACCGAAAGAGCTGTATGCAACAATGAGTGAGAAGCTGATGTGCACAGATAAGGAGAGAGACCTATTGACCACATCATTCACCTTGATAGATTTCTCAGTTTTACCCTCACAGATCTAAGAACTGCCCCCCATTATACAGCTGAAATTCAGAGATACTTCATGTTGTCAGTGACTCAGCATGAGACATGTGCTGTCTTCCACAGATCATGATGAAGAAATCAGCCAATCAAATGTTTTCATTTCATCCTGATAGTGCCTAAGGATCTCAATATGGCAAAACAATGTGACAAGGCGGTGGTCAAAGCTAGAAGGATGCTTGGCCACATACAAAGAAGCATAACCAGCAGAAGGAAGGTGGTATTAATGCTCTGTACAAGCTATTGGTGAGAGCTCACTTGAAGTATTGTGTTCGGTTTCAGAGACTGTACTTGCAAAGAACATAAAAAAACTTGAAACGGTTCAGAACAAGGAGATCAAAACGATATTGGGCCTGCATTAGATACGTGTGAGAAGAGACTTGAAGACCTAAATATATGTACACTGGAAAAGAGGAGAGACAGGGGAGATACAGAGGATACCTTTATAGCAAGAGGATGCAATCAAAACAAAAAAAATAGAACTTTTACATTTCAAAACTAGAGGGCAGATAACCTTCATGGAGCGGTGGGTACAAATCCAGTCACCTCACTGAGCAGACTTGATGGATCATGCTGGTCTTTATCTGTCATCATTTACTATCTTACTATATAGGAGAAATGTTTTTCTTTTGATGCCAGAACTAATGAACAATTATAGAGCTTTTCTTTTGTCAGTCAGGTCCTTTTTCAATCATTTCAAATAAATTAATGTAAAAAATTTTTTTCAGAAAAATGCAATTTCTTCAGGAACAGAGGAATGCAAATTAAAACTATCTTTCCTAAGTCTTTAAGAAGAAATCTGTGAATCTTAAAGACTAAAGCAAATTAGATGTGTGTCCTGATGGGCTCCTTTTGGTACTTCTTTTCTTTAATCCATGGAAGCTTTATAAATCAGGGATGTTCAATTTCATTGGTTGTGCTTAGATCCTGTATGAAGGCCAAGACAAAGACCAGCATGATCTTTTTTTTGGGGGGGGGGGGAGAGAAGGGGGCACTTCCAACCCTTTAATTCTATATTATAGAGTACTACTACAGATTATCATTTCTATGTAGTACTGTGCATATACACATAAGAGGCGGTCCCTTCTTTGTGCAGTTTGGAATCTGTTTAAGAGGAATAGCTCTGCTGTCTAAGACACTAGCCCTAGTTTCCAAGTTAAAAATTACTGTGTAGTTTAACTTCATTCCATCCGTCTTTAAAAGAGAAAGAAGTAAACACAATGAAAACCAGCTGCAATTGGAAGAGAATATTTGCAGAACCTGTCCATGTAGCATCTTAGGAAAATGATACCTGGAAAAAAAGTTATACTGAAAATATTTATTACATCTAGGGCTGTGATGGAGAGGTTTACATTGCTGTTTGCACCAAGTATATGTTTAATGAAATGAATACAAATTGTTTGAGCAGTAATAAAGGAATTGAAAAAGAATCTGGGACCGTTTATTAGATCAAAACAATAATAAAAACAGGTAAACTTCACCCTGAAGAATGCTACAGCATGATGGCTGAAACACTGGTGCCGCTTACTAAGATGTCACTCTGTTAGGGTTTTTTGTTGGTGACTTACTAAGATGTGGCATGATCCAGAAAACTGCAAAGATCATGATACTAGCTACAGAAGCCTAAGAGAACAAAAATAGGTATTGTACAATCTTCAGATACCAAGGAAAGACATATGTGATCCATTAGAACATAAAAATTGCCATACTGGATCAGACCAGAGCTCCATCAAGCCCAGTATCCTGTTTCCATAAAGCTCATTAGCAAAGAGGCAGCCTAGTGGTTAACACAACAGGCCAAGAACCAGGGAAATCAGGGTCCAAATCACCCTTTTTCCACCCCTTGTGATCTTGGGTAAATCATTCTGTTATTCATTGCTTCAGGTACTCAGATTGTAAGTCATTTGGAGCATACAGCGCTGCATGTGTTCTGTAGCACTGTAAGACTCTTATTACCACAGAAGCTGTTGTAAAGAATTCAGTTCAAGGAAGCCATGTCTTTGTTGGACCATGCAACCACTACTCAAATAAACACATGATCAGCAAAGAAGAGACGAAGATGTTTCCTTACCAAATTCGCTGGCGCAAAGGTGCTCAATGATTAAATCAGAGTTCATCTCATTGTCACACGGGGGGCACACAGCTGTTCCTGATGCGAAGAGAAAGATACATCAGTTTAAAAATAATAGGAAAGCACAAATAAGATTCAAAGATCATTTGCTAATTGTGGATGGAGAGATTTGGATTAAATCAAACTCTTCACACAAAAAAGGTCACATTTTCCCCAATTTTGGAGCCACGTGACCCAGCTGGGATGAAAATGGGTCATATTGTCTCTAGTGTTCAAAGATGTATGCCATCAACAAATGCATCAGCCTGCAAATACGTGTAAAAGATGTGTCTATCAAAATCTGGAACATAAAACCAGGCAGGAGATAGTGACTGTGCAGACCAGCTAATGGATTCAGTTTCCTTTCCTACTTAGTCCTCAGTTTTCCCCCTCATTTCACCACCACTAAGGACGTGCTGCTCTTCTCTTCTGAAAATGTTGTCAAGGAGAGTGGAGGAAGGGCAAAAACTCCTTGACTCCCAGAAGCTAGCACTGTGGAAACAGCCTGAACACTAAAAATTCACCACTGCCTATTACAGCCCAATATCTGACTGCATGTGTTTCCCATAACTTCCTGTTTGTCAGTTTTCCAAAATGATCTCAAAGGGTTTGATCGTCTTTCTGACACACAATTCAAAGCATACATCACATCTTATTTTAATTGTTCCACTCTGGTTATTTTTGAGCTTAAAAAAAGTTTTATGATTTAATTTAAACTAAAAGATCTCCCCAGAGGCCTTAACAATGTCTGGTCTGTACTGACTGGTTCTTTTTGCAAGGGCTGTACATCTCAGACTTGTTTTTTGGCAGAGCTGGTGCTAGAGTATTGGGCGCCTTAGGTCAACCTTCACCCCTAAAAGTTTCATAATTAAACTCAACAATCAAGATCATTTAAACACCGCTCCTGTCACAACAATCATGTAAAAATGCATAATTGGACTGGAAACTTTTAAATATTAAAGCAGTGCTTTTCAAACTTTTATCCTCTATGTCCCCATTTTAACAACTGAAAATTCACATAACCCCAGATGATGAAGAAATCAAAATAGCAGGTCTTCAGCCTCCTTCCCCTCATTCAAAGCAGACGTCAGTGACAACAACAGTAACAGCCAGCACAATGTCCTTTGTGTGCTTACAGACCCCAGTACTCAGCACGGGTTTCCAATCTAACAAGAAGCTAGAAGGATACTTGGGTGCATAGGGAGAGGAATGGCCAGCAGAAAAAAAAGAAGTGATAGTGCACTCGTATAAGTCTCTGGTGCGATGTCATTAAGAGTATTGTGTGCAATTCTGAAGACCGCACCTTCAAAAGGTTGGAGGTTGGTGCAGAGGATGGCTAATAAAATGGATAGCGGTCTTTGTTATAAAACATATGAGGACAGACTTAAGGATCTTAATATGTATACTTTAAAGGAAAGGCGGGATAGAGGAGATATGATAATGATGTTTAAATACCTCCGTGGCATAAATGCACAGGAGGAGAGCCTCTTTCCATTGAAAGCAAGCTCTGCTATGAGGGAACATGGGATGAGAGTGAAAGGTCATAGATTCAGGCATGATATGCAGAAATATTTATTTGTGGAAAGAGTGGTGGATGCATGGAATAGTCTCCCAGTGAAGGTCGTAGAGATGAGGACAATATCTGAATTCAAAAAAAGTATAGGACAAACAGAGAGGATCTCTAAGAGAAAGTCAAGGGAGAAGGGGTAATGGCTATGTTTCTGTGACCCACATCCACTGATGATGTGACCCATTTGGGTTCCGGCCGCAAGCTTGGGAACCACTGTATTAAACTTTGCTTTGTATGTATACGTCTGCCCATTCTCTCTGCAAATAAAAAAAATATGCTGATTGCACTTTGAGTTTGTGTTATTGTCAGGATCTATTATTTAATTTTGATTGCTATTGCTTTTTGCCATCCCTCAGAAGCTGCCACTCTAGGCAACTGCCTACTCTTACCTAATGGTTGGGCCTGCCCTGATTTTTGGCTAAGAGAGATCTCTGATTCCTTATCTTTACAAGCTTCTTTATGTGGAGAAACACTACAGTGCTTGTCTCTACGCAGCCATTACTAGGAAACTGTTTCAGCTTAATTTACTCTGGGAGTCACTAACCCATGGTAATTCAGTATCCCAGGTTAGTGACTTCCATGGTTAAGGAATAACGCAGCTTGTGTTGAAGAGCGCAAGCTGCTTTATTACGAGGGCAAAATAATGCTACTTCAAAGCAGGCATTATATTTCCTGGTAGGGAGCTAACACATGGCCTGATGCTCTTGGTTGCACTCTAAAAGGGCTCAGCACTTTCAAAGAAAATTCCCTTCCCTTAACTCCAGCAATGAGTCAGGCCTCCACCATAGATATCCCTACACACAAACTCCACCATCACCAGAAGCCATATTGGAAGCTCACCCTGAAGACCCCTACTCCCCGTAGTAGACCCTGAAAGCCACCCTGGGCTTGTCTTAAATTCTCCTGGTGGTCTGGAGGTCCAGGACAGGTGTGATCCCCACTTGCTGCTCTAATATGCCAGCTTGATCCCTAGCAGTAGTAGCGCAAGACTACTGCTAGGTGTTGTAAGCACCATTTTGAACCTAGCACTGTTCCAGGGAGGAGTGAGTGGCAGTTGTCCCTGGGTGGGTCATCCCAGACTATCAATGAGAATTTAAGATAGGCCTGAGGTGGCCCTCAGGTCATGGGGTTTTCAGGAGGGGATGTGATTCAGGGTCCATAGGAGTGTGGATCTTCAAGAAGAGGCTTCCATAGTGGCTTCAGGGATGGCAGAGTCTGTGTAGAAGGGGGAGTATTTTTGCTGGTGCCATGGCGAGGGGACAAAAGCAACGTGGATTTTCCTAAAAATGGCCTCTTTAAAAATGCAGCTAGGAGCATTGGGCTGCGTGTTAGTGACTCCTTGGCTCCCAGGAGGAATAATAATGCCATCTTTGAGCTGGTGCTATTTTTACAGGAACAACACAGCTTGTGCTGTTCAACACATGATGCATTATTCCATGTGCATTATAATGAGGTGTTTGGCATGCATTTGCAACTCATTATGAAGCAATATATACTTAAATGATGCATGATATTTCTTCTTAACATGCATTAAAGGGTTAAGAGACAAATGCCGTGTGTTAGTTCCTTAATACACCTTAGTAACTACCCTCCTAAACATCAAAATAGATGGTAGTCTGCTTCAAAGATAACATACATAGAATGAGCAAGAGAAAAATACCCCAGCTAAATCCAGACAAATATCTCGGGGGGGGGGGGGGGGTATTCAGCAACAGTGACTGATGCTGATAAAGTGGCTAGCCATCGGGGGGCGGGGGGGGGGGTATTCAGCAACAGTGACTGATACTGATAAAGTGGCTAGCCATCGCCGCCGAACTTTGAACCCCAATATTCAATGCAGGGCCATATCCAGTCAACAGCATTAAATATCCAGTTTGGCCAGATAGCACGTTAGTTAACTGGCTAGCAGCAATATTCAGCCACTGCCAGTTAGCTAAAGCGGCAAAAGTTAAGCGAGCCTTTCAGTTGCCTAATTTGCATCACTTTGGGATAACCAGCTAACAGCTGAATATGGCCACTGGCCGGTTATCCCCGGGCTCTGACTCCACTCTGCTCCTGAAATGCCCTGATGCTAGCTGACTAACATCGGGACATCTAGTAGCGGCACCTGGGGTTAGTGCAGCTGAAGATCCCAATGAGCTGCATTTAGGCAGTTTGCAAGTCTACAGACTGCCTAAATGACTTTGAATATCCCTCTTCCCCCTCCCGCCCACTTTCTTCCAAAGTTGCTCACCACAGCTTCTTTCTCTAGGGTCTTACTCCCAGGCCCTCTGTCTTTTTGAGCCCCAATAAGATCTATATCATTTTTTGGGTGGGTATGTTGTTGTTTTTGTTTGTGAAATAAGACGTTGGCATATTTTATTTATAATTTTTTTATCTTCTTTCCCCTCGTCTCCCCTTTCAATTGTTCACAGTGGTGGTAAGGACTAAGAACGATGCACATCAGACACCAAATAGCCTTGCTTTTCTTTTTATGAAACCAGTTTACATTTTGCTGTGATGTGTCATGGAGAGGAGCAGGATGTGCTCTGAATAAGGAGTAAGAAAGAAGTTTCTTTATGATGGATTAATCTAAAGCTGATAAGTTTTTGTTTTTTGACACAGATCTCATAAGGCAAAATGCATACAGTACAGGTCAGATTTCATTGACTTCATATCCTCAACTAATTGGTTTAAGAAGAAGAAGTTAGTTTTAATTATATGCCCACTGATGAGCTGAGTCTTTTCCATTTGTTCACAAATATTTCACAGAGCATATGATATGGGTTTATAATTTCGTAACACTTATGCCTGTTCTGCACCATATTCATCACATGGTACATCCTGGTATTTCACGTTTTTGCTGATTTAATTAAGTTAGCTATGAATTGCATTAAGCAGAATGTTTAAATTATTGTTGCAGATTTTCTCTCTGTTTTCCTCAGTTTACATCCAGTGCTGCAGCTTTAGTCAGTATGTTTTAACGTTGGAATTAATCTAAGTGCCACCTGTCTACACTCAGGTAACAATAATATCTGTTACTGCACTTTGTACATAGTGCCAAGAGAGATAGTGGATCTGGTTGCACAAAAGCAGGAAAGGTCAGTAACCTGCTTAAAGTCACGAAGTGCACTGGACAGAGGAAATTAACCAGGTTCTCAGCTCCAGGAAACACTGGCAAAGATCTGAAAACAGGGTATGAACACATTAGTGCAAATATACTGCATCACAGATTCAGCTATCCACGCTCCTTTAAGACAGTTTTCTCCTCCGATTTTCATTGTACCATTTCCTTCATAAATTTGGCGTACAGCAATGTAATGGTTTCCTAATTCAAGGCCAAACCTCCCAGCAGGTCTGGGTTGCAGGATCACTTAATATATTTGCATACGAGAACTCTGTCAACTTGTGTTTCTATTAAGATGTATTTTAGATATCTTGACCAAAGTGTAGCGATTGTCAAGGCACTGGATTTGAGAACTCATCCATTTTAACAGCTTTTCTAGATCAGTTTACCGCCCACCCAATCTTATCCCGACAAGCTTCTCAAATGTCAACACACAAATGTAAAGTACGTAATAAAAAGGACTGGAGGCCCTTGGCCTCCTACCCTTATAGAGCCATGCTAACAATCTTCTCATTTCATTTTAAAGTGGAATGCAAGTTGGCAATAAAAGCAGTCCAAGTATGTGAAGTACTGTATGTCATGACAAGTCTGCTGAATGTGCTAGGGAAAGAATGTCATTTTTAAACTGTCTTTGGCCTTATTTAATTAAAAAATAAAATAGTTATGCCTACAGCTCATGATGGAAAAAATCGGGATATAGAACAGTTGAGGGCCAAGCACGGCTATGACATGCAATGATTTTATTGCAATGATTACTGCACTCCTAATATTTTAACCGTGGCCTCTAAGAGAACTATGAAACCCAATGAAAATCCTCCATGAGATGGATCTGAAACACACCAGTCCTTTTAAAAAGACATGCACATACTGTAAGCTAGTACAGTATGTGCACGCCATTATCAGAGAGAATATTAACATCTGAGAAAATGTCTTCAGAAAATGAAAAATCCCACTTGGCACTCATGGAATGAGTTTGAATCTACCCACCTACCTAGACCCTCCTTTCCTCCCCACATAACCTAAAGCCCCCCTTCCCTACTTCATGCAGCATTCAGGCTGATATTTACCAGAGCAAATATCAGACACTGAGACAGTCTTGAGCTCTCTCCCACAATGTCAGTTTCTACCAGGATCAGCACAAAATTCTGGATCAATTTTAGTATACTGTAGTAACCAAATATGTAATATTAATAATGTTCATTAATAGCCAAATAGTACCCATTTATCCAAGTCACATTGTTTATGTAATCCTGTTCATAGAGTTGTTGACTGACTCCAGATGCGCCCAATAGACTTGATCCACTCCTGGGTTTAGTCCATTACTAATATTACTACTACTACTACTGAACAGTTGTATAGCGCTACACTGTATGTAAAAGATGGTCCCTGCTCTTCAGAGCTTACAATTTAGTCAAGGCATGCAACACAGTAGCTGGGGGAACAGTAAGGAAATACAAAGGAGATCAGGTGAGTCAAGATCCAAAAGCGGCAGCAAAGAGTTTTCAGCCTGGATTTGCAGGGACTTGTAGCCTTGCTTTTCTTATGGAGTGCAATAGATAAATCAGAGCTGCCCCCAGGATTGGATCAAGCCTGTCAGGCACATTGGGAGCCAGTTGGCAGCCCTATCTGTTCAGGGTATATTAAGGGGTATGTTTACTAAACTCCGTTGCTGTGCGGGTCCCCGTTAGTGTGCTGGTGCCATATAAGGAGTGGGCGGGCCAGGCAGAAAAAAGCAAAAAACCGGACCGTACGTGTGTGCGTCGCGCTAATGTGCGGGGCCCACATTAGCGCGTGGGAAGGCTAAGTGGGGCGCTGCTGCAAAACCAAACAACAGAGCCGTAGTACAACGGTGAAGACACTGACCAATGGTGCAGGGGCCAGGGGTTCAAACCCCCATTGCACTCAACAAAAAAGACCAGCTGAGGCACCAACATTTATGGGCAAAAGTGGTTAGGAGGCATGTTAATTTTGGGCGGCAGAAGGCGGCGCACTGTTATTTTTATTACGGCATGAGGTGGCGCACTGTTTAGTGTGGGCGGCAGATGGCGGCGCATTGTTAAGTTTGGGCGGCAGAAGGCGGTGCGCTGATAAATGTGGGCAACAGAAGGCAGCGAGCCGGTGGGCAGAAGGCGGTGCGCTGATGTGTGAGGGGCAGTCCAATAGTGGGAGGGATAAGTGGCGCGCTGATGTGCAAATAACAGGAACGGAGCCATAGCACAATGGTTAAGACACTGACCACTTGTGCAGGGATCATGGGTTCAATTCCCCACAGTGCCCATTGAAGACAGCTGGCTGAGGCATTATTTTAGGGGCATTTCCATGTTGTGCGGCATAAGGCGGCGCGCTGTTAATTTAGTGTGCCACAAGATGGCGCGCTGATGGCTACAAGGCTGCGCGCGGATGCACAAACACAGGAACAGAGCCGCAGCACAATGGTTAGGACACTGACCAATGGTGCAGGGGCCAGGGGTTCAACCCCTCACAGTGCCCAGTGAACAAGGCTGGCTGGGGCAGTATGTATCATGGTGAGGAGTGCTGTAGGAGGCCTTCCATTTATATTTTATTTCCCACCACTAGTAAACCCGCTCTCACAGTGTGTTAACATACGGATGCCCGTAAGGCACATGTTACAGTGCACTGTCCGCCAAGGCACCCTAGAATGTCCCCTATAGGGCACCATGTATGTTGCGACACAGGATAATGTATAGTGCACCCTATATGGATGGCAACCATAAGGTGGCCTATAGGGCGCCCTATAAAGCACCCTCAGAGGCACATAATGGGCATAGTAAGCTGTGTGTGGTTTTGCCGGCATAGACATATGTACAGTAAATAAAAATAAAGCTGTGGACAGCCCTATCAAAGGGCCCCACTGTGGGTTTGAACCCATGACCTCTGGCTGTACAGGGAGTGACGTAACCATTGGGCTACAGCTCTATAGCTGACAGCAAGCCCCTGGCTGGCTGCAGAGAGCCTGCACGTCACCCCACAGACAGTCTGCTGTTGTAGACAGGATAGGGTTAGGCCACCCGTACCCATGATGCACTGCACATGCAAATCAGCTGTCCACAGATGCACACAAGATGGGGAATGCACCCCAACAGCTACCCGGCCTGGTAGGGGGAATTGTCCATGTGCACCCACACAGCACCTCGGCCTGGTAGGGGGTCCTGAGCGGGTGGACTACCAGCAAAGAGTAGCTACACACCGTCACATTGTGCGGGTACTGTGCTCACCCTGAGGGTGTGATGTGGCGGCCAGGACCAGGTCCACAACACCAGCCATGGCTGGATGAGGCCATGACAGAGCTCCAAAACAGTACTAACCTGTGAGATGGGAAGGTGCTGCAGAAACATGTTGGATATCTCTGTCTGTCTCAGTTAGTGGAAACCCCCATGGACCCCTAGGTGGTCAAAGTTACCCCCCCCCCCCCCAATAGCAGTAGAGTGGACCATCAAACCCCAGTCCTGCTGGGGAACAGACACCCTACAGGGCAGTCCAAGCAGCTCCACACACATCCATAACACAATATCAGACAGACTTTAGGCCTGGATATCCAAAGATGCACCCCAGCACTATCTGATATTCACCTGCAGCAAGCCATCAGCCGCTGCACCTTGCAAGGCACTCCATCAAGACACATACCAGCTGTGAACAGTCTGCTGGTTAGCCCTGATGGAAATGCATGCACCCAAAACTGGGGTGGCAGCACACACAAGCAGAGAGTTCTGTGAGGAGGCCCCAACAGGAAACCCATATATATCACAAGAGAGAAACACAATACAGCACTATGGGGGTGCCTAGCCATGCTGTCATCACTGCACACTCAGGGTGAGAGTGCTCCCCCAGCAGCACATACAGAGGTCACCCTGTCTGTGTAGGTGGTGGCCTGGCACTACAATGTCACAGCCAGTGCCCTATGCCCTGTGCAGATGCATCCTGGCCAGCCCACCATGTCTGACCTATACCCATGGTACCTTGCTGCTCATTATGCACATTGGCAGGCCAATACTGGCAGTAGTGCTGGCAGTGTGGGTTGGGGAAGGTGTTTGCAGCCAACACACACTGTATAGACAGACACACACTCCCACACCTATGCCAGCATTGTGCTACTATTGAGGGGGTGATTAGCCTTGGCCACCACACCGGTCCTGGGCACGGCACAGGCATGGATATGGTACGCAGTACTGCTGGGGGTCACTCCCCAGGGTGGTGAACACCGTCAGAGGCCAGGCCTGGAGCACGCACCGCAGACACCAAACAGATTGTTCGGATGGGGTCAACTAGCAGTATGTGCGTAACGTAGGGATATCTATCAGCCTGTACTCTTAGCAAACGTTTCAGATCTGTGTACCTCAGGTGTAGGGTGACATTGCTAAGGTATGCAGGTGCTGGTATTGGGAGATGCACGCAGGGTCCAATGTTCTGCCTCTACAGGAGACATTGGCCAATGGGGCCTGTGGGTGTGGGTGTGGGTGTGTCTGCCCCTGTTGGCTGCTGCTTTACGGCAGCGCTTCCCCACTCCAGCCCAGTTTTGCATCACACTGTTCGGGTCTTCCTGCTGTCCCTCATGAATATGCATGAGCTACATCTACATGCCGTGGGGGTGGTGCATAGATATACAACACAGGCATTTGTATGAGTGGCAGCATGGAACCTGACTGGTGTGTGGCCCACCAGGACTGCATTTGGGGGATTCTGCTGTAGGTTCTGCCCCTGTTCATGGTGTCTGTGCTCAGTGGGGTAAAATATAGACGTATTACCATTGCATATGTCCTCGTCACGAAAGGTGTGTCCTTACTGTCACTGTTTATTTGTGGGGAAAATATGTGGGCAGGATTGCTGGTAGCCCCAGCTGGTCTTTGAACCTGTGACCTTCTGTTCTTGCATGTACTGTCTGTGTGCACTGCACCACCGTGTAGCCACAGCTTGGCTGAATTCCCTGGATAGTCCATGACTGTGGATCCGGCAGGGCCTGTCTGTTGCTGTGGACTGTGCCAGCCTGCACATGGCTAGGCCTCTGTCTTCTGTCGCTAGCAGCCACTGCCCCCTGCACCACATGTACTCGTCCGCCAACATGCTGGCATGAGCTTCTCCCATAAAAAGCAGGTGACCTGATTGGAATGTGGCAATATGGGACTGCATTTGGGGTACTTGGCTGTGGGTAATGCCCATTGTTGTGGTGTGTGTGCGTTGTTGGGTAAAATATGGGTGTTTTCCCCATGCTTATGTCCCCTGCAATACAGGGGTGTCTGCACTATCTGTGTTTAGTGGTGGGTAAAATATAGGGACTGGGCTGGCAAGTGCCCCAGCTGGGCTTTGAACCTCTGACCCTCTGGTTCTAGAGGTACTGACTCTGTCCACTGCACCACACTATTTATTTATTTATTTATTTTATTTAGTATACATTTGTATACCGCTACTTCCAGCGATCAGCAGCGGTTTGATTACAGATTGGAAATTGTCAAATCATGACAGGAAATTTTTGAGGTATAAACACATTGATTAGACAGGAAAGCACAGCACACAGAGAACTATTTTACAGGGAACATGGGCTATGGAGGGTTAAGTGGCTTGCCCAAGACCACAAGGAGCACCTGTGGGACTAGAAACCCCAGTCCTTCCGGCTCAAGGTTGCTGTCCTCCAGTGGGATTTGAACCTCCGACCTTCCGGCCTGAAGTACCTTGCCCCAACCACTAGGCCACTCCTCCACATAGACCACATAGACAGTGCAGCCCCTGGAGGTAGTAAGCCTGGCAGGATGGAGTCACAAACCCTGCTCTACGCAAATTTACTGTGGGCATATGCACCCTGTCTGGTGACAAACGTGCACATAAACCTCGGAAATGACCACGGGAAATGGGGGACAAAATATCACCACGCTGGGCAACAGTGATATTAATGAGCAACCATAGCAAACACTCCCAGGAAAGCTCCACAAAAGGAAATGTTTTTTGGAAGAGTCTCCGCTCCGTAAACCCTTCCAAAATTCATTTCTTTTTTCTGGAGCTTTGCTGGGTGTGTTTTCTGTATTTGCCCATCACTATAACTTCCTCCATGGCTGTACTCCCTGTACCGCCTTGCCGATTGATGTAAGCTACTGTAGCGGAATTGTCTGATAGAACACTCACCACCCGACCACGCACCGTCGCTTCGAATGCATTTAGGGCTAGCACCACCGCCCGGAACTCCAACCTGTTGATCGACCAAGTGGCCTCCTGACTTGACCAAAGACCCTGCGTGAAGAGCTCCCCGCAATTAGCTCCCCAGCCCGCGAGACTCACGTCCGTCAATAAGGGCAGCCACTCCAACTGTTCCAGAGGCATCCCAGCCGAAAGAGACCTCGGACATAACCACCATTCCAGCGCCTGTCTGACCTCAAGAGGACAGGGCAGACGCTTGCTCAACGAGTCAGATTGATGAGACCATCGGCGAAGTAACACTCGTTGCAGCGGCCGCATATGAAACCTGGCCCAAGGTACTGATTCCAAGGTCGCCGCCATTGTGCCTAGCAACCTGAGGTAGCTTCACACCAAAGGTGCCAGAGTCGCTAAGAATTGGCACACCAGCTGCTGAAGAGTTTGGATCCATCGATCCGGGAGAAACACAGCTCCCCGCTGCGTGTCGAAGCGCACCCCCAGATACTCAAGACTCTGGGTCGGACTCAAGTGGCTTTTTGCCGTATTGACCACCCAGCCGAGCCCCTCCAAGAACTTCACCACCTTCTCCATAACCCACATGCTCTCGCTCTTCGATTTTGCTCGAATCAACCAGTTGTCGAGATAGGGATACACCAGAATTCCCTGCTTTCGTAAAGCTGCGGCCACGACCACCATGATCTTGGTGAAGGTCCGCGGCGCTGTTGCTAGCCCAAAGGGTAACGCCTGAAACCAATAGTGACCCCACGGCAGAACGAAGCGGAGAAAGTTTTGATGCCCCGCTCTGATTGGGATATGTAAATACGCCTCCGTAAGGTTGAGAGATGTCAAGTACTCCCCCTGATGCACCACTACAATGACAGACCGCAACGTTTCCATCCAGAAATGCGGCACTCGGAGACAGGGGCGGCCCAAGGGGGGTGCGGGGCCATGTGCGGAGACTTGGTGCGGGGCCTCATTTGCATAAGTGGCCTTATTTGCATAAATGTTTGCATAATGTTACCATACACTAACTTTTAGTAAACATGTCTCTTAATGAGTGTATGGATAAAGAAAGACTAAAAAATTTCTACATTACTATAATCCAGTGCCAACCGCCAGGCACATTAGGAACTACTACAAACACTGCCCATTTAGAACCCATAGCAAACCCGCCGTATCCTGACAGCATTACCAGGACTCACAAAGCACCATACCCTACCTATCAAAAGGCAACACAGCAAATATTAAACCAATACATTTCAGAGAATACTGGGGAAAGAGAACAAGTGGCAATGTCAAATAGGAATTACACAAACAGAATACCTCAGCTCAGTTACACATGCAGAACATAGACCATCACCAAACAAGGAATCACAATTTAGAAACAGGAAGGCAATAATTAAACTGGGAACCCCAAAAGCCAAACTTGGAATGTACAACACTGTAGAAATAAAACTATAAATTAATTTCCTCTTGTACCAAACAAAGCGCAGACGTTAATGATGCACATTTCCCAGAGCTTTCATATTCCAGTTAATAAATTCAAAATAAAGAGATATCTTTCTACCTTTTGTGCATTTTTTTTCAGTTGCAATTGCTCCAGCCACTTTCTTCTGGTTTCTTCATATTTTCTGCTAACTCTCCATCGTCTGCTGTCCATTTGTCCTTTCTTCTCTCTTCTAGTTTTTTTTTTTTTTGCTCTTTCCTCATTCCTATTTCATCCACACAAATTTTACCCCTCCATCCTCAATCCCCACTTACTCTCCCAATACCGGGCCAATTGTAGATTTTTCATCCCTCCCACACAAAATATTTTTCCCCTCTCCATTTTACTCTCCCAGCCCCATCCCATTCTAATCCTCCCCCAACATCAGCTCCCTTCTAGTTCCAGTCTCACCCAGCATCCATTCCCTTCTAGTCCCTGCATCAGCCCATTTCCAGTCCTAGCCCCCCATCAGTCCATTTCCAGTCCTAGCTCACCCATCCATTTCCAGTCCGAGTCCCTTCATCAGCTCATTTCCAATCCTAGCCCCCCATCAGCCCATTTCTAGTCATTTCCTAGCCCCACCATCAGCCCATGTCAAATCCTAGCTCCCCTCCACTCAGCCCAATTCCAGCCCAAGCCCCCCATGAGCCTACTTCCAGTTCTAGCCCCTCCATGAGTCCATTTCAATTCAAGCCCCCACCACAGCCCATTTCCAATCTTAGCTCCCCCAACAGCCCATTTCCAGTCCTATCCTAGCTGCTCCATCAGCCCATTTTCAGTCCTAGCTCCCTTCCCTCACAGCCAGTTTTCATTCCAAGCCCCCTCCCCATCAGCTATTTGCAGTTCAAGCCTCCCCTTCCACTCAGCCCATTTCCAGTCCTAGCAACCCCCCAACCCATTACCAGTCCTAGCCCCCCATAAACCCACTTCCAGTCCTAACCCCCCATCACCCCATTTTCAGTTTATGCCCCCCTATAACCCATTACCAGTCCTAATCCCCCATCAGCCCACTTCCAGTCCTAACCCCATCAGCCCATTTCCAGTCAGCCCCCCATAGCCCATTGCCAGTCCTAACCCCCCCCCCCCATCAGCCCACAGCCCATTACCAGTCCTAACCCATCAGCCCACCTCAAGTCCTAACCCATCCCCATCAGCCAATTTCCTGTCCTAGCCCCCCATAGCCCAATATCAGTCCTAACCCCCCCCCATAGCCCATTACCAGTCCTATCCCCCATCACCCCATTTCCAGACAGCCCCCATCAGCCCACAGCCCATTACCAGTCTTAACCCCCCCCCCCCCCATAGCCCATTACCGGTCCTAACCCCCCCAACAGCCCACAGCCCATTACCAGTCCTAACCCCATCAGCCCACCTCAAGTCCTAACCCCTCCCCATCAGCACATTTCCTGTCCTAGCCCCCCCCCCCATAGCCCATTATCAGTCCTAACCCCCCCATAGCCCATTACCAGTCCTAACCCCCATCACCCCATTTCCAGAAGCCCCCATCAGCCCAAAGCCCATTACCAGTCCTAACCCCATCAGCCCCCCTCAAGTCCTAACCCCTCCCCATCAGCCCATTTCCTTTCCTAGCCCCCCCATAGCCAATTATCAGTCCTAACCCCCCCCCCATAGCCCATTACCAGTCCTAACCCCCCATCACCCCATTTCCAGACAGCCTCCATCAGCCCACAGCCCATTACCAGTCTTAACCCCCCCATAGCCCATTACCAGTCCTAACCCCCCCCAACAGCCCACAGCCCATTACCAGTCCTAACCCCATCAGCCCACCTCAAGTCCTAACCCCTCCCCATCAGCCCATTTCCTGTCCTAACCCCCCCATAGCCCATTACCAGTCCTAACCCCCCCCCATCACCCCATTTCCAGACAGCCCCCATCAGCCCACAGCCCATTACCAGTCTTAACCCCCCCATAGCCCATTACCAGTCCTAACCCCCCCAACAGCCCATAGCCCACCTCAAGTCAAGTCCTAACCCCCTCCATAGCCCATTACCAGTCCTAACCCGCCCCATCGGCTCATGGAAAATTTAAAAAAAATTAAAATGCTGGCTGCTGCCGCTGCCACCGCGGCAGAATGGAGTGTCTTGCGGGGCCCCCTCTGCCCGGCTGAGCCCCTCTGCGCCGGCGGCTTTCAGATACGCGAAGGGAGAGTGTCTCCCTCGCGTCTCTGTTAAGCCTGCAGGGGCTGATGAAATTTCCCATCTGCCCCTGCGGGCTTAACAGAGACGCGAGGGAGACACTCTCCCTTCGCGTATCTGAAAGCCGGCGCAGAGGGGCTCAGCCTGGCAGAGGGGGCCCCGCGGGACACTCCATTCTGCTGCTGCCACGGCGGCAGCAGCAGCAGCAGCCAGCTTTTTTTTTTAAATTTAATTTTTAAAAAAGCAGAATGTTCTTTGCGCGAGGCCCCCTGAAACGCGGGGCCCTGTGCAAAAAACATTCTTGCTCAATGGACGGGCCGGCCCTGCTCGGAGACACCGATTCACTCCCTTGAGGTCTAAGATTGGCCGAAGAGCCACGTCCTTCTTCGGGACTACGAAATAAATTGAGTATCGACCCCTGCCAAATTCTTCCCTTAGTACCAGAACAACGGCTCCGATCTGTAAGAGACGATTCAAGGTGTCGCGAACCGCCAGAACGTTTTGTTGCCCCTTGCAGGGAGACATCACAAACGATTTGCAAACTGGTCTTGCGAACTCCAGAGCATAGCCCTCTCGGATAATTTCCAAGACCCACTGGTCGGACATGATTTGGGCCCAGGCAGGAAGAAAATTCCGAAGTCGCCCACCTATCGGAGCGCTTCCCACCGGAGCCTCCCTCACTTCATTGTGGCTTTCGAGCGGTAGCTGCGGATGTCGTGGTAAAGCCCCATCCTGCGCCATGAAATCCACGAAACCCCTGGGTTCTAGACGCAAATCTTCCTCTTTGAAAACTACCCAATCGGGAAGTCCGAAACCTTCTAAAATCTCTAAAGGAACCTCTAAGGGCCGTTGAGGATTTCCCCTGTTTAGGCTTATCCTCCGGGAGTCTACCCCCTTTAGACTCCCCCAAATCCTTAACCAGCTTATCAAGATTCTCACCGAATAACAGCCGTCCTTTGAATGGGAGTTTACTGAGACAGGCCTTAGAAGAACTGTCTGCCGCCCAATTTCTCAACCACAAGGACCTCCGGGCGGCCACTAACGATGCCATGCTATTAGCTAGAGCCTGGATTAAATCATAATGCACATCTGCCAAATAAGCCAATCCGGACTCCAGATTATCTAGTTCTCGTAAGCCCTCCGGCTCCAGCTGGACTGCCTGTCGCAACCCCTGAGACCAGCGATGACACGCTCTCGCCACCCAAGACCCACATATGGAAGCTTGCAATGACAAGCCGTTGGCTTCAAAGGACTGCTTTAGCAACCCATCAACCTTTCTATCTTGCGCATCTTTCAAGGCTGAACTACCTTCCACTGGAATAGTGGTCTTCTTGGTTACCGCCGACACCGCTGCATCAATCCGCTGAGACCGAAACCTTTCCTTATCCTTATTTGCCAGAGGATACAACCTATTCATAATCCGAGCTCCTCTGAGCCCGGCTTCCGGCTGATCCCACTCGTCCTGGATCGTGCGATCTACCACCTTGTGGATGGGAAACACAATCTACGTCTACCGCACCGCTTGAATGATCGGGTCTTCCCCAGCATCTTCCTCCACTGGCAAATCCGTGGCTAGTTTTAGCATTTGCAGGGATTCTGTGATAAGAGGCGCCAACTCGTCCTTTCAGAAAATCCGAATAATTTTCGCCTGATCCTCTGGCTCCGGAATCTCTCCTTCTTCCAACTCCTCTAATCTGGCCTCCAGGTCTACTTCGGCCTTGTCCGTTTCCTGCCACTCCAACTCAGAGGGCGAGCGATCCTGCGGCCTGGCCCGCTTGGACGGTCTAGCTGAACCACTACTCGCCTATGCCAGACCTGGCTGCTGCAGCTTCGCCGGCAAGAGCAATGGTTCCAGCAGCTTTCCTTGCCGTTGCAAACAAAAAGCCTGATGCATTATCAAGACGAAGTCAGGGCAAAAATCACCCAGCTGAGACCCTGAGTCTGAAGCTGGCAGAACCCCTGAAGGTCCCACTTGAACCTCTGGAGCGTCCCCTGGCGGACTAGCCTGCAGGACATCCCTTTCTGGTGCCGCGGTCACTCCCTGAAGGTCCTGCCCCGTTTTAAGCTCCAGCTGCTGCTCTACACTGGCAGACACCACCGTACAGCCACGGCAGATCCCAGAGTCCACGATAGCACCCCTATGTGCACCGCGGACCACGCAAAACGGCTGGGATGCCATCTCTCACCGCTCTGGCAGTCAAGCCCCACAGTAACAGCCAAAAGAGCAAGCTTGACCAAAAATATATTTTTTTTCAAATCAAATAAAGTTCAACTATGTCCTCCCTCCAGCCAGGGAATGAACCCGAAATTTCCCAGTTCCCAGGACTGGGGACCACACCGCAGGGATCTAGTATATACCGTGATTATCCTGTCATTATAGAAGTCCCCCCCCCCAAAGAAACTCTGAATAGGTCCAATGGAATCCCAAAATTACCCCATAATGACCCCGGGAGGGGGACAAACCAAACCCCAAAAGAACAAACAGCAATCCGAAAAAACTACCGCATACGAATCCCTGCTGAACGGTGCGCCACACAGCCACCGCACTGCCCAAAATGGCCACCGTTGAATGAAGGCGGGAGAAAGGGCGCCAAAATGCGTGGGAATGAGCCCCGCGCCTGCGGCCTCCTGAGCACCGACCGTCCCGGCGAAATACTGCCCCCAGCCTACCTGCACCTTCGCCGAAGCGATCCGCTGCCTCGGGGCTCTAATCCGCACGGCCGTGCTCAGATAAACAGCGAGCGAGCCGCCGCGGACGACCTGCCTGCTGTCCTCAATGACCTGGCTTCTGCAGGATCGTGGCTGCCCCAGAACGCCAGATTCAACTGCCGGTCTGCTGCCACAGGGCTCTCTCCCGAACTGCTCAGGAAGAGAGAAATGCACTAGAGAAGACTGCCAGCTTTTTCTTCCCTTTTTTTTCCCCCCCAATACCAATTGCCTTCAAAGAAGACCCCACAGGCAGGCAAGACAGGACCCGGCACAAAGAAGAGCAGCCTCCGTTCAAACGGTCTCCTCTTTACACTGCCCTCTTTCGTTCTTTTTTTTTTTTTTTTATAAAGCTATAGACCCCCAAATTAAAGAATGAAGGAGTCCCAAAAATCAAATAGAAACTTTTCCTACTCTACACTACTAGTTCCTTATGTGTTCCTCCAGTGAGCCCAGCACTAAGGCTCACCTTCTCCTGCTGCATGGAGACTGGACACACTGGGGCTGATGGGAGATGCCAGCAGACTACATCCAGTGATGTCACTTTTTTGACATGCCAGACTCCAAGCTGCAGGAGGAGGTGCACAACCCAGAAGTCTGGACTAAACTGGAGGGACGATAAGGAATACAGGTTATTGTCTTTCACATTCATTAAGGGGCAAATAGTGTGCATTAGTTCTGTAATGGACTTTAGTAACTACCACCCGTAATTCTTCTCTCTACTTTGGAAGCTTACACACAGTCCACGGAAGTATACTACAACCTACAAGAATGCCATTCGCAAGCAAATTTGAGCTATATTCTTGCACTGTTAGTGCAGCTAGCCAACCAACCTCACTGTGTGCCTCCACTTCCTCCTACGAGAGTTCTTCTGTTTGAAAGTAAAACAGTCTCTAGGAAAGGGGGTAGACTGTTGCAAGGATTGTGAGTGTGCACTGGCACTGTTTTATCCCTGAGAGCAGCATGCCACACAAAATATGTGTGCCAGATTTATTAGGATAAAAGATGCTATGGAAATAAAATAATTTTTTGCAAGACATGGGCATTTGTAAAGAAAATATTTGGGGCTAAATTTCCTAAAACGTGCTACTATGTTAGGAACATTAATGTGTGTTATTTACCCCAGGTCACATTTTATGCAGTTGTGTAGAGAGAAACATGCACTAAATGTAATAGCACACTTCCTCAATTAAGTAATAGTGTCTCAGGTATAACTTGGGAAGGTAGCAGATCGCCTTGTACAGGCAGCAGGTTAACCTGGCTACATCCCCAGCTTGTGGTAAAGTGGATAAGGAGCAGCCTCAAGCAGATGGCAAAACTTGTGAGTTCAATGGACAAGAAAGAGTCAGGACCAGAGTTAGAATAATGCCGGTGGTAGGGAGTTGCGGCTGGGCAGTCTGGGTCCTTACTGCCAATATTTATTGTGTCACCAGCACCCATGATCATGATGTGTGTACTCATCAGATATGAAAATTACCCTCTATAAAACTCCCATGCAGTTAACGCGTGCTGTCATGTGCCTATGTAGGGTCTATTCTATAAAATAAAGTATGAGGTACTTTATAGAATAGGTGCATACTGACGCACTGGAACTTAGTCGTGGCAGTTACACCTGCTCTAGACAGCAAAGCACATAAGTTATCATATTTAACTTGTGTGTGGAAAGTTAGAATCCGCCTACTCTCTGCCCAAGCTCCGCCCCTGTGCACTCTCAAACTGAATATACATTTGACGGGACTTAGGCACATGCTTATAGAATACCGACCGCCTAAAGCATGTAAGTGTCCATTCACACGAGTCCGTTAGAATAGAGACTTATGTGCATAAATAGCATGTAACCCTCTGCTCATCTTTTACAGAATCAGCCCCAAAATGTTATTAACTAGAATACAGGGCACGTTTTCAATTGTTTTTTTTTCCATGTGATATGCTGTCTTTTGTATACAACAACAACATGGTTTATATTTAAAAAGGGATCTAGCAGTACAGAAGAAGGCAGAAGGCCAGTGGCTGAAACAAGGAAGGCAAGGTGGGAAATGCTTATTCAATGGAGATAACATGCATGTAAGCTGTAGGGAGAAATAAGCTTGAGATTAGGAGAAAGAAGGAGGTGAAAGTTGGTCAAATACTAGTATGAAAAACTAGGTTTTGAGCATGGATCTGAACACAGAGTAGGTGCAGTCAGACCTGAAGGAGAGTGTAGATGGAGCTCCACAGTAGCGAGCGTGATAATTACATGCAGAATGGCAGGTGCATTCCAGGTGGATCCTGGAGAGAGTTGGGACAGTCAAAAAGTTCTGTGAAGATATATTCAGCTATTAAGAAGGTGTGAGCAGGACAACCAAATACCTAGGGATTCTAAAGACCAGCAATAGAATCTTAAACGCAATCCTCTATATGATTGGAAGCCATCGATGAACAGCCAAATATGGCAAGCCACGATCAAATTTCTAGGTGTTGTATAAAAGTTTAACAGTAGTTTTCTGAATGAATTGTCTGCATTGCCAGATAAGAGGTGGCTAGTTCTGGCAACTGAAGAAAGATATAGAGGACCCTTTGTATGGTCTTCATGCAACTCTCCGACCACCTCGAGAAAGCCAATGTTCTTCACCCACGTCAATCAGGATTTTGCCACAGTTGTAGCACTGAAACCATCTTGCTCTCCCTCCTCAGCAAAATCCGTGAATCTCTTAATAGAGGAAATATCTCATTGGCTATCTCACTCAATCTCTCCTCTCTCTGCCTTCGACTTGGTGAATCACACTATCCTTCTATCTCGTCTGTAAGACATTGGGCTATGTAGCACTGTTCTTCAATGGTTCCATTCTTTTCTCTCTGACCGCACATATTCTGTTAGCTTTGCTTCTTCTGTGTCCTCTACTTTCCCCCTTACTTGTGGTGTAGCTCAGGGTTCAGTTCTTGCCCCTCTTCTCTTCAGTATCTTCCTAGTCCCACTGTTCTTATTTGCATTCTAGTGTCTCTGCATGCTACTATGTGGATGACATCCTATTGCTTTTCCATGCACATCCAGCTGCTCCTGATCTGTCTCTCCTTACCATCTGTCTCTCTCAGGTTGCTCTTTGGCTGAAACTTAACCACCTTAAGCTTAACACTTCTAAAACCTCAGCTACTTGGATCACTGGCTCCTGTTCTGCTCCTTCCACTGCTCCTCTCCTTGATGACACGTCTATCTCTCTACGGCCTTCCTTTAAGTTCCTCGGGGTCATCTTGAACACTGCCCTTACTTTTCATGACCATATCAGCTTGGTGGTAAAATGCTCTCTTTACTGTACGTCAACTCATAGCCATTCGTCCTTTTCTCTTCATCTCTTCCTTCACCACTCTGCTTGTCTCTTTGATCCTATCCTGCTTGGACTATTGCAATCTATGCCAGTCTCCCCAACTTTCAACTTCACCATCTTCAGAATGTTCAGAATACTGCTCTATGGTTACTAGCACATGCATTCAAGTTTGATCACTTCACTCCTTTGATTCTCCATATTCACTTGTTACCTGTCCAATACTAAATTCAGTTTAAGATCCTCACTTTGTATCATAAAGTTCTGCACTCTGGATTCCCCTCTATCTTTCTTCTTCTATTTTCCCCCACACTCTTCCAAAACCTCTGCATTTTATTCATGGCAATTATCTCTATCTCCACCCCCCACCCCCGCCCGCTTCTCGTGCATGGTATGAATCTACTCGTCATTCTACTTTCTATTTCCTTGGCCCCAGTCTATGGAACTCACTCCCATCTGATCTTTGCCTTGAACTGTCCGATGCTAGATAAAACCCTTCTCAAAACCCACTTATTCCATTTTGCTTTTGACCTGGGCCCTCAGTGATATGCGGTCCTGCATCCCTTGCCTTCCCCAGCCTGTGATACCTTCCTTTGTCCTACCCCTTCCTTCCTTTTGTTCCTACATGTAGGGCTTTGTGTTCTATCTCTCTCCTCTTTCCTGTCTCAACTTTGGAGTTCTTTTCCTTTATTACAGTTTTAATTTTGGAGTTCTATCCTCCTGTATATTTTATTGTATACCACTCTGCTGACCTGACAGGCGGCACAGTAAATTTTAATAAACCATAATAATAATAATACTGTATGGGTTTTCATTGACCATAAGTCATTTGTAATGGATTTGTTATAAATTGTCCTTTGTAACAAACCACAAGCTCCACAGCCTTCACATATCTTGCCCCTAGTCTCTGGAACTCTCTCCCACTTCCACTACGGTCGATCTAAGACCTCCAAACATTTAGGAGAGAACTCAAAATTACCTCTTCCTTGCACACTATGGAAACACAAACATAGACCCCCCTCTCACAAGCTACATCACAACATACCCCCTGAGAGACACGCACATTCCGCATCCTCAAACTCAAAGAAAATCATCATAATCAGAGATTATGTACATGGTTTATTAGCTTTTTGTTCTAAGCAAATTGTAAATTGTTATGTTAATTGTAATTACAAAGTTTATGATGTAAAAAGTTATACCACCGTTCTTTGTAAACTACCCCTGATCTTTGGAAGGGGCAGTATAGAAGAATCTAATAAATAAATAAATAAATAACATTATTTTTGTTTTGATGTGCGATTTTTTCATCAGACATTTGGAATCACTATGGGGCGGCAGTGGCACCTACGATAACCATATTATATGTAATGGTGTTTGAAGATTCCTTTTTATACGGGTCTCAATGGATGCAACATATTAGATCTTGGAAGCACTATCATGATGATGTTTTCTGCTTAGGGAAAGGATCTTTGGGTGATTTACAATGATTTTTGCTTTGGATAAATTCATGTAAGACAAATTTGCAGTTTGAGAGTTCTTATCACCAACAGAGCAACTGCCTAATACCCAGAAAATCAAGAGTTCAATTCCCACTGGCACTCCTTGTGACCTTGGGCAAGTCACTTTACTCTCCACTGCCTCAGAAGAAAAAGCCTGGCAGTCTACTTCCGGTGATACATTGCCATGAAAACCCAGAGGCTCCTGGAGTCAGCACTGACTTGATGGCAGAAAAAAAAATCACCAACAGACAATATCTTTTTTAGATGTGCAAGTCATCAGGGAGGGCTCTCGACTAGTGACTACTTTGTTCAAAAAAACAGTAGAGAGGGGGGCAAGATGGCGGCAGGTTGGTCTCGTCATTGAGACGCTCGACGCTTACCGCTCAGCTCCGGAGAGTTCGGCTGCTTCAGAATGGGGCGCCGAAAGAGGAAACAGGCTTCCCTTCCCTCGGGGACAGCTTCTTCCAACATCTCTGGGCAGAAAACGTTGGTGTCTTGCGGGTTCTCAGCGGTGACGGGAGGAGCAGTGTCCTTAACAGAGCCTTTGGTGCATGAACCATCGGCTCTGGGTGCATCCGGGGTTTGGCTGTCTCCTGAGCAGCGCACCCCCCCCCCCCCCGCCTCGACCTGAGAGGGCTGTCCCGGTATTCGGAGTGCCTCCCACCGGGTTGCCGATGTGCTCGCCGGTTCAAGGAGGTGAAGAGGGCTCCGGCGGGACTTTGAAAACTTCCTCACCCCTGGTAGAAGTCGCAGTGGAGGGAGCTGGAGTAGGAGGGATCAGCTCCCCGGCTGGGGAACCTGTAGCTGCGGACGGGAGGTTTGAAGGAATCCCAGGTCTGAGTGGCTTGCCAAAACCATCGGTTATAACTTTAGAAGCACTGTGGGACGCTGTGGCTACCATGAATACTTCCTTATTGGCTGTTGTGGGTGCAGTGAAAATGGATTCCCTTTCGTTGAGAAGTGACTTTGCCCAGGTGAAAAGTTTGCAAGAGGATCAGGCTCGGCGTTTGACCGGTGTGGAGATGGAGTTGAAACATCTTCGGGGACTCTGTGCCGTTCAAGTTAAGGATAAAATCTTGCTGTCTAAAAAGGCTGAATATTTGGAGAACTATGTGCGTAGAAATAACTTGAGGTTACTGAATTTTCCTAAGTCTCCCCTTATGTCGCCTTTGGAGATGGCCCGCAAATATCTTCGGGAAGTGCTTAAATTTCCTGTTGAAAATTTGCCTCCTATAGTTCGGGCACAGTATCTATCTGTAGGCTCTGTGTCTAAGGGTCCCACCTCAGAGAATCTGTTTCAGGGAGCCGGAGATCTCACGGCTTTCTTGGAAGATTCTTTGGAAGTGGTAACCGGCCGAACTACCTTGCTGTTGACCCTTGCCTTGAATCCTGATAAATCATTGATTCTTCAAGCATACTTTAGAAATTTTAATGTTTCTTTCTTAGGCTCTAAAGTATATATGTTTCCTGACCTTGCTCGTGTCACCCAGATGAGGAGGAAGGAATTTCTTGGTCTTCGACCTAGAGTTCTCTCCCTTGGGGGTAGTTTTATGTTACGATTTCCCTCTCGCTGTATAATTACCTTTGATGATAAGTCTTTTCTTTTTTTTGAGCCTAGTCAGTAATTGGAATTTCTTGTAGCTAGGGAAGGTATTGTGGTACATACAGCTTCCAACATAGCTGATACGTAAGTCTCCATCCTGCTTTGTTGAAAAGTTACTATGTGTTTGTTTTTCCTGTAGCCTCTCTGCACTTGCCTAAAGATTGTGGACTAATAAGGATGTAACATTTAATCTTTTTTTTTCCTTTCTCTTTAATGCTTTATTGGTATTGTATGGAATGATTCATCCTGTTTCTCTCATTCTTGTTCTGCTGGAATGTTTTTGCTGGAAATCTATAAAAATTAAATAATAAAAAAAAAACAGTAGAAAGGAATAATTTCCTATGCTTTCACAGTCATCAGCCATATTGCTTAAAAACAGTGTTGCCGCTGTTAATTCCACTGGACCTATGGATCGTTTTGTGCAGCTGACGGAGCAGAAAATAGGGGAGATACGAGCGGGCGCTGTGCCGCCGGTTGACGTGGATCTGGTGGTTCCTGCCTTGGAAGTGTCTCTCTCCCCGGATGACCGGTTACCTCCTCCACGTGTGACCTTTCCGGAGGCCCCTCTGGTGAGAGGAAACGTAGCTTTGCCCGGTGTTGGTTCTGCAGCGTCTCCTGAGCGGGTCCCACCTCAGGAAAGCCCTGGAGATCAGTCCTCGTTGGTGAGGCCGGTGGATACAGCTCGTCATTCAACTCTCGAGGGGGTTAACCTGTTACATCGCGCTGATGGAGCTGGCAAGCAGGAACCCTCCCTGTTGACAGGGCTATCTAATGAGATTCTTTTGGAACGTCCGAAGGAGATCTCATTGGAAACGATCTGGGAAGCAATTCTACAGTTATCGTCTGCTGTTTGTCAACAAGTGGAACTGACGTCTTCGCGCTTGGAAAAGCTGGATACCCTGACTGTTGGAGTACAGGGGGAACTAGCTGGCCTTCATTTGAAGACTGATGCAGGGGAGCAGAAAGTGACACGGGTTTCTGAACTAACTGAATCTATTATTAAAGATAATATTGCATTAAGAATGAAGATTGAAAATGTAGAAAATGTAGTGAGAGCTTCTCATATTCGTTTGTTGAATTTTCCTGTAGTGTTGGGGATTTCCCCGGTAGAATTGTTTAAAAAATATATGCATGAAACTTTAAAAGTACAGGTTGATTTAACTCCTCCTGTAGTTAAAGCATATTTTCTACCTCTAGGTAAGAAGGAAGGCCAGAGGACTATTGGTCCTTTAGATATGGATGTGTTAGATGTTTCTGCTTTATTGCAGTCACCTAAAGAAGCAGAGTTGAGGGTTTCGACCATGCTAGTGACCTTTGCGATTCCATCAGATAGGGATTGGATACTGAAGTTGTATTTTAAGAAGCATTTAGCGTTATTTATGGGTAAAAAGATTGCTATGTTCCCGGATGTTTCCAGAGAGACCCAGAGGAGGCGCAGAGCTTTTTTGTTATTAAGGCCTGGTGTTCTTCAGATTGGGGCTTCTTTTTTATTACGTTTTCCTTGTAAATGTATAATTTACCTTAGAGATACCAAGTATGTATTCTTTCAACCGGAAGAGTTGTCTGCTTTTGTTAGCTCCCATGTGGTGACTTCATCTCCTCAGTGATTTAGGTCTCATTTAGATAAGATAATACTGCTCTGTCCTCTATTTCTGTATTAGATCTTATATATTTTTCCTTTTGTATTGTTAAGGATAAAGGATTCACCTATTTTTCTATCCTTTCTCCTTAGCCACTTCCAATTTATAGTGGGCTAATGTTTCATTTTTTTTTTATTTCTTTCTGAAAATATTGCTATACAATTAGTTGTTTTCTGTACAAGCATTTTGCTTGACTATATTGTAAAATTGCATAAATAAATTTAAAAAAAAAACAGTTTTGCCTGTGAGACAGTTCCTTCGGGTACAACAGATTTGCACCTCTTTATAAGAATATAATATTCAAGCAAAATTTTTATTCACAAGATATCTGTGTAGGGGGTATCCGTATGGCATAATCAAGAAGGCATATTTACGAGGCCTTGATGCTCAAAGGGAATTGCTGCTTCAAGGTAACTCGAAGCCTGAAGAAAATCAGGTAGTTTGTGTGATTCCATATTACATTCATGCTACAAGGATATCAGCCTTATATATCAATGTTGGCCTATCTTACAATCACATGAATATTTTCAACAGCGACCTCTAATAGCCTACCAATGGGGTAGGAATATAGGTGATACGGTGAGCAAATCTATAACTTGGAAGTCTGATCAATAAGGTACTTCTTTACAAGTGGAACATTTTGCATGCAAAACTTGCGACATCTGTGCTTAGATGATATCGGGGGCTACTTGGCAGGTGACAGATGACAGTAAGATATTGGTCAGTAGAAAAGGTACTACTTGTACTTCTATCTATGTTGTGTATCTTTTATTGCAGTGGTTCTCAACCCAGTCCTCTGGGTCCCCCCTAGTCCAGTTGGCTTTCAGGGTATCCACAATGAATATGCATGAGTTAGATCTGCATACAATGGAAGCAGTGCATGCAGCTCTATCTCATGCATATTCATTGTGGAGATCCTGAAAACCTGACTGGCCTAGGGGTCCCAGAGGACTGGGTTGAGAACCACTGTTGTATTGTGTCCCTGCAAGATTAGTCTACGGGAATACTGGGTGAGATTGTCCACTGGGACTCTATCGGCTCTGATTGACCAACACTGTAGTGTAGTCAGTGTCAACATAATTTTGCAGATGTGGAATGGAGGGTGATTAATCACATTCCCCTTTTACATCGTGGGGGCAATCATGATATGAAATTGAATATTAGAGAACAATATCAGATATACCATCTACAGTCGGTAGCACCTCAAGATCTGAACCAGAAAACTGACTGATATACTCGTACTTTGATTTAGGGGTGGTTATGCCTTTAAGAAATGATGTCATTGGGTGAAGTAAGCTTTAAAAATGCTGTGGTCATTTTTGCTCAGTAAGCCGATTACAGTGAAAGTTTGGAAGTGAAAAAGTGATACTGTTCATGAAGATTTGTGCTATTATGAATCAACTCATGGAACATTTCGTTTCAGATAAGTGCTTTAAACCCTTAAGCAGAACTGTGAATAGTATTTTTCAGTTTGAAACACGATGTGTCAGTTGGTGAATTTCTACAGTAATGCATAAATAACACAGGTACACTACCAAAAAACTGCCTCCAGTTTTGCAACTGATTCCTATAGATTTTGGGGTGCTGAATCCAGGAAAAATAGCCAAAATGTTCCATCACGTCACGTTTTCTTGCAAAATTAGATTTCTTACCCATATAAGGAATGTTCACATAATTTCTTTTTAGCCGACTGCAGTTTATTTTCTTGGCCCAAAATAGAGTTTGTAATGGTTAACTAACTAGAAACACTCCATCATGATATTTTAGAGTGTTTTGTATTCATTTTATACATTAACAGGACAACTGGGAGGCGGGGGGCTAAATCCAGTACTCGCGCTGGCGCATGTTCTTTCCTGTTCGCCTCGCCTCGTTCGCTCGCTCAAACACGGTGGTTGCGACATGAACGTTCCTGTCAAATTTCAGTTTCTTGCAAGTTCATTATTACCTTTTGTTTGCTCAGTCGTAATCCAGCTTTATTCCGAAGTGGTTCACTACAGTTGTAGTTTGCAGTGCTGTGTATTTGTGATGGCTCACAGAGCCAGAGGTTGCGTCAACTCTCCGGACAGTTTTTGTTTTATTTGTGGGGAATATACCGTGAAAAAGCGGCAGAGGAACATTTCTGCATTTATTAAAAAAGTATATTTCGCCTATTTCGATTTGAAGTTAGGCGATCAAGACAAACCGTGGGCTCCTCACAAAGTGTGCAAGACATGTGAGGAAGATCTACGCTTATGGATGAAAGGTAAAAAACAAGCATTTCGTTTCGGAATACCTATGATGTGGCGTGAACAAAGAGACCACAGCAGTGACTGCTATTTTTGCTCTTGCATTGTGAAGGGATACAACTTAAAAAATAAGAACGTAATAAGTTACCCCAACCTTCCCTCAGCAATTAGGCCTATGCCTCATAGCAACGAAGTACCTGTGCCTGAACCACCAAAATCTTTGGATCATATTTGTGTGGACGGTTCTGATCATGATGAGACTCATTAGATGGCTTTTCCCGATGAGTCCAGTACTTCCGAGTTTGAAACTGAACCAGATCCGAAACCTGAACTTTTCTCTCAAGCTGAATTGAACGATTTAGTCCGGGATTTAGGACTCCCAAAAGATGCTGCCCAACTGCTAGGTTCTCGGCTTAAACAGAAAAATCTATTGTCACCAGGAACAACTTTTTATTGGTACCGCAACCGCGAGACACAATTTTTGAAGTATTTCAGCAAAGAGGAAGATTTGGTATTTTGCAACGATATATACGGAGTGATGGAAAAGTTTAAACTCAAGTATGATCCTGCTGAATGGCGGCTGTTCATTGATTCGTCAAAAGACAGCATAAAAGGTGTTCTTCATAATGGCAACACATTCGCTTCAGTTCCTATTGCTCACTCTGTTATTCTCCAAGAAAAATACGAGAATTTGGCCCTGATTCTTCAGAAGATTCGTTATGATGAGCATAAGTGGATGATTTGTGGAGACTTTAAAATTCTATCCATGCTATTAGGGCAGCAATCCGGTTTCACCAAATATCCCTGCTTCCTTTGCTTGTGGGATAGCCGGGCCCGCGACCTACACTGGGGGAATAAAGACTGGCCAATTCGGGAGTATTTCAGACCCGGTGAGAAAAATGTTCTTCATGAGAGCTTGGTACCTCGTGATAAAATTCTATTACCACCTCTCCACATTAAGTTGGGTCTCATTAAGCAATTCATCAAGTCCCTTCCAAAAGATGGTGAGTGCTTTCGGTACCTTTGCTCAAAGTTCCCCCGACTTTCTGAAGCAAAGCTAAAGGAAGGAGTGTTTGTTGGCCCTGATATAAGGAAACTCATTTCAGATGGAGCATTCGCTGAAACGATGTCTGAGAAGGAAAAAGAAGCCTGGGATTCCTTCAAGGATGTTGTTCTCAAATTCTTGGGGAACAGGCGGGATGAGAACTATAAGGATATTGTTGCCAGGGTGCTCAATGCCTTCAAAGAACAAGGCTGTAACATGAGCCTGAAAGTCCATTTCTTGCACTCCCATGTGAACTACTTTCCCGAAAACGGGGCGTACAGTGAAGAACAAGGTGAAAGGTTTCACCAGGACATCAAGGACGCAGAGAGAAGGTACCAAGGAAGATGGAACACCACTATGATGGCTGATTTCTGCTGGTTGCTGCTGCGGGAAACCCCAGATGAAAAATACGCCAAGCAGCGCACCAAGAGAAGCATTCGGGGGAAGAAGAAACGGGCCCACCAGGAGATTGATTGACCCAAGAATGACTTTAAAATCTAAACTGTGTTGACAAATAATCGTGTTTTTACTAAACTTTGAAATAAAAATTTGCTAGTTATTACCACAGTGTCGGATCTCATTTATTAGAATTTTATTTTCACACCATCGGGTGTTTGTCTTCATGTATTGCAATGGTGCGGTTTGTGTTTTCTATTCTTACATACATACCTGTACAACATTTTTTGCACATTTCTTTGCTTTGCTTTGTGTCTAACCTCGCTCTTATATGCTCAATGTTTGTGCACATGTATGTGGCTGTTTTAAGTGCAGACAATTTTGCTACCATCACAGTGTGTTTTGTTGACATTACTCTATTCTTATGTGCTGCCTTGTTACAATTTTTTTTATTCTTATTTGAATAACTACTAAACAATTAGTATAAAGAATTCATCCAAGAAACTTATCTCGATCGCACTCAATCTGAAACGTTCACCTCAAACTGCTAACCCAATGTAGCAAAAAATCTGTACGTGATGGAGCAAATTGGTTACCAGATTTGGATTCAGCGCACCAAAAAACGTAAAAATCAATCGAAACATTAGAGGCAGTTTGAAAAAAAATTTTTTTAGTGTACCTGTGTAATAGAAGTTAAAACTTTAAAAAAAATTAAAAAGGACCTATTGGGAATAATTCTGAACTGCTTATTGGTGCTAGTTTGGTTTAGACGATCCAACAACATTTTTTTAAATCTCTTTATTGTTGTTAGGGGTGGTTTGGAGACCTCTCGTTACTGCTGCAATCACTTGGGGGCAGGGCAGGTGCTACCATTAGACAATCTAGGACTCCCCCTCCACCACAGACGTCTGGAAGTCCGGGGTGGAAGTGGCAAATTAAAGAGAATGAACCACAATGCAGCCCCAGAGACAGAGGGTAAGTGCTGCACTGTGGTTTCAGGGGCAATTGTTGCCACTGTCAGGCCCGGAGAGGAGCACCAGCAGTGGCAATGGGCGAGGAGGGGCCAGTATGGGGTAGTAGGATGGAGGGCCTACCTAAAGCACTCCCAGTCCTTGCACTGGCCCTGCTGGGGGTGCTTCAGTCAGGCCCTCTCATTGTCCCACAGCACTTCCTGCAGCTGTTCTAGACACTGCCACGGTTTTTTGCTTTTAAAACGCCCTGAAGTCCTGCTCTTGTTCCCTCCTGCAGCACCCTGTGCTTATTTCTAGGTTCATGGTCCCAGTGCTGCCTACAGAAGGAGGTTGCTGCACTCTGCTCCATAGCTTAATGGCTCCTCTCCATGGCATCGGGGGGACCAAAACAGAATCCACATATACACAAAACTATTTTTTTCTTTTCACTGTTTTCTTTACCATCGCTGAGCATAATGCTGCCAAGATAAGGCCACTTCTTTGACAGGTTGTTGGTTAATGGCTATTCATGTGCAGGCTCGATTACTAGCTTGTATGATCTTGGTCTTTTCTTTGTTGATTCTCAGTCCAGTCTTCTCAGATTTCTTCAAGCTAGTGATCAACTCCTGCAGGTTGCCTCTTGTTTCTCTCAGCAATGCTGTGTTATCGGTCCCTCCAAGTCTGAGTTGGTTAAAGATCTTTCCACTGAATGCCAACATTTTATCTGTTCAATATTTCCGTGTAACAAAGTATATAACTACTGTACCTGAATGTAAACTTGCCTTGAACCTCTACTGGAAAAAGGCGTGAGCTAAATACGTAAATAAAAATAAAAAATAAATTAAAAAATATAGCCAGAAGAAACAGTGATGACAAGAGTACACAGGCTTGTTGCCTACCAAGAAGATTCTGAAAATGTTTGTGCTACCATTATCTTTCTTTACACAGCAACTAGAGATCAGGTAAATATTCTTAAATATGAATGCACCATTCATGGATGCTGTATATTCTTGCAATGCTCCAGAATGATTCTCTGTGCACACTATCAAATGCCTTTTAGGTTTTGGAAGGGTGACAAAATGGTAAAATCCCTAGTTAAATACAAATTTAAGATTAAAGCTTTGAAGACTTGTCCACTGTGAGTACCCATGCATGTGTAGAAAATCAAATTATTAAAAATTGCTCAGCTCATCTTTGGTTCTCTCAGATATAATTAGCTCCTGAGCGGAATCTGATAGCAGAAGAAACCTCTGCAGCTTATTGAGCACATCTTTGCTTGTAAATTTGGTGACTTAAAGCTGGGGACAAAAGAGAATGTAAATTTGGAAAATTCTTTATTTTAAATTCTTTAAAAACAAAGAGGTATTTCTACTAAGCTGGGCTACTGGTTAACATGGGAACTAGTCGCAGATAGCCCAGGTTAACAGCCTGATTTAGTAGACATACTGCAAAGTAGTTATTGGCTTGACTTAAACTGTCTGTAGATAGGACTTTTAGAAGTGTTAAACAAAACAAATAGGTAGTGAATCTTTTCCCACCAACTCTCCGTAACTCCCACCCACCCCAGGCACATCCCTTATTTTATAGTAGTTTTTCTCAAATAAGAGTGAAATTGGTTATCATAGGGTATTCTAATCAACAAGTGATTAACCCTTAATAGATTATTAGCAGTTCAGAAATGAGAAATCACATAATATTATCAGATAATAGACTAAAAAGTCCTTCTTTTAGCATAGGTATTTCTTTTCCCCTAGCAACTCTAAATAACTGAACAACTCAACAATACAAAGAAGCAGGCAGCACTCAAGCAGCAAAATTGTGGCTATCCACTCTTTTGTACTGAGTACCGCATATATGATTGTTCCCGATGGCACACATATGACCTCTCACCAGCTGGAAGGTAAAGACCTCCTGGTTCTCAGAGAATGAGTCCTATTTCTGGAGGTTAGAGTAACAGATTTGGAGAGGCTGAGACAAATGGAGTGATAGATAGAAGAGATCTTCATGGACATAGTAGAGAAGTCACACTTTGAGTTTGGCAGCCACTGTTCTGCTTTGGAAGAGAGAGGTCACCTGGAAGGGGAGCATAACCTTGGTGTGGCAGAAAGGTCCTGACTACAGGATTACTGTTTTCCAGGGGATGCAATATCCTCACACCCAGAATGTTTCCCCAGGGGCTTATGGCCAGGAGGGGAGGGTTAGGATGGCCATTTTAGTAGATGATTTGATCATTGGGCATGTAGATAGCTGGTTGGCTGGTCAACATGAGGATCACCTGGTTACTTGCCTGCCTGGTGTGAAGGTTGCAGACCTCATGTATAACCTAGAAAGGATTTTAGGCTATACTGAGGATCCGGCTGTTGTGGTACAGATTGGTACTAATGATATAGGACAATGTGGGAGGGAGATTCGGGAAGCCCAATTTAGGTTTTTAGGCAGAAAAGCTGAAATCCTGTACCCCCGGGATTACATTCTTGGAAATGGCTCCTGTTCAATATGCAAGACTCAAGAGATAAGCAGAGCTCCAAAATTACAATGTGTAGATGAGACGATGGTGCAGAAACAAAGGTTTTAGATAGATTAATACAAATTTATCAATAAAAAATGTATTAATAAAAATTATTCAAAGTTGTTAAAACGCAAAAGGATTGTGAAAAATTGCAAAAGGATCTTGATAAATTGGAAGACTGGATGTCCAAATGGCAGATGAAATTGAATGTGGACAAGTGCAAAGTTATGCACCCAGGAAACAACAACCCAAACTAAGGTACACAATGCAAGGCACCAACTTAGCAAACCACCAACCAAGAAAAAGATTTAGGCATCATTGTGGATAATATGTTGAAACCATCCGCCCAGTGTGCAGCAGCGACCAAGAAAGCAAATAGAATACTAGGAATCATAAAGAGATGAATGGAGAATAAAACCAAGGATATTATAATGCCTCTGTATCATTCCATGGTGCAACTGCACCTTGAATACTGTGTGCAATTCTAGTCACCATATCTTAAAAAGGATTTAGCGGAATTAGAAAAGGTACAGAGAAGAGCCCCAAAATGGTGAAGGGGATGGAAGGATACCCCTATTAGGAGAGGCTTAAAAGTTTGAGGCTCTTCAAGTTGGAAAAGAGACAGCTGAGGGGGAATATGATAGAGGTATATAAATTAATGAATATAAAATGTAGATTGGTTGTTTACGCCATCAAAAAGAAGAAAAACTAGGGTACATGCAATGAAGCTACATGTAACCCATTTAAGTAAGACTAATAAGAGAAAATATTTTTTTACTCAATGCATAATCAAACTCCAAAATTCATTACCATAGGATGTAGTAAAAGCTGTTAGTGTAGCTGGGTTTAAAAAAGGTTTGGACAAGTTTCTGGAGGAAAGGTCAATAAACCATTATTAAAATCATTAAAATAAAGTAAAATAGTATCATAGTATATGACGGCAGATAAAGACCAGCATAGTCCATCTGGTCTGCCTAGCAAGATGGCAAGAGTAGGGGCACCTGCTGCTCCGTGCAGGTCACCACTCCCCATGTCTTTGTTTAGGGTTGTACAGATCACCTCTACTTGTAGAGATATCAGACACAGTTAAGTTTATTTTGATTTTATCCTGTTTTATCACTGTGTCTGTCCCATGCCATTTTGAATACTGCCACTGTATGTGCCCCCACCACTTCCATTGAGAGGGCATTCCAAGCATCCATCACCCTTTCAGTGAAAAAGTATTTCCTGATGTTGCCTTTCAGTTTACCCCCTTGCAGGTTCAAGTTATGTCCTCTAGTATTACAGCTTCCCCGTCTTTGAAGATTGGTGAATGGCCAATGTAACTCCAGTCTTTAAAAAGGGTTCCAGGGGTGATCCAGGAAACTACAGACTAGTGAGCCTGATGTTAGTATTGGGCAAAATGGTAGAAACCATTTAAAGAACAAAACTACTGAAAATGTAGATAGTCATGGTTTAATGGGAGAAAACCAACATGACTTTAGCCAAGGAAGGTTTTGTCTTACTAATCTGTTATATTTTTTTGAAGGTATAAATAAACAGGAAGACAAAGGTGAGCTGGTCGATATAGTGTATCTGGATTTTCAGAAAGCCTTTGACAAGGTCCCTCATGAGAGACTCTTGGCAAATGTAAAAGTCATGGGATAAGAGGCACTGTACTACTGTGGATCAGGAACTGGTTATTTATTTATTTATTTAATTTATTTAACTATTTATATCCCGCCTTTCACCGGGTCAAAGCGGTTTGACATAAAAATGGGGGGGGGGATAATCAAGTTGGTAGAGAAGGAGGGGGGCCGTCACCAGGGGTTAACATAGTTGGTCTTTATAGGAAATAACAGTACTAGACAGTTGACATTTTACAGAAGTCTCTTAGATGGTTGCTGGGGGTTATTGAGAGCTGTCTGTTTCTGGTCCAAGATATTTTTGAAATAGGATGGTTTTTAACTGTTTCCGGTTGTTGCTTCGGATCTGGCTCGGGAGTGAGTTCCAGAGGGAGGGTGCGTATAGTTCAAATGCTCTGTTGCATGTTTGCTGGTTGAATTTAGTTCGTTCGTGGGGGATAGTGAGAGTTTTGTTGGTGGTTTGTAGGGTTGATCTGTTGATAGTAGGGTGAGGTAGTAGGGTTCGCAGATGTGTGGTTTGAGTTTGATGGAGGGCTTTGTGGGTAAATAGGAGGGATTTATATTTAATCCTGGCTTCGAGGGGCAGGATGTGGAGTTCTCTCAGGACTGGGGTGATGTGATTGTGTTTTTTTGCCTTCTGGATCATTCTTGCAGTGGTGTTTAAGGCAGTTCTTAGTGGGTTGGTGTGGGTGGCTGGTAGTCCGTGATAGATTGTATTGCAGTAGTCCAGGTGGGGGAGCGTCATGGCCTGCATGACTGTTCTGAAATCTTGTGGATCGATGAATGGTCTGAGCCGTTGTACTGTCTTTGCTTTGTGGAATATTGTTCTGGCCGTTTTTTTTATCTGTTGTTTAAATGTAAGTGCTTGATCAATGATGATTCCCAAGTATCTTAAGTGTGGTTTTACTTGTATTTGGGTGGTTCCTAAGGTGATGTGTGGCAGTGGGATGTAGTTTGGGTCCTTGGTCACAATTAGGGCTTCTGTTTTTTTAATGTTGATGGAGAGGTTGTTCTCTTGTAGCCATTTGGAGACATTGATAAAGCAGTCTGATAGGTGATTGTTTGTTGGGTTTGTGGTTTTGATGTGTCCGTAAAGCATTATGTCGTCTGCGTAGATGTGGTAGTTGATGTTGTGAGTGTGTATTACTGAGCAGAGTGGTTGTAGGTATATATTGAAGAGCATCACTGATAGTGTGGAGCCTTGGGGTACTCCTTGGTGCTGTTGAAAGGGGGGGGGTTTGCTGTGCTGGTGCGGATTAGCTGTTAAAAGATAGAAAGCAGAGGGTAGCGCTAAATGGCCAATTTTCCCAATGGAGAAAGGTGAATAGTGGAGTACCACAGGGATCTGTGCTGGGTCTACTGCTTTTTAAAATATTCATAAATGACCTGGAAATGGAAATAACGAATGAGGTAATCAAATATGCAGATAGCACAAAATTATTCAAAGTTGTTAAAAAGAGGATTGTGAAAAATTGCAAGAGACCTTGATAAATTAGAAGACTGGACAGTCAAATGGCAGATGAAATTTAATAAGGACAAGTGCAAAGTTATGCACCTAGGAAAGAACAACGTAAACGATGGTTACATGGTGCAATGTTCTACATTAGGAACCACCAACAAGGAAAAAGATTTAGGCGTCATCTTTGATAACACATTGAACCGCTCCGCCCAATATGCAGTGGTGGCCAAGAAGGCAAATAGAAGCTTGTAATCATAAGGAAAGGAATGGAGAATAAAACAAAGGATATTATAATACCTTTGTATCGTTCCTTGGTGCGACCGCACCTTGAATATTCTGTGCAATTCTGGTCACTGTATCTTAAAAAGGATATAAAGGAATTAGAAAAGGTACAGAGAAGAGCCACCAAAATGGGGCCATGGCTCCGATATTGCACAGTAGCCGCTACCGCCATTTAGTAAACATACTGTACCTCCATATGCAACATTGAATCCTTATGGATAGAAATTCCATGTATGAAAGAGAAGAAAATTGTGGTAGGGGTTTACTACCATTCACTTGGACAGAATGAGCAGACAGATGATGAAATGTTAACAGAAATTAGGGAAGCTAGCAAAACTGGCAACACAATAATAATGGGTGATTGGATAAACGTCATGATAGGGCACGCTAGGGAAATAAAGTTCCTAGATGGAATTAATGACTGCTTCATGGGACAGTTAGTTTGGGAACTGAATAGAAAAGGGTCTTTTTCATACAAGTCCTTTGTGGAACACAGGATTAAGTATAAGAACTAACCATGTTGGGACCAGTCAGCACTAGAGATCATAATATGATCACGTTTGATTTAATAACTGGAGTGAGTATACAAAAGAAATCTACTATGTCAGTGTTTAATTCTCAAAGGGAAACTATAATAAAATGAGGAAAATGGTTAAAGATTAAACTAAAAGGAGTGGCTGCAAAGGCATGGATGTTGTTTAAAACTACAGTCCTGGAAACCCAGACCAGATGCATCCCAAACATTAAAAAAAGGTGAAAGGGGAGGGGCAAGATGGTGGACACACAATAGCCACTGTCTGTTGGTCTCCGCGGTATATCCTTTGCTTGTTTCTTTGATTTATTTGCGATGCCTCATAAGCGGAAGGCCAAGCCTTGGGACTTACCCATGAGCGTGTCAGCGGCTAAGGGTCCTCTCGATGCTTTCGTGAGGCCCACCGGTGCAGTTTGTCTTCCGGAGCATAGTTCACTGGGGCGATAGAGGCGGAAGGAGGCCTGCTACGCCTCTCTGAACTTCAGGTTACACTTAACCCGGATGTCCGGACCCCTCCAGCTCAGCCTGCAGTACACGACACGGGAGCAGCAGATGCAGAGTCGCGGAGTATGGAGAGGCTCGCAGCCAACACGTCAGTGTTAGTGGGGAGTCCCGCGGCGGAGGCTCTTGCAGCTGTGGGGCAAGCTGGTCTGATGGTGAGCTCAACTGCTACTGGAGAACCTTTGTCGGCGGTGGATACAGTGGTTAGACTGGGTGCTCGTTCAGTGATTTCTACTGGTATTCAGGAAGGGGAACCTGCCAAGTCTGTTCTTGTTCGCCCTGTTGCTGTTACCCTGGATCCCCTTTGGGAAGGACTGCAGGCATTGGAATCTTCCTTTGTATCTCAGTTTGTTACCCTCTATGAAGCTCTTCCTTCTTTGGCTCAGTCTATTAATCAGCAGAAGCAGGAGGTTGCCTGTATTTCTCCCAAGGTGGCCCAGTTGGAAACTAAAGTTGAGGACGTTGTCTCCTTTTCAGGTACTGTTACGAAAGATTTGTCTGCCATCCATGGAAAGACAGAGATGTTAGAGAACTCGGTTAGGAAGAGAAACCTGCGCTTGTTGAATTTTCCTCGTGTTCCAGTATCTTCGCTGAAGGATTTTTGTTTAACTCCAATGCGATTTCTATTTTGAAAATTCCTTCGGAATCTGTTCCTCCTTTGGCTAGGGTTTTCTATCTGCCAACAGCCAAGGGCAAAGACCATGGAGTTTCCTCACCTGCACATCCTCCCCTTATGGACTCTTTGGATTTGACTGGTTCCTGGAGACTACAGATCCGGGTTACGTCCCGAGGGTGACTTTGCTGCTGACTTTAGCATTTGAGCCTGACCGAGACTTTCTCTTGAAATTATACTTTAAAGCTAGGAATGAGTCCTTTATGGGGGGAATAATCAGGATGTTTCCAGATGTTTCTATATCCACTCAGAAACGCCGGCAACAGTTTTTTTTGCTTCATCCTCAGGTTTTGCAGTTGGGTGGGCTTTTCTTTTTGCGATACCTGTGTAGATGTTTAATTAAATATCACGGTGTTAGTTACTCTTTTTTTGAGACCTCATATCTAACCCAGTTTACAGTCGGTAAGAGTGTTGCTCCAACTTAGCAGTTTGGGTTGCCCCATATGCTCCCCCCCCCCCCCCCCCAAATTTGGGTGTAGTACTGGGTTCGGAAATAGTGTATTCTGCATCAGTTTTGTGTCTTATTTCCTGAAATTGTTCCTTTGATTTATGTTTTGCCCTCTCTTTATTTTGTGGGCTAGTGAATGTTAGTTCTTCATTTAATGTATAAGAATGGGGACTTGTGCCCCTCATTCTTTATGGGTTTAATTATTTCCTTTATAATCATTCTTTTCTGTAACAAGTGTGTATCTTGTGTTAAAATTGAAATTGCATAAATACATTTTAAAAAAGGAAAAAAGGTGAAAAGAAGGCAAAATGACAACCAGCTTGGTTAAAAGGTGAGGTGAAAGAGGCCATTAGAGCCAAATAACAATTTTAAGAAAATGAACCAGATGAAGAAAATAGGAAACAGCATAAGCACTGGCAAGTTAAATGAAAGCACTGATTAGGAAGGCAAAAGAGAATTTGAAAATAAGCTTACATAGAGACAAAAACTTACAATTAAAACATTTGTATTTATATACAAAGTAAGAAGCTAGGAAAGCAGTCAGTCAGTTGGACCATTAGATGATCAAGGGGTAAATGGCAATACAAAAATTCACACCCTCAAAAAGTGGAAGCCCAATAATATCAACACAAAAGAAGACCCCAACAAATGGACCAAATGAATCCTAACATGAAAATAATTTTTTGTAATTTATTTTTAAGGATACGCTGTCACAGGAAAGAGAGACAGATTTCTCCCACCCGCTGCAGCTGCCCTTTTAATAAATAAAACTAGAATTAAAACAGCAACTTAGCTTAAATCCACGTGGTATTTGCAAACAAGTTCTGCAAATGACATGGCACATTTTGGGTAATATTTCCAACCCTGCTTCAGGCTTGACAGGACCACCAAACACCGTGACCAGCGGTAAATGCCTTAATGAATTTGGAAAGAAGGATTCGTTAATCTTTTGAACAGCATCTGACATCAGAATGAGGAGGAAAACCAATCAGCTGTTAAATACTAAAGGGTAAATGGGACACTCAGGGAGGACAAGGCCATATATGAGAGACTAAATTAATTCTTTGCTTTGATCTTTATTGTGGAAGATGAGAGGAAGCTACCCATGGCAGAAAAGCTATTTAACAGTGATGAGTCAGAAAAGCTGAATGAGATCTCAGTGAACCTAGAGGATGCAGTAGAACAGACTGATAAACTGAAGAGCAGCAAATCACTTGGAACAGATGGTATACATCCAAGAGTGCTGAGAGAACTCAACAATGAAAATGCAGAGCTACTATTAGTGATTTTTAACCTATTATTAAAATCATCTATGGTACCAAAAGATTGAAGGGCAGGCAACAAAATGCCTATTTTTAAAAAATGGCTCAAGGGGTGATCCAGGAAATTACAGACTTAACATCTGTGTCAGGTAAAATGGTGGAAACCATTATCAAGAACAAAATTACTGGACACTTGGACAGACATGGTTTAATGGGACAAAGTCCAAATGGATTTAGCCAAGGGAAGTCTTGCCTCACTAATCTGCTCCCTTTCTTTAAAGGTGTGAACAAACATGTAGATAAAAATGAGCCAATTGATATAGGACCCGATATTTGAAGGGCAATTACATGGTTTACAGCCCTGTAAACCATGCCGCTGAAAGGGATATTCAACGGCACTAACAAGGTTGGTGCCACTGAATATCCCCGATTATGGCCCTTATGCGCCCCAATGCGCATCGGGGTATGTCGGGTATTCCGGGAAGGAGTGGAGACGGAGAAGATCGCTAACCGGGCATCAGCGATATTGCATGCTGTCTGGTTAGTGACTTGTGTCTAAAAGATAGGCGAGAAAAAACCTTGTCTATCTTTTAGGTGCAGGAGATAACCAGACAGCATGCAATATCGCTGCTGCCCAGTTACTTACTGCAGCTTCCGGCATGTGCGGCGATCCCCGGATATTCAATGTAGGGGCCGCATATGGCCCTGGCATTGAATATCCAGTTTAAGGGTCAGCAGGTACAGTACGTCTATGCTCCTTAGCAGCATATAGCCTGCCCAAGTGACTATCGAACCCATAGTGTATTTAGACTTTCACAAAGTGTTTATTAAAGTCATACATCAGAGCCTTCTGAAGAAGTTAAAAAATCATGGCATAAGGAGGAAGTGTCCTACTGTGGATTAGAAATTGGTTGAGAGATAGAAAATAGTAAGAATAAATGATTAATTTTCTCAATGAAGGAAACTGAATAGTGGAGTACTCCAGGGATATATATCGGGACTGGTGCTTTTTAACATTTATAAATGTTCTGAAATTGGGAACAAGCAGTGAGGTGATTAAATATGCAGATGACATCACATTATTCAGTTGTTAAATTGCATGTGTCTCGTGAGAAACTGAGAAGGACCTAGTGAGACTGGGAGACTGGGCATCCAAATGACAGTGAAATTTAATGTGAACAAACCAAGTAATACATATAGGGAAGAATAACCCAGAACTATAGATACACAATGCTAGGTTCCATCTTAGGATCCACCACATAAAGAAGAATCTGGGCATGATTGTAGACAGGGCTGGTGAAAGGACTGGAGGCACCCTAGAAGGACTCTTCATCACTGCCACCGCTAACACTCCTCTCCGGGGCCTGCATCGGCAGCAATGGCTCAGTAAATCCAGTTCCTGTGCTTTACAATGCCTCTTCCACTCTCCTCCAATGCTACGTCCGGCCTTGAAGTGGAGAGGGGTGGAAGAGACATTATAAAGTACAGGAACCATGTGGACAGCGCCGACAACCTGAAGTAAGCATTGCCCCGCAGTTACGGAGTCATTGCCACCACCGCAGGCCCTGGAGAGAGGTAGCAGCGGCAGCATGGTGCCTCTGGAGGACTGGCACTTTAGGAAACCGCCTAGTTCGCCTAATGTTAGCGCCGGCACTGACTGTAGACAATACACTGAAATCTTCTATTCAGTGTGTGGCAGCAACCAAAGAGTAAACAGAACGTTAGGAATCATTAGGAAAGAAAAAGAAACGAGAACAAGGGATATCATAGCCCTCCATGGTGCGGCCGCACCTTGAGTAGTGTATGTAATTCTGCATTCCACATCTCAAGAAAGATAGAGTGGCATTAGAAAAGATATAGAGAAGGATGACCAAAATGATAAAAGGGATGGAACAGCTCTCCTATGAGGAAAGGCTAAATAGGTTAGGGCTCTTCAGCCTGAAGAAGAGGCAGCTGAAGGGAGATATGATAGAGGTCTATAAAATCCAGAGTGAAGTGGAATGGGTAAACGCAAATAGAATGTTTACTCTTTCAAAAAAGTGCAAGAACCAGGGGACATGCCATGATACTACAAGGTAATGTATTTAAAACAAATAAGAGAAAATACGTTTTTCTCTCTACATATAATTAATTTTTGGAGCTCATTGCCGGTATATGTGATAAAAGCAGGTACTGTAGAAAATGTTTGGACAAATTCCTGGAGAAAAAGTCCATAAGCGGTTATTAACGTAGTCCAAGAGAAACCCACTGCTTATCCGTGGGGATAATCAGCATGGAACTGACTTGTTTCTGGGAAATATCAGATACCTGTGACCTGTATTGAAAAGAGGGCACTGGGCTTGATGAACCTTTGGTCTGACCCTGTATGGTGGTTTTTATGTTCTTATGCATTCATGATTGATGAACCAAATCTGAGAAAATACAGGCTGAACTTTGAAATCCATTTCCTCCGAGCAGTAATTGGAAGTTTAGACAAGTCTCCAAATACTAAAATCACACAGAAGCACCTAACAAGGTCCAAAAGCTTCACAGCATGACACAAAGCTTAAACTATTTTCTGAACAAAATATACTGCTCCAAAATCTCATATTTACTGTTCCTGATTTCAAAAGGGATAAGGCGCAAATTATTTTCAAATTATCACTTCATTTAATAAAACAGGCGCACAATCATATTATGGCTCTTTTTGCTCATAAATGTAAATGCTTGGTATGTGTTGTTAAATGTAATGGCATACATAGTGACTCAATCAATTTTACTGTATATTTCTTGGCTACTGTCCATCCCCCTCAGGCTCATCTCATTAAACTAGCATTCCTCGTTACTGCAAACCTTTGATCATATCGGTATAATCAGGGACTCAAAAAAACAGAAAATGCATGACCATACCCTAGGAACTACAACCCTCCTTTACAGTAGGCAGAGTCCAGCTAGTGACAATTGGGAAGTCATACTACCCTTTTTTCTCGGTCTCACTTTGGCTGAGCAGCCAAGCTAACCAGCTATCCAAGAAGAAACGCTCAATTCCATTTTTGGTGATCAAAATCAGACTTTCCAATAGCTTCTGGAACAAGGCAAGAGACAATCTGGATTGTGCTGGAGATTTGCCAGTTTTTGCTGGCATGGGGTGTGTGAATGCCAAAAGAGAATATGCCACAACTACAACAACATATAGACAAGAGGAACTTTTTCCAAGTTCAGTATGACATTAACTGCAACTTTTCAGGCATCTGTGCTTCGTTGAGTCAAGGAGGCTCTTGCAAAATGCAAGCAGGTGGTGTTTAAAATGCTGACTGTGAAGGATACTGCAAAACCGACCAAAACTGAAGCCATCTCTTGTTTTTAACCATGAATGTTGTTGAATTTTTAATGTTATTATTGCATGCTTATTTTCCTTTTATAACTTCTTTATCTTACTTTTCTCTATATAATTTGGAGTACTGTGTCAACTGCCTTGATATTAATTTTAAAGGTGATCTATCAAAAATCGAACAAACCATAAAACATCTCAAATGAGGAAGGAAAAAACTATTCCACTGTTGAAACACAGGATGTGATTAGTGGGAGCACAGGTCCCAGGTTCTTAAAATGCCATTTCAGGTCACTAATGTGATTGCTTTATAGCTTCCAAATCTATACCTTATTGGGTTACTAGATTTTTAAAACGCTTATCTCTGTTCATTTAATTCATGTGAAAATGGCATCCTAAGGTCAGGATGTATTTTTCCCTAAGCCGACACCAGGTAACTTCCTCCAGTATGGATGGAAAATAGATTCCATTCTGAAAACTGGCTAAACCAAATTTATTCAGATAATCAGAACTGGCTTCTTCCCCACTCAAATCAAACAGAAGAATTTATGTGTTTATTTCTCAAAAGGAAATAGACTAGTTTTACCCAGGTTGGCTCAGATTTATGTAAAATGTTTACAAAGTATTTGAAGACCATGCAAACCCTTTGTAAACCCAAAAACAGCTGATACGTGAACAGAGGCTGAAAGACCTATAGAGACAGAAAGATACCTACAGTACTTGAATGCAACATATAACTTGAACTACCAGTGAAAAAGTGTGAACTAAGGCAAAATAAATATGGAGAGCACAGCTGGCGAATACCCTGGATTTATCAGATCTGATTCATGATCTGATTTGGTTCATTTCTGGTAATACATACACCCTGTCCACCCTATATTAGGTGGCTTTTGCCTTCAATTAGTGCACACATCTCTAATTAAGATAGCCCTTGTTTAATGGACTTTAGTTGTTCATCATGGATTCAAGAAAGAGCCAAAGCAGAGCTTAAAATAAAACATCAAAGGCCCAAGTCAATCAGGTATCAGCCACATAGGAAAGGTGTATGGAACTGATTTTAACTTTCTATAAATGAACAGGTCAGAAATAAAGATAAGCAAATAAGTTAGAAATGAAACTGACTGGGCGATCTGAATTGAGGCTGTGCTGTATGTTTCAGCAACCAGGAAACTCTGAACACAATGCTTTTCCTGGCTCAGGGGGTCTGACCAGTCTCTAAAATGTTGTACCGCAAGATGAGAGGTGATCCCATCATGCTAAAAATAAAGTATTAATGAACATTTTAAATCTTTCTATATAAATTATACAGGTATTTAATCCATCACCAACATACAATTTAAAAATAAACCAACTCTGTTCAACTTTTAAATCTGAAGGGTCAACATTAAAGTTCAGAAAAAAAGAAAAAAGTCATGGTTTGCATGCACAATTATAGAAAATATAAAAAAAGTTTCTCCTTTGCCCAGGGCTGTAAAGTTTTCTCTCCGCTTCATGAACAGAAATAGAAAATAGTGCAAGAAAATTGGAATAAAAAACATCATAGGGCTTGAAACAGATTCTTACAAAGTGATCTTTTCTGCAGCAGATTTTACGTATGCAATTTACTTTCTGTGGAGCTTTTCTTTAAGGGGTCACAAAAAGCATGAATTTCACAATTCTGTTAGAATAACAAAGGATCTGCAAGCCAGTTTACTATTTCTCTTTCTCCATCTTAGCCAAGCTCCTAGATTTTGCATTCTCTTTCTCTCTCATTACACTCCCATTTTCTTTCGAACATGGCAAAAAAAAAAAAAGTTCCATTAACCATGGTGCTGGAAGATGGCCCAGCTGTCAAGCAAGGACAGACTGAGCTCCTCAAGTATAACACTGCAGTCACTTTTCCTCTGGATTATAAAAGGGAAAACTAGTGATTAAATGGTTTATTATTCTTTGCATTGCTTCTTATGCCATATGCATATACACTACTGTTTTAGATGCATCTTGTTTCTGCCGTTAAACAACTACAGAAGTTAAGCGGCCCAATCAAAGTCATAGTGGGTAGGGTATATAATGGGAAAAGTCCCCAGGTACTCTATCTTCCACATTTCCACACCACTCTAATCCTATGTATAATGCCACACTGCCAGTAGTGTAATGTATTTACTGCAAGTGTAAACAGGAAATACAGCAAGAAAGATTTGGATTTATGAACTAAGGAAAAGGTTTATGTTACATACTGTAGGCTGAATTAATTTTTCTATTTTGGTTTCCCTCTCATGTGCAATAGGCTAACTTTCCAGTCTAAGAGGCCTACATTAAGGGGCCTAGGTGTGTGCTGGGGAAGCAGCAGAAATGTGAGTATGAAACTCAGTCTCTGGAGAGAAGACTTTGGGCTAGTTCTGGCTTTCTGAGACCCCTCCTTGATATATTTGGTAGTTGAAGTGATGATTTGCAGACCTACAAATCCCATAATGCACTGTGTCACGACCTTTCCCCTCTCCCCAAAAGAGGATCTCATTACATTTCTGAAGCAGAGAGCCCGAAGCAGAAATAAATCACTTCAGTGTTTGAAGCAGCTATGCCAAACTACCCCAGAAAGGCACAGTTCACTTCTGAGTGACAGAAGATTTTTAACTGAAGTCCAAAAATGGGAGATCCGCCCAAAACCCTTTAGAAACCAATAAAGGCCTTCATTGCAGGCATGGACTGGCCCTGCACAAATGGAATTTACAGAATGGAAAATCCCTCAGTCAGCCAGAGCGGTTTGTGCTTTTCCTAACATGTTACATTTCCCATGTGAATAATCCCGTTCTGAGAACTTCCAGCTCAGTTCATTTCCACCTTATTCTATTCCAGGCTTGTTTGGGGTAAGGAAGGTTGGTTATTTTGAAATATAATTCATAGGCTTTTATTTTCCTCTTTCTTACAGTATGTTATTACAATGAAGTACTAGGACTGTGCTCCAGTTGCAGAATAAAATACAAGGCCTTGGGACATTCCCCCGGGCTTTCTTGAAAGCACTAGGTTAAGAGTATGATGGGTGCTGGAAGAAAGTGCACCATCAGCTAAGAGCACTTCTTCATCTGTCTGAGTACTAGAGTAGATTTTTTTCTCCTTTGCAAGCTGGCCCTGCAAATTGGGATTGCTAAACCTTCAAAAGGCAGACGTTGTACCCCTGTAGAAATAATAAATCATGGCAAGAGATTTGTTTGATTTTCTTAGCACCCAATTTAGAAAAAGAACCCAAAGTCTAAATGCTCATTTAAATACAACCAGAAAATTTGTGAAGCCCCAGTCCCCTAGCATCTCCTTTCATGAAAGTTAGATATCTGCAAAGCTTTCTTTTCTGTCAAGTATTTAAAATGCCTTTGGGGCCCTGAAATGAAGAGATTTTAAATTTGAAGGGTCGCCTACACAAGCACAGTCTTCAGCTGTTTCAAGATAGGACCTCTGGATTTCAGTAGTGGGAGGGAAATGAATGCTTTGCAGACTTATTTCTAATGTTTCTTCTGTTTCTAAATATATATTTGAAGGGTTTGGGGAAAGGTAGGAGAATGAGGGGTTCTTAAAATCGCCTCGCTCCTTTTATCTATCCCCTTACACCCAGAGACGACCCAAGGGTTTCTGCTGCCCTAGGCAGAAATCCTGGCCTTGCCACACCCTCCCCATTGACACAGCACCAGCTGATGCTGCCCCCCTCCCAGCTGCCACCGCTTCCCCTCAGCTGCTGCTGCCGTCCCCCCACCCCCAGCTGCCCCTGATTCCATCTTGGGAGAGGGAAGGTGGGCAGTGGCAGCTTTTTGCCGCTGCTTTTGGAAATGCTGCCCACCTCTCCCCCCAAATGGAATCAGCGGCAGCTGGGGGGGGGGGGGGTTGCACAGCTGCCCATGTGTGCTGCTGCAGCTACTGCTGCCCACCTGGGCTTGCCACCCTAGGCGGCTGCCTAGCTCACCTAGTGGGATGGGCTGGTCCTGCTTACACCACTCCTAATCTTCTGTCTCAAAAGCAAAAGTTCTCTGTTTTTGGAGAGTTGTCTAATTATCCAATTACAGGAGGAAAATCTTAGGCTGATGGAGGATTTCTGACAACCCTCTCCTGTTGCATTATCTGACTTGCAACACTGATTTCAATAGCGAGAATCGGGGAATATAAATACAACACTGCTTTGGGATGCAAATACAAGTTTGAAACTGGGACTGGGCAAAAAAATGTCCCTCTTGGAATTGCATAATTTGGCAGCACTTTTTTATGATGTTTAAGGGTTGTTTATTTATTTCTTATTTCCCAAGGCAGGTAATTCCACAGATACCATGTTACCCAGTTCCAGGAAGGAGACTTTTTGACCATTCCTTGTTTAAACGTACATCATCTCAAAGCAGTATGGGCTTTATAGCCCCTCATTCCATCTATTGAAATCAGTGCTGCAGATCCCATAATGCACCAGCATAGGGTTATCAGAAAGCCAGGACTGGCCTAAAATCTTCCTCCTGGTAGTGGCTAACTTGGCATCTCTATAATTCTGAACCCCTCCCCCCGCTCCTTCAAATACCTGTTCTCTCCTTCTCCACCCCACTCCCCCCCCCCCTTCACTGCCAAGCTTGGTTCTTCTTTTTCCTTACAAGCCCAAGATCATTGAAATGCACTAGCACCAACCTCCATAGTAGCCAACTCTAGCTAAAACAGCCATGTGGCATGAACTGCTGAAGAAACAAGGCAAAGTGGCATTTAGAAAGTGGAACTATCAGCTTTACAAAATTCATCATACTGTAGCTGCAATGTTAGTCGACTTGAATACGTAGAAATAAGTGCGAAGAAGTAAATTGTTGGCAAGACCTGTTTAGTGTATTAACTCAATATATGACTCATATTCAAGAAATACAAGTTTAAAATATATAATGCTCTGGATCCAGTACGAAAAGGAAGGTGAGGGCCTTCAAAAACCTTTTCCTCATTCTCAGCCTGACCAGGACAAAAGTTCTTTTCCTTGCTGTGGGATCCATTGATAACAAACCCCTGATTATAATAGTGGGTCCTAAAGTAAATTATTTTGACCTTCTATTTATTGCACTGCAGTTCTGTTGTAACAAGTGGTCTTTACAGGAACCACAGTTTTTTGGCTTCTAGCCCGTTTGTTAGAAAAACCAGCCAGTGTACATAAGGGTATCATTTTAAGAGAAAATTGTTTCATTTGAGGAAAAATGAAAAACAACAAGCCTTTAGGTTCACTAGCAGAAAGGGTTTGTGAACAGTTCCTATTAGAGCTCACTCCTTTGCTAATTTTTAAATCCTTAATCTGTGGATTGCTCAGAACAGTGTTAAACCTACTGTTAAGCAAGTTAACCAACTTTTATAGTTCCCCCTGAGAAAACAAAGTTAGACTTTGCAAACCAAACTTTCCAAGACTGTAAGTGTTTCTGATAGAAAACCTGCTTCAGTGCCATATGGGGTTTCAGGAAGAGGGATGAGAAATCTTTTTTAAGAGGAAGGTTAGAAAGAAAAATAGCGATAACATTGACAAATACAAAAAGGGGTTGAATTTAGCACAAATCTAAAATTTGTGAACAGTAGCAGCAGTTAGACTTTTCTATCCAGTAAAATGTTAACTGCTTCATGCCTGCTCTTGGAGGACCAGCAAAGGAAGGTAGTAATAGAAAACTGGCAATATTGCTGGAGACTAAAAACAAAACCCCAACCCAAAACCCAAAACCCACAGAATTTCTGGGAGATATTTTGGGTAAATATAAATATAAATGCTCCTGTTATAAACTGAATGAAAAAACCTGGGAATTACAAAAATTTGCTGGCCCAGCAGTTGAAAAAAAAAACATTAAAAGTCTTAATAATAATTTTACATGGCATCCTACCCAAGAAAGCTTACAAGAAATATACAATATAGTGTAAACAGGAAAAAAATCAAGTCAGCTTTTGCGGCTTAACACTACAGCCTAGTGAAGATTGAAAGGTGACACTTGCAGTTCCCTTTCGCTGTAAATTCTCCAAATGGTCTGTTTCTCTGAGCCTTCCCTCAGCAACACATATCCCTTGGGAAAGGGAGGGAAGAGCTGTGGTCCCCTGCTGATCCTTCTGCTTTGTTCCCAAATTCCCCAGTGCAGTACTTAATTCCCACAGAACAGACCCTTACCCTGAAGAAAAGGTGAAACGAGTTCAAGAAGCTGCCAGGTTTGGCAGAACCTTACCTTGGGGTTTAGATGTCTCAGTGGCATTTGGAGCACTCATAGCTATACAGACATCATCCTGAGGGAACTGGTCGCATTTCAGCATTTCAGGCCAGTGGAAGCCAAAGAACTGCATGACGGGCTCACAGGCATCCCGCACGGCCTCACAGAGCCAGCGGCAGGGGTAAATGGGTCGGTCCAGGCAAATGGGTGCAAAGAGGGAGCAAAGGAAGACCTGGGTTCCCGCATGGCAGTTCTTGTTCAGCAAGGGTACCCAGCTGCTCGCCTGCTGCTTCACCTCAGCCATGGTTTCATGGTCCAGGAGGTTGGGCAGAACCATCTTCTCATAGCCCACATTGTGACAGAGTCGCAGGTCCACTGGGATGTCCACACACTGAGCAGGTTTGGTATAAAATCGCCCACTTTGATAAGAGCCAATGTCAGACTGAAAACTCACATAGTCATATTCGCTTGCCTTGGCATGAGCCAAGAGTCCAATCGTCCCAGCAGTGAGAATTGCCAAGACAGTCCAGCTGTGCCTTGCCCAGCTTTGCCCTCCTTCCATTCTGGCTGGCCCCTCTCTGCTAAATAAAACAAAATCCAAATTCCAGGAAGTCTCCTTTCTTGTGCTCAAGTTCTGCAAGCTTCCCAAAATTCAGAAGGCACCAGAAAACAAAAGTCCTTTTGTCCCGCACCTCCCTTTTCCCTCTTCTTAAATCTGCAATCTAATACATTTAAATATATATCCACATCTTTTTCCTTTACCCCAGTAAATCCTCTTTCCCACTGATGGTTTCTGAGCTGAGTATGCAGGCTTCAGTGATGCCTGGGCAGCACCTAGGCAGAATGCAGCATGGTTTAAAATGCCTGGGCTGCTGTTCAATCCAGCAGCCCAGAACTAGAGAAGAATCTCCCAGCCAATCAGCAAGGAGCTGTCCCACTCCTGCTCTCAGTTACAAATGCCAGTCACAGACTCAATTAGCCAATTGCTTCCCTGATGTGGGCTCCCACTGCTGCAGCTCGGTACAGGTCAATCCCACCTCCCCTTCAAAATAAGTTTAGCAACATGATTAACTGGAGGTTCGACTGCAAGAAGATATTGAACAAAAAAAATACTACTAGCTCTCTGTAATTTAAACCAAAAGTCATTCTTATTTTATGTTTGATGCCAAAGCACAATAATTGACTTGCTGGCCCCTTATATTTAGTGTTTTAATGTTAATTGTATTCTGCTTGAAAAATGTTAGGTTAATTTAAATAGAGCTGATGAACAGTCTTTGGAAGAAAGCAGGTTCCTCTTTTTTCTTAGATACTTTGTTACCTTAAGTGCTGATGTCAATGGCAGCAGTATGACTGCAGATCCCATAGTGTACTGTGATGAAAGTCTATTTCCAAGACTGGCTGAGAGTCTACTGCTACAGGCTTCGTTCCCCTAAAGCACCTAATTGGCATGTACAGCCTTTTAAAAAGTTAATAAATTGCTATGCGGCTTGTGGCAGCACAGTAATAACACGGAGATCCCTCAGCCCACTCCATTGATCAAAAATGACACTTAGCACAGCAATGCCGAGGAAAACATTCAAGATCATTGACTTGGCGATTAAACAAAGAAAATCATTATTCTCCTCCTTGTTCTCGAGTTAGTTGTATTTAAAGTTTTTGAAAATCCTACTTCTAAGCTGCTCTTATGACTGTGAACACATACAAATTGGGTCACTGCTATGCTGGTCCTCAACAGAACCACTGAAGGTGTCCTGTTGCTACTTTGTAAAGCATGAAAACAGCATTGACAGCTGAACAGCAGATCTTCATTTAAGCCACACACGGTGGATTATGCGAAGGAAGCTTTTCTTAAAAAAAAAGGATATCTAGCACTTCCTATAGAAACCTATCATGACTGAAAATCCAGTCTCCTGAACATCAGTTTCCTATCCAAATACACCTCTGTTATAAAGAAATGAAAAAGAGGCTTAATATTTTGCACGGAAAAGAAACACAGGCAAACCCCATGAAGTTGAAAAGTTAAAAATCAAATGTATTCTTAAAAGAAGAGGTTCACGCCGATGACAAAAATATAGCCACAGAAAGGGAGCTCTATCTGCTTATTACAAAGGACTATTAAAAAAGCAGGGATAGTGACTAGCCCGCAATGTCATTTGCGCTGTTAAATATTCATCTCTTTTCTGATACCTTTATATCTTTTTTTAGAATATATCTTATTAGGAAATTAAAAGAAAGCAAAACAATAGTGGGTAACGTTTATAGGGTACCTAGTCTGGAAAACATATTTAGGTTTGTGGGTTCAAAAACCTTTAGTATTTTAGAAAAAGCACAGTAAACAGAGAAATTTTTCTAAAAAAAAAAAAAAAAAAAAGCCCTTATGGATGCTGATATGCACAATGGGAACAGACATTTTACAAAAAACTCTATGGTCAAAAAAGAGCAGCACCAGTAGGTAGTGTGCACATGGAAGTGGCGCTACGTGCACATAGAAGTGGTGAATTTGCTACTTACATGTAAAAGTGGTGTTGTTTAGAAATGTGCTCACCTTCAGGGAGCGCATTAAGAACGTGTCCTCCAAAACTCTCATTTTTTTGCAATTTGAAGTGGTACTGGTCGGGCAGGTACAAGGATTAGAGGCTCCCTAGGTGGGCCCTCCATCTTGTAATGCCGCCCTCACTCCAGGCCCATTGCTGGCGCTGCGTTCCTTCTCTGGGGCTGGCAGCAGCAGCAATGGCTTAGAAGCCACAACGCAGCGCTTACCTACAGTCTCCGGCGCTGCATCACGGTTTCTTTCTTGCACTGTCACGCCCGCCCCTCCCCTTCTGATGAAGACTTCCACTTTTGCATAAACTGGAAGTCTGCACCAGAGAGGGGCGGAAGCAGCAGATGGTGCAAGAAAGAAACCGTGATGCAGCGCCGGAGACTGTAGGTAAGCACTGCGTTGTGGTTTCTGAGCCATTGCCGCTGCTGCTGGCCCAGGAGAGGGGTGGCGGTGGCAGCAAATGGCAGCAGCAGGCATTCTCGGAGGGCTGTAGCTCTAGGTGCCTGTCGAGTTTGCCTGATAATAGCACTGGCCCTGGCTATTATACCCCAGAGAGGTAAGCACAGTTTCCCTTCAAGCTCTTCTCCAAAGCCCAGGTCCAAAATTGAAGCAAGTGTAAATGCTGGCAGAGAAATGTTCTTGGGTATATGTACATGCATTGCCTTTATAAAAACAAGAATCCTTCAACACTTTGAAGGACCCACACCGTGCCCAGAAATCACTGCGTCCCATGGCATATACTGTATGTATAAGTAGCACCTTTCCAAATTGCTACTTAAATACACATGCACATTTCTACATGAAACTATGTTTTTGCGCAACTTTCCCAAAACTGCTTCCAAAATAACTCTTGAAATCACAATTGAATTCACTATAACATGGAGATTAAAGCCAAAATAAACAAGCAGGATATGGAACCAGTAATAATCAAACCAAGATACATTATTATGACTGTCCAATAAGGCCCCTGGTTACATAAACATTTCTTCTACCAGCTAATCTCAGATAGTAGTACACCGGAAAGGTTACAGCTGGTGTTGCTGCTTTAGAAGGTATGTACCCAATCATCTCTAGTTTCCGTCATGTTCCAACATTTTTTCTTGGAATAATTGAAGGGAATATAGAGGGGTAAATGACCTGGCCTCTTTCCATCTGGCTACAAATGCAGGGATTGCATACCTGGACTGAGGGAGAGGCATTTCCAAAGGTCGGGGGCATGCATTGATTGAGATCAGATTGTAATTTTCAGTGTCTATACACATTATTTTCTCTGCAAATTTTACCCACAAAAAAAGCACAGGTAAAGGTCTGCAGGTATCATCTATGAACAATTTTCAAAACGAAAATAGGTGCATATTTTCCCTTTGAAAATTATGTGCTAGGTTTGAACCTATGCATGTTGTGGGATGTTTGAAAGCTGTCCTCATAAATACAACAAAAAGTATCTATTTTTTAAACAAGAGTCACACTAGGGGGCAGGTTCTTTTCAAATTGTCTTTCTCAGAAAGGGATCCTCTGTACTAGGAAAAGGAATTTCAGCTGGCTCCTTTTCTTCAGGTCAGATTGGTCCAGTCTTGGTTTTACTCTGTTATATATATGAAGATGTAGTTCCTGCTTTTCTGAGGGAAATCACATACAGGGATTTGTAGTTCTAACGAGTAAAACCAAGACTTGATCAGCCTAACCAGAAAAAAAATGAAGCAATTTAGTAACTTTAACTACAAAGGATGTGCAATATACTAAAAAAACCCATTCATTCCTTAATTTTAAAAAATGGATTTCTATAAGATTTTGTTTTAAAATTATACTATGTTATTTTAAGTGGCATTTTAGAAGGGACGTCTAGTTAGAATCTGAAACGTCCAGACTAGAATGCCCAAAAATCCGGGAGAGTGGAAGCAATGAAGGGGTGCCTGCCTTTATGTGTGTGTGTGTGTGTAGTTCAGAGGTGGGATGCTTACATGTGCCTGCGTGTGTGTGGAGACGGGTTGCCTGGATGGATGTGTATGTGTGGTAAACAGGTGTTGTATGTATATATGTATATATATATATATATGTGTGTGTGTGTGTGTGTGGTGTGGAGGTAGGGTGCCTGCCTGTATGCGTATGTGGTGCGGAGGTAGGTTGTGTGTATGTGCGTGCATGCGTGCAGAGGGGGGTGCCTGCACGTGTGTGGTGGGACGGGGTACAGCTTTTGCACCTACACACTGTGCCTTTTACTTCTCATGCACTCATCTCTTCACCCTCCAACCATTTGCACTATTTGCTCCCTCCACTCCTTCCCTTCTCCTGCTGTCCATTCCCCACCCCCAACTCCCTGTCTCCCTTCCCAGATTTTCTCCCCTTCACCCTTCACCCTTGAACTCACCCTCTGACGTCCATTCCCCCAACCATTTATTTACTAAAATACTAATGTCCCTTTAAATTTCTTCAGCTGTTTGCTTCCCTCCCTGTGTCTTACCTTTTTTGACAGTCTCAGAAGACACTGCTGGCATTGGCGGCCCAAAGGTGATGCAAGGTCATGTGTGGAAATTCTTTGGGGGGCCCTCATTTGCATATTCAGAGACCTCATTTCCATACATTTATTTTATTTTAAAATGTATATGTTACCCATCTAAAATTTTAGGTGGCTTTCAAAGGAGCCCTTCGCAAGCCTCTTGTTTCTCCTGGCAATGACTTAGGGGCATGTTTACTAAATATTAGGGTGCATTAAGTGCCACTATACCATTAGAAATAAATGGGTGATCCTACCATTAACATTAACATTTGTGAATGCACATTAACGTTTAGTAAACATGCCTCTGAATGGGTGTCTGAATACAATTTGCATGGGCAGTGAGGATAAAGAAAGATTACCATATTTCTACATTACTATACTCCAGGGCCAACTGCAAAGCACATTAGGAAGTATTATAAACCCTGTCCATTTAGAACCCATAACAAACTCGCCATATCATAACAGCACTACCAGGACTCACAAAGCACCAAACCCTACCTATCAAAAAGCAACACTGCAAATATTAAACCAATACATCTCAGAGAATACCGATACATCTCCTACTGGGGAAAGAGAACAAGTGGCACTGTCACATAGAAACTACATGAACAGAATACCGCAGCTCGGTTACACATGCAAAACAGACCGTCAACAAACATAGAACAAGGGATACAATTTAGAAATATGAAGAGTATAATTAAATTGGGAACCCCAAAAGCCAAACTTGGAATGTACAACACTGGAGAAATAAAACTATAAATTAATTTCCTCTTGTACCAAACAAAAATGCAAAGATGTTAGCGATGCACATTTCCCAGAGCTGACATATTCCAGTTAATAAATTCAAAATAAAGTATTTTTCTACCTTTCATTGTATGGGCATTTTATTTTTCAGATACAATTGCTCCAGTCGCTTTCTTCTGGTTTCTTTGTGTCTTCTACTAACTCTCCATTGTCTGCTGTCCATTTGTCCTCTCTTCTGTCTTCTAGTTTTTTTCCATTCTTTCTCTGCATCTGCTCTAACATACTGACCTTTCCCCTTTGGCTATTTCCTCCATTTTTTTATTTACTCCTTTTCATCCACTTAAATTTCACCCCTCCATCCTCATTCCTCACTTACTCTCCTAATATCCAGCCAATCATAGATTTTAATTCCCTCCTACACAAAATATATTTTTCCTTATCCATCCTCATTCCCTAATCTTCTTTTATCTCTTACCAGCCCCAGCCCCTTCTGGTCCTCCCCCAACATCAGCTCCCTTCTAGTTCCAGCCCTTCAGACCATCTGCTCCCTTCCAGTCCCCTTCTCCCACATCAACCCTTTTGCAGTCCTAGCACCCAGTCTTCTTCCAGGGCCAGCAGCTCTCTCCTCCCCTCCCCCCATCAGCCCATTTCTAATCCTAGTCCCCAATTTTCTTCCAGGGCCAGCAGCTCTCATTTCCCCCTCAATCAGCCCATTTCCTGTCCTAGCCCCCCATCAGCACATTTTCAGTCCCAGCCCATTCTAGTGCTAGCCCCCCCATCAGCCCATTTCCAATGCTAACCCCCCATCAGCCCATTACCAGTTCTAATCCTCCCTGATCAACCCATTACCAGTCCTAGCCCCCCGCCATCAGCCCATTTCCAGTCCCAGACTATTTCCAGTTCTAGCCCCCCAATCAGCCCATTTCCAGTCTTAGCCCCCCTATCAGCCCATCAACCAGTCCTAGCTCCCCCTAATCAGAGGAGGGATAGAACAGGAAATGGGCTGATTAGCCCATTTCCAGTCCTAACCCCTCCCCAATCAGCCCATCTACAGTCCTAATCCTCCAAACTCCTGATCAGCCCATTTCCAGTCCTGCCCCGCCAACACCCTCCCTCTCCCAGAAGAACCCCGCACCTGCCTGACCAACTTCAGAGAGAGCTGGGGAGGCTCGAAGCCCAGAGCCGGCTCACCTCTGCAGAGCTGAAAGAAAGATTGACATTTTCCTTCTTTCCCGTGGCTCTGTTAAAGTTGAGCCCACTGGCGTGCTGAGAGTCAGGAGGTTAAATGGGGCATTTCCTGTCTTGCTGTCCCTGGGCTCTAGTGCTCCGGTAGCTGCCTCTGATAATCCACAAAAAAAAATCATCCTGGTGATGCAAGGGAATCTTCTTCCCCTGACTCTCAACCCTCCTCCTCCAAAAACACTTTGTCCAAATGAACCCCCCTCCTCTGATCCCACAAAGCAAACTTTCTGGTTGTCCAAGTAGACTCCCTCCTGGACAATCTAGGGCCTCTGAACCTCCACCCACCTATGAAAGGTGGGAGGCAGGAATGACACTCATGAGCTCCTTCCTCTGGCACTGCCATCTTTCAAAATGGAGGTGCCTGATTCCTAGCAATGCATTGGGACAGACCAATAGAGGTCAATCACCCAAATAAGGCAATATTTCCAAATAAGGGAAGTACTCCCTTATTTAGCAGACTGACCCATAATGGTTCATTCCAACACACCACTAGCACCAGTTTGGAAGATGATGATGGCACTGGAGGCAAGAGCAAATGGTGGGGGGGGGGGGGGAACAGTAGGTTCATGGGGATATGGACCACCTATGGAGGTTCTCTGGTCAAGAGCTTTCCTGACTTGGGGTGTCCTGGACCAAATAGCCCTAGGGCAGGATCCATTGAATCAGGTAGGCAGATTGGGAGTGTTGGGTAAGCAATCAGGGAATCTGGAGGCCACTGGAGCATTTTTGTGGGGTGGGTTTAAGGGGGGAAGATTCCAAGGTCCATGGCCCACAGAGCCACCAGGGAAGTTTTGCAGGGTCGGGGTAAAGAAAGCAGAGCAGGATTCAGTGAGTCTGGCAGGCCTGTTTTTTAAAATATTTTCCATCCTGTAGGCGCATGAGCCAATCCCCACTGAGGCACCGATAGGAAAGTAGAAATTTTATTTGTCACACAGCAAACATCTTCAGATTATTGCAGCAGTGAGTGCTTTTTCTGACAGCACACACTTTTTAAAGCTGCAGTAATTTGCATGCCAGTAGTTTACTGCATCGGGAGTTAAAATATTTTTTAATACATACATTAGAATACTGTACGCTGAACACAGCACTTACTACATCAAGGCCTAAATGTAGAAGGAATAAGAACATCCCCTTCCCCAGTACAAATTGTTCTGCTTTTGTGTGATGATATGAGGAGGGAAGAGCAGCATAAAGAAGGGGAGGACCAGTTGGACTGCCCAAAAGAAAAGAGATTCCACACCTTAACAGGAGCTCCATTAACACTCCATCAGTCTCAAAGGAAATAACCCTACAAAAAGGCATCAGCAATCAACAATTTAATGTAAAACCTGCCTCTAATTAGCATATCACAAGAGCCAGGAAAGTGACAGTTCTTCCCAGCTACATCTCCTTCAAAGGCCTCCCCAAGGGTAACCATTTAAAGGCCTTTTGCTGAGATATCATCTTAAGTTTTCCTCCCATTTTGTGCCTGTGGGGGAGCAAATTCTCCAGTGGCTTAACTCCAAAATTTAGGATTTCATGCAACAGCAGCAGCATAAAAGTCTTACCATTTAAATAATGATAATACCAATTATTTAAAACTGTAACTGTCTGCTTGACTAAGGTTACCAGATGTCCCTGCTTTTTGGGGATTGTCCCTGATTTTAGAGTTGTATCCCTGACTCCTACCTGTTTGGCAGCCTCCGGCCCCTGATTTCAGCAATGGTCCCAAATGGAGTAGGAAAAAATGAATAGGTCAGTTTTTAGATTTTACATCCATTATCTTTACATTTTGCACAATATGGCGGAAATGAATCATTGTTTCTATTTTTCTGTCGTCAATTTGTCTGCTTGGACGTGATATTATTGCTGACATGAGATGGATGGGGGGGGGGGGCCTGGAACTAAGGTGTCCCTTCCTCCCCTATCCCCACACACTTTGGATAAGTGTCTCAGATTTGCCTGAAAAAAATCTGGTAACCTTATGCTTGACAGTTGGTGCTGAGAGTGACCCCCAAGGCTGGGTACAGAAACAGTTGTGCTGGCATCTGCCCTTCTCCTCTCGTCCCCTGCAGAACACTCTGATAAGGGTCCATAGGGATATTAAGGACCTCTGCAGTACAGGTGGTGAAAAGCAATTAACCAGTCCAAAGAAACCACAAGGGAGTCCACTAGAACATTTAAGTAAAAGCACCCCTTTTCATGGGTGTCTGTTGTTCTCCTCTCATGCCTGACCAGGTTTTTACTGTTACCTGATTTTAAGCCTAAATCTTGTGTAGAGACCTCATGGATTTGATGCACTGAGAGCAATAGCACAATCCACTGGCTCTACCAATTTTGGAAAATATGTGGTAACTTCTAGATCAGGGGAGATTCCCCCTGCCGGTTAAGTTCAGGCTGGGAGGAACTCTTCTGAAATAGAACAGCCCCTAGGTTATAAAAAACCTCTGCCGTGACAGCCCTTGCACCATGCATTGCTGAAAAGGGAGCTTCCCTAAAGGGGCAGGTGCTTCAAGTACCTCTGCCAGAGCTAGAAACTAGGACCAGGATAGGAGGAGGACTAAAGGGGGGAGGGATATTCAAGTCATTTGCGTGGTCTGCAGACCTGCAAACCGCATAAATGCCGTTCACCTGGATAGTCAGCGGCACTAACCCACTTAGTGCCACTGAATATCCCCGGTTTGTGCCGCTAAATATCCATACACTCAGCAGCTAGCGTTGATGCATTATGAGGGTGGCACCATATTCAGCCGTCACCTGGTTAACCCTAACCGGCTTTTAACCGCTTTTGCATTATGGGGGTGGCACGATATTCAGCCGTCACCTGGTTAACCTACCTAACTTTAACCACTTTTGCAATCTAGCCAGTGTCTGAACATGTTCACTGAATGGACTGCAAAATCACAATCCGGCCAACCCAAATATTCAAGGACAGTAACCAGATAGGACTCCTGCACTGAATATTCAGGTTCCCTTTACATCAGCAACAGCTATCCATTTTAACAGTGTTAGCCACCACTGCTGAATATCTGCCCCAAGAGGTTTAGGGTCTGATTCTGAGATGCGGATTCTGGGGCTGCAGTCCCGGTGGGATGTACAACACCGCAAGCCACGTGGGCCTGATTCTCCCTCCGTCTCTCTCCATATGTCCTGAGCAGCAGGATGCAGAGAGTTGGCAGGGGGATGGGATCTGGGTGGAGCAGGGGCAGGTCAGCCCAACAGGACGTACAGTGCTGATTCAGGTCACGGCACTGTACATCCTGCTGGGTCAAAGAGGACTTGCTGCTTATTCCACCTCGAAGGTGGAAAAAGCAACACCGACCCGGGCGATTGGGCCCAGGTGCGGGGAGGGGGGGTCCTTGCCACCTGATTCAGGCCCCAGCAGGCCAGCCATGGGTCGGGCAGTGGGGAAGAGGGAGGCCTCAGCCATGGGAGTTAGGGGGCGCCTGTGGGGAGGATGTCCACACAGGTGGCAGGGGCACACTGGGCTGTCCATGGGGCTGATTCTATGCACCACGGGAACATTTTGTTCCCTCGGTCCAGAATCAGGTCCTAACGGGCCTGTCTTTCTCGGGGCCATCCGGACAGTCCACACGTGCCCCTTCGTGAATCGGGTTCCATGTGTCACTGCAACTAGAAGCAGAGCTCAGCATGAAGCAGAGGCTCCTGAAAAGTGTCTGCACCTGTCCATCCAGACTCCAGTGGTCAGAGAACCGAGAGAAGCAGTTTAACCATGAAAGAGAGAAGACAGCAGCATCAGCTGCATCCAAATCACTGGGGTAAAGAAGTTACCACGCGTGGCTGGGTTGCTGTGAGGTCTGAGTCACTGAGCTTCATGTATTCAGCAAAGAGGCTGATTAGGGAAAAAGGAACCCATCAAGTGATATAATTAACTGGTCAAATATCTTCACCTACTTATATGGTGCCTGCCTATGAGACAGAAAACAGAACTGAATGACTTTCAATAGAAGGATTGGGGTAACAAAGATACTCTAAGTTGGTTAAAGGAAATTATCTTTTTGTACTACTACTAATCATACGTATAGCATGGCAATGCATGAGACAGTCCCTTCTCAATAGAGCTTACAACCTATGCAAAAGAAACATAACAAACAAGGGACTAGAGGTGGTCTTTACACACATGGGTGATAAACAGGAGAATAAAGGGTCAGGATCTCAAAGCAGCTTGAAGAGGTGGGTTTTGAGCCTGGATTTGAATAGAATCAGAGGCAGAGCCTGATGCACTGACTCAGGTAGACTGTTCCATGCATACAGTGCAGCAAGGTGCAAAGAACGCTGTCTGAATTGGAAGAGAAGGGCAGAGATAGAAAGGCTTTGCCTGATGAACAGAGTTTGAGGAGGGCTGTAGGGAGAGATACGAGACCAGAGGTAATTGAGAGCAGCAGAATTAATGCACTTATAGGTCAGTAGAAGAAGTTTGAACTTAAATGGATTAGGAGTCGATGAAGTGACTTGAGGAGAGGGGTTTTGTGAATAAAGCGACCCTGGTGGAGGATAATGTTATAAATTGTTTTGTTTATCATTAAATCTTAAGTAAACTATTGGTTTAGAACACAAACATCTGGCTTGGACTCTAATTATTGAGAAAAGTGAATGAGAGTACGTCAAGTGCCAAATATTTAATATTGGTTGCCACACGAGTAAATCCTCCCTTCAATAATAATTATAGACTAAGAATTCAGAGAAGCTCTGGCTAATAGCTCTTAGATACGGTATGCTTCACTTGTCTGCCTAGCAGTGCACAGCATCTGTTAGGACCACACAGAAAGAGGATTTACACTATTTCTTAAGAAAATTAAGACTAAAAATCCATGCATGCAGTGGGGTTAAACCAAGACTAGATCAGCCTGTCCTGAAATTCTAAATCAATTGTCAAGCCTACTTGTGACACATCACTAAGGTCCACATTAACCAGGTTCTAGAGAGCCATGGTTTATGATTCTCAGTCAAAGACTCACTGCCGTGGCTGGACAGAACTTGGAAGGATATATAAAATAGGGAAACCCCTGTCTCCCCATGTGAATGAAGATTTATCATGCCATAGTTCAATAAAGGCCTGGTTCCAGTTGATCTAAAGCAGTGCTTCTCAACCTATGTGCTGGGGCACACTGGTATGCCTTGATGGTGACAGCCAAGAGTGTGGTATGGCTAGGCATGGGCTCATTAAGTGATTGCCCATCTCTATTGGACAGTACTCTTGAGAACAGCCATCTGCTTCCTGTTCTGCCCCCATCTTTTCCCAAACAGAACACAGAAACCAGGAGAGAACAGAGTAAACAGGTGAAGCAGACAGGTGTTCATTTGGTATTCTCCTCAATCCTCCCTGTTGAGGGTAAAGCCCAAGCCAGAGAAGCTTGCATCTTAGAGATGAATGCATGGCTGTGTGAATGGTGTCAGAGTGTTTTGGTTCCTTGGACCATGGGATGATTTTCCAAGGGTTGCTGAGTAGAGATGGTCTCTACCTATCCAAGAAGGGTCAGAATGTCTGCTGCACCAGATTAGTTTAAAGTCTTCTTCAGAAGTTTAGCCAGATTGTGGACAGATGAAGAAAACCCCCAGGTAAGTAAAACATGAAATACCTCTGTAGAAATGGGTAAAAGGGGCAACATCTGGAAAGTGGTAAGAATTAATACCCATAGTATGGAAATAAGATTCCAGATGTTGAGGATTTAATGGAAAAGACTGATTTGGATTTAATGGAGGTTACAGAGACATGGTTCACAAAGAACCATGACTGGGATATAATTATACTGGGCTATAATTTATTCAGGAAGTACAGGGTAGGAAGAAAGGGAGTAGGAATGGTACTATATGTGAAAAATAATATTAAAACTACAGAACTGCAGGGTTAAGGAGAGAGCAATGTGGGTTAAACTGGAAAGAGTGACTGGAGCATCCATTGCGTTGGTGAGATATACAGAACTCCTTCACAGGCAGAAGAAGTAGACAGAGATTTAATTGAAGACATTCACAGTATTTTATTTATTTTATGTATTTAACAAAGCTTATATACCGCCCCTTCCTGAGATCAGGGGCGGTTTACATGGAACATAAGAACATGTTTTACAATGAACATAGGAACTATTTACAATAACATATAAACAGAACTATATACAATTAATTCTGGAACTATGTACATATAGCATGTAGGAATGTGAGTAGGTGGTTGTACGCATTTTGATTATGTTTAATGTTTGAACTGGGGCAATTATGTTGTTGTGAGGTTTGGATCACCAAAATGTTCTATAAAAAGATGTGGTTTTAGATTTTTGCGGAATTGCTGAAGGTCTTTTATTGCTCTTATGTCATTGGGGAATGAGTTCCATAGTGTTGGAGCCACGTAGGAGAAGGCTCTGGTACTGGTATATTGATTTGTGTTTCGGATGTGTGGGGGAAATATGTAAGTATTCTGTGAGTTGTTGCTTCTTGTTTTTGGCATGTTTGGTGTTATTAGGAAGGAGGATAGGGTGGTAGATGCAATGTTACAATGATGTTTGAATATGATCATTAAATATTTGTACTTTACCCTTGAGGTGATTGGAAGCCAGTGAAGATCCCGAGTATGGGAGTGATGTGATCCTTGCATGTTGATTTGGAGGCTATTAACAACATCCCCGACAACAGAATCAGAAGACGTGCACTACTGAACATGTTAACAGTCCCTAAGTTTACCACAAGGTGCACAAAGGCAACTACCATCATCACACCCACACTAGACTATTGCAACCACATCTACCTAGGACTACCAAAGAAATCAACCCAACCACTTCAACTAGCACAAAACACAGCCGCACGACTCATAACAGACAGCACAACCCACGAACACATCACCCCCATACTATACCACCTTCACTGGCTCCCAATCAGCTCACGAGTCCGCTACAAAGTTTTCCTAACCACTTTCAAAATAATAAACAACCTATCTGCAGACAGCCTACAACAATTCATAACAACTGACAACAGCAAAAGACCAAGAAGAAAGGGAACATCAAACAACATCAGAACCCCAAAGGACTTCACCAGAACAAACCAATCCACATCAAAACGAGCTTTCACCCTAGCAGCCCCCGCCATGTGGAACTCTCTCCCCGACCACCTCAGAGCAACAAACACCACCAAAGAATTCAGAAAGCTGCTTAAAACTGAACTATTCACAGGCTACTTCAAGGACCTCACAGAATGACTCCTAAGATAGCAAAGCTATCCATGTAAATATGTATCTTAAGCGCACGCTGTATATAGCTCACATCAAAATCATCCACACGCACTCACGCAGCACACTGTAACAATTCTCACACTGCATGCTAATGGCAACTCACCCTTCATTGATTGTTTGCTGTGCCAACCGCTTTGATTTCATGATAAAACGGTATACCAAGTCCGTTTAAATAAATAAATAAATAAACTACCAATAGAGCCTTTTCGATTTATGCTCCGACAGCCTGGAATGACCTTCCCACCTGTATTCGATCCATATCGAGCCTCACCACATTCAGAAAAGCAATAAAACACCATCTGTTTCAAATCCACTATCCTGAAACCAGTCCCGAAAAACACAAGTTGCACGCACTCACCCCCCACCTTAACTATCCCAACCCCCTAACCCAACATGAGAATGGTTAGTCGCTCCTCGCCCTATAGTTGTTATCCGGGTTCTCACTTGACCTAGCTATGCTCACCCGTAGATCTTAAGTATTAGTGTATATAGCTCTATGTAAATATTATGTCGATATCGTGTAAATAGTTTCCCCAGTTATCCCCTTCATGATTGTCCCCCTGTTCTATGTAAGCACATTGTGATATTAATGCATTGTTGCACTGTTCAGTTCTAATGTAAACCGCACTGATTTTAATAGCGCAGTATATAAGAAATAAAAATAAATAAGAATAATAATAATAATAATATTCGAGCAGCTAGGTTTTGCGCTAGTTGGAGTTGGTGGGTGTTTTTTTTTTAAGTCCTTGTAGAATGCTATGAAAGACCTAGATACGATTCTCAAGAGCAGAGATGTCTCTCTCCATACAAAGATTCAACTTCTTCAAGCCATGGTATTTTCAATAGCATCATATGGATGTGAAAGCTGGACAGTGAAAAAGATAGACAGGAAGAAAATTGATGCCTTTGAATTATGGTGCTGGCGGCGAATACTGTGTATACCATGGACTGCCCGAAGAACAAACCAGTCGGTACTAGAGGAGATCAAACCTAAGCTTTCTTTAGAAGCTCAGATGACAAGACTTTGACTTTCATACTTTGGACCCATCATGCGAAGAGAGAGATCATTAGAGAAAGACATCATGCTTGGCAAGATAGAAGGTCAGCGCAAAAGAGGAAGGCCAGCAATGAGATGGATCGATACAATAACAGCAGCTACGGGTACCAGTCTGTCAACAATGAGCCGCCTGACTCAAGACCGAACACAATTTAGGATAGCTATCCAGAGGGTCGCCATGAGTCGACTCCGACTCGACGGCACTTAACAACAACAACAACAGAATGTGATTGGAGCTATTAGAGCTTGAAGCACTGTCTGGAAGTCGTGGGTTTCCAGGAGTGGTTTGAGGTGTTGAATTGTTTTTAATTTAAAATAGATATTTTTTGTTGCTGCTTTTAGGTGTGGGATCATGCTTAGTGTCTTGTCTAATACTACTCCTAGATATTTCACTTCTGATTTAACTTCAATTTCTGTGTCTTGTATGGTGATTTTGTTGGGGGGGGGGATAAAGTTTGGGTTCCTTGAAATGAATAGCACCTCTGTTTTCTTGAGGTTGATCTTGAGGTTTTGAGTGTCGAGCCACTTCGTGATTTCAGAGATGCATGCAGTGATTCTGGAGTAATTTATGTTAGCAATGTCTAATGGGAGGTACATCATAATATAATCAGCGTATAGATGATAGTTGATGTTATATGAATTGAATATGTTGCAGACTGGCTGCATGTAAAGGTTAAACAGCAGGGATGAGAGCGAGGAGCCTTGGGGAACACCAGTTTTCTGTGGAAAGGTTCTGGAGGATTCATTATCTATTTGAACTTGTGGGTTCTATTATTCAGATAGATGTGAACAACTGTAGGACTGTACCTTGTACCCCAATGTGTTTGAGCCTGTTTAATAGGAGAGTGTGCTTTATACTGTCAAAGGCTGCTGCTATGTCTGTGAATATAAGTAGAAAAACCTGTTTGCCTGTGTCCAGTCCTCAGGTAAGTTTATCTATTAGTGTATTGCTATGAAAGGAGAAGTGCTGCTGATAGGCAATTTCAATATGCTGGATGTTGATTGGGACACCCCTGCTGCAGGGTCATCTAGAAAAAAAGGAGATCCTGGATTCTTAACAGGGAAACGATTCCGGAAATTGATAACAGAACCCACAAGTGAGGGGGCCATACTGGATCTGGTGATTCAAATGGTAAGAGTGTTTCTGATGTTACAGTGGCTAATCATCTCAGATCCAATTACAATCGGATGGTATGGTTCAGTACTGGGCCAACAGCTGAAATATTTCATTTAAATATGAGAGTCCTAGTCTTTGGGAAAACTAACTTTGTCAAGATAGGGCAATTCCTAAAGGAGTTATTGGTGAGATGGGAAAAGCTGGGGGATGTTTAAAAGCAGTTGAAAGGGGATATTTCAAGGGCAACAAACACTTTTGTTAGGAAAGTAAATAAATTAAAAAAGAAAAGAAGGCCACTATGGTTCTCAAAAGAAATAGCTGAAAAGGTGAAGAAAAAGAGGGTGGCTGTCATAAAATACAAGAGATCATAGAAAGGGGAAGACAAGCATCAATATTTGGAAAAAGCTAAGAGAATCTAGGAAAGTAGTCAAGAAAACAAAGATACACATGAAAGAAAAAATAACCAATGCAGTAAAATGAGGAGGAAAAAACATTTTTCAGATATGTTAGTGAGAGGAGAAAGTGCAAAAGTGGTATTATCAGACTCAAGGATGAAGGGGAGGAATATGTAGAAAGTGATATTTCTTTTCTGTGTTCACAGATGAACGGCCAAGAAAAGAACCTCAGAAAACACTCTCAAATAGTAACAGAAGTGAGGCAGATCCTGAACGATTTTCTGAAGTCTATTTGCGAGGAGCTACCTAAACTAAAAGTAGACAAAAAGATGGGTCAAATGGGATTCATCCAAGAATATTGAAGGAACTTAGGCAGTGACATAAGTTACAATGATGGGCCCCCAAGCAAAATTTTGCTGAGGATCCCCCATTGCTGCAGCAGTGGCAGCAATGTGGTAAGCTTTATCATGTTTGCCGTGCTACTCCGCTCTGCTGCAGGCCCAGCAACTGTTCCCCACCAGGCCAAAGTCACATGGTGTGGCTGTTATCGTGAGACTTTGTTCCAGCAAGGAACAGCCACAGGCCCGCAGCACACTTACTAGAGTGGAGCAGCACAGCAAATATTGATAAAACAAGTTTGCCACGCTGCTACTGCCGCCACTGTGTGAGCCCTCTTTCTGCCCAGGTCCACCCCCCCCCCCCCATTGCGGGGGCTGTTTGGGCATAATTTATGCCAGTGAATTTAGGGACGTTCTAGCGGCTTCAGTGTTGACCTTTTCAATGCTTCTTTAGAGTCAGGAGTGGTCCCAGAGGACTGGAAAAGGATGCACGTGGTCGCTATACGCAAAAGTGGATGAGGTTGGGAACTATAGGCTGGTTAATCTGAAGTTTGTGGTAAGTAAATTAATGGAAACACTGCCAAAACAGAGGATAGTGAGGTTTCTGGAATTCAATGGATTGCAGGATATGCGGCAACAGAGTTTTGCTAGAGGCAGGTCTTGTCAGAAAAATCTAATTAATTTCTTTAACTGGGTGACCAGAGGGTTGGACTGAGGCAGAGCTGTAGGTGTGGTGTACTTACATTTCAGTAAAGCCTTTGACACTGTTCTGCACAGTTGAGTTATAAATAAATTGAGCACTCTAGAAATTAACTCTAAAGTGACTGATGGATTAGAAATTGTTGAATGGGGCATGACAAGGGCACAGGTAAATGGAGCTCACTCCGAGGAGAAGTATTTTACCAGTTATATTCCACAGGGTTCTGTCCTTGGTCCAGTTCTTTTTAATATTTTTGTAATAGAATAAGTGATATTGCGGAAGAACTGTTGGGTAAGGTTTGCTTCTTTGCAGACGATACAAAAATCTGCAATAACAGACTCCCAGGAAGGATTAGATAACTTGAAGAGGGATCTGGCAAAGCTTGAAGAATGGTAAAGAATTTGGCAGCAGAGATTTAATGCTAAAAAATGCAGGGTTGTGATTTAATTTAATTTAAATTTCTTGTAACCTATTCAATATCCAATTAGGTCTACAGTGGCCAACAAAAGACTGAAGAATTACAATAAAATATCAATTTCAAAATATAACAAATACATTAATAACAAATAAAGTAGGAGACTGTCATACAAGTAATAAGTCTTAAGACAGCAATGGAATTGCAAATAAGTATTCAAAGATCTCATTGCAATTGGTAGTTGATTCCATTCTTTGGCTGTTCTATAACAGAAAGTCTTATCAAATAATTTATTATACCTTATTTCTCTAGGAGAGGGATACTCTATTAAGAAATGATCCTCTGAGTGAAGTACTCTCTTAATTTAATAAAACCCAATCAAATGCTTCAGAGGTGCCAGTATTAGACCATTTAGGGCCCAATATTGAGTCAGATGTATTTTGAAAGGGCTATATGCCTCGGCAGCGCATAGCCCTCCCTGCCGACCTCCAACCCAGATATTCAATTCCGCAGTGATGGCATTTAATATCCGGTGATCGCTGCAGATCCAGGAAGCTGCTGAGGCTAACTGTGCCAGCAATATTGGATGCTGCCCAGTTTCCTGCGCCTTAAAGATAGGTGAGGGTTTTCCTTGCCTATCGTTTAGGCACAGGTCACTAACCGGGCAGCATGCAATATCGCAGCTGCCTGGTTAGCAACAGTCTCTGCCTTCACTCCACCCCGGAACATCCCCAACACGCCCCAATGCTAAATGGATAGCATTGGGCGTGTAGGGGACTTAGTAGAGGATATTCAACTGCACTAACCGTGTACATGCCGTTGAATATCCCCATCTAAGGCATTTATATGGTTTACTGGGCTGTAATAGAACACCACAAAGCTGTCTCAGGGAAGCAATAATCCAAAATACAAATCAAACCCTGTGCTATGCTTAACTCAAATATTAACAACCAATACTAATCTTATTACAATAATTTCTTTTAACAGGCAAAAATGACCTCAGGATGGCTAATATCCCTCATACAGTGACTAGTCACTATAGGGAAATAGCAGACGCTTCACATCACAGGTCAAATAGCCTATACCAGTGATGGCTAACCTTTTTGAGCCCGAGTGCCCAAACTGCCGCACAAAACCAAAGAATTTCCTCAAAGTGCCAGCACGTCAATTAAACCTTAACAACAATATTTTAGAGCCTTATAATGATGTTCCAGATCACCCATTTTGGGCAAGGATACTGGGGCGTTACAAATTACACAACACTTGTCTTTCACCATGATGAAGAAGTAGTCCATTTCCCATTCATCATGAAAGTGGTAGGTTTAGCTCTTCTTTGGAACCCAGCTCCCGCGCGGGTCCTATAATCTCGCGAGAGGACGGCGCACGAGCCATAGCGTGCAGCTTCTCGGCGAGAGGCGCACAGAAGCTCCGACCGGAAGGGGAAGCGCGGGGCCGGGCTGGGGCCTTTCTCCTAGCACAGGGGTCTGCAACCTTTAAGACATAAAGAGCCACTTGGACCCGTTTCCGAAGGGAAAAAAAAAACTGGGAGCCGCAAAACCATTGCGACATTTAAAACAAATCTAACACTGCATATATTGTTTCTTACAGTGTACCATCATAATCACAATCACAATCATAGCCTGAGGTAAATATGAGGGCCCAAATGTAATCCACATTATAAATATATTATTATATTATTGTCACTTTTCTTTTAATATTTTTTTGACCCCCCTCAGAACTACTTTTCATAGAAAACGTTAAATTTACTTACCGTATTTTCCGGCGTATAAGACGACTGGGCGTATAAGACGACCCCCTACTTTTCCTGTTAAAATATAGGTGTTTGGCCTATACTCGCCGTATAAGACTACCCCTCTTCCAGCGCACACCAAAAAAAATACGCCGGAAAATACGGTTAATTAATCACAACAAGTAACAATATTTGATTTCAAAATTATGATGATTTTGTAGTCAAATCACTAATATGAAATAAAATTATTTTTTCTACCTTTGTTGTCTGACCAATTTATTCTCTGATCATGCTGGTCCCGATCTGAGGCTTCTGCTTTCCTGTCTTCTCTTAGCTCTGTTTCTGTGGTCTATGGTCCATCTGCCATTTCTTATCTCTTCTTTCGTTTTCTTCACTTCTTTCCATCAGCCTATTTCCAGTCCCAGTAACCCTCCCCAGTATCAGCCCCTTTCCAGTCCTCACTCCCAGTACCTTCCAATGTCAACTTGCATTCCCATGATTGCCACTGGTGTCCATTCCCTTCCAGTCCCCCTCCTTCCCCACTGACCAGTCCCTTCTAGTACAAATACCATGGCAGCCCCTCTCAGATCCACTCCCTTCCAGTTCCATTCTCCCATCCCCTCGCATCAGCCCATTTGTAGCCTTAGCCCCCAGTTTTCTTCCAGGGCCAGCAGCTCTATCCTCCCCTCCCCACAATCAGCCCATTCTCAGTCAAAGCCCCCCAATCAGCTCACTTCCAGTGCTAATCCCCCCTCAACCCCATTACCAGTGATAGCCTCCCCTAATCAGCCCAATACCACCAGTCCTACCCCCCCCCATCACCAGTCCTATCCCCCCATCAGCCCATTTCCAGTCCTAACCTCACCGATCAGCTCATTTCCAATGCTAGCCCCCCATCAGTCCATTATCAGTCATACCCCCCTATCAGCCCATTACCAGTCCCAACCCCCCCCCTTGATCAGTCCATTCCCAGTCCTAGCCTTCAACCCATTACCAGTCCTAGTCCCCTCCCATCTGCCCATTACCAGTGCTAGCTCCCCCATCAGCCCATTATAATCCTAAGCCGCAATGTCTCTCGCCTCTCTCCAGCATTTATCCCGTCTGTCCAGTATGTCCCTGTCTCTCCCCTTTGTGCATGCCAGCCCCCCTCCCTCCATGTCAGCCCCCGTCCTTCCATCTGTCCATGTCAGCTCCCTCCCTCCCTCCCTCCCTGTCAGCCCCACTGTTCGTGTCAGCCTCCCTCCATGTCAGTCCCCCCTCTGTCCATGTCAGCCCCCTCCCTCCATCTATCCCTCCTTCCATGTAAGCCCCCCTCCTTCCATCCATCCATATCAGCTCCCTCCCTCCATCCATCCATATCAGCTCCCTCCCTCCATGTAAGCCCCCCTCCTTCCATCCATCCATCCATATCAGCTCCCTCCCTCCATGTAAGCCCCCCTCCTTCCATCCATCCATATCAGCTCCCTCCCTCCATGTAAGCCCCCCTCCTTCCATCCATCCATATCAGCTCCCTCCCTCCATTTAAGCCCCCCTACCCCCCCTGTCGAAGGTAGCCCCCCCCTCTCCCCCTGTCGATGGTAGCCCCCCCTCTCCCCATGTCGATGGTAGCACCCCCCCCTCTCCCCATGTCGATGGTAGCCCCCCCCTCTCCCCATGTCGATGGTAGCCCCCTCTCCCCATGTCTTCCTCCCTTCGTCTGCAGCCGCGGCTCCCTGCCTCTTAGGGAACCGCGGCTGTGCTTGTAAAATCGTTGCGGAGCCCTTCCTGTCTTGACGGGCTCTGTGCAGCATTGTCCCGCCTCTAAAGGAAATTGTACTTACAACTTCCTTTAGAGGCGGGACAATGCTGCACGGAGCCCGTCAAGACAGGAAGGGCTCCGCAGCGATTTTACAAGCACAGCCGCGGTTCCCTAACAGGCAGGGAGCCGCGGCTGCAGACGAAGGGAGGCAGACACCTGTCCTAGCGGACCTTCCCGCGTGCCAGCTGCAAGGCCTTCGCGTGCCACAGCTGGCACGCGTGCCATAGGTTCGCCATCGCTGGCCTATACCATCCAACCATATAGATATAACCAATTATACAAACTTAATACACCCCAAACATTTCACTTAGGAACCTATATCCAGTAATCGTCACAAGCATTCACCACATACATAACACACACCCAATAAAAGCGTCTAACTTAAATAATCATGGCAGTACATCTGGAGTCATCAGTGCAGTCCCAAAACTGAAAAAACATAACACAAAATTACTCCCAAGTAAATATAGGTTCACAAATAAGAGCACACTGTACTTATCTGAAGTCAGCAGCTTAAACAGCCCACAGTCTCAACAGGACCAAAACCAACGTGAGGAAAAGTTTGTTAGACCTAGGCTTTTTTGTTCCATTGCTGTAAGCCCTTTTGATAAAGCCTTTTGGCGAGACGGAAGCTTGCGTCAAGGGCAAGCATGGAGAGTTGAAGTTTTAAGTCTAGTGCCTGAAAGAGAAGTGTTTTTCCTCAAGTTCTGGCTGGTTCATTGAGCTGGCTTTGGGCAGTGTGCTGGAGAGCCGTTGGTTTTGGTCCCGTTGAGACTGTGTGCTGTTTAAGCTGCTGACTTCAGATAAGTACAGTGTGCTCTTATTTGTGAACCTATATTTACTTGGGAGTAATTTTGTGTTATGTTTTTTCAGTTTTGGGACTGCACTGATGACTCCAGATGTACTGCCATGATTATTTAAGTTAGACGCTTTTATTGGGTGTGTGTTATGTATGTGGTGAATGCTTGTGACGATTACTGGATATAGGTTCCTAAGTGAAATGTTTGGGGTGTATTAAGTTTGTATAATTGGTTATATCTATATGGTTGGATGGTATAGGCTATTTGACCTGTGATGTGAAGCGTCTGCTATTTCCCTATAGTGACTAGTCACTGTATGAGGGATATTAGCCATCCTGAGGTCATTTTTACCTGTTAAAAGAAATTATTGTAATAAGATTAGTATTGGTTGTTAATATTTGAGTTAAGCATAGCACAGGGTTTGATTTGTATTTTGGATTACTGGGCTGTAAACCATGTAAATGACTTTTGAATATAGGCCCCTTAAAGTTTTAAAAATAAAACAAAGCTACTTAAAATGAACTATTTCCGTAACAGGAAGCCAGTGTAATTGATACAAGAGTGGGGAAGCTCTTTCAAACTTGTGACACCTGAAAATGAATCTAGCAGCTGTAATCTGCATATATTGTAATTGTACGTTCTATATGGCTGATATACCTAACAAAAGAATATTGCAGTAGTCTAAATGATACATTGTGAACATATTTGATGCAAATAGCATAATTTACAAAGCATTTTTTACATCAAAATGCAAATATGCAATTCCATCAAAAGGGTTGAAACTAAGATTGCTCCCAAGATCTTTAATGACTGTACTGCAAAAATATCAAAGGGAGCAGTACAATATAGGGGGTGAAGTACTTCGGTCCATGAAAGAAGAGTGGGATCTGGGGGGGTGATTGTTTCTGGTGATCTTAAGGTGGCTAAATAGGTCAAAAAGGCAACAGCAAAAGCCAGACGGATGCTTGGGTGCATAGGGAAAGGAATGGCCAGCAGGAAGGAGGAGGAGATAGTGCCTCTGCATAAGTCTTTGGTGAAACCTCATTTGGAGAATTGTGTGCAATTCTGGAGACCGCACCTTCAAAAGAATATAAGCAGGTTGGAGTCGGTGCAGAGGGTGGCTTCTAAAATGGTTACAGGTCTTCGTTATGAAGCATATGAGGACAGACTTAAAGATCTTAATATGTATACTTTAAAGGAATGGTGGGATAAGGGGGCGATATGATAGACCTTAAATACTCCAAATTTGGTCGTATCAGAGACTTTCACAGAGGCATTATCACCTCCTTTTTTCTGCTGGCCATTCCTCTCCTTATACACCCAAGCATCCTTCTGGCTTTCAGTCACCTTTTCTACCTGTTTAGCTACTTTAAGATCGTCAGACACAATTACGCCAAGGTCCCACTCTTCTTTTGTGGTCAGAAGTACCTCACCCCCTACACTCTGCAGCTCCTTTAGATTTTTTCAGCCTAAATGCATGTCCCTACATTTTTTAGCATTCAATTTCAGTTGCCAAATTCTAGACCATTCTTCAAGCTTAGCTAGATCCCTCTTCATGTTATTGACTCCTTCCCGTGTGTCTATTGCAGATTTTGGTATCATCTGCAAAGAAACAAAGCTTACCTGACAGTCCTTCCTCAATATAATTAACAAAGATGTTAAACAGAATTGGACCAAGCACAAATCCTTGCGGCACACCACTGGTAACCTCCTTCTCCTCAAAGTGAACTCCATTTACCTGTACCCTTTGTTGCCTCCCACTCAACCAATTTCTAACCCAATCAGTAATTTTAGAGTCCATCCGTAGGTTGCTCAGTTTGTTTATAAGTCGTCTGTGCAGAATGGTGTCAAAGGCTTTACTGAAATCTAAATACACCACATCTAGAGCACTCCCTTGGTCCAACTCCCTGGTCCCCATGATGCACCTCACAGTCTGTGCAGCAATATGCAACTTTTTCCCCTATGTAGAATGCTGTGATCGATCACATCAGCTCTGTAATATGCAGGAACATTGTGTGCTTCCTGCACATAACATCTGCCACATGCCAGTCACCATAAATGTGAGGAAGGGCACACAACACCTGGTCTCTAGAGCAAGAAGTGTAATAAATGGATGGTCCAGGTGCTGGAACAGATCTATTGCGCTGTTAGTGAGCTACAGGTATTGTCTGCAGTGTGTGATGCTAGTCACTTGGTATTCTGTACATTTTCAACATATAGGAGTGGCCTGTCCTATCTGGGCCTAGTGCCCTGCTCCTGTTGGTCAGGGACACTTCTATAACATCTCACATTATTCCCTAAGGTTGCGGCAGCTTTTTTCAAGGAACCTGACTGCAGCAAGTGTTGGAAAGGCAGGCAGAGGGAGTGCTGACACGAAGCAGAAGGGCCTGCTAATACCATACCTATCAGTAGGTTACCAACAGCCCAGAACAGCTGCTAGTCTCACTTTGTGGGAATTCCAATCAGCTAGATCAATCACAGGCAGCCTGCATATGTGGGGCAACACCAGGCTGTATAAGCCGCTCACATACCTGTGCCCAGTCTGCTAGTCACCACACACTACATGAACACATAGCCACTATGGACACATTACTACTACTACTACTACTACTGAGCATTTCTATAGTGCTACCAGTCGTACACAGTGCTGTACAGGCAAATAAGAGACAGCCCCTGCTCATCAGAGCTTACAATCTAATCAAGACAAACACAGAAGATGTAGGGGGGGTGAACAGGGGTAAATAGGGGGGGGGGGAGGAGATTAGGTGAGTCAAGATCCAAAGGCAGCAGCGAAGAGGTGAGCTTTCAACCTGGATTTGAAGAGGGTCAGAGAGGGTGCTTGGTGTACAGATAGAGGTAGTTTGTTCCAGGCGTAAGGCGCAGCAAGGTGAAAGGAGCGAAGTCTGGAGTTGGCAGTACGAGAGGGGGCATAAATAGAAGCAGTTGGCTAGAAGAGTGGAGTTCCCGAGAGGGGTTGTAAGGAGAGATAAGGGAGAAAAGGTACTAAGGAGCTACAGAGTGTCTTGAGAAGGGGAGTAATATGGGCATGACGAGGCTGGTGGAAAATTGAACAGCTTGAAGGGGAGAGAGATGATTCAAGGAGAGACCAGCAAGGAGTAGGTTACAGTAGTCAAGACGGGAGGTGATTAAGGAGTGGATAAGGGTTTTAGTAGTGTGTTCGGAAAGGACAGGGAGGATTTTGTTAAAGTTTTAGAGAAAGAAGTGACAGGTCTTGGCTACAAGATGGATGTATGTGTAGAAGGAGAGAGAGCATCAAAGATAACCCCCAGATTGCGGGCCAAGGAGACAGGGAGGAGTACAGAGTTGTCCACAGAGACTGAGAAAAGAGGAAGAGGAGGGGAGGTTTTAGGGGGAAAGATAAGAAGTTCAGTCTTAGCCATGTTCAATTTCAAGCGGCGGTGAGACATCCAGGCAGCAATGTCAAAAAGGCAGGCAGAGATCCGGGTCTGGATTGCCGGAGAGAGTTTGGGCGTAGAGAGGTAGATTTGGGAGTCATCCGCATACAGATGATACTGAAAGCCATGGGAAGAGATAAGCATGCCAAGGGACTGGGTATAGAGAGAGAAAAGGAGCAGACCCAAGACAGAACCTTGGGGTACCCCAACTGGGAGGGGGTGGGGAAGGAGGAGGAGCCACCAGAGCAGACACTGAAGGAGCGATGGGAGAGATAGGAGGAGAACCAAGATAGTACAGAGCCCTTAAAGCCAAGTGAGGGCAGGGTATCGAGGAGAAGGTTGTGGTCAATGGTGTCGAAAGCAGCAGAGAGGTTGAGGAATATGAGGACGGAGTACAGGCCCTTGGATTTAGCCAGGAACAAGTCACTGGAGAGTTTGACAAGAGCCGTTTCAATGGAGTGTAAAGGACGAAAGCCAGACTGTAAGGGTTCCAGGAGAGCATGAGAGGAGAGGAAGTCGAGGCAGCGGCGATGAACCATTTGTACATTGGCTTTGTACAAACAGCATGGACATCCAGCAGCCTATCTGGTGACTGAACTACCAAACAAGAAACAGCAGCTATATCACTGCAGCTTGGCCTTATATAGCACCATGTGAATACATAGCTGTTACATGGCCACGGCTTGGTCAGAGTGAGTTTGGCCTTCCAGCATAAACAGATGTGTGCACCCAGGCCATGCACATGGCAGACCCACGTTAGGATGGCTCAGACATGCAGCTAACCTCCAACCCATATACATGCTTTGAAAACTGCTCTGTTTTAGCCAATACCCTCTGCTCCTCATTATGTACCCTTTTTATTTTGAACCTGGGGACAGCTTATGCAATGCAAAGCACAGTAGAAAGTGGGCCAGAGACATGCTGCGAGTGCATGCTAGCCCACAGTGGCCTATGTCTGACACATACCCAACTACAGTGTGCCCCTACACAGCTTTTGGCAGTGAGTACTGGGCAATACATACATGCACAGTTCATTGTTGGAGCTCACAATCCTATGGGGAGAGAGACACACACATACACACACGACCCCACTGTCCAAAAGTGGTGCAAGTTGGCATTCTTACCTGCCCCTTTGGCCTCCTTTAATGCTCCACCATTGTCCAAGCTTGCTCAGTATGCCGGTGCCGTTTTAGCATGCTCTGCTATTCAGCTGTGGGTAGTGCAGGTTCTCAATGTGGCAGCTGAGTGTGAGGACTCATGCTGACCGATATGTTGAAGGTTGCACATGATGCTACAGTTCTGGATAATTACCCTAGTTACCCATGTAAATGCCTTATCTGGGATTTTTGAAAGGCACCTACATGGATAGTGTCCTTTGAAAATACCGGTAAAGTCCCTAACCTGCCCAGATGCTATGCTATGCGGGGTGGAGCAAGGGTGGAAGGTGGAGGAAAGGGCTAACCGGGTAGCACCAATTTTCAATACTACCCGTTTAGTCCTCTGCGCCTTAAAGATAGGCAAGGAAAAACCTTGTCTATCTTTCAAGCAGAGGGGCTAAGTGGGTAGCATCGAAAATAGGTGCTACCTGGTTAGCTCCTGCGGCTTCCAGGTTGTGTGGCAAGACCCGGATTTCCAATGTCAGGGCCACATATGACCCAATATTGAAAATCCAGGTTAGGTGGAAGGGGGCAGGCTATGAGCTGATGTGGCGCATAGTGCCGCTCAGATGAAAATTGGGCCCATCATTCCTGATCTACAGGCTGGCCTTGATCCTATGACCCTTTGCTCATGCACACACTGGCCATGTGTTTGAACCTCTGAGCAGCCTTGTGGATGCATCAATCCATGGATATATAAGTGGTCATTGTCAGGCTGCATGTTGGAAGAACATGGGGCATGCCTATGTCTGCTTAGATGTCTGCAGACTCTGTGCCATACTTGTCTGCTAGGGTATGTTAGGGAGGTGTGTGAGAGGGATGTCTTGTTAGGTCTGTATGTTGCACTGCCTTGCTATGCTGCTGGTTCAACTAACATTCATGTCTAACATATGTGATCTGTCCAGTCAAAGGGACAGGCCATAATACATGAACATATTCCAGACCCTGGGTGTCCTAGCAGAATGACCAAGGTACCCATGTCCTGTGCGTGCTTGTGGGGCAATGATGGATTACTCTCATATTTTGGAGACCACAAGAACTGAGTTAGACTCATATGTGGCTCAAATGGTTTTGACCAACTATGGAGGAGTCACCGGTTCATGCATGGATTCTAGTCATCACTTGGCAGGTGAGAGAATAGGATGCTCAGTCTTCACAGCTTCCAGAGACTCCAGACAGCTAAGCTTTCAGCCTCCTATCTATTGCCTGTTTTGTTTGCTAATATAGAATTTAACTGTTGGATATACATTCATTTTTGGGAATATTTTGACTGCCTGCCTACATTCCTTGCATAGCCTTTAAATCATATATCTGAGTGCCCTCAGTTCATGTAAGGCCTACTGGCCAGGGACACTTGTGATATAAAGCTACTCGGAACAGAAAGATTTGCAGGGACCTGGTCTTTAACCTGAGTCTCCAACTTACTTTAGTAACAAAGGTATCATTTAAAGTTACAGGGACCTTTGCACAGTAGGCAGATACATAGAAGTAAAAGGTTCGGTTTGACTATTTCTGCTTCCATTGTTGGAATTGTCTGTTGTAAACCTGCTCACAGGGCGGGGCTAATTAAATTACCTTACAGCCTGTCCACAAGTACCTGATAATTCTAAAAACAACTGTTCTATGTAAAATGTTAGTTATATGTAAACCGCCCCTGATCTCTGGAAGGGGCGGTATAGAAAAATGTAACAAATAAATAAATAAATAAACTCTAGTCTTCACAGCTTCCAGAGACTCCACACAGCTAAGCTTTCAGCCTCCTATCTATTGCCTGTTGGATATACATTCATTTTTGGGAATATTCTGACTGTCTGCCTACATTCCTTGCGTAGCCTTTAAATGAGATATCTGAGGGTGCCCTCAGTTCATATAAGGCCTAATGGCCAGGGGCACTTAGGTTCCCGCCCACCCTACCCTCACTCCACCCACCCCAGGGCTGCATTGCCTATATAGTGGTCATATATGTTGACATCTATCCTTTTAATTAGGTGTTGAACCCAACTTTTCTTCTTCTCCTTCTAAGACCGTTTAATCAGCATGTCATGTATTCAGTGCAATAACTATGGTGCTTTGATTCTGAGAAGAATCATTTGGAACCTAAGAGCTTGTTCTATATGCCTCAAGTTAGCTGCCATGCATAAAGAATTAACTCTACTAAGGGAAGAACTCTTTGCAATGAAACACACCTCTTCTAGGATACAAACCGAACAAAGTCCACCACCGCTCCCACAAAGAATCAAACATCCCAGGAACAAATGGATCACAGTGGGCTCTGGTAGACTGCTACCTGTAGCGCAGACACCCTATACATCAAGAGATATCCCTGCATAATGCCTTCTCTGCTTTGGTCAATGAGGATGCCCAATCCATGGAAACTGAAGGGCCCTCAAATGAGAAAGTCAATGTCCAATCTACTGATAAAGCACCAAATATGAAGAAAAAGCTCACAAAACAGAAAACTAATACTACTTGGAAATTCCATCATCAGAGGTGCCAACTTGGAAACACAGTTCAAAGGACAGAAGATAGTCAAATGCTTCCCAGGCTCTTCAGCCAGCAGGAATACAAACCAAACTGTTGATGTACTTAGCGCAGAAAGTGAGCACTCCAAAATTGATGTTGTCATCCACTTGGGTACAAATGACCTGGCTAGAAACAGTGCCTCTACAGTTCAAAGGGACTTCCAGACTCTGGGAGAGAAACTCAAGACCATTGTTAACACTAGCATTCTCAGAAGTTCTACCTGTTCTTGGTAAGGGGGCAGAAAGGCTGCATCACATAAACAGCTTAAATACATGGCTCCAGACCTGGTGCAAACAAGAAGGATTCAGATTTATAGGCGACTGGGGAAACAGATGGACCAACAAGAGATTATACTGTGCTGATGGACTACATCTCTTTGTTGCAGGGAAAAGAATCCTAAGTGACAATTTCAGGCAGTATGTGGATATGCATTTAAACTAGAAAAAGGGGGTGACAAATGGGTAAGGACAAGTTCAGGACGTCACTCCCAGCAAAAGCAGAGCATCAGAAACAGCCACACTTTTAAAACCACACATCAACAAATGGGAAGAAGTGGGCAGAACAAAATCATTGCAAAATACATGCAAGCCAGTTAAATGCTGGAAAGCAATGAGCACAAATGCTCGAAGCTTAGCCAACAAAGTTCCCGACCTGGAAGTTCTAATGGTGGAAATGGACTTGGACATTGTGGCCATTATAGAAACATGGTTTAATGAATCACATGAATGGGATATAGCCATAACCGGCTATAATCTATTCAGAAGAGACAGAGAAAGTGGAAAAGGAGGAGGAGTAGCCTTATATGTCAAAAGCAATATTAAAGCTACTGAAATGCAAGGGGCATGGGGAAAAGAAGAAGCGCCCTGGATTGTGTTGGAAAGAGGAGATGGTACAGTCATCCATACATCCATACTGATGTAGTCTACAGACCTCTGACTCAAATCAAAGAAATAGATAACAAATTGTTTTATTGACAAGATAGCCACAAAAGGGGAAGTGATCATATTGGGTGACTTTAATCTACCAAATGTGGATTGGATTACTCCTTCTGCAAATCTGGAAAGAAGTAAAATAATTGTGGATGCTTTCCAAGATGTGTTACTTAGACAAATGGTGAAGGGGCTCAATGCTGGATTTAATGCTCACCAACGGTGATAGCGTGTCGAATATCTGGGTGGGTGCCCCTGGTGAGCAGCAGCGATCATCAAACGGTGTGGTCTGAGATAAAAGCCAAGGTGCAGTCCAATCATAGCAAGCTGAAAGTCCTAGACTTCAAAAACACTGACTTCAGTAAAATGGCCAAGTACCTGAAGGAGGAGTCGGCAAGGTGGGAGGGGATAAGGGAAGTTGAATTGCAATGGGCTAAACTAAAGGTGGCAATAAAAGGGGCAACAGATAAATATGTAAGTAAAGTAAATAAAAACAAGAGGTGAAGGAAACCTATTTGGTTCCAAAGAAGTGGCAAAAAAAACACATCTTTCACAAAATTCAAAAGCTTGCAGAGGAACACAGAAAGGAATACAGGATCAAACTAAAGAGACAAAAAGAGAAATAAGGAAAACAAAATAAAAGGCAGAGAAAAAGATGGCTAAAGCTATGAAGTGTGGCGACAAAACTTTCTTCAGGTATATTTGGGAGAGGAGGAAAATCGGAGGTGGAATTGCAGGACTCAGAAGTGCTGGGAACGGACTTGTGGAAAGTGACATTGAAAAAGCGAAAGTGCTAAACAAAGACTTCTGCTCTGTTTTTACTAAAAAGAATCCTGGAGAAGGACCACCTGTGACTCCCAAATATAAAAATGGGAATGAAGTAGATACCACACCATTCACAGAAGATGATGTGTTAGAACAACTTGCAAAACTGAAAGTGGACAAGGCCATGGGACCGGATGGGATACATCCCAGGTTACTGAAAGAGCTCAGAGAGGTTCTTGCAGGGCCGTTAAAGGATTTTTTCAACAGATCTTTGGAAACAGGAGAAGTTCCACAGGACTGGAGAAGGGCTGATGTGGTACCTCTTCACAAAAGTGGTGACAGGGAAGAAGTGACAAACTACAGGCCGGTGAGCCTTACCTCGGTGGCGGGAGAAGTAATGGAGGCACTCCTGAAAGAGCGAATAGTGGACTTTCTCAAAACCAACAGGTCACATTATCCGAGGCAATATGGTTTTACCAAAGGACGATCTTGCCAAACAAATCTGATTGAGTTCTTTGACTGGGTGACCAGAGAACTAGATCAGGGGCATGTGATGGATGTCATCTACCTGGATTTCAGCAAAGCCTTTGATACTGTTCCTCATAGGAGGCTTATCAATAAACTCAATATTTTGGGGATGGGTTCAAAAGGTGATGAACTAAATCAGAAACTGGTTGACTGACTAGACGACAGAAGGTGATGGTAAATGGAGAGCACTCGGATGAAAGGAGGGTGATTAGCGGGGTGCCCCAGGGTTCGGTCCTGGGCTCGGCATTGTTCAATGTATTTGTGAGTGATATTGCTGAAGGACTGAATGGAAAAGTCTGTCATTTTGTAGATGACATGAAAATTTGCAACAGAGTGGACTCCCCTCATGGAGTGGAGAACATGAGAAAAGATTTACAAAAGCTGGAAGAATATTCGGCCTAATGCTTCACAGTTAAGATTTAATGTGAAGAAGTGCAGTGTCATGCACTTGGGAAGCAGAAATCCAAGGAAAATATACACGACAGGGGGGCGAGAGGTTGATGTGCATGGACCAGGAGAAGGACCTTGGTGTGATTATTTCTGAGGATCTCAAGGTTGCAAAACAGTGCGACACGGCAGTGCAAAAGCCAGAAGGATGTTGGGCTGAATACAAAGAGGAATTGCCAGCAGATGGTGGTAGGCAGCATGCCAGTCAATCCCTCCCTCCCTCCCTGCAAGCATGGCCCAGCTGCTGCCTCAGTGCTGCCAGTAATCTTATTGAGGTTGTGCATATGCAGCTAATCACACCATGCTACTCCTGCCCACCTCCAGCGGGGGGTGTGGGCCCAGGTGCTGCTGGCTTAGGCCTCGGAAGAGAGGGATCACCATGTGCTCCACTGTACCTGCTGATGACATGCTTGCCATCCCACTTCCAGTGGCAACTGCAGCACTGCAGCTGACACACAGGGCCAGGTCACATATTTCTCCTACTACTCCCAGCCTCACACAAAGCTTACATGATAGCATGGTGGCAGTGGGAGTGGCACAACTCCCTTCTGACTGTGGCAGCATGTATGTGTGCTGCCGCTGTCACAGCAGTGTCATACCAGCCATCACAGATGTTCTCCCTAGGCAGCCGCCTTGCCAGCCTAATGGACCTGCCAACCCCACTGCATCACCCACATGACATCTCCTTTGCCAATTTGACACCAACAACATGGTGTCCTTTATTACTGGGGCACCATGCTGTTTCTGCCAATGGAGCACTACTCTCACTAATTTGAGACCTACAGTGGGTGGTGCGCATTGCATACGTTGAAATAGGTTCCCTCCCCTCTAAAATAGCCCTTACTGTGAACTTTCCCATGGTGTTAGGGTTCCCAGTGCAGGAAGCTGTAATGCACAGCAATACCAGCCGGCATTAAGGGAGCACCCGCCATCCCCATCGTGTCTCCACCCCATTAACACCCTCTCTCCACCTCTTTTTCCCTTAATGCTAAGGGAGCCATTTGTTGCCATTACTGTAGCATTATCGGCCCTTTCCGCAGCATTAAGTGCTCAAGTGTGCCAATAACGCACATAAACAGCACATTGTCTCCCTTAATGCTCTTTAGTAAATATACCCCATAGTTTAATGGGAGAAAACCAACATGGATTTAGCCAAGGAAAGTCTTGTCTTACTAATCTGTTATATGTTTTTGAAGGTGTGAATAAACAGGTAGACTAAGTTGAGCCAGTTGATATAGTGTACCTGGATTTTCAGAAAGCCTTTGACAAGGTCCCTCATGAGAGACTCTTGGCAAAATTAAAAAGTCATGGTATGGGAGGCAGTGTACCATTGTGGATCATGAACTGTTAAAAGGCAGGAAGCAGAGAGTAGGGCTAAATGACCAATTTTCTAAAAGGAGTACACCAGGTATCTGTGCTGGCCCACTGCTTTTTAACATCTTCACAAATTACCTGGAAATGGGAACAACAATTATTTATTTAATTTATTTATTTTATTTAACATTTCTTATATACCGCGCTCTTTGTCATCAGTGCGGTTTACATTGAACAATATAACACTTGGTCAGTTAAATTAGACCATCGTCTACATAGAACAGGGATTTAACATGGAGGTAACTTGGGGGAAGCTATTTACATTCTTAGTACAAATACATTTAGATCTAAATTTGCTGTAGGTTACTGGACTCATATAGCTGCGGTTTGGGGTTGGGAGGGTGGGGAAGGGTGATGGGGGGGAATATCCAGATGTGAGGTGATCAAATTTGTAGATGACACAAAATTATTCATAATTGTTAAAACACAAGAGAATTGTGAAAAATTGCAAGAGGACCTTGATAAACTGGAAGACTGGACGTTCAAATGGCAGATGAAATTTAATGTGAACAAGTGCAAAGTTGTGTACCAAGGAAAGAACAACCCATACTAAGGTTCCACTATACAAGGTTCCACATTAGGAACCACCACCCAGAAAAAAGATGTAGGTGTCATCGTGGATAATATGTTGAAAACCCCGCCCAGTGTGTAGCAGTGGCTAAGAAAGCAAATAGAATGCTAGGAATCATAAAGGAATGGAGAATAAGACCAAGGATATTATAATGCCCCTGCATCATTCCATGGTGAGACCGCACCTTGAATATTGTGTGCAATTCTGGTTGCCGTATCTTAAATGGGATATAGCGGAATTAGAAAAGGTACAAAAAAGAGCGAGCAAAATGGTAATGGGCTGGAAGGATACCCCTATGAGGAAAGGCTTAAAAGTTTAGAGCTTTTCAACTTGGAAAAGAGACAGCTGAGGGAGATATGATAGAGGTCTATAAATTAATGAATGGAATGGAATGGGTAAACATAGATTGGTTTTATGCCATCAAAAAGTAGAAATACTAGAGGACACGCAATGAAGCTACAACGTAACCCATTTAAGATTAATAAGAGAAAATATTTTTTTCACTCAACGCATAATTAAACTCTGGAATTCGTTAACCGGAAGATGTAGTAAAAGCTGTTAGTGTAGCTGGGTTTCAAAAAGGTTTGGACAAGTTCCTGGTGGAAAGATCCATAAACTATTATTGGACACTGGAAATCCACTGCTTGCTTTGGAACAAGCATTGTGTGCCTTTTGAGAATCTGCCACTTACTTGTGACCTGGATTGGCCACTGTTGGAAACAGGATACTGGACTTGATGGACCTTGGTCTGATCCAGCATGCCATTTCTTATATTCTTATTTTATGTATATTAGTGCATTTACCCTTTAAGTGGCTTTTTGAAAATTTCCCTCATTATACACATATTAACAAAGTAACATTTAATATTTAAAATTGTGATGTCCAAATATGCATTTTTATAGGATTATTCTGGGAGATATGATTACAATTGAGTTTGATAATCAAAATCTTGGGGGGGGGGAGGGTGGTGTTAGGTGGTCTAAAAGCTAATTGCAATGGGACACAAGATTGAAGTTTCACTTAGAGCACCTATTATCCTTACACCAGCCCTGCATGTAAAATTTGGCAAGTGTACCCAGAGGACAGCAAATTCAAAAGTGTGCTACAAAATGCAAAGGATTGAGAAGCACTAATTTAGTCTGATCATCAGGTTTTCAAGGGCTGGTCTTAGATCTCGGGCAGCAGCTGGCCTGGACATGTAAAAACTGGCCAGTTGGCAACCCTAGCTTGATTCAGTCCTGGGTTTAGAAGATGTAGGTCTGATTTCTCAATTGCACGCCATAAGAAAAGCAAGACTACAAGTCCCTGCATGAAATGGGGTAAACCCAGGACTGGATCAACCCTGTTGGGGGGAGGGCTGTTGCCCCCTCCCCCTCAACAATTTTTTTTTTAATTTATTTACTGGATTAGAATTCAGCTTACGTCTTTCCAGTAGCAAAATTTTACTTGGGGACCCTTTGTTAGAACTTATGCCACTGCCTTTAACTCTCTCTCTCTCTGTCTCTTCTGATGTGCACTTTCAACAGAATTCTTCGGCCATGATAGAGCACATCATCCTTCCTTGCTCCTGCTAAAGTGTTTCTTTATCACAAGTGAAAGTAGGAGACAAACAGACCAACCTATTCCTTGATTTAGGGGGCCTACTCCACTCAGATAGGTCCATGTATAAGTGTTTTTCAATGTTTTACAACACTTCTACTGCCTCAAAATGAACTTAAATCAGCATAAAAAAGGAATTAAACCAGGATTTCATCATGGCTGCTAACTAAATTAACTAAATCAAATAAGTGTCTGTTGGCATCAGAGTTCATGAGTACATTATTAGCTCAGAAAATGAAAACCATAAACTCAAAGTCTTACCTAACATGAGGAATGGTGACATTTTTTTAGTTAATTGCATTTTAATAGTGCAGTGTGTTCTCTGCAGTGACATAAGATCCACTTGTTTGTGGCTTTGCTATTAAAACAATCTAGACCTCAGTTGGACCTAACAATCCCACATCTCATTTCTGCTTCAAATGTTTTGCCAGGTTGACCATTTCACAGCATTTTTTTTGTTGTGTTTATTACTATGGGCTCCTTTTCAGCTATGGGCATTTTACAAACTGTCTTCTTTAAAACATTTTCAGTTCTTCTCAAGAATGTCAAAAATGACATAGCTAGGCTGTGGAGACTTGGCCCATTAAAACCACCTTCCTTTTGGGCTGTAAAGCAGGCATTGGGCCAGCATCTGGAATCTTTGCTTTCAACAGCACAGTCCATACTTTTTGAGACATATCGGCAAAAACTAGCCCCAGTGTTTATGGAAGAAATGATACAGGAGTAACAGCAAATGCTATGGGCAGCCTATTAGCTCAGTTTAGCAGAGGGGCAACCTTGGTCCCCTCTGGTATATGTTGCATAAGTCCAAAGAGGGGTGTCATGGGGGGTGAAAGGAGACCTGAAAAAGACAAGGATGGATGATGTTATATGCCTACTGCCTCCATATCCACAAAGAGGAACATTCTAGAGTCCCTGTTCTTAAGTTAAACCCTAGTTGCAATGTGATATAATAGAAGCTGGATTTTCTTGTCACTGACAGAGAGAGTCTCCTCTCTAAACTGGAAAGAATTATAAATGTATAGAAGAAAAATGTTAAAATTACCTCTGAGGAGTGGAAGTGGAGCTCCAGGATCCCAGACAGCCACAAGTAGGAAGCAGGAAGAGCCCTATGCGCTTCAGACTACAGGAAGTGGGACGTGTAGAGCAAGGAATTCTGAAAGAGGAAAAGGTCTGACATCAGAGGATCAAGGAGACCCTCCCTCTCCAGACAGGAAGAATGGTATCAGCACCCTTATATGGAGCTTCAAAGAAGATCAGAATGAGCGACAGGTACATGGAGCCACAGTCTGCCATAGAAGAATACAGAAAGCACATGCAGGCATATGCTGAAGAGAATAGGAAATGAACGAATCCATGTGCTGAAAGAGCAGAAGCCCATGGATCTCAGATGAGCTGAACTGAAGGGGAAAAAAAGATCCCCTCACCATCCCTCTACAGAAGAGACCAGACACCCAGAGAGCAAAGAGATGTCTAGAAGAAAAAAAAAAGAACAGGAGGAAGGCAGACAAGAAAAGAGCAGTAAACAGCCAGTGTGGTAGGCGAAGGCCTATGATCCATGCTGCTTGAACTAAGCAAGCAGGCCTAAGCAGCTTGACCTGTAAATGAAGCCTGTGGCTAGGCCCGGAGGAATGAAAAACCCTGCCTCCATAGAAGCGAAACTTAACTAAGCATAATCAAGCATAGCTAAGCAGAATCGAAACTTAGGAGAAATAGAAAAACTGCTTTAATTGGTACTGATAAGAATGTGAGAAGCTTCTATGGAATTAATTAACTCTGTTGAAAGAAAGGTTACAGTGCCCTGCTTTCGCACATATTCCAGCCAGCTAGTGACCTTGGAGGAGAAATGTATCAAGAGCCTAAGAACTGACCATTGTAATGAGGGCTGTAAGGGGGGGAAACAGGTGCTGAGCCCAGACCAAGGTCCTCATTGGATAACTACGTAAAGGTACCGGGACCAATAGATGGGGCGAAAGGGGTTACCGGGACCAATGAAAAGTTTGCCTATGTCTAGAATGGAAAAGAACAGTATAAAAGTTGTTGTTTTACTAACAGCCATTGTTCAGCCATTTTGAATGTGATTCTGCTTGAGTCTTGTGCACAATAAATGATTTGGACCTTCTGAACAGACTCCTGGTATTATTGGTTTGTTTGCGCTCTGCCGCTACATATTCTTGGTGCGTTGGCCGGGAAGGTGTGGTTAATAGAGGGTATACGAGCTGATATACCACGACTTTCCGCCTCTATAGGTTTGGTCCTGCCGGGCTCGTGCCCTCCCGACGTGGGCTCGGCTCCCAGGCGCCACCGGTCCCGTTGCATCGGAGGGAGCTGTGCCAGGCCTCGGCGGGTGCCGGACCCGGTCGGAGCCAACACCTCGAACCCGTGAGGGGAGTCCGAGGTCCAACTCATGCGCTTGCTCGGGAGCGGGGACCGGATCCGGTGAGTATAGTTTTGGGGAATGTTTAGACAGATGAGTCAGAACTGCAGCTTGAAACTTGTGAACTTGTGAATTTTGGTAAGAGAGCTTCATCACCTCTCAAGGCGGTCCAATTAACCTTGCAGTGTATTCGCGAGGTGAACCTACAGTCTTCTTGGTACGAATTTGGTATAGCCTAGTCAGAAGAGACAGGATTGGGCTTTTTGGGACACGTTGCTAGCATGATTGTGTGAATGAAGTGTGATTGAGAGGTCTGGTGACACAGACCAAGCGAAGGCGGACTCCTGAGTAACGCAGTTCCTGGCCGGGCGACCGCGTCCAGGTCGTAAAAAGGAGGAAGCGACCGTCATCTTGTCTTGTTTTTTTTGTTTCCCTTGAATGTTTCTAGGGCCGTGAGGACCCCTCACCTACGGTCCGCCCTCCTTTTCCCTTCTGTCTGTTGTTGCGCGCACACATCGATATGGGAGGGGCGGAGTCTACGATGCACACTCCATTAGAATGTATGATTAAGTATTTTAATAAAGGATATTCAGGAGATTATGGGGTGAAAATGACTGCGTCACGATTACAAGTGCTGTGTACTAGGGAGTGGCCTGCATTAGATCCTATGTGGCCCCGAGATGGAACATTTGCCATAGGAATCATAAAGTCAATTTATCAGAAGGTGCGAGTAGCGCACCCCGATCAGTTTCCCTATATAGATTCCTGGTTAAGTATTTGTGAAAGCCCGCCCCCTTGGGCCCGGCGCTGCTATGAAGAACAGTGCAGAATAATGGTAGCACTGACAGAACAGACACAGAAGACAGGGATAGCTAAGAAGCCTATTCATGTTAATCCCGAGTCCCCGGAAATTGTAACTAGACAGCCCCAAGCCCAGCGCCCAGTAAGAGTACCACCGCGTCCCGCGGCAGCCCCCCGGGACCGGCAAATTTCAACCCCTGACCCGCCAGTAGCTCAGCCAGCTGATTCACCCCCTGAAGAGGCCGATCAGCTCGAGACTGAGGAAAATCTTGAGTCAGAACATGAAGTTGAAGAAGAATCGTCTTCCCAGTATGAGACTGACAGTGTAAAATCAACTGCCAGTGCAGGCTCATCTGCTGCAAGCGAGAGTTCCCAGACTAAGCATAATTTGAGGAAGAGAGGCCCAACTAAGAAATTATTGCCATTGCGGCAGGTCCCAGGAATGCCCGTGAGGAACGAAGATAACCAGATAGTAGCGGGACCTACAAGTTTAGTTTATCTGCCTTTCTCCACTACTGATTTGTTGAATTGGAAACTGCATTATGCCTCTTACACTGACAAGCCCCAAGAATTAACAGAGTTAATGAATACAATTATGCAAACCCACCAACCTACTTGGTCAGATTGCCGTCAACTCCTGTCTACTTTATTCACTACGACTGAGGAGCGGACGAGAATTATGCAAGCAGCTGTCAATTGGTTAGCAGAAAATCCTCTAGCAGAGGGAGGAGGAGGAATAGATAATCGCGAAGCAGCAAAGAAAGAATGTCCTAATGAAGATCCTCGGTGGGATCCAAACACCGATATAGGATCTAGAGCCCTAGCTCGGTTTCGCCAAAGCTTTTTACAAGGTCTGCGAAGGGGGGGCCAGAAAGCCATGAACCTTTCCAAGAAGTTATCCAGGGCGCAGATGAAAGCCCAGCAGTATTCTATAAGAGATTAACTGAAGCATACAGAATGTACACGCCCTATGACCCAGCTGCACCAGAGAGTCTGTACATGGTAAATGCCGCTTTTGTCAGCCAGTCCCAACCAGATATTAGACGTAAACTACAGAAATTAGATGGGTTTGCGGGCATGAATACATCTCAGTTAATGAACGTCGCTCAAAATGTGTTTGTGAATCGTGACAATGAAAGGCAGAAAGAAAGTGATCGTAAAATGAAGAAGAAAGCGGATCTTTTGGCTGCCGCTTTAGTTGAACAAAGAAGGGCAGGTGTCCCTAACCGAAGGAGCAGAGGCAGAGGGAGGGGCCGAGGAGATAGCCGGCCCACATTAGGCGTGAATCAATGCGCTTATTGCAAGGAAGAAGGACATTGGAGGAACGCATGCCCGCAACTCGAAGACGCCTCACACGAAGAAGAAGAGAACACCCCTCGGAGAGAGAGGGAGAGAGGCCGATCACAGAATCGCAGAGGAACAAATCGAGTACATTTCCAACGGGAAAGAGAGGAGGCCATAGAAGGAGTTGCAACCGCAACGGACTATGATTTAGATGAAACAGATTAGGACAGACCGGGCTCCGAATTTGCCTTAGGTCCCCAGGAGCCTATGGTCTGCTTAAAGATAGGGGACCAATTCATGGACTTTATGGTTGATACTGGAGCAGAACATTCTGTAGTAGATAAGCAAATAGCTCCTTTGTCGACAAGAGCAGTCACTATTATGGGAGCAACTGGTGCCAGAGCCACCAAGTCTTTTCTGCAAAACCGCGTATGTGAACTAGGAGGACAGCAAATAGCGCACCAATTCCTTTACCTGCCTGAGTGTCCAGTGCCACTACTGGGACGAGATATGCTAGCCAAACTGCAGGCCCAAATATCCTTTACTGAGAAAGGAGAAATGCAAATGACTGTGAATTCGAAGCCTGCAGGATTAATGGTGCTTACTGTTCCCCGAGAGGAAGAGTGGAGATATTACAGTACTAAGCCAGCTCCTGATACCAATTTTAGTTTGCTAAAGAACATTATGGCTCCTCCTGGAGTATGGGCAGAAGGTAACCCACCAGGTCTAGCTAAGCACATAGCCCCAGTAATTGTGACCCTTAAACCTGGAGCAGAACCAGTACATGTTAAACAATACCCACTCCCAAGACCCGTAATTGAAGGCGTTCACCGCCACTTGTTAAGGTTACTGGAGTATGGCCTTCTCAAAGTATGTCAGTCGCCTTGGAATACACCTCTTCTGCCAGTTAAGAAGCCTGGGACAGGTGACTACCGCCCAGTGCAAGATCTAAGGAGAGTGAATGAAGCGGTTGAAACCATACATCCAGTCGTGCCAAATCCTTATACACTCTTAGGACTGATACCTGCTGAAGCTACCCATTTTACTGTCCTGGATTTGAAAGATGCATTCTTCTGTATACGATTAGCCCCGAGTAGCCAATTGCTGTTTGCCTTTGAATGGCAGGACCCTGAACTCACCCACCATCTTTAGTGCTGCACTAAACCAAGATCTCTCAAGCTATCCTGTAACTCCTGAGAAAAGAGTGCTTCTTCAGTATGTGGATGACCTATTGGTAGCCACCACATCGGAGAGTGAATGTGTACAAGCCACAAATGACCTTTTACAACTATTAGATGAAGCTGGATACAAAGTTTCCAGAGCAAAAGCACAGCTATGCCAAACAGAAGTGAAGTATTTGGGTTTCCGGCTGACCAAAGGAAGCCGACAATTAGGACCAGAAAGAAAAGAAGCCGTGTGTAGTATCCAAACCCCAACCACCAGGAAGCAAGTCAGAGCCTTTCTGGGAGCAGCAGGATACTGCCGAATATGGATACCTAACTTTGCTCAGATTGCTAAACCACTATATGAAGCCATCAAAGGAGAAGAGAAGTCACCACTAGAGTGGGGACCCGATTAAGATGAAGCTTTTAAAACTCTGAAGAAAGCATTAATGTCTTCACCAGCACTTGGACTACCAGACGTCCAGAAGCCTTTTCATCTATTTGTGCATGAAGTGCAAGGGAACGCTCTAGGAATGTTAACTCAGACATTGGGACATTGGGAGCAACCTGTAGCATACTTATCAAAACAATTGGACACTGTGGCCAAAGGATGGCCGCCATGTCTGAGAGCTGTTGCAGCCACAGCATTGTTAGTGAGTGAAACAGATAAACTCACCTTAGGACAGAACCTACGTGTTACAGTACCACACGCAGTACTTGACCTTGTGGAACAAAAAGGAAATCATTGGTTCACCAACTCTCGAATGTTGAAATACCAGAGCATGCTAAGCGAAAATCCTCGAATACAACTGGAAGTGAGCCATGCTTTCAACCCAGCCACCTTGATACCAATCAGCGAGGACCTACCAGAACATGACTGTATAGAAGTCATGGACACTGTGTTTTCAAGTCGACCTGATCTAACTGATGTGCCTTTAGAAAACCCTGACCAGACTTACTTCGTGGATGGAAGCAGCCTCATCATCAATGGACGACGCTGTGCTGGATATGCAGTAGTTACCTGGGGAAAAGTCATTGAATCATCAGCTCTTGCATCAGGAACATCAGCACAGAAAGTGGAATTGATAGCACTTACAAGGGCACTAGTATTAGGTGCCGGACTTCAGTTGAATGTATACACAGACTCAAGATATGCTTTCACTACTCTACATGCTCATGGAGCTCTGTACAAAGAACGAGGACTCATTACCTCCGGAGGCAAATCAATTAAGTATGGCCCAGAAATATTAATGTTGTTAGATGCGGTATGGGCCCCTGTACAAGTTGCTGTCATGCATTGCCGAGGACATCAAACAGGAAAAGGAGAAGTCGCCCAAGGAAACAGATTTGCTGATGCCTCAGCACGCAAAGCAGCCATGACAGGACAAATTTCATCACAAGCAACACCAGTACAAGCAGTATTGTTTCCTGTACCCCTTAACCTGTGGACACCACGATACACCACAAAAGAATTGGACTACTATTGTACTATAGAAAAAGGGGTACTGAAAGATGGATGGATTGAGCTGCCACCATCAGAGGGTAGCCAACCTCCAGGACGAATAGTAATCCCTGAATCATTGGGACCAGCCTTTGTAAAGGCTTTTCATCAAGCAACACATTATGGGAAAAACGGAATGGAAAAAGCACTCAGACCACATTTTTGCATTGCATTGTTGGGGGCTCTGTCAGCCTCAGTAGCTCGTCAGTGTTTAACTTGTGCCAAGAACAATGCCAAGCAGGGTCCTAAGCCACCACCCCGAGTTCAGTCAGGTGGTGTAACCCCTATGCACAATCTACAAGTGGACTTTACTGAAATGCCAAAAGCTAGTGGATATCGTTACTTGTTAGTTTTAGTTTGCACCTTCTCTGGGTGGGTGGAAGCCTTCCCCACCAGGACTGAAAAGGCCAGAGAAGTCACCAAGGTTTTACTGAGAGAAATTATCCCCAGATTTGGAATCCCTGCAGTAATAGGGTCGGACAATGGGCCCTCATTTGTATCTAAAATTACCCAACAGTTAGCAAGTGCCCTACAGATACAATGGAAGTTACACATAGCATACAGACCCCAAAGTTCAGGAAAAGTTGAGCGAATGAATCGTACTCTAAAATCTCAGTTGTCTAAGCTATGTCAGGAGACCCACCTGAAGTGCCCCAAGTTCTCCCAATAGCTTTACTTAGGATACGCTCAGCTCCTGTGAAATCATCAGGATTTTCTCCCTTTGAAGTCATGTATGGTAAACCCCCGCCAATAGTGCAGGGAATTAAGGGTAGTTTGACACAAATTGGTTCAGAAATAACCAGACAAGAACTCCTAGCTCTTAGTTCTGTCCTGCAGACTCTCCATGCGTGGATACAGGACCAGTTACCTATCAACTTGACGGAACCCCTGCATCCCTACAAGCCTGGTACCTCGGTGTTGATCAAAGATTGGAAGAAGACACCGCTGGAACCCCATTGGAAGGGACCATACATCGTCATCCTGTCTACACCAACAGCTGTAAAGGTAGCAGAAATCGAATCCTGGGTCCATCATAGAAGAGTCAAGCCAGCAGCAGTTCCAGAACCAGATCAGTGGACTGTGATGCAGCATCCTGATATTCCTTTGCGACTCACCCTGAGGCGGCAACCAGTGGCCTAGAACGTCTCTGGGCCACCCAAGAACTACAGTGCTCTACAGTTGACAAGTCTTTCGAAGAGGATTGCTGTTTCCAATACAGCAAAACTTGTTCTTTCAATTGGGACTGGAAAGGACCCAACGTGTACGTATGTGGTACACTGAATAACTGTGCATTGATAGACTTTGACTTTATTCAGGCCAACTACGGTTGGTAGGTTGGCATACAGCGGAAACTTGAGGATCTTCAATCAACATTGACACCCGTTGAATTGCTTCATTAGCAGACGGGTCAACATTGTATCAAGAAGCAGTGAACGTCAAGGTCAAGATTTTCCAGCGGAGATTCAGAAGGACTACAATCAACATGCATCCTTGTTTCTATTTTGTTCTGGTTGCCTGCATGGGGAGCTTTGAACTTACTTTTGCCTTACCCCCATGTACAGCCTGCATTACTTCTACTCGGACTGGAATGAAAGTAACTCAGACTTTGCTTTATCATTCTTACTACACCTGCACTGGTGCAGTAAGCCGGTGTAAATATAACACCACTGAACTGAACATTTGTACTAAGGGTTATACTAAAGTTTGTTTTAACCCACATCAGAACCCATCCTATTATACTCTGGAAATACGATGGAATGATGCAGATGGAGCTTTACTTAATGCTACACCCCCACTTACTGATCCTACAAAGAGTGCTGTTTTGTATTTTGATGCTTGTGATGCTATAAATAGGGATAGTCGTTCTAGTTGTGCTAACTGGGAAAAAGCATATTATCATGATCATAAGTATATGTGTCCAGAAGGAACCACCGGGTGGGGAACATGTACGGGGAAAACGAGTTTTATCAAATGAATATAGCACAGCACCAGTTGAAGATTATTATTGCCCAAAGTGGGAATGTGTTTTCTATGCCACATGGAAAACTGGTATGATAGAGAATACCAGAGATAATCGAATGGCTGCCTTACATCAGCCATATGTAAAGAATCCAGAAAAATGTAAGAAGGGTGCATGCAATCCATTAGAGTTACACATAATAAATCCCAGTGCATGGACACAAGGGTATAAATTTGGACTACGCATTGCAGGCTCTGGGTCAGATCCCGGAACTATTGTATATATTAGACTGAACACCCAGGCCCATCATTCATCACGGTACATATACACAATACCTTCTATGAAACTATGCATGTAAATAAGTTTGACATTCCTCACCCTTCTCAAAATATGTTCTTAGAATTAGCTGGAGCAGTAGTATCCAGTCTCCACATTTCAGATTGTTACTTTTGTGGAGGAACTAGAATGGGTGATCAGTGGCCCTGGGAGGCCCAAGAATTAAATTACTCGGTAGCCTATAATCATACTGAGCTACATAAGACCACAAGTGAATGGGTATTAGCACACCCAATAGTGGACGTTTGTGTTATGCTCGAACTGGACCCCAGTTCAATTTGAAAGTGGGACAGCTTGTCTGTCTTAGTCAAAAGTTTTATAATGACACCACAAAACAGACATCCTGGTGGTCAGGAGTTGATGAACCTGAACCTACCAATCCATTAGTGAAATTCCCTGAGCTTGCCGATCTTTGGACCGACTTTGCCCAACCTCATGCTTGGCAAGCCCCACCTGGCTTGTATTGGATCTGTGGAACCCGAGCATATGCTCGACTCCCTATTCATTGGGGAGGGGCATGTGTCTTAGGCACTATCAGACCTTCTTTCTTTCTGTTACCCACAGAACAGGGAGAACAATTAGGTTACCCAGTGTATACTAAAAGACATAAGAGAGCAGCTTTACAGATAGGCAAATGGGAGAGATAGGATGGTGATGATTGGCCACCCGAAAGAATTATTGCCTACTATGGACCTGCCACTTGGGAGCAAGATGGCACCTGGGGATACCGGACCCCTGTGTATATGATAAATCGTATTATACGCTTGCAAGCAGTTGTCGAACTAATAACTAATGAAACTAGCCAAGCACTCACACTTCTAGCCAGACAGAGTACACAAATGCATACTGCAATATATCAGAATCGCTTGGCACTAGATTACTTATTAGCAGCTGAAGGAGGAGTATGTGGTAAGTTGAATTTAACCATTTGTTGTTTGAAGATAGATGACAAAGGTCAGGTAGTTGAAAATATTGCTGAAAACATGCGAAAGCACGCCTATGTGCCAGTGCAGACTTGGCATGGTCTTAAGATGCCTAATTGGTTCGAATCTATCTTCTCCGGATTGGGAGGACTTACTACTTTTGCTATGATAATATTGGTATTTGTAGCTTTGTTTCTGCTGTTACCATGTATAATCCCTTGTTGTATGCGCTCTATTAATAGTGTTATAGAGAATACAGTAGAACGTAAGACTGCCACTAAGATTTTAGCCTTATGGCACCCTAATCCTGGTACGCTTGGTCGTAACCCAACCCCTGTGTATTTAAGTGATTTAAATCTCACACCTTATTAGCCATAGGGTGAGATTAATCAAAGGGGGGAATGTGGTAGGCGAAGGCCTATGATCCATGCTGCTTGAACTAAGCAGGCAGGCCTAAGCAGCTTGACCTGTAAATGAAGCCTGTGGCTAGGCCCGGAGGAATGAAAAACCCTGCCCCCATAGAAGCGAAACTTAACTAAGCATAATCAAGCATAGCTAAGCAGAATCAAAACTTAGGAGAAATAGAAAAACTGCTTTAATTGGTACTGATAAGAATGTGAGAAGCTTCTATGGAATTAATTAACTCTGTTGAAAGAAAGGTTACAGTGCCCTGCTTTCGCACATATTCCAACCAGCTAGTGACCTTGGAGGAGAAATGTATCAAGAGCCTAAGAACTGACCATTGTAATGAGAGCTGTAAGGGGGGGAAACAGGTGCTGAGCCCAGACCAAGGTCCTCATTGGATAACTACGTAAAGGTACCGGGACCAATAGATGGGGCGAAAGGGGTTACCGGGACCAATGAAAAGTTTGCCTATGTCTAGAATGGAAAAGAACAGTATAAAAGTTGTTGTTTTACTAACAGCCATTGCTCAGCCATTTTGAATGTGATTCTGCTTGAGTCTTGTGCACAATAAATGATTTGGACCTTCTGAATAGACTCCTGGTATTATTGGTTTGTTTGCGCTCTGCCGCTACACCAGGACTGCAGCCTCAGTTACCTATCTGAGTGGAGAAGGCAGGACCACGATCAGAAGCTCACAGTAACAAAGCACTGAGTGCAGTACTGTTAGAAACAGAGACAGATCAAGAAAGAAAGGAACTGCTGGTCTCCAGTTCCAGTCAGAGACAAGAGGGGCAGAAAGAGTCAGCAGTTGTATTAAAGAAAGGATATATTAGACAGTTAGTAAGCCCTGGGACAGCAGAGTCTAGGAGCCCTGCTTGTGAAAAGTGATCCAAGCTGTTTAGGATCCTAGTGAAGAACTATCCCAGGTATATGTGCTCAGCCATGAAGAAAGGTTGAGTGAAGGCACACATGTCTGCCTCTGCTACCGAGATGCTCCCGACCCTGCCGTCAGAATCAGCAGCAGCATGGTTGAGCACGGAGAAAGGGGAGGGCAGCATGCAGGGGGGGGGGAGGGCAGCACACCAGGGCCTCTGTCTAGGGCAGGGGTCGGCAACCCGCGGCTCCGGAGCCGCATGCGGCTCTCTCACCTTTGCCGCGGCTCCGGAGCACACTGCCCGCCCGGTGACAGTCAATAGTGTTGTAAAGATGTATTTAAACGTGGCGTTATAGGCTCCCTCCATGTGGGCTCCCTCCATGTCAGCTCCCTCCCTTCTTCTGCAGCCGCGGCTCCCTGCCTCTTAGGGAACCGCGGCTGTGCTTTTAAAATCATCTCGGAGCCCTTCCTGTCTTGACGGGCTCCGTGCAGCATTGTCCCGCCTCTAAAGGAAGGAGGCGGGACAATGCTGCACGGAGCCCGTCAAGACAGGAAGGGCTCCGAGATGATTTTAAAAGCACAGCCGCGGTTCCCTAAGAGGCAGGGAGCCGCGGCTGCAGAAGAAGGGAGGGAGATGACATGGAGGGAGGGGGGCTGACATGGAGGGAGGGAGCTGATATGGAGGGAGGGAGGGGGGCTGACATGGAGGGATGGAGGGGGCTGACATGTAGGGAGGGAGCTGATATGGATGGATGGAGGGAGGGGGGCTGACATGGAGGGATGGAGGGGGCTGACATGGAGGGAGGGAGCTGATATGGATGGAGGGAGGTGGGCTGACATGGAGGGATGGAGGGGGCTGACATGGAGGGAGGGAGGCTGATATGGAGGGAGGTAGGGGGCTGACATGGAGGGATGGAGGGGGCTGATATGGATGGAGGGAGGGAGGCTGACATGGAGGGAGGGAGGCTGACATGGAGGGATGGAGGGGGCTGACATGGAGGGAGGGAGCTGATATGGATGGAGGGAGGAGGGCTGACATGGAGGGATGGAGGGGGCTGACATGGAGGGAGGGAGCTGAAATGGATGGAGGAAGGGGGGCTGACATGGAGGGATGGAGGGGGCTGACATGGAGGGATTGGGGAGGCGGGCTGACATGGCGGGAGGGAGCTGATATGGATGGAGGGTGGGGGCTGACATGGAGGGATGGAGGGGGCTGACATGGAGGGATTGGGGAGGCGGGCTGACATGGAGGGAGGGGGGCTGACACGGTGGGAGGGAGCAGATATGGATGGATGGAGGGAGGGGGGCTGACATGGAGGGATGGAGGGGGCTGACATGGAGGGAGGGAGCTGATATGGAGGGATGGAGGGAGGGGGGCTGACATGGAGGGATGGAGGGGGCTGACATGGAGGGAGGGAGCTGATATGGATGGAGGGAGGGGGGCTGACATGGAGGGATGGAGGGGGCTGACATGGAGTGAGGGAGCTGATATGGATGGAGGGAGGGGGGCTGAAATGTAGGGATGAAGGGGCCTGACAAGTAGAGAGGGAGCTGATATGGATGGAGGTAGGGGGGCTGACATGGAGGGATGGAGGGGGCTGACATGGAGGGAGGGAGCTGATATGGATGGAGGAAGGGGGGCTGACATGGAGGGATGGAGGGGGCTGACATGGAGGGATTGGGGAGGCGGGCTGACATGGAGGGAGGGAGCTGATATGGATGGAAGGAGGGGGGCTGACATGGAGGGATGGAGGGGGCTGACATGGAGGGAGGGAGCTGATATGGATGGAGGAAGGGGGGCTGACATGGAGGGATGGAGGGGGCTGACATGGAGGGATTGGGGAGGCGGGCTGACATGGAGGGAGGGAGCTGATATGGATGGAGGGAGGGAGGGGGCTGACATGGAGGGATGGAGCACTGGTAATGGGGTTGAGGGGACTAGCACTGGAAATGAGCTGATTAGGGGAGGCTAGGACTGGTAATGAGCTGATGGGGGGTAGGACTGGTATTGGGCTGATTAGGGGAGGCTAGCACTGGTAATGGGGTTGAGGGGGGATTAGCACTGGAAGCGAGCTGATTGGGGGGCTTTGACTGGGCATGGGCTGATTGTGGGGAGGGGAGGATAGAGCTGCTGGCCCTGGAAGATAACTGGGGGCTAAGGCTACAAATGGGCTGATATGAGGGGATGGGAGAATGGAACTGGATCTGAGAGGGGCTGCCATGGTATTTGTACTAGAAGGGACTGGTCAGTGGGGAAGGAGGGGGACTGGAAGGAAATGGACACCAGTGGCAATCATGGGAATGCAAGTTGACATTGGAAGGTACTGGGAGTGAGGACTGGAAAGGGGCTGATATTGGGGAGGGTTACTGGGACTGGAAATAGGCTGATGGAAAGAAGTGAAGAAAACGAAAGAAGAGATAAGAAATGGCAGATGGACCATAGACCACAGAAAGAGAGCTAAGAGAAGACAGGAAAGCAGAAGCCTCAGATCGGGACCAGCATGATCAAAGAATAAATTGGTCAGACAACAAAGGTAGAAAAAATAATTTTATTTCATATTAGTGATTTGACTACAAAATCATCATAATTTTGAAATCAAATATTGTTACTTGTTGTTGTGATATTTTCTGGCGTATTTTTTTTGGTGTGCGAAGGAAGAGGGGTAGTCTTATACGGCGAGTATAGGCCAAACACCTATATTTTAACAGGAAAAGTAGGGGGTCGTATATAGCATTAAGGTAAGAAACAATATATGCAGTGTTAGATTTGTTTTAAATGTCGCAATGGTTTTGCGGCTCCCAGTTTTTTTTTTCCCTTCGGAAACGGGTCCAAGTGGCTCTTTATGTCTTAAAGGTTGCAGACCCCTGGTCTAGGGCAATAGAAACCCTTGGGCCAGCCCTGCAGAAAGTGGCCATGTTATTCTTGCTTTTCTTTCACCAATTTTGCTTATAGTTTCTAGATGTACATTGACTGCATGGTTATGTTTTTGATTCCTTCCTTCTGTACAAATTTTTCTCTTGCATATTTTCAATGAGTAAAATATTTCTAAGCTGTCTGTACAATTGAGTATTTTTCTTTTGATCCATATCCAAAATTTAGTATGCTCTTGGACAAACACAGCCTGTTTGTATGATGCTAAGTATTTATTGCTAAGTAGTTATTGTTATTCTAGCTATGCATTTGCCCGTTCACTGCAATTTTCTTACAACATTGGATTTGAAGGAAAAATACTAGCATCACATGAAAAGAGTTCACAAAGGAGTTTTGGGAAAAAGAAGGATGGGGTGTAGAGCTAACATTACTAATAATGAGGGAGGGGCTCTGATTTATAGGATGCAGAAGGGCACCAGAAAGCCTAGCACCGTCCTGCAAGGGAGAAAGGAGAACACAGATTAAGAGAGGTCTGTGGAGAAGAGAAAGAACACAGCAGCTAGTATACCAAGAAAGAGGTAACTAGCTGGATAGACCGGTCAGAGCAGCCAGATAGGGGCAATATTCAGATACTCTTCAGATAGGCTAACTAGATGAATTTAGGCAAGCCTTTCAGATTCCCTAAATTTATTTAGATAACATATCTGGATAATAACATAGTAACATAGTATATCATGGCAGATAAAGACTAGCATGGTCCATCTAGTCTGCCCAACAAGGTGGCAAGTGTCAGATGGGTGCCTGGGTGAGAATGTTCACAGTCTTGGCAAAGGCATATATTAATATGATTTGCAAGGTATTGTGGGAAATGTAGTCCATTCACACCAGACACAGCCGTTCACAATAATTAGTTGTGCTTGAGTGTAAAGCCAATAAGATATTTATTTATGGGGTTATTTCTCCCAACACAGATATGCTTGGTAGCACATAAAACAGGATACTTGCTTTCAGTGTTAAACTTAGAAAAACAAAATCAGGAAAACAACAGTTGAACTTGTCAGGCAATCAAATCAAAAGAATAAAGACCTGGTTGGTAACAAACTGGTCTTTTCTGTAGGCTCTAGCTAATATTTTCTTAGCAGTGCATCAAACAACAAGCAAAACCCACAAAAGTAGGGAAAAACTGTTCTTTTCAGGTTAACTTCTTATATCTTCACACATAGACTCAGAAGTGATTTCCTCAGAGCTCACAAGCAATTAGGTAAGGCTCAATTGCTAGCAGTTACCCAGCTGAAACCCCTTAGCTGGCTTGCTTTCTACTGCGTGGCTCAAATCCTACTCAGGAGCTTTTCTGAGTAGATTTAAAGAACAAGTTTGTATTTCTTTGTGATGGTTGTTGTACTTTGTAACAGTAAATTACCAAAGGAGTTTAGACAGAGAGCAATCCATGTATTCACAGCCTGTATCTACCACCGCTCCCCCTTCTTCAACAATCATGGGTTCAATATCATGGATTGGCACAGAGGAATTTCTCAATGGAGCACTCTCAGGAGAATACTTGTTTCCCTGCTGTCTTTCAAGGGTATAGCTAGGGCATAGATCAGTGTTCATACCTGAGCTTCCATTGCTGTTAGAGCCTCTCTAAATAGCCTGGCCAGTATGTAGTCCAGTTTTTATGTCCAGCCTTCCAATCCAGATCCCTGGACACTGGGTCTCTCTTCACATACCTTCTGGCACGGGTCTTAGGGTCCCTTCCAAGTGCAGCCGTCTCCCTCACAGGTACCGTCTGGAGATTCCTAGCCCTGCAGCACCATTCCTCTGGCTTTCCCCAGTCCAATGGTGTAAGCTTGCCTTTTGAATGTCTCCCAGTATACGTACTGCTCTGGACTCCTTTAGACCTCCCAAATGCTTTTCTCTTCTTTCTTCCAAAGGGTTTCTTGCCCTCTCTGTCCGTCCGCTCTGGCTTCTGCTTCTGATGATCCTCCAGATGATGAAGCTGTCCAAGATCATGAAGATATCCAAGCTGATTCTGAGGATCTCCCAGATGAAACTGAGGATCTCCAAGATGATGAGGATGATTCTCTGTAGAATAAACTCTACCTTTATTCTGCTTTGATGAGTGCTCCACCCTAGCACAGCGCAGCTGTGCTGAATCAGGCCCTGCCCTTTGAGATGAGTGCTTGGGGATTACCTCATAGCCCTCCTGATTGAACACACGTTTCCCCACTTCAGCTCCTCTAATGGCTGTTGGAAACCTGGTGCATTCTGGGACTGGTAGTCTTTTATGGAAATATTCTGTTTTCTTGTTTCTACCAGAACTGACAGGTTGCTTGTTCAGAGTCACTTCACCTTTACTATAGCTCCTTCCTGAGCTATGATAAGCTTCCTTATCACACAAGAGTAGGTGTGCCTGTCATTCCGTGCAGGTCACCCCTCCCCATGCCTTTGTTTAGGGGTGTACCCACTGGTCTGTGCAGTTCACCTCTACTTGTTGAGATATCAGAGACAGTTAATTTTGATTTTATCATGTTTCCATAAAGGGATCCACTCTATCTGTCCCATGCCATTTCAAATTCTGTCACTGTATTTGCCCCCATCACTTTCTTCGAGAGGGCATTCCAAGCATCCACCACCCTTTCAGTGAAAAGTATTTCCTGACATTGCTTTTCAGTTTACCTCCTTGCAGTTTCATATTATGCCCTCTAGTATTACAGCTTCCCCGTCTTTGTAAAAGGTTTGTTTGTTCATTAATACTATTTAAGTATTTAAAGGTCTGTATCATATCTCCCTTATCCCTCCTCTCCTCTAGAGTATACATATTTAGGTCTTGGAGTCTATTTCCATATGTCTTCTGGCACAGGCTCCAAATCATTTTGGTTGCCTTCCTCTGAACCTCCCAGTCTTTTTATATCCATTGTGAGTTATGGTTTCCAAAACTGAACAAAATATTCCAAGTGAGGCCTCACCAGTGGAATTAGTACCTCCTCCTTTCTGCTGGTAATTCCTCTCTGTATGCAGATCTTTCCTCATGTTATCCACTGACTTTCATTTCATGCACAGCTACATCAGCAGTCAGACGTCCCGAGGGGCTATGATCCAACCACATCATAAATGCTGGCTTTACTCTGAAAAGTCTTCAGCTCATCCCCAGTAGCCAGTTGAGTGCCTTCCGACCTGGGGGTCTCATCTTCCAGCACTATAGTGCAATTTGTTTTGTTGTGACTAACCACTGGGTTTCATAGCAAGATATGGAAGTAGATTGCCAGGCCTTTCTTACATGCAGTTTAATTCTGGTGTTGTTGCCGTTGTCACAGAAATGTGATCCTCCGCTGCCAACACCATCCCATTCTGCTGCTGCCCAGATGGGTGGTTTGTCTTGGTCTGGCACCTCAGCTGAGACCTCTCCATCTTGGGACACATCTTGGGATAGCTTAGCCCTCAGCATCACTGATGCACACAAGTCCTCACAGCACGACAAGCTGCAGACCAAGTGAGGGAGCCCCATGGTGCCGAAGTTTAAAGGTATTTTAATCAAAGGATCTCAATAACAGAGGAGTAGAATATAATAATCACAACTCAACCAAACTCACTCTCTGAATTTCATTCAGTTAACATATTCTAACTCAAGATATAGAGCTGACCATAAATAACAAACAGCAGAGAGACCTTCAGATATCTGCTGAAGAGACCCATATGTGCTGTACTCGCTGCTGATGGTTTGCCATTGCTATTACTGGCTTTGTTTGGATTTACCCTGTTACTCAAGAGCGATTCAGTTTGCATTACACTACATCTTGAAACTTTAGCTATGTTTTTTACCTGATTTGTCCATGTTCAAAAGTGTATTTAGGCTTACTATTTGGTGGGTTTGCAAGCACCTAAATCAACATTACAGCAGGCTTTCTGTCAACTGCGTTGGTTGCCCACTTTGATGATTGTCAGCATCAAGCTCCACAATTCCATTGGACTGTGATTAATCAGGTGAGCCTGGATTGGCGGGGTGATGACTACACTAGACGTTTAAATTATCTAGAACAAAAGTGGATTTATCGTTTATGGTCGTTAGAACCATTTGGTTTGAATAATGAAATTGAGTGTACCTCTCTGGCTCTTGACAGGTGATGCTGCTTTGCTTAATAGATTTTAATGGTTTAAATGAAATCAGGGGTTGGCTAGTGTGATTTGGACATCCTATTCTATTTATTCTGACACTGGTTATAAGTATGCTAAGACAGATGAGTGGTTGTAAAGCTAAGATGAGTGGCGACTGTTTGAATGTGTTCCCCTGAAGCAAGGCTTGTTAGTCTGAAACATAATGTCATGCTAGATGTATTGTGAGGTATTCTATTCTGTTTCAGCAGATGAGACCAATGAAGGAAACCACTGAGACTTTATGAATTGAGGATTTGTTCTTCTGAGTTAGTCTCTATAGCGAATATCTAGAGGTCTCTCTGCTGTTTGTTATTTATGGTCAGCTGTGTGGCTTGAGTTAGAATATGTTAACTGAAAGAAATTTAGAGAGTCAGTTTGGTTGAGCTGTGAAGTTTAAAAGTAAGCACCATGGGGCTGTTTCTGGCTATTGAGGCTGCTACCTGACCTGAGAAGGGCGGCGGTGGTGGAGGGCGCAGGGGATGAGGTTTGCCTAGGGCAGGGGTCTGCAACCTTTAAGACGTAAAGAGCCACTTGGACCCGTTTCCGAAGGGAAAAAAAAAACTGGGAGCCGCAAAACCATTGCGACATTTAAAACAAATCTAACACTGCATATATTGTTTCTTACCTTAATGCTATATACGACCCCCTACTTTTCCTGTTAAAATATAGGTGTTTGGCCTATACTCGCCGTATAAGACTACCCCTCTTCCTTCACACACCAAAAAAAAAAACGCCAGAAAATATCACAACAACAAGTAACAATATTTGATTTCAAAATTATGATGATTTTGTAGTCAAATCACTAATATGAAATAAAATTATTTTTTCTACCTTTGTTGTCTGACCAATTTATTCTTTGATCATGCTGGTCCCGATCTGAGGCTTCTGCTTTCCTGTCTTCTCTTAGCTCTCTTTCTGTGGTCTATGGTCCATCTGCCATTTCTTATCTCTTCTTTCGTTTTCTTCACTTCTTTCCATCAGCCTATTTCCAGTCCCAGTAACCCTCCCCAATCCCAGCCCCGTTCCAGTCCTCACTCCACGTACCTTCGAGTGCTAATCCCCCCTCCCCCCCATTACCAGTGCTAGCCTCCCCTCATCAGCCCAATACCAGTCCTACCCCCCATCAGCTCATTACCAGTCCTAGCCTCCCCTAATCAGCTCATTTCCAGTGCTCGTCCCCTCAACCCCATTACCAGTGCTCCATCCCTCCATGTCAGCCCCCTCCCTCCCTCCATCCATATCAGCTCCCTCCCTCCATGTCAGCCCCCTCCATCCCTCCATGTCAGCCCCCCTCCCTCCATCCATTTCAGCTCCCTCCCTCCATGTCAGCCCCTCCATACCTCCATGTCTGCCCCCCTCCCTCCATCCATTTCAGCTCCCTCCCTCCATGTCAGCCCCCCTCCCTCCATCCATCCATATCAGCTCCCTCCCTCCATGTCAGCCCCCCTCCCTCCATGTCAGCCCCCCTCCCTCCATCCATCCATATCAGCTCCCTCCCTCCATATCTGCTCCCTCCCTCCATGTCAGCCCCCCTCCCTCCCTCCATCCATATCTGCTCCCTCCCTCCATGTCAGCCCCTCCCTCCATGTCAGCCCCCCTCCCTCCATCCATATCTGCTCCCTCCCTCCATGTCAGCCCCCCTCCCTCCATCCATCCATATCTGCTCCCTCCCTCCATGTCAGCCCCCCTCTCTCCATCCATCCATATCTGCTCCCTCCCTCCATGTCAGCCCCCCTCCCTCCATCCATATCAGCTCCCTCCCTCCATCCATCCATATCAGCTCCCTCCCTCCATGTCAGCCCCCTCCATCCCTCCATGTCAGCCCCCCTCCCTCCATCCATCCATATCTGCTCCCTCCCTCCATGTCAGCCCCCCGCCCTCCAAGTCAGCCCCCCTCCCTCCATCCATCCATATCTGCTCCCTCCCTCCATGTCAGCCCCTCCCTCCATCCATCCATATCTGCTCCCTCCCTCCATGTCAGCCCCCCTCCCACCATCCAAATCAGCTCCCTCCCACCATGTCAGCCCCCCTCCCTACATCCATCCATATCTGCTCCCTCCCTCCCTCCATGTCAGCCCCCCTCCCTCCATCCATATCAGCTCCCTCCCTCCATCCATCCATATCAGCTCCCTCCCTCCATGTCTGCCCCCTCCATCCCTCCATGTCAGCCCCCCTCCCTCCATCCATCCATCCATATCTGCTCCCTCCCTCCATGTCAGCCCCCCTCCCTCCATCCATCCATATCTGCTCCCTCCCTCCATGTCAGCCCCCCTCCCTCCATCCATCCATATCTGCTCCCTCCCTCCATGTCAGCCCCCTCCATCCATCCATATCTGCTCCCTCCCTGTCAGCTCCCTCCCTTCTTCTGCAGCCGCGGCTCTCTGCCTCTTAGGGAACCGCGGCTGTGCTTTTAAAATCATCTCGGAGCCCTTCCTGTCTTGACGGGCTCCGTGCAGCATTGTCCCGCCTCCAAAGGAAGTGGTAAACAACTTCCTTTAGAGGCGGGACAATGCTGCACGGAGCCCGTCAAGACAGGAAGGGCTCCGAGATGATTTTAAAAGCACAGCCGCGGTTCCCTAAGAGGCAGGGAACCGCGGCTGCAGAAGAAGGGAGGGAGCCCATAACGCCATAAATACCGGGCGGGCAGTGTGCTCCGGAGCCGCGGCAAAGGTGAGAAAGAGCCGCATGCGGCTCCGGAGCCGCGGGTTGCCGACCCCTGGCCTAGGGCATCTCATCTCCTTTTGCCAGCCCCTAGGTAGATGCAGTAAAAAGAGGAAGATTGAAGACTGAATAAAAAGAAAGAATGAAATCTGAGTGGACAGAAAGGCAGAGGTTGGATAAAAAAATAAATGGAAGAAAGCTGAAAGAAAAAAAACGATGCAAGAGATGGATGTAGGGGAGGAAGTGGAGAAGACGGATGAAGAGAGAAAAATGACTAATGGACAGAAGACCATGGTAAAAAAGTGACAACAGAGGAAAGCAGATTTAAGAGACTGAGACCAACACTATTACAAAAATAAAATAGTCAGACAACAAAGGTAGAAAACAATGTATTGTTAATGTAAGTTAAAAAAACTGACATATTCCAATCACTACATCAGATATCTTTATATTTTGCACAGCACACCAATGCATCAGTGTTTCAATTTCTCAGGTGCTGTACTGCATACAGGCTGTTGCTTAAGGTTTCAGTTTAACGTTTGTCTGCATATTTCTATTTTTACATATTCTGCGAGGTGGGGATGATAAGTCTCTGGCCTTGTAACAAAACAGAAAGCTACGGGCACACTTCATTTCTGGTGGTCCAAATGATCTCTCTGCAGTTTTTTGGTTTTTTTTTTTAAGTACCATCAAGTCAATGCTGACTCCTGGAGACCCAACAGCCTGTGGGTTTTCATGGCAAGGTATAACCGGTAGTAGATTGCCAGGCCTTTTCTTCCGAGGCAAGGGAGGGTTTCATTCCAAATAAAACGAAACTGCAGAGAGATCATTCAGACCACCGGAACTGAAGTGCACTTGTAGCTTTCTGTTTTGTTGCAAGGCCAGAGACTTATCAGCCCCCCCCCCCCCCACCTGTATACATGTTGAGTGTCTGAGTTCTGCATGGACCCTTTATATTTTCCTTGTAGGGGATAAGTTTGTCGCCTTTTTCTATTTTTCTCCCTGTTTTAAAATGACAAACACCCATATACAGTTCTTTGGTGCAGCACTTCTATGATTACCCTTGCCTCCTAGTGAGAGGCCAGCTACAAGCAGATGTCTCTTGATAGTCATATCTGGTGACTTCACACTGATAGAAAAAAACAATTAGAAAAAAATGAGAGAAAAAGTTCAGGAGGCAGAAGGCCCAACATAGCATACATTTGAAAATTGCAATGTGCACACATTATTTTCTAATCTCACCAAAAAGAGACCCTCCCAAACACCTTTCTTTAACCCTAATCATACACATGTTGTGAAACCCCACCAACACTTTTAGCTGGGTTAAGGGTAGGCAATTTTTGCAAAGCTCTTATTGCTTCAGTAAATCGGTATTTAGACAGGTACATGGCTTTTGAAAATTGTCTTCTCATAGAAAAGTCTTAAGTACATCAAACCTGTTATCACAGAGAGTACTGAAACAAACATCCTCATATGACCCAAGCAGGCCAAGACCCACGATCCTCTGCCAACCCGCTCTAACCACCCCGCCCCTCATTCACCGCAAAAATGATTGGTAGCCCCAGTAGCACTCCCCAATGTCCCCAGAAATAAGCATTGGTGCCCTAGTGGCTGCTAGACCCTCCTCTTCAAAAATAAACATTGGTGGTTCTTGTGGCTGCTCAAACTCCTCCCCAAATAAAAGATTCTTGATGGGACCCCCCCCATGCTCCCAGTACATCAAATAACAGGAGGCAAGAGCGCTGCCCAAACACTCTTACATCCAAGCTGCCATTTTATAAAATGGCAGCCCCTGACCTCAGGCAATCAGTCCTGGGATGCACTGAGTGGGGTCAGTCTGCCAAATAAGGCAAAAATAGATGAACCTCCCAGTATAATCTATCCCAGTCTGCTTACCTCATGCTGTGCATCCTGCAGGGTCATGGGGGTCAGACACTGGATGGGGTCAGGCACAACCATTTTACAAGCTGGCAGCTCAGAGGCAGGAACATGTGAGCAGCACTCCTGCTTCCCATCATCTGAGGTACTGGGGAAGGGGGTGGAAGGAGTCTATGGTATCCATGGGGAGATCCAGAGGGTCTGCCGGTAACTTTTTTTTTATTAGGGGGCTTGTGGATGAGGAGTCTAGCAGCCACTAGGGCCACCAATGTTTATTTTTGGGTAGATTGGGTGTTGGGGTAAAGGTCACCAAAGAGTTTTGGGTCAATTGGGGGAGGGCACTGGCCCCCCTACCCTTTTTTGGAGGCTCAGGAATGGGGAGGTCTAGCAGCAATTGGGCCTTCTATGTCAGAATGGGGGTCTGGGATTGCTTGGGAGATTTGAAGTGAAATGTGATACTTCACCTCAGATGATCCTTTTGCTCCTGGCTGCATCTTTATGCCGGTCCTGAGCTGGTGTATAGATCCAGTGGAAAGAGAACAGTAAAAAACTGTGCTGTGTTTTTTATATACGGAGTAATTAAAAATTCATTTCTTTGCATGCTAACTAAGCTATGCTTTAGCTCAGTGGTTTTGCTCAGGATTTTCCTGCATTAGCTTGCTTTCTTCAAGGGGGAGCAAGCCTAGTGCATGAAAATCTCAAGCAAAAGGTTGCGCTTGAGCTTAGCACAGTTTGCTGCATCATTACAAGAGTTGGTTAACTTTGTTCATTGAGCTTGCAATGAAGGGCAGATGCTGGATAAAACAATGCCCAGGGCAAGAATTGCTCTCATATCCTTCACTTCCTTTTTGGAGTTGCATGCTCACAGACTGATTAAAAAGGCAGTATGGTGCCTGTTCTTCCCTCTCTCTTGGTTCGACACCCAGGGTGGTCATCCTAATTGCCCACCCATTGTGATAGTCCTGCTGTAGGGGCAAGGGTATGCCAGTCCATCATGCTCAAGCATTGACACTGTTGGGATTCAGGCTGCAGGGAAGGCACAGACAATAAACTATCATTGTGAACATAAGAACATGAGAAAAGTCATACAGGGTCAGACCAAGGTCCATCAAGCCCAGTATCCTGTTTCCAACAGTGACCAATCTAGGTCACAAGTAGCCGTCAGGTTCCCAAAAAGGCACACAGGTTCCACAATGCTTGTCCCAGGGCAAGCAGTGTATTTCATGGGTCCTCTTTAATAATGGTTTATGGATCTTTCCTCCAGGAATGTGTCCAAATCTTTTTTAAATCCAGCTACACTGTCAGCTTTTACCACATCCTCTAGTAACAAATTCCAAAGTTTGATTACTTGTTGAGTGAAAAAATATTTTCTCTTATTAGTCCTAAATGGGTTATGTTGTAGCTTCATTGTGTGTCCTGTTTGTGATGGATGGGTAATTCACAACCCAGTCCTGCAGTTATGCCTGGTTTTCAGGCTATCCATATTCAGTATGCCTGAGATGGACCACTTAAGGTGTGCTCCAAGGACTGGGTTTATGGTTTATTATGGTTTATTTTACTTATTATGCCGCTTTTTAAACAAGTTTTCAAAGTGGAGAGAAGGGAAGGAAACAGTGAAAACAAAGGAATCCTCATGATGACATAACCTTGGCGGGATAGGTACGAATGGAAGTAGAAGTTCACAATAGCAGGGGAAAGTTGCCAGACTCCCTCCCCCTTCCAAAGAAAATAGATTGTCTCACACATATCAGCAACTTATCCCAAAATAGGTGTTTTCATGGCAAGTCTATAGGAAAACTGGACCAAGCAAAACTGGATCAAGCAAATATTCCTCAAAGGTGAACTTTCTCCATGTCCAAAGCAGCACTTACACCTTCACTGCCTCAGGTAGATTGTACAGCTTCTGGGACAGGGTAATACCTTCTGTACCTGAATGTAATCCACCTTGAGCTAAATCCAAATCTCCCTTTAATTTTCTTTAGCTTCCTATTGTGGTCAAAGTATCTACAGTTGTGATCAACATTATTGGCATCCTTGCAGTTCCAGCCCTTAATGTTCAATATCTCCTAAAATAAAAAAAAAAAGGTGGCCAGTGAAATGGCTTTGGACTATATATGCATTTAACACATAAAAGAATCAAATTAAACAAGACCAATTAAAAAAGGAAACAGTATAAAAACTGGGGCATTGCCAGGACATGATTATTAACATCAAAAAATGGCTGAGCTAGGAGAGCAATCACAAATGTTTTTTCTTAAATATTTTTTGTAAAAACTGTCTGTCAGGAGATGGAAATTCACTCTCACGAAACATGCCTTCCTTTTTTATCACAGACTTAAATAGGCAAAATTTATCTTTTTAAAGTTTTTTTTTGTTTAAAAAACATTTAGCTCTTAAGTAGACCAGTGGATGAGATCTCAGAACATCCAGCCGACGTAGCACCACGTTTTGAGCTCTCTAGAAAGGATTTACACGGAGCTCTGTGTCAGATATAAAGAGATGGTTTACACTCCAAAAGTTCCCACTGAATTCAGGAAGCAGTTCATATGAATCAGTCCTTGCTGCTCTTTTTTTATCTACAAATGGCATCTGATGTCATGATCTGCTGAAAGGAAAAACACTCATACTATTGCCTAATTACAGCCAAACCACAATAAATGTGTGGGCGCTGAAGATGTCAATCACAAAAGGCACCACCAATCCTGTTCGAGACTCAAGCCTGCAGGTGTCACAGTCTGTAATCTGTAAATCCACTGTTGCTCCAACCTTTGCAATCGGGCAACCTGATCCCCTCTACGAGTGTCCAGTGGAGTATAATCAGTAACCCATTTATAATACTGAAAGGAGTGATGATCTCGAAGACAGTGCGACAAAACAGGTGCAGCTATATATAGCTATACTGTTGATTCTTGAGGAATGTTCACTAAATTGGGTCCAAATAGGACGAATAATCTGATCTACATATTTTAAGCCAGAAGAACAAAGCAGAAGATACACCACAAAATCTGAAGTACAGGTAGTATGCCAGCGAGTGTAATATTGTTTATTTGTACGTTGATCTGTCTGATATAGTCCAGTCAGTATCTGTTCACAAAACTTACAATTAGCACAATAATTATGTCAAGGGTTCAGATGAGAATTCAACACACTGTCCCTTCTCATCGGGGCATGCACCACTATGTCCCAAATATTTTTAATATAAGCAATGGTATATAGTTTTAGTATAAGCAATGGTAAGACCTTTTTGGAAACAATCATGCCAACTGATCTTTGCCCAAACCCACCTTGAGAAACCACAGTCCTTGTGGGAAAATGTTCTGTTGCCAGACAAAACCAAATTTGAGTTCTTTGGCAATGTAGAACAGCGACACATTTACAGGTGAAGAAATGAAGCTTATAAGCAAAAAACACCCTTTCTACAATTAAATATGGAACCAACTACAGAGCGGAGATGACATACAGTTGGAATATCTCCAATTATTTCTTATCGATACTGTACATAACATACTTAAAATGCAAGGGTGCCAATAATGTTGCCCACAACTGTAAGAACAAATTTCATCAAAATCTGTTCAACTAGAGCCTTCCTGATACTTTGCCATAGAGAGACCGCCTGATTGAGAGAAACTATGATCCTAATAGATACCAAATGGTAGAGGTGCCTAAAAAAAGATTAAAATTATTAACATTCCTACTCTCCCATGAATTTTAACACAAGGAAAAGGGGAATACAACTCTTTATACTGTGAGTGTGTTTTCTACTCTGCAGTGAAAAGGAACCAGGCAGGATAAATTAGTGTAGTAAAGAGACACGTGAATGTAAGCTAAACCCACACATCTGTTTCATAGGCTAATTACACATGCAAAAGACGCATAATTCACCATTTCATCAAAAAGTAATGGAAGAGATACAGGACAAATGCTTGTGTGTTTTCTCTCTTCCACATGTTATGCTTCTCTCAAATTTCAGACACAAATTAGAAGGTAATTGGCTTTTCCTGTTAAAATGAACCTCCACACTGTAGCGAGAGGGCTTTGGGAATACAAGAAGTACTTGTGTACGAGGACCTGGTAACTGCGATACAGTCTGGTCATTTGTCCTAGATGTCTAGGTCAATCAGAATTGTGTTTTAGGCTTTCCCAAAGCACAGTTTGAGAAGTTGCAAAGTTCCCAGATGTTTATCATTTAAATGTATTTTATTTTTAATTTATAAGTTGCCTGTCAAAAAAAAATCTCCAAGCAGTGTACAACGACAAAAATATATTTATTTTTCTTTGTATAGTGCATTTCTATTACCTTACATGCACCACCAAGGCTTTGACATATAAGCATCTAAAATTGCACATACCCATAATGGGTAAAGTATGGCTTAACTGGCAGTATCAGTGAGTGCTGTAATATGCTTTATTCATGTATATACTTGTACATTGTAGACTAGAAATATGAGAATTTTAATTAAATTAGGGAAGTTATTTTAGAAGCCTTATTCATAACTTCCACATGTAAAATCTTGCATTAACATATGTAAATGTCCATTTTAGAGCGGGCTGAATTTACACATATATGTACTTAGTATGTAGAGGTTGCAAGGAGGCATGTTAGGGCGTGGTTAGGGAGTGGCCTAGTCAGGTCAAAAATCTACAGATGCATTTTCTGCTTCAGGTAAGGAATATGCAAGTTTGGTTAAAATTGTCCATGTCAGAAATTACACCTGCTCTCTGGAACACTTTGGGCCTGATTCCGAGAAAGACGTGCTGGGCAGATCTAAACTCACAACACGTGTACATCCCCATCAAAGACGGGATTCCGTGACTGGATGTTCTAGAAAGGAGTGCACAGAATAAGGCATTGTATGTCTGCGCCATTAAACGTGCAACATGTGTACAAGCGGGAGATTTATGAACATGTAGGTGGCATGTGTAAGTCCGTGAACATGTAATCCCGAAAACATGTCCACCTGCACTGTTGCCCACGTGACAAGGAACAGGATATAGTAAGTACCCCCCTATCCACCGCCAGACCCTTGGAAAATGGCAAAGCGTCAAGTGAACTTTGCTGAGGCTGAGACTCGCCTGCTCTGTAGGCTGGTACTTGAAAACGAATGTGCCCTGCTCCCTATGGCACATCGATGGACAGCACTAGCTGCAGCACGCAGGGGCTGGGAAAGGATCAGGACCACCCTAGCGCAGTAAGTAGGGCAAAGCAGGAAAGGGAGGATGCAGGGGAAATGCATGTTGTGGGACAAGAACAGTGCAAAGAGCTAGGAAGTAGCTGCAAATTAAAAGGGCAAAAGGAGCAGGAGTTAGCTGGACCCACCACACAACCGAATGACAGTAAACACACAAAACAGGGCCCACATAGGAAACAGGCAAACAGAAACACAATGGCCAAGAGGAAAGCATGGTGTCAATAAACACAGAATGTACAAAAGGGAAAGCACATATGGAAAGGAAACCTGAACACAGTGAAAAAAATCTACAGTGTGTAACAGTGCAGCAACATGGCCCAATACTGTCAGCCAAAACACAGCACAATAGAAACATAGATAAAAAACACACATGGCTGAACTAGGCTGCCCCCCACTACCAACCACCACACCAGTCCCCTGAAAGAAACCTGTGTCTGTCCCATGCCCCATGAAGTCTGATACTGTCCACAACAGCACCATCTCCAATGGGAAACCATCCCATGCAGCCACCACTGTGTCTGCAAAGAAACATCCCTGCATACGACACCTAAGTATAACCCCTACCACCTCCATCCAATGACACTGTGCAGCAGAGCATGCTGACAATCAAAGGAGGTACTCAACCTGTACATACAAATGTTGCATCACAGCACCGCCAACCTGCTAGCCCGCCAACGTATACCTAAAAGATCCATAGGTCCATCTGCAGATGGCCAAGATCCAGACCACCAACCATATTTGTAGCCACCCTCTGTAGCATCCCCAGCCTGTGATCATCTGTCTGAATGGGCAGGCACCGGAGTTGCACAGAAAACCACTCTTGTGGATGCAGGGAAGACCCACAGTGGCCTGCAAAAGTATCTATCCCCTCTATGTCAGTCCTGGTCCGTAGCAGGATGTACAACCTGGAAAAAAGATGGGGGGAGTCATATGGACGTTAGGTAAGGGACCTAATAATATATTGAAAACTGGTGATGTGAAAGGACAATACAATACCTTGTATACAGAAAGAAACACGTTCAACCAGAAAAGGTGTGAGCACATGTCACCAGCACTCTGTCCATAAAACCCCAACCAAAGAACCACAGATGACCCAAAATGAGGGCAGCAGGGTCCACCTGCATGCAAGCAGTGGTACATGATCTGGCACATGATGCCTCTACAAAGATACCTGTAACAAAAGGCTCAGACCCTGCAACACCACCAAGCAAACAACAGAATGACCAAGGAGCACCTCAAACAGGTCTGAGACAAAGGTACCAAGACGTAGAGGTCAGGCCTGCAGCACAAATCGCTATCCCAAAGACAGAGGATGCCAGGAACTGCACTAAAACAAAATATAAAGAACATGACACCATGACAAATCTGACAAGAGAAGGCTGCCCACCAAAACTCGCAAACTAGGCAAGGAGGGCATAAAGCAGAGATGCCACAAGGACACCAAGGAGAACACGGATGGAGCTGCAAAGATCCACAGTGGAGATAGGAGTATCCGTCCACAAGGTGGAATGGGACAAAACTGGACAGACACAGAGGGGATAAATACCTTTGCAATGCTCTGTAGACAGAGGCACTTTCACCACCTGTCCACCGTTGTCCATACTTCACCCAATGCACCCAGGCATCCCAGTACCATCTGCTGTTGCCCAACCCACCTGACCAGCCCTGGTAAGAGCAGCAGACATGATCATGGTCAGGTCCCACTCCTGAATTATGTACAGAGGTACCACACCACACACATGATAGTGTCCACTTGGATAGTGGCAGTCCAAATGCCTGCACTGCAACCATAAAACAGGACATGTCAGCTGCCAGGTCTGACACCAGCATGCAAAACCCACGATGTGCAGCACAGAGCAGGCAGTAAATGCAGCAGGGTCCCAGAGAAATGTCGCAGGCAGTACTGTCCCTGTGGCCCCCTCAGTTCATGGCCTGGCCAGTCAGCAATGCAGGCACACAGGACAATGGAGGCCCGGGGGACCAGGGCAAGTCCTGGACTAGGGTGGGGTAGCACTGGAGATGTGGCAGCATGATGTGACAAGGTCCAGTGTATGCAGGTGGTGTTATGGCAGGCAGGCAGGCAGCTGAAGTGACAGACCTGGGGGGAGAAAAGAAACATGCATATGTAAGAAGCATCCTTCCACAGATGGTTCCATGTCCTATGCGAGACCGAGCCCTACAGGTTGAGGTATCTTGCCTTTTAAACAGAGAAAAATGGAGGTTCTCATGAGAAAGGATTTCCTTTCATGATAAACAATCCAACAAAAAATATAATATTTTGACCATATTCACTCATTTTTGTCTATAAGACATATAGGTTGTGCGGCCTGGGATGTGATTGATCTAACTTCTTGATTTTGGATTTATTTTTGGTTTGGACCTTTAGTCTTGTTTGTTATAAAATTTTAGATGCGCAACATATACATTTCAAAATAAAATAAATGCAATTGAGATCCAGTGGATATGCAAATGAGGTCCAGTGGATATGCAAATAAGGCCCTGCAATGAGTCTCCGCACATGGCCCCGCATCAAGCTTGGGCCACCCCTGATTAGGAACCTCCACCCAGGAAAAGGATTTAGGCATCATGGTGGATAATAAGTTGAAATCCTCTGCTCAGTGTACAGCGGAGGCCAAGAAAGCAAATAGAAAGCTAGTAATCATAAGGAAAGGAATGGAGAATAAAACAAAGGATATTATAATGCCTCTGTATCGTTCCATGTTGCGACTGCACCTTGAATATTGTGCGCAATTCTGGTCTACATTTCTTAAAAAGGATATAGCAGAACTAAAAAAGGTACAGAGAAGAGCCACCAAAATAGTAAAGGGTATGGATGTGCAACTGCTGGCTTTGGAGGCAATGCAACTCTACTTTCCCCTATAAATTAAGTTTCACAGTTGGCCGATGGTTACCTCAAATTTATTGCCTCAGAGAGAGTGGCTCCCAGGAAACAAACACTGACTTCAACTGGAATACCCCCTCTCTTAGAGAAGGAGAAAAACAGCTGTGAGAAAAATATAACTAAATTTGAATAAGGGATTCGGACCAATAAGATGTTACAATTACTGAATTTTATTTATGTCCCAATTAGGTGAAATGTATATGGTGGTATGGTGAGAGTGATGTTTACCAATTTGCAGAACAATTTATGTGATTTCTTTTAACAGAAACAATTTAACTTTATATCCAAAATTTAATACAATTTTAATTCAAAAACAAGTACCCCATTTTATTCATTTCTTACAAACATCATATCCTTAGTGTTGATAATTTCTGATGTTCAAAATAAACATTCTTTTACTATCTGAACCCCCATAAATAATTGATAAGGGTCAATATTCAGTTTACTATGTCAGACCACTCCTGAATTTTCAGTGTTCAGTAAGTGGATAGTGCTACTTATCCTCCATAGTCTTCCTCCATCGGGGGCCCATGTCACCACAGGCAGCTTCTTCCAGACCAGGATATCTGGATCTCTTCTTTTTCTTTGTGGCTGTAGGACGTTCTCTCTATATATTTCAAGCTTTGTTATTTATCTTTAATAGTATCTGATCTCCTAACACTAATTGAACCTTATATTTGCACCTCTCTAAAGCACACTATTCAAAAATGGGAAAAAATTAGCAAGCTTGCTGGCATTTAAAAATCTTCACCTGAAAAATCTAACCCTTTCTACTCACGATCAACTGCTTTCAACCATCAATTAGAATTCATTTAAACTGTCACTCATTCACATTCAACCGGTCCTCTCCCACACTGGCACTTACAACCTCAGAAACACCAGCCATCTGGGGCGGAGCCTGATGCCGAGCGGAGTGGACGTGTAGTGCGGTGGCTCCGTGGAGACCCAGCAAGAATCCTGTTTATTTGGTACTCTGTTTGGGATTTCTCTCTCTAAACGATCAACGGTACCTTCCTGATGTCGGGCCCGAAGCCGCAACGCTTGGATTATTCAGGGGCGGCGAACAGTAGCGCTAAACGGTCCAAAACGGAGCCTATCTCCCCACACAAAATGGCGCCTACACGCGAGGGGCCTGACGCTCACCTCGAATTACTCTCCGAGATCCGCGGAGTTAAGGAGCTTGTCATAGCTAATGGAGCAGCTTTGACCGCTATGCAGGAGGACTTGGTCGATCTAAAGGCTAAATTGGAGAGCCTATCCATGCGACAGGACAAGGTAGAGGGCACTCTCACCGCTCATGAGGCCCGTTTAGCGACTATTCCCAAGTTGGAGAGACAGATCAAGGCGTTGCAGCGCGAAGTCGAAGACGGCAACAACCGTGCACGCCGCAACAATATCCGCCTGGTGGGTCTACCGGAGGGGGCCGAAGGAAAAGACATGCGTGCTTTTCTCTTCAAGGTCATTCCAGAGATTCTGCGGTGCACTTTCGACAAGGACTTCGAAATAGATCGTGCTCATCGTGTACCGTCTCATGTGGTGGCACAAAACTCCAGATCACGGCCTATCGTCCTGCGCACCCTACGATATCAACAGGCCGCGCAGATCTTGGAGCTGGCGCGCTCCCGAGCCCCGATTGAATTCGAGGGGCACAGGCTCTCTTTCTTTCCCGATCTTGCTAAATATACTGTTAACCGGCGCAAGAGGCTGTTGGAGTTTCGTCCCCGGCTTCAGCAACTCCAGGCGCGCTTCGGCCTTCTGTACCCTGCGCGGATGCGAGTTACTTACCTCAATCATACTCGCACCTTTGAGGAGCCTGACGCACTTCAACAGTTTTAGGAAGATGCTGAAGCAGCCCTGATGCGCTGATTTGTGGCCTCTGGCTATAGTAATCCATCTTGTAGGAGTCTGTTTCTCAGCGCAAGGTCAACTGGGGCTTAATGAGAAGCTGCGACCCCGGCGGTGGACCCTCTGAGGCCGGCGTGTCTTTCATAGCGCTTCTAGAGGTGGAGCGGCTAACGAACTGAATGCATATTAAGAACTAGCGCTCCCTGTTGTGGCGTATATTTGTTCATTAGCATCTGATTGAGGTTAAGAATCTTTGCTTAGAGGTGTTACTTCCTAGTGTTGGGTTATGGGTTCCTTATGTAAGCATTACTGTTAACCATTTTCATGTATAATCTACTTACTATCCTCTCCCGGGCCGCTCTGTTGGTTCCTGCGGCTCGGGCCCGACCGCTCTCTCTCTCTTCTGTTTAGGTCTCCGGAGCCAGCCCTGCCGGCCAGTGCTCACCTTTTCCTGTGCTCAGGGTCAGCCTCTCCTCCGGGGTATATATATAAGGATAATTGTGATATCTTATTTCAGCAACTATCAATCTTTAATTGCTATGATGAGCCTGAAAGTAATTCTGGGTCAATTGACTATTTTCTCAGGGTATGGTATGCTTGATTTCCTGACTCCTGGGGGTTATTATATAGGCTTGCTTTAATGGCTCCATGTAAACTACTCTCCCTGAATGTGCAAGGTATCAATAGTCCAGTCAAGCGGCGGAAAATCCTAGACTATGCACGCAGGGAAGGGGCCGATATTGTATTACTTCAAGAGACACACCTGAATCTGCACGAATCCTTAAAGCTCGGGCAGCGACCCTTTAAAGTCTTAGCATATTCCCCAGCAGTCAGGAAACATAATGGGGTTGCTATTTTGGCTAGATGCTCTTTAGGGATAGCGGTCCTGAATGTAAAATCTGATTCAGAGGGCCGCTGGACTAAAGTCTCATTTAAGTTGGGGGAGCTGGAGGTGTTACTTATGTGTCTCTATGCCCCTAATGCGGATGACCCTGCTTTCTTTGCAGCAATAACAGAGGAGCTAAACGCGGATGACGGTAAGCTGATCATAGTCGGGGGGGATTTCAATCAAGCATTGGATCCTTTGGTTGATCGGAAGCCCCCCCGGTCTGTTCAACGGTCCCGGGGCCATCTTATGCTTACCTCTATGATGCGTGAGATGGCTCTGGTGGATCTCTGGCGCCTTCAGAACCCGCAGGAACTAGAGTTCACTTTTTTCTCAGCGCCACATGCGACGCAGTCTCGTATAGATTATTTTCTGGTTTCTAAAGCCCTGGTTCCTCGTATGGGTCCTTCTCATCTTCACTCTATCCATATCTCGGACCATGCGCCCGTTTCTGTCCTTATACTGGATGACTCCCTACAGGCTCCGTCTCCGTATTGGGCCCTGGATAGATCTCTTCTGGACAACCCTGAGTTTCAGATTGCAGTAAAAGCCGCTATCTCAGAATATTTTCAGTTTAACGCAATTCATGTCACATCTCCCTGGGCCTGGTGGGAGGGTTTTAAGGCCACGATTAAGGCGGTCATTACCAGCTTTGATATATGTTTAAAAAAGCAGAGGAAGCAACGATTATATGCCTTGGAGCTCCAGATTAAAGCTGGAGAGCGGATTCTGGTGCGCCGCTCCGATCCATGTATCTTATTGCGTCTTCAGCGATTGCGCTTCCAATACAACTCCCTTGCGTCCTCCGAGGCTTCCCTATATGTGCGCCGACAACAGGGGTATTACTATCGGGAAAAGAATAAAGCGGGTAAACACTTAGCGTCCACCTTAAAGGGCAAACGGGAAATCAAGCGAGTTAGCGCCATTCGTCACCCAGCGGGGCCGGATCTTTTAATTAAAGATGCACAGATAGCCGAGGCCTTTCGGGATTACTATGCCCACCTGTACAGCTCCGAATGCGATTTCTCTCCCGCGGGTTTCGCTCAGTTAGTAGCCAACTTGCAACATCCCATTCTTTCTGAAGATCATCGGGCTGTGCTAGATGCTCCTATTACTGCTGTGGAAATTAAGAAGGCTATAACATCTATGGCATCGGGTAAAGCGGCCGGCCCCGACGGGCTGCCGGTGGAATTTTTTAAACGTTTCGCTTCGGTCCTTGCCCCTCACTTAGAGCAGTACTTTCGCCTCCTGGCAGCGGCGGAGCACACAACCGGCTCCTTTGCGGCCGCTAATTTAATAGTATTTGAGAAGCCGGGTAGAGACCCCCTACTAGTCTCCAATTATCGTCCCATATCCTTGCTTAATGCGGATTATAAGATTTACGCTACTGTGCTGTCTGCCAGGCTCTCGGGGATTATTCCATCTCTAATCCATCCCGATCAGTGTGGTTTTACAGAGGGGCGTTCGACATCTGACAACGCGCGCCTGTTATCTCACATCATAGTAGGAGCTGATGGGATGGAAAGGCCACTGGTTGGCCTCTCTTTAGATGCAGAAAAGGCCTTCGATCGCTTAGAATGGCCTTTTCTGTTCGCGACCCTCCGTTGGTTTGGTTTTGGGGAGACCTTTCTTCAAGCTCTCAGTCCCTTATACTCGGACCCCACCGCTCGGATCTGTGTGAACGGCGTCACATCGGCTTCCCTGGCTTTGCGGCGTGGCACCCGTCAAGGATGTCCACTCTCTCCTATGCTCTTCAACCTTGCTATGGAGCCCTTAGCCATCCTTATAAGGCAGAATTCGGGCATACAGGGCGCCGTGGTAGCTGGACTGGAGATAAAGCTCTCCGCATACGCGGATGACCTGCTTTTATTTGCTCTACCAGACTCTCTACCTGTAATATTGGATACTATTCAGACATATTCGAGATACTCAGGCTATAAAATTAATTGGGCTAAGTCTGTGATGTTTCCTTTAAATAAATGGGCTCACAGGACGGCCGTTGGAGAAAATCCCTTTTTGTGGGAAGCGGGCGCTGTGAAATACTTAGGGATACGCTTTTGCTATCCGCTTGAGGAAACGATTAAATGTAATGTGGAGGAGATCTTGTCATTGGCGCGGGACTTGACGACGCGATGGTCTCCTTTAGCGCTTTCCTGGTGGGGCAGATTAGACACCATAAAAATGATGATTGTCCCCAAAATTAACTATTATTTAGAGATGCTTCCCTGCTACTTCCCTGATAAAGTGTATCAGCATCTAGACCGGATACTTTTGCAGTTTCTTTGGGACAATAAAGTTCCAAGGATCGCCAGAGCCAAGTTGCGGCTTCCACGGGAGCGGGGTGGTGTGAATTTTCCTAATTTTCGTTTTTACCATCACGCCTTCCTGCTCAAGCAGGGGTCCCGATGGCTGGACGGCCCTTCTACGGGGTGCCCGGTGTGGACACTCTTAGAGGAGAAGTTGCTAGCGCCAATACCCCTGCGGTTTGCCCTTGGGATGCAATTTCCATCTACTTTTCCACTCCCCTCTGTTATCGTGGATACCCTAAAAGCGTTCCAGGTTTTTCTCAAAACATGTGAGCCAAAGGGGGCCTCTCATCGCTACCTGCCTTTGTGGTATAATCCTTTGTTCTCCATTCAGAAGAAGCCGGTCGCCTGGAAAACTTGGTATTCCCGGGGGATCTGGCTTGTGAATCATTTACAAGTCTCTGGTAGGTGGAAGACTTTTCTAGAACTTCGACAAGAGTTTGCTCTCCCGCTATCCTGCCAATTTCAGTGGCTTCAACTTAGGCACTGCTTGGGAGGGGCTGGGGTATCCCCGACCCAGGTCCCCAATACCGAAGGTGTTATGATATATCTTGAACAGATTAGGCTGGTAAGGGGACTAGCTTCGAGGATCTACAAGAGATTTGTAGGGTCTCTGCCCCCGATGCTGTCTAAGGTACAAGAGAAATGGGAACGCGATACAGGGAGGGTGCTCTCTGAACATCAATGGAAGAGATTCTGGTGTAAGCAGGTCAGAGTGACTCGCTCCGCCTCCTTGACCCAGACTCTATACTTCTTTGCCCACAGCTGTTTTTACACCCCCGTTGCTCTTGCAAGGTGGGATAATTCTCTCAGTCCCATGTGCTGGACCTGTGGTGAGGAAGTAGGCACCCTAAGGCATTTAGTCTTTGAATGCATTGGGGTGCGCTCTTATTGGAACTCCGTTTGGGAGCAGGTACAGTGTGTCCTCCAGATCAGCGAGCCCCTCTCTTGGCAGATAGTGAGCTTTCGCTCTGCAGCAGATGTACCTTCTCTATCTCATCAAGGTGCTTTTCTATTTGATTTCATGCTAAGCATTGCGCTCTGTTTGATTATGAAATATTGGAAAACTACTTCGAAAGCTACTTTCCCTGAATGGTGGAATCATGTTAGTTTATATAGTCAATTTGAACAATACTCCTGTAAATCTAAACCTTTGTCCGGGAAATGCCTTCTTAAATGGCAATTGCTAAATGACTTTGTGGCTTCTGCTACTTTGCGGTGCTGATCCAACTGTGACTTTTATATTTTCTCCTACGGGAGACTTTGCTTTACATGTCCCGGAGGAGAGTGCTGAGGGGGGTGGGTGGGGGCGGTGGTGGGTGGTTTTCGGGTAATGTTTGTATGTTGTAGTAGTAGTGTCTGCTGTGTTTAGTTAGTTTATGTGCTTGCTGTGTCATGTTCAATTGTATAAATGAAAATAAAGATTTAAAAAAAAAAGAAACACCAGCCATATCCTGATCCTACTTGACCTACCTGAACAAGGCCTCGACGACATGGTCGACTCCTGGAACTCAAACCTAGATGCCGTAATCCATAGACCTCCAACATACAAAGCTTCACATAAGAAGAAGAATGCTCCTTGGTACTCCCAAGAACTACGCAAATCGCTTCTTCATCTCAGACAACTTGAGAGGCACTGGAGACGATCTAGAACAACCGCGAGCCATGAAGCATTCACAGCACAATTAGGAAAACATCGTTTAGCCGTTGCATCAAGTATGAAACAATATCATGCAAACAGACTACAACGCTCCCTGAACAAACCCCATGAGCTCTTCCAAATTGTAAAATCCCTAGCAAAGGAACCATCTCAGGGGAACTCGTTCCACCCAGACCCCCAGGAATATGCCAACTACTTACGCAACAAAAGTAACCAGCTTGCTCAACCTACTAAGCCTCTCATCTCAACTACTCCACCCATTTCCACCCCTCATCCCTCAGTTGATCATCTCTTAAGTGAAACCCAACACACCCTCACATCCTTCTCTACCCCAACCATCAGAGTCATTCAAGACACCATATTAAATATAAATACCACTACAGCACCCGCTGATCCGTGTCCAGCTCCCTGGATAAAATCCTTACGTGCTGAGCTCAGCCCATTCTTATCCAAGCTTATAGAAGTATCCTTCTCTACTGGAACATTCCCCTGTAGCCTGAAACAGACTGCGATCAGACCTCTCCTAAAGAACAGTAAGCTGGACCCCTCAGCGATGGACTCCTACAGGCCTATCTCTAGCATACCTCTCCTCTCGAAGATCATTGAAAAGATTACACAACGTCAATTACAGGATCATATAGATTCCAACGCACCCCTTCATCCCTGCCAGCATGGATTCCGTGAAGCACATGGTGTGGAAACACTATTGACAACCCTATTCAAAACCCTTTCCATAGGGCTGGATAGCATCAGACAAGGCTTTGTTCTAATATTCATGGACATCGCCGCTGCTTTTGATACAGTAGACCATGAAGTTCTCCTTCAACGCCTCAGAGATAAGGGAGTTCACGGCTCAGCTCTATCATGGTGCGCGTCTTACCTCACAGACCGTTGGCAACATGTACGTTCTGGTCCCTCCACCTCTGACCCCTTCCTTCAAACTAAAGGTGTCCCGCAAGGCTCCTCACTATCGGCCTTACTATTCAACATTTACATGCAACCCATCTGTGACCTTATCCACTCATTTAACATCAACTGCCTTGTCTATGCCGACGATGTCTTGATGTACATGCCAATCTCGACTGAGCATCTTGACCTCTCCCCTCTAATCAAATGCTTTGATGCAGTCTCCGACTGGATAGACGCACAAAGGCTTAAATTAAACTTCAAAAAGACCGAAGCCCTCTTCGTCACCAGGAACCCGGCTTTTATCCCACCTCTATCCATCAAAGTTCGGGATGCAGAACTTACATGCAAGACTACAGTAAGATACCTCGGAGTTATACTTGATCAGCAGCTTAATATGAAGGCTCACATCAATAACATAACAAAAGCTGTCTATCACAAAATCCGGTCCCTTCGCCATCTTCGTCAGCTGTTAGAACCTGAAGACTTCCGAACTGTTTTTCAGGCCCTAATAATGCCCCACCTTGACTATGCTAATGCGATATTACATGGCCTACCAAAGAGTACGACCAACCCCTTACAACTTGCTATGAATTCTGCTGCAAGAATCCTTCATGGAGCTTCCAGAAGATCCCACATCACTCCAATACTAAAACAGTTGCACTGGCTGCCCATACAGGCCAGGATCTCCTACAAGGTTCTAACAATGACCCATAAAGCCATCAAGAAATTCCCGGCTACTGCCATCACCGACCTAGTATCCATCACACCTCCTAACCGGCTAAGGAGATCGAATGCTGCAAACACCCTCATTCTACCTAAGGCAAGTACTAAGTGCTCTCAAGCTACTAGATCTAGAGCCTTTGCCTTTTTTGCACCATCTTGCTGGAACGCACTTCCGGCGCCTATCAGAACCATCAGCGATCTCTCCCAATTCAAGAAGGAACTGAAGCATCACCTTTTTCTCCTTCACTACGATGCCGCAGCCCCCCCCCCCCCCCCACAGTCACCTACTTCCACACCCCATGGTAGCTCCTCAAGCCCACGCATCTTACACTCCTAGTCTGAATACCTGCAACCACACCTTAACCGCCTCCATACTTAACTTACTCTGAGAAGCTCGTGCTGTGCACGTAACCATGTATATAGTTACATTAACTTGCCTGTATATAGTTATTGTTCTCCCTGTTCTCCCTGTTAAGAAACTTGTTCATTGTATACCCGAGTTATTTTAAATGTTTATTGTAAGCACAAATCACTAAACTGAGATGTGTAGTTTCAATGTTTATTGTAAACCGCACTGATCTTAAATAGCGCGGTATAAAATAAAATGTAATAAATAAATAAATAAATAATAAATAAATATTTCTGAATTGCAGCACTAAATAAAAATCCCACTCTAAGCACTGCCACTACACCCAAGATTCCGAAGCTTTCCTCTCTGGTCAAACTCTCTCGCTACACAAGCACAACCAAACTCAAAAAAGGGAGGGGGAACCTTTGTTTCACTCAAAATAACTTTACTCTCAAGTATTCCCTAAATAAATATAATTTATTAGACCTAATCCTCTGCCTCAGCTTTGAAATACAGGTCACGATGCCTCACTCTTACAAAATAAGAAAAAAACCCTCTGTTTTATTAGCAGCAGTTTTAACCAAACAAACTTACTTCATCCAAAAACTCTAGTCTTTCAAACTGGCATAGGTTTCTCAGTCTATCGTGCCAGAACCTTACTCTGAGCTCATTTTAACCTACAGTAAGAGGAAAAGAAATCAAATTTCCCACTTCTAAAGTTCCTTGAAGTTAACTCAAGAAAAGTTTTTTCCTCTTGACTGAATTTCTCCTAGCCCTTAATTCCAAGGGCAAACGTCCCTGCAGCACTTGCAGCACAACTTTAGACAAAAACTTTGAAACCACTCCCATATATCCAAACCTCATTCACCTTCACTCATAATCAATCAAAACCACCTAAGTTTCCAATCAAACCCACTTTCAGAGGTCTCCATCACCACACTCACAAACACACATCCACTCCACTCAATATTCATTCGCCAACTGACTAAAAACTCAAACTCACCAACATTCCAAAACTACTGAGTGAAAATGTTCTTACACCTGCTGTTGTCATCAAATAATCCCAGCCTTAGATAAATGAAAGCTTAACCTCCCAAACCCTTGAAAGTTTCCACTATAATTAGCCTACAGGAGTCATTTAATGATTTTTAAGACTCTCCCTTTAAGTCTGCAGCTAGGGGGAAGATATAATTTACAAGACTGCATTACTAGAAGACCCATTATTTATTTATTTATTTTTATTTATATTCTCTTATATACCGCGCTATTCTGCATCAGTGCGGTTTACATTGAACAAACTGAAATTACATTGAACAGGGCATTATAACTTGGAGATAACTATTTTACAGGGAACATGGGCTATGGAGGGTTAAGTGGCTTGCCCAAGACTACAAGGAGCACCTGTGGGACTAGAAACCCCAGTCCTTTGCAACGAAGTTTCCAAGAGAGATCCTCACCCTCCTACATCCGGGTATTTTTTAGAAAAAAAAATTCATTTTAATAATTAATAACATCTTCTTAATAATTTTTAACACATCGAAAGCTCCTGTGACACCCCAATTCCTCGGGAAAATAGACTCCCCCCACACATTTCAAATTGTGGCCAGAAACAACCTTTAAAATTTACTAAAGATATTTTTATGGGTTTTACAGCCATAACTCAACTCTCCGGACCCCTCCCCCTCAGTGTCCCAAAATTGCCCTTATTCACACAGCCATTCACGGCCGTTCACAGAGTGTATGGCCCCTTTAAGGCTGGCTCCACCCTCAGGATGGGGTCTGAGACAGCCTAAAGCCTCCCAATATGCCTTCATTCCACTCCCGTCCACCCAGCATCTAAGGGCCACACTTCTTCCTGCAATTCTTGTTTGGGCCATCCTGACACAATGCTCCTGCCCCCTTGGAGAGCAGCCATGACGATCATGGCCCCTCCACCTCCCCTTATCCCTCACAGCTCAAATATTGGATCGGAAATAGCTGCAAACACCATGGTTGCACATTAAATCTTAACTTCCAAGGATTAGACCATTCTTCCAGCTTTTGTAGATCTTTACTTATGTTCTCCACTCCCTCTGTTGAAAAAATTTGTGTCATTTGCAAAAAGACAGACTTTTCCATTCAGTCCTTCAGCAATATCACTCACAAATACATTAAACAGTACCGGTCCAAGGACTGAACCCTGGGGCACACCACTAATCACCTTCCTTTCATCTGAGTGAGATCTGTTTACCATCACCTTCTGTTGTCTGTCAGTCAACCAATTTCTGATCCAGTTCACCACCTTGGGACCCATCCCCAAACTGTTGAGTATATTGATAAGCCTCCTATGAGGAACAGTATCAAAAGCATTGCTGAAATCCAGGTAGATGACATCCATCACATGCCCTTGATCTAGTTCTCTGGTCACCCAGTCAAAGAACTCAATCAGATTTGTTTGGCAAGATCGTCCTTTGGTAAAACCATTTTGCTTTGGATCATGCAACCTGTTGGTTTTGAGAAAGTCCACTATTAGCTCTTTCAGGAGCACCTCCATTATTTTTCCTGCCACCGAGTTAAGGCTTACCAGCCTGTAGTTTGTCACTTCTTCCCTGTTACCACTTTTGTGAAGAGGTACCACATCAGCCCTTCTGCAGTCCTGTAGAACTTCTCCTGTCTCCAAGGATCTATTAAAAACATTCTTTAACAGTCCTGCAAGAACCTCTCTGAGCTCTTTCAGTATCCTGGGATGTATCCCATCCGGTCCAATGGCCTTGTCCACTTTCAGTTTTGCAAGCTGTTCTAACACATCATCTTCTGTGAATGGTGTGGTATCTACTCCATTTCCATTTTTATATTTGGGAATCACAGGTGTTCCTTCTCCAAGATTTTCTCTAGTAAAAACAGAGCAGAAGTATTTGTTTAGCATTTTCGCTTTTTCAATGTCACTTTCCAAAAATCCATTCCCAGCTCTTTTGAGTCCTGCAATTCCACCTCTGATTTTCCTTCTCTCCCGAATATACCTGAAAAAGGTTGTCGCCACACTTCACATCTTTAGCCATCTTTTCTCCTGCCTTTGATTTTGCTATCCTTTTTTCTCTTTTTGTCTCTTTTAGTTTGCTCCTGTATTCCTTTCTGTGTGCTTCGTTTGTGAGCTTCTGAATTTTGTGAAGCTGTGTTTTTTGCCTTTATTATAGGAGCCACTTCTTTGGAGAACCAAATAAGTTTCCTTTTCCTCTTGTTTTTATTTACTTTCTTTACATATGTATATGTTGCCCCTTTTATTTCCAACTTTAGTTTAGCTCATTGTAATTCCACTTTCCTTATCCCCTCCCACCCTACCAACTGCAGCTCCTCCTTTAGGTACTTGGCCATTTTACTGAAGTCAGTGTTTTTGAAGTCTAGGATTTTGAGCTTGCTGTGTTTGGACTGCACCTTGGCTTTTATCTCAAACCATACCGTGTGATGATCGCTGCTGCTCACATGGGCACCCACCTGGACATTCGACACGCTATCTCCATTGGTGAACACTAAATCCAACATCAAGCTTTCCCTGGTCAGTTCCATCACCATTTGTCTAAGTTGTGCATTTTGGAAGGCATCCACAATTTTTTTACTTCTTTCCAGTAAAAGTTGTTAGTGTAGCTGGGTTTAAAAAAGATTTGGACAAGTTCCTGGAGCAAAAAGTCCATACACCATTATTAAAAGGACTGCTTTCCCCTGGAATAAGTAACATGGAATCTGTGTACGTTTTGGGGAACCTGACAAGTACTTGTGACCTGGATTAGCCACTGTTAGAAACAGGATATTGGCTTTATGGACCCTTGGTCTGACCCATTATGACATCTCTTATGTTCATAGGGGATCCCCTGAAGACTGCAGAGCAGGAGTGGGCTGTTGATCCAAAGAGTCTTGGTGGTGCCTTTTTGAAATGGTACTGGTGCATGGTTCTTTAGTGGAAGAAGGCTCCTTTTTGGCCCGGGTGTTTTCAACATTTGGCATCCTATATGCCTATGTTCTCTATGCCTAAATCCTACCTGGGTTTATTTATTTGACGGCATATTTTAGAAGGGCCATGTAGGTGCAATCTGGATGTCTAAGTCAAAATGTATGAAAATTCCATGGGAAGGGCAGCAGTGAAAGTGGACATGTGTCTTTTCTAAAACTGACCTGTCTCCACTCAAAAAGATAAATGTCTTTGTCAGATGGAAAAGACATGCAGATGTAAAGAATTACACACCAGACATGTACATGTGTCAAGGCAATTATAGAAACTTATACGTGTCCAATAAGGACAGCAAACACCAGGCAACATAGATGTGTCCATGGTGGTATTCCAGAATGGGCATGCCTATGTTTTGCTACACACATCTTCTGGCCTACCATTTTGGAAGCAGAGATGTACAGCGATGCAGCAGCTAAGAAAAAAGTCTGTTTATGTACATGTATGCTTTTTTAGAGTAGCCAAAGTTCTTGGGAGAACATAAGAACATAAGATATGCCATAATGGGTCAGACCAAGGTCCATCAAGCCCAGTATTCTGTTTCCAACAGTGGCCAATCTAGGTCATACGTACCTAGCAGTTTCCCCAAGGGACACAGGTTCCACAATGCTTGTATTGGTTCAAGCATTGATATCCTGGGTCCCTTCTTAATAATGGTTTATGGACCTTTCCTCCAGGAACTTGTCCAAACCTTTTTTAAACCCAGCTACACTAACAGCCTTTACGACATCCTCCGGTAACAAATTCCAGAGTTTGATTATACGTTGAGTGAAAAAATATTTTCTTTTATTAGTCTTAAATAGTTTACCCTGTAGCTTTATTGCATGTCCCCTAGTCTTTCTATATTCTGATAAGGTAAACAATCGATCTACGTTTACCCGTTCCACTCCGTTCATTAATTTATAGACTTCTATCATATCTCCCCTCAGCCGTCTCTTTTCCAGGTTAAAGAGCCCCAACCTTTTAGCCTTTCTTCATAGGAGTATCCTTCCATCCCCTTTACCATTTTGGTGGCTCTTCTCTGAACCTTTTCTAAAATCGCTATATCCTTTTTAAGATACGGCGACCAGAATTGCACACAATATTCAAGGTGTGGTCACACCATGGAACAATATAGAGGCATTATAATATCTTTTGTTTTATTTTCCATTCCTTTCCTTATCATACCTAGCATTCTATTTGCTCTCTTGGCCACCGCTGCACACTGGGCCGAGGGTTTTAACATGGTATCCACAATGACGTCTAAATCTTTTTCCTGGGTGGTGGTTCCTAATGTGGAACCTTGCATTGTGTAACCATAGTTTGGGTTGTTCTTCCCTAGGTGCATAACCTTGCACTTGTCCACATTAAATTTCATCTGCCATTTTGATGCCCAGTCTTCCAATTTATCAAGATCCTCTTGCAATTTTCCACAATCCTCTTGGGTTTTAACAACTTTAAATAGTTCTGTGTCATCTGCAAATTTGATAACCTCACTCGTTATTCCACTTTCCAGGTCATTTATGAATATGTCAAAAAGCAGCGGACCCAGCACAGATCCCTGGGGTACACCACTATTCACCTTTCTCCATTGGGAAAATTGGCCATTTAGCCCTACCCTCTGCTTTCTATCTTTTAACCAGTTCCTGATCCACAATAGTACACTGCCTCCTATCCCATGACTCTTTAGTTTTGCCAAAAGTCTCTGATGAGGGACCTTGTCAAAGGCTTTCTGAAAGTCCAGATACACAATATCAACCGACTCACCTTTGTCCACTTGATTATTCACGCCTTCAAAGAAACATAACAGATTAGTAAGACAAGATCTTCCTTGTCTAAAGCCATGTTGGCTGTCTCCCATTAGGTCATGACTATCTACATGCTGAGTAATTTTATTCTTTATGATGGTTTCTACCATTTTTTCCGGTACTGATGTCAGGCTCACCGGTCTGTAGTTTCCCGGATCACCCCTGGAACCCTTTTTAAAAATTGGTGTTACATTGGCGATCCTCCAATCTTCAGGTATTAGAGATGATTTTAATGATAGTTCACAGATTACTAATAGCAGGTCTGCAATCTCGTATTTCAGTTCTTTCAACACCCTTGGATGTATACCATCCGGCCCAGAATGAGAGGGCTTTCTCCTCTTCTCTATACAGGTGTCTTCAGTTGCCAAAATGAGTACTTGGCAGATGCCTTATTCATGCCTAAGCGTAAGTATAGACACTGCCAAGTCCAAATGTGCAGCCAGGTCAGGACCGTACCTAACCCTGTGCGAGAGGTGCGGCCACACAGGGCACAAAGGCTTAAGGGGCGTATTTTGGCTGTCTGCCATTGCCTGCCGCCGCCACTTTTTCTTCTCTCAGTGGCGGTAGGCAAAGGCAGACAGCTGAAATGCACCCTTTAAGCCTTCTCGTGGCACGCTAAGCAGGTCTTGTCCCTTCGGGAGGGACCAGACCTGCTTAGCGTGCCAGCGACTTGCACATCGGGTGCACGCCTCTTCTCTTCCGCCCCCATAAAGTGGCTAGATGGAGGTGCAGGGGAGGCGCACACCCGATGTGCAAGTTGCACAGGGCGCATTTTACGAACAGTACGGTCCTGAGCCTGGGGCACACTTATCTTTTTGAGAATGACTTGGGCACGCCTCCGACACATCTCATGCGACACAGACATGATTGCGCTGGACACGTGTAGACGTGAGGCATTCTAAAATGACTCCTTGGACGTTGATATGATTCACATGTCTGAATGGGCATTTTCACATGTGGCAATTACGAATAGCACTTCTAAAATGACCTTCTAAATCTATATCCAGTAAAGACTTGCTCTTCAAATAGCTCAAAATGATGAATTTTGGGTCTGTGGCTAGCACCTCCTTCTCCGCTATTGCTTCCAAAGCTGAACCAGTCTCATCTGCTAGCAATGAATATAAAACCACAACAGTATGAGCATTCTTCTTATAAGAAGTGCTGCAAACAGATTAAATTCAGAACTGTTGTGTTAAATGGCAAGTATAAAAAGGGTTCTGTGTGAATGTTCATAGACCAATACTTAGCAGTCCTAAATTTAAGTATATATATATATATATATATATATATATATATATATATATATATATATATATATTTATATATATATATAGTCATAGAGCAGATGTTAATGAAAGTGAAGACTTAGAAAAAAACGCTGTTTTTCACAAAACAAATGATGTGCAGAAGGTGCAATTGCCCTGCAGCACAGCTAGAGGGAGCAGGAGAAAACTTACAGAGGCTGAGTTAACACACCAGGCTGATGATTCTGCAGAAGTTAATCAGCTGCACCTGAAAAGTAGCCCGGGGAACTCAAACGTGGAATGCCTTTATAAGCAGAAAGCTAGTGCAGGAGAGGGGAGAAGGAGGAGAAGGGGAGCTGAGACAGCCAGGAACAGCAGCCCAGCCAGGTCAAGCAGTGCAGCCAAGACAAGCAGCACGACAAGGACAGCAGGAGCTGTAAGAGGAGCAGAACGAGCCAGAGAGAAAGACGGGCCATGGAGAGTCAGTCCGGAGAAAGACTTGGTAGCAGGAGACCTCAGAGGTAAAGAGCTCAGAAGGAGAGAGCCCTACCTGGAGAGAGGCCTACGCTCACCAGAAGACCCTGAAACAGGATTGAAAGGCTCCAGATGGAAAGGTACTGATAGCAGAGTTACCTATACCAGGAAGCAAGGTAGTCTGGATTCCTCACCAGGTTTTCCTAGGCTACTGAAAGGTCAAGCAGTGCCCAGAAGCTTCCAAGAGAAAGTCTGCCAAAGAGACTGTGTCCTGAGAGAAGTGCCTGTGAAGGAAAACTCCAGTTATACCGGCTACAGGAAGCCAAGGTATGGTGACACTTTATTCATAAAGAGAAGCTCAGCTCCTAGAAGCTCTTGTAAAGCAGATATCCAGTTTGAAAGGAAAAGAAGCAGGCCAGAGTTTTATAAGCCAGGACGTAAGGGCATAGGAACAAGCCATGCTTATTTGAGAGCCCTAGAACAGCCTTACTGGAAACAAGGGAACAGAAACAGTGACTGGCAAACTATAGCGGCCAGGGAAAGTTCCAATTCAGAGGGAGATAACAATGACCCAGAGCCTATGCAGATAGCGCTTGAGGATCCTATTCCCTTATCTCAAGATGAATTAATGGATTGCTCCATTTGTATTGCGGGCAGTTTTGAATCACTCCCTGAACTTTGAGTTACAGACATTGCTTTGAGAATACTCATGTTTGTGCTGAATGAAAGAGGAATGTTCACTCCTTTGTTTTGCTCTAAAGTTTGAAAGAATCCTGGGTTAAATCCTACAAGCACTGTGAAGTTTGTAACAGTTTACCTCTTTACTTATGTTGTGGTGGAAGCCTGAAAAGAAGGACTTTCTGTATTTCTGCATCTCAGCGAACCTTTTGCGTTAAAAGGGAAATAAAAGCCTTATTTACCCTCTACTTGGCATACACAATTTATTCACATAAGGAGCAGGACTACAAAGACCAAGACACCCTTGGCCTTAAAAGAGCCCTCTACTCACAGAAAATAATATGCTCAACCTACCCTTACAGCCACTGGCCATCGGGGGGGGGGGGGGGGGGTTGATGACAATATATATATACATAAGCTGTGACAAAAACTAAACAAGGCTATAGCAGCCAAGCTCATGACTCAATAACCGCTTATGTCACTGTGTTGTGCAACATCTCACCACTATTCTGCTATAATATTTTTCATCTCTCTCAATCAGTTTTTCTTTTTCAGGGTTTTTTGTAGCACACTGCTCCATTGCTTTGTCACGCAACTGGAGGTGGCAGAAATGTGGAGCAAAGAATCAACTCAAATTTCTGGTTAAATTGGAGAAGGGCCCAACTGAGTGTCTCCAACTTCTCCAAAAGGCTTATGGAGAAGATGCAATGTCAAGGCCGTGAATCTTCGAGTGGCACAAATGCTTCAAGATTGGCAGCGAGGAGGTGGAGTATGATCACAAGTCAGGATGGCCTTCCACGACAAAGACGGCTGAGAACATTGACAGTGTGAACCAGCTGGTGTGGAGTGATCGCAGATTGATGGTGCGGATAATAGCTGAGGAGCTCAGCCTGAACAGGGAGTCAGTGCAGACCATCTTGGTGCAGGAGCTGGGGATGCGGAAGGTGTGAGCCAAAATGGTGCCCAAGCTTTTATCGGATGACCAGAAGGAGCACTGGGTCAATGTTTGTCGAGACTTGCTAGAGAAGATCGGAGAAGATCCAGAGTTCATTGGCTGAGTCATCACAGGAGACGAGACTTGGGTCTTCCAGTATGACCCTGAAAGCAAGAGACAGAACCTGCAGTGGAAGACTCAACTGTCACCCAGAACCAAGAAGGTGTGCATGTCCAAATCAAGGATCAAGGTCATGCTGATCGCATTCTTCGACCAGAAGGGAGTGGTCTATCATGAGTTTGTCCCTTAGGGTCAGACAGTCAACCAGCACTTCTACCAGCAGGTCCTTAATCACTTCAATGATCGGGTTCGGCGCAGCAGGCAAGCTTTGTGGAGAGACAAGTCATGGCTACTCCATCACGACAACGTGCCCGCACACACCGCGCTCAGTATGAGGCAGTTCTTGGCCAACAAACAGATCACAGCTCTCAAACACCCTCCTTATTCCCCAGATCTCGCACTGTGTGACTTCTGGCTCTTCTCTAGGCTGACGACTGTGCTCAAAGGATCTCATTTCGCCTCTGTAGAAGAGATCAAGGTCACTGTGACGAGAGAGCTGAGGAACCTCAAGAAGGAGGACTTTAATGAGTGCTTCTGTACGTGGCAGAAGCGAATGCAGAAGTGCATTAATTCCTGGGGAGATTACTTTGAAGAGGACAATGCATAATTTCTCTGTAGATTTTGTAATAAAACATTTATGGGACAGTCTCGTTTCTTTTTTGTTACACTTCGTATATATATATATCATCACCTGGCCATCTCCGCAGTGCTGAAAATTTGACTTTTGCATATATTTTTTGCCAATGTCCTGAAAAGCTTCTGTTCTTGTTTTTTGTAGGCTATCACTTAGAAACTATATACTGATAATTCAGTCTTTTAGAAATAGACTTTATGCAAACATCTATGAGTTATCTGCAGAATGCTTTTTTAAACACATGAATGCCGCATAAGCCTTTGAATATGGACTCCACAGTGCCCCTATAACTTTTAAAAAGAGATTCAATAGAATTTATTGTTTCTCCATAATGGGCTGATCCAGTATTAGATGAGAGAAGCCTAAAAAGATACATATTATTGAATACACAGGAAGGCATGGGAAGTGCACAAGACATGGCTGATTATTACTTATAAGAACTTTGTTCTAAAGTCGACATGTGTAAGGTTACCAGATGTCCCCAATATTTGGGGATTGTCCCTGTTTTTAGAGTTGTGTCCCTGTTCCCACCTATTTGTCAACCTCATTCCCCGATTCCAGTATTGGGGATAGAGAGAGTAGAAAAAAAAGTTATTTTCCATTTAGTGATTTGAATATGAAAGTTTTTAGAATTTACATCTATTAGCTTTATATTTTGCATAGTATGGGGGAAATGCATCACTGTTTCTATTTCTCTTTTGATTTGTCAGTTCTGAAGAAATATTGTTGCTGTCATGGGATGGATGGGGAGGGGGCAAGCGTAGTGATTCCTCTTCACTCCTCCATGCTTTGTTGCTCAAACCTGGAACCAGGGGCGGCCCAAGGGGGGTGCGGGGCCATGTGCGGAGACTCGGTGCGAGGCCTCATTTGCATAAGTGGCCTTATTTGGATAAATATTACATGTTACCATACACTAACTTTTAGTAAACATGTCTCTTAATGAGTGTATGGATAAAGAAAGACTAAAAGATTTCTACATTACTATAATCCAGTGCCAACTGCCAGGCACATTAGGAACTACTACAAACGCTGCCCATTTAGAACCCATAGCAAACCCGCCGTATCCTGACAGCATTACCAGGACTCACAAAGCACCATACCCTACCTATCAAAAGGCAACACTGCAAATATTAAACCAATACATTTCAGAGAATACTGGGGAAAGAGAACAAGTGGCAATGTCAAATAGGAATTACATAAACAGAATACCTCAGCTCAGTTACACATGCAGAACATAGACCATCACCAAACAAGGAATCACAATTTAGAAACAGGAAGGCAATAATTAAACTGGGAACCCCAAAAGCCAAACTTGGAATGTACAACAACACTGTAGAAATAAAACTATAAATTAATTTCCTCTTGTACCAAACAAAGCGCAGACGTTAATGATGCACATTTCCCAGAGCTTTCATATTCCAGTTAATAAATTCAAAATAAAGAGATATCTTTCTACCTTTTGTGCATTTTTTTTCAGTTGCAATTGCTCCAGCCACTTTCTTCTGGTTTCTTCATGTTTTCTGCTAACTCTCCATCGTCTGCTGTCCATTTGTCCTTTCTTCTCTCTTCTAGTTTTTTTTCCATTCTCTCTCTCGGCTCTTTCCTCATTCCTATTTCATCCATTCAAATTTTACCCCTCCATCCTCAATCCCCACTTACTCTCCCAATACCAGGCCAATTGTAGATTTTTCATCCCTCCCACACAAAATATTTTTCCTCTCTCCATTTTACTCTCCCAGCCCCATCCCATTCTAATCCTTCCCCAACATCAGCTCCCTTCTAGTTCCAGCCTCACCCAGCATCCATTCCCTTCTAGTCCCTGCATCAGCCCATTTCCAGTCCTAGCCCCCCATCAGCCCATTTCCAGTCCTAGCTCCCCCATCCATTTCCAGTCCGAGTCCCTTCATCAGCTCATTTCCAATCCTAGCCCCCCATCAGCCCATTTCTAGTCATTTCCTAGCCCCATCATCAGCCCATGTCAAATCCTAGCTCCCCTCCACTCAGCCCAATTCCAGTCCAAGCCCCCCATGAGCCTACTTCCAGTTCTAGCCCCTCCATGAGTCCATTTCAATCCAAGCCCCCACCACAGCCCATTTCCAATCTTAGCTCCCCCCAACAGCCCATTTCCAGTCCTATCCTAGCTGCTCCATCAGCCCATTTCCATTCCTAGCTCCCTTCCCTCACAGCCCATTTCCATTCCAAGCCCCCTCCCCATCAGCTATTTGCAGTTCAAGCCCCCCTTCCACTCAGCCCATTTCCAGTCCTAGCAACCCCCCAACCCATTACCAGTACTAGCCTCACATCATCCCACTTCCATTCCTAACCCCCATAACCCCATTTTCAGTTTATGTCCCCCTATAACACATTACCAGCCCTAACCCCCATCAGCCCACTTACAGTCCTACCCCCATCAGCCCATTTCTAGTCAGCCCACCCTAGCCCATTTCCAGTCCTCACCCCCCCCCCCCATCAGCCCACAGCCCATTACCAGTCCTAACCCCATCAGCCCACCTCAAGTCCTAACCCCTCCCCATCAGCCCATTTCCTGTGCTAGCCCTCCCCCATAGCCCATTATTTGTCCTAATCCCCCCTAGCCCATTACCAATCCTTTCCCCCCCATTTCCCATTTCCTGTCCTAATCCCCCATAGCCCATTACCAATCCTAACCCCCCCATAGCCCATTACCAGTCCTAACCACCCCATCACCCCATTTCCAGACAGCCCACCCATCAGCCCACAGCCCATTACCAGTCTTAAACCCCCCCATCAGCCCATTTCCAGTCCTAGCCGCCCATAGCCCACCTCAAGTCCTAACCCCTCCCCATCAGCCCATTTCCTGTCCTAGCCCCCCCCCCCCATAGCCCATTATCAGTCCTAACCCCCCATAGCCCATTACCAGTCCTAACCCCCCATCACCCCATTTCCAGACAGGCCTCATCAGCCCACAGCCCATTACCAGTCTTAAACCCCCCCATAGCCCATTACCAGTCCTAACCCCCCCATAGCCCATTACCAATCCTAACCCCCCATCAGTCCAAAGCCCATTACCAGTCCTAACCCCATCAGCCCACCTCCAGTGTTAACCCCCCCATCAGCCCATTTCCAGTCCTAGCCCCCCATAGCCCACCTCAAGTCCTAACCCCTCCCCATCAGCCCATTTCCTGTCCTAGCCCCCCCCCAATAGCCCATTATCAGTCCTAACCCCCCATAGCCCATTACCAGTCCTAACCCCCCATCACCCCATTTCCAGACAGGCCCCATCAGCCCACCGCCCATTACCAGTCTTAACCCCCCATAGCCCATTACCAATCCTAATCCCCCCCATAGCCCATTTCCAGACAGGCCCCATCAGCCCACAGCCCATTACCAGTCCTAACCCCCCCAACCCACAGCCCACCTCAAGTCACGTCCTAACCCCCCCCCCCCCATCGGCTCAGGGAAATTTAAAAAAAAAAAAAAAAAAGCTGGCTGCCACCGCTGTAGCAGCAGCGGCAGTATGGAGTGTCCCGCGGGGCCCCCTCTGCCCGCTGAGCCTCTCTGCAAGGGCTTTCAGATTCGCGAAGGGAGAGTGTCTCCCTCGCGTCTCTGTTAAGCCCGCAGGGGCTAATGGGAAATTTCCCATCAGCCCCTCGCGTCTAAAGGGGCAGATGGGAAAATTCCCATTAGCCCCTGCGGGCTTAACAGAGACGCGAGGGAGACACTCTCCCTTCGCGAATCTGAAAGCCCTTGCAGAGGGGCTCAGCGGGCAGAGGGGGCCCCGCGGGACACTCCATTCTTCTGCTGCCGCGGCGGCAGCCAGCTTTTTTTTTTTAATTGAATTTTTGAAAAAAGCAGAATGTTCTTTGCGCGGGGCCCCCTGAAACGCGGGGCCCTGTGCAGAAAACATTCTTGCTCAATGGACGGGCCGGCCCTGCCTGGAACTAAGTTATCCCTCCCACTTCCATTCACCCCCTCCCCCCCCCCACACACACATCAGAGATGTGTCCCAGATTTGCCTGCAAAGAAATCTGGTAACCTCAGCCATGTGACAAGAGAAAAAGTTGCATTATAGACCCCGCCTGCTTTTACCATCTCTTACCATTTCCTTTCCAGGAACATGAGGTTCCCAGAAAAGTGCACACATTGTTTGAAGGGTCAAATTCATTCCATTCCATTCCATTCTTTGCCTTCGAGTTATTTGTATTTTTATTTACTTATCTATAGGGCAGCTCTTCCAAGGGAGCTTTACAAAGAAAATGTGGAACATCCATACATTTATCCTTCTCAGCATCTGTCATGCATCAGGGATGTACAGAATCTTGATCTGAACATCATCATCCATATATAAACACTGTACAGCCACAATTTCTTAACCCCTGGCTGTACAGTGGGTTTTCATTTTCCCTCCTTTAATCCGTTTATTTCCTGGGTGTTTCACATCTCTGCTTCCTTCAGCTCTCCTGACGAGACCGTTTTTAATTTTTGATTACCCCCTCAACAAATTATCCCCAATCCCACCCCTTCAGCCTCTTCCAGGTATTCTGCTTGGAACCGATTCCAGAGGAATAAAGCATAGTTACTCACCTATGACTATCCATTAGCTTGATCATTGAAGGAGAAGAAATTGAACTAGTGGACAACTTTAACCTACTTGGATCAACTATCAATAAAGAAGAAACAAGCAGTCAAGAAATCCGACGATGCATTGTTCTTGGAAGAATGGCTATGAAGGACCTAGACAAGATTCTTAAGAGAAGAGATGCCTCTCTCCATACAAAGATTCAACTTGTTGAAGCCATGGCATTTTCAATAATGTCATATGGATGCAAAAGTTGGACAGTGAAAAAGAGATGGGAAGAAAATTGATGCCTTTAATTATGGTGCTGGCAACGAATACTGTGTATACCATTGACTGCCTGAAGAACAAACCAGACAGTACTAGAGGAGCTCAAACCTAAGCTTTCTTTAGAAGCTCAGATAACAAGACTTTGACTTTCATACTTTGGACACATCATGTGAAGAGAGAGATCATTAGAGAAAGACATCATGCTTGGCAAGGTAGAAGGTCAAAGCAAGAGTAAGGCCAGCAATGAGATGGATCAATAACAGCAGCTACAGGTGCCAGTCTGTCAACAATGAGCTGCCTGACTGAAGACCGAACACAATTTAGGACAACTATTGTGGCGCCTCACCCTCTCTAGGCGGCTGCCTAGTGGGGGCGGCGGGCCATAATACTCATGTTCATGCTTCAGCCTGGTAGCTGAGGCCCTTATTGTGTAGTTGTGGGACAATTAAAGCAGTCCGAGTGGAATTAGGCCGACACAGGAAAATTTGTTATAAATTTTATTTTCTTCTAGTCATCAAGTTTGCAATTAGACCTTGATGGAAGGCTCCAAAACATCAACAGAAAAAGAGGATTTTTTTCTCCAACAAAAAGCTTTTCCAACATGTACTTCAACAAAGCAGTTTCTTCATTCTTTGCCATTAAACAAGTTTCCTTTCCATTCAAACAAAGACAGTTTAATTTCACTGTTTGCAAGTAAAGTCCAGCTACGCTTGTTAGCTTCTCCCAGCTGTTCAGGTAAGCCTGAGATTACACTCTGCTTCTCAGCATGGAAACTAAACGGCTGTTTAAAACACTCTCATAGCATTAGTAGAATTGCAGCTTTTAAAAATGAGGCTCTCTCTCTTTACCAGCACTTCTCAATAGCATTTACTTGGCATAAATACTTCTTAGGCTTTCTTCACAGTATTCAATAAATGCTTTCTAAGCACTTTTCATACACAGAGCACATTCCATTGATACTTCTGTGGAATCTGAATCTCCCTTGTAAAACTCAACCTCCATTTCCTCTTCTGTGCTGCAAGGCTCAGGGACTGGGACACGTTCAGGGATTTCTAGCTTCACCTTCTTTAAAAGCTTGAAAAGCTTCTCCCACTGAACATTCCTTCTTCCCCTTGGAATTATGTCAGAGCTATCAGACTTCCTTCCCCTTATTGAATCATATAAAGGTACTGTCTGGTTTACCTTTCTTGTAGAAACCTTTCCTTTTCCCGGCTTTCTAAAAGGCTTTGTTTCCTGCTCAGAGTCTGAGCTGCTTGCCTCTGAGTTAGAACTGTAGTTCTGGAACTCTCTCAAGCTTCTTCCTGCTCCTCTCTGGCCCTGCCACTCGCCTTGGCAGTTCTGTACACTTCTCCTGGATTCCCCAGCTCTTTCAGCTCTGCAGTGCTGTTTCCTCTCGTCCCTCTCCTTCCTTTTCTTCATTTCCTTCCTTGAGTGACGAAGTTTAAATGTTTGGCAGCGTGCTTCCCTTTCTGGCCCCACCCTCTCTCTCCCTGCAGTTGCCTTGGAGACTGGGTGTGGCTTCAGGCTAGCTCTGCAAGTGTGTGTTTCAGTGTTACTTTCACTTTGGGACCTGTGCTTAGGTGAGCCCATCCCCCTTTTATGAGAAAAACCTTCCTTTTTTCCTCTTTCCCAGGGCTGTGCTGCACCCGCATCACCACATATCCCCCCCCCCTTAAGCTATTACAGGCTGGCGCCACAACCCGCGCACAGCTTGTAATCCTAGCTAGGACCTCTGGGTTACTGTGATCTCTTGTAGCTAATTGGACTGTACGCTCTTGCCATGGGCGCAGTATATTAACATGGTATACTTGCTGCCTCCCTTTCCCTGTCTCCAATGCATAGGTTACAGGACCTACTCATTTTAAAACTCTGTAAGGCCCTTTCCCGGCATTCTCAATCTTGGAGCTAGGGTTTGCGAGCATTACAAGTACCTTATCCCCTACCTTCAGGACCCGTGGTCTCGCTCGTCGGTCATGATAAGACTTCTGACGGGCCTGACTCACTTTCAAGTTCCCTTCTACCGCTGTAGCCATTTGCTGCAAGCGTCCTTTTGAGACCCTCTGACAGGACGGACAGGATGCACAAAATCTTGACGTCTCTCTAAAAACCCCGGGCCAATAAAATCTGGCTAGTACCCGGTCCAATGTGCCTGGTACGCCTTTATGTCCCTCCACTGGGTGATCATGAGCCCATCTTAAGATTATGTTCCTACAGGCGTGAGGTATCACTAACTGTTTTCTTGTACCACCTGTTCTTGGGTCTGAACTTTCCCGGTATAGGAGATTATTCACCAAGAAAAATCTTGGCAGGGTCTCAGATCCTTTCCTGGCGTATTCAAACGCCCGGATCAAAGCAGGATCTGCCATCTGCTCCCTAGGAAATGAGGGAAATTGTTCCTTTAACTCTGCAGGAACCCAGGGCAATTTTTGTCTAGCTATCAAGCCAGCCCTATTCTTTGTCCTGGTTTGACCTTCGCACCTCCTTTCGGCCTTTCCTTTCCTGGGGATGTCTTTTAAAGGAGTAATCCGCTTCTCACGAAAGGACATCCCTGATATAGGGTCTTCCTGAGGATTACTTTCCTTTTCTAAAGGCTTAAAGCCTGTGCGGGTAGTTATCATACCTGCCTTGTCTTCTTCTAGCCTGGGGTCAGCAACCTTTCCTACCTTGGGTAAGGCTTTCTCCCTGGCTGAGTTATCTTCCTGCGGAAAGGTAGCTGGTTGACTGGTTTCTCCCTGCAACTCCTCAGCTAAGCCTTTCCTGAATTGAGGCCAGTCACGGCCTAGGACTATGTCATGTGGAAGTCTAGGTACTATAGCCACATTTATTTGCTTTTTCATACCCAATCCTTCTATTTCCACAGAATGTATGGGATAGGTAGAGGCGGCTCCATGGATACAGCGAATCTTAATATGATTTCCAGAGGACTCTGGTGAGGGTTTTTCTTTTGCCTCAATTTTCCTCCACAGCCTCTGAGATATCATAGATTGGTCTGCACCTGAGTCCAATAATGCCTCAGTTGGGATTCCTTCTACCTCCACTGTTAACAGGAACCCTTCTCCTGCATCTCTGTGATGGGTGATTACAAAAGCTTTCTTGGCTTTACATTCCCTTTTAATATGACCGAACTCTCCACACATGAAACATTTTCTCTGTGTATCACATCTTTTATCCACAGTCATACTTTCTTTCCCAAAGTTTGCAAGCTTTGCCTTCCTTTCTAGTAACTCCACATTTGCACTCTTAAAAATACCTTCTTTCTCAGGGCTCAACCTGTTAGCCTCTAGAAAGCGGTCAGCCAGTGCAATGGCTTCCTGAGTGTTTTTGCAATCCTGGAGGACTAGGAAAGTTTGCACATTGCTTGGTACAGATTCCATAAACTGTTCTAGAATCACAATGTCTAGTATGGCTTCTAAATCCTTAGTCTCCGGCGTAAGCCATTTGTAGACTAAGCTCTTCACTCTATAATAGAGAGCTTGAGGTGTCTCACCTAACTTCAATTTACAGGAACGTAGCAGCCTGCGATAGACCGTGGGGTTTAATCCCATCTGATCCTTAACAGCTCGCTTTACTTCCTTATAATCTGTGACTAGACTAGCAGGCATGGCCCTATAGGCCGCCAAAGCTTTGCCTGTGAGAGAAGTGGTGAACATTAGCGCCCACTGTTCCTTTGGCCACCTGGCCAGGAGAGCTATTCTCTCAAATGCCTCAATATAATCATCTACATCATCATCTCTAGTAAGGCGTCCACAAGAGAAAGTCTCAGTGCCTGATAAGTCCCACCCACGGAAATCTGCCCGTGAACCTGGCACAGTCTTTGCAGCATCGTCCTTTTTCCCTTGCGCTGCAATCCACCTGGACATCATCTCCAGTAGGGGTGCTTGTTGGGCTTGGAACATCTCCTTCGCCTGTTCCAGGCTCTGCGCTGACATCTCCCGTTGCCTGGCAAACTGGTCAGCGACCCAGGTCAGGATGTCACGATTCTCCATCTTTGTAGCTGCGCTGTGAAAAAAACAAAAGAGAACAAACACCAAGTGCGGTACTTTCTTATGTTCCCCTTTCCTGGTGAGCACTCCCCTACAGCCTCCCTCTTACACCAGCAGTATCCAGCAATAACCCCTCCAGCCTACGGGTTACCTGGCCCTGGTGCAGAGTCTCGCTTTGTCAATCACGTGGCTTCTGACAACAGCTCCACTGCCACTCCGGACCTTTCCTTCCGCTTAGCAGACCGGGCGTGTTGACAACAGCTGCTCCAGGGGTTCTCTCCTCCTTCTGAGGTCAGGATCTTCTCTTTCAAGCATGCAAAACTTGACCAGAAAAAAAATCCAAGAACTACGCCACCTGTGGCGCCTCACCCTCTCTAGGCGGCTGCCTAGTGGGGGCGGCGGCCCATAATACTCATGTTCATGCTTCAGCCTGGTAGCTGAGGCCCTTATTGTGTAGTTGTGGGGCAATTAAAACAGTCCGAGTGGAATTAGGCCGACACAGGAAAATTTTTTATAAATTTTATTTTCTTCTAGTCATCAAGTTTGCAATTAGACCTTGGTGGAAGGCTCCAAAACATCAACAGAAAAAGAGGATTTTGTCTCCAACAAAAAGCTTTTCCAACATGTACTTCAACAAAGCAGTTTCTTCACTCTTTGCCATTAAACAAGTTTCCTTTCCATTCAAACAAACAAAGACAGTTTAATTTCACTGTTTGCAAGTAAAGTCCAGCTACGCTTGTTAGCTTCTCCCAGCTGTTCAGGTAAGCCTGAGATTACACTCTGCTTCTCAGCATGGAAACTTCTCAGCATGGAAACCTCCATGGAGTGGAGGAGTGGCCTAGTGGTTGGGGCAAGGTACTTCAGGCCAGAAGGTCGGGGGTTCAAATCCCACTAGAGGACAGCAACCTTGGGCCAGTAGGACTGGGGTTTCTAGTCCCACAGGTGCTCCTTGTGGTCTTGGGCAAGCCACTTAACCCTCCATAGCCCATGTTCCCTGTAAAATAGTTATCTCCAAGTTATAATGCCCTGTTCAATGTAATTTTAGTTTGTTCAATGTAAACCGCACTGATGCAGAATAGCGCGGTATATAAGAGAATGTAAATAAATAAATAAACTGCTGTTTAAAACACTCTCATAGCATTAGTAGAATTGCAGCTTTTAAAAATGAGGCTCTCTCTCTTTACCAGCACTTCTCAATAGCATTTACTTGGCATAAATACTTTAGGCTTTCTTCACAGTATTCAATAAATGCTTTCTAAGCACTTTTCATACACAGAGCACATTCCATTGATACTTCTGTGGAATCTGAATCTCCCTTGTAAAACTCAACCTCCATTTCCTCTTCTGTGCTGCAAGACTCAGGGACTGGGACACGTTCAGGGATTTCTAGCTTCACCTTCTTTAAAAGCTTGAAAAGCTTCTCCCACTGAACATTCCTTCTTCCCCTTGAATTATGTCAGAGCTATCAGACTTCCTTCCCCTTATTGAATCATATAAAGGTACTGTCTGGTTTACCTTTCTTGTAGAAACCTTTTCTTTTCCCGGCTTTCTAAAAGGCTTTGTTTCCTGCTCAGAGTCTGAGCTGCTTGCCTCTGAGTTAGAACTGTAGTTCTGGAACTCTCTCAAGCTTCTTCCTGCTCCTCTCTGGCCCTGCCACTCACCTTGGCAGTTCTGTACACTTCTCCTGGATTCCCCAGCTCTTTCAGCTCTGCAGTGCTGTTTCCTCTCGTCCCTCTCCTTCCTTTTCTTCACTTCCTTCCTTGAGTGACGGAGTTTAAATGTTTGGCAGCGTGCTTCCCTTTCTGGCCCCACCCTCTCTCTCCCTGCAGTTGCCTTGGAGACTGGGTGTGGCTTCAGGCTAGCTCTGCAAGTGTGTGTTTCAGTGTTACTTTCACTTTGGGACCTGTGCTTAGGTGAGCCCATCCCCCTTTTATGAGAAAAACCTTCCTTTTTTCCTCTTTCCCAGGGCTGTGCTGCACCCGCATCACCACACTATCCAGAGGGTCGCCATGAATCGATACCGACTCAACGGCTCTTAACAACAACAACACACCTCAGTTGTTCTCCGGGGACAGCAGGAATCAGTCTTCACATATGGGTGACATCTGCGCCGATGGAGCCCTCACAGAAGCATTCCCCCACCTTTCAAAGAAAGCCTTTGGGAGATGCCACCACGCATGTGTGGTGCCCTTCCCGCCCAAGGGTGCCATTTTGCTCAGATGACATAGCTAAAAGACGGCAAAAATAAAAGATGGTAAAGAAGCAACTCCAAGGGGAGGAGGGAGTGTTGTGAGGACTGATTCTTGCTGTCCCTGTAGAACACCTGTTACAGGTGAGTAACTATGCTTTCTCCGGGAACAAGCAGGAAGTCTGTCCTCACATATGGGACTCCCTAGCTACAGACTACTGCAAGTCCATAGGGAAAAACCACGGTCGCCCTCAAGGGGAACCATGAGCAGCAGCAATTGAGAATGCAGATACAGACTGCAGTAGGACCTGTGTGTCCAATAGAAACCAGAACTCTGGTAGCCTGAACAGAGAAGGGTCAGAGGGTAGAAGTTGCCTAGCCCCCGAAAAGATTATGGAGCATGGCCTGGCCGAAGGCACTGTCCCATTGGAACTCCCTTTCCAGGCAATAATGAGCTGCAAAGGTGTGAACTGAAGACCAGGTGTCGGCCTGACAGATGTCCAGCATAGAGACAGAGCACAGGTTTGTCACAGAGGCCACCATGGCCCTGACACAGTACGCAGTGACCCAGCCATCCAGCGGGAGCCCATCCTGGTTATAGGCTAGGGCGATGCAGTCTGCCACCAGGTGGACAGAGTCTATTTGGTCACTGCTTCCCCCAGCCGACTGGGGACATAGGAAACAAAAAGCTGAGAAGCTTTCTGGTGGCCCTGGGTCCATTGAATGTAGAAGGACAGGGCCCTCTTACAATCCAGGGTGTGAAGGACGGTCTCCGCCCTGCTGGAGTGAGGCCTTGGGAAGAAGGTGGGCAGCACCACCTCCTGGTTGAGGTGGAAAGGAGCTGCCACCTTCGGAAGGAATTTCGTGTGTGTGGATAGTGTAACCCTGTTCTTATAGAACCTGGTATACTGTGCCTCTGCCACTAGGGCTTGGAGCTCACTGACCCTGCGGGTGGAGGTGAGTGCCACCAGGACACGACCTTCCATGAGAGCTATCTCAGATAGCAGGTAGTCAGAGGCTCAAATGGTGGCGGAGTGATTTATGCCAATAATATGTTGAGGTCTCATTCGGTCACCAGAGGGCAGACGGAGGGTTTGGACAGCAGAAATCCTCTCAAGAAACGGGTCACCAGAGGTTGGACTCAGAGGGGCTTGCCTTCCACCGGGTGGTGATGCGCCACCAGGGCACTGAGGTGCACTCTGATGGAGTTTGATTTGAGCCCGGATTGCGAGAGATGAAAAAGGTATTGCAGCACCAGCTGCACCAGGCAGTAGAATGGGTTCACCCCTTGCTCTATTTGAAGGTGGAAGCCTTATGGGAGACCAGCAGGATCTCCTCCACTTCTCCCAAGAGTTTGAAAGGGGCTAGGGTCACCCTTTCAGCAGTCACGCCAGCAATGATAGGGACCCCAGGTTGGGATGCAAGAGACAGCCCTCCTGAGACAGGAGTCATGGGGAGCTCCCCAATGGGATCAAAGTCTCCACTGACAGCCAGAGAAGCAGCGGGAACCACGGCTGCCTTGGCCACCGAGGGGCCACCAGGATCAGTGAGGCTTTGTCGTGAAGAGCCTTGAACAGTGTTTTGGCAATCAGTGGCGTGGGTGGGAAGGCATACATGAGACCTTCCGACCATGGGATGAGAAATGCATCTGTACCCACCTGAGAGGGGTGGGGCAGCCGGGAGCAGAAGCATCACAACTGGTGGTTGTCTGGGCTAGCAAAGAGGTCCACCCATGAGGTCCCCCAGAGCTGGAAGAGCCAGTTGACTTCTCTGGGCTCCAGCTGCCACTTGTTGGACTGGAGGACCCTGCTCAGTTTGTCTGCCAGAGTGTTATTCTGGCCTAGTAGGTATACCGCCTGTAGGAGTATGCCCTGTTGAACTGCATAGAAGCAGAGCATCACCGCTTCGTTACAGAGGGTGCGAGACCCTGTGCCCCCCTGCTTGTTCACATAGAACATTGCCACCTGATTGTTTGTTTGGATCAGCACTGGCTGGTGCCTCAGGTGGTAGCAGAATGCTCAGAGGGCTAGATTTATTGCCCGAAGCTCCAGGAGGCTGATCTGCTGGTTGCTCTTATCCTGCGACCAGCTGCCCTGGATGCGGAGTTCTTCGCAGTGGGCTCCCCATCCCAGCAAAGAGGCATCCATAGTGAGGACCCCAGGAGGGCTTGGGGTTTGGAAGGGTATCTCTGCCTGTAGGTGATGGGGATTTTGCCACCAAGTCAGAGATTCTGCCAGCTGGTGGATCACTGAGACTCTGTCCTGGAGACGGCCTGTGGCTTCTGTCCACTGGCCTCAAAGATACCACTGAGCGGCCCTCATGTGCAGACAGGCATCTGGGGTGACATGGACCATGGAGGCCATGTGCCCCAGTAGGCACAGCAGAAGCCGAGCTGACATTGTGGGGCGGTGTTGTAAGAACATAACATAAGAACATAAGATATGCCATACTGGGTCAGACCAAGGTCCATCAAGCCCAGTATCCTATTTCCAACAGTGGCCAATCTAGGTCATACGTACCTAGCAGTTTCCCCAAAAGACACAGGTTCCGCAATGCTTGCACTGGGTCAAGCATTGATATCCTGGGTCCCTTCTTAATAATGGTTTATGGACCTTTCCTCCAGGATTTTGTCCAAACCTTTTTTAAATCCAGCTACACTAACAGCCTTTACTGCATCCTCTGGTAACAAATTCCAGAGTTTGATTACACATTGAGTGAAAAAATATTTTCTTTTATTAGTCTTAAATAGTTTACCCTGTAGCTTCATTGCATGTCCCCTAGTCTTTCTATATTCTGATAACGTAAACAATCGATCTACGTTTACCCGTTCCACTCCGTTTGTTAATTTATAGACTTCTATCATATCTCCCCTCAGCCGTCTCTTTTCCAGGTTAAAGAGCCCTAACATTTTTAGCTTTTCTTCATAGGAGTATCCTTCCATCCCCTTTACCATTTTGGTGGCTCTTCTCTGAAACTTTTCTAATAACTCTATATCCTTTTTAAGATACGGCGACCAGAATTGCACACAATATTCAAGGTGCGGTCTCACCATGGAACGATATAGAGGCATTATAATATCTTTTGTTTTATTTTCCATTCCTTTCCTTATGATACCTAGCATTCTATTTGCTCTCTTGGCTGCTGCTGCACACTGGGCCGAGGGTTTTAACTTGTTATCCACAATGACGCCTAAATCTTTTTCCTGGGTGGTGGTTCCCAATGTGGAACCTTGCATTGTGTAACTATAGTTTGGGTTGTTCTTCCCTAGGTGCATAACTTTGCACTTGTCCACATTAAATTTCATCTGCCATTTTGATGCCCAGTCTTCTAATTTATCAAGATCCTCTTGCAATTTTTCACAATCCTCTTGGGTTTTAACAACTTTAAATAGTTTTGTGTCATCTGCAAATTTGATAACCTCACTCGTTATTCCACTTTCCAGGTCATTTATGAATATGTCAAAAAGCAGCGGACCCAGCACAAATCCCAGGGGTACACCACTATTCACCTTTCTCCATTGGGAAAATTGGCCATTTAGCCCAACCCTCTGCTTTCTATCTTTTAACCAGTTCTTGATCCACAGTAATACACTGCCTCCTGTCCCATGACGCTTTAGTTTTGCCAAAAGTCTCTGATGAGGGACCTTGTCAAAGGCTTTCTGAAAGTCCAGATACACTATATCAACCGACTCACCTTTGTCCACCTGTTTATTCACACTTTCAAAAAAACATAACAGATTAGTAAGATCTTCCTTGTCTAAAGCCATGTTGGCTTCTCCCATTAGGCCATGACTATCTACATGCTGAGTAATTTTATTCTTTATGATGGTTTCTACCATTTTTCCCAGTACTGACGTGAGGCTCACCGGTCTGTAGTTTCCCGGATCACTCCTGGAACCTTTTTTAAAAATTGGTGTTACATTGGCGATCCTCCAATCTTCAGGTATTACAGATGATTTTAATGATAGTTCACAGATTACTAATAGCAGGTCTGCAATCTCATATTTCAGTTCTTTCAACACCCTTGGATGTATACCATCCGGCCCAGGTGATTTGCTACTCTTCAGTTTATCTAATAGTTGTAATACATCTTCCCGATGTATCGATATTTCCTTCAATTCTTCCGCACCTTTAAATACCACTTCAGTCATGGGTAACATCCCTACATCTTCCTCAGTAAAGACCGAAGCAAAGAATTCATTCAGTCTCTCCGCTATCACCTTGTCGCCTCTTAGTGCCCCTTTAACTCCTCTATCATCTAATGGACCAAATGACTCTCTCACAGGTTTTTTGCTACGAATGTACTTGAAAAAGTCTTTATTTCGCGTTTTTGCTTCCACAGCAAGCTTCTTCTCAAATTCTCTCTTTGCCTGCTTTATCAATGCCTTGCATTTGACTTGCCAGTGCTTGTGCTGTTTCCAGGTTTCGTCGTTTGGCTCTTTTTTCCATTTCCTGAAAGATGCTTTTTTTGGCAACAGCCTCTCTGACCTCACCTTTAAACCATGCTGGCAGTTTTTTGGACTTCCTTCCACTTTTCTTAAAGCGTGCAATACAGCTGGTCTGGGCTTCCAAGATAGTATTTTTCAACAACACTCAAGCTTGATGTAAGTCTTTAACCTTTGTAACTGCTCCTTTTAGTTTTTTCTTAACTATTTTCCTCATTTTATCATAGTCTCCCTTTCGAAAGTTAAAAGGTAGTACTTTGGATTTCCGTACTATTCCTCCTCCACTAATTAAATCAAATGCGATCATGCTATGATCACTATTGCCAAGTGGCCCCAACACCCTTATCTCGTGCACTAGATCTGGTGTTCCACTAAGGACTAGGTCTAATATGGCTTCCCCTCTGGTCGGTTCATGAACCAGCTGCTCCAAGAAGCAGTCATTTATCTCCCTAGCATGTCCTGCCGTGACACTGACCCAGTCGATACCGGGGTAATTGAAATCACCCATTATTATTACTGCGCTGTAACATTTGTTAGCTTCCATGATTTCTTTGAGCATTTCATCATCCATTTGTTCATTCTGGCCCGGTGGTCGATAGTACACCCCCACTGCCATCGCCTTCCCCTTTTTACATGGAATTTCAATCCATAGAGATTCTACAGCAAATTTTGTTTCCTGCAAAACTTCAATCCTTTCTGACTCAATGCCCTCTCGAACATAGAGCGCAACCCCTCCACCAATTTGATCAGCTCTATCATTACGATATAGTTTGTACCCAGGTATCACGGTGTCCCACTGGTTGTCCTCCTTCCACCATGTCTCTGATATTCCAATCATATCTAACCTCTCATTTAGTGCTATATATTCTAACTCTCCCATCTTATTTTTTAGACTTCTAGCATTTGCATACAAACATTTTAGAGACTGTATTTTATTCATATTAATTTGGCTATTGGTAGACATGGGTAATTTGGGATCTTTAAGCTCTGTCTGCTCCATACTCGAGGGCATTTGGGCTACTTTACTCTTTTTTTGGAACCTCTCTGCTTTTGGTAGTATCCTTCAAGGATACATTCTTCTGAACCATCTGCTCTTGGGCGACTGTCGGCTTTCCCCTATTATCTAGTTTAAAAGCAGCTCTCTCTCCTTTTTAAAGGTTAATGCCAGCAGCCTGGTTCCATCCCGGTTAAGGTGAAGCCCATCCCTTCGGAAGAGCCCCTCCTTTCCCCAGAATGTTCCCCAGTTCCTAACAAATCCAAAACTTCTATGGCCAGTGCCCTGAGATGGTCGACCCGGTCTAAGGGGGGGAAGGCCTTTGCCTGACGAGTTTCTAGCCTCACTCTTATAAACTCCAGATGCTGTGTCAGGAGAAGGTGGGATTTGGGATAGGTTATCACAAATGCAAGATGTTGCAGAACCTGAATGGTGCATGTGGTGGCCTGCTGCACCTCTGTGGCCATGTCCCCTTTTATGAGTCAATCATCCAGGTAGGGGGAGACAAATACCTGCTGGAAGCAGAGGAAGTTGGCCACTACTGACAGGGATTTGGTGAAGACCCCGAGGCAGAGGCCAGGCCGAAGGATAGTACCCTGTACTGATAATGGCCACCCACCACCATGAAGCACAGGTACTGCCTGTGGTTGGAGTGGATGAGACTCCAAGGAGTATAGCCAATCTCTCTGCTGGAGGTAGGGCAGCAATGTCCCAAGGGAGAGCAACTTGAATTTCTCTCTCACCAGGAACCTGTTCAGGTTGCACAGGTCCAGGTTGGGCCTTAGGCCCCCTGTTCTTTTTGGTATGAGGAAATATCTGGAGTAGAACCCCTTGCCCCGATATGTTGGGGTACTGGTTCTAGCGCCCTGTCCTCGAGAAAACCTGCGAGTACCTTCATTAGGAGGACCCAGTGAAAGGGAGACCTGGGGAGCCCTCCCGGGAAGAAAGGAGGAGGTGTCTGAGCCAGATGGAGGAGGTAGCCCTCCTTGACCACCTGGAGTATCCAAGAATCAGTGGTGATGGCACCATCTTTGGGCATAGTGGATCAGACATCCCCCTGTGGGCTGCTGACCTCCTTGCAGTGGACAGGCTATGCCAAAGGATTCAAAAACTCCCCCCTGGCTGGGCCAGAGCTGACGCTTGGGGCTTGGGAGCCTTCTGCTTACTTGGGCCCTGCTCATGTTCCTTGGACTGCTGACCCTCTAGGGAGGCCTGAAAATGTGGGTAGTTTTTGTAAGCAGCCCCGTTCCTCAGGTATTTACCCGAGCTTTCTGTCAGGGAGGGGCAGCGGTATTTTTAGAGAGCCTGGTCCTCATCACGAACTGTCTCCAGCTAGGCAGCCTTTTCAGTCATGGGTTTGCCAAAGAGGTTCTCTCCTTGGCATGGGACATCAACCAATTTGTCCTGAATCCACTGCTTGAGGTTGGAAGACTGTAGCCTTTCCCGGCATTCGTGGCTTCACAGAAACAGCTGCAACGTGAGGGAAAAGGCTCTTCATGCTGGCGGCTGTGCAGAGGGAGCCGGGGCCTCGCACAGGCTTCCCCGGCTCCCTCTGAAGCCCCTTAGACAGCCGCGGGACTATTCAGAGGCTAGGACTGAATGGGCTGTGATGGGGGGGGGACTTGACTGCAAATGGGCTGGGATGGTGGGGGGGGGGGGGAAACCTGGACTGAAAATGGGCTGTGATGGTGAGGGAGGGCTAGGACTGCAAATGGGCTGTGATGGGGGGGAAACTTGGACTGGAAATAGGCTATGTTGGGGGGACTTGGACTGGAAATGGGTTGTGATTGGGGGGGGCTAGGACTGGAAATGGGCTGTGATAGGAGGGCTAGCATTGGAAATGGGCTGATGAAGAGCTGGAATAGGACTGGAAGTGGGCTGACGAGGGGGCTAGGATTGGAAATTGGCTGATGGGGGAGCTTGGAGTGGAAATTGGCTGATAGGGGGCTGGAATGGAACTGGAAAAGAGCATATGGGGGCTAGTACTGGAAATTGGCTGATGGGGGAGCTTGGAGTGGAAATTGGCTGATAGGGGGCTGGAATGGAACTGGAAAAGAGCATATGGGGGCTAGTACTAGAAATGGGCTGGTGGGGGAGCTTGGATTGCAAATGGGTGATAGCCTGGAATAGGACTGGAAATGGCTGATGGGGGAATAGGACTGGAAATGGGGTGATGGGCTGGAATAGGACTGGAAATGGCTGATGTGGGAATAGGACTGGAAATGGGGTGATGGGCTGGAATAGGACTGGAAATGGCTGATAGGGGAATAGGACTGGAAATTGGTTGATGGGAACTTTAACAGGACTGGAAGCGGACTGATGGGAGTTGGAATAGGGCTGGAAGCGGGCTGATGGGAGTTGGAATAGTGCTGTAAATGGGCTGATGGGGGGGGAATAGGGCTGGAAACGGGCTGATGGGAGAGGTTGGAGTGGAAATGGGCTGATGGTGGGCTGGAATGGAACTGGAAAAGAGCATATGGGGGATAGGACTGGAAATGGGCTGATGTGGGAGCATGAGAGAATGGAACTAGAAGGGAGCGGATGCTGGGTGAGTCTAGAACTAGAAGGGAGCTGATTTTGGGGGAGGACTAGAAGGGGATGGGGATGGGGATAGGGAATGAGAATGGAGAGGGAAAAAGATATTTTGTGTGGGAGGGAAGAAAGGTCTACGATGGGCCGGGTTTTGAGAGAGTAAGTGGGGATTGAGAATGGAAGGGTGAAATTTGAGTGGATGATAAAGGATTAAGGAAAGAAATGGGGGAAAGAGCAAAAAGGAAGCGATCAGATATGTTAAAGCAGATATAGAGAGAGAATGGAAAAAATCTAAAAGAGAAGAAAGGACAAATGGATAGCTCGCAGAAGACAGAAGAAACCAGAAGAAAGTGATTGGAGCAATTGCAACTGAAAAATAAAATGCCCAAACAGAAAGTAGAAAAATACTTTTTATTTTGAATTTATTAACTGGAATATGTCTGGTCTGGGAAGTGTGTATTGCTAACATCTTTGTGTTTTTGTTTAGTGCAAGAGGAAATTACTTTATAGTTTTATTTCTCCAGTGTTGTACATTTCATGTTTGGCTTTTGGGGTTCCCAGTTTAATTATTATCTTCCTATTTCTAAATTGTGATCGCTTGTTCTTTGTGTGGTGATGGTCTATGTTCTGCATGTGTAACCGAGCTGAGGTATTCTGTTCATGTAGTTTCTATCTGACAGTCCCACTTGTTCTTTCCCCCAGTGAGATGTATTGGTATTCTCTAAGATGTATTGGTTTAATATCTGCAGTGTTGCCTTTTGATAGGTAGGGTTTGATGCTTTGTGAGTCCTGGTAGTGCTGTTATGATAGAGTGGATTTGCTATGGGTTCTAAATGGTCAGTGTTTATAGTACTTCCTAATGGGTCTGGCGGTTGTCACTGCAATATAGTAATGTAGAAATTTGTTTGTTTTTCTTTATCCAGACACTCATTAAGAGGCACGTTTACTAAAAGTGCATGTTAATATTATGCAATTATTTATGCAAATGAGGCTCCTTATGCAAATCTGGCCCACAATTAATCTCCGCACATGGCCCCGCACCCTCCTTGAGCCACTCCTGCTTGGTAGCACTTTCTGCCGAGGGCATCCAAGGTGTTCCCTACCCGGGGGCACTGAGGAGGGCATATTCTGGCTCTTCAGCTGATGTTTGTCTGACTCCACCATCATGGAGTTGTGCGGCAGCTGTGCTTTCTGGAATCCCGGGCTCCAACGGACCCTGTACATCGAGCCAAGCCACTTTCTCACAACCAGCACCGATGCCAGTGTCTCCCACATATGGAGTATAAGCTGTTCCAGGATCAGTGGAATGGGTACCATGAGTGATTCCCTCAGAGGAGCCTCATATTGCCTTGGACATGTCCCTCATGAAGTTGAGGAATGCCATGTCCCTGGGTGGGGACTGACGCCAGAGGTCCAAAGGAGCGGAGTCCGAGGGGATGTTGCGGTGGTGATGGGTGTCCGGCAACTCCTTGTCCTCGGTCTCTCACTCCAAGTAATCCGTCAAAGACTCGAGGGAAGGGTGGCCCAAGGACTCCGGGCCTGAGCCTCGCCCATGTCCCTTGGAGGCCTCACAGCTGGTGCCATGTGTGCCAGCCGATGAGTATCTTGGTCCCGTGGAATGGGAACCGGATCAAGACCTCAGCCAAGGATCGACTCTGGGCCGAATGGTCTCAAGGTCGGCTTGGCCTCTAGGGATGTCCTTGACGTCGATGGCCCAGTGGTCTGGGTGAAGGAACCAGTGGTACCAGACAACAGCACCCTCTGCTGGTCCATTAAGGCATACAGACTGCGCTCCAGGGTTGCCATTCTGGTTTCACGTCCAGAAGGCGACACCAAGGAACTCAGGCCTGGCGCCGGTTTCCCGAGCGGAAATCCTCAATGAGGATAGGTTCTGGCGTCTGAGGCTGATCTGCGGTGGAATTCTTCCGGGGGACTTTGGTAGGTCGTTCCCACTCCGATCCCTCGGACGAGCATCTAGGACTGCGGGACCTGACTTGGAGCTTACCCAACCTGTTGGAGCCATCCAGGGATGCCACCTTCAAAATTTTCTTCTTCTTGTGTTCCTTCAAGGGAGACTCCCTCTCTGAGGAGCCACAGCGTCGATCAGGGACCGCAAAGGTGCCTGAGATTCCGTGGCTTCAGACGAGGCCTTGGCTTTCGGAAGTACCGAGGACTCCAGGAAAAACTGATCATGCTGCTGCTGGCGGCTCTTGAGGACCTTGGTGGACATCTTTTTACCAAGACTACATGCTGTGGGCAGCAGTCGTGTGTTTCGGTAAGGGACATGATTTTGCACACCAATCACACTCCTTGAACCCAGCAGTAGCCATGTGGGAAAAATTACTGCAGCGAGGTTGAAGACTGTCAGACGGCTGCCTAGGGTGAGAACTTACACAATCTTGACGATGCATATATTCATATGATTCTTGCAAGGTATTGTGGGTATTGTAGTTCATTCACTCCCAAACACAGCTGATGACAATAATTTGAGTTGTGAAACCAAGTGGTAAGATCAATAAAATACTTCTTTTATTGATGGGGTTTAATTCACCCAGCACATGTATGCTTGATAGCACTATAAATGAGGTTACTTGCTTGCAGTGTTTAAATGGATAACAAAAAGTCACAAAGTAAACCAGAAAATAACCTTCAGCTTGTCAGGCAATTAGCTAATGTTTTCTTAGCAAATAATTACCAAATACAAAGGCACAAAGAAAGAATAAACTTTGCTGGTTAGGTTAACTTCTGCTTATTTTCCACGCCGATCTCAGCATTGATTCTCCCTTGCTCACACACACAATCAGGTGCAGCCCTAATTACTATCAATGGACCAGCTGAAAGCCTTTAGCTGGCTGGCTGCTACTGTGTGAGCCCAAATCCTGCTTTAAGAGCTGTTTGCAGTGGAAATAAAGAACAAAGTTAGGTTTCTTTGTGATGGCTGATGTGTTTGCTCAGAGAAAGCTAGTAATAGCATTTAGATAGAGAACAGTCCATGTAAACTGTACTTTCATCTGCTGTATCATCAATTATCATAGGGTCACTATCATACATTGGCACAGACGAGTCTTTCATTAAGGCACTATCATGAGAATGCTTATTCCCTTGCTGCCATTCTCTATTATAGATAGGGTCTGGATCAGTGTTCATACCTGAGCCTCTCCTGCTATCATTATTCCTCTCTGTATAGCCTGGCCAATATGTAACCAATCCTGATGTCCAGCCTTCCAATCTTGATCCCTGGACACTGGATCTCCTCTCACATACCTTCTGGCCTTGGTCTGAAAGTCCCTTCCACATGCAGTCTTCTCTCTTCCAGGTAGCCACTGGTGATTCCTATCTCTGCCAATCCATTCCTCTGGCTGAATCCAGTCCAATGGACTCTGCTGGCACTTGGAATACCTCCCAGTATGGGTACTGCCTTGGATTCTCCCAGACCATCCAATGGGCTTTCTTCTCTTCCTTTCAGAGAGTTTCCTTCTCTCTCTATCTGCTTGGCTTGGCTTCTGTTTCTCCAGGTGATACTGGTGCTTGAGCTTGTAGCCGTTGCTGTCTCTGTCTCTGTATCTCTTCCTCCCTCTGTAGCAGTTGCTGAAGCTCTCCTTGAAGCCCTCCCTGAAGCTGTTATCTGAAGAATAATCTCTATTCTTATTCTTTCCTAATGTGTGCTGCTCCCTAACACAGTGCAGCTGTTTGAATCAGGCCCTGCCCTTTGAGATGAGTGCTTAGGGATTACCTCATAGCTCTCTTGATTGCACCCACATTTTCTCACTTCAGCCCCTCTCATGGCTGCTGGAAACCTGGTGCATTCTGGGACTGGTAGTCTTTTATGTGAAAATTCTGTTTCCTCACTTCTACCAGAACTGACAGGTTGCTTGTTCAGAGTCACATCATCTTTTCTATAGCTCCTACCTGAGCTATGATAAGCTTCCTTATCACAAGACCCACAGTGCTGCCAGTTGGAAAAAAGGGCGCGAAGGCACTAAGAGGGAAAAAGATAGGAACCCGAGACTTGATGCCGGAGACAGCAAGCTCAGGTGGCAGGAAGAATACCAGTGCACAACTGGAGAGAATATGAAACTCAGGTAGAGAAATATCAACTTTTTTCGGGGAAAAAACAGGCAGATGTCTGAAGGGCTCCACGTAAAAAAAGGCAAATGAACAAGATGGCACCCTTGGTTGGGAAGGGCACCACACATGCGTGGTGGCATCTCCCAAAGGCTTTCTTTGAAAGCCGTGGGGATGCTTTTGTGAGGACTCCATCGGCGCCGACGTCACTCATATATGAGGATTGACTTCCTGCTTGTTGACGGAGAAATATTTTAAGCTCCGTAGCCGCCTGTGATTTCTATATACGACTCGCTACACCCCCCTCCACCCCCATTATTATTAACCCCATCTTAACCCTCACATTCGATGCAGGAGGAAAGTTACTACTACAATAAGGACAAGATGAACATGCTTAAGGAGTATGTATTTCTCTTACCTCCATGTGCAGTAATAAAAGGGAATCTGGCACACAAGACAGCCTTGGGCATTCTTAATGCAGGAGCCATGTTGGATATAGATGTTTCCTACAGATAAAAGTGGTACAAGAGTCTGCCAGTATTTTTCGTTCTTTCCAAATCAATTATTTTGGAGAGAAATTATGCATAAGGAGTCGACACAATTTTTGTCATAGACCCACTCTGACCTGTTTCATATGTAATTTTTCCCATTGTTTACAAATATGGTATCAGAATTTTTCTATCACCCATACTTCAGGAGATATCTAGTAAAGTGTGTACATTACTGTAAATTAGCCGTTACAGTTTTGTTTCAGTAAACAAAGGTTGACTACGAAAAATTCCATGATAATTATTGTATGTTGTCAGCTACAACCAAAAATACTGAGTCATGTAGTTATAACATAATTAATTAACCGGGCCCCTTGCCCTATTGGTCCGGCTGATACAAGCAGAAAACGCTGAGTCATATATTGGTATGCTTTCTGTCATCGTCAGCGATTGTATTGTTTGAAAAAAAACAGAATCTGAATGGATGTGAGTTTGCATTAATCTATTTCATAAACAGCAGTTGGTTAATAAATATTACGGTTATCGTTTGTAGTTGTTTAACAATGCCTCGAAAGTGTGTTAATCGTCCAAATTCATTTTGCTACATTTGCGGTGAGGTTACTTTTAAGAAGCAGAGAGACGTTTTACTTCACTTAAGACATCTTATAAGCTGTACTTTGGATGTCAAGTCTGTGACCAGGACAAAAATTGGGCGCCTCACGTCTGCTGTATTAGCTGTGTCAGACTCCTAACAGGTTGGGTAAAGGGTGTTCGACATATGAATTTTGCTGTTCCAATGATCTCGAGGGAACCAAGAGATCACTTGACAGATTGCTACTTTTGCCTTACAAACATTGCAGGCATTACTTCAAAATCAAAACACATTGTAAATTACCCAAATTTACCATCTGCCATGAGGCCTGAGCCTCACTGTCAAGAATTGCCGTTGCCAAAACCTCCAGAAAATCTTACAGTGAATGAGGATGAAGAAGAAGAACCAATGAATGCTGATGATGTTCACGATGGTGACGATGCTGTAATGCAGGATCCAAGCTTTGAGGCATCCGGTTACTCTTCTGAACCACATTTACTGGATGAAGGCGATTTGAATGATCTCGTCAGAGATTTGAATCTTTCAAAGCGACAAGCAGACCTGTTAGAGTCACGATTGAAAGGCTGGAATCTTCTTCAGAAAGAAACCAAAGTGTGCACTTTTAGAAATAGGCATACCGAGTTTGTGGATTACTTTGCCTTTGAAGATGGAATTGCTTTTTGTTGTGAAGTTAAATCCCTGATTTAAACATTTTGTCTGGATTATAGAACAGAGGATTGGTGATTATTTATTGATTCTTCAAAATATAGCCTAAAAGCTGTGCTTATCCACAACGGAAATATTTTACCATCAGTTCCAATAGCTCATGCCGCCAATATGAAAAACTTACAGCAGCATGCATCTCCTGCTAACAAATATCAAGTATGAAGAACACAAGTGGAATATTTGTGGCGATTTAAAAGTAATTGCCCTCTTGCTTGGACAACAGCTTGGTTGGACAAAGTATTGTTGCTTTCTGTGTGAGTGGGACAGCAGGGACAGAAAAAAATCATTACATAAGAACATAAGAACATAAGAACATCCGGAAACAGTGGCCAAAGAGAACATCACTAGTCCCAGGCCAGAAAAATGTTGCACATGACCCACTTGTGGAGCCGAATAAAGTATATCTACCTCCACTCCATATAAAGTTGGTTCTTATGAAGAACTTTGTAAAAGCCATGGATAGAAGTGGACTTGGATTTGCATATCTAAGAAAGACATTTCCATGGCTCAGTGAGGCGAAGAAAACTGATGAAAGATGAAAACTTTGACGGTCAGTTGAATGAAACTGAAAGAACTGCATGGGAGTCCTTTAAGACTGTTTGCCACGACTTCTTGGGAAATAAGGCAGACAACTACGCAGAATCAGTGGATACTCTACTGAAATCTTACCAGAAACTGGGATGTAACATGTCTTTGAAAATGCACTTCTTGCATTCACACCTCGATTTTTTTCCTGCAAATCTAGGAGCAGTCAGCGATGAACATGGGGAAAGGTTTCATCAGGACATTTCGGTAATGGAAAATAGGTACCAGGGCAAGTGGAGCTTCAGTATGCTTGCAGACTATTGTTGGACCCTTAAGAGGGATGTTCTTGAGGCGCAATACAGCAGAAAATCATATATAACTACCTTTTAGGAGACATTACGTTACAATATACATCTATATACATCTAATGTAAATATGAGCAACATAGTCTAAATTTAAACTACATGTCACTCAAATACGTTACGTGATGGAGAATTTCTAAGTACATATCTGAGTTCGTAACCAAAAACAGTACTAGAATCAGCCATTTTCATTTCTGTGACAGAAACATTTTTTCATTTTGTTTACCAGTGTAATGTTTGTGTGGGGCCAAAAGCTCCCTGAAAATACAATGGAACAGGAAAAAACAAGGGAAAGATACATCAAGTTCTAAAGCGGACCAGATTGGACTAAAGTTTCCAAAGAAACAAGTTCCCCCAAAAAACTGTCCAATACATTTCTATAAGAGAAGTAATTCCAACTTCCTGAAGCATATAGGACTATTATTAAATAGCACACATTATTTGTTCATGCACAAATAGGGCGTGCTATTGCATAATAGCACACACTCTTCTGAAAGAATGCACACTATTGAGGGAAAACAATATGAGATGAAAAAGCAAACTATAAAAACAATTTTTGGGCGGCACACCCCTAATCCTTTCCCCACTACATAATCCCCCTCCTCCCCTCCCCCCGTGCTACTACATGCCTGTTTCTCATGGGCTGCCTTTTAGTGATTCAGATATATATTTCATTTTCTTTACTATCAATTGTACCGAGAAACCTATTGACCGAAGGATGCAGCAATTCTTAATAGTTGCTATGTGTACTGTCAATTAATACCTGTTTGCAATGGGTAGAATCAGTTTAAGATATGGGTAAACAAGGCACACATTGCCACGGTCTAGATGTCTAGAGGAGCCCTACTGGATGTGCTCAGAACTCAGATTAGGATTTTCAACTCTGGTTCTTTTCAGGATTCTACAGATTTTTGCATTAATGTCTGTATACTAGAGGGATGGACAATGTGTCTGGACATTCCTCAAACGTAAAAGCTCTTTCTGCAGCTCCTCAGTTTTCCCCCCTGCGTGAGTCAGCCTGTTCCACTTGCTTTGAGAGTCAATAGCAGCAGACACTGTGGGTAAAATGCAGTCAGTGGGAAGGTACTAGGGATGGGCTTACTGGAAAACTGCTCTAGTCACAGGAAAGGAGATAAAGTTCTTGTGCAGTGCAAGTGAAGCTTCTGCACAAGATGTTGGGGACTAACTTTGCAAGAGGCACTGGGATGACCTTGGAGACTGCTAGTGAGGGGGGGGGTGAGGAGGGGGCAGCTTCTAAAAAGGGGAGGAATGAGAATGGGATGAGGGGAAGAAGCTGCTGTTGCAGGCTGAGGAAAAGAACTAATAAAACTCAGGAGTCAGTTACTGTAAACCTAATATGTAAAAATACTCCAGTCTCTTAGTACTGCACAGCTCAAAGAATTTATTAATGGAAGGAAAAAGATCTCAGCCTTCAAAACAAGCTGTCAAGCAGCTTGTCAGTCAACTTCACATCACTGGTCATAAAAAGCCTTCCATTATTATTTCCATATCCCAACCCACAAGCTTTAGTGCACTGTATGAATCAAATGTATAAATATCCACTAAGAGTAAGGGCGCGGGCAGGGTCCCGGCGCCTGCGGGTAACCGGGTGTCCGGCCCAGTGTGGGACCCTGCACGCACTTGGTTTATTGTATTGGAGGGGGGGGTCGGGAGGCGTGTTCTGGGCAGGAAGGACGGGGCATCCTTTAAACTGATTGGATCCCCCGCGGGAGCATGCGCGGGGGAGCCAATTGATTGCGGCGTGCATGTGCTCAGTGCTGCGGCAGCGCCTGAGCACGTGTGAGGGAGCCAGCGTGAGGCTTTGGTAGCAAGGTCATTTGGCAGTGTTGGTGAGGGCCCTGGAGTGCGGAAGCTGCGGAGGAACCTGTGGATTGGAGGCCGGGCTGCAGAGGGTGGTGGCTGGGAGCAGCGCAGCGGTTCGAGCCGACAGATTGTTGGACGTGAGGGGGCCTGGACACGGCGGTGCATGTGGGCCGGCAGTTGGAAGAGCAGGCGAGTAGGGCTGCGGTGCGCAAGGGAATAGATGTTAAGCACACTGAATGATTTCAGGGTTCAGCAGTGAAGGGTAGGACAACGGCAAAGGTTTTCAAAAATAATAAATAAATAAGGAACACAAAACTAGACTAAAGGATATTCAGGAGGGCAAACGAACTTTAATTACAAAAAAAAAAAAGAAAAGTAAAAGTAAAGGAGATAGAAAGGGATGTCAGCAGGGTGTGGATGCCGTGGCAGGGGGCAAGGGACCAACAGAGCAGAGATGCGCAGGCCAGGTGGGGGTCCCAGAGGGCGGGGGGTGGATGGTGGAAAGAAAGGTGGCTGGCGGGGACACACAGAGAGCCCTGCCTCTCGGGAGGGAGGGGTGAGGGCCAGGCGGTCAGCTAGTTTGCATGGCAGGTCCTCAGTGGTGGCAAGCAGGTCACGAGGGAGCTGCCGGGCTAGGGGTCAAGGAATTGGGAGCATGCCTAGGGTGGTGGGTTTACAGGAGGAAGCCACAGCTCCATCAGTTGCGGAGAGGGGGCAGGATGGTTCCCAAGGGGTTTTCTTGCCGACATGGAAGGGGGTGGGGGGGGTCAGTGGGCAAGGGGCAAGGGGCGGGGACCTCGGTGCACATTGGGATGGGTGATAGAGGAGGTCCGGGGGGCAGCGAAAGTCAATAGGTGGCCAGGGGTGGTGCAGGAGGTGTTCGCCTAGCGTGGTTTGGCACGGTGGGGACGCCAGGCTATAGTTCAGGAAGGCAGCAGTATACATGGGATCAGTGGCTGGGGGGAGGACAAGGCACGTCTGGTGCCAAGTGGGCAGGGGTGTGGCAACCGGCGTGGTCTGCGGGTTTGTCCCCCCCCCCTGCTTTTCCTTTTGTTTCTCTGCAGGTGCCGTTTATGGTGTCCCCAGGACCTGCGCACGGAGCAGTTGGACAACGGCGGGTGACTATGGACATTCAAAATGCAGAGCCGCTCAGAGGCTGGGTGGCAGGAGCGGAGGCACAAGGTGTGACAGAGCAGCGGTTGAGCAAGGATACAGCGCAGGAGATGATTCCACCGGCAGTGATGGATGTTGGGCCCGCAGCAGCGAGTGGTGAGTTGCAAGTGGACAGGGGGGCAGGGGGTGAGGGAAACGGTGAGCGGGTTGTGCGGTCGGGAAAAGCGAGCAAGAAGAGGAAGCATACGTGCAGGCGGCGGTGGAGTTCTGAGTTGTCATCTTCGTCGTCGGGTTCATCGGGGTCATCCTCGGGGGACGAGGGTAGGGGGGCTGGAGTCACAAGATGGGGCTGCGGCTGCGAGTCGGGCGTTGGGCGGGGCTCCGAATTTGACGACTTTATCCGAGTTAAGGGAGGGGGTTCCGAGGAAGTTGAGACGAAAAATTCACAAGCGGAGATACATAGACATTTTCCACTTGCTTGAAGGTCAGAAGCGGTCAGGAGAGAGAAGGAAAAAGCGGAAGGAGGATGAGAAAGCTGGCAGGATTCGGAAGGTTTCTAGGACAGTCGTGAATTGGGTGCGGGTGTTTTTGCGGCTGGCTAGTGTGTGGGGGCAGCATTACCCGGGACAGCATGGGATGTTGCTGGCATATGCGGATTCGATCTTAGAAGCCTCACAGACTCATGAAGGGTGGTCGTGGCTTAATTATGATGAAAGGTTTATGGATAAAATGGAGGAGAACAAGTCGTTAACCTGGGGCACACAGGACATCAACTTGTGGCTCGCCCAGATGTCGGTTAGGGCGGCATCTGGGGGGGTTTGGGAAAGGGGAGGGCAGCATCCACTGCGGGGATGAGATGTTCCTTTCAATGTGGGGGAGTCGTGTCACCCGTTAGACCGGTGTCGGGCGCGGGAGGGGATGTATGCTGGCGGTTCAATAAGTCCTCGTGTCCTTTCCCAGATTGCAAGTTCTGGCATGTGTGCTTGGCCTGTGGAGGTGGGCATTCCACAGCCAAATGCCTTAAGAAAAGTACTGTTGCCCTCCTTGCCGGCTCTTAAGTAGGGGGGAGGTGTTTGACATGGCCCCTATGCCAATAAGGGTCAAGGTATTAAGGGAGTGGCTTCAGTGCTACCCGAAGCTGGGTGTTAGGAAAATGTTACTGTTGTGGTTTCAGTTTGGTTTTGTTATACTGGTTCTGAGTGTGGTAGCGGTCACGGCGGTTAGAAATTCTCCGTCTGTGCGGCGGTGGCCAAGGAGAAGTTGGCTGTGGAGTTAGAGTTGGGAAGGGTCGCGGGTCCGTTTGCGCAGCCTCCCTTTCAGAATTTTGTGGTATCGCCTGTTGGAATCATACCAAAGAAGGAACCGGGAAAGTTTTGGATGATCCACAATCTGTCGTTTCCAGTCGGAGCGTCTGTGAATAATCACATACCGCGCAAGTGGTGTACTGTGCGCTACGCATCTTTAGATAGGGCAGCGGAGTTGGTCAGAAAAGCTGTGCCCGGTGCGCTGATGGCAAAAGTGGATATTGAGTTAGTGTTTTGTTTGTTGCCGGTGCACCCCACGTCCTTTCGTTTGTTAGGTTTTCGTCTTGCCGACGGGTTTTATTTCAACTAGTGCATGCCAATGGGCTGTGCGGTGTCCTGCGCCTACTTCGAAAAATTCAGTACCTTCCTCCAGTGGGCGTTGATGCGGCAGGTGGGTAGGTTGGAGGTTGTGCATTATCTCGATGACTTTTTGTTTGTGGGCGCATCGCAAACGACAGCGTGTAAAGAGCTCTTGGACGGTTTTGTGAGCCTAGCAGGCGAGTTGGGGGTGCCATTGGCGGGCGGTAAGACAAAGGGACCGTGTTCAAGGGAGTCGAGCTAGATTCTGACCGAATGGTTGTGCACTTGCCGATAGAGAAGGTGGTGAGGTTGCGGGTTTTGGTTGCTAATGTGTTGGCCTCCTCGAAGTTAACATTGAAAGAAATGCAGGCATTGATCGGATCCCTAAATTTTGCCTGTAAGGTGATTCCAATGGGTCGGGTATTTATACGTCACTTGGCAGCAGCAACGGCGGGGGTGGGGAAGCCACACCATCGCATACGTGTTTCCAGAGTTATGTGGGAGGATTTGCAGGTTGGGACATCTTTTTGAAGGAATTTAATGGGTCATCGGTCATAATGGAAGTTCAAGTGAGGATTTACAGCTGTACACGGATGCAGCCGGGGGTGTGGGGATGGGAATCTACTTCGGGGGGGGCGTGGTGTGCCAATAAGTGGCCGGAGGAGTGGCATGAGGTAGGTTTGTCAAAGAATATAACTTTTTTGGAACTATTCCCGATGCTAGTGGTGTTGGAGTTGTGGCCAGACAGATTGCGGAACCGTAAGTTGGTGTGGTAATGCGATAATGAAGCAGTTGTGAACGTCATTAATCATTACACTCCACGATGTCTACAGGTAGCGTCGCTCATGAGAGCGGTGGTACTTGGCTGCTTGCGTCTAAATGTGGTGTTGAAGGCGCGACATATCCCAGGCCATACTAATGGAATTGCTGATGCTCTTTCCTGTTTGCAGTTGGACCGGTTTCGGCAGTTGGCACCGGAGGCAGAACCAGATGGGCGTGTGGTCCCTTGGGGCTTGTGGAGCGGTGGCCTGCTGAGATGAAGGAGCTGCTGTAGAGTTCGGTGGCTGAGAGGACCTGGGATGCTTACCGAAGAGGTTGTGAGATGGTGGTAGCATTTTTGGGGGCGCTTGGTTGGCGGACGGGGGGGCGGTGTCGGATCAACTGATCGGGCAGTACATAGTTAGTACCAGAGGTCAAAGGCTGTCCAGATCAGCAGTGAAGGGACATCTGGCCGGTTTTGCTTTTTTCACGACAGCAGTCGGCTGGGAGCCGCCTTGGGGAGGGTTCATGGTTCAGAGGCTACTGCGGGGGTGGGAGCGCTTGAAGCCGACTCTGCGGGATCGGCGGCGACTGATTACGCATGACATACTCCTGCGGCTATGTAGGGAATTACCTAATGTCGCGGAGTCGCATTACGAGGCGATACTTTTTCAGGCGGTTTTTACTTTGGGGGTTTCTTTGGCGCATTCAGAGTGGGGGGAATTGGCAGCGAGCTCTGGAAAATCGGGAGTAGGGAGTAGCTTGCTTTGCCGCCACAGGCAGCTCGAGGGTGGGAATTAGGGGTACTCCTGGCTAAATCCAAAACAGATCAGCGGGTAGGGGTCTCTGGGTAGTCTTGAACGCGATAGGGGGACCTACCTGCCTGGTAGCGGCGATGTGGGAGTACTTGCAAGTGTGTCCGGTGGCAGAGGGTGGGCTATTGGTGCATAGTAACGCTCGGGTACTAAAGCGGTTCCAGGTGTCGGCGGGGTTGCGGATGGTGCTGTGTCGCCTAAGCGAGGACCCAAGTCAATTCTCGCCGCATTCTTTTTGCATTGGGGTGGCGACCAGTGCGGCAGAGGTGTGGCTTTTGGGTGGTCAGATACAAAGTATTGGCAGGTGGCGGTCCAAGGCATTTAAAGGATATGTGCATTTATGAAGAAAGGGGCAAATGGGGGGGTGATATTAACTGTTTATTTCTTTTACAGATGGGGGACTTGGTGTGCGGGATTGTTGGATGATTGGGCACTCCTTCGTGTTCTGGGCTGGCCAGCGAGCGGCAGTGTAGCCAATCGGGATAAACCTGGCTTCGATCCTGCGGTGGTGTCTGTTTCATGGCTGGGTGAGCGGGGTCTGCGGTGGACACAGCTCCTGCCCTTGCTTCGACATCAGCAGCGCCTACTGAAACAGCCGGAGATTTTGTTGGTGCATCTGGGTGGCAATGAATTGACTTCTTGGACCTGCAAACAGCTGATTAATGCAGCAAAGAGGGATCTTGCTGTGGTGCTGCGTTGGTTTGCGGGGGTGGTGTTGATATGGTCAGACATTATACCTAGACCGGCATGCTGGGGTCAGCGGAGGTGGTCTAGAGGCCTGACAAAACTTAATCGGCAAATTGGGCGGTGGGTGTGTGAATTAGGGGGTTATCAGGTGCAGCATGCATGGGTAGAGGTTAATTGTTCTGGGTTGTATAGGAGTGATGGGGTTCATCTATCTCCAGTGGGAGTGGACTTATTGATGAATGACTGGCAGGAAGAAGTGGAGAGGGTGGTGCAGGACAGCACACACTGGTCGCAGCTGGATATCTGGGGGGGCGGCACAGACGGCGCAACTGGTCTGTGCCGGTGGCGGGATCCCGGAGGTTTCCGGGGTCCAGAGCCTTAGGCCACTTGGGGCGAGGGCGGGGTGCCCACGACCCGGATAAACCCTGGCAGACTTGTGCTACTGATACGACAAAGTCGGAGAAGGGTGATAGGAACTTGACTGGTGGCTTGACCACGGCAAGGGCGGAGGCGAGGTCACTTTGCTAATCGTATGGCTGGTGACGGATCGCTCCACTGGGGTACGGTTGTTGTTGATTATTGTTGAGTGTTCAATTGTTTGATTATTAATAAAGCTGCGACCATTTGCTTCCAAGAACAGTGTCTCTGGAGTTTGTGGGGGTGACACGGTATGGGGGGGGGGAGCTGGGCAAAAAGGTGGTGTGCGCATGTGATTAAGGGTATGCATCGGGTCCGGCTACCCGGTTACACTGTATGCAGTTTTCTACTTGCCACCTTAACATGCTACCCTTGGGGTCATCTTTGACTCTACTTTCTCTTTCTCTGCACACATCCAATAGATAGCTAAAACCTGTCACTTCTTTTCTCTATAACACTGGCAAAATGCGTCCCTTCATTTCTACACACACTACTAAGACCCTCATCCACTTGCTAGTCACCTCCCATCTTGATTATTGTAACCTGCTCCTCTCTGGTCTCCCCCTGAATCATCTCTCTCCACTTCAATCTATTCAAAACTCAACTGCACGGCTTATCTTCCACCAGTGTCACTATGCTCATGTAATCCCTCTTCTTAAGTCACTCCACTGACTTCCTATCCAGTTCAAACTTCTCCTACTTATCTAAAAGTGCGTTAATTCTATGGCTCCTCGCTACCTTTCCTCTCTTATCTCACTATACACTCCTCCTCGGGAACTCTACTCCTCTGGCAGTTCCCTTTTATCTGTGCCCTTCTCTGCCACTGCCAACGCCAGACTGTTCATTCCACCTTGCTGCTCCATATGCCTGCAACCAACTACCTGAGTTGGTGCGTCAAGCTCCTTCTCTGGCCCTATTCAAGTCCAGGCTGAAGACTCACCTCTGAGGCTGCTTTTGGATCCTGACGCTCCTCTTTCTCTTGTCCATTACTTATGTGTATCTTGCTATACTCTAGTCCCCAGTTTTGCAATGTTTTTTGTCTTGATTATACTATGCAAATGATTAGTAGTAGTAGTATCCCCATGTTTCTTCAAGATAATACTCTGAAGCTGTCAGCATTTCGTGTTGACTGTGTCAGGGAGTGTCTATAAGAAGAAAATATAATCAAAAATGTATGATAAATTAAAGAGAAAATTTATAGCCTGCTATACTCTTCCTACATCATTATCTAAGGTATAATACTGGAATATGTAAAGACTTGGTCAGTTATTCTATATGAAAAAAAACAGAGTCCTATAATGTAATAATCCCACTCATTTTCTAAATAAAAGTAGCATTAAAAGAAGAATCTTTATTGTATGTTTATAAGCCCATATCCCACTATTCCTACTGCTCTTGGGGCAGATATAACTTACTGGCATGCCTGCAGCAGTTCCCTTTTTCAGTCCACTTATCGTTACAAACATACCACACGTGTGTATATATATAGTGTCGCGCCGGCGCCCCTACTGGCGTAGTAGAGTAAGGGCGTCTGCCGACATTTAATTTGTATCAGGGAGTATTTGACTTGCAGGACCCAAAGGATTGTGGTCCTTGTAGTGTAGTGCTCCCTGAAATGAATAACTACGCCAAATGGAGGGTAAATAAGGCTTTATTTCCCCGCTTAATGCTCTAGGTTCAAATGAGACAACAACTTAAAGTGGAGGTAAGGTTTTCCTCAAAGAATAATAATGTTCCACCATGGACTAAACAATTAAATGTTGTAGGCTGTACAATTGACTATTTAGCTGGGTTAAGGGATTTTCCAAACAGAACACAATTAGAACAGAATGGTTATCAGCTTCACCATTTTCAGACTCATTTCTTCACTGTACAATTATGGCAAGCAACTACCTCTTAAGCAAAGGTTACATTCCATAGGTTCTGTGTGAGGCATGGGAACACTGGAGCTGTAATCCAAGTCCATTGATTCTGGCTCACTATACTCTTCAATGTTTAGAGTATCCTCAGTGTTACTTAGTTCTTCACAGAAGTTCCTTGGCTTCTCATATAACTTCGCTAGAACCCTTTTTGAAAGTGATTTTAAATAGTTAACTTTGCTTCTTCTCAGGTACTGAGGTTTATCTACCTGCATAAGTCTGTCTTCATTTAAAGTCCCTTTTAGAATAAAAGGCTTTGCATACCTTATCTTCGGTGGAGTGCCACGCCTAGGATTCAGCTTACTCTGCAGCTTTTCTTGTTGATCCTCTGTCCTGTGCACTGCTCCACAATTAAGGCTGCTAGGAAAGCCAGACGTGGATTTCCAGTCTTTACTTGGAGAACTTCTCTTAGCAGGCAGGCTACTTCTCTGGGCCTTATCCCAGGGCTGAGACTTGCCTCTGTCTGTATCCATTCTTCTTCCTTCTCCTGTTACTATTCCTGGTACCCTCGCTGGTACCCTTCCGGTTGGTCTGTCGGCTACCCTCCTGGGTGCCTCTCTTTGCTGGACTCCTTGGTCTCTCTGCTGCACTCCTGTGCTGGTACCTGAGCTCTCTTCCCGGTCTCTGTGCAGGACTCTTTGCTGCAGTCCTTGCTGCACACCTGGGTCTCTTGAGCCCCCTTTCTGGTCTCTGTACCGGTCTCCGTCCCACTCTCCCTGTTCTCCCTCTCTGCTCATCTGATTTCCCTTATAAAGGGATTTCCAGCTTGCATGCTGTGAGTTTGAGGACAGGTGAAAACACTCATCATTAAGGTGCTCAGAGCTTTGGTTCATGCGCCCTCTGGCTGAGCTACACTGGAACTGCGCTCTCTGGCTTTTCTGAGATTTATGCAAACCAGGAGTTTTTTTCAAGGCTGTTTCTTCCCTAGCTCCAGCCTCATGACAATAGATAGGCGATAATCCTCAAGGACCAATCAAATCACTCCATCATGTGACATATAAAGGATTCCCTCATGACATCAAATCACCCAAAAAAAATGAAACTTCTCGGGTGCCCACAGTCCCTCATGGACTCCACAAATGCTACTTTAGGTTGGAAGGAGAATGCAAATCACAAAATATGCTCCTTTCTGACAAAAGATAAATGCTGCTATTGATATATACAAGAACCAGTCAACAGCCGTAACTACACTGGACTCTGTCTCAATACATAAATCAAAATTCTAAAATAACAAAAAATATCATGTGTCAAAAATCTCACTTTGTTCATACCAGTCTTACCTAAAAAATCCATCATCTTTACTCATATATAGATTCTATGAAACAACATAATTGGGCTGATTCAACAGATACCCAGCCATGCCACTTCAATGGTTCCCCAGCTCAACAATCCTAAATCAAAAACAAACCACCCAATCCCTTTTATTAATAAGTCCACTTGGTTCTACATTTTTAAGATTAAAGATCCATTTCTCTTCACGAATCAGTAGTCTTTTACCATGGTAACCCCCTCTATAGTGAGGTAGAATATGATTGACACAAAAGCATCTGTGATTGAGAAATGACCTTTATCTATGCAATGTCTAACTGAAGGTGCTGTAATACTTTACAATTGACAGGTTCTCTGTGGAGGGAAGAGAATCCATTCAAGGCCCTTGGTGCATGAATTAAAGAGGCTCTGGCTCTGAAATGGGTGCTCCAATTCTTTTTACTGTAACCAAATTGTCCAATTCAACAATAATAAACAAATGACTTCTGTTTTCCTAACAAGGGCTCTACAGATCAACCAACAGTAAGGATTTGAGGGTTTATTTTATTATATTAAATTGCTAGCTTTCTGACTGGAAGCTCTTAAAAGGGTTTTTTTGTATATTTTTAAAAGCAAGGTTACTTTCTTTTTGGTGCTTTAGTGGAACTTTCCTTGAGCACATTAGGTTGCTGAACTCTAGTAACCTCCTCAGTTTTGGAAACTGCTAACACATAATCAGGTGTTAGTTCCCTCCCTACCCACCCCGACTCCCACCCACCCCTAGTGAGCAGTCTTGCTTTATAGGGCACCTCCCCATTTAACAAATCACAGAGAATTGGACCAGCACATTTTGAATATAATTAAAGAGATTTAACTGCTTTTTCTCTGAAAGGACAGCAGGGAAACCAGCTGGTACTTGGTAGATCTCTCTCTTTTGCTTTAACAGATACCTAAGCTCCACGAACAGAACAATGGCTGGGAAAAATCATATCGCTAAAGCTGTTGCCCCCGTTACAGCTTCTGCCTCAGTCCAGACAGAGGTCCTAATGCCAGTTGAAGGACCGGTTCCATGTGCAGGGTGCCTGCATGCTGAAGCTCTAAAGAAACAAGTGGAGGAACTCAGAGAGGAGGTGGCGAGGCTGAGGAGAATTCAAGACAGTGAGAAGTACATTGATGAGATGCTTGTTTGAACGCGCTCCCAGCGTTATTTTTCACAAGCCTGTTGATACGGTTTACTTGAAGGTTTGAGGCATTTTCATGACGAGTTTCCACACTAGTCTGCTGTGACTTCTGGTTACGTGCGTGTGGTGTCACTCCCCCTGAGGAAGGCATTGCCGAAACGCGTTGGGGTTCCTGTGTACAATAAAGACCCTCATTCTTCTAACGTCTCCTGCTCCTTGTGTCTGCAGAGCAGAGATGGCATCCATCTGTCCAAGAAAGGTCAACGCATCTTCGGTAGTAGACTGGCTAATCTACTGAAGAGGGCTTTAAACTAGATTCGTTGGGGATGGGTGAAGAAAGCCCCCAGGTAAGTGAAAGCCTCCAGGTAGGTGATACATTAAATACCTTTATGGAAATGGTTAACAGGGGTAACATATGGAAAGCAGTGTGTATAAATGCCCGTAGCATGGGAAATAAGATCCCTGATGTTGAAGCTTTGGTGGGAGTGGCTGACTTGGATTTAGTGGCAGTTACAGAAACATGGTTCACAGAAAACCATGATTGGGATGTAACTATACCTGGCTATACTTTATTCAGAAAGGACAGGGTAGGAAGAAGGGGAGGAGGAGTGGCACTATATGTAAAAACTACTATTAAAGCTTTGGAATTACAGAGCTTAAAAGGGAGCGAGGAGGCATTGTGGGTTAAACTAGAAAGAGGGAAAGAGAAATCTATTTGCATTGGTGTGATATACAGACCTCCCTCACAAGAGGAAGAGGTGGACAGAGAGTTAATTGAAGACATACGCAGCATTGCTAGGAAAGGGGAAGTGCTACTGATAGGAAATTTCAATATGCCAGATGTTGATTGGCACATTCCTGCTGCAGTATCATCTAGAAGTAAGGAGATCCTGGATTCTCTACAGGGAGAACTATTCAGGCAATTGGTAACAGAACCGACATGTGAAGGGGCCATACTAGACTTGGTGCTTACCAATGGTGAAAGTGTTTCTGATGTTGTAGTGGGAGATCATTTTGCATCCAGTGATCACCAGATGGTGTGGTTCAGTATTAGGACTAGGGCTGTTAGAATCCATTCAAAGGTGAGGATCTTAGACTTTAGGAAGACTAACTTTGCGAAGATAGGCCAATACCTCAGGGAGTCGTTAGTGGGATGGGAACAGCTGGGGGGTGTAGAAAAACAGTGGGCAAAACTGAAAGGGGATATTTTAAGGGAAACCAACCTTTTTGTTAAAATGGTAAATAAAGGTAAAAGGAAAAGGAGACTGCTATGGTTTTCGAAAGAAGTAGCTGAAAAAGTGAAGAAAAAGAGGGAGGTCTTCATGAAATACAAGAGATCACAGAGAGAGGAAGACAGGCATCTGTATTTGGAAAAACTTAGAGAAGCTAGCAAAGTAGTCAAGAAGGCAAAGATTCAAAAGGAGGAGGAAATAGCCAATGCAATAAAATGGGGGGATAAGACATTTTTCAGATATATTAGTGAGAAGAGGAAGGGCAAAAGTGGTATTGTCAGACTCAAGGGTGCAGGGGAGGAATATGTAGAAGCTGATAAGGATAAAGCGGAATTGCTTAACAAATATTTTTGTTCTGTGTTCACAGATGAAGAACCAGGAGCAGGACCTCAGAAAACACCCACAAATAGGAACAGAAGCGAGGGACATCTTGAACAATTTTCAGAAGACTGTGTTCGTGAGAAACTAGCTCAACTTAAAGTAGACAAAGCAATGGGACCAGATGGGATACACCCTAGAATACTGAGGGAACTTGGGGACGTTCTAGCAACTCCACTGACTGACCTTTTCAATGCCTCGTTGGAGTCGGGAGTGGTGCCAAAGGACTGGAGAGAGGCTCATGTGGTGCCTTTACACAAAAGCGGAAGTAAGGACGTGGTTGAAAACTACAGGCCGGTTAGTTTAACTTTGGTGGTGAGTAAATTATTGGAAACGCTGCTGAAAGAGAAAATAGTGAGGTTTCTGGAGTCCAGCGGATTACAGGATCCGAGGCAGCATGGATTCACCAGAGGCAGGTCTTGTCAGACAAATCTGATTGATTTCTTTGACTGGGTGACCAGGGAGTTGGACCGAGGGAGAGCTCTAGATGTGGTGTATTTAGATTTCAGTAAAGCCTTTGACACTGTTCCTCACAGGCGACTTATAAACAAACTGAGCACCCTAGGGATGGACCTTAAAGTTAATTTAATTTAATTTAATTAACAGATTATTTATATACCGCTCCTTCCATTGATCAGGTGCGGTTTCCATATAACAATAAACAGAGTGAACTGTTTTTACATATAACAATTTGCAGCTTGGTTATTACAGTTAACAGATAACAATTAACAATTAGTGAACTATGTACAATTGAACATAATTAAACTATATACATAAACTATATACACAGTTCTGTTTTTTATTTTTTTCTTAATCACTTTGTTTTAGGTTACAGCACTTCATTCTATTGTTGAATTGTGTATTACCTGGGGTAGGATTATCCTTTATCTAGCTGGGGGGTGAGGGATGAGCTGGTCATAGATCCATAATGCTTTGTAAATAAGTGTGTTTTGAGTTTTTTTCTGAACTCCGTTATATCAGGTAATTGTCTTAGTTCTATTGGGATTGTGTTCCACAAGATGGGGGCTGCATGAGAGAAGGCTTTCTTGTTAGTGGATTTATTGGCCCTAATGAATTCTTTTGGTGGGGTTAATTTATTTAACTGGTCTCTCCTTTGTAGGTTATGGGTAGGTTCTATTTTGATGAGGTTATTTATGGGCAGGGGTGCTGTTTTTGTTATGGCTTTGTAGGTGGTTAAGATAGTTTTGTATTCTATGCGGCTTTGAATCGGGAGCCAGTGTAGATATTCTAAGATTGGGGTTATGTGTTGGAAAGGTGGGGCAAGATGGGGCAGTTACTGCTTGGGTTAGAAATTGGTTGGGTGGGAGGCAACAGAGTACAAGTAAATGGAGCTCACTCTGAGGAGAAGGATGTTACCAGTGGTGTGCCCCAGGGATCTGTCCTTGGTCCGATTCTTTTTAACATCTTTGTTAGTGATATAGCGGAAGGGCTGTCGGGTAAGATTTGCCTCTTTGCGGATGATACCAAAATCTGCAATAGAGTAGATACCCAGGAAGGTGTAGATAACATGAGGAGGGATCTAGCTAAGCTTGAAGAATGTTAAAAAATGTAAGGTCATGCATTTGGGCTGCAGCAATCCAAGGGAGCAATATAGTATAGGGGGTGAAGTACTTTTGTCCACTAAAGAAGAGCGGGACCTAGGCGTGGTTGTGTCTGATGATCTTAAAATAGCTAAACAGGTAGAAAAGGCGACGGCAAAAACTAAAAGGATGCTTGGGTGCATACGGAGAGGAATGGCTAGCAGAAAAAAGAAGGTGATAATGCCTCTGTATAAGTCTTTGGTGCCACCTCATTTGGAGTATAGTGTGCAATTCTGGAGACCGCACCTTCAAAAGGATATGAACAGGATGGAGTCGGTGCAGAGGGTGGCTGCTAAAATGATTAATGGTCTTCATTATAAAGCATATGAGGACAGACTGAAGGATCTTAATATGTACACCTTAGAGGAAAGGCGGGATAGAGGTGATATGATTGAGATGTTTAAATACCTCCGTGGCATAAATGTTCAGGGAGAGAGCCTCTTTCAATTGAAAGCAAGTTCTGCTACGAGGGGACATGGGATGAGGGTGAAGGGAGATAGATTCAGGAGTGATATGTGGAAATATTTCTTTACGGAAAGAGTAGTGGATCCGTGGAATAGTCTCCCAGTGGAGGTGGTAGAGATGAGGACAGTAAATGAATTCAAAAAAGCATGGGACAAACACAGAGGATCTCTAAAGGTAAAAAGGGGACTGTTGTAGTTGTTGATATGGAAGTGCAGACTAGATAGGCCATGTGGTCTTTTTCTGTCATTATATTTCTATGTTTCTATGTTTAACAAATATACAGTCTTTGATAATACTAGTTGTGTTCCCTTGAGTTATTTACATCTATTATCCCATTTTAAACATTATCAGTTCTGCTGCTGGCAGAAGGATTCTTGGGTTCTTATGCACTTAGCAGATTATAATGTCCTTTCTCTCTCCTTACTGGGATCCTACTCCTCTAATTTTTCCTATACTTTGTTTACACACAACTTATTGTGTCTCTTTCAGCAGACAAATGTTTCCCTTTACAGCAGTCTCCTTTGTTAGGTTTGGACAGCAAGCCAACTCTTCCTCTCTGACTTCTTAGAAAGGCTTGGATAGCAAACCAGCTCTTTCAGTTTCTCTCCATACTCTGGCAGAGGGGTAGGTAAAAACTCTGACAGGCTCTCAAATCTTCACTAGCAGACAATCAAGGGCTGAACCAAGCTCATTCAGACCTATAGCCAGCATACTATTTGTTGCCAAGCTAATAGAAAAAATCATCCAATTGCAACTTCAAGATTACATTGACCTCTATGCCCCCTTGGACTCTCAGCAATTCGGTTTTCGTCCCTTTCATGGAGTCAAAACCTTAGACTAATGGACCACCTCATCAGAGGTACAGATGACCATAAGCGAAGATTCATTCTCCTCTTTATAGACATAGCATCAACCATAACACACTAATCGAAAAGCTGGCACAACTAGGCATAGGAGTTACTGTACTTCAGTGGTTCAAGTCATACATATCACACCATATGCTACGTGTCCAAATGGGCCAAGAAATTTCAGATACATTCCCCCAAGATCAAGGGATACCACAAGGATCGGCTCTCTCTCTCAGCCTTACTTTTTAACTTATATTTGCAACTCATTACAGACATATTCAGGAAATTCAACATTGATCATTACATTTATCCCAACGACATTATGCTGTCCCTCCCCATAGACACAAACAACCCCTCCTACCTCAATCTATCTGAATGCATAAGAAAAACTGAATCTTGGTTAAAGACCAACCACCTTACTATCAATTTCAAAAAAAACGAAGCTATGTTTGTATTGAAGAACCAAGATGCTGTCTACCCTAAAACCATCACGATCAACAATATAGTCATCCCTGTTAAACAAGAAGTAAAATACCTTGGGATAATATTAGATCACACCCTCAGCATGCTCCCCCATATAAAACAAACAGTAAAAAAACATATTCTTTAAACTAAAAACTGTGCAGCATTTAAGACTCCTCCTGAACACCCATGACTTTAAGTCGGTAGTCCACGCATTAATTACCCCTCACTTCGACTATTGTAATAGTCTACTACACAGACTACCACTTAAAAACATAAACATACTCCAGAGGGCCCAAAACATCACTGCCAGGGTTGTCACCAAAGCCCTCCTAACCGAACATATAACCCCTATCCTACAAGACCTACACTGGCTCCCAGTACTGAGCCGGATAGAATATAAGATACTTTTGACGACATTTAACAACATTTCCCCCTCCTACCTAACTACTCTCCTACACACCCCACCAGAATCCAGAACACGCAGACAAAACGCAAACCACGCATTTGTAATACCCAAAGGCATTTTCAGGACGAAACAAAGCACAAGCTCTAGAGCCTTCTTATACACTGCACCTAGCCTCTGGAATGATCTGCCACTACCAGTTTGCATGGCCAAAGACCTTTAGCTATTTAGAAAAGGACTCAAAATGTTCCTATTCACCAAACATTTTGGAAACTCAACTGAAACCACCCTCCCCCCCCCCCCTCACAAACAGACATACAACATACTCAAGGAACAACCCACTAACCCTTTCCTCACCCCATCTTTCTCATTTACGTGCTCACAAACAGTGAACTATGCAACTTTAAAGACTAAGGTTCCTTTACATAACTATGATGCAATAGCCGATCCTTACCTTATAAAACTACAGAACATGCTTTGTACATATGTAAATAATAAATAGTGGATCTACCAAGCTCTATTAAGTTTTTACAAAATTTGATTTGTAAGATATGTTCCTGTAAATAGTTTAACTACTGTTCCATGTAAAATTGTTCTGTGTTCACTCTGTTAATTGTAACCCCCCCCTGATCTCTGGAAGGGGCGGTATAGAAGAACCAAATAAATAAATAAATTCCACGCACAGACAACTAAAATAAAAGACATACCCTAAGCTGAGCCTCTGCACACAGCAAATGAAACTCACAAAACCACACTGAAGAAACCACACCATGCATCCTCTGCACTGAGGTTATACAGAGGGCAGGCAGAACTAAAGTAGCCATCTTAAGAGAGGAATGTCACAGATGCAATGCACCTACTGCTAAGGCTAGAAATTAAATGGTCCTGTACAGAAAGTATGTGGGATTGGTAAGAGTCCTGGAGGGATCCCTTACAATCATTGATACTAAATGGTCCTGTACAGAAAGTATGTGGGATTGGTAAGAGTCCTGGAGGGATCCCTTACAATCATTGATACTCATGATTTTAAAAATCAAAAGCTAATCTGTTAAAATTGTGAATATATATTATTCTACTGTAGTACATATGTATCTCTATTTTCAAAACTGTGAATATGGTAGTCCACTTTTTAAAGACTTAGGGTGTGTACTCGAAAAATGTAAAAGGTATTGTAAATTATGGATTTTTATAAACTGATGTAACAAACTCTCTACTAGTTTTGTTCAAATAAGAAATAGTGTTATGGTTATGTTGAAATGAGAAGTGAATAGTATCTTTGGACAGACTAGATGGACCATACTGGTCTTTATCTGCCATCATATACTATGTTTATGTTATTGACAACGACATACTGCAACATTATATACAGTCTATGCGGTTTACAAATTCATAAAAATATTAGTAGTAGATGTAGGAAAAAAAGAACTTCCATTCAATGACAGGAAAGCATAAGTCAGAAAAGCAAGACATAGCTACTTCAAAGGATGGACATCCAGAACAAGGAGAACAATTCCTAGGGTCGCGTTGAAAATGAGGCTCCTATGCGGAAGCACAATAGGCATATTAGAGGACAACAAACGGGATGCTGTAACACCAGAGCACAAATTATATCAAATTAAAGCAAATCAAATTGGTGAAGGTATGGCACTAAATGTTAAGGATGGCATAGATACAAACATAGATGTCCTGGCTGGGATAAGGAAACTACAACTACTAAGAACATAAGAACATAAGATATGCCATACTGGGTCAGAACAAGTTCCATCAAGCCCAGTATCCTGTTTCCAACAGTGGCCAATCTAGGTCATAAGTACCTAGCAGTTTCCCCAAAAGACACAGGTTCCAAAATGCTTCTATTGGGTCAAGCAGTGATATCCCGGGTCCCTTTTAATAATGGTTTATGGACCTTTCCTCCAGGAACTTGTCCAAACCTTTTTTAAACCCAGCTACACTAACAGCTTTTACTACATCCTCCGGTAACAAATTCCAGAGTTTGATTACATATTGAGTGAAAAAATATTTTCTCTTATTAGTCTTAAATAGTTTACCCTGTAGCTTCATCGCATGTCCCCTAGCCTTTCTATATTCTGATAATGTAAAACAATCGATCTACGTTTACCCGTTCCACTCCATTCATTAATTTATAGACCTCTATCATATCTCCCCTTAGCCGTCTCTTTTCCAGGTTGAAGAGCCCTAACCGTTTTAGCCTCTCTTCATAGGGGTATCCTTCCTTCCCCATTACCATTATGGTGGCCATTATGGTGGCTCTTCTCTGTACCTTTTCTAATAACCCTATATCCTTTTTAAGATACGGCGACTAGAATTGTACACAATATTCAATGTGCAACATGGAACGATACAGTGGCATTATATCATCCTTTGTTTTATTTTCCTTTCCTCATGATACCTAGCATTCTATTTGCTCTTTTGGCTGCCGCTGCACACTGGGTGGAGGGTTTTAACATGTTATCCACGATGACACCTAAATCATTTTCCTCGGTGGTGGTTCCTAATGTGTAACCTTGCAACGTGTAACCATAGTTTGGGTTTTTCTTTCCTAGGTGCATAACTTTGCACTTGTTCACATTAAATTTCATCTGCCATTTGGATGCCCAGTCATCCAATTTATCAAGATCCTCTTGCGATTTTCCACAATCCTCATGGGTTTTAACAACTTTAAACAGTTTTGTGTCATCTGCAAATTTGATAACCTCACTCGTTATTCCCTTTTCCAGGTCATTTATGAATATGTCAAAAAGCAGCAGACCCCGCACATATCCCTGGGATACTTCACTATTCACCTTTTTCCATTGGAAAAATTGGCCACTTAGCCCTACCATCTGCTTTCTATCTTTTAACCAGTTCCTGATCCACAATAGATCCACAATAGTACACTGCCTCCTATCCCATGAGTTTTTAATTTTGCCAAAAGTCTCTGATGAGGGACCTTGTCGAAGGCTTTCTGAAAGTCCAGATACACTATCTACCGACTCACCTTTGTCTACCTGTTTATTCACACCTTCAAAAAACATAACAGATTAGTAAGACAAGATCTTCCTTGTTTAAAGCCATGATGGCTGTCTCCCATTAAGTCATGACTATCTACATGTTCACTAATTTTGTTCTTTATGATGGTTTCTACCATTTTTCCTGTTACGGATGTCAGGCTCACCTGTCTGTAGTTTCCCAGATCACCCCTGGAACCCTTTTTAAAAATTGGCGTTACATTGGCAATCCTCCATTCTTCAGGTATTACAGATGATTTTAATGATAGTTCACAGATTACTAATAGCAGGTCTGCAATCTCATATTTCAGTTCTTTCAACACCCTTGGATGTATACCATCCGGTCCAGGTGATTTGCTACTCTTCAGTTTATCAAATAGTTGTAATACATCTTCCTGGTGTATCGATATTTCTTTCAATTCTTCCACAGTATCATCTTTAAATACCACTTCAGTCATGGGTAACATCCCTACATCTTCCTCAATAAAGACCGAAGCAAAGAATTCATTCAGTCTCTCCGCTATAGCCTTGTCCCCTCTTACTGCCCCTTTTACCTCTCTATCATCTACAAATTATGGAAGCTACAAAATTGGTAATAATGGGAGATTTCAAATATCCTGATATATTGATTAGATAAATCTCTCATTCAGACACACTAGGGAGGTGAGGTTTCTAGATGCAATAAATGACTATGTCATGGAACCGCTGGTCCTGAAATGGACAATATGGGAGAAGGTAATTAACTAGATCTCACTGCAACAGAAGGCCTGATACAAGGGGTATGTAAGTTCATGGGAGTAGTGGATTCTCCTTTGGCACCCCCCTCCCCCCTTATGCTCCCTAGATGAAGATGGTTGGAGGCAGGGCTGGAGAGGAATTTAAGAGTATCAATGCTCATTTATGAGAGAAGCTGCCTCCTTAACTTTATGCCTGAAGAGATTATCTCCATGTTAATGTACATCTGTGCACCTTTCCTGCACTTCATGGTGAAGGTATGAGGCCCAGAGCCATGGTTTATGATTTATTATTTCTTGATATACTGCCCTTATGCCAAGCACTGAATAAAGTAATTAATTGAGTCTTGAAGGACTAGAAAAGGGGACTGTTACTTCTGGAGAGAGATCTGCAATTGTGAGTATATACTTCTGGGAAATTTTCTGAAAGGAATTCTTTGTATTAAAGCTAATTAATCTGTGAACCCACTATTTTTTGTTGAATCAGTCAGTGCCGAGTAGCAGCAGTTTAAGTTTAAATTTAAAACACAGAAGAGAGCTTTCTGGTTAAATTTAGAACCCAGCAGAGAGCATGTAGTTTAAATTTCATAATAAGTTAGAGCCTAGCAGCAGCAAAGAGCTATAATTCAAATCAAATCAGAATATAGCTTACCTCAGCAGCACAAGACAGAGTACTGTGTAGCAGCCCTTTTTTAATAAGTGTTATTTCCCACCCACCCCTGGATAATCGTAGCTTTATAGGTACTTACACATCTTAAAAGACAGGAGGTGCTTTCAGGTGAAGCTCATTACCCAAATCAGTCATACACTAAGGACCTGAGATTAATTAAGTTTCAGGTGAACAAGGTATATTAAACACATTAGGTACAGTTTTATTAGTCTAAATATCCATAGCAACCCTTAGTAAGTAAAGAACTTAAAGATCTAAACACAAACTTAAAACTAAGATGCAGACAGCAGTCCAGCAGCGAGATGGGGGCTTTTCAGTCTTTTGCATTGAGTGTCACATGTATGATTTTCTCCCAGTTGGTGAGAGGTCTTACGTTGCACTAGGTGCAAGGAGCTCTTTGCTCTCAGGGAACGAGTCAGTTCTCTAGAGGCTAGAGTAGCAGACTTGGAAAACATAAGAAAGACAGAGAGGTACATAGACGAGACCTACAGAGATATAGTCCTGAAGTCCCACCTCCAGTCTGTCAGCATCCCTGTTGCCATGGAGGAGAGAGGTCACGTGACAGGAGAAAATCACCCTGGTGTGGCAGGAAGTGATCCTGTAACTAGGACCTGTCCTCCAGGTGATGTAAAACCCTCTTGCACCGAGGAAGTTTCTCCAGGGCCATGTGCCCATGAGGGAAGGGTTAAGACAGCCGTTATAGTTGGTGATTCGATCATTAGGCATGTAGATAGCTGGGTGGCTGGTGGACGTGAGGATCGCCTGGTAACATGCCTGTCTGGTGCGAAGGTATCGGACCTCACGCGCCACCTAGATAAGGTCTTAGATAGTGCTGGGGAGGAGTCTGCTGTCTTGGTACATGTCAATACCAATGACATAGGAAAATGTGGTAGGGAGGTTCTGGAGTCTAAATTTAGGCTTTTAGGTAGGAAGTTGAAATCCAGAACTTCCAGGGTAAAGGCAGGCAGAGCTCCTGAGTCTCAATGTGTGGATGAGACAATGGTGCAGAGATGAGGGTTTTGGATTTGTTAGGAACTGGGGAACATTCTGGGGGGCTCTTCCGAAGGGATGGGCTTCACCTTAACCGGGATGGAACCAGGCTGCTGGCATTAACCTTTAAAAAGGAGATAGAGCAGCTTTTAAACTAGATAATAGGGGAAAGCCGACAGTCGCCCAAGAGCGGATGGTTCGGAACAATGTATCCTTGAAGGATACTACCAAAAGCAGAGAGGTTCCAAAAAAGAGTAATGTAGCCCAAAAGCCCTCGAGTATGGAGCAGACAGAGCTTAAAGATCCCAAATTACCCATGTCTACCAATAGCCAAATTAATATGAATAAAATACAGCCTCTAAAATGATTGTATGCAAATGCTAGAAGTCTAAAAAATAAGATGAGAGAGTTAGAATATATAGCACTAAATGAGAGGTTAGATATGATTGGAATATCAGAGACATGGTGGAAGGAGGACAACCAGTGGGACACTGTGATACCTGGGTAGAAACTATATCGTAATGATAGAGCTGATCAAATTGGTGGAAGGGTTGTGCTCTATATTAGAGAGGGCATTGAGTCAGGAAGGATTAAAGTTTTGAAGGAAACAAAATTTGCTGTAGAATCTCTATGGATTGAAATTCCATGTAAAAAGGGGAAGGCGATGGCAGTGGGGGTGTACTATCGACTGCCTGGCCAGAATGAAAGAAATCAAGGAAGTTAACAAAAGTTACAGCACAGTAATAATGGGTGATTTCAATTACCCCGGTATCGACTGGGTCAGTGTCACGGCAGGACATGCTAGGGAGATAAAGTTTCTAGATGAAATAAATGACTGCTTCTTGGAGCAGCTGGTTCTTGAACCAACCAGAGGGGAAGCCATATTACACCTAGTCCTTAGTGGAACACCAGATCTAGTGCAAGAGATAAGGTTGTTGGGGCCACTTGGCAATAGTGATCATAGCAGGATCGCCTTTGGTTTAATTAGTGGAGGAGGGATAGTAAGGAAATCAACAGTACTACCTTTTAACTTTCGAATGGGAGACTATGATAAAATGAGGAAAATAGTTAAGAAAAAACAAAAAGAAGCAGTTGCAAAGGTTAAAAACTTACCTCAAGCTTGGGTGTTGTTGAAAAATACTATCTTGGAAGCCCAGACCAGCTGTATTCCACGCTTTAAGAAAAGTGGAAGGAAGTCCATAAAACTACCAGCATGGTTTAAAGGTGAGGTCAGAGAGGCTGTTGCCAAAAAAGCATCTTTCAGGAAATGGAAAAAAGAGCCAAACGACGAAACCTGGAAACAGCACAACCACTGGCAGGCAAAGGGAGAATTTGAGAAGAAGCTTACGGCGGAAGCAAAAACGCGAAATAAAGACTTTTTCAAGTACATTCGTAGCAAAAAACCTGTGAGAGAGTCAGTTGGTCCATTAGATGATAGAGGGGTTAAAGGGGCACTAAGAGGCGACAAGGCGATAGCGGAGAGACTGAATGAATTCTTTGCTTCAGTCTTTACTGAGGAAGATGTAGGGATGTTACCCATGACTGCAGTGGTATTTAAAGGTGCGGAAGAATTTAAGGAAATATCGATACATCGGGAAGATGTATTACAACTATTAGATAAACTGAAGAGTAGCAAATCACCTGGGACGGATGGTATACATCCAAGGGTGTTGAAAGAACTGAAATATGAGATTGTAGACCTGCTATTAGTAATCTGTGAACTATCATTAAAATCATCTCTAATACCTGAAGATTGGAGGATCGCCAATGTAACACCAATTTTAAAAAAGGGTTCCAGGGGTGATCCGGGAAACTACAGACAGGTGAGCCTGACGTCATTACTGGGAAAAATGGTAGAAACCATCATGGCCTAATGGGAGACAGCCAACATGGCTTTAGACAAGGAAGATCTTATCTTACTAATCTGTTATGTTTTTTTGAAGGAGTGAATAAACAGGTGGACAAAGGTGAGTTGGTTGATATAGTGTATCTGGACTTTCAGAAAGCCTTTGACAAGGTCCCTCATCAGAGACCTTTGGCAAAACTAAAGAGTCATGGGATAGGAGGCAGTGTACTCTTGTAGATCAGGAACTGGTTAAAAGATAGAAAGCAGAGGGTAGGGCTAAATGGCCAGTTTTACCAATGGAGAAAGGTGAATAGTGGTGTACCCCAGGGATCTGTGCTGGGTCCGCTGCTTTTTGACATATTCATAAATGACCTGGAAAGTGGAACAACAAGTGAGGTTATCAAATTTGCAGATGACACAAAACTATTTAAAGTTGTTAAAACCCAAGAGGATTGTGGAAAATTGCAAAAGGATCTTGATAAATTGGAAGACTGGGCATCAAAATGGCAGATGAAATTTAATATGGACACGTGCAAAGTTATGCACCTAGGGAAGAACAACCCAAACTATGGTTACACGATGCAAGGTTCCACATTAGGAACCACCACCCAGGAAAGAGATTTAGACGTCACTGTGGACACCATGTTAAAACCCTCGGGCCAGTGTGCAGCGGCAGCCAAGAGAGCAAATAGAATGCTAGGTATCATAAGGAAAGGAATGGAAAATAAAACAAAAGATATTATAATGCCTCTATATCGTTCCATGGTGAGACCACACCTTGAATATTGTGTGCAATTCTGATCACCGTATCTTAAAAAGGATATAGCGATTTTAGAAGAGGTTCAGAGAAGAGCCACCAAAATGGTAAAGGGGATGGAAGGATACTTCTATGAAGAAAGGTTAAAAAGGTTAGGGCTCTTTAACCTGGAAAAGAGACGGCTGAGGGGAGATATTATAGAAGTCTATAAATTAATGAATGGAGTGGAACGGGTAAACGTAGATCGATTGTTTACGTTAACAGAATATAGAAAGACTAGGGAACATGCAATGAAGCTACAGGGTAAACTATTTAAGACTAATAAAAGAAAATATTTTTTCACTCAACGTGTAATCAAACTCTGGAATTTGTTACCGGAGGATATAGTAAAGGCTGTTAGTGTAGCTGGGTTTAAAAAAGGTTTGGACAAGTTCCTGGGGGAAAGGTCCATAAACCATTATTAAGAAGGGACCCAGGATATCAATGCTTGACCCAGTACAAGTATTGCAGAACCTGTGTCTTTTGGGGAAACTGCTAGGTACGTATGACTAGATTGGCCACTGTTGGAAACAGAATACTGGGCTTGATGGACCTTGGTCTGACCCAGTATGGCATATCTTATGTTCTTATGTTATGTTCTTAAGTAGTAGTAGCAGTAGCAGTAGCCCCAAAAGTCCATCTCCCCTTCTCTTCTCTCCTCTCCCCACTCTGTATCCAGCATCTGTATCTATCTTTTTAGTGCTGCTTAGGGACAGCCCAGTAACCCTGCTCTTTGCTGCTTTCTCAGGTCCAGCTGAGTCCTGATCGGCATCTGGATAAGGAGCGGGAGGCCAAATTCCACCCTTCTCCCCACCACAAGGCCAATCGGGCTACAACAAAGGGACACTTGAAAAGTAGAGAGCGCCATCGGGCATGCCCATGCCTGGCAGGCTTGTGCCTGAGGGCCTCGCCATAGGGCCCTTTGGCATGGCCCTTAGGTGGGAACTTCACTGGACCTCACCGGATCTAAGAAAGCAGCAAAGAGCAGAGTTATGGGGCTGTCCCCGAGCAGCACTAACAAGACAGGGATCATCTTGTGCACGGACAAAGAGAAAGATTCCACGAAAGAGTCGCACACAGCTGGGGACGCCATATTGCCATCAGAGCCCAGGATTGCACGCCCTGAGCCCCGATTCACTCCACTGGTGGCCATATCGCTTTAGCAGAGGGAGCGGAAGTAACCTCCTTCCACTCTACAGTGTCACTCCGGCAGTGGGCCCTTGGCGTGACTGAGGTGTGGGAAACCTGCAACGAAGAAGCAAGAATCCATACAGACAACAACCTGCTAAGCTGTTTGCTGTACTCTATACCCATAGGCTACTATTCAAATAAATAAGTGCAGTACTCGTGAGTAGTTAAACAAGTTTAACTGATGCTGTTCCCGTGCATAGCCTTGTAACTAACGGTTCTATTTTATGTAATGAATGTCCTCTCACCATATACAATATCTATGTACTGGATAGAATATAAAAAGTACTCCTTAGCCCCTAGCACCACTGTCGTAACTACTGCATGCTCTAGACACTTTGATCCTCCATGGTTCCTTTCAGCCTTAACGTCTCCCCTGCCCCCCCCCCCCCATCTCATCATGGAGACCAAATCTTACCTCTGGGGTTGCTACTACATATATACTGTTCTCTGTGTCATAACCTAGGCCTACTCCCACCCATATACACATATCCATCACCAATACATAACAATAATTTACATTCAGCCTCGATATGGTCCCATCATAGTGGGTCATAAACCATCAACTGGATTTAAACAAAATCCAGATAGACTAATCATTATTGATCCAGATAGAACCATTCAACATACTCTTCTAGGCATACCCAATTCAGCTATGATCACGTTACCTTGTTAGTGCATGTTCAGTAAGAAATAAAATACCTGTTATCCTTGACATCATTACTGATAACGATCCTGATGTTATGTGCATCACAGAAACATGACTATCGGAATCAGACACAGTACTAGCCAACCCCTGCTCCGCCTTCACTCTGCTCCCTTCTGTCCCCCACCGGCTCTCCCCATACGGGGAGAGTCAGAGGGGGAATATGGGCAGGATGGATCGTGGGTCTGCACACCCACTGGGATGTGCAGCCCTGCAAGTCACCTCTCAGAATCGGACCCATAGCCCCCCTCTCACCTTACCACCCTAATTACCAGATCAGCAGATGTATGACTTAGATGAGGGTTCACACAAAATACACTGGCAGTTCCCTCTGATTTTTGCAAATCCAACCAGACCACTGGTAATAGAGCATTCTCGTACTTTACACCCATACTCTGGAACGCCCTCCTGATAAATTGAGAGCTATCAAGGATCTCTCTCCCTGATCCACAAGGAACTTAAAACACACCTTTTTGTGCTCCATTTTGGGAATACACTAGGATCAGGCAACATTGATCCATCCTAAAATACCACCTAACACTCTATCCCATACCAAGTAGATCTTTCTCTTTTCTCCTTATGATTCTGATTCTGATTGTTTGATTGCAACCTATGTTGTGAATATGTTTTGTAAATAGCACACATACTGTAAATAGTGCACATTCTGCAAATAGTGTGGATTCTGTAGATAGCACACATGCTGTAAATAATAGCAAAACACCTCACATCGCCATGTCAAAGTCACTAAGACTCACTTTGTGTAAATAGTTCCCATGTTAATGTTGATATTTATCTGAAATGTTCCAGGTAAGTGGTTTGGTTCAGTTTTTGTATTAGTTCTCTGTAAACCGCATTTGATCTTTGGAAAATGCAGTATATAAATGCCAACAGTAAAATAAAATAAATAAAATTAACTCTTCTCTTGCTCTTATCCATGTCTAGCATTGCCCCTTACCTTCTCTAACCCCATCCCAGGTATCCATCATCTCCCCTTCCATTCCATATCTCTCCCCAAGCTATCCAGCAGCTTCCCTTTCCTTCCTCACCCCTTCCCAGATGTCCAGCACCTCCCCTACCCCTCCTCTAGGTCTCCACAGTTTCCCCTTTCTTACTACCCTTCAGGTGATCAGCACCTCCCCTTCCCTTCCCCTTTCTGTCCAATATTGTTTCTTCCCTTGCTTTTTCTTTCCCCCAGATGCACAGCATTTTCCCTTCCCTTTCCTCCACCCCCCCCCCCCCCCCACATCCAGCAATTTTCCCCTTCCATTCTACTGCCATCTCCACCAGTGCCCACCACCACCCTCTGTCCAGGGCTGCAGCACTAAAGAAGAGTTCTAGCATGTGCACGCTCAAGGACTGCAATGTCCTGTTCCCTCTAAACTTCCTATCCTCAAAGGCCATGCCTCCCTGAGTCTTCTATAGTATCTTAAATGGGTACCTAGTTCTCTTAGTTGTAGGGATGGCCCTGCACACCACTGCTCAATCCCCCTTTGTATCTGCATCATTAGTATGCTCAGAACTCATGAACAGGCATTTTCTCATGATGCTTGTTTAGTCTATCATGAAAGTACCGCAGAATATTTTTTGTTGTAGATTTGTGTTTTTCTGTCTTAGTACAAGGACTAGACATTGACTTTGTGCTTTCATGGTTTTCTTATTTATACTGAGTAGCATTTTCTGTTGATCATGTCTTTCTGCCTAACATTTCATGATCACAATGTCCAAGAGGCTCCACAATGCAATGTCAGCCAGACGACTCGTTCTTTAAAGATTCATCTGGGGGAGCATTCATCCTGAATTTCTACTAAGGCTATTACAGCTCCAGTTGTCTCTCACAGCCTTCAAATGGATCATTGTTTGCAAGATTCCAGCTGTCTCTCACAGCCTTCAAATGGATCATTGTTTGCAAGATTTCAGTTGGCGAGCTATTGACTATGTTCCATTGGATCCTTGAAGGGACAATCTTGAGTCTCTTTTATAAAATTTGGAACAGTCTTGGATATTCAAACTAAAGACAGTAAGGGAGCTTACCTTGCTGGTTGTGGAGGTCACTGTGCTGGCATGACAGGAATTGGTGGCAGAAGGTTCCTGGGATGGGGCAGCCCTACTGCTGATATCATCTCTGGGCACCCCGCAGCACTAATCCTGGTTTGGTTATGGCAGTAATGGATGGGGACTGTGGGGCCCCCTTAATGGATCCCGATGTGGCCGTGGAACAGGCCTCATTGTTGGATTCACCACAGACTCTTCCTGCTAGTTCACAGGGTGTTCGGGTGGTTATTCTCCCTGGGGTCCCCCTATGCTCTCTGATGATGGTGCTGGGGATATCTCGTTGGTGGACATCTGGAGAGAAGTATCAAAAACTAATTTTTTGTTGCAAGGTTTCATGGAGCAAACTATTAATTTTTCTGAGCAATCAGTTGCTAAAATCAGGCTATGGATGAACAATCTGTTTTAACTATCCAGTGCCTGGATAGGCTGGAGGAGCAAGTGGGCTCACTCCAGTCTGCCGGGGCATGGGGTATAAAAGATTTTTATGAAGCTGAAGGTCTTGGCTGCCAGGGGACTTTCTTCCTTCATTTTCCTTGTAAATATCTGGTAGCGTTTGAGGGGGAAAAGTATATTTACACTGATCCTTTGCTTTTGGAGAATTTATTAGCTAGCAAGTATGGTCTGACCAGAACTGGCTATTTCTTGTTTATTTTCTCTTATCTAATTTCAGTTGGAGAAGTTAATCTGACTATATTATTGTATTTTTCTGTACCCATCTGTGGTTTGCTCCCTTGAAATGTGGTCTACGTTTAGCAGGTTGTGATTTCTTTTAAGTGGATATGACGTTGGCAGTTATTGGATGTTTGCTTCTAATTTTGGAACCTGTATTTGCCTATTTTTGTTTACCTGTAAATTTGTGTTAAAAATAATTTTAAAAAACCCCTAAAGACAGTAACTTCTACTGGTCTTAATTTGGAACTCGGATGGTGGAGTCTGTTGTGACTGATGGAAATTTGACACTATTTTTTTGAGATCTTTGAATCACAAATGACAACTCCTGCAAGTTTTATGTAGAACCAGATTGGTGGATCCTTTGTGATTGGCAGGCCAGCGTCCACATATTTATTGTGGTGTCACTGCATCATTCAAAGAATAGGGGTATTTCTTATTGTCAACTGGCATTGATGTCACACGCCATTGTGGTTATTAGCAAGAACAGGACTTTTGTTATGATAAAAACTATTTCTAAACACCAGGTGAACATGAAGCCCTGTCAAACACCTGATGCAGAGCTTTTTAAACTGAAGGAAGCTCGAAACATGGTGCTGTGTCCGCTGAAAAGAGAAAGTTTCTGTTGGCTTACATTATTGTTGGTGATTGATGTTTGCTCTTGGAGCTGAACACTTTGACTGAAGCTAAGTACTTTGATTTTAATTTGCATTTTTACTTAAAAAGATTAAAAAGAAAAGTTTATCCCTTGAGAGATTTTTTTCTCTGTTAACAAATAGTCCAACATTTATAAATTTCATAATTAGAATGATTGCTCTGTTTATAAGTCTAACCTTTATATGGTAGTTTGTATGTCAGAGCTTTCGCGGTATGCTACAATTTCTTGTAATTGCTATACATACCATGTTTGCTCTTCTTTCTGATATATGTTGGTATATACATACCTGTAAACTGCTCTGATGTGCAAGTAAAGGATGGTATATCAAGTGCCTAAACCATAACCATATGTATTTTAATCAACAAGAAAGAAGGTCAGATTAAAACAAAAAAGAGCTCAAAAACAACTATTAATGTTGGAATGTTTGTTATGCAGGGTAAACCCTCCAAAAAACAAAACTTCTCCTTTTATTCTTAAATATAGTATAATGTACCCAACTACCAAGTTGCTCAGAAGTGCTAGAACTTCTTTTCAAATGCACCCTAACCCTTGCGGGAAGTAAAGAATACTTAGCTGGCAGATGAAGCAAAACCTCAAAGCTGGAGCCAAAGAGAGTTCCTGGACGAAGCCAAATAACAATTCCACAGCAAATAGCAACACAGTACTGTGTTTCGGGCCCAGAAATATGTTGGGAGGACTATCATACCAGTCAGACGTTTGACCGAGCACAAATCACGCATTAACATCAGCACAATATCGGCACCATTGGTTCCCCATTGTATGCAGTTCCATCATACCTTTTGGATTTTATATGGAGGGTCATCGATCATATCCTGGTGGACCCGTGGGGGGGGGGGGGAGGTGATCGCAAGCACCATTTGCAAACACTTGAAAAAAGATGGATTTTTAAACTTAGCACTGTTTCTCCCCACAGTCTCATGGAGAGCGATTGGGGGAGCACATTGTAATCCCATATCTAATGTCAGTTGATTAATGACGTCAAACGCCATTCATTTCAAATGAGCATTGGTGATAGTATTCAGGCTATAGACTGATAGAGGCACTGACAAGAGACCGTGGAAGAACGACTGGTAAATTGTTTTGAAAAGTCCGTTAGCAGGAATGGCTGGTGAACCATTTTGGCAAGAATGACTTGTAGCTGCTCTTACCATCTTAATTCCATCACAAAAAGCTTGACGCAGGGCTTTTGGTTGTTGGCCTGAAACAAAATATTGTGTTTAGTGGAGGAGTAGCCTAGTGGTTAGAGCACCTGCCTAGTACCCAGAAGATCAAGGATTTAATTCCTACTGGCACTCCTTGTGACCTTAGGCAAGTCACTTTGCCCTCCATTGCCTCAGAAGAAAAGGCCTGACAATCTACTTCCAGTGATACATTGCCAAGAAAACCCAGAGGCAGCTGGGTCACCAGGAGTCAGCACTGATTTGATGGCACTAAAAAAAAAAAAGAAAGAAAGAAAAAAACCAAGATCTATGCATCGCTGCACAGACACATGTAAAAGATGGTCCCTGCTCATCAGAGCTTATAATCTACTCAAGACAGACAGCATAGTAGCTGTAGACATGGGATAATACTAGGGGGAATGGTAAGAAAACACAAAGGAGGCCAGGTGAGTCAAGATCTGAAAGTGGCAGCGAAGAGATGAGTTTTCAGTCTGGATTTGAAAAGGGTCAGAGAAGGCACCTGACATACAGACTCAGGTGGTTTGTTCCAGGCATAAGGAGCAGCAAGGTGAAAGGAGCGAAGCCTGGAGTTAGCAAGAGAGGAGAAGGGTACAGATAAAAGTGATTTGCCAGAAGAGGGAGTTCCCGAGGAGCAATAAGAGAGGAAAGGTAGTGAGCGATAAGAGAGGAAAGGTAGTGAGGAGCTGCAGAGTGATTGCACTTATAGGTCAGCAAGAGAAGTTTGAACTGGATGCAGAAATGGATAGGAAGCCAATGAAGTGAGATGAGAAGAGGGGTAATATGAGCATGATGAAACTAGCAGAAGATTAGTTGTGCAGTAGAGTGCTGAACAGATTGAAGGGGAGAGAGATGATTCAGCAGGAGACCAGAAAAATAGGTTGCAATAGTCTAGATGGGAGGTGACTAAGGAATGGATAAGTGTCTTAGTAGTGTTCAGAAAGGAATGGATGAATTGTGTTGATGTTATATAGAAAGAAATGGCAGATTTTAACTATCAGTTAGATGTGTGTGGAGAAGGAGGGAGAAGAGTCAAAGATGACTCCAAGGTTAAGAGCAGAAGAGACAGGGAGGAGTAGAGAGTTATCCACAGAGACTGAGAAAGAAGGAAGGGGAGAGGAGGGTTTAGGGGGAAAAATAAGAAGCTCAGTTTTGGTCATGTTCAATTTCAAGTGGCGATGAGACATCCAAACCGCAGTGTCAGGAAGGCAGGCAGAGATATGGGCCTGGATTGCCAGAGAGATTTCAGGTGTAGAGAGATAGATCTAGGGTTATCAATGTAAAGATGGTACTGAAAGTCATGGGAAGAGATGAGTGCACCAAGTGACTGGGTATAGCGAGAGAAAAGGAGTAGATCCAAGACAGATCTTTGAGGTACACCAACTGTAAAGGAGTAGTAGTAAAGGAGGATCCACCAGAACAAACACTGAAAGAGCGATGCGAAAGATAAGAAGAGAACCAGGATGGCACAGAGCCCTTAAAATCAAGTGAGGACAAGGTATCGAGAAGAAGGTTGTGGTTAACAGTGTCAAAAGCAGCAGAAAGGTCAAGATGGATGAAGATCAAGTAAATACACTTCGATTTAGCCAGAAACAGGTCCCTGGAGACTTTGGCAAGAGCCGTTTCAGTAGAATGCAAAGGATGAAAGCCAGATTGTAAAGGATCCAGGAGGGCTTGAGAGGAGAGAAAGTTGAGGTGATGGCAGTGAACCATACGTTCAAGTAGTTTAGAAATGAAGGGGAGGAGGGAGATGGGTCGACAGTTAGAAGGACAAGTAGGATCTACTGAGGATTTCTTGAGGAGAGGTGTGACCACAGCATGCTTGAAGGCTGCAGGGACAGTTGCAGTGAAGAGCAATAAGTTGAGAATATGAGAGATGGAAGGGACAACAGTGGAGGAGATGGAGCTTTGGAGACAGTGGAAAAGGGATCAGAGGAGCAGGTAGTGAGTTTGGAGGAGGAAAGAAGGTGTGTGGTTTCCTCTTCAGAGATCATAGAAAAGAAAGAAAGGGTAACAGAGGTAGTGGGGGAAAGTTGGGAGTGAAGAGGGGGAGGAGGGGAAGTAGCTGACCTCATTGGGAATTGGAGTATGATCTTGTGGATTATGTCATGGAAATAGTCAGCCAGGGTTTGGGCAGAAAGGGTAGGAGAGATCAGAGGCGGAGGCACCTTAAAGAAACAGTTGAGAGTTGTAAAAATTTGGCGAGAGTCAGAGGCAAGAGAGTTAGTCAGATGGACATAATAGTCTTGTTTGGTAAGTGCTATGGCTGACCAGAAAGAGACAAGTTTGAATTTGAAGTGTAGAAAGTTCACAAGGGTGCAGGATTAGACAATGGGCACAGGATCGTAGATAGTGGGTAGTCAAAGACAGCCAGGGCTGGGGTACAGTATGCCTCACAGGACATAGCATGGAAAGAGCAAAAGCATCCAGAGCAGAGAAAAGTGCAGCATTATAGGAAGCTACTGCCTCATCAACAGATTCAGATGACATAGTGAAGAAAAGAGGTGATGAGACAGTGGAGGAGAGAGCCAAAGGGAAATAGCATGAAGATGTCTAAAGAGGTTGGCGGAGACAGGATGAGGTTGAGGTAGTGAGTGATGAAGAGTGAAGTTTAGCAGGTGATGGTCTGATAAGGGAAGAACTGAGGTACAGAGGTTTGAGGGAAAGCAAATAGAGAAGAATATAATGTTGAGGCAGTGGCCGTGCTGGTGAGTGGGGGCAGTAGAGCAAAGCTGGAGGTTGAATGAGGAGACAAGAGAAAGGCGCTTTAAAGCATAAGGGTCAGAGGGGTTATTAATATGAATGTTTAAGTCCCCAAGAATAAGGGAAGGGGATGATGAATCCAGAAAGAAGGAGAGCTACGAGTCAAAGTCAGTAAGAAAGGTAGAGGTGGACTTGTCAGGAGGTTGATAAATAACAGCTAACCAGAGAGGTAATGAAATCAAAATGTGGATAGAGTGGACTTCAAAGGAGGGAAAGGAGTGAGACTGAGGCAGCAGGAGATGTTGAAATTGACAGGAAAGTGAGAGTAGAAGTCCAACACCACCACCATGGCCAGTGGCACGAGGCATGTGGGAGAACTGACAGCCGCCATGACAGAGAGCAGCGACTGATGCAGAGTCTTCTGGGAGGAGCCAGGCACCCAGTTAAAGCAAGAGGATGAAGAGCATTAAAGATAAAAAGATCATGAGTAAAGGCAAGTTTATGTGAGATGGAGTTTGCCTTGCATGAGTAAGTAAGAGAGTGGAAGGAGAAAGGAGAGGGATATGAATAAGATTTGAACTGTTGCATGAAGATCTGTTCTGGGAATGTGACAAAAGTCTAGGGGGGCCAGGGTTGGGGTTGATATCTCTGGAAGAGATAAAGGGAAGAGGTAGAAGAATACGGGGCAGAGAGGAGACAGTATGGCGGTAACGAGGGTGAGGTTGTCTTAGAGAGAGAGGAGATGGCTGAGAGGGAAAAAGTGGTGAAGCTCAAAAGCTTATAATAGCGTAGAGGACAAGATGGTGGGGGAAAGGATGCTATGGGAGGGTTAGAAGGTGTTGGTAGGAGGGGAGACAATTAGGGAGTATGAGGAGTAGGAAGAGAAAGTAATGAGGAGCCATAAAAGAGAGAGATGGAGAGGAGAACAGAAGTCAGATGAAATAAGGATAGGTGGGAGAGAGATCATAGGGAATTAGGTGCACCTGACTATAAGAGACTGAATGCCAGGGGGTGGGTGAGTAGAGGGCTGGGAGGGAAGAATAGAAGTTATGAGGATATGCAGGAGACAAGTACAAATGGAGAAAACTGAACAAACATACAGATAAATAAATAGCACACTAGTTCTTCACATGATGAGCAGGCTGCACATTGGGTTAGACTTCCCTGATGAAGCTGTGGATGAGCAGTGAAACCATTGGCCAAGGTCGGAGATAATGTTTAGCATATTTCAGATCTACAGCCTGTATATGTAAAGAGAGACCAGATAAATTGGATGCTACTATCTTCCTTCAAATGCACAGTTGTTTAGGGACTTTCTAAAGCAAGTTTAAAAATTTCAAAAAATCTCAAATAATCTCTTTGGCTGATATAGAGGAGTGATGACGAGAAGTATTTTGGCAATGTATGAAAGTTTCTGGCAGCCAATGCATGAGCTCATGTCAGTGAATGACTAATGAGGCTATAGTGTTCATTCATGTTTTGAAGAAATGCTTATACAATTTAAATATTCAGAACAAATGAATGAATGAACAGTAGTAAGAAGAAAGGGATGATAAGTGTGTGGAGTTGAGCATTCATCTATCTGCAGTTATTTTGATTTGGATATATTTTTTGTGGAAGTGGATGGTTGGTGATTGATCCAGTGAAAAAGAGACAGGAAGAAAATCGATGCATTCAGATTATGTTGCTGGCAAAGAATACTGTGTATACCATGGACTGCTCAAAGAACAAACCAGTCAGTACTAGAGGAGATCAATCTTAAGCTTTCTTTAGATGCTCAGATGAAAAGACTTTGACTTTCATATCTTGGACACATCATGCGAAGAGAGAGAACATTAGAGAAAGACATCATGCTTGGCAAGGTTGAAGGTCAATGCAGAAGAGGAAAGCTCTGTTATTCATATCCAAAGCGGCAAATTGATTTCACAGGCAGTCTTTAAATTCCAGTGGTATATTTTCAAGATCATATTTTGCTATATACTAGAGGGGCTTGCTCTTTTTCAGCTTTAACTTCAGTTTGCATACTAGTAGCTGGTGATCTATACCACAGTCAACTCCAGGTTTTGTTTTTATTGATGTAATCAAACCTTTCCATTGTTGACTTCCACAGATGTAGTCAGTTTGATTTGTGTACAATTCATTGGGCGAAGTCCATGTGTCCAGTCACTGCTTGTGTTGCTGGAAGAAGGTTTTTGAGATGAATAGATTGTTGGTCTTGCAGAATTCTATCAATCTTTTTCCAGCTTCATTTCTGATGCCAAGTCCATATTTTCCAATCACTTTACCTTCTTTATTGCCAACTTTAGTGTTCTAATCAGTATATCTTGTTTGCATGTTCTCCCAATTTCAGTTTGTACTGATTCATAGAATTGAACAACTTCTTCCTCTTCTGCAGCTATTGTTGGGAGCATATACCAGAATAATAGTTGTGTTGATGGGCATTCCTCATAGATAAAGAGAACTTAAGTGTTCACTGATTGCATTGTATTTCATTACAGTTCCTGCAAGTTTCTTCTTAATTATTAATGGAACACCATTTCTTCTTTGTCTTTCATTTCCAGAATAGTATACCATGTGATCATCAACTTCAGAGTACTCAATTCCTGTCTCTTTTAGTTCACTGACACCCAGCAAATCAAGCTGTACATGTTCCATTTCATTCTTGACTACCTCCAGCTTCCTTTGGTTTATGGTCTGTGGTTTATTAAAATATTAACATAAGCAATTCATATAATTGCAGAGTGGTTTACAAAGTTGAAATAGTTATAAAATACAACAGAAAAGAACTCCATAGTTTGAGAGGATAGATATGTTCCATGTCCCAATATGTAAAACAGCTTTGCAGTTTCTGAATGTCATTTTATGTGCAACTAAATCAGCAGTCAGACGTCTCAAGGACTTTGTTCAAACCACATCATATATGTTGGCTTTACTCTTAAGAGTCTTCAGTTCTTTCCCAGTAATCTATTGAGTGCCTTCCAACCTGGGGGTCTCATCTTCCAGCACTATATCACAATTTGTTTTGTTGTTTCTATCTATTTGGTTTTCGTTGCAAGATACGGATGTAGAATGCCAGGCCTTTCTTTTATGCAGGTAATTGGCGGTGGAGGATCACAATTCTCCAACAGCATCATCCCATACTGCTGCTCCCCAGATGGGTAGTTTGTCTTAGTCTAGCACCTCATCTGAAACTTGTCCATCTTGGGAGACCCAGCTGTTGTTAAACTACTGCTAGCATAGCTCTCAGCATCACTGATGCACACAAGCCTTCTCAGCACAACAAGCTGCAAACCATGCAAGGGACTACTCCATTGCATCATGGTAATACCTCCCTTTTAAATGTGTCACATCCTATACTCTTCCCAACACAGATCTTGTGGAAGATCAGATGTCACTCAAGATAACATGCATATCCATCCCTTCAGAGACACAGGCTGCTGTGTATCTTTCAGGAGCCTTAGCTAATAGTCAAGACGTCAGTGGCATCCTCTTAGTAATGCTCTGAATATCTTTTTTCAGGTAGTGTTTGGGGGGGTTTTTTGAGGGCAAGGGAGGTTTGCCTTATCTTCCAAATACCTGCTTTACTTACAGTAAATAGGCTCATAAGTAGACAGATTGATAGATTAGTCAGAGATCAGTAGATGGATAGACAGAGACATAGATAAATAGGTAGACACAAAATCTAAGAGTCCTTTCCAGATGGATAAATACTAAATCCAGACACCACTATTTTCAACTGTTGGAGAAAGAAATTAGACTAAAAAGAGAATACACTGTGTTTGATGAGTTTTGTGTGTTCACTAAATCCAGGAGCCTTTCTTGGAGACTGTAAATTTAACTGACAGAATGCTGTTGGTTTTTTTTAAAAAAAATGGTCTAGACATGCCAAGAAATCCCAGACAAGGTAGTTAGAAATTAGTTGAGACAAAAGTCTTAGGAGCTTTTTAAAGGATCAGATGGGAGGAGAAGCAGGTATCCAAGGAAAGCAGAGGTTGATGAAGAATGGGTAAAAGTCATGTCTCACTAGCTTGCTAGAATTCCTTTGGCATATTACTTTCCAGTGTAGATGATGGGTATATATTGTGAATCTCGTGTAATGAGATATACAAAAATTGTAATGAGGTCTCATGTCGGGGGTTAATGACGGAAGTCTGGAGTTGCAGAATGAGTGGAATGTTGACTTACTGGTTTCAAAATGGTCTGAAAGGGAGTCATAAAGGAAAGAGTTTTACAGTTCAGGAGGGGTGAAGAACATTAGGATGGCCAATACTAAAACATCATACTTTTAATTGCTCATTTAAAATTACCCTGGTAATGAGATTTCCAAGCCAGCCATGATGACTTTAAGCTCAGAAGTAAGCAATGGAAAAAATGTGGTCAAATGAATAGGATCTTAGGTAACTGCAATTTAGCACATAATATATGGAAGTGCCCTTCCTCAGAAGCTTCATGAACATAAGTTAATCTTGCAAATTGTTTTACCAGTGGTCTTCAAATAACAAATATTATGAAGCCCTGTTTTATTTTCCTTCATGCTTTAACGAACAACACGAATAAAGCAGTGTGATTGCCATGTGACTCCACTTTGATACATAAGGGTCAGTTAAGAAGCAGATTAATACATTTGTGATTATTTTATTTATCCATTCATTTTATAAGCTCCCTGTCCAATCAAAGGCACTTAGATTTCAAGACAGTCTTTTCACCAGGATGATGTAAAGACACTGTTACTAAGTAAAGTATTCTCTCAGTATTGTAACCTTGTTTTTCCTACAAGGAATTTTGTGAATTTACTTTTAACCCCAGAGCTCCACCCTAAGATCTAAAGATGTGGACCAATAACTTGATTCTCCTTTCACAGGTTACAATGTAGTATCTGAAGTCAGCAAAAGTCATTCATTAAGGGCCCGATTCTGTCCCGGACATAGATCTACTTTGTACATCCGAGCTGAGCCGGACGTACAAAGAAGTTCACGATTCTGATCCCATGGAGCACATCTAGCCCCACAGGATCAGAACTGTGAACAGGCATGTATATGCAGGCCAGGACTGCGATTCAGTCTAATTCAATCAGGGCATTTAAATGGAGCCGCGACTCCATTTAAAAGCTGCGATGTCGGCTGCCTACAAAAAGAGTTAATTCCCTATAGCCTGACCCCCGATCCGGCCTCCTAAGGCCAGGGTCAGGTTATGGCTTCCCCAGCCCCATCCACGCCCCAGTGATGACAACAAATGACGTCCAGGGAAGTTATTCCACCCAGGGGGTGGAATGGCTTCCCCGGCCATTTTGTCAGCCCTGGACATACAGGGCCGACATTAGAATCGGCCTTGTACATCCAGAGCCAGCGACCACCCACTGCCCGCCCACTCTCTGCCACCGGGCCGCCTCTTCCCCACCCCCGACTAACTTCCCCACACAACTGGCGGGGAAGTTAGTCGGGGCCTGCAGCCACCACAAACAGCGGGGATGGACATCCATCCCTGCTATTCGTGGTTCAGAATGACCCCGTAATTGTTTAAAATACTGCAAAGCTAAGCAGCAGCGGTCACTGCTGTGTGCTTCCTCCACTCCCCCTTTGTTTCCTGCTCATGCAGTAGCAAGAGATTGGAGAACACGGCTTTCATGGACCTGCTCTATCTCCCTGTATGAGAGGAGACAGCGAATAAGAGGGAAGGATGCTCTGTTGTGGATATGGGCATAAGAGAACTGCACCAGAGCAACAGAGGATAGAGAGAATTAAGATGAGCAGACCTGTAACATGAGGATTAGTGCAGGTTACTCACCATCTATGCTTTTGTTTAAGGTTTTACCTCCAGCACCGTGCAGGTTACCTCCTCTATTTATGAAGTTCTTTAAGTTTGCTTTGATAACATTGTCTTGCCATATTAGGATCCTCTGTGTCTGTTCCATGCCTTTTTGAATTCCACCAATGTTTTTGCACCCACCACCTCCAGCATCCCTGCTATTCTAGAAGAGATCCTCACACAGAGCTCTACCAATGCACCTTACTCCTCCATGCAACACTTACTGCTGTTCCAGAAGAGACCCCTCACATACATACAGCTCTCCCTTTGCACCTCATTTCTGCCATGCACCACCTCCTGCTATTCTCTTAGAGATTCGCCCACTTCATTTCTAGCATGCAGCTCCTCTCCCTACCAGGCTTGTGCCACAAAGCACACTGAGCATATACTCAGGGTGAAAATGCTGGCCTCATTTCAAGTCTTCCATGTGATAGCTTTTCCTGAGTTCCCTTACATCATTTCTTCATAACCAAAAGGCAGCCAAGGGTTGATCTCTCAAACTGCTAGGGGTAAGGGACAGGACCAGCCCTATCACTAGATGGACTAGGTGCCCACATAGAGCAGCAGAATTTAGGAGAGAGGGGTCAGCAGGAAGCAGCACTTCACAGCAGCATGCATATTGCAGGGCCTCTGAGTACAAGTGTACACTCAAAGTCTGCTGTGCTCTGTTCCCTCTGACAGAAAATTTGTGTCCAAAGGGGAGGGATGCAGTAGGTCTAGAGCAGCGGTTCTCAACCTGTGGGTCGCGACCCCCACAGGGGTCGCCACAGGATTTAGTGGGGGTCGCCTCACTCCGCCGTTAAAAAAACAAACAAAAAACACACAAGTTGCTGCCACTGCCGAGTCTGCTTCCCGGCAGTGGCAACTCACCACCTCCCTTCTAATGCAGCCGCGGCTCCCTGCCTCTTAGGGAACCACGGCTATGCCTGTAAAACCGTTGCGGAGCCTTCCTGCTTCTTGACAGGCTCCGTGCAGCATTGTCCCGCCTCCAAAGGAAGTGGTAAACAACTTCCTTTGGAGGCGGGACAATGCTGCACGGAGCCCGTTTAGAGACAGAAAGGTTTAGCAACGGTTTTACAGGCATAGCCGCAGTTCCCTAAGAGACAGGGAGCCGCGGCTGCAGAAGAAAGAGGCAGACATGGGGAGAGGGGAGCAGGGAACCTGCAACGGGGCTGACATGGAGGGAAGGGGGCTGACATGGACGGAGGGGGGGCTGAAATGGATGGATGGATGGAGGGAGGGGGGCTGACATGGAGAGAGGGGGCTGACATAGATGGAGGGAGGGAGGGCTGACATGGACAGAGGGGGCTGACATGGAGAGAGGGAGGGAGAGAAGGCTGACATTGATGGATGGATGGATGGATGGAGGGAGGGAGGGGAACTGACATGTACAGAGGGGGCCTGACATGGAGGGAGGGAGGGCTGACATGGACAGAGGGGGGCTGACATGGAGGGATGGATGGAGGGAGGGAGGGGGGCCTGACATGGAGGGATGGATGGAGGGAGGGAGGGAGGGGGGCTGACATGGACAGCGGGGCTGACATGGAGGGAGGGAGGGAGGGGGCTGACATGGATGGATGGATGGATGGATGGATGGATGGAGGGAGGGAGGGAGAGGGGGGCTGACATGGACAGAGGGGGGCTGGCATGGAGGGAGGGAGGGGGGCTGACATGGACAGAGGGAAGAGACAGGGGGACATACTGGACAGACGGGGGATAAATGCTGGACAGAGGGGAGAGACAGTGCAGGTTAGGATTATAATGGGCAGATGGGCGTGGGCTAGGACTGGTAATGGGTTGATTAGGGAAGGCTAGGACTGGGAATGGACTGATCAAGGGGGGGTTGGGACTGGTAATGTGCTGATAGGGGGGTAGGACTGGTAATGGACTGATGGGGGGCTAGCATTGGAAATGAGCTGATCGGGGAGGTTAGGACTGGAAGAAATGGGCTGATGGGGGGGGGGGGTAGGACTGGTAATGGGCTGATTAGGGGAGCCTAGCACTGGTAATGGGGTTGAGGAGGGACTAGCACTGGAAATGAGCTGATTAGGGGAGGCTAGCACTGGTAATGAGCTGATGGGGGGGGTAGGACTGGTATTGGGCTAATTAGGGGAGGCTAGCACTGGTAATGGGGTTGAGGGGGGACTAGCACTGGAAGCGAGCTGATTGGGGGGTTTTGACTGGGAATGGGCTGATTGTGGGGAGGGGAGGATAGAGCTGCTGTCCCTGGAAGAAAACTGGGGGCTAAGGCTACAAATGGGTTGATACGAGGGGATGGGAGACTGGAACTGGAAGGGAGTGGATCTGAGAGGGGCTGCCATGGTATTTGTACTAGAAGGGACTGGTCAGTGGGGAAGGAGGGAGACTGGAAGGGAATTGACACCAGTGGCAGTCATGGGAATGCAAGTTGACATTGGAAGGTACTGAGAGTGAGGACTGGAAAAGGGCTGATATGGGGAGGGTTACTGGGACTGGAAATAGGCTGATGGAAAGAAGTGAAGAAAACAAAAGAAGAGATAAGAAATGGCAGATGGACCATAGACCACAGAAAGAGAGCTAAGAGAAGACAGGAAAGCAGAAACCTCAGATCGGGACCAGCATGATCAGAGAATAAATTTGTCAGACAACAAAGGTAGAAAAAATAAATAATTTTATTTCATATTAGTTATTTGACTATAAAAGCATCATAATTTTGAAATCAAATATTGTTACTTGTTATTGGGATTAATTATTATGGTTTAAATAAGTAAATTTTATATATAAGAACATAATGTAAAGGCCTATAATATATTAATAATTCAACAAATGATTACAGCGGCAATGCGTTAACGGTAAAGGAAGAGAGACGCATCTGATTTTATCATTGGGGGTCACCACAAGTTGACCAATAGTAAAAGGTGTCACGGTACAAAAAAAAGGTTGAGAACCACTGGTCAGAGTAGTTACTCACCTGTAACAGGTGTTCTCCAGGAGCAGCAGGAATCAGTCCTCACATATGGGTGACGTCGGTGCCGACGGAGCCCTCGCGGAGCAATTTCCCCAGCTTTCAAAGAAAGCCTTTGGGAATTGCAGCGCGCAAGCGCGGTCCCCTTCCCGCCCAAGGGTGCCATCTTGCTCAGTCTGATGACATAGCTAAAAGACAGCAAAAAATTAGCAAAAACGAAATGATAGGACTGCAACTCCAAGGGGAGGAGGGAGGGTTGTGAGGACTGATTCCTGCTGCTCCTGGAGAACACCTGTTACAGGTGAGTAACTACTCTTTCTCCAGGACCAAGCAGGAAGTCAGTCCTCACATATGGGACTCCCAAGCTTAAGGCTACCGGAGACCTCAAGCACAAAAATGAGCTCCCTCTAGCTCAGCAGTATAGAAGGAAGGAATCTTCTCTGAAAACGCCCCGACCGGTAGCCCAACACCAGGGCCAGAGGGTAGGAGTTGCCTAAACCTCAAAGAGATTATGGAGGACTGCCTGACCGAAAGCACTGTCCCTGCGGACTCCCTCTCCAGGCAGTAATGTGCCGCAAAAGTCTGGCTTGAAGACCAAGTAGCGGCCCGGCAGATGTCTGCCAACGGAACAGAGCGGAGGTGTGCCACTGACGCAGCCTTCGCCCTAACACGATGAGCCGTGACTCGACCCTCCAACGAGAGGCCGGCTGCCCCATAAGCCCAGGCGATATAGTCAGCTACCCAGATGGACAAGGTACGCTTGAAGACAGGTAGCCCCAAGTTATTGGGGTCAAAAGAAACGAAGAGCTGAACAGCCCTCCTATGCTCCCGCGTACGGTCAAGGTAGAAGGACAAGGCCCTCCTACAGTCCAGGGTATGCAGGACCATTTCAGCCCGGCTGGAGTGCGGCCTGGGAAAGAAGGTCGGAAGAACCACCTCCTGGTTGAGATGAAAAGGAGAAACCACTTTTGGAAGAAACTTAGGGTGAGTCCGTAAGACCACCCTATTCCTGTAGAACCTAGTGTAAGGAGGATCAGACACTAGGGCCTGCAGTTCACTAACACGCCTAGCAGAGGTAAGGGCTACCAAGAACAAGGTTTTCCAAGAAAGAAAACGAAGAGGGCAGGTAGCCATAGGTTCAAAGGGCGGACAGGTAATCCGCTGCAAGACCACATTCAGATCCTATTCAGGGGCTGGTGGACGCAAAGGAGGCTTAAGCAGAAGGAGGCCTTGGAGAAAACGAGCCACCAAAGGGTGGTTGGACAGAGGCCTGCCATCTACCGGTGCGTGATGTGCAGAGAGAGCACTGAGGTGGACTCTGACAGAGTTGGACTTAAGGCCCAGATAGGAGAGGTAAAGCAAATATTGCAAGACCACTGCCACCAAGCAGGAGAAGGGATTCTCAGACTGCTGAGCACACCACACGGAGAAGTGACACCACTTAAGAGCATAGGACTTCCGGGTGGAGGGCCGCCTGGAGGCCAAGACGACCTCTTCCACCTCCCGAGGCAGCAGGAGGGGAGCAAGGACTACCCTTTCAGCAGCCAGGCCATCTGATGAAGGGACCGGAGGTTGGGGTGTAGGAGAGACCCGTGGTCTTGTGTCAGGAGATCGGGTTGAAACCCCAGAGGAAGAGGAGTGTCCACCGCCAGCTGCATTAGAAGTGGGAACCAAGGTTGCCTCGGCCACCGGGGAGCCACTAGGATCAGCGAGGCTTTGTCGGAGAACTTTGAAGAGCGTTCGAGACACCTGCGGCATGGGAGGAAAGGCATACAAGAGGCCTGTGGACCATGGAATCAGAAAAGCATCCGGCGCTACTCTGAGAGGATGCGGTTGTCGAGAGCAGAATCTGGGTAGTTGCCAGTTCAGAGGACTGGCAAACAGATCCAAGGCAGGGAGTCCCCACTTGAGAAAGATCTGCTGAACCACTAATGGATCCAATCTCCACTCGTGTGGTTGGAGGATCCTGCTTAGTTTGTCTGCCAGGTAATTTTCTTGACCTGGGAGATAGACCGCTTTGGAGGAGTATGCCGTGGCCGACTGCCCAAGAGCACAGCCGTCGTGCCTCCTGACAGAGAAGGAAGGAGCCTGTGCCTCCTTGTTTGTTCACGTAGAACATTGCTACTTGATTGTCCGTCTGGACCAGTACAGACTGGTGAGAAGTGAGGTGGGAGAAGGCTCTCAGAGCTAGGCAGATGGCTCTGAGCTCCAAGAGGTTTATCTGCTGCGCAGACTCCCAAGGAGTCCAGAGGCCTTGAGTACATGTCCCTTGGCAATGTGCTCCCCATCCCAGGAGAGATGGTCCCATCGGTTGTTAGTACCTGAGAAGGAGGAGGAGATTGAAAATCCACTCCCAGTACTAGGTTTGGCAGATGAAGCCACCACCGCAGAGAAGAGACCAGGAGGTCCGAGACTTGTACTGAGTCCGTCAGGCTCCCCGTGGCCTGATGCCATTGCGTGCGAAGGCACCACTGGGCAGGTCGCATGTTCAGGCGGGCATTGGGGGTCACATGGACTGTGGAAGCCATATGGCCGAGCAGTCTCAGAAATTGCCTGGCAGAGACCAGGGAATTGCTGCGAAAGTGGCTGGCGAGATTCATGAGCCTGTGGGCCCTGTCCAGAGGCAGGAAGGCCCGCGCCTGAAATGTGCTTAACCTTGTGCCGATGAATTCGAGATCTTGAGAGGGGAGCAAAGTGGACTTTGCAAAGTTTATGACAAAGCCCAAGTGCTGGAGCAGAGACACAGTGCGATGAGTGGCTTGAGTGGCCTCTTGGGAAGACTGGGCCCGGATGAGCCAGTCGTCCAGGTATGGAAACACAAAAAGGCCTTGAAGTCTGAGATAGGCCACCACCACTGCCAGGCATTTGGTGAAAACCCGGGGGGCGGAGGATAGGCCAAAGGGCAGGACCCTGTACTGGTAATGATTTCCTCCCACAACAAATCTGAGATATTGTCTGTGGTCTGGATGAATGAGGATGTAAGTATAGGCATCCTTTAGATCTAAGGAGCATAGCCAGTCTCCCTGCTGGAGGTAGGGCAGCAGGATTCCAAGGGAAAGCATCTTGAACTTTTCCCTTGCCAGGAACCTGTTGAGGTTTCGCAAGTCCAGGATGGGTCTGAGGCCTCCTGTTCTTTTTGGTATCAGAAAGTACCTGGAATAAAAGCCGTGACCTCTCAGGTGGTGGGGCACTGGTTCCACAGCCTGTTCCTGAAGAAGACTTGCCAACTCCTGAAGGAGTAAGTCCCTGTGCAGAGGGAGTCTTGGAGGCTCCCCTGGAAAGTAGGAGGGAGGTACCTGGTGAAAGTGTAGAAGATAGCCTTTCTGAACTATATGAAGTACCCAGGTATCTGATGTGATGGCTGACCACCTGTGGGCAAAGTGGACCAGCCGGCCTCCTGTGCTGAGAGAAACCAGCTGAGGGGAAGAGGCTATGCTGATGGAGTCAAAAACCCCCACCCTGCCGGCGTAGTGGGCTTGGGGGCCTGCTGCCTACGGGACCCATTACCCCGTCCCTTGGCCTGCTGACCCTTTTGGGGAGCTGCTGAGGCCTGATACTGAGGGTAGTATTTATAGGCAGCCGCCTTCCTCTGGTAAAAGGGCTTTTTCCCCCGAGCCCTTCTTCTTCTGAGAAGGGGCAGAGGTTTTTCTGGACAGCCTAGTTCTGGTCAGAGTCTCGGTCTCGATTTGTGCAGCCTTTTCAGCCATGGGTTTGCCAAAGAGGTTTTCACCTCTGCAGGGGACATCGACCAACTTGTCCTGGACCCATGGCTCGAGGTCGGATGACTGAAGCCAAGCCTGTCGGCGGGCACCGATGCCGGCTCCGGCTACTCGAGCCGATGCTTCGAAGCCATCATAGGCTGCTCGAGAGATAAACTTCGAGCACTCTCGAATCCCAGTGGACAAGGCTTGGAACCTCTGCAAAGGTTCCTCGGAGAGACCAGACGAGACGCCCGGCAATTTCCTTTGCCAGATCTCGGAGATACATGCCCATATAGAGCTGGTAGGTCTGGACTCGACAAGCAAGCATAGAGCCCTGGAAACACTTTCTACCGAGGGCATCCAGGCTCCGGGCCTCCCTGCCGGGAGGCACCGAGGAGTGCATTTTTTGACTCTTGAGTCTATGCATGGCCGATTCCACCACCATGGAATGGTGCGGTAGTTGTGCCTTTTGGAAGCCGGGGCTCTTGCGGACTCGATAAATGGAATCGACCCGCTTGCTTAACACAGGCACCGACGCCGGGTTCTCCCACATGCGGAAGAGAAGTCGTTCCAGCATCGGAGGAACCGGTACAGTAAAGGCCTCCTTCGGGGGAGAATCATACTGGAGGGCATCGAGCTCCTCGGCTCGAGGCTCCTCCTCTGGATCCACGGGGAATGCCAAGGCCTTGGCCATATCCCGCACGAAGTCCGAGAACCGGGTGTCCTCCGGGGGGGACCGTCTCCGAGGTTCGGACTCGGGCGAGTCCGATGGGACACACCGAGTCCGAAAACTACCAGGGGACTCTTTGTCTTCCGATTCCCAGTCGGACTCCGCGGAGGAGGATTCGAGTGGCTCCGGTCGGGTGGGCACCGATGCCCTCCGCCCCGACGCCGAAGGAGTCGGCGTCGACGACCTCGGTCCTGAACGGGAGGCCGAGGGAGACCGCGACCGAGGATCGACTCGAGCTCGGATGGACTCGAGGATCGGCTCGGTCTCCGGGGTTGACTTGGACATCGACGTCCCGGTGGCCGGGGCAGATGCATTGGCAAGGCCAGCGATCAATGCCCGCTGCTGGTCCATGAAGGCAGCCAAACTGCTCTCCAAGGCCGTCAACCTGAGTCCAAGCTCAGGAGACCCCAGCAGCCCCTGACTCGGGCCCCGACGGCGTCGGGCCCGACGTCAGCTCCTTCGGAGGCGAGTCCACGAGGACCACAGTACTCACGTGTCCAGGCGACTCCATTTCGAGACGAGGATGTTTCGAAGGCCTCTCCGACTCCGAGGACCCGGGACGGCTGTCGGGGCTATGCGACCTGGCCCTCGAGGAACCAGGAGCGTCCGCCGACGCCACCCTCGCGGGTTTTTTCTTCCTATGATGTTCCCGGGTAGGAGACCCCCGCTCAGAGGAACTCCGACGATGCTCAGGACCGGAGTCCCGGGACGTCGAAGCCTCTGATGAGGTCCGGGCCCGGCCGGACGCGGAGTCAGAGAAGATTCGTTCTCGTTGATGCTGCCGACTCCTCAATGCTTTTGAGGACATCTTGCCACACGGACCACAGATCATTGGGTCATGATCGGGTCCGAGGCAGCAGAGGCAGCAGTCGTGTGTGTCGGTAAGAGACATGAGTTTCTTACAGCGATCACACTTCTTAAACCCGCTGGCATCCATTGAGGGAAAAAGGGCCCCTGCGAGGTCAAAAGACAGGGCTGCCAGTGAAAAGGAAAAAAATGGCGCGAACGCTTGTCACGAAGGACAAAAAAACAAAAAATAAAGAAACGGACTCGATACCGGCGTAGCGGATCCGGGCGTGAAAAAGGATCCGGCGTCGAACCGAAAAAGAATAAAAAATAAGAGAGAAAATCAACTTTTTCAGCGGTGATCACAAACAACGTCTGTAGGGCTCCGCGGAAAAAAGACTGAGCAAGATGGCACCCTTGGGCGGGAAGGGGACCGCACATGCGCACTGCAATTCCCAAAGGCTTTCTTTGAAAGCTGGGGAAATTGCTCCGCGAGGGCTCCGTCGGCGCCGACATCACCCATATGTGAGGACTGACTTCCTGCTTGGTCCTGGAGAATAGAGCATACACCTTTTCTTAAAGACTCCAAGCAAGGCATGCTGATTTGAAGTGCTTTAGGATGGGCTGGGCAGAGGTAGCTCAGCAGAGGAGCATAGGGAGCTGGCCCATCCAAGGAAAGGGAAGATATGGAAGAGATGCTAGACTGGGGAGGGAGGGGGTTAAAAAAAGGAAGATACTGAGCTATGGGGGTAGGGGGGGAAGAGAAGGGGAAATACTGGATATGCAAAGAGAATAGGAGATGCTGAACATGGGGAGTAGGGAAGGAAAGGGAAGAGATACTGGTCACGGAGTAAGCAAATTAAGAGAGGATTCTGGACTATGCTGGGGTAGAGAAGGAAAGATGTTGGACTATGGAGGAGGTGGGGAAGACAAAGTAAAACACTGGATAGAACAGGGGGAAGGAAAGAGGAGATTTCATTTCATGTATTTTATTTAGAGATCACCTATCATTACACATCTAAGCAGTTTACATCAGTAACATTCATATTTTTTAAAACATAATACATGAAACATAAAAGAAAGAATAAAACTACAACATATTAGAACATTCATAAATCTTAGTTTCAAGCTTTACCAAACAGGTATGCCTTTAGTTTGTTATGATAAGCTCCGTATTGACCCCTCAAGACATAAAACCAAAACCAAGGAATTCTATAATTGTGGACCTATCAAAGCAAAATCTTAGATCATATGGCACATCTCCTTGCAATAGAACTTGACAATATCACCAACAATTCTCATTTGCTAGACCTTAATGTATGAGACAGAACATAAGGCTTCAGAAAAGGACATGTTGGACATGTAACAGGAGGAAGGGAAGATGAAGGATGGGAAATGAGGAGAGACTGGGAGTTAGTAAAGGTCTGGAGAAGGAGAGAGATGGGGAATGGCAGGGCTGGGCTGGGCTGAGGGAGACTGAAAGCTTTAGGTAGATTTATTTAAAAAATAGTGAGATTGAGGACTGAATAGTGGGGAGAGGTGAAATCTGAGTGGAAGAGAAGAAGAAATATAAATGTAAGAACGCTGAAAGATAAAGATCAATGTCAGATGCAAGAGAGGAAGCGAAGACAAGAGGAGAGAAAAGAAATGGCAAATAGACAGGAGATCCTGGGAACAAAAATAAGAGAAGGCAGATAGAGGAAAGCAGACCTTGGAGAATGGAAGAGAGACTATTAGAAAAGAATCAAACCAGACAGACAACAAGCAGAAAACAGAATGTTATATTGGTTTTTGAAAATTACATTTGCTATCTTTGTATTTTGCACAGTATATGGAGAAATACATTGCTGTTTCATTTTCTCTGCAGATAGAGTGTGGTTTCTTGGGGTTTCACTTTAATTTTGCCTACATATTTCTATTTTTAGTTTTGGTAACGTATTCTGTACTTGGTAAGGATTCATCTGTGCTCATTGCATATGACCAAGTTCAGGTATTTTGTTAGCATGGAGTTTCTATGTAGGGGTGGTAAGGGTCAGTGTGAGGACTGAAGGTGCCCTAGGAAGGCCCTCCATCCTGCCACCCCCATACCTATTGCTTCTGCTGGTGCCCCTCTCCAGGGCCAACAGTAGCAGCAATTGTCCCTGAAACCATGAGGCAGCACTTATGCTCTATCTCCGGGGCTGTGTCATAGTTTCATTCTGCTGCTATGGCCCTCTTCTGCCAATTCCAGTTTATACAAAAGAGATGGACGGTAAGCACTGCATTGTGGTTTCAAAGGCCAGGGGCAACAGAAGGATTTTTTCTTTGGGGGTGCCCAAGCACCACCCCAAGCTCTATCCTAACTCCACCTCAAGCTCTGCTCCACGGTCAGAGACCCTTCCTGTTCTGCCCACTATGATCTTATCTCCCGCGGGCAGACAGGAAAGGTCTTTGCTGCAATTGTGGCTTTTCTTCTGCCCTCAGGGGATGGGATCCTCCTGGGTAGACTGCTGTCTGCCAGTCATGATCAGTGCAAAGACCCTTCCTGTCTGCCCATGAGCCTTGCGAGCAAACAGAAAGGGTCTTTAAATGATTGCAGCCGGCAGGTAGTAGGCTGCCCGTGGGGATCCTATTCCCTATGGGCAGAAGAAGAAGAGAAGCTGTGATCACAACAAAGACCTTCCTGTCTGTCTGTGAGGATCCAATCTCCCACAGACAGATAAGAAAGGGCTTTTCTTCTTCTGCCCATGGAGGATGGGATCCCCATGGGCAGCCTGCTGCCTGCCATGCTGCGATTTTTGGTAGGACCAGGACCCATGTGGTCCATCCTTTTCCAATGCCTATGTCAGGGGCAATTGCCGCTGCTATCAACCACAGAGAGGTGCATCAGCAGTGGCAATGAACATCAGCGGGTGCCTCCAGAGGGATAGTGCTCTAGGCAGCTGCATAGTTTGCCTAATGGTTCTTTCCTCCACTGTTTCATCAACTCTTTCCTCCACTATGTCATCTGAGTCTGTTGATGAGGCAGTAGCTTCTTATAACATTGCCCTCTCCTCTGTTCTGGATGCTCTCGATCTGCCCATGCCATGTCCTGTGAGGCATACTATACCTCTGCCCCTGACTTTCATTCACTACCCTCTCCTGTGCCTGTTCAGCTGAGCATGCTTGACTCAAATCCCGCTCCCTTGCAGACTTTCTACACTTCAAATTCATACTTGTCTCTTTCTAATCAGCCATAGCACTTGCCAAACAAAACTAATATGTCCATCTGACTAACTCTCTTGCCTCTGACCCTCATTGTCTCTTTACTACTCTCAACTCTCTCCTCAAGATGCCTCCATCTCCGAATCCTCCCTCCCTTTCTGTCCAATCCAAGGCCGACTATTTCCTTACAAAATCCAGAAAATCACCCTCCAATTCTCCACAAAGTCAGTTACTTCCCCTCCTCCCCCTCTTCACTCCCACCTTTCCCCCTCTACCTCTGCTACCCTTTTCTCCTTTTCTATGATCTCTGAGGAGGAAACCGCACACCTTCTTTCCTCCTCCAAACTCACTACCTGCTCCTCTGATCCTATTCCCATCCATCTCCTAAGCCCCATCTCCTCCACTGTTGGCCCTTCCATCTCTCATATTCTCAGCCTATTGCTTTCCACTGCAACTATCCCTGCAGCCTTCAAGCATGCTGTAGCTACACTTCTCAAGAGACCCTCACTTGATCCTACCTGTCCTTCTAACTATTGACCCATCTCCCTACTCCCCTTCATTTCTAAACTACTTGAACGTGCAGTTCACCGTCGTTGCCTTGACTTTCTCTCCTCTCAAGCCCTCCTGGATCCTTTACAATCTGGCTTTCATCCTTTACATTCTACTGAAATGGCTCTTGCCAAAGTTTCCAGTGACTTGTTCCTGGCAAAATCTAAGGGCCTTTACTTAGTCCTCATCCTTCTTGAGCTCTCTGCTGCTTTTGACTGTTGACCACAACCTTTTCCTTGATACCCTGTCCTCATTTGGTTTTAAGGGCTTTGTACTAACCTGGTTCTCCTCTAATTTCTCCCATCACTCTTTCAGTGTTTCTTCTGGTGGATCCTCCTCTGCAGTTATCCCGCATTCAGTTGGTGTACCCCAAGGATCTGTCTTGGATCCACTTCTTTTCTCTCCATATACCCAGTCCCTTCATGCACTCATCTCTTCCAACGGCTTTCGGTACCGTCTTTATGCTGATGACTCCCACATCTACCTCTCTACACCTGAAATCTCTCCGGCAACCCAGATCTGGATCTCTGTCTGCCTTTCTGACATTGCTGCTTAGAAATCTCACCGTCGCTTGAAATTGAACATGGCCAAAACTGAGCTTCTTATTTTTCCCCCTAAATCCTCCTCTCCTCTTCCTCCTTTCTCAGTCTCTTTGGATAACTATATACTCCTCCGTGTTTCCTTGGCCCGCAACTTTAGGGTTGTCTTTGACTCCTCTCTCTTCTTCTCCACACACATCCATCTGATAGCTACGACCTGCCATTTCTTTCTCTACAACATCAACAAAATCTGCCCATTCCTTTATGAACACACTACTAAGACACTTATCCACTCCTTAATCATCTCCTATCTTAATTATTGTAACCTACTCCTTGCTGGTCTCTCCCCTTCAATCTATAAAGCGCTCTACTGCGTGGCTAGTCTTCTGCCAGCCTCGTCATGCTCATATTACTCTTCTTCTCAAGTCACTTCATTGGCTCCCTATCCATTTCCGCATCCATTTCAAACTTCTGCTGACCTATAAGTGCATTCACTCTGCAGCTCCTCACTACCTTTCCTCTCCTATACCTCACTATACCCCTCCTCGGAAACTCCGCTCTTCTGGTAAATTGCTTCTATCTGTGCCCTTCTTTTCTATTGCTAACTCCAGACTTCAATTCTTTCACCTTGCTGCTCCTTATGCCTGGAACAAACTACCTGAGTCTGTATGTCAGGCGCCTTCTCTGACCCTTTTCAAATCCAGGCTAAAGACACACCTTTTCGCTGCCACTTTCGGATCTTGACTCACCTGATCTCCTTTGTGTTTCCTTACCATTCCCCCTAGATGTATCCTTGTCTATACCTACTGTGTTGTCTGTCTTGACTAGATTATAAGCTCTGATGAGCACGGACTGTTTCTTACATGTCTGTGCAATGCTGCATACGTCTTGTAGCACTATACAAATGCTCAGTAGTAGTAGTAGTAATGGTAGCGCCACCCATGGCAGGGACCTCTAATTACACAGGTACACTAAAACAATTTTTTTTTAAACTGCCTCTAATGTTTCGATTGATTTTTACGTTTTTTGCTGCGCTGAATCCAAATCTGGTAACCAATTTGCTCCATCACGTACAGATTTTTTGCTACATTGGGTTAGCAGTTTGAAGTGAACGTTTCAGATTGAGTGCGATCGAGATGAAAGTTTCTTGGATGAATTCTTTATACTAATTGTTTAGTAGTTATTCAAATAAGAATAAAGAAAATTGTAACAAGGCAGCACATAAGAATAGAGTAATGTCAACAAAACACACTGTGATGGTAGCAAAATTGTCTGCACTTAAAACAGCCACATACATGTGCACAAACATTGAGCATATAAGAGCGAGGTTAGACACAAAGCAAAGCAATGTGCAAAAATGTTGTACAGGTATGTATGTAAGAATAGAAAACGCAAACCGCACCATTGCAATACATGAAGACAAACACCCGATGGTGTGAAAATAAAATTCTAATAAATGAGATCCGACACTGTGGTAATAACTAGCAAATTTTTATTTCAAAGTTTAGTAAAAACACGATATTTGTCAACACAGTTTAGATTTTAAAGTCATTCTTGGGTCAATCAATCTCCTGGTGGGCCCGTTTCTTCTTCCCCCGAATGCTTCTCTTGGTGCGCTGCTTGGCGTATTTTTCATCTGGGGTTTCCCGCAGCAGCAACCAGCAGAAATCAGCCATCATAGTGGTGTTCCATCTTCCTTGGTACCTTCTCTCTGAGTCCTTGATGTCCTGGTGAAACCTTTCACTTTGTTCTTCACTGTACGCCCCCAAGTTTTCGGGAAAGTAGTTCACATGGGAGTGCAAGAAATGGACTTTCAGGCTCATGTTACAGCCTTGTTCTTTGAAGGCATTGAGCATCCTGGCAACAATATCTTTATAGTTCTCATCCCGCCTGTTCCCCAAGAATTTGAGAACAACATCCTTGAAGGAATCCCAGGCTTCTTTTTCCTTCTCAGACATCGTTTCAGCGAATGCTCCATCTGAAATGAGTTTCCTTATATCAGGGCCAACAAACACTCCTTCCTTTAGCTTTGCTTCAGAAAGTCGGGGGAACTTTGAGCAAAGGTACCGAAAGCACTCACCATCTTTTGGAAGGGACTTGATGAATTGCTTAATGAGACCCAACTTAATGTGGAGAGGTGGTAATAGAATTTTATCACGAGGTACCAAGCTCTCATGAAGAACATTTTTCTCACCGGGTCTCAAATACTCCCGAATTGGCCAGTCTTTTTTCCCCCAGTGTAGGTCGCGGGCCCGGCTATCCCACAAGCAAAGGAAGCAGGGATATTTGGTGAAACCGGATTGCTGCCCTAATAGCATGGATAGAATTTTAAAGTCTCCACAAATCATCCACTTATGCTCATCATAACGAATCTTCTGAAGAATCAGGGCCAAATTCTCGTATTTTTCTTGGAGAATAACAGAGTGAGCAATAGGAACTGAAGCGAATGTGTTGCCATTATGAAGAACACCTTTTATGCTGTCTTTTGACGAATCAATGAACAGCCACCATTCAGCAGGATCATACTTGAGTTTAAACTTTTCCATCACTCCGTATATATCGTTGCAAAATACCAAATCTTCCTCTTTGCTGAAATACTTCAAAAATTGTTTCTCGCGGTTGCGGTACCAATAAAAAGTTGTTCCTGGTGACAATTATTGAAGGATAAGGCGGTATACAAAACTGTCTAAATAAATAAATAAATAAATAAATAAATAGATTTTTCTGTTTAAGCCGAGAACCTAGCAGTTGGGCAGCATCTTTTGGGAGTCCTAAATCCCGGACTAAATCATTCAATTCAGTTTGAGAGAAAAGTTCAGGTTTCGGATCTGGTTCAGTTTCAAACTCGGAAGTACTGGACTCATCGGGAAAAGCCATCTGATGAGTCTCATCATGATCAGAACCGTCCACACAAATATGATCCAAAGATTTTGGTGGTTCAGGCACAGGTACTTCGTTGCTATGAGGCATAGGCCTAATTGCTGAGGGAAGGTTGGGGTAACTTATTACGTTCTTATTTTTTAAGTTGTATCCCTTCACAATGCAAGAACAAAAATAGCAGTCACTGCTGTGGTCTCTTTGTTCACGCCACATCATAGGTATTCCGAAACGAAATGCTTGCTTTTACCTTTCATCCATAAGCGTAGATCTTCCTCACATGTCTTGCACACTTTGTGAGGAGCCCACGGTTTGTCTTGATCGCCTAACTTCAAACCGAAATAGGCGAAATATACTTTTTTTAATAAATGCAGAAATGTTCCTCTGCCGCTTTTTCACGGTATATTCCCCACAAATAAAACAAAAACTGTCCGGAGAGTTGACGCAACCTCTGGCTCTGTGAGCCATCACAAATACACAGCACTGCAAACTACAACTGTAGTGAACCACTTCGGAATAAAGCTGGATTACGACTGAGCAAACAAAAGGTAATAATGAACTTGCAAGAAACTGAAATTTGACAGGAACGTTCATGTCGCAACCACCGTGTTTGAGCGAGCGAACGAGGCGAGGCGAACAGGAAAGAACATGCACCAGCGCGAGTACTGGATTTAGCCCCCCGCCTCCCAATTGTCCTGTTAATGTATAAAATGAATACAAAACACTCTAAAATATCATGAGGGAGTGTTTCTAGTTAGTTAACCATTACAACCTCTATTTTGGGCCAAGAAAATAAACTGCAGTCGGCTAAAAAGAAATTATGTGAACATTCCTTATATGGGTAAGAAATCTAATTTTGCAAGAAAACGTGACGTGATGGAACATTTTGGCTATTTTTCCTGGATTCAGCACCCCAAAATCTATAGGAATCAGTTGCAAAACTGGAGGCAGTTTTTTGGTAGTGTACCTGTGTTATCTGGCTTTTCAGTTTTCTTAGTAAGTATATTGAGGTTGCAGATTCTATTGCAATAATTATTCTGCTACTCTTTTTTGGGTAGACTCATTACCAGGTGTGGCTCAAGGCAATCTGCTGCCTCAGGCTTAAAATGAGATGGTGCCCCTACCCCCCCCCCCCCCCCCCCCCCCCCACACACACACACACACTTAGAGGGAGGTGGGGCTTTTCAGAACTCCAATCAGGGACTGAACCAAACCAAAAAGCCAATTAGATTATATGGAGGGAATGCAAGATGTTTGCACACAGGGCCATACCAAGCTGCAAATCGCACCCTGTGCGACTTGCAGCTTTGGCATGCCCCCCCCCCTCCTCCCCCATACCTCCATCCAGTGTTGCCTGCTCTTTCCCTGCTGTCGTCGCCCTCTGTTTTTTTCACGGCAGCACTGGCAACAGGGAAAGAGCAGGCAGCGCTGGACAGAGGTATGGGGAGGAGGAGGGGGGCATGTGCCCGATCTGAAAGGCGCCGGCATTTTAAGCAGATCTGTTCCTCCCTGCTCTGACATCATGTTGGAGGAGGGAGGGACCAGACCTGCTAAAAGTGCTGAAAAATGGCTTGGGGGGCACATTTTGGTTGCCTGCTATTGTCCTGCCAGCTGCAGCAGGGCAACAGCATACAGCCAAAATGCCCCCCCCCCCCCCCCAAGCCTTTGCACCCTGTGCAGCTGCACTACTTGCACAGGGCTAGGTACGGTCCCGTCTGCACATCAAGGAACTAAAAGAGCAAGAACCAACAGCACAGTTTATAAAACTAAATTAAAACTCACTTTTATTTTGTTATAAACTGCATTATAGTTCTTGCTTTTTCTTTTTCAACATATATTTTGCATCCACAGTGGGTGCAGAGAAGAACCAGGACATTCACCCACAGAACTCAATATTTTAAAAAAAAAAATCTGATTCTGATCATCTCACTAACAACAACAACAACAACAACAACAACCACTATTCTCCAGTACCAGGCATATTGTGAACTAGTACAAAACCCTACAACAAAGAGCAAACCTACCATACCATACCATATCAGCACAAACTTCCAAAACTCACATAAGGAGCCCATCCAAAAAAAGCATCACTGTAAATACTACAGTGGGCCCTGGAACATCCATACACCTATCTGAAAAGCTGAACAAGTCAAATTACTGCAGTACAGTATAGATCTTTATGTACAAACTCCATGTTATCAGAACACCTGACCTCAGTCAAACACTCGCAACATCGACCCTCACCAAGTACAGAATAAGTAACCATAATCTAAAGTAAAAATAAAAATATGTAAACAAAATTTAAACTGAAACCCCAAGAAGCCAGAGTCCACATGCAGTGCAACATCAGATAAAGAAGAGATGCAGTTCCCCAATACTGTATAAAATATAAAGACAGAACAAAGTCCAGTCACTAATATGAAATAAAATTATTTTTTCTACCTTTGTTGTCTGACCATTTTATTCTCTGATCATGCTGGTCTCGATCTGAGGCTTCTGCTTTCCTGTCTTCTCTTAGCTCTCTTTCTGTGGTCTATGGTCCATCTGCCATTTCTTATCTCTTCTATTGTTTTCTTCACTTCTTTCCATCAGCCCATTTCCAGTTCCAGTAACCCTTCCCAGTATCAGCCCCTTTCTAGTCCTCCCTCCCAGTACCTTCCAATGTTCACTTGCATTCCCATGATTGCCACTGGTGTCCATTCCCTTCCAGTCCCCCTCCTTCCCCACTGTCCAGCTCCTTCTAGTCCAAATACCATGGCAGCCCCTCTCAGCATCCACTCCCTTCCAGTCCCATTCTCCCATCCCCTCGCATCAGTCCATTTGTACCCCTAGCCCCCAGTTTTCTTCCAAGGCCAGCAGCTCTATCCTCCCCTCCCCACCATCAGCCCATTTCCAGTTGAAGCCCCCCCAATCAGCTCACTTCCAGTGCTAGTCCCCCCTCAACCCCATTACCAGTAATAGGCTCCCCTAATCAGCCATTACCAGTCCTAGCCTCCCCGATCAGCTCATTTCCAATGCTAGCCCCACCTGTCTATTACCAGTCCTATCCCCCTCAGTCCATTACCACTCCTACCCCCCATCAGCCCATTACCAGTCCTAGCCTCCCCTAATCAGCCCATTACTAGTCCTACCCCCCCCCCATCAGTCCATTACCAGTCCTAGCCTCCTCTAATCATCCCATTTCTAGTCCTAACCTCCCCGATCAGCTGATTTCCAATGCTAGCCCCCCATCAATCCATTACCAGTCCCAACCCCCCCCCCCTTTGATCAGTCCATTCCGAATCCTAGCTTTCCCTTATCAACACATTACCAGTCCTAGCCTCCCCGATCTGCCTATTACCAGTGCTGGACCCCCCATCAGCCCATTATAATCCTAACCCGCACTGTCTCTCCCCTCTTTCCAGCATTTATCCCCTGTCTATCCAGTATGTCCCCCTGTCTCTCCCCTTTGTCCAGCATTTTCCCCCATCTCTCCCCTTTGTCTAGTACTTGTCTCATCTCCCCCTTTGTTCCCCATCTCTCACCTTTGTCTCTCCTTGTCCTCCTCCTATCCCCACTCCCTCCACCTGCACCTCTCATCCGGCGATGGCGGGGCACTCTGGCTGTTTTAATTTTAGATTTTGCCGCCTCTACCCTGCCTCTGCGTTCCGGCTGCATAAAAAAAAAAAGCAGCAGGAAGGCAGAGGCAGGGCAGAGGTGGCAAAATCTAAAATTAAAATAACCGGAGTACCGCCGCCACACAGATTAGCCTGATGGCTTGCAGCGATCAGGCAGATTTGTTCGATGCTTGTTGTTCCTGCTGAATGTGAGGGAACCCTTGCCAGATGCCTTCCAGCCCCCTCCTCCCCCTCCCTCCATCCATATTTCAGCCCCCCTCCCTCCATCCATATCAGCCCCCCCTCCCCTATGTCAGCCCCATTGCAGGTTCCCTGCCCCCTCCTCCCCTCTCCCCATGTCTGCCTGCCTGCTACCGCCCTGTGCCTCCTTCTTCTGCAGCCGCGGTTCCCTGTCTCTTAGGGAACCACGGCTGTGCCTGTGAAGCCGTTGAGGAGCCTTTCTGTCTCTAAACGGACTCCGTGCAGCATTGTCCCGCCTCCAAAGGAAGTGGTAAACAACTTCCTTTGGAGGCGGGACAATGCTTCATGGAGCCCGTTGAGAGACGGGAAGGCTCCGCAACGATTTCACAGGTGCAGCTGCGGTTCCCTAAGGGGCAGGGAGCCGTGGCTGCAGAAGAAGGGAGGCGGTGAGTTTGCCGCTGCCAAGAAGCGAACTCGGCAGTGGCAGTAACTTGTGTGCTTTTTTATTTTAATTTTTTTTTAACTTGAAAGCGAAGTGAGGCGGCTGTTTTGGGGACATTTGCAGCCCTCAAAACTTTGCCGCTTGAGGCAGCTGCCTCAATTCGCCTCATTATAGAGCTGCCCCTGCTCCTTATTGTGTGAATTGGCGTCCTGAGTGATATTTGTAGAGTTTTATGGTTACTTCCTAATATGCCCAGTACAATATTCCCTCTAATTTTCTGTAGGCTGTGTGCGCATAAAATATCAGCTGTGCAACTTTTGAAGGAAGGTTAAATTTTTGTGCGCCACATAACGACACTCAGAGTTATATACTTTAAAATTTGACTACACATCATAATACAGTATGTACACCACACTGATTTTAATCAAATTAAATGAAAATAGATGATTACTACATGAAGCAGAAAATTTCTAGTAATTACAATCACAACTTTTAAATTTTAAGACGTTTGTGTTTTCTATTCGGAATCAGAACCATAATTTTTGTGCGCTCTGTTGTAAAGTATGTACGCTCGCTCGGTGAGGTGTGTTCGCACGCACATGCGCACAGCTTAGAGGGAACAGTGGCCCAGTAGTGCAGAGGATTAATGTTGCTGTTATTGAGATGAAACCAGAATCCGGCATTATTTTCGTATGATGAGTTCTAGCTAGAAATGTCCTAGTTCTGCTTTGCACCCATTGTTGATCAAGGAGGGGGACACATAGCTGAAAGTTCACCTAGGGAGTCAGATACCCTTTCGCCAGCTCTGGTAGATGGAGTCAATAATTTCCTGCCAAAACTCAACAAGAAGGCTTGGATGGCCTTGGAATTTAACATATCTAACTTAAAGGCAGTAGTGCATCCCATCCAAGTCAACCCCAGAAAGGCAGAGGGAGTTGGTTTTGATTCCAATACCTCTGGCCCTCTAGGGAATGGATTGAATGGATATGACACGTTGGATGCTTTGCCAGGCACTGACGTTGAGAAGCTGAGTTTCTGGGCAGGGGATTATCCAGCTCAAATCTAGGCACTTGGTCACTGTAACCCAGGAAGAGTTGGTGGTATCCGCTCGTTTCTGCCAGTACCTGTGCCACAGCACTGCTACAAGTAAACCAGTATGTTGTGGAGCAGCGACTGCCAGCTGGACTGAACCAGCTCCCTGGAACAGTGAAGGTGCATCACAGAGGAACCAAAATGTTTTATGTCTTATGGAAGACTAAGGATGAAAGTAGTAGTCACCACCTGCCACTTTTATTGCTTGTTGTGAGATACGTGTGTCGCCAGCCTTACTTTTGCAGCCACCGTGGTCAGATAAAGGCACAAAACCCATAAGGAAAACAAGTCAGTCTGTGTGCCTGCCACATCTCTCTCTTTGTCATGTATTTGGAAATCTAGGACAGATGTTACCGCAACTGCACCACAGGCTTTGTCCCACATAAACCACATTAGCAGCTAAGGGCAGTGATTGTGGAAATATAATTATACGAGGTCTCCAATAATGGCTACTATTTCACACAATGGTGATGGAGAGTCTTGGAAAGGAATAACTGCTCAGTTATGTAAATACTCCCCCATCTCGCTGCCTGCATTTTTCTTTCTTTTGCTGGAATAGTCTCAGCTAACAATTTTTGGGCTAATAGTTCAATGATTTGGTGAAATTACTGTTGTATGCAAGCCTTCTAAGTTTACCTGGCTGGCATCAGGAAGATGATAGATGTGTGTGTATGTATGCAAGAGAGGTGGTATAAGCCGAGTTAATCGGGCACAAGAAAGAAGAAACTTTACAAGCAAGGGGAGTGCCTTTTCTTTCTCCCACCAATCTTCCACCCTAATCCCTTGAATGGAAAATATATAGTAATAGCTGCATTTAGCATGTGGTATGTACTAGCTGGAAATAGGGATGTGTGGAGAATGTATTTATTTCATTATTTAGACATTTTAATATGCCACCATTCACTCCAACTGCTATCACGACGGTTTACAAACATTCTTCAATCTTCATTTTCTTTCATTGGGGAGAGAATTAATTTTGCTTCATTTCTGTTTTTTTGCATTTCTGCATTTTTTGCATTACTGCATTTTTTGTTCATGTTAGTGCATGTTAAATGGTTTTAATGTGCATTCAAATCATTCAATACATACAATAACTTAGGAGGTAATTTTATACAGGATTTTTTGTGCATATATGCCAATATACATGTGTAAAAGGCCTTTTGTAAAATTATCTCAGATTTGTGCAATTAAGCGCATACTTGCACCTAACTTTCAGGATATTCAGGAGAGGAGCTTGGGTGAAGCATGAGCAGTCATGATTTATGTGCATATTTTCTGCTACAAAGCTTTACAGTCTCATGAAACCATGCATAATGAATAACTTCTTTCCTGCATCTCTGAGATGAAAATAATTAAAAGTACTCACAAGCCCTTCTACTACATTTATCTGTGGGCACTTTTTCCAACCAAACCAATGTATGCACTTTAAAGAATACCTTCTATGGGCTATGTTATGTAAATGCTGCGCTGATAGCGCATGATTGTGATGCGGTATCAGTGTGGAGGCCTTTGATAATGTTTGTAGGCGTGTGCCTCCATCCCCCATGACGACAGTATGTTGCAATCACCTGTGACTGTAAAACTGGTATGCAGGCGCACTTAACGCTAGCCATTCAGGCCCATAAGGCCACAGTGATCATGATGTGCCATCAATGCCCACATTAGGCCCTCACCCACCCTGTTCCTGCTCACCAATATGCTAATTGTTAGCACGGAATCACTAGCACAGCGCACTGAGCTAGATATCAGTATACTTTAGTACACATGCTCCTACATGCATTGTTGAACTCCCCCCTTTAATCCTCTAGTCCTCATGTCGTCAACCTCCTATCAAATTTTTATCCATGTCTGATTCTCATCTTCCTTAGCATGTCACCTTTCACCTCGCCCAAGTGTTCAATCTCACCTGACTCTTACTTTCCTATCTACAGTAAGCATATTGCCTCTGCCAGCATTGTGCCCTGTTTCACTCTCACCAGCCTCTAATATTCCAGTCTCTTTTTTACTTTGCTCAATATTTAGCCCCTTTGACTCTCACCTTCCCACAGCAACTAGCTCATCATTCACCCCACCATTCAATATCTCCCCCACCCACCCCCCAAATTTTGCAGAGCTGCCACATAATCCAGTTCCAAGAGGGAGATTTTAAGCCAGTCCTGGATTTCTAACAAGCTCATCCTGGGTCCTGCAGCACTGATTGCATTGGGTAGGGGACTACAAATACTTTGCTTTTGGAATGTAAGTTCAAAACCAGGATTGGCCAAAACGTTTCCCTCCTGGAACTGGGCAACTAGGCAGCTCTGCTTTTGGGTTTAGTGTAACCTGATAGATAAAAGAAGCAGGTGTGCTCAAGCCTGCATTCTTCTTTTTGCATATGCATAAATAAATTTATAATGTCTCAAAATTACTCCCATATGAAGTAATGGAAGCTATGTGGCTGCATGCAGGAATGCTCCAGTCCAGACTTATGCTGGTCTTGAGCAGCAGTAAATACATTCATATCTGAGTGCTACTGGCAGGGAATTAAAAGAGCATATGTAATTTAGCTAAGCAGGTGTTTGTGGCCATTATTATTATGGTGGATTCTTCATTGGAAGACACAGTTCTAGGACTGGATTTAATCCTGTCATTAGGGTTCTATTATTATTATTAACATTTGCATAGTGCATACCAGATGCATTCGGTACTTCACACAGAGACATAATGGACAGTTCCTGCTCCTTAGAACTTACAGTCTAGTCAAGACCAATGACAAAAGAGTAACAAAAAAAACCAAATAATAGAAGTTGCATTAAGTTAAATGTAACTGAGAAGAATATAGAGAACAACTGAGAAGAATTATGCAGATTTCAGCTTCTGGGGAGCGCAGCAAAGAACAGCTGCAATCAAAACAAAACAATGGCTCGTGCCAAGCATACCAACTCAAAGAACTGTCAGCACTTACTTTTACCTGCAAGGAGGGCGTGTAATTTTCAATTAATCTTTTACCTGAATAAGTGGTTTATACATTAAAATTATGCTTCTAATATGTGTTTTGGCAAGATTATTCTTGAAAGTATGATTGTGGGGTGATCATGACTGTTGAGTTCAATCTTAATCTCAGAAGAGGAGGGGCACTAGAGGTCTATAAAATATTTGAGAGAAAAAGCACAAGGCTGAAGGTTTGCATAGGGTGCCTAATATCCTTATACCAGCACTGGTGGTAATAATTGGCAGGGCAGGAAAAGACAATGAAAATCTTTTAAGAAGTGATGTGATCACAGCAGTTTTGAAGGCAATGGGGATGGCTACGATAGAAAGTGAGAGCTGAATGGTCATGGGATTGGAGTGGCAAATGATTCATTGGGAGGAGAGAAGGTGAACAGATTCTTGTTCTGTGATTTCAGAGAAGGAAGATAAGGTGGCTCAGCTTCATGAAAGGGGAGAGGACTGAGTGAGCATGTTTGTATGCAAAATGGATGATGATAATGGATAATTTATGGTGGCTCTTTCTCCTCCTTAATGCTTTGAAAATCTTTTTTCTCAGGCTGTGACATACTTGTGTTCCTTTTGCTGAACATCTTACAATCTCCTTTTACAATGGTTGCTATTTGACAAAATCCAAATATTTCTATTTGTCCCTCTGAGGTCAAAACATTTTCGGGTGCATGAAGCTCACAGTTGGTTTTAAGAAAAAAAGCTCAAGTATATGGCCAATCCAGATTCCTCCTCAAGAGCACCTATAATCTGAAATATTTTTTCTCATCATCATCTCTGCTGCAATGGATATCAACTTTGATTATCAAGGCCAGCCAAACTCTAGTTTCCAGGATAACCACAATGAATACTGATAGATACATTTGGTCTAACAGCCAGACGTTTTTGGTGTCCTTGAGAAACATAGTTGAGAACTGGAAGATACAATAAATAATTAGTAACTGAGAGACCTGAGATCTCATAATATCTCATGATATCGATATTTGTGTTCTCAGGGTAGAGTAGGATTCGGTGCTAAGTCTGTTTAACATGGGATGCTGTAGACAGCATCTGAGCAGCAGCAGACCTTTTGAAGTGAAAAATTGCCTAAATAGTATGCCTGGAAATATCATTTATTGAACTTCTGTTTCACACACAAATATAACATTGACATGGTTTGTATCAGACCCTGGAAGGAAGGCAGTTATCTTTCAAACAAAACAAAACACAGTGCCTTTAGGGGAAAAACATTTAAAATCATGTAAACAATCTTAAGTGTATAATTTGTATCCGTCAATATGTTGAATTAGGCAGGGCTTTTTTTTTTTTTAGAAGGTATGCACTGGTACGGAATACCTGCACCTTTTCCATTGCCTACTAAAACTGACCCATTGTCCTCTCCTCATGTATAAAATGAGAGCCCTGCATATTGAGTACTGGCACCCTTTTTTCTAGGAAAAATACACTGGGTATAAAAGATGCAAATATATAGAAGAAAAGAATGTATGCTCCCTTCACTTTGGGGCATGTTTATGAAAAGTTAACACACGTTAAGTGCTGCAATGGCCCATAGAAATGAATAAGCAGTGGCAGTACTTTATGTGCATTAATTTTACTTAACACACGTTAAACTTTAGTAAACACGCCCCCTTTGTATTTCATCTGTTTCATTAGTAGTCATTGCCATATGTGACAAAAATGCATAAACACAGTTCCTGCATAAAGAAGGAGAAGCTCAGCCCTCTGAGACCTCAGGTCCATTTCATTTAGTAAGCGCTTTGGCCCATTTTCAAACAGAGATGATCCCATCTATCCAAAAAGGAAGAAACTGGTCTCTGATGTCCCTGGGAAAATGTTTTGGTTTACATTCTATATTTTCAGTAGCGCTACCTTCTTAAGACCTCTAGCTAACTGAACCTAACTCTCCTTCCCTCCTGAGATTTTGAGAACAAATTTTATCAATCATGACTACCTCAACATCATGTCTCCAAGAACAAGCCTTCAAAAACATGTAACTGGACATCACACTTTTAAACTGTTTTGTGTATATATACATAATATTAAGGGCAATTTTCAAAAGCCATTTACTTGGGTAAATGATTATTTACCAGAGGAAATGGGCTATTAAAAAACTGCCCACCCTTCCTGCGGGTAAAAGTACACACTGAGGGCTCTTTGAGATAATGACGTTGGCGGGACATATTGGGATTTTCAAGGGCAAATGCTGGTAAATACTGGTTAGTGCCACTGGATATCCGCGGGTGCCACTGCTACATGCCCTGATGCTACATGGTTAGGATCAGGGCGGAGCAGAGGCGGCACTTGTTGCTAACCGGCACTGGCAATTTTGAGCCATTGCCTGGTTAACAACCTGCAGATAAAGATAGGCGTGGCAAAAGCTGAACTATTTTTACCCATAGGAGCTAACTGGGCAGCAACTCAATATCACCACTGCCCAGTTAGCTTCTGTGTTATGCGGCACCGTGCGACGCTCCTGCCCCCGCCCTAGGGCTAACGGACAGGAGTGGCCTATTGTCCCGTGAGGAATGGAGGTAAACTGTTTCCTTGGAATGATGGGTAATGTAGTTTGTTCTCCCTTCTCTCAGGGATAAATGTAGCTGTGCCAGAGACGGTAAGGCTTTTGCAAGAATATTTATTCGTGTTGGGGAAATTCCTCCAGCGCATCAAAATTCAAATACATGAACATAAATGGTGCTTTTAAATAGGAACAGAAGAAACTCAGGAATATAAGACAACCAAAAATAGGATCAGCTTTCCTTCTTATGGAGCTTAACTCAGCTCTGCCTCACATACATTACAGCCTCATAACAGTCACTGTTCCTTTCACAGTGTGAGCTCAAACTCAGGTGCAAACAATCAAGTTTCCAAGCACAGCAGCAGAAACTACCACGTTGTATTCTTTCCATACAAGGTATAGCAAGCTTCTTTATACTGTTATTTCCTTACAGCATATTGAACAGTCCATGCTACAATTGTCAGAGTTTGTAGAAGGTAAGGCATAATCTACCTGCATTAAATCTTCTGACTGCACAGAACTAGTGTCCTCATTCAGCTTTGGCTGTCTACCTGCTTTCAACTCTAAGAACTGTTTAAACTCCTGGAGGAGCAATTCAGCCTGTTCATTTCCTGACAAGCAGTTGTCAGCAAATACTGGGTTTCTCTCCCCGGTCAGTAATGCTTCCCCCTTCAGCTCTTGGCTTAAATAAATCAGGGTAACAATTGGGATCCTTTAACAAAGCCCCAAACATAGGAGATTGAATTTTACCTTCTCTATCATGACTCCTATTGGAACTGCTTTCTCTCTGCCAGGCTCCTCTCCTCTTAGGTAGCTCAAAGGCTTTCCAGCTGTGAGTGCTTTTGGGTCTCTCCGGTCCAAATTGTATCCCATAGAATGAGTTACCTTTTGCAGGTGTCTGCCTTGGAGGCTTTTCTTTTTGAGGGCTCTGCCTTTTCCCAGGACTCTAAACCAGGGCTCCGTCCACTTCTCACAGGACTTCCTTTCACAGCACCTGTAAAAATCCTTGCAGGTCCTCTGTTGCTACCAGGCTCAGACGTGCATCCAAACTGCTTCCTGGACTTGCACTCACTGCTTGACTCGGTCTCATCCGACATTCCAAACGTCCTCTCACAGCTCGTCTGTTCACAGGCCCTCTGCTCACAGGTCATCTGCTCATGGCTTTTCTTTTTCTGTCTCTGTTTAGCAGCATCATTCACCACTTCAAAAAGGGATTCTTTTCCAGCCACACCCCGTCCAACCCCTGGGTGTGCCCAATCAGCACTGTTCAACTCCTCCCCTGGGCTGGTCTCCATTCTCAGCTCAACAGAAGAGGGTTTTTTTCTTCTAGGATTGAAAATCCTGTGTAAATCCTGCTGCTTTTCAGGATTTCCTTCAGTCTCCATTTCCTCAGGAGGGCGCTCTTCACCACAACCCCAGATATTCAATGCTGGTGGCACCCCTACCAATAAGCAATGTGCTCCAACCATACAAACTGCTCAATTATTTCACATTCTTCAAACTCCATAAAAACTTCTCATAATAATAAGAATATGAAATGCACTTATTTGGTGTTATATTTGTTTATATAATGTAATAGTACTGACACCACAATACTTCGAGTAATACAAATTTATTACATATCATGTGATTCAGTGCTTTACTATGGGGCATGTTTACTAAAGTACACTATGGGTTTGTCCTTAGCATATGGTAGTAGACAAAAGGCATGGGGTCTCATGCTGACTAATGGGGACATTCCTGGCGTGAGCCCATATAGTTAGCATGGGTTGTAGGAATCTGCTGCACTAAAGTGATAGCCATATTTACTGAGGCTGCCCTTAATGCTACCAACAGAAATGATAGTAAGTGCAACCAAGCTAACCACAACATTCATGGTTAGCATGAGCTAAGGATACCCACACTAACTGCTCTGTGTAGTCTACACCCTCTCTCCACCCCAATCCTGCCCAGCCCCTTCCCAACCCACACTGTTACCATGGGATTTTTACAATGGTGGCTTCTTTAGCATGCGGTAACGGTTACCATAGTCTTGCACTAATTGCTTATTGTGTGGTAACCATTATCCCATTTTAGTAAACATGCCCCTATATGAATAACGGAGTTCAATGTTCTCTCAGTCTCTGCATAGCCTCACCAACTCCTAAAGGTAGGATTTCTCAGGGAGGAGTGGCCTAGTGGTTGGGGCAAATTACCTTGGGCTAGAGTGCCAGTGGTTCAAATCCCACTAGAGGACAGCAACCTTGGGCCAGAAGGAGTGGGGTTTCTAGTCCCACAGGTGCTCCTTGTGGCCTTGGGCAAGCCACTTAACCCTCCATTGCCTCAAGTACAAAAACATAGATTGTGAGCCTTTGGGGACAAGGCAAAACTATATATACAGTACCTGAATGTACACTGCTTTGATTGGTAGAAAAGCAGTATATAAGCCAAGGTAAATAAATTTTGTTCCAATTATTTCCAACAAGCTGGTGCAGTCCTTGTTTTACCCTGTTGCCTACATGTAACCATGGTTCTGCCATCCTTAGGGAAATGAGACCTACAAGTCTGTACATGCAAAGCAGTGAATCCAGAGCAGGATCAGTCTTTCTGATACAAAAAAAGGGAGCCTATTATTAACCATTTATTGGAGACCACTGTTGTTAACACTAAACTGAAGTGATTAGTCTGTCATGAATGATCTGTATCACTCCCCATTCTTCAGTCTAATGACCACATTTAAGGAATGGATATAAAAGACATTTTTTTCATAATTATTTAGTCTAGCAACCCCATATTTTATGTTAAAGACAAAACCCATGCTCTTCCAGAATCTTGCAAGCAGAGCAGAGCCAGAACCTAATTTTCTGGGGGCCGAGGGTTAATATGGGGGTGCCCAGGTTTAACATAGGGCACAATAGAGTCTCCTCCTCCTCCACAATGACATTCACCTTTTCCATGGCATGGCTGGAGCTCTCTTTTTTTCCCTAATTTGCAGCTGCATTACAAACATTAAAACAGGAAATGTGAGAGAGGAAGTTGCATCAGCCCCACAAATGGCAGCCTAATCTCCAATAGCGACAGTGCAAGAAACCCTATTGAATGCTCTTTCCCTTCTATGAGATCTTACTAGTGGATGTGTGAAGATTCCTTGATTGCGGGATGGCAGCGAAATCATGAGTTTTGAACATCAAGACTCTCTTATAGACAAGCAGGAAATTCGCTGCTAAGGTGCCATGTGCAGATGGGGAGCATGGCCTATGCTCTGGGGCAGATATCGACTCTGAAGTGACCAGTGATGCAGAGCATCTGGATGGTGATACACCACTGACATCTGTGGTGTTGGAACATCTGTTGAGCAAACTTCACAATGAGCTCAAAGTGCATTTTGGAGGGTTGACCTCAGAGCTACGGCAGCTCATAGTGGAGGTGAGTCAGGATGTTGCCGACTTGGGTGAGTGTGTGGAGGAGCTTGAGCAGACATCCATGAGGAGGAGGTTGCTGCAGTATCTGGGAGATTCAATACAGTTACATCATATTGGGAAGCAGTACAGGCAAAAGTTGAGGACTTGGAAAACTGAGAATGCCAGTGTAATTTGAGGATTCGACGTGTGCCTAAGAGAGCAGAGTATGCAGATGTGGAGGCAGGCCCGTACATAGTCCTGTGCAAGGGGTGCAGCCGCACAGGGCGCAAAGGCTTAAGGGCCGCATTTTAGCTGTCTGCAGTTGCCAGCCGCCACTACTTTTTCTTCTCTCAGCCGCGGCAGGCAATGGAAGACAGCTAAAATGCACCCCTTAAGCTCCCTGCTCTTGCAGAGAGGGACAGATCTGCTTAGTATGCCGGCGACTTACACATCGGGTGTGCCTCTTCTCTCCCACCGCAGGAGGTAGGGGGAGCGCACGCCCAATGTACAAGTCACACAGGGTGCGATTTACACTTGGTATGGCCCTGTGTGGAGGCCACAGTGTGCCATGTATTTGTTGAGGTTTTGTGGGGGAAGAGCAACTTGATGACCACTATGGAAGTGTTAATTGAGTGAGCATATCATGCACTTGGTCTGTCTCACTCAAACATATCACAAGATATTGCGGTTTGCTTCTTGCAGTATCCTGTTAATAAAGATCCTAATTATGGCCAGAAAACAGCCTGATTTGAAATGGATGGAGATAAAGTAGAAATGTTGGGGGATTTTTCTTCTATTGCACTTCAGCAACATTGGGAGTTTAAGGAAATAACTCCTTTTTTTGAGGAAAGCTGAAATGCGCTACGGATGGCTTCATCCATTTGGACTGATGTTTTCAGCTGCTGAATCTACATTTTGTGTACATACTTTGGAAGAAGATTGGCAGGTGCTGGTGAAAGTGAGACTGTCCAAGGAGAGGTCTTCGGAGGCCTCAACACCAGTAAGACAGCCTACAGCAACACCAAGATGGCAGCATGTTGTGGGATCCAGCAGGCGACCTAAGAGGCAATCTTCGGGGCGGCTGACACTGACAGAGGCAACTTCCCAAAATGGGTGACTGTTGATGCTATGGAGCTGTTCATTATTGATTTTTTTCTTTGGAGCCACTGCAAGTGCCTGAAGATGGACATGCTGAATACTCATTCTGGGACTTTTTGATACTGACGTTATTGCCTGTTACATGAAAAGTGTTTGGGGGTTGAGGTCGGGTGGGGATGGTATGCTGATTACAATTGGTGGGAAGTGTTTTAAACTTTGGGAGTGCTGTGACGTTGTGTGCTTTATTTTATATAAGGTGGTTCATTTTGGTTCAGGAAGGATCATGGAAGGTGGGAATCATGTGTGAGGTATGATTGTGCAGGGCAGGGTTTGATAGAAGGATAGGTTTGGATTGGGCTGTTGAAGGGCTGATCTTTCCTCTGTATCCTTGGTGGGGTCTTGTGTCCCTAAGTGGATGAAGAAAATGGGGTAAAGGGGTGGATGGTTGAAAGGGTCTTGGGTGAATGGATGGAGGTGGGGTTAGGGGTGGAGGGGTCTGTGGGGCTGGGGGTTGGATGTAGTGTGGATGGGTCCTGTGGGGCAGTTTCTCCAAATGGGTGAGTTTTGCGCATACCATGACATGGACATCACACTTTTAAACTGCTTTGTGTATATATACATAATATTAAGGGCAATTTTCAAAAGCCATTTACTTGGGTAAATGATTATTTACCAGAGGAAATGGGCTATTAAAAAACTGCCCACCCTTCCTTCTAAGCCACAGTATGTGGAGTATGATCTCAGTCTCTCAAATTTACTGTTAATGCTCGGTATAATACTTGCATCATGCCAAAGACAGCCTCCCTCTGGAGTTCATAAGATGTTATGTGTATGGGTAATTTATCAAGGTGTGCTTGGAAATTCCTCTTAATTAGGCCTGTGACACCCAACACAATGGGAAATAACTCGGTATCTTTTTGCCACATTTTCTTGTTTTCTGACTGCATTTCTTGGTACTTGAAGATTTTCTCCCTCTCAACGCAATTCACAGAGTAGTCGTTTGGAACTAACACCTTTATAATCAATGCCGTTCTGATGGTTTTCTTTTTTACCACTATATCTGACTTCCCTGCATCCAGCTTTTTATTGGTCGGAATGGGAATATCCCAGGTGATCATAACCTCTTCATTCTCTGCAATTCTTCTAGGGTCATGATCCCAGTGCTTTTCAGGCACAGTAATGTTGTAGTGCTTACAGCATTTTCAATGGATAAGGTGCACTACTTTATTGTGCCTTTCTGTATAGAAATTTTCTGCCATCAGAACACAGCCAGCTATGAGGTGAGTTGGTTTCCAGGTCTTTCCCACAGAATCAGCATATGTCTGTTTTGCCAATTTTTTCAATGCTTGCTGTAAACCAGGGGTCACCAACCTGCGGCCCGCGGGCCGCATGCGGCCCACGAGGTCCCTTCGTGCGGCCCGCGAGGCTCTACCCCAGTTAACATTACGTGCGGCCCGCCAAGGATTCCCGCCAAGGATTCCCGCGGCCCGCCAAGGATTCCCGCCATTGTATCCACGCGCTCGCAGCTCACCGACGACCACCTCCTGTCAGTGTCATTTGTGAAGCCGGACTTTAAGCGTTTGTCTGCTAGCATGAATCATCAGCCATCTCATTAAATTCAATAAAGGTGATCAGCCATTGTTTTCATAATTTTGCATTTGTTGTTTTTTTTCGCGGGGGCGGGGAGAAGGGGGGTGCGGCCCGCAAGGCTCCCGGTAGTCGGCTGTGCGGCCCGCGGCCCTCTGGAGGTTGGTGACCCCAGCTGTAAACCATTTCGTCCGTAAGCTGCTGTCCTGGGATGTAACTATCAATCTCTCATCCTTCGGTTTCAGTTCACCTCTCCTTAACCATTCACGTGTCTGTTCTTCATCAAAGAAGGGTTCCTGGAGTAACACTTTGTATTTCCCACTGTATTTGTGCATTTGCCATTTGTTTTTCCTTATCTGTTTTTCTAATTCATCGAAAAACTTTTTCTCTTATTTTGCAAATTCTGTAACTTCTTTTCCTGTGGATGCTTGTGGATGCTCACTCATTCCTTCTAATCGTCAGAACACTTAGAAACATAGAAATATGACGACAGAAAAAGGCCACATGGCCTATCTAGTCTGTCCATGTTTGATGTTGGAAACAGATTCTGGACATTTATTTTCATATTTCAGCACTTTTTGTGCTTTTGGATCCAATGATGCAGTTAAGTAAGCCTGGAGGCCCATGATAGTAGCTCTGTAGGGGTAATCAATCTCTATGAGGAGGGCTTCCTTCAGCTCTATGAGGAGGGCTTCCTTCAGCTCTATGAGGAGGGCTTCCTTCAGCTCTAAAGATGTACAGTCTTGGCATACACTGATTATTATAAATTACTTCATAGGCATGGAGAAGTTTTCTTGTTCGCACATCCAGTTTTTCAAGATCTTTAAGAGGCCAGTCCACAAAGATGTATGAGAGTACAGGAATTGCCAGCTGATTGATGGCTTGTATCTTATTCATTGATGTTAAAACAGATTTCAATAATGATTTTAATCTCCTGTAGTATTCTTTACTGACCTTTTCTCTCAATAATCTGCTTGAGTGTCATTCCTTCCTCTACTCTGAGATACTTACATACGCCTTCTTGTTCAAGGTCCTTGATGTCACAGCTCTCAGCCAGGAAGATGCTTTCCATTCGGCTCAATTTTCCTCTAAAAAAAGTTGCCTTAGCATATTTGTCAAAGCCAAAGGTCATCTTGATGTCATCAGAAAAGCTTTTCACCACACGGAGTTGCTCTGCTAATTGTTGGTCACTGGAACTGTAGAGCTTCAGATGGGATGTTGTTTCTGGGTTGTTACCTTCGTTAGGAGTCAGGCTAAATTCATCTTGCTGTTATGGGATACGCCCTGCATGGCAGTTTCTCCAAATAGGTGAGTTTTGCGCATACCATGACAGTTGTGAACCTCACTTCTAAGCCAGGGTATGTGGAGTATGATCTCAGTCTCTCAAATTTACTGCTAATACTTGGTGTAGTACTTGCATCATGCCAAAGAGAACCTAGCCTCTCTCTGGAGTGCATAAGATTTTACGTGTCGGGGTAATTTATGTCCTGCTGTTGCATCAACCCTGGTGCTGCATCAGGGTTTATATTTTGTATATGATGGGTTAAGTGGGAGTGTTTGCCATGGTGGAGGGAAGTATGGCTGAGAATGTTGGATGGTATGAGCTCATCTGTAAAGAAGAAAAAGATTCTTAAGCATTGAGGCACCGACTACCTTGGCCTGCTTGCAGGAAACACATCTTAGTGAGAATAAGCATGCTAAATTGCAGTGTGATTGAGTAGGCCATTGTTCTTATGCATCAGCTTCTGTGTCCCATAGGGCCAGCGCTGCAATCTTGATTCACTGGGCATTTCTCTTTGTGGAGAAGCAGGTGGTGAAAGACCCCGATGGGAGGTATATTGCTCTTCTGGGGACTTTTGGGGTGAGTTGCTATGGGTGATTTTGATGTATCTTTCCACAGGTAGTAGTAGTCCCTATTTTTCCACGATTTGGAATGTGCTAGCAGGATTAGAGGAAGCTCCAGTGTTGGTTATGGGAGATTTTAATGGGATGGTTGATCTGTAGGTGGACAGAAGCCTTGTGGGAAAGGAGCAAGATAGAATTTACCAGGTTTTCAATTGGTTTTGCTCAGTGGGGGGATTTTTGGATATTTAGAGGGTTCTTCATACTGGGGATAAAGAATTTACCCATATCTCTCAGGCACATGACACACACAGCCACATTGATTATGTGCTGGCCTTAGCAGCTTTATGCAGCAGGTAGCAGATGTGGATATTTGGGCTATTGTAATATCTGATCATGCTCCGGTATTGACTCATTGTGTGTTTCAGAGAGCATTAGGGGAAAGTGGCATATGCTTTTGGGTTTGGATTCAGATCCAGATTTTGTTGCTTATAAGGCTCAATAGTGGGAGTATGTCTTGTTCAGTGGGATGCATACGGGTGATCCTCATCAATTCTGGGAAGCTAGCAAGGCACTAATGAGAGGAGCTATTATTGCTTATGTGAGTAGGCAGCGCAGGAAGCTTAATGCTAGGTTGGTGGAGTTAGGGACTGAGCTGCACCATGCTCAGAGAGATCTGGCCCAGAGTCCTAGCTTAGGATGGCAGGAGTGGTTCTTTCAGGTGCAAATGGAACTGCAGACATTGTTACATCAGTGCACTGAGAGGATGCTGTTGATGTATAGGCATAGGGTTTTTCGTTATGGGAATAGAGCTGGGCAGTGTCTTGTCCAGTTAATTGCGACTATGGATGGTCCTCACTTTGTTCTAATTTTGAAGGACTGCAATAAGCAGGCGAGTACTAATACAAGTGCAATTGGGGCTATCTCTGCTAAGTTTTATGAAGAATTGTATACTGAGGCAGAGATGTGTGAGGATCAAGTGGCGGCTTTTTTGCAGAGCCTGGAGATTCAACTGTCGGAGGCACAGTGAGTGTTGTTCAATGTGCCGATTGCAGGACAGGAGATATTAAGAGCTATACAGGGACTGAAATTGACTGAGACACTTGGTCCAGATGGCCTGAGAGCAGAATACTATCGGATTTTGTGGGAAATGATGGTAGCAGTGCTGGGTGCTTTTTTTTGACTGTGCTGTGCTTTCAAAGGAGGGGAGGGATTTGATTTCTCTGGGTGCTTCTCAACCCATCTCCCTTCTTAATGTGGATCTTAAGATCTATGCTAAAATATTGGAAGATAGGTTGGGTATTTTTCTTCCGGAGCCTGGTGGGCAATCACCAGGTGGGCTTTGTGCCAGGGAGGTATGGAGTTACCAATATTCGAAGAGTATTGGTGGGTATGTAGGTGGCACAGCAGGAGTAGTTGGACTCTGTGGTTGTAAGCCTTGATATTGAAAAGACTTTCAATAGAGTGACATGGCAATACCTTTGTAGGGTGTTGGGCAAGTTTGGCTTTGATGAGATATCCTTGTGTTTTTTTGCGCGTATTATATGCGAACCCTATGGCTCAGGTGTTGGCAAATGGGGAGTCCTCTTCTGAATTTTGGTTGCAGTGGGGGATGAGACAGGGGTGTCCCCTTTCACTGTTCCTTTTTGCTTTGTGTATGGAGCCATTGGCGCAGAAGCTAGTGCAGGCTTAAAAGGTGACTGGAATGCAACTGAGTCAGTGTGAACTCAAAATGGTTTGTTTGAGGATGATATGGTGCTGCTATTGAATCATCCACAGTGGTCGATACAAGCAGTGCAGAAAAGTGGGCCTAGTGCCCAAAATGGCGCCTAGCACCAGAAACAGGGGAAAGACCACTGAAGAAAATATAAGTTTTTGATTTTTTTTTTTAAAGAAAGAAGAAGAAGAACCGGCGGTACCAGTAGGCGTTGAATGAAGGCAGATGCGACCACAAAAAAACAAAGAATAAAAGGAAATTTTCTGCAGTGACAGGGTACACATCCTGTCGGCTTCTTGGAAAACGAAGAACTGAAGTGAGAGAGGTACAGAGGCAGAAAGGCAGCATGCATGCGCTGTGGGGTGCTCCCAAAAGCATTCCTATTGGACGCTGGGGAGCGTTCCCGCGCGGGCTCCGTCGGTACCGATGATACCCATATGTGAAGACTACATTCCTGCTTGTTCCTGGAGATAGAGGTATACAGTCAAACCTCGGTTTTCATGATTAATCCGTTCGAAAAAGTCTGACTAAAACCGAAACGTATGAAAACTGAAGCAATATTTCCCATAAGAAATAATGTAAATCCAATTAATCCGTTCCAGACACCCAAAAATATTCACAAAAAATACATTTTATAGAGAATAACTATATTTTTACATACAGAAAACAATGAGAAATAAATATAAATGACTAATGAAATGGATAAATGAACATTTAACATCACTGAAAGCAAGCTAAGTACAGTACTGTACAGTACAGTATGTTAACATCTGGCCTTAGCCACCCCTGACAAGCTGCTGTGCCCAGCTCTCTTCGGAATCACATTGAATTCAGTCCATTAAAATACCTTTACATTATCTGCTCAATGCTTCAGAATGGCAGAAAATCTTAATGATATAGCTTCAGACGTACCCTGCAAGAGAAAGAACTGCCTCCCACATTCATGCAACATCTCCTGCTTACGTTGACAGCTTTTCTACCCTGCTACCGGGACAAAATCTTAGTCAAAAGACGTTGAAAACCGAAGCAATGCATGAAAACCGGGACAAAATCTCAGTCAGAAAAGACGTTGAAAACCGAAGCGTATGAAAACCGGGGCAAATGAAAACCGAGGTTTGACTGTATAAGAACGTGACATAAATAAATAACTCCAAGTAGGTGCAAAGGCTTGCCACACTTTAGCAAACATTCCCCATTATAAGTAAATCCAACCAGGTCTTATCATCAAAGATCATTAAATTGGGGGTATTTTGAGGATTTTTTAGGTCATCTCTGGCCTGAGGATCAATATGGATAAGACTTTGGTGTTAGAGGTTGCAGGTTTAGTATGAGCTACTTGAGAGGACCCCTTTCCATGGAAGTGGGTGGAAAGTACTCTCCGTTACTTGGGTATGCAGTTATCCTCTAAGTTGATGAATTATATAAACTGAATGTTATGCCTCTGCTCTGAGATACAGAAATTATGTTAACTCTCTGGATGGGGTTGCTACTTTCATTGTGGGGTCAGGTACATCATATTAAAATTATTATATTGCCCCATTTATTTTATTTATTTATTTATTTACAGTCTCTTATATACCGCACTATTCATCATCAGCGCGGTTCACATGGAACAAAATGCTCAGTACATTTAACACGTATGAGTTTACAGGTAACAGGGTATAAATAACTTGGATAACCGGGGTAACTATTTACAAAACATACTACATGGAATCATATACACAGAAGTTACATAGAAAAACACCAGCCCACTATAGGAATGAATATCACACTTGGTGAGTTGTGATATTCCATTGGTTGTACATGTTGCAGTGTTGCACAGAGATGTGACTCATTGGGAATGGGTAGTGTGCTCCTTTCTGTGGAAGGGCAGGAGGCCTCGAATGAAGATGCGCATGTTACAACAGGCAGTGCTGGATGGTGGTCTTGGTCTCCCAAATCTACGCTTATATAATGTTTGTGCCCTGTTTCAGTATGCTGGAGATTGGATAGGGGTATTGAAAGGTGTCGTGGATGTTCAATTGGAGAGTCAACTAGTGGTTCCCTACTTGTTATCGTATGCCTTTTATGGCATGGTGGTGGAAAAGGTGGGGGGCCGGGTCTTGAGTATCCTAGTTCATCGGTACAATAGGACTAGAAATGGGTCCAGAAGAAGTTAGGGTTGTCATGTGATTTTTCAGGGCACCTGTCTATCTGTGGGAATGTTTTTTTCCCCCCCGGGTATGGAGAATGCTTAATTTTTTGAATGGGAGGAAGGGTCTTCAAACTGTGGGTTTGTTACAAGACAGTGGAAGAGTTATGAAGAGTTTTGAGGCACGTGTCTCAGAATATGGATTGAGCAATAAATATTTTTATCGATTTTTGCCAATTCGATACTATGTTCAAGAATGCGGGAAGATGGGAGACCGTGGTGGAATTTGTTACTTGATAAGCAGTTGTTGCAAGGGACTTTGAAGTTGAGGGTGATCTCTTGATTGTACCACCATGTACTACGGGACATTCCGGGGAAGGACCTGAAGCGGGTGGTAGGCCATTGGATATGAGAGCTGTGCATAGACATGGATGTGGATAATTTTAGTGTGAGTGTGTTTGGTGTGCCTGTTACACTAGTGGGCAGTGTGCTTTGGAGAGAAATGCATTTTTAGTTATTATTCTGTTTATATATGCACCCCCAACGGTTGTATCAGGTACAACCTTGGGGGTGCATATTGGAAACACACCTTGCCATTTAGTAGAATGCTTCTGGGCAATGTGCACCAATTTTTTTCCTCAGTGTTGGAAAAGCGCTTAGAAGTGGGTGAAGCTGTGTGTTTGTTGGATTTGCTGTTGGGCAGTAACATGGAGATCCTGTTTGTTCAGAAGACTCTTTTGGTGATGCGGCATTGCATAATGCTTAAATTGGGTGGGTGCTGAGTCACCTATGCTCATGCTATGTCGTATGCAGATGAATGTTTTGATACAAATGGAATACTTATCTATGAGGGAAGCAAGCCTGCCTAAGCACAAACAGTTCTTAGCTGTGTGTCAGCCCTTTTTAAGAGTGCTGCGGGGTATTCAGGTGGGTTAAGTGATGGTAACAGGAGGTTGGGAAGGGAGGGGACCATTAGATGATAGAGGGGTAAAAGGGGCACTAAGAGCATGACAAGGCCATAGTGGAGAGACTGAATGAATTCTTTGCTTCGGTTCTTACTGAGGAAGATGTAGGGATGTTACCCATGACTGATGTGGTATTTAAAGGTGATACTGCAGAAGAATTGAAAGAAATATTGATACAACGGGAAGAGGTATTACAACTATTTGATAAACTGAAGAGTAGCAAAACACCTGGACCGGATGGTATACATCCAAGGGTGTTGACATAACTGAAATATGAGATTGCAGACCTGCTATTAGTAATCTGTAAACTATCATTAAAATCATTTTTAATACCTGAAGATTGGAGGATGACCAGTGTAACTCCAATTTTTAAAAAAGGTTCCAGGGGTGATCCGGGAAACTAAAGACCGGTGAGCTTGATGTCAGTACCGGGAAAAATGGTAGAAACCATCACAAAGAACAACATTACTGGACATATAGATAATCATGGCTTAATGGGAGACAGCCAACAAGGCTTTAGACAAGGAATATCTTGTCTTACTAATCTGTTATGGGTTTTTTTTGAAGGTGTGAATAAACAAGTAGACAAAGGTGAATCAGTTGATATTTATTTTATTTAGACAGTTTTGTATAGCACCTTATCCTTCAATCAAAGTGGTCACAAGACAATTGGGGATACATTTAACACAAGGGGATATGACACACATATGCTAATACTTACAGGGAACATGGGCTATGGAGGGTTAAGTGGCTTGCCCAAGACCACAAGGAGCACCTGTGGGACTAGAAACCCCAGTCCTTCCGGCCCAAGGTTGCTGTCCTCTAGTGGGATTTGAACCCCAGACCTTCCGGCCTGAGGTACCTTGCCCCAACCACTAGGCCACTCCTCCCAATATAGTGTATCTGGACTTTCAGAAAGCCTTTGACAAGGTTCCTCATCAGAGACTTTTGACCTGGAAATGGGAATAACCAGTAAGGTTATCAAATTTGCAGATGACACAAAACTATTTAAAGTTGTTAAAACCCAAGAGGATTGTGGAAAATTGCAAGAGGATCTTGATAAATTGGAAGACTGGGCATCCAAATGGCAGATGAAATTTAATGTGGACAAGTGCAAAGTTATGCACCTAGGAAAGAACAACCCAAACTCCGGTTATACGATGCAAGGTTCCACATTAGGAATCACCATCCAGAAAAAAGATTTAGGTGTCATCGTGGATAAAATGTTAACACCCTCCGCCCAGTGTGCAGCGGCAGCCGAGAGAGAAAATAGAATGCAAGGTATCATAAGGAAAGGAATGGAAAATAAAACAAAGCATATTATAATGTCTCTGTATCGTTCCATGGTGAGACCGCACCTTGAATATTGTGCAGTCCTGGTCACTGTATCTTAAAAAAGGATATAGCGCTATTAGAAAAGGTACAGAGAAGAGCCGCTAAAATGGTAAAGGGGATGGAAGGATATCCCTATGAAGAGAGGCTACAAAGGTTAGGGCTCTTCAACCTGGAAAAGAGAATGCTGAGGGAAGATATGATAGAGGTCTATAAATTAATGAACGGAGTGGAACAGGTAAATGCAAATCGATTGTTTAAGTCATCAGAATATAGAAACACTAGGGGACATGCAATGAAGCTACAGGGTAGCCTATTTAAGACTAATAAGAGAAAATATTTTTTCACTCAACGTGTATTCAAACTCTGGAATTTGTTACCGGAGGATGTAGTAAAAGCTGTTAGTGTAGCTGGGTTTAAAAAAGGTTTGAATAAGTTCCTGGAGGAAAGGTCCATAAACCATTATTAAAGGGGACCCAGGATATCCACTGCTAACCCCAATACAATCATTATGGAACCTGTGTCTTTTGGGGAAACTGCTAGGTACTTATGACCTAGATTGGCCACTGTTGGAAACAGGATACTGGGCTTGATAGACCTTGGTCTGACCCAGTATGGCATATCTTCTATTTTAGTTTAAATTTGAAACACAGAACAGAGCTTTCTGGTTAAATTTAGAACCCAGCAGAGAGCTTGTAGTTTAAATTTCATAATAAGTTAGAGCCTAGCAGCAGCAAAGAGCTATAATCAGAATATAGCTTACCTCAGCAGCACAATACAGGGTACTGTATAGCAGCCCTCTTTTAATAAGTTACCCACCCTGGGATAATCGTAGCTTTATAGGTACTTACACATCTTAAAAGACAGGAGGTGCTCTCAGGTGAAGCTCGTTACCCAAATCAGTCATACACTAAGGACCTGAGTTTAATTAAACTTCAGGTGAACAAGGTATATTAAACATATTAAGTACAGTTTTATTAGTATAAATATCCATAGCAACCCTTAGTAAGTAAAGAACTTAAAGATCTAAACACAAACTTAAAACTAAGACGCAGACAGCAGTCCAGCAGCAAGATGGGGGCTTTCCAGTCTTTTGCAATGAGTGCCACATGTATGATTTTCTCCCAGTTGCTGAGAGGTCTTATGTGTGCACTAGGTGCAAGGAGCTCTTTGCTCTCAGGGAATGAGTCCCTTCTCAAGAGGCTAGAGTAGCAGACTTGGAAAACATAAGAAAGACAGAGAGATACATAGACGAGACCTACAGGGATATAGTCCTGAAGTCCCACCTCCAGTCTGGCAGCATCTCTGTTGCCATGGAGGAGAGAGGTCATGTGACAGGAAAGCATCACCCTGGTGTGGCAGGAAGTGATCCTGTAACTAGGATCTGTCCTCCAGGTGATGTAAAACCCTCTCGCACCGAGGAAGTTTCTCCACGGCCATGTGCCCATGAGGGAAGGGTTAGGACAGCTGTTATAGTTGGTGATTCGATCATTAGGCATGTAGATAGCTGGGTGGCTGGTGAAAGTTAGGATCGCCTGGTAACATGCCTGCCTGGTGCGAAGGTAGCAGACCTCTCGCACCACCTAGATAAGGTCTTAGATATTGCTGGGGAGGAGTCTGCTGTCTTGGTACATGTCAGTACCAATGACATAGGAAAATGTGGTAGGGAGATTCTGGAGGCTAAATTTAGGCTTTTAGGTAGGAAGTTGAAATCCAGAACTTCCAGGGTAGCGTTCTCCAAAATGCTTCCCATTCCAAGCGCAGGACCCAAAAGGCAGGCAGAGCTCCGGAGTCTCAATGCGTGGATGAGACAATGGTGCAGAGATGAGGGTTTTGGATTTGTTAGGAACTGGGGAACATTCTGGGGAAAGGAGGGGCTCTTCCGAAGGGATGGGCTTCACCTTAACCGGGATGGAACCAGGCTGCTGGCATTAATCTTTAAAAAGGAGATAGATAAGCTTTTAAACTAGATAATAGGGGAAAGCCGACAGTCACCCAAGAGTGCATGGTTCGGAAGAATGTATCCTTGAAGGATACTACCAAAAGCAGAGAGGTTACAAAAAAAGAGTAAAGTAGCCCAAATGCCCTCAAGTATGGAGGAGACAGAGCTTAAAGATCCCAAATTACCCATGTCTACCAATAGCCAAATTAATATGAATAAAATACAGTCTCTAAAATGCTTGTATGCAAATGCTAGAAGTCTAAAAAATAAGATGGGAGAGTTAGAATATATAGCACTAAATGAGAGGTTAGATATGATTGGAATATCAGAGACATGGTGGAAGAAGGACAACCAGTGGGACACTGTGATACCTGGGTACAAACTATATCATAATAATAGAGCTGATCAAATTGGTGGAGGGGTTGCGCTCTATGTTAGAGAGGGCATTGGGTCAGAAAGGATTAAAGTTTTGCAGGAATCAAAATTTGCTGTAGAATCTCTATGGATTGAAATTCCATGTAAAAAGGGGAAGGCGATGGCAGTGGGGGTGTACTATCGACCGCCTGGCCAGAATGAATAAATGGATGATGAAATGCTCAAAGAAATCAAGGAAGCTAACAAAAGTTACAGCGCAGTAATAATAATGGGTGATTTCAATTACCCCGGTATCGACTGGGTCAGTGTCACAGCAGGACATGCTAGGGAGATAAAGTTCCTAGATGACATAAATGACTGCTTCTTGGAGCAGCTGGTTCATGAACTGACCAGAGGGGAAGCCATATTAGACCTAGTCCTTAGTGGAACACCAGATCTAGTGCAAAAGATAAGGGTGTTGGGGCCAATTGGCAATAGTGATCATAGCATGATCACCTTTGATTTAATTAGTGGAGGAGGGATAGTAAGGAAATCCACAGTACTACCTTTTAACTTGCGAAAGGGAGACTATGATAAAATGAGGAAAATAGTTAAGAAAAAACTAAAAGGAGCAGTTGCAAAGGTTAAAGAGTTACATCAAGCTTGGGTGTTCTTGAAAAATACTATCTTGGAAGCCCAGACCAGCTGTATTCCACGCTTTAAGAAAAGTGGAAGGAAGTCCAAAAAACTGCCAGCATGGTTTAAAGGTGAGGTCAGAGAGGCTGTTGTTGCCAAAAAAGCATCTTTCAGGAAATGGAAAAAAGAGCCAAACAACGAAACCTGGAAACAGCACAAGCACTGGCAAGTCAAATGCAAGGCATTGATAAGGCAGGCAAAGGGAGAATCTGAGAACAAGCTTGCTGCGGAAGCAAAAACGCGAAATAAAGACTTTTTCAAGTACATTTCTTGCAAAAACCTGTGAGAGAGTCGGTTGGTCCATTAGATGATAGAGGGGTTAAAGGTACACTAAGAGGCGACAAGGCCATAGCGGAGAGACTGAATGAATTCTTTGCTTCGGTCTTTACTGAGGAAGATGTAGGGATGTTACCCATGACTGAAGTGGTATTTAAAGGTGCAGAAGAATTGAAAGAAATATCGATACATCGGGAAGATGTATTACAACTATTAGATAAACTGAAGAGTAACAAATCACCTGGGCTGGATGGTATACATCCAAGGGTGTTAATAGAACTGAAATATGAGATTGCAGACCTGCTATTAGTAATCTGTGAACTATCATTAAAATCATCTCTAATACCTGAAGATTGGAGGATCGCCAATGTAACACCAATTTTTAAAAAGGGTTCCAGGGGTGATCCGGGAAACTACAGACCGGTGAGCCTGACGTCAGTCTGGGAAAAATGGTAGAAACCATCATAAAGAATAAAATTACTCAGCATGTAGATAGTCATGGCCTAATGGGAGACATGGCTTTAGACAAGGAAGATCTTGTCTTACTAATCTGTTATGTTTTTTTGATGGTGTGAATAAACAGGTGGACAAAGGTGAGTCGGTTGATATAGTGTATTTGGACTTTCAGAAAGCCTTTGACAAGGTCCTTCATCAGAGACTTTTGGCAAAACTAAAGAGTCATGGGATAGGAGGCAGTGTACTACTGTGGATCAGGAACTGGTTAAAAGATAGAAAGCAGAGGGTTGGGCTAAATGGCCAATTTTCCCAATGGAGAAAGGTGAATAGTGGTGTACCCCACGGATCTGTGCTGGGTCCGCTGCTTTTTGACATATTCATAAATGACCTGGAAAGTGAGGTTATCAAATTTGCAGAGTGATACAAAGCTATTTAAAGTTGTTAAAACCCAAGAGGATTGTGGAAAATTGCAAGAGGATCTTGATAAATTGGAAGACTGGGCATCAAAATGGCAGATGAAATTTAATGTGGACAAGTGCAAAGTTATGCACCTAGGGAAGAACAACCCAAACTATGGTTACACGATGCAAGGTTCCACATTAGGAACAACCACCCAGGAAAAATATTTAGGCGTCATTGTGGATACCATGTTAAAACCCTCAGCCCAGTGTGCAGCAGCGGCCAAGAGAGCAAATAGAATGCAAATAGAATAAGGAAGGAATGGAAAATAAAACAAAAGATATTATAATGCCTCTATAGCGTTCCATGGTGAGACTGCACCTTGAATATTGTGTGCAATTCTGGTCGCCGTATCTTAAAAAGGATATAGCAATTTTAGAAAAGGTTCAGAGAAGAGTCACCAAAATGGTAAAGGGGATGGAAAGATACTCCTATGAAGAAAGGCTAAAAAGGTTAGGGCTCTTTAACCTGGAAAAGAGACAGCTGAGGGGAGATATGATAGAAGTCTATAAATTAATGAACGGAGTGGAACGGGTAAACGTAGATCGATTGTTTACGTTATCAGAATATAGAAAGACTAGGGGACATGCAATGAAGCTACAGGGTAAACTATTTAAGACTAATAAAAGAACGTGTAATCAAACTCTGGACTTTGTTACCGGAGGATGTAGTAAAGGCTGTTAGTGTAGCTGGGTTTAAAAAAAGTTTGGACAAGTTCCTGGAGGGAAGGTCCATAAACCATTATTAAGAAGGGACCCAGGATATCAATGCTTGACCCAGTACAAGCATTGTGGAACCTGTGTCTTTTGGGGAAACTGCTAGGTACATATGACCTAGATTGGCCACTGTTGGAAACAGGATACTGGTCTTGATGGACCTTGGTCTGAACCAGTATGGCATATCTTATGTTCTTATGTTCTTATCTTATGTTCTTATGAGGGGTGCTTGTATTCTTCTTGCTGTGAATTGTTTGATGCTGTTGGTGATGCTTGTTATAAACTAATAAAAATGATTTAACATAAAACAGAAAATGCACAACGCAGCAGCAAATTGGAAATTGTCATAGGAACGGCCTAATGCAAAAGTGAAGGAAACTAGACCCCACCAGGTATACCTATGGCTACACCCTTGCTTGCAAGCCAATTGATTTGTAACATATTTGCATGGGTTTTTTTGCATGGTTTTCTAATGCATTAATGTGTGAGGAGGAATTACTGACAAGAGCCTTGCATCTGATGAAAACATGTTCAGCAACGGAAAGTGCTTGCTACTGAGGAATAGGGTGGTGGTGGGAAGTATTTTATATTTACACAATCTTCAGTCATTAAATCTGAATCTAAGGGGTCTATATATGAAGTACTTTTCCCGTGCATAAAAAATAGCAAAATTCCTTTGGGACCAGAAAATATCTTGGAAATAAAAAGACAGACATTGAAAACCGAGTATAACTTTAAAAAAGAATTTTAAAAACTTTAGGCCAGCTATTGGTATATCCTAATTTGTGATGCTCAAAGAGTAGAAAATATTAATGCAACTTGTTTTATTTTTTTTTAAGTAGTTATAAGCCATCTATCTTCTTAGAATAAAAAAGCTTAACAATGTTACATAATAACAGTCATCACAATAAAATAAATCTTTAAAATAGAACAATTTCCTCAATAAAGCAAATGCAATGTTAACCAATACAGATTTTCAATAAAAGTCAACTCCACCCATCATAGCATTCTCATCAAAACTCCACCTAAAAGGTAACAGAGTCCTTCTGTCTGACTCCTGTGACAGAGAACTCAGTTCAAACGTCTCTTCACTTCTCTACGCTGAACTTGAAAAAGTTACTTCAAAGTAACTTAAAAAGTGACTGTAAAGGCCTAATTGACTAAAGGGCCTATTTACTACACTATGGCCGGCATGCTGAGACATGAATAGCAGGGGTTGACGGCCAGGTCCAACCTCCGCTATTCTGTAGGGCCTGATTTCAGAACCGAAGCTCCCCACACATACACGGCCGCTGTGCGGGGATCTCTGGATGGGGCCGGGAGGGGGTGGACTGGAGGAGAAGCACAGGTGGGGCGGGGGCAATCCCAGGACCCCAGACATACCGGGCTAATTCTGGTCGCGGCCCTATACATCCGGGGTGCACGGTGGGCCGGAGAACTTAATTTTACCTCCGAGGTGGAATAAGTCTCCCCGGCTGAAAGGGATGGCACCAGTGCGCCCCATGGATCAGGTGGGCGGCAGCAGGGGGTTCCCCACAGCCAGATCCCGGCCATGGCAGGCTGCTCAGGGGGTTGGGTGGCAGGGAACAGCTGACTATGATCCAGCGGGGAGTCGGGGCTCCTGCATGGCGTCCTGGTGCCGTGGTGACAGGTCGCTACGGCACTGAGGCTCCATGCAGTGGCATTGAGAGGGTTGGATGGGGCCATAGCTAGGCATGCAGGGAGGCGGAATAGGGGCACATCCCGCCCATCTTACATCCTGATTCTGCTCCTGTTTCAATGTCTGGCTCCTACAGTTGCTGAATCGAGGGTCTAATCTGACCCATCCATATGTTGGACGTCTGAACGTGCTGGACGTGCCCCTTTCAGCATCGGGCTCCAAGTTAACAAGCGTGTATTAACGTTAACATAGAGTTTTTTGCTTTAGTGGGTTTTGTGGATTAAAATTTCGGAGTTGGTTACTATTAAAAATTATGCTAATCAGCTAATTTAAATTTAATATAGATGACATTAATGCAAAAATACATGTTAATATGACCCCAACCCAAAATCTTAACTATATTTCTTGACGTGTAGTTAAAGCTTTTGCACTAAAACCATGTATTAATGCGTTTTACTGCATGCTTTAATGTGCTGTTCACTAAAGGATTTAAGCCTTTAGCAAACAGTACATAAAATGTTTGGCAATAGCACATGCTTTTAGCGCACTTTAGTAAAAAGAGCCCTGTGGCTTTTCTCCTCTTCCATGTCTACAGAAAAAGGCCGCAATGAAGCAGAATCTCTGTGTAACTGCTGATATTTTGCTTTTCAAGTAAGCAGCAGTTCTAAAGAGTTTGGCTGGGGACTTACAGGAGCTCATAACAAGTTACATTTTATGAAGCTGAAACAGTTGAAGACTAGCCTTCAGGGGAGAGATTTTTGCATAAAACATGATGATTATATTTTAAAAAGCACCTACTTTGTATTTCAATGTAACCTTAAGAAGAAATTATACTCCAAAGACAAAAGAAAAGCACCATAGTGCAAGAGAGAAGAGAGAATTTACAGTTAGGGTCAAAGTGAAGAAGCTGGTAAGATGAGCTTCTAGATAAAATTACTGGTAGTGCTGTGCTAGTGCCTGATATACCATTAAAGGTTTTGGTCAAATGCACACATAAAATTAAATACACTGTAGACATGAATTAAGAGAACCCACCCCCTCCTCTTTATTTTGATGTTGACTTTCTAAAGAAGCAAAACCTGTTTGAAGTTACGGAGATTAGTGTTAGATTTATTGTTCCCTTAGAAAGGTATCAGTGATAGCAAATGGATAATTTACAAAACACTCCATTAGTCTCACTTGCTCTATTTTTGGGAGAAGGCTTCTTTTGAACTTCAAACTTCTGGAAAGTGGAAACATTTAACCTTAGGGTGAAATAATGCATTGGTTTCTCAGTGTTGCTGCTGTAGATAGTGGCTGGCAGACGGGCTAAAGTCAAACAGATGAACTAACCTCATTTAGCTAATAGAAGCACCTGGTCAATATATGAGGGTCCCTTTTTTATGGTACAACCTAAAACAAAGGCATAGAAGTGGATAACCTGCATGGAGCAGCAAGTACAACCCTAAATAAAGGCATAGAGGGTGGAGGAGTGGTGCTCTACATTAAAGAGGGCATTGAGGAAAACAGGATAAAAGTTTTTCAAGAAACAAAATATGCTATCTAATCTCTATGGATAGAAATTCCATGTAAAAAGGGAATGGGGACAGCAATGGGGGTGTACTAAAGTCTGCCTGGCCAGAATGAACAGAAGGATGATGAAATGCTAACAAAAGTAATGAAGGTAATGAAATTTACAGCACCGTAATAAAGAGTGACTTTGATTACCCCAATATCAACTGGGTCAATGCTGCATCAGGTCGTACTAGGAAGAGGTTCTAGATGAAATAAATGACTGTTTCATGGAACAGCTAGTTCAGGAACTGACATGAGGGGGTACTATTTTAGACCTAATCCTTAGTGGAACACAGGATCTAGTGTGAGAGGTAACGGTTTTGGGGCACTTGGCAATAGTGATCATAACATGTTCACATTTGATTTAATAAATGGAAGAAGGACAGCAAGGAAATCCACTGCACTAGCATTTAACTTTCAAAAAGGAGACTATGATAAAATGAGGAAAATGGTTAAGAAAACACTAAAAGGAGCAACGACAAAGTTTAAGAGCGTACATCAGGCCTGGGCATTATTTAAAAATACTAACTTGAAAGCCCAGATCCAGGGGTGGCCTGTCCACTAGGCAGGCTAGGCAGATGCCTAGGGCAGCAGACCTTTATGGGTGACACGATAGCTTTGTTCCACCACTTTGTTACCTGTGGTAGACCATGTACTTGGGCACCCACAGTGCAAAAACAATGGCCTGGCGCTTCTGACCCCACCTCCGATGCAATTTTCTGTTTGAAGGGGCAGGAGTAGTAGGCCATGAGTATACATGCAGGCATCTAAGAGCATAGCTCCAAAGTGATGGCACCAAAGTGATGTCAGAAAGCCACCGCTTTTTAATCTGGGGGAGTGTTGTGCCTTTGCCACAGTGGCCTAGCCCCTCCCTCAATAGAAGATGGAGACAGCATGGTTCAGCTTGGCACAGGGGGGGGTGGGGCGGCATGACATGGCACAGTGCAGGAGTGTGGCATAGCTGGAGCTCCTGCCTAAGGTGGTAGAAACCTTTGGGCCAGCCTAGCCCAGACCAGTTGTATTCCATGCTTTAAAAAAAAGTAGCAGGAAGGACAAACAGCTACCAGCAGAGAGGTCAAAGAGGTTGTCATAGTCAATAAAGCATCTCTCAGAAAATGAAAACAGGAACCAAACGACAAAAATAGGAAACATAAGCACTGTCAAGTTACTAGCACTAATAATAAGTTTTTGTATAGCGATACAAGGTGTACTTAGCGCTGTACATATAGATGTAAGACACAGTCCCTGCTCATCATAGCTTACAGTCTAATCAAGATGAAAAAACATTGCAGAACTGGGGACTAGAGTATGGCAAGATGCACTTAAGTAGTGGACAAGAGAATGAGGAGCATCAGTATTCATAAGCAGCCTAAAAGAGGTAGATCTTCAGCCTGGACTTGAACAGGGCTAGAGAAGAAGCCTGATGCACTGACTCAGGTAGTCTGTTCCAGGCATTTGGAGCAGCAACATGGAATGAACGAAGTCTGGGTTGGCAGTAGCAGAGAATGGCACAGATAAAAGGAATCTGACAGAGGAGCAGTGTAGAGTGAGATACGAGAGGAAAGGTAGTGAGATGCTGCTTCATGAATGCACTTACAGGTAAGTAGAAGAAGTTTGAACTGGATGCGTAAACAGATAGGGAAAAAGTGAAGTGACTTAAGAAGAGGGGTTATATCAGCAGAATGACACTGGCGGAATATAAGTTGTACAGCTTAGTTTTGAACATATCGAAGGAGAAAGATGATTCAGAGGTAGACCAGCGAGGAGCAAGTTACAATAGTCAAGACAGGAGATGACTATCGAGTGGATGAGGGTCTTATAGTGCACGTAGAAAGGAAGGGACGAATTTTGCCAATGTTATAGAGAAAGAAGCGACATGTTTTAGCAGTTGTGTGCACAGAAAGAGAGAGTAGAGTCAAAACTGAGGAAACAGGGAGAAGTGTAGTGTTAGCCACAGAAATAGAGAAGGGATGAAGGGGGGAGGTGGGTTTAGGGGGAAAGATAAGGAGCTCAGTTTTGGCCATCTTCAGTTTCAGATGGTGGTGAGACATCCAGGCAGCAATGTCAAATAAGTAGACAGAGATCTGGGCTTGGATTCCTGGAGAGATTTTAGGCGCAGAAATGTAGATCTGAGAGTCATCAGCATAAATGGTACTGAAAACCATAGGAGGAAATAAGGGCACCAAGAGAATGAGTATAGAAAGAGAAAAGGAGAGGTCCCGAGACAGAGTCCTGAGGTACACCAACTGAAAGCAGGATGGCAGTAGAGTAGGATCCACCAGAACATACATTAAAAGTGCGGTGGGAGAGATAAGAAGAAAACTAGGAAAACTAGAAAAGAGCCCCTAAATCCAAGCATGGACAGGGTATCAAGGAGAAGCTGGTTATCAACAGTGTCAAAGGTAGCAGACAGATCAAGAAGGATGAGAATCGAGTAGAGGCCTGTGGATTTGGCAAGGAACAAGTCACTGGAGACTTTGGCAAGAGCTGTTTCTATGGAATGTAGAGAACGAAAGTCAGATTGCAGTGGATTCAGAAGGGCTTGAGAGGAAAGAAAGGCAAGACAGCAGTGGTGAACTGCTCGTTCAAGTAGTTTTATTTTTATTTCCTTTCTTGGGCACCCTCTGTGTTTGTGGGCTAGAGTGAGTTGAGTAAATTGATGCATTAGTTTATGGTTGTTTTTTTTTTCCTTGAATTGTTATTTCTGTTACCTTGCTCAATTTCATTCAAGAATGTATTCTTGAGTGTTATTGTAAAATCTGGGCCCGATTCTGTCCCGCATGTCCATCCCCTCTGTGTGTCCGGTCTTCAACTAAATCTCTGTCCAGTTCTTCTGCCTGTGAAGGTCTGTATATCACACCAATGCAAACTGATGCTCTATTCCCTCTTTCCAGTTTAATCCACAGTGGTCCCAATTCTGTGCCATGAATAGCGGGGATGGATATCACAATGGGACGTCTATCCCTGCTATTCGTGCCTTCCCCGCCACGTCTAACTTCCCCGCCAGTTGTGCAGGGAAGTTAGATGGGGCGGGGAAGGGGCAGCTTGGGGGTAGAGTCTGGGTGGGCGGTGGGCAGTGGGCAGTCACCGGCCCTGGACGTATAGGGCCGATTTTAATGTTAGTCCTGTACGTTCAGGGCTGGCGACATGTGAGGGGAAGTTATTCCACCTCCGAGGTGGAATAACTTCCCTGGATGTGTTTTTTGTTCAATGCCGAGGCGTGGATGGGTCTGGGAAGGGGGCCGGAGGAGGCCAGATCAGGGGATGGGCTATGGGGAATAAGCTTTGTTTTCCCATTGGCCGGCATCACGGCTCTTCAATGGAGCCGCGATGCCATGGCAACATGATGTCATGGCGCCGCAGCTCCATTGAAGAGCCTTGACTGAGTTAGCCAGGAAGGTCCTGTACGTTCAGACTGAACTGAATCGCAGTCCTGGCCTGCATGTACAGGACTTTCGCAATTCTGATCGCACAGAGTTAGACATGCCCCACGAAATCAGAATCGCAATCTCCTCTGTATGTCCGGCTCAGACCAGATGTACAGAGGGGATCTATGTCTGCAGTGGAATGAGTGCTTCCTTCTTCCCTCGCAAGCCCTGTAATTCTGTAGCTTTAACATTATTTTTTACATATAGCGCCACTTCTCATCCCCTTCTCCCTACCCTATCCTTCCCGAATAAATTATAGTTCGGTATAATTACATCCCAGTCATGGTTCTCTGTGAACAATATCAAAAATTGACAGTAAATAAAGACCATTTGGCCTTTCCAGTGCACCCTTCCATTCCAACTGCTAAGCTTTACAGAGAGATGAGGACAGTAACTGAATTCAAAGAAGCATGGGACAAACACAGAGGATATCTAAAGGTAAAAAGGGGACTGTTGTACTTGTTGATATGGAAGGACAGACTAGATAGGCCATGTGGTCTTTTTCTGTCGTCATATTTCTATGTTTCTATGTTTCTCCTTTTTCCCATAGAGATCCTCTGTGTTTGTCCCATGCTTTCTTGAATTCAGATATAGTCCCCATCTCTTCCACTTCCACTGGCAGACTATTCCATGGATCTACCACTCTTTCTGTAAAGAACTATTTCCTCAGTCTAATCCCTTTCACCTTCATCGCAGCACCTCCCACTATCAGCAGCAGCATGTCCACAGGACTCTCATGCCCTAAGGAAACCACCAACCATGCATTCCAATCCCACCCTGCCTGTAGTCTAGTATCTTCCCTTCCCATACCATCCCTTCCCCTAGTCTCCAGCATCTCTCCCCCTCTATTCCCCTCCCCCCACCTCTCTCCTTGCCTCCCTAAGGTATCCAGCATCTCTCTTCTTTCTTTTTTTTCCCAGGTGTCCAGCATCTCTCTCTTTCCCTTCCTCCCTCCAAGATCTCCAACATTTCTCCTGCCTTCCCCACAAAGGTGACCAGGATTTCCTTCATCATCCTTTCCCCCACCACTGCTGCTGCTGCCACTTCCACCATCCCACCTCAGCAGAGGGCCAAAAGAAATCAAGCTTCACGGGGAGGGGTGGTAGCACAATGCTGGCAAACACAGCAATGATGAAGTACTTTAAAGCCACTATCAGCAGTGGACTAATGAGTATCCATGCATGCATATGCACTCCAGGTCTGCCATGTCCCACTCACTCCATAGGACACAGCAGGCGTGTGTGTGCATGCGTTCACATGCACAAATGCTCAAAGACCCACCACTGACAGTGACTTTAAAGTGCTTTGCCAATGTTGTCCATGCTGGTGATGTGCTACTGGAGCCTACTGCCCTAGGTGGATGCCTAGTCCACCTAGTGGTAGAGCCAACACTGCCATACTGACATCCATAGCAGATTGGGAAAGGAAATGGGATGACCCTCCATACCCACAATACAACTCAGAGTACCAAGGGAGTTAGTATGACAGATTCAGTGGGGGTCAGCATAACATTTGGCCACCTTACCCAGGACATGTGCCATTCCCTATCACAGACACAAGAGATATACTTGTGCAACAAGAGGCAGAACAATTGCAAATGCTCTACTAACTAGGGCTTTGTACAGACAGAGCCAGGGGACCTACACCCTAAGTGCTACTTTAAAGGCCTTCTGAAATTGCTACATCTCCGCCAAATTAATATCCCTGTTATGGAGACAGATCCCCTGCAGATAGAAAGGCTGGGTAGATACACAGGTATAGACATTTCGCAAATATGGATTTCCCTGAATTGCACAGCCTCAGAACTGGGTACTTGGACATGCAGGTAGGGGTATTTTAGAAGGGGGGCAACCATATTTTGAGACTTGCACATCCCAGCTTGCCATCTCAGATACTCGGACATTCAACAGTGGGCCAGTAATAAGTTTATAGCATGTTGTCATGGCGCAAGGCAAATAGTGCCTATAAAAACTGATGAAAATGTGCAGGGAAGTTTTAAAACAGGCAGCTCAAAGCACATGGCTAGGGGTTGCTATAGACAACCGACCAAAACACGAGCACCGTGTAGGTAAACGCCCCGAAGATGCATTACCTCATAGCTCATTAGAGGAGCAGGAACAGCTGCAGGGACTTGAGCTGATGAGGGGCTCAAAGAATGACGCATTTAAAATAGAGTCAGTCTTGAGCAGAAAGAGAAGGACACGAGAGAGAGCAGAAACAGATACAGGAAGAACACGAGTGGCAGAAACAGGAACACGGAAGAGCAGAGCCTATGAGAACCAGGATACATACCTGAGAGCTTCTGAAGGAGATTCCATCAGCACCTCAGAGGAGTTTGCCCAGGAGGGATTGCCCGAGGTTAGTGCTGAAGAGTTGGGCTGCACTGAACCAGAGTCCGGTTGGGGACCCAGAGGGATTCCAGGTAGCAAACAACGAGGAGCTGTGAGAGGGAACTCCCACGAGAGCAGGTACCTGGGGAATAGAAGCTCTTATCCAAAAGAGATTTCCTGGCTGAAAGAAAGACGTCCTGTGAGGGGAAGTGAAAGGGAGAAAAGTTTCTAGCTTCCCGGCTGTAAACGTTCAGGACGAGCTAAGCCTGAAGAAAGGCCAATTCCCTGGAATAGAGGGGCACTGGATTTTACCTGCACTAGTCCTGAGGTGTATGGCCCTCTAGAGGGAAAATCCACATTGCATGGCAACCTGCCTTTCCACGTTAATAGAGGGGAGAGAAGCCCTTGCCAGGAAGAGGAGGGATTGCTAAACACTGATACAAGTTACAGCCATACAAGAGATAATAGCAGGGAAGCTCATGAGGCCATGGACTGTGACTTCTGTGGAGAAAACTCAGAGGATTTCCAGATGGACTGTACACTGGTGTTTTCAGATAGCGTGACCTCTTTCTGTTGAAGCATAAGTAAAGCCTGCAAAAGAGAAATCTGTGTAAAGGCACAGATTTCACTCTACAGCTTTTTGTGATATAAAAAGCCTGTTTTTCACTTTTGTTTTCCTTAAAGCTGAAAAGAAGCATTTCCTTTGTCATTTGTAATACCCTTTTTGTGTTGTGCCAGAAGCATGGTTTACTTTCCTTTATGACTCCTGTTTGCAAAAGTTCTCCCGGGAAGGGAAATAAATACCTCTTTATAAGCATAGCTACTCGTCCACGACTATACTCTTATTGAATAGCTATTGGGACTTTAACTCCCAGGGGGCACCACTAGTCCCTGCTACATAGGAGGAGCCTCACTGAAGCCCCAGGCCTTTTGCCTCCGGGGTAAGTAGGTGGGTGACAATTGGCATAGTTGGCAGGATTTTTGCACAAGGATTCAAAAGGACAGCACAAAGGACTACAGTCTGCTGGAAGAAGGAAACTGTTGTCCAGAGGGAGAGAACCGTCTGGAAGATTCCTGCTGCCAGGTGCTGGACCCAGAGAAACTTTCTCACAAGCTGATCCCTACATGAAGGCTCAGGTAAACGTACCTAGTCATACGTGGAGAGGATAAAAGTGAGAGAGGGGGTGCTGGTGGGCAGAGGAAGAGGCTCTGGAAAGAGAAAAAAAAAATTTGGGGTATCGCACTTGGGTTTTTGTTTTTGTTTTCTATCTCTCTACAGGTATATCGAGGCTGAGGATGGATCCACAAGATGTAGCCCATTGGATGAAGACACAGTGGGATAAGCAGGTTGAGCTTATTCACTACCTCCAGGACCAGACTACGCAGACCATACAGGAACAACAGAGGCCCTTGATGGAGACCATGGACGCGCTTTTAAAGAAGCCGCTAGACGCCACAGCAGACTTCTCCATGGCATTCCAAGGGGCAGGACTGAGGTCGTATGGCGCCTTTTCTTTGGGACAATTACAACCGCAGGACAATTTAGATGACTATCTTGACGCTTTTGAGCGGATAGCTACCACCCTGAAATGGCCAGAGGAGCAGTGGGCCACGAGGTTTGCCCTTTCGCTTACAGGCGAGGCCCTTTCAGCGTATAAAGCTATGCCAGCTGAGTTAGCCTCTAATTATATAGAGGTTAAGAAAGCAGTGAAGGATAGGTTGGGGCTCACACCTCTACATTATCAAAGAATGTTCAGGGAGGCAGTAATTAAGCCTCAAGAGACCCCTAAGGCCCTAGCGCAGCGTTTAAAAAATGTAGCCAGAAAATGGTTGCTGGCAGAGGGAGGTACACTGGAAACAGTCCTTGATAAAATTGTGCTGGAACAATTTATGCAGGCTGTTCCCAGCGGTGTTAAAACTTTTCTGACACTCCAGCACTGCCAAACCTCGGAGGAGGCAGCCACTCTTGCGGAGCGGTATTTCGCTGCAGAGAGGACTGACACCTCAGGGCAAGGTATCTGGTCGGCAGCTGGTAGAAGAGATAGTGGCAGAAAAGAAAAAAATATGTATGATAAGCTGTACAAGCCTGAAATGTCTAATAGTAATGTCTCTGATGATAATAATGTCTTATCTGTACCTAGAGGAAAATGTTTCAGGTGTGGGAAGAAAGGACATTTTCAGAAATCCTGCACAGAAAGAACAGTCCTGGTGACAGGGACAGAAGAGACAGATCAGGACGAATTCCGTATCCAGGTTCAAGTGGAAGGTATTCCCATACTGGCTCTACTTGACTCGGGGGCTGACCAGAGCATGATTTCAAAGAGGCTCTGGGAAGCCATTGAGGGGCACCGCCAGTCGCCCCCGAGTCAAGCAGAAGGCCAAGTATGGGTCAAGTGCGTGCACGGCGCATTTGTCCCTTATCCCCTACACAATGTTTTGGTACAAGGGTTGGGCACCATCAGAGAGGTGAGGGTGGCCGTAGTTCCCAAACTACCAGACGATGTTGTACTGGGGAAGGATTGGCCTCCCTTTTATCAAGACTTGGGTATTAAGTTAGGCTTAGTATCCACACGCTCTCAAGCGGGACCCTCTGGGAGGGGAGAAGAGTCAGAGAAAAACACTGAGGAACCTGAAGGGGAGGAAAATGCTCAAAGGGAGGAGCCAGACGAGGAAGGGCTAGCTACCCTCCCTAAACATGACGATTTAATACATCCCCCTGATAAAGAAGGGAAAAAGGATAAATCCAGGAAACGTAGGGAAAGATACTCTAGGACCCGGGGGAGGGCCGAGCTAGAAGGTGCTGTAGGGTTGCCCTGGGTACCGGCAGAGGTAGTCAAAAAATTTCCTTCATTCCCCATGGAGCAGAGAGCTGACCCAGCTCTTAAAAGGGCGTTTGAGTGGGCTGAGGAAACCAGACAGACCCTACCAAGATTTTTCCTGGAAAATGATCTCTTATATAGAGAATCTGTAAACCCCCACAATGATGCCATACGCAAGCAGCTAGTTGTACCCACGACCTTTAAAGCTAGCGTGTTAAGATTAGCCCATGACCACCCAGTGGGGTGTCACAAGGGGATCCAGGGGACGCTGGACCAAATCTTAGCTAGATTTTATTGGCCTGGGGTTTTTAAGGAGACACGGCAGTATTGCGAGGCATGCCCTAGCTGCCAAAGAGTGACAGCTATAAAGCCTAAGGCAGTACCCATGGTACCAACTCCCACCATAGCGGCTCCTATAAGCCGAATGGGAGTGGGCATAATAGGACCGCTGGTGAAGACACCGAGGGGTTTTAAGTATATCTTGGTCATAGTTGACCATGCCACGCGGTTTCCTTGGGCCATTCCCTTGAGAAACACATCCGCCAAAATAGTAGCCTTAGAGTTAATCAAACTTTTCTGCGAGGTAGGTTTTCCCAGGGAAGTCCTGACTGATCAGGGAAGTAACTTCCTATCAAAACATCTAGCTATGGTCTGGGAAGCCTTCGGCATCCGCCATATACGGACATCTGCATACCATCCACAGTCTAACGGGCTCGTGGAGCGTATGAATCAGTCTATTAAACAACTGCTACGCAGAGGTTTGAAGGCGGGGGAAATGAATGAATGGGATACATTGCTCCCATTCACGCTATATGCATGCAGGGAGCGCATACAGGCGTCTCTGGGGGCATCTCCCTACGAGTTGCTGTTCGGCCGCGCTCCAAGAGGAATCTTGGACATCCTACAGGAGCAATGGGTAGAGTCGAACATGCAAGAGGTTGCGGTACCCCAATTCCTGAAAGAGTTAAGACAGCGCCTAGAGAGGACATCCAAGGCCTCTATAGAGAATCTACAGGCCAGTAAACGTAAGCAAAAACAGTATTACAATAAGGGCACCAGACCGAGGCAGCTGAGCATAGGGGACAAAGTACTTATCCAAGTATCCGACCCCAGACCGAAATTCGAGTCCAGGTGGAAGGGCCCTGGTACAGTGGTAGAGAGGGTTGGCCCAGTATCCTATCGGGTGGAAAACGAGAAGGGACGCCAACAGGTCTATCATGTAAATGTACTAAAGCTGTGGAAGGACAGGTCTGCTACTGCCAGCCTGGTTACTGTAGTATACCGAGATAGGTCCCATACAGTATTACCCCGAGATAGGTCCCGTAAGGAGATTCCGGGCTGTCAGGAAAAATCTGCAGCCCGTAATATATTAAGGGGGGGGGATCTGTCATGGCGCAAGGCAAATAGTGCCTATAAAAACAGATGAAAATGTGCAGGGCAGTTTTAAAACGGGCAGCTCAAAGCACATGGCTAGGGGTTGCTATAGACAACCGACCAAAACACGAGTGTAGGTAAACGCCCCGAAGATGCATTACCTCATAGCTCATTAGAGGAGCAGGAACAGCTGCAGGGACTTGAGATGAGGGGCTCAAAGAATGACGCATTTAAAATAGAGTCAGTCTTGAGCAGAAAGAGAAGGACATGAGAGAGAGCAGAAACAGATACAGGAAGAACACGAGTGGCAGAAACAGGAACACGGAAGAGCAGAGCCTATGAGAACCAGGATACATACCTGAGAGCTTCTGAAGGAGATTCCATCAGCACCTCAGAGGAGTTTGCCCAGGAGGGATTGCCCGAGGTTAGTGCTGAAGAGTTGGGCTGCACTGAACCAGAGTCCGGTTGGGGACCCAGAGGGATTCCAGGTAGCAAACAACGAGGAGCTGTGAGAGGGAACTCCCACGAGAGCAGGTACCTGGGGAATAGAAGCTCTTATCCAAAAGAGATTTCCTGGCTGAAAGAAAGACGTCCTGTGAGGGGAAGTGAAAGAGAGAAACGTTTCCAGCTTCCCGGCTGTAAACGTTCAGGCCGAGCTAAGCCTGAAGAAAGGCCAATTCCCTGGAATAGAGGGGCACTGGATTTTACCTGCACTAGTCCTGAGGTGTATGGCCCTCTAGAGGGAAAATCCACATTGCATGGTAACCTGCCTTTCCACGTTAATAGAGGGGAGAGAAGCCCTTGCCAGGAAGAGGAGGGATTGCTAAACACTGATACAAGTTACAGCCATACAAGAGATAATAGCAGGGAAGCTCATGAGGCCATGGACTGTGACTTCTGTGGAGAAAACTCAGAGGATTTCCAGATGGACTGTACACTGGTGTTTTCAGATAGCGTGACCTCTTTCTGTTGAAGCATAAGTAAAGCCTGCAAAAGAGAAATCTGTGTAAAGGCACAGATTTCACTCTACAGCTTTTTGTGATATAAAAAGCCTGTTTTTCACTTTTGTTTTCCTTAAAGCTGAAAAGAAGCATTTCCTTTGTCATTTGTAATACCCTTTTTGTGTTGTGCCAGAAGCATGGTTTACTTTCCTTTATGACTCCTGTTTGCAAAAGTTCTCCAGGGAAGGGAAATAAATACCTCTTTATAAGCATAGCTACTCGTCCACAACTACACTCTTATTGAATAGCTATTGGGACTTTAACTCCCAGGGGGCACCACTAGTCCCTGCTACATAGGAGGAGCCTCACTGAAGCCCCAGGCCTTTTGCCTCCGGGGTAAGTAGGTGGGTGACAATGTATTTATATGAAGGTTTTATTGGCCAGGAAATATTAACTGTGGCAATGAAATCACATTTTGCTCTTCCCCCTGGAAGTGTTGCATTCATGAAATGAGCACTTTTTTGCACCTGTTCGCAGTCAGGAAAAGATATAGACATGGATACCTCACCAATCATGGATAGACGTGCTTGTGTCGTTCTGAAATCACATTGTGACGTTGCTTTGCTCAGTCCATGCCTCCACCACACCCCTGTGCTATCTAGATGTGCTTGTACTGAGGACATCTATATACTTGGCTTTCCAAAATGGATCCCAGGATGTCTATGTAATTTGCATGCCTGAATGCTCATTTTCCAACATCCAAATAACAAATAGAGCTTCTAAAATACTCCCCAAGGCTTAAACGTTTGTCATCGACACGCCAAAACCAAGCATAATGTGAACTGTCTGAGCCAACATACAACTTACACATATGAACCCCGATATCTAGATATTCCACATATTCATATATGTATACTTATCCATATAATTTAAATTTGTATATTCTGCAGCACTAGCTATATGTATAGTGCCACTGAATATACTGTAGGAACAATTTGCAACATCTAGATTGTTATTGTGTACTGTTGAGTAAATGCAGACTCCAGACAATCTAGATTAGACATTCCAAATTATTTCTCAACATTTTATTTAATTTTATTGAATTTTGACCTCACTGAATTCAAACATGGGCCACACACATAAGCAACACACATATACACAGAGAAAACACAAACACACAAATAAAAGAGATGCAAACTAATGGACACATAAAAACTCACACACACATACACAAAATACAGGTATGTAAACAAATACAAAGACACAAACAAAAGATGTATAAACACACACACACATAAAAAACAGGCACACATGCAGATAGATTGGAAATAATTTCATGAGGCATGTTCTACATGCTTTCCCTACCAAGCAATCCCTCACCTCACCCCCATCCCCATCCCCATTGTTGTCACACATCTATCCCTGGCCGTTAGTAATTCAGAAATGCATTTCATTTTCTTTGTTGTAAATTTTACTGTGAAACCTAGTGACAGAACAATACATCTTTCTTAATGGTTGCTATATACAGTGACAGCAAGCAACAGAAGCATGTAGTTAGCAACTGGCTGCTATGTGTATGGTATTCGAGTGGTGGAAAAGCACAGCAACACCTCTTTCCTTGAGACCTTTGGACACTGTGGTTAAACTACAAATCAATCATTTGAAATCTAATACATCTAACCTAATGGTTAAACATATTGGGTCTGATATTCAAAGGACATTTACACGGTTAACAGCCAGTTAACCATGTAAATGCCGGCCATCCAGATATTCAACGGCATTTACACTAATAGTGCCGTCAACTATCCCCAACTAAGTCCCCTATGCTCCCCGATGTTAGCCGGCTAGCATCGAGGTATGCCGGGGCGGTTAGTCCTCTCCGCCTATAAGATAGGCGAGGAAAAACCTTGCCTATCTTACAGGCGCCGAGCGCTAACTGTGCAACATCCAATATCGATGCTGCACGGTTAGCCTCGGTGGCTACCGGGCAGTGCAGCTAGAACCAGATATTCTATACTATACCACCATATCAACCTGCATTCAAGAAATAACTACCTGGCTAACCAACAACAACTTAAACATCAACACAAAAAAAACTGAAGCAATTATCATCACAAGAGACTACATTCATTCCCCCTACTGCTATCAACATATCCAATACAATGATCACAATACAAGACGAAATCAGCTACCTTGGAGTGATTATAGACAAGCAACTCACCCTCCAACCTCATATCAACAAGATATCCAGAACAGCCTTCTTCAAACTCGCAGCAATCCAGAGACTAAAACCCCTCCTCAATAGAGAACATTTCCATACAGTATGCCAAGCCATCATTATACCCCTACTGGACTACTTCCAACGTCTGCCTAAACAAACCACACCAAATTTATTTATTTATTTAGACAGATTTGTATACCACCTTATCCTACAATCAAAGTGGTCACATCACAATTGGAGGGGTGGTCACATCACAATTGGAGGGTCACATTTAACATAAGGGTAATTAACAATATTTAGACAGCAAAGGTTAGATTTGACATGAGGATACTTAACAACATTATACAAATAGTCCAGAACACTGCTGCCCGCATTATTACTAGTGCTTCAATACAAAACCATATAACCCCAATACTACAAGATCTACACTGGCTACCAATCTCCTCACGGGCAAAATATAAATCAGCGCTCACCATCTTCAAAATTAAAAACAACATCTCAGCAGGAATACTACAAAAACTCATTGGAACAAAATCAAACAAAAGACCAGACAGAAATAGTACCAAAAACAACATACCAACACCTACTCTATTCACAAGAACGAACAAATCCACATCCATGTGAGCCTTCTCTCTTGCAGCCCCTGCTATCTGGAATGTCCTTCCAGATAAGCTAAAATCAACAACAGATATAAAATATTTCTGGAAGCTACTTAAAACCACCCTATTCATTGAACAATTCAATGAAGACCACCAAGCCACCCTAACCACCACACAAAATGAATTACACAAGACATGACATCCACAACATAAAAACATCCTATTACTCTTATTAAAATGTATATAGCCAAATGTAGATAGCTCAACCTGTATATATTGCACCCTAAATCAAGATTTACCCATCCACACACTCACGAACACTACCTCCACAACCACTGCATGCCGACACCCCCCGCACTACCCTACTTGATTGGTTTGCAGTGAAATCCACTTTGATTCAAGGATAAAGTGGGATATAAATACTTTTAAATAAATAAAATTAAATAAAATATTCACTTCTGTTGCTGCGGACGGCGCTTAGCCCTGCCCAAATTAATATTGGGCCCATTATCACTTTTTGTTTAATTTTATTATTCTCTACAAACCAGCCAAATGTTTACAAGTAGATGCTGTTCCATTCAAATCATTCAGACCCTCTTCCTTCCAGGTCAGAGACAAACAAACAAACAACAAAGACACATACATGCACACCAAGGCTGGAAAGGATTACATGAGTCAGGCTTTGCATGCTTTTCCTACTTGTTTTTTAATGATCCGTTTCCTCCTTGCTGAGAAATGAATTATGAAAAGTGGCACAATTGCATTAAGCCTTTTATTTGTGAAGTAAGAAAGCATTGCAAAATAAGACAGAAGAGGAACATTCTCCACATGTTATATTTGTCAAGAGCATTTGAAATTCCAGATGTTGGTAGTAAATTGTGGTTTCTAATTCAGATTGATAGAGGCATTACATTTTTTGATTAAATAATGTGGCCTTTCTTAAATATAATTTCAGTAAAGAAGCAGGCTTGGTATCAAACTTTAATCTCCTAGTCAAAATATTGCCAGCATTTTTACATCAGAAACGTAGATTTCAAACACTCAAATTATTTTAAATATCAGTGGCTTATTAACAACATTTTTTTCACATGATGAAATTAATAGGTGAAAAAGGGACCATTTTAAAAACTAGCCTCCACAAGTATATCCTCTTTCTTCTCATTTTTGTTTAACTCATAAAGAGATTATTTTGCTACTATCTTAATATCCCTCCTGCTTACCCATGTCACCATTATGCATCATAGAAACATAGAAAAATGACGACAGAAAAAGACCACATGGCCTATCTAGTCTGTCCTTCCATATCAACAACTACAACAGTCCCCTTTTTTCCTTTAGATATCCTCTATATTTGTCCCATGTTTTTTTGAATTCAGATACTGTCCTCATCTTTACTACCTCCACTGGGAGACTATTCCACGGATCCACCACTCTTTCCATAAAGAAATATTTCTGCATATCACTCCTGAATCTGTCCCCTTTCACCCTCATCCCATGTCCCCTCATAGCATAGAAATAAAGGTCATACTAACATAGAGTCAACTTTCAAAGGTCTAAGTGTCTATATTTAGACACCTAGTTTCACTAGGTTCCTAAAATGTGGGTGAGGTCAGGGGAAGTTAGCTCTGATTTTCAGTGCTAAGTTCCTAATTTCAGTTCTCTAAAGGTAGGAAAATAAATAGTATGCCAAAATGTAGGATTCTCAGTTGCAAACACCTAAAGTTAGGCTAATTTTCAGCCAAAACCTAAGCAGCCTATTGTAAGATCAGCTGAGAATTCCCCTGATTTTAGGTTTCTAAAAGTGGGTGTTTAGGTCAGATGCTTAGCTTTCTTTGACTATCACCCTCACAGTAACTTGGTAGCTAATGGCAGATAAAGACCAAATGGCCCATCTAGTCTGCCCAGTTATAAAAGTGCCACACTGCCAAGGGCATTTCTGAGCTGCCAGCCATAGAAGCTTGACTGTAAGTCAACAAACAACTATAGGTGAGACTTTTGCATTGAACATACTTAACACATTTGTGTCTAGCTTTCCATAGCCATATTCCCTTCTTTAGTAAAAAAAAAAAAAAAAAAGAGCTAGCCATAAAGTTGTCCAAATATACCAGTGAAACACAGTCTGTATTTTACTAGAATTGTCATCATCTGACTAACACGTTTACTATTTTGCCATCATTCCCAAATAAAATTTCTCCAATTTAATGCATTTCCATACAGTGATTAACCTATTCCCTACTCTCCAAATCTCTTCCTTTAAACCTCGAACCATTATTTTGCAGATTTAAGACACTCATGAAGACACTCCTTTTCCAGGAAGCATTTAATCTCCTACCCTCTGACTCCCTATTTATTTATTTTATTTATTTAACAAGCTTTTCTATACCGCCCCTTCCAGAGATCAAGGGCGGTTTACACGGAACATCACAGCAAACTTTACATTAAACTTTGAAACTATGTACAATTAACCTTTAAAACTATATACAGTTAACATTTTATGACTATGTACAATATGTTGTGTAAAACTTGGACTAGGTATATTTATATGATTGCTGATTCATTGATTCATTGCTCTGCCTTGTTATGTGCAGCGGTGGTGTTATTTGAGTCACCAAAATGCTCAATGAACAGGAAGGTTTTTAAATCCTTCCGGAATTGAAGGAGGTCTTTTGTAGCTCTTAGGTTATTGGGGAGGGAGTTCCATAATGCTGGGGCAATGTAGGAGAAGGCTCTTGAGCTGGTGCCTTGATTTGTGTTGTGGATTTGTGAAGGTACTATATAGGTGTTTTGGGAACCATGTCTTCTTACCCTAGTTGTGCTAGTTGGTATGAGTAGGGCGGAAAGTGGTGCTGAGGCTATGTTGTTGAGATGTTTAAATATAATCATTAGATATTTGTATTTTATTCTTGACATGACCGGTAACCAGTGAAGGTCATGGAGTATAGGAGTGATGTGATCTGCGCATCTAAATTTTGAAGCAATTCGTGCAGCCAGGTCTTGTGCTAGTTGGAGCTGGTGTGTGGTTTTTTTAGGGAGTCCCTGGAGAATACTGTTGCAGTAGTCTATGTGCGGAGTTATTAATGACTGAAGGACAGTTCTGAAGTCATGTTCTTCTAGCAATGGTCTAAGTAGTTGGAGTGTTCGTAATTTGAAGTATATACTTTTTGTAATGGTTTTTATGTGGGAGGCCATGCTTAATGTTTGATCTAACACTACACCTAGGTATCTGACCTCATCCTTTACTTCAATTTCTGTCTCTTGTAGTAGGATTTTGTTTGGGGGGGGGGTGAAGTTTGGATTTCTGGCAACATAAAGAACTTCAGGTTTTTTTAGGTTAATTTTGAGGTTATGGTCATTGAGCCAGCCTGTTATGTCATTCAAGCATGCAATAATTTGGGAGTGATCTGGGTTTTTAGAATCTATAGGGTGGTACATCATAATATCATCAGCATAAAGATAATAGCTAATATTATGTGTTTTGAATATATTGAAAATAGGCAGCAGGTAAAAATTAAAGAGTAGGGCAGATAAGGAGTATTCTTCTGGGATACCTTGGTTCTGAGTAAAGATGGATGATGAGTCTTGCCCTATTCTGATCTGTTGCGTTCTGTTGGAGAGGTAGGATGTAAATCAGTTTATGACTGTCCCTTGCAGACCAATTTGTTTTAATCTCTGTATGAGTAGTCCGTGGTTTATGCTATCAAAGGCTGCTTTAATGTCTATAAAAATTAGAATAAAGGCCTGTTTACTGTTATCTATGCCACGTATGAGTTTATCTATGAGTGATAGCATAAGAGTCTCAACACTATGTTGTGGTCTAAACCTGTGTTGATTTAGAGGTGCATTTAGTTCAATGAAGTCCTGTAGTTGTAACTGAACAACATTTTCTATGACCTTCGTTAGGAATGGTAAACCTGAAATTGGTCAATATGAGTTAGGTCCAATGTCATGGATTTTAGTGTAGGGCGGATTGTGGCCTTTTTTAAGGCAGTAGGCATGTATCCTTGTATCAATGAGGAGTTTACTATCTCCTTTATGACTGACGTAATCTCATCTTTGGATGCTTTTGACCAACTGAATGGGCAGGGGTCAATGAGGGAGGTAGTAGTATTGATGTTGGTTATTATATTTTTGAGATGTTTATTGTCAATTGCATAAAATGTAGACCACACTATTTTGAGAAATTGAGTATGAGGACTGTGTGTTAGTTGGAGTGGTTGGAGTTTCATTCTGATCTGAGTGACTGACATAATGGTTTGCTAGCAATTGTGGGTGTAATGTTACCTCCCCTACCTCCCTGACCCATCTTGATCGCCCTCCCCTTAATACCTCTGTTCCTTCCCTGAATGAATGGCCTTCCTTTCCTATCAAGATTTATGGCATTCCTTTTCCTTTTCTCTTTCTATGTTTTTATTGTACACCACTCTGATGCATTTGTTAAGGGTGGTTAATCAAATCAAATAAACATAAACATGTATAATAGATTAATTTGGACCAATGATATTGCTTTTTGTAACAAAATACCAACAGCCATGAAGGATCCTGTTAGATTTAATTGACTGTGGTACAATAAGGAAGATTGGTTTTGGACATTTCTTTGGTCATGTCACCTTTTTTGTTCTTATAAATGTGAATTCACTTGAGTTTTACTGTTACTCTGATTGAACTGGTCCTTTTCAGAGATTGTCTAAGGCAGGGGTGTCCAAACCTGTCCTGGAGGGCCGGAATCCTGGCAGGTTTTTGGGATAGCCCTAATGAATATGCACGAGATATATATGCATTAGAGATATCCTGCCAACCTGACTGGTTTGTGGCCCTCCAGGGCTGGATTTGGAGACCCCTGCCTTACACCTCTGTCATTTAAGATCGTGAGTGGGCAAGGTACAGATGTCCTAGACATCGAAAGGGTATATAGAATGTGTCACATTCCTCCTCGATTCTCACCACCACCAAAAAGGTGGCTAATAGACAATTTTTAGGTGGTGGTGAGAAGTGAGGAGGACTGTGACAAATTCTATCTAACCTTTTTGATGTCTTGGACATCTGCACCTTGTCCACTCACGATCTTAAATGACAGAGGTGTAAGGCAGGGGTCTCCAAATCCAGCCCTGGAGGGCCACAAACCAGTCAGGTTGGCAGGATATCTCTAATGCATATATATCTCATGCATATTCATTAGGGCTATCCCAAAAACCTGCCAGGATTCCGGCCCTCCAGGACAGGTTTGGACACCCCTGGTCTAAGGGCACAATTGACCTAAAAGTCCAAGTCATTGGATTCCTCACTGTGCAGTACATGGCATTTATTTCACCAATGACACATTTTTGTTTTGTTTTTTTTACTTTGGTAGAAAGATTATGATACATTTCGAAATGAACTTTCAAGCTTGTATCTTGAACTCTGATGACCCCAAAGGGCTTAGCTCATATCACTCAGCAGGTGATGCAAAATCAGTAGTTGTTGCTGAGAGCTATCATCCATAGCTGTCACTGTCATAATGCTTCAGATAGTCCATTAGAGGGGCCACTTTCTAGTTAAAGTCACTACTTGCTAAAAAAACAGTAACATCTAATGTATTTGTCTTAAAAATGTATATAAGAACACATAGCTACTAGAGACCAAGATGGTGTCAGAGTAGGATACCGTATGCCAGTGCTCCATACCTTGCTTCTGTTCGGTGTTTGTCAACCCCTCTCTTACCTGTCCTGGCATGGGTCTGAAGAAGCAGAAGCAGAAGAGCTACTCCTCAGGCTCCTCTTCAGTGCCGGCAATGAGCCAGAAAACTTTGGAGCAAGCGGGGTTCCAGTGTATAGCTGTCCCCACAGCAGTGGTGGATCTGGGATCTTCCCTGTCAGATCTCAGCAATAAAGGGGTTTTGCTTAGACCCGATGTGCACACGATAACTGCTCAACCCAAACATGGTTGCCATGATGTGAGGGTATTCCTCTTGCCAAGTTGTATAAGCACACCAGTGAGCTTTGGAGCTGAGGGAACCTTCTCTGAGAGATCAGGCTTTTCTACAACTGGGGGAGGAGAAGTAACAGGTACTCCCACCCCAGGTCAGAGCTTTGACGGTAGTGCTATTGGGCATCCAGATCTTTAGCCTCTGGTATTGAGTAGGTGTTTCAAACCTGCACATGTAACTCTAGATAGCTTGTGGGAAATTATAGCAACCCTTAACAACCCTTTCCAGGCCGAGCCCAAAACTCTCGGGATCCAAAATTCTGATTAAATATTCCTATCAAATGGTATATAATAGATGACCATAGCAGAAGGAAAATCACTATTAGAACATATTGAATAAGACAGGTACAATTTTCCTGAAATATGCAAAAATTAACCCGGCTGTAGAATGTGGATTAAAAATTTAAAGTAGGCCTTCAAAGGGTTAATGACCCTTTGGCTTCTGTTTTGATGAATGTAAATTCAGAAGAAATTTCTATTAAAACTGCTGTCCAGGAGATCTTTCATGTGCAGATTCAGCAGGTGGCTAGGGTGTTCTATCTTGAAATCCACTTGAATGAGCTTCAGACTCTAAGCAGCATCAATACAAAGGTCAAGGTGGCCCATTCCCAGAAACTGGAATACTTAGAGAACCAATTATGGAAGAATAATCTATGGTCTCTTAATTTTCTGAAGTCACCATTGCTAAAACCTTTGGATTTGTTTTGGAAGTATTGCCTAGATATATTAAAAATTCCTCAGGAAGTTATGCCTCTGATGATGATCCAGTATTTGACTATGCCCTCGGCACCTGAGAGAGATGGTTTCCACCAAGGACAAGTTATGCTGGAGAGCTTAGATCTCACTGGCTTCCTTGTGAAGCCAGTCAACAAATGCTGGAAAGAAATGAGCACAAATGCTCGAAGCCTAGCCAACAAAGTTCCTGATCTGGAAGCCCTAATGGTGGAAATGGACTTGGGCATTGTGGCCATTACAGAAACATGGTTTAACGAGTCGCATGAATGGGATATAGCAATAGCTGACTATAATCTATTAAGAAGAGACAGAGGGGGTAGAAAAGGAGGAGGAGTAGCCCTATATGTCAAAAGCAATATTAAAGCTGCTGAAATGCAGGGGACGTGCAGAAAAGAAGAAGCGCTGTGGATTGTGTTGGAAAGAGAAGATGGCACTGTCATCCATACTGGTATAGTCTACAGGCCTCCAACTCAAACCGAAGAAATGGATAGCGAATTGATTGTTAATATTGCAAAGATAGCCATGAAGGGGAAAGTGATCATATTAGGTGACTTTAATCTACCAGATGTGGATTGGAATATTCCTTCTGCAAATCTGGAAAGAAGTAAAAAAAATTGAGGATGCCGTCCAAGATGGATTACTTAGACAAATGGGAGAGGGACCAGGGAGAGCTTGGTGCTGGATTTAGTGCTCACGAATGGAGATAGAATGTTGAATATCCAGGTGAGTGCCCATGTGAGCAGCAGCAATCTTCACACGGTGTGATTTGAGATAAAAGCAAGGTAGAATCCAATCACAGCAAGCTCAAAGTCCTAGACTTCAAAAACACTGACTTCAGTAAAATGGCCAAGTACTTGAAGGAGGAGTTGGGAGGGTGAGAGGGGATAAGGGAAGTAGAATTGCAATGGGCTAAACTAAAGGAAGCAATAAAAGGGGTAATAGATATGTATGTAAGGAAAGTAAATAAAAGCAAAAGGAAAAGGAAACCTATTTAGTTCTCCAAAGAAGTGGCTGCACAAATAAAGACAAAAAACATAGCTTTCACAAAATTCAGTAGTTCAAAGAGGAACACAGAAAAAATACAGGATCAAACTAAAAGAGACAAAAAGAGAAATAAGGATAGCAAAATCAAAGGCAGAAGAAAAGATAGCTAAAGATGTGAAGTGTGGCGACAAAACCTTTTTCAGGTATATTCGGGAAAGGAGGAAAATTAGAGGTGGAATTGCAGGACTCAAAAGAGCAGTGAATGGATTTTTGGAAAGTGACATTGAAAAAGTGAAAATGCTAAACAAATACATTACTTCTGCTCTGTTTTACTAGAGAAAATCTTGGAGAAGGACCACCTGTGATTGATAAATATACAAATGGGAATGGAGTAGATACCACACCATTCACAGAAGATGGTGTGTTAGAACAGCTTGCAAAACTGAAAGTGGACAAAGCCATTGGACTGGATGAGATACATTCCAGGATACTAAAAGAGCTGAGAGGTTCTTGCAAGGCCATTAAAGGATGTGTTTAATAGATCCTTGGAGACAGGAGAAGTTCCACAGGACTGGAAAAGAGCTGATGTGGTACCTCTTCACAAAAGTGGTAGTAGGGAAGAAGTGACAAACTACAGGCCGGTAAGCCTTACCTCAGTGACCAGAAAAGTAATGGAGGTGCTTCTGAAAGAGCGAATAGTGGACTTCCTCAAAACCAACAGATTGCATGATCCGAGGCAACATGGTTTTACCAAAGGACGATCTTGCCAAACAAATCTGATTAAGTTCTTTGACTAGGTGGCCAGAGAACTACATAAAGGGCATGCGATGGATGTGATCTATCTAGATTTCAACAAAGCCTTTGTTACTATTCCTTAAAGGAGGTTTATCAACAAACTCAACAGTTTGGGGATGGGTCCCAAAGTGGTGACTGGATCAGAAATTGGTTGACTGATAGACGACAGAAAGTGATGGTAAACAGAACTCACTCGGACGAAAGGAAGGTGATTAGCGGTGTGCCACAGGGTTCGGTCCTGGGATCCGTACTGTTCAATGTATTTGGGAGTGATATTGCTGAAGGACTAAATGGAAAAGTCTGTCTTTTTCCAGATGACATGAAAATTTGCATCAGAATGGCCTCCCCTGAGGGAGTGGATAACATGAGGAAAGATCTACAAAAGCTGGAAGAATGGTCTAATGCTTGACAGTTAAGATTTAATGTGAAGAAGTGCAGTGTCATGCACTTGGGGAGCAGAAATCCAAGGGTATTGTATGCGATAAGGGGTGAGAGGTTGGTGTGCACGGACCAGGAGAAGGACCTTGGCGTGATTGTTTCTGAGGATCTCAAGGTGACAAAACAGTGTGACAAGGTAGTGGCAAAAGCCAGAAGGATGCTGGGTTGCATACAGAGAGGAATTACCGGCAGAAAGGAAGAGATACTAATGCCACTGTACAAGTCACTGGTGAGGCCTCATTTGGAATATTGTGTTCAGTTTTGGAGACCATATCTTGCCAAGGACATAAAAAGGCTGGAAACAGTTCAGTTAAACAGCTGCTGCTAAAGGATTGGCTGCCTGACATCAAATGCCCAGCTGATTTCATTTGCTTTAAGCAGCTCCCTTTCTAAGCTTCCTGCTCCAATCAGGGCTGTGGGAGGAGCCTCTCGTGCCGTTAAACAGCTGCTGCTAAAGGACTGGCTGCCTGACATCATCTGTCCAGCTGATTTCATTTGCTTTCAGCAGCTCCCTTTCTAAACTTCCTGCTCCAATCAGGGCTGTGGGAGGAGCTTCTCGTGCCGTTAAACAGCTGCTGCCATCAGGCGCGCCCGCTAGAGGGCCCTTTGGTGCGGCCCTTAGGTGAAGCACAGAACCTGGCTTGTCAACAACCGCTGCACTTTCTACCATCCGGGTATAGACAATGCTTAAAATGCTTGAAGGACTACCAAGAGGGCTGCTACTGCTCGGAAGAAAACTGCACTCATGAGTACTTATCACCTGAGACATTCTTTAAATCTTGGAGAAAAGGGAATTCTTGGAATAAAACTGATAAAATCTGTATATTTTAAAATTCAGTGTTTTATCAAGTCAGTTAGGGCATAGTACTACAAGCCAGAGTGGAGGATGTGCATTGTAGCTGGGCCTTTCCATCTGACCTGAAGTTTACCTTGAAGGAACATGCATTTCTCTCTGCATTTGATTATGATTATCTCCTGCTCCATTGCCTATTGACTCTACCTACTCCAAAGCCTCTGCTCCTTCTCTCTTTTCTCCTCACCTCATTCGCTGCTGCTCCTCATCCTTCTCTCCTCTGGTAAGTCCCTTCTTCCCTTCTATCTCATGATGAGGCAACTTCATAACTTGGCTAACCTGATCTACGTCTTCCCCAATTCTGGTCTCCCTAAATCTACCTCTCACTCTTTGAGGTTTCCTACCCTCCCTAAACATCTCTCTCATATTAGAACTAGGCCTTTTCACAATCCTTCTAACCTTATTCACATTCCTCTCCTCTCCCCGTCTGCTCTCCCCTTTTCCTGTGCCTTAAGGAACGTTCACTCTATCTCTAATAAACTTGCCTTTGTACATGACCTTTTTATTTCCCGCTCTTTTCACCTCTTTGCCTTAACTGAGACCTGGCTTCTTCCTGAAGACAATGCCTCCATTGCCGCTCTTTGTCATGGGGGCTTCCAGTTCTCCCACTCTCCTCGGCCTACTGGTCGTGGTGGGGGTATTGGACTTCTTCTGTCTCCCTCTTGTCACTTCCAGTCTCTCATCCTACCTCAATCTCTTTCCTCTCTCTCTTTTGAGCTCCACTCGATCCGCCTCTTCGCTCCTCTCCCACTCCGAGTAGCTGTTCTCTATCGTCCTCCTGACACTTCTATTTCCACTTTTCTTTCTGACTTTGATTCTTGGCTGTCTACTTTTCTTCACCCCTCCTCCCCCACCCTTATTCTTGGCAACTTTAACATTCATGTTGATGACCCCTCCAATCCCTATGTTCTAAAACTCCTCTCTCTTACCTCCTTGTATAACCTTCAACTCTCTTCCACTGCTCCTACTCACCAACATGGTCATTGCCTTGACCTAATTTTCTTCTCTACCTGCTCACCCTCCAACTTCTCTAACTCTGTCCTTCCTTTATCTGACCACCACCTTTTAAGTCTTATTATTCATCATCCTCCACCTCAGCCTCATCCTGCTTCCACTAATCTATTTAGAAACCTTCTTGCTATTGATCCCTTAGCTCTCTCCTCCACTGTTTCCTCACCCCTTTCATCCATTCTTTCTTCTAATTCTATTGATGAGGCTGTGGCCTCCTATAATGTTGTACTCTCCTCTGCTTTGGATTCTCTTGCTCCCATCATCTCACGTCGTGTTAGGCGTTCTCCTCCACAGCCTTGGCTCTCTCCTTTTGCCCGCTATTTGCGCTCCTGTGCCCGCTCTGCTGAGCGTGCCTGGCTCAAATCTTGCTCTCATGCTGACTTTCTCCACTTTAAATTCATGTTCTTCTCTTTCCAATCAGCCATTGCACTTGCCAAACAAATCTACTTCACCCATCTGACTAACTCTCTTGTCTCTAAACCTCGTCGTCTTTTTTATACACTCAATTCTCTCCTCAGTATGCCCCCACCTCTGGCTCCTACCTCCCTTCCTGCCCAAACCTTGGCACAGTACTTCCATGACAAAATCCATAAAATCACCCTCCATTTCACTACCTCCTCTTCTCCCCCCCCCCTTTTTCCCAACTCTCCCCCCTTACTTCTGCTTCCCTTTCTTCCTTCCCTCTGGCCTCTGATGAGGAAACAACACTCCTCCTTTCTTCCTGTAAGCTGACTACCTGCCCTTCTGATCCTATGCCCAACTCCTTAGCTCCATTTCTTCCACTATCGTCCCCTCCATCACTCATATTCTCAACCTATCGCTCTCCACCACTACCTTCCCTTCTGACTTCAAGCATGCTATTGTCACACCCCTCCTCAAGAAATCCTCACTCGATCCCTCCTGTCCTTCTAACTATCGTCCCATCTCTCTCCTTCCCTTCATTTCTAAATTACTTGAGCGTGCTGTCTACCACTGCTGTCTCGACTTCCTCTCCTCTCATGCCCTCCTAGATCCTTTACAATCCTGTTTCCGTCCCCTACATTCTACCAAAACTGCTCTTACCAAAGTCGCCAATGATTTGTTTCTGGCTAAATCTGGCTAAGTTCTGTCCTCGTTCTTCTGGATCTCTCTGCTGCCTTTGACATCGTTGACTACAATCTTCTTCTTATCACCCTGTCTTCACTCGGTTTCAAAGGCTCTGTACTTTCTTGGTTCTCCTCCTATCTCTCCCACCGCTCTTTCAGTGTGTACTTCGGTGGCTCCTCCTCCTCTTCTACCCCTTTACCTGTGGGTGTACCTCAAGGTTCTGTCTTAGGTCTGCTCCTCTTCTCTCTATATACCCAATCCCTTGGTGCCCTTATCTCTTCCCATGGCTTTCCCTATCATCTCTATGCTGACAACTCTCAAATCTACCTCTCTGCACCTGTTATCTCTCCTGAAATTCAAGCTAAGATCTCGGCCTGCCTCTCTGACATTGCTTCCTGGATGTCCTACCGCCGCTTGAAGCTGAACAATGCCAAAACTGAACTCCTTGTCTTTCCCCCTAATGCCTCCCCTCCTCCTGCCTCTTTCTCAGTCTCTGTGGATAACTCTGTTATCCTTCCTGTCTCTTCGGCACGGAACCTTGGTGTTATCTTTGACTCATCTCTCTCCTTCTCTTTACATATCCAAAACATTGCTAAAACATGCCGTTTCTTTCTTTACAATATCTCCAAGATTCACCCTTTTCTCTCTGATAACACTACTAAACTGATTGCCCACTCTTTAATCACCTCCCGCCTTGATTACTGTAACCTTCTCCTTGCTGGCCTCCCTGCTAACCACCTCTTTCCTCTCCAGTCTATTCAACATTCTGCAGCCCGTCTGATTTTCTGTCAGTCTCATTTTTCACACATTACTCCTCTTCTCATGTCACTTCACTGGCTCCCCATCCGCTTCCGTATCCAGTTCAAACTCCTCCTTCTAACCTATAAATGTATTTATTCTTCTGCCCCTCATTACCTTTCATCCCTCATCTCTACCTACACCCCCTCTTGCCTACTCCGCTCATCTAATTGTCTTCGTTTATCTATGCCTTTTACTCGTACTGCTAATTCTAGACTTCGCTCCTTTCAACTGGCTGCACCCGTTTCCTGGAATTCTCTACCTGTCTCTGTCCGCCAAGCCTCCTCCCTGGCCATCTTCAAATCCAAATTGAAATCCCATTTCTTCACTATTGCTTTTTGTTCCTAACTCGTCCTTTCTTGTTCTCTCCATAAACATTTATTCTTGTCTTGTTAATTGTTATTTGTATTATCTAATTTATTTCATATTTTGTCTTGACTAGATTGTGAGCTCTAACGGGCAGGGACAGTCTCTTTTTATGTTTGTACAGCGCTTTGTATGTTGCAGTGCTTTATAAATGCTTAGTAATAACAGTTCAGAGGAAGGCAACCAAAATGATTTGGAGCCTGCATCAGAAGACTTATGAGAAGAGACTTGAAGACCTAAATATGTATACTCTGGAGGAGAGGAGGGACAGGGGAGATATGATTCAGACCTTCAAATACTTAAAGAGTATTAATGAACAAACAAACCTCTTCCAAAGACGGGGAAGCTGTAAAACTAGAGGGCATAACATAAAGCTACAAGAGGGTAAACTGAAAGGCAATGTCAGGAAATACTTTTTCACTGAAAGGGTCGTGGATGCTTGGAATGCCGTCCCGATGGAAATGGTGGAGGCAAATACAGTGACAGAATTCAAAATGGCATGGGACAGACACAGTGGATCCCTTTATAGCAACAGAATAAAATCAAAATAAACATAACTATCTCATATATCTCAACCAGGGGCGGCCCAAGGGGGGTGCGGGGCCATGTGCGGAGATTCATTGTGGGGGCCTCATTTGCATAACTATTTGCATAACATTAACATGCGCTTTTAGTAAACATGCCTCTTAATAAGTGTCTGGAAAAAGAAAGACTAACAGATTTCTACATTACTATATTGCAGTAAGAACTGCCAGCCCATTAGAAAGCACTATAAATACTGACCATTTAGAACCCATTGTTTCATAACAGCACTACCAGGACTCACAAAGCACCAAACCCTACCTATCAAAAGGACAACACAGCAAATATTAAAACAATACATCTCAGAGAATACCAATACATCTCCTACTGGAGAAAGAGAACAAGTGGGACTGTCAAATAGAAACTACATGAACAGAATACCTCAGCTTGGTTATACATGCAGAACATAGACCGTCACCACACAAAGAACAAGAGATCACAATTTTGAAATAGGAAAGTAATAATTAATTTGGGAACCCCAAAAGCCAAACATGAAATGTACAACACTGGAGAAATAAAACTATAAATTAATTTCCTCTTGCACTAAACAAAAATGCAAACATGTTAGCAATACACATTTCCCAGACCTGACATATTCCAGTTAATAAATTCAAAATAATAAGTATTTTTCTACCTTTTGTTTGGCCATTTTATTTTTCAGTTGCAATTGCTCCAGTCACTTTCTTCTGGTTTTTTTGTGTCTTCTGTGAGCTGTCCATTTGTCCTTTCTTCTCTCTTCTAGACTTTTTCCATTCTCTCTCTTTATCTGCTTTAACATACTGATCTTTCCCATTTTGCTCTTTCCCCCATTTCTTTCCTTATTCCTTTATCATCCACTCAAATTTCACCCTTCCATTCTCAATTCCAACTAACTCTCCCAATACCCGGCCCATTGTAGATTTTTCTTCCCTCCCACACAAAATATCTTTTCCCCTCTCCATTCTCATTCCCCCTTCCCATCTAGTTCTCCCCCCAAATCAGCTCCCTTCTAGTTCTAGACCCACCCAGCATCCGCTCCCTTCTAGTCCCATTCTCCCATGCCCCCAAATCAGCCCATTTCCAGTACTAGCACCCCATATCCAGTCCCATTCCAGCCCCCCCATCAGCCAATTAACATTCCAATCTCCCCCATCAGCCGATTTCCAATCCTAGCCCCCCATCAGCCCATTTCCAGCCCTATTCAGCTCCCATCAGCCCACTTCCAGTCCTATTTCAGCTCCTCATCAGCCCATTTCCAATCCTACTGTAGCCTTCCCATCACAGCCCATTTCCAGTCCTAGCAATCCCCCCCACCATCACAGCCCATTTCCAGTCCACGTTTCCCCCATCACAGCCTGATTCCAGTCCTAGCCCCCCATCACAGCCCATTTCCAGTCCAAGTTTCCCCCCATCACAGCCTGATTCCAGTCCTAGCCGCCCATCACAGCCCATTTCCAGTCCAAGTTCCCCACCATCACAGCCCATTTCAAGTCCATGTTTCCCCCATCACAACCTGATTCCAGTCCTAGCCCCCCCATCACAGCCCATTTCCAGTCCAAGTTCCCCACCATCACAGCCCATTTCAAGTCCAAGTTCCCCCCCTATCACATCCTGATTCCAGGCCTTGCCCTCCCCCATCACAGCCTATTTCCAGTCCTAGCCCCCCACCATCACAGTCCATTTCCAGTCCAAGTTCCCCCCCCCCATCAAGCCCATTTCCAGTCCAGGTTTCCCCCCATCACAGCCTGATTCCAGTCCTAGCTCCCCCCCCCCCCATCACAGCCTATTTCCAGTCCTAGCCCCCCACCATCATAGGCCATTTCCAGTCCATGTTCCCCCCGCCCCCCCACCAATCACCGCCCATTTCCAGTCCAGGTTTCCCCCATCACAGCATGATTCCAGTCCTAGCTCCCCCCCCCCCATCACAGCCTATTTCCAGTCCTAGCCCCCCACCATCATAGGCCATTTCCAGTACAAGTTCCCCCCCACCCCACCCATCACAGCCCATTTACAGTCCAGGTTTCCCCCATCACAGCATGTTTCCAGTCCTAGCTCCCCCCCCCCCCATCACAGCCTATTTCCAGTCCTAGCCCCCCACCATCATAGGCCATTTCCAGTCCACGTTCCCCCCCACCCCGCCCATCACAGCCCATTTCCAGTCCAGGTTTCCCCCATCACAGCCTGATTCCTGTCCTAGCCCCCCCATCACAGCCTATTTCCAGTCCTATCCCTCCATCACAGCCTGATTCCAGTCCTAGCCCTCCATCACAGCTTGATTCCAGTCCTAACCCCCCATCACAGACTATTTCCAGTCCTAGTCGCCCACCATCACAGCCCATTTCCAGTCCAAGTTCCCCCCATCACAGCCTGATTCCAGTCCTAGCCCGCCCATCACAGCCTATTTCCAGTCCTAGCCCCCCACCATCACAGCCCATTTACAGTCCTAGCCCCCACATCACAGCCTGATTCCAGTCCTAGCCCCCCCCCCTCTGAAGAGCCCCATGGCCATCTAAGGGGCTGCAGAGGGAGACAGGGAAGCACGCGCGAGGCCCCGGCTGCCTCTGCACAGTCGCAAGCGTGAAGAGTCTTTTCCCTCACACTGGCGGCTGCTTCTGTGAAGCCGCGAATGCTGTGAAAGGTTACAGGTCATTTCCTGGCATTCGCGGCTTCACAGAAACAACCACCAGCGTGAGGGAAGAGACTCTTCACACTGGCGGCTGTGCAGAGGGAGCCAGGGCCTCGTGCGGGCTTCCCCGGTTCCCCCTGCAGCTGTCCATCGTGCGAAAATGAAGTTAGCGCGGGGCCCTGCGTGAACAACATTATCACACAATGGATGGGCCGGCCCTGATCTCAACAAACAGGGTTGACCTACACAGAGCGGTGGACACAACCCTAAACAAAGGCATGGGGAGAGGTGACCTGCACGGAGCCACAGGTACACCTACTCTTGCCACCTTACTGGGCAGACTAGATGGACCATACTGGTCTTTATCTGCCGTCATATACTATGTTACTATATGTTACTATGGTGATGGGTGGAGTCATCCTCCTAGTAGTCTGTTTTGCCCTGCAGATGGACTAAAATAATGTGTTGAGACTGTATTTTCAACAAATGAGTGCATTGTTTATGGGTTCCAAGATTCAAGTATTTCCTGATATTTCTCGTGAAATCCTTCACCCTAGAGTTTTGATGTTAGGAGCTGTTTTCCATTAAAATTTTCCTTGTAATATATATATATTATCATTAATTTCCTGATATTTTTGTTTCTTTTCTTTTAGCTGATTTTTCTGTTACATCTATTTTGACTATAGATATTGTAAATCTTTTTTTTTTAAGTCCAAAAACACCCACCTACACCATAAAAATTTCACATTATTATCCAGAGGTCCTCAAAACACCTTTATCAGGCATATCGATCCCAAATATTATAGGCTATTGGGCCAGGATCAGTAGAATTCATCATCGGTCCAATGAATATTCAACAGCCATAGCATTTACGTCATTAGCAAAATAACAGGCATTACATTGCTGAAACATTTATAAAACATCCAGACATTATGCTGCTTATATACTGCAATGCCAGGACCTGACAGCACACCACAACAACCACCCAGCACATACCTCATCATACAAGCTAAACGGTATAATGTTCTGGCTTTCTCCACCTTATTCCACACAGTGGTTCACCCCACACTTGTTATGTTCTCTTTGACTGGGTTCTATAGTGTAAATCTGATATTCCTCTGAAACAATTCAAAGCACACCAGAGAAAACTCTACCCTGAGTCATTACCGCCACTGAGTAATATTTTCACTTTATGACCAACTCTCTTTTCTTCTGATAGGCCCACAGCTATTCTACTTTGTGCTGAAAATTAAGCAAATATGCAATAACCACTCTGGGCTATGCATCATGTAGCTGCATTCAGTGGGCCTAGCTGGTGTGCTTGCTTACCTTAAAGCTGTGCCTCCAGTCCACCCAGGTCCAAGGCTTTAGGAAGCCACTCTTCCAGAAGCTCTCTCAGATTAGCCTCTATGACTGACTCAGGCAAACCCACTAATCTAAAGTTATTCTGTCTTGATCTATTTTCTAGATTATCAACTTTCCTCTCCAAGGCCTCCAATTTAGCTTTGTGCATAGCCAGTTCCACCATCTGCTGTGACCCCACGTCCTTGAGAGCCATGATCTGCTGCCTCACTTTGTATATATGGCACCCCATTTCAACAATGTCTGCAGTCACCTGTTCTACTTTCTGCGCCATCAAGTCAAACTTAAGCTTCACCACCTCCTGCAGAAGCTCAGGCTGTTCCAAATCCATGCTGCTGCATGCGGCAATAAGGTCATAGGATCCACCCCAAAGTTACTGATGGGGTTTAGAAATTGGTTGAGTGAAAGGCGACAAAGGCTACAGGTAAATGGAGCTCACTCTGAGGAGAAGGAGGTTACCAGTGGTGTGCCACAGGGATCTGTCCTTAGTCCGATTCTTTTTAACATCTTTGTTAGTGATATTAAAAAAGGGCTGTTGGGTAAGGTTTGCCTCTTTGCAGATGATACCAAAATCTGCAATAGAGTAGACAGCCAGGAAGGAGTAGATAACATGAGAAGGGATCTAGCTAAGCTTGAAGAATGGTTGAGAATTTGGTAGCTGAGATTTAATGCTAAAAAATGCAGGGTCATGCATTTGGGCTGCAATAATCCAATGGAAAGGAATACTGTAGGAAGTAAAGTACTTCTGTCCATAAAAGAAGAGCAGGACCTAGGCGTGATGGTGTCTGAGAATCTTAAAGTAGCTAAATAGGGTGAAAAGGCGACAGCGAAAGATATTAGTATGCTTGGGTGCATAGGGAGAGGAATGGCCAGCAGAAAAAAGGAGGTGATAGTGCCTCTGTATAAAGTGTAGTTACTCACCTGTAAGAGGTGATCTCCAGGAACAGCAGGAATTTAGTCTTCACATATGGGAGATGGCGGTACCGATGAAGCCTGCATGGGAACGCTCCTCAGCATCCAATAGGAAAACCTTTGGGAGAATCTCTCTGCGCCTGCATAACTGCCTGCCCACCTTTCCCACTCTCCCTCCTCAATGAATTTATAGCTGAAATAAAAGGAGAGGAAAAAGAATACCTACAACTCCTAGGGGAGGAAGGTGGGTTGTGAAGACTAAATTCCTGCTGTTCCCAGAGATCACCTGTTACAAGTGAGTAATTATACTATCTCCAAGAACAACCAAGAATGTAGTCTTCACATATGGGACTCCTTAGCTGTAAGATACTAGAGAAGAGACCTCGGAACCTGTAGTGGGTTGCCTCAGGAGAGGCTAAAAGAGGTCATGAGTCCTCCATGGATGTCTGATATCGAAAATTCCAGGACGGAGGATAGGAGTTGCTCTAAGTCTGAAAGAGATGCTGGAGAACAGCCTGGCCAAACATGGCATCTCGGCAGGAGTCCTTGTCCAGACAGTAGTGAGCAGCAAAGGTATGGACCAAAGACCAAGTTGCTGTTTTGCAGATTTTGTCTATGGCCACAGAGCCTAGATTTGCCATCGAGGTGGCCATGGCCCGAACATTGTGGACAGTGACATGACTCTCAAGGGATAGTCTTGCCGCATCATAAGCCAAAGTGATGCAATCTGTTATCCATTTGGAAAGGGTACACTTGGATACTGGCAACCACAAATGACTAGGGTCAAAGAGATGAACAATTGAGAAGCCTTTCGGTTTTTCTAGAGCCCTCTGAAGATAGAATGCTAAAGTGTGGAGGACTGCCTCTGCCCTAGATGAATGCGGTCTAGGGAAAAATACAGGAAGGTAAACTGACTGATTGAGATGAAAAGGCGAGACTACTTTTGACATGAAGTGAGGATGAGTCCTAAGGACAACCTACAGAATACAGATAGACTCTCACCAAATAAAGAACAAGGGACCACAAATTACAAATAGAAATATGTAGGCAAAAATTGAAATGGAAACCCCAAGAACACTGGAGAAATAAAATAAATGCATTTCCTCTTGTCCCAAATAAAGTACAAAGGCATCTGCATTCCAGATTTCCCAAAGCAAATATATTTGTTATTAAACTCAAAATACTTTTTTTCTACATTTGTGGTCTGAGCATTTTATTTTTCTAGTCATGTTGGTTCCAGTCTCTCTTTTCTGCTTTAGTCCATCTTCTAACTCTCTTTCTAGTGTATACTGTATAATTTTCATTTCTGTTCTTTCCTCCTGTCTTTTTTTCATTCCCTACCTACAGATGTCTCTGATATTTGGATCTTTCCCTTTTAGCCCTTTTCTCCACTTCTTTTTTTTTTCTGCCACCTTGTTCACTTAAATTTCACCCTCTTTCTCACCCCAATCTCTCTTTAATTTTCACCTAATTATCACCTCTCTATCTCTCTCTCACTTCCTGCCCAGCCTCTCTCTCTTAACTCTGTCTTTTCTCCATCTTACTCCTTCCATCTCACTCTTTCCACAGTCGTTTACCCCTTCTATCTTTCATCCACTCTTCATTACTACATCACCCTCTGTACTCGTCATCCTATTCTCCCACATATCCTTGACAACTCCCATGGTCTCTCACATGATTCCACCAAATCCAGTGTCTCCCCTCTCCCCCCCCCCCCCCCCATCACCTTTGTAGGCCAGTGTCCCCCCTCTCTCTTCCCACACTTGTAGGCTAATGTCTCCCCTCTCTCTGTCTTCCCCAACCTTGAAGGCCAGCTTCTCCCTTCTTTCTCCCTCTCTCTGCTCCCCCCCCCCCCATCCTCATAGGCAGGTTTAGTCAATAGCTGTTAAAGAATTGTTGTCCTTTCTAAAAGAGTATGTATTATCTCATGCACTGCAGTCCTAAGTTTCAGAAGTCTGGAAAGAACTGATTTGTTCTTGTATTTTTCGGGCCAGAGGTCTTTTTTATCTTTCCTTAAGAATGTGAATACCTGTTTAGCTAAGCTTTTACAGCCCAATATTCGAAGGACATTTATATGGTTTACAGCCCAGTAAATCATGTAAATGCTTTAAATAGGGATATTCAATGGCACTTACATGGTTAGTGCCATTGAATATCCCCATTAAAGCCCGTTACAGGCCACAATGCTCTGCAGTTAGCATCGGGGCATGTTAGGGGCATTCCTGGGTGGAGCGGAGGTGGAGACTGCCGCTAACCAGGTAGCGGTGATGTTGCACCGATACCCGGTTAGCGATCTGTGGCTAAACTAGGCCAACCTTTGGCTCACCTAGTTTTAGCCACAGATGTTAACCGGGTAGCAATGCAATATCACTGCTACCCGGTTAGCCTTGGCGGCTCCGGGGCATGTGCGGCAATGCCAGATATCCAATGCTGTTGCCGCAGCATTGAATATCCGGTGTTAAGGGTCAGTGGGCAGTGCTATGCGCCGTACTGGCACATAGCCTGTCCAATACAATATCGGGCACTTAGTGATTAGTCTTTTTCTGTTCTTTTATTGTTTTGTGTTGAAACAGTTTTATGATACAATATTCTATGTATGTTTTATTGCAAATGCTTAGAAATGTTTTGATAGGTAGTGTGAATGAAATAAAGTAAATAAAATAAAAGGTGAAATTAGACTTACCTGCTAATTGTTGTTCCTTGAGGAACTCCAGTCCAGTCCCGAACCTCTGGGTTTAGTACCTCCTCTAGCAGCTTGGAGACTGATTAACATCATTTTCTTGATGACGCTGGTATGAATATCCGAGGAACTGCCTCCTGGCTCCAGTAACCTATTGACAAAGCAGACTCACCGGAGCAACAATTAAGTAGCCATAATAACTATCCACCTTTTTAACAATTGAAAACTATTAATTTAACAAAAGAAATGCACACGTTCTGTAATTTTTACTGAAACAGAATTTCTACTCACTATGCTCTGCTAAGGTGCGCCCTCCTCCAAAATAGAGGAATATAAGTTCCTTGGACTTCCCGCATAATCATCCCATCCCTCATGCACTATAAGCCTTATTATTACTTCTGTCGCTTACCATATGCTATCCCATACCTGTTTGCTTCAGGCTCTAGACGAAAACACAGAATATTAGGGAGGGATATGGAACTGGACTGGAGTTCCTCAAGGAACAACAATTAGCAGGTAAGTCTAATTTCACCTTCCTTATCGTCCCTCCAGTCCAGTCCCGAACCTCTGGGGATGTAACAGAGCAGTGACAATTCTTAATGGGAGGGACCAGCTACCCCAGCCTGAAGTACCACTGATCCAAAACACGTATCTCTTTCCGCCTGAATGTCAAGCCGATAATGCTTGACAAAGGAATGCAAAGACGACCAAGTAGCCGCCTTACAGATCTCAATAGCCGGCACTAAACTGTACTCGGCCCACGACGCCGCTTGTGCGCACGTTGAATGAGCTTTAAACCTTTCCGGAACTGTTTTGCCCTTCAACAGGTAGGCCGACGCTGTAGCCTCTTTGAGCCATCTGGCAATCGACGCCTTGGAAGCTGCTTCCCCCTTTCTTGCTCCTCCAAACAAGACAAATAGTCTGTCTGTCTTGCGGAATCCCACTGTCCTACGCAAATACTTTTTCAATGCTCTACGCACATCTAGGAGATGCAGCTTCCCCGAAACTGTGTCCTTGCCTCCACACTCAAAGACTGGCAAAGACACCACCTGATTCACAAGAAAGGTTGACACTACCTTGGGCAAAAACGACGGGACAGGCCTCAACACCACCTTCTTATCATAAAAGGCCAAAAAAGGCTTCCTGCAGGACAAAGTCTGTAATTCTGAAATTCTCTGCACCGAACATATAGCCACTAGAAAAAGCACTTTGAGAGTAAGGTCTTTTAACGATGTTCTTGACAAAGGCTCGAACAGCTCATGTCTCAACGCCTCTAGGACCAAATGCAAATCCCACATCGGGACAGTCGGCCTACAGGGCGGCCATAACAGAGACACCGCTCTCAAAAAACGCCTAATATCAGGATGTACCCCAAGCACCTCTCCATGTATCTTCCCTCTATAACAGGAAAGTGCTGCCAACTGAACTCTCAATGATGCTGTGGCTAAACCTTTCCCAACTCCATCCTGTAAAAATGATAGAATTTGAGACATCGTAGCCTGTACACCTTTACCGTCACACCATGCTTCAAATATTCGCCAAATTCGAATATGCGCCAAGGAGTTCAACCTCCGCCTTGACTTCAACAAGGTGGCAATCACCTCAGGGGTATAGCCTCTTGCTCTTAGCCTCGCCCTTTCAAGAGCCAAGCCGTAAGCGAGAATCGATCCACCTGAAGCATGCGTAACGGACCCTGCAATAACAGATCCCGTCGAAACTGCAGGTGCCACGGACGGTCGACTAAGAGTCTCATTAGATCTGCATACCATGGCCGTCTTGGCCAATCCGGGGCTATCAGTATTATGTGCCCTCTGTGTAATTCTATCCGCTGTAGAAGCCGACCTATCAACACCCACGGCGGAAACACATACAGGAGTTGCTCCTCCGGCCACTTCTGAATGAGAGCATCCAGGTCTTCTGACATTCTTTCTCACCTCCGACTGAAGAAACTTGGCCTTTGCTGACTGGAAAGTCGCCATCAAATCCATTACTGGCGCTCCCCACCGGCTCATTATCATCTTGAACACCTCCGGATTGAGGACCCACTACGCTGGGTCCACCTTGACCCGACTCATAAAATCGGCCTCTACATTGTCCACCCCTGCAACCTATGAGGCCGACACGGCCGGCAAATTTGTCTCGGCCCAAACGAAAAGTTGTTCAGCCTTGGATTCCAGAGCGATACTGCTAGTGCCCCCTTGCTAATTGATGTAGGCCACTGCGGTCGCATTGTCAGAAAGTACTCGAATGGACCTTCCCTGAAGATCCAGTTGCAAAGCTTGCAATGCTAGCGTTACCGCTCTTAATTCCAATCTATTGATTGACCACATCCTTTCTGTCTCCGACCACTGCCTCTGAATGAACTGCCCTTCGAAGTAAGCTCCCCAGCCTATCAGACTGGCATCTGTCGTTAACGGCATCCAAGCCGGCGACTCCAATGGCATCCCCTCTTCGAGAGTCCCCGGCTGCAACCACCATAGGAGCGCCTGCCGTGTCTCTGGCGTACAGGGTCCTCTTGATGAGACCATCTTCTGAGCAACGCTCTCTACAAGGGCTGCATGTGGGCTCTTGCCCACGGAACTAACTCGAGTGTTGCTGTCATTGTGCCGAGCAACCGACGATAATGCCATGCGGTGAAATTCGATCTCTCCCTGAAACTGCGCACTAGACTTCTCAACTATAGTGTTCGAGCCTTAGGTAGAAATACCTTTCCTAGCTTGTATTGAAGCAAGCTCCCAGGTATTCCAGGGTCTGTGAAGGGCTCAACCAGCTCTTCGCAACGTTGACCATCCAGCCGAGACTTTGTAGTACTTACACTACCCTCATTGTTGCCAAATCACTTTCTTCTTTGGATTTTGCACGAATCAACCAGTCGTCCAGGTAAGGGCGCACCAACACCCCTTCCTTCCGTAATGCCGCTGCCACTATTACCATCACTTTAGTGAAAGTTCGTAGAGCTGTCGCCAACCCGAAAGGTAACGCCCGGAACTGAAAATGTCCCATGGGCACCGCAAATCTGAAAAACCTCTGATGTTCTTGTCAAATCGGAATGTGTAGGTAAGCTTCGGACAGATCTAGCGATGTGAGAAATTCTCTTCGAACCACCACCTTGACCGACCTCAGTGTTTCCATATGAAAATGAGTCACTCAAAGACAGCGATTTACCTTCTGCAGATCCAATATTGGTCAATAAGATCCTTCTTTTTTCGGCATGACAAAATATATTGAGTACCGACCGCAACCGTACTGGTCTGGTGGCACTGGTACTACGGCGTTCAAATCCAAAAGTCTTTGCAAGGTCTCCCGTACTGCTCTGTGCTTGCCTCGAGCCTTGCAAGGAGATTGAATGTAAGATTCACGCACAGGGTGTTGAAACTCCAGAGCATAACCTTCGCGAATGACCTCTAATACCCATTGATCCGAAGTGATCTGAACCCAAGCAGGGTAGAACTCCTGCAGACGCCTCCCTATGGGCACCTGCTCTGCCTGGACTCCTCTGGCTTCATTGTGACTTTCTAAGGTTCAAGGAAGATGAGGCAGCAAATCCTCTACCTGCTCTCGAAATCCCCGAAACTCCTGGTTCCTATACGAGAAACGGCCTCTGTGAAATTGACCGAACCTTGGGGAATGAAAATGACGAAAGTCCCTCTGCTAACCCCTAGTCACTTGGACCAGACGCCCCTGCTTCTGCATGTCCTCAGGTAGCCTCCCTCCTTTGGACTCCCCTAAATCCTTTACCAGCTTTTCTAAATCTTCACCAAAAAGAAGTTTTCCTCTGAAAGGGTGCTTACTCAGTCTCGCCTTGGAGGAACCATCAGCTGCCCAATTCCGCAACCAGAGATACCTCCTTGCTGCAATTACAGAAGCCATACTTTTAGACAACCCCGGTATCAGATCATAATGAATGTCCGCCAAATAAGTCGCTCCAGATTCTAACCTGGACGCTTCTGTAGCGGAATCATCCATCTGCTCCCCCTGAATCTGCTGGGACCAGCGAAGTCATGCTCTGGCTACCCATGCTCCACAAATAGACGCTTGAATGGATAAAGCATTGACATCAAACACCTGTTTTAACAAGGTGTCCAGCTTTCTATCTTGAGCATCCTTAAGAGTGGCACTACCTTCCACTGGAATTGTAGTCTTCTTGGTAACCACCAAGACCGCTGCATCTACCTTGGGAGGTTTAAACAACTCCCGATTCTGGTCCACCAAAGGGTACAGACAGGCCATAACCCTGGACCCCTTAAGTCCTGCTTCTGGCATATCCCATTCCTGCTGAATCATTTCTCTCACTAACCTGTGCACCGGGAAGGCCCTCTGAATCTTCCTAAAAGCCTTCAACAATGGATCCTCTAAGGTGGAATCTTCTGCCGGACCTATGGCCGGCATATTTAATGCCTTGAGCGTCTCCGCTATCAGCGCCGGCAGCTCGTCTCGTCGGAAAACTCGAACCACTCTAGCTTGGTCTTTTTGCTCAGTGAGTTTGCCTTCCTCTAAATCTTCCTCCACATCAAAATCTGGATCTACATCTTCAGAATGCACTTCCTCTGAGGTCACGGATTGCTCCTGCCTGTCCTTCCCGCACCTAGATTTCTTGGAAGGAACTGCACCTGTTCCTAAATCTAGGAACACTGAGCACTTCCCGCCTGGACTTCCCCCTGTGGAACTTGCTTCCATGTTTCTTAGACCGTCACCAAATGCTTGCTGAAGTAGGATGACGAATGCTGACGAAAACAACGCCGCCAACCGCCCTGGCAAAAGTGTCTGGATCGGAGGACCATCTGGAACCGAGGAAGGACCTGCTACTGGTTCCAGAGATGGTAAAACGGGTCAGATTGACTCCGGCAGGGGTGAAGCCATCCCTTTTTGACTGTCCCCCCCCCCCTACCTCTAACGCCTGCTCCATAGAAAATGCCTCCTGGACGCAGCCTCTGCACAATCCTGTGTCTGATACTGTTCCCCTTCTAGTGCCACAAACCAAACACTGTGGCCTAGAAGGCATTCCGCTTGCGCGTATCTCTTTGCAGTACCTCAGACTCTGACAAAAAAACCAGAGCTCTGAACTTGCTATCAGCAGCGTTGTGCGCTAGCAACTTACCCTTTAAATCTCAAGTTCTTTTTTTTTTTTTAACTTAAAAGTCAAAAATTTACCTAATTTACCTAATTCTTCACCTCCCAAGCAACCTCTGGTGCTGCGTGGTGCTAATCGAGGCACCCCCTAGGAAAGGGAACCCCCTCACCAGCGGACCCTCCAACTCACAGTGCAGCCGTTTCCTGCTCAAACGCCAGGTGGCATGGCCTGCACTGTGCTGCTTGATACAGGGAAAATGGTGCCGAAACACTCCCACTGAACTACAGGCCTCTTACCTCTGTTGTGCCTGGTTTCACTGTGTCCGCCTCCCCTCACACTCAGCCGGAAGTGCGGCTTCAGCTACGAGGACGAGAACAGACTTCACCTTAGCAGTGCTGCTTCCACGATCTCCGTCTCTGCCGCAGCTGCGATCCTTGTGCCACGGCTGAGACTCTGAAGGATCAGCTGTGCCTTTCTACCTCTGCAATCACTGCGACTACCGGCTCCTCACCCAAATAGGTGGGTTCGGGAGTCGGAGTCTTTCCCCCGTCACTGCTGCAACCCTTTTGCCAAAAAAGAGGAGAGGGGGGAGGAGGGGGGGCGTACCTCAGATCCCTTATATTAAATTTAAAAGCAAATACTTCTTTTGAGCTTAGAATTGTTACTCTAAAATTAAATTAAACTAAATTAAATTAAATTAAATCAAATTTGGAAAGTATCTTCTTAACCTGGACCTCTGGGCTCATACAACCCTCCAGCTGCTTGGAGACTGAAAATGGAGCCAGGAGGCGGTCCCTCGGGTATTCATACCAGAGTGATCAAGAAAATGATGTTAATTAGTCTCCAAGCTGCTAGAGGAGGTACTAAACCCAGAGGTTCGGGACTGGACTGGACGGACGATAAGGAATAAACTCCTTCTCTGCCTCAGCCCCTGTAGGCCAGGTTTCCCCTTTCTCTCCCCCCTCACCTTCTAGGTCAGCTTCACCCACTCTCTCTTTCTCCCTAGTCTTGTAGCCCAGCTTCTTCCCGTCCTGTCTTACTTTTCTTCTCCCCTCTGCAATCCAACATTTCCTCTGTCTTCCCCCCTTCTAGTTCAGCATCCCCTACCCCTTCCACCACATGGTCCAGCAGCTCCCCATCCACTCTATTTCCCCTAACCCCAATAGTGCAGCATCTCTCCTCTCTTCCCCCACCACAGTGCAGCATCTTCTCTTCTCCAACCCTCCACAACAACGCAACATCTGCCCTCTTCCTCCACCCAAACAGTGATTTATATCTCCTGCCTAAGGTGGCAGAAGGAGTAGCTGCACAAGTCCCAGCGCTGTCACTAACTTCTTCTAAATAGTGTTCTTTTTCACACTTGCAGCAGCATGGGCAACGTATGATTTCATTTCAAGTGCTGGAAATGAAATCATCAGAAGCACTGTTCCCTCTAAGCTGTGCGCGTGTGCGCGCGCATATTTTACAAAAGAGCGCACAAAAATTACGGTTTTGATTCTGATAGAAAACACAGACGTCTTAAAATTTAAAAGTTGTTGTGTATTTACAGTTTTCACAAGTTCTACAATATTTTCTAGTGCAATCAATGTGGTGTACATACTGTATTCTGACGTGTAGTCAAATTTTAAAGTATATAACTGCGAGTGTCGTTATGTGGCGCACAAAAATTTAACCTTCCTTCAAAAGCTGCACAGCTGATATTTTATGCACACACAGCCTACAGAAAATTAGAGGGAACATTGATCAGAAGGGCTGCTTGCTATGAGCGCTGTTCAAGAAAAAGTTCATAGCAGTGCCAGGGATTGTGTGGCTGCTCTTGCCACCGAGTTTCCTCCATGACTATGCCTCTTGCTGCCACCACCCCCTCTGCCCCCTGTAACAGTTGCATCAGCCCTCCAGCTTCATTTTCCTGAGGCCTCATGGCATGACACCCTGATTAAGACCCGCTGATTTAGACCCATAAGGACTTTTGGTAGTCCTATGCTGGGGCCACCGCCACACTGTCTATGTCCTTTTGAAGATATGGCCTCCAGAACAAAACACGGTGTTTAGATGAGATTACAAGAGTACCATAGTCACTTACCTTTTTTCTACTATTTATGTCTTTCTCCACGCAGTGAAGCATTTCTGCCACCTTCACTTTGGGGCTGATGTAATAAGTGATGCATTAGAGCCATGCATTCTAGCTCTGCACAGGTTTTCGTAACACATGCATAAAAGAAAATGTTGCATCCAATGCTGTAACCATATTCTTGCAAATAGTGTGTGAAAAATGTGCACGTTCACAGAAAGGTATACCTGTTGCCATAGAAACATGCACACACGGAGATGTGCTAGCCACAGGATCAATATTTTGCACATTAAAAAAAAAAGAGGTATCAGCATTGGGAGTTGCTTGCACATGCATTAGGCACTTGTGTGTGTCTGGAATGCTATTCTGCATATACTGTAAATATTATTGGCATGGTATTTACATTTGCCCTTCATGTTATAGCTGCCACACCTCTTCCTTAATCCTATATTCTGACACAATCACCTCATCTCCTAGTCTCTCTGCCGTTTTATTTTTCATTGATTCAGCCCTTTCAAGAAACCAAGAAAATGTTACAGGTACTCCATGCTCACACAAGAGAAGAAACAGCATGAAATCTTCAGTAACACTAGTTACAGAAGAATGAGCTTACTTTTTACACCTCCCCAGCATTAAAAAATAATAATAATAATAATGTGCTCAGCCTTCATGTCTTCTGTGCACTTCTTTGCATCTGGGTTTAATAACTAATACCTTCATTACCACTGGATTTAAATCAGCAGCACACTGATGTCTATGTATCTTTTTTGCACAGTTTTCTTGTATGCTAAGCTCCTTTCTGCAAAGGGTGGCAATAGTAGTGCAGAAAGCTGTGAACTAAACCTGCACTAAGCTCTATGCTATGCCTCCTGCTCTGTTACACTGGGCTCTTTGTTGGCAATTCAGAGACCTGACCATCTGAAAAAAAGGACCTACGTGGGTTTGAAAGTTCATGTTCAGAATCTTTATGTAATTCTGATGTTGACCCAATAAGAGAAATCACAATCTAAAGAGTTTTAGTTTCCTCTGGGACCAAGTACAGCGACTAGAACTCTGCACTATGATTAAAACTACAATTTTATCAAAGAAGAAAGTGGACACTTTAAACTTAGGGTTTCCCAGACTCCCAATTCCTCACCCCCTCCCCTTTTCCTATTTAGCCTCCGTGCTAAAAGCTTTATAAATGTGATAATGACAAGCCTAATTTGATGTGTTAGCAGATAATACAACAAAGACTTAACAAGTCTTTGTTAAGTATGTCTTATCCTGGGAAACTATGCCCCTTATCCTAGGCTTCACCCAACCCCTTCCAGTCTCTCCTTTGTTCCATCCCCCACTCCACAGGCAGCAGCCTGGACTAATTAGCCCATGTCGCACTCCATAATGAAGGCTAATAAACCCCTAATAGTTAGGACTTGAACAAACAAGCCATTGCAGACTTCTAGGTAATCTAAAGAGCATACAGGGAGAAAATGAACAAAAGACAAGAGCAAATGGAAGATATTCAGAGAGAGGTCTTCAGGATTGCTTTTGGCCCATAGTATTTGATTCATCGAATCTGTATTTCGCTTCCCACCTGAGGTTGTGAGAAAGCAAATCTGAAAAACAACTAAAGGGTCACATACAGACAGACACATGCATATACACATTTTGCCAGCTCTAATGCTTGGTAAGGAAATAAAAAGGAAAGGGAGTATTTAAAAGTTTCTATTACCTTTTTGTTGCAAAGTCATATTGACCACTTTGGATCTTTCCAGCATATAAATCCGTTTACATATGAATCCTATTTCTATTTCTTTTTTAGATATCTGTTCTACTTTTCACCAAGGACTAAAGCAGTTAACAACATAAATTAAGTTACATCAGCAAAAAGATAATTTCATAATAAAGCTAACAATACAAAATACATCAACAGAAAAGTTCTTATCATACTATACATAAACAGAGAAATTAAAATCATTATAAAATATACAACTTCCTCAAATCCAGCAGCCAACACTAAAATGCCACCCTCGTCGATGCACAATGCTGAGGGCAGGGAGTTGCTGGCAGCATCCATATAGTAGGATATATAAATGTTTGGGGGATGGGGGGAAATTTAGGTCCACTGCTACAAGTTACCTTTTCTGGTTTAAGGCATTTGGGACTGTGTCTGTATATAAAGTCTATGGGATATATTTATTAAGCTACGCTAGCTGTTAATGCAGGCTTGAGCAGATGTCAATGCTTTGCGATAGAAAATGCATGCTAAACAGACAGTACGGGGGTAATTCTGCATTATCTGCTTAACATGCAACAGGGGTGGAAATATGCAGAGTCGGGGCAGCACGCAGACATATTTGCACATTGCGTTTAACACGGGGATTAACAATATGCTTTCACCATCAATGTTGAAATTAATGTGCATGCACTAAACTAATATTATTACTATTAATCATTTATATAGCGCTACAAGGCACAAATAAAAGACGGTCCCTGCTCTTCAGAGCTTACAGTCTAATCAAGACAGACAATACAATAGATGAGAATAAGGGTACAAATAGGAACAGGTAAGGACGCACAAGGTAAAAAAAGGATCGGGATTCATAAGCAGCCTCAAAGAGGTGAACCTTTAACATGGATTTGAAAAGGGGGAGAGATAAAGCCTGACATACAGATTCGGGTAGTTTGTTATAGGTATAAGGAGCAGCAAAGTGAAAGGATCAGAGTCTTGAGATGGCAGTGAAAGAAAAGACCAGGGCCGTACCGATCGTGAAATGCGCCCTGTGCGACTTGCACATCGGGCGCGCGCCTCCCCGCCCCCCCATCCCGCACCTCCATCTGGACACTTTATGGAGCGGGAGAGAAGAGGCACACCCGATGTGCAAGTCGCCGGCACACTAAGAAGGGACCAGACCTGCTTAGCGTTCTGCAAGAAGGCTTAAGGGGCGCATTTCAACTGTCTGCCATTGCCTGCCACCGCCGCTGAGAGAAGAAAAAGTGGCGGCAGCAGGCAACGGCAGACTGCTGAAATGCACCCCTTAAGCCTTTGCTCCTTGTGAGGCCACACCGCTCGCACAGGGCTAGGTATGGTCCTGGAAAAGACCATAGAGCAGTGGTTCTCAACCTTTTTTGTACCATGACCCCTTTTATTTTATTTATTTATTTATTTAACGTTCTTATATACCGCACTCTTTCTCATCAGCGCGGTTTACAGTAAACATAAAGTGCTCACAGATAGCAACAGGCTGTCGTGAGTTTACATGTAACAGGAGATCTAACAGGATTCAACTTAGGAAAACCTTGTGATGACCCCCAATGATAAAATCAAATGCGTCTCTCTTCCTTTACCGTTAACACATTGTCGCTGTAAACATTTGTTGAATTATTAATATATTATAGGCCTTTGCATTATGTTTTTATGTATAAAATTTACTTATTTAAACCACAATAATTAATCCCAATAACAAGTAACAATATTTGATTTCAAAATTATTATGATTTTGTAGTCAAATCACTAATATGAAATAAAATTATTTTTTCTACCTTTGTTGTCTGACCAATTTATTCTCTGATCATGTTGGTCCCGATCTGAGGCTTCTGCTTTCCTGTCTTCTCTTAGCTCTCTTTCTGTGGTCATGGTCCACCTGCCATTTCTTATCCCGTCTTTCGTTTTCTTCACTTCTTTCCATCAGCCTATTTCCAGTCCCAGTAACCCTCCCCAGTATTAGCCCCTTTCCAGTCCTCACTCCCAGTACCTTCCAATGTCAACTTGAATTCCCATGACTGCCACTGGTGTCCATTCCCTTCCAGTCCACCTCTTTCCCCACTGACCAGTCCCTTCTAGTACAAATACCATGGCAGCCCCAACAGTTTCAAACAGGATCCCACTTGAAACAGGGAGTGGATCCCGAAACGTGCTCGTCGTGCTATGCTTGAAGGGGATTGTGTTGTGCTGCATTTTGAAGGAGTTTCTATGAACATTAAGTTAAGATTTTAAGAGGAAGTCTATATTTAATATTAAAATGGATGTTGCCGTTTGGAGGGGTTAGAGTGTCATTCTGACTTCCCCCAGCTTCATCCAACAAAAAGATAAGTGAATTACGTTTTTGTTTGTTTGGAGGGGTTGGTTTGGTAATTTTATGTTATTGATCCTTTTTAGCACAGAAGTTTAATCCTGATTTCCCCACACTAATCTTACTCCCGATGCAGTAAGAAATTTTAGCATGAGGAAATCAAGTGGTTTTACTAAAAGGTAGAACAGTGGTTATGCAAAATGCATGGAAAATGCTGGATAACAAATTACTCCCAATGTGAAAAACTGAGCTAAAATTTAGATGGGCAAAGAACATAAGATATGCCATACTGGGTCAGACCAAGGTCCATCAAGCCCAGTATCCTGTTTCCAACAGTGGCCAATCTTGTATTGGGTCAAGCATTGATATCCTGGGTCCCTTTTTAATAATGGTTTATGGACCATTCCTCCAGGAACTTGTCCAAACCTTTTTTAAACCCAGCTACACTAACAGCCTTTACTACATCCTCTGGTAACAAATTTCAGAGTTTGATTACACGTTGAGTGAAAAAATATTTTCTCTTATTTGTCTTAAATAGTTTACCCTGTAGCTTCATTACATGTCCCCTAGTCTTTCTATATTCTGATAGTGTAAACAATTGATCCACTCCATTCATTAATTTATAGACCTCTATCATATCTCCCCTCAGCCATCTCTTTTCCAGGTTGAAGAGCCCTAACTTTTGTAGCCTCTCTTCATAGGAGTAGCCTTCCATCCCCTTTACCATTTTTGGTGGCTCTTCTCTGTACCTTTTCTAATAACGCTATATCCTTTTTAAGATACAACGACTAGAATTGCACACAATATTCAAGGTGCGGTCGTACCATGGAACGATACAGAGGCATTATAATATCCTTTGTTTTATTTTCCATTCCTTTCTTTATGATACCTAGCATTCTATTTGCTTTCCTGGCCGCCGCTGCACACTGTGTGGAGGGTTTTAACATGTTATCCACGATGACTCCTAAATCTTTTTCCTGGGTGGTGGTTCCCAATGTAGAACCTTGCATCGTGTAACCATAGTGTGGGTTGTTCTTTCCTAGGTGCATAACTTTGCACTTGTCCACATTAAATTTCATCTGCCATTTGGATGCCCAGTCTTCCAATTTATCCAGATCCTCCTGCAGTTTTCCACAGTCCTCTTGGGTTTTAACAACTTAAAACAGTTTTGTGTTGTCTGCAAATTTGATAACTTCACTAGTTACTCCCTTTTCCAGGTCATTTATGAATATGTCAAAAAGTAGCAGACCCAGTACAGATCCCTGGGGTACTCCACTATTCACCTTTTTCCATTGGGAAAATTGGCCATTTAGCCCTACCCTCTGCTTTCTATCTTTTAACCAGTTCCCGATCCACACTGCCTTCTATCCCATGACTTTTTAGTTTTGACAAAAGTCTCTTATGAGGGACCTTGTCAAAGGCTTTCTGAAAGTCCAGATACACTATATCAAACGACTCACCTTTGTCTACCTGTTTATTCACACCTTCAAAAACATATCAGATTAGTAAGACAAGATCTTCCTTGTCTAAAGCCATGTTGGCTGTCTCCCATTAGGCCATGACTATCTACATGCTGTGTAATTTTGTTCTTTATGATGGTTTCTACCATTTTCCCTGGTACTGATGTCAGGCTCACCGGTCTGTAATTTCCCGGATCACCCCTGGAACCCTTTTTAAAAATTGGCGTTACATTGGCGATCCTCCAATCTTCAGGTATTACAGATGATTGTATTGAAAGTTCACAGATTACTAATAGCAGGCCTGCAATCTCATGTTTCAGTTCTTTCAACACTCTTGAATGTATACCATCCGGTCCAGGTGATTTGCTACTATTCAGTTTATCAAATAGTTGTAATACATCTTCCCGGTGCAGCGATATTTCTCTCAATTCCTCTGCAGTATCACCTTTAAATACCACTTCAGTCTTGGGTAACATCCCTACATTTTCCTCAGTAAAGACTGAAGCAAAGAATTCATTCAGTCTCTCCGCTATAGCCTTGTCTCCTTTTACTGCCCCTTTTACCCCTCTATCATCTAATGGCCCAATTGACTCTCTCACAGGCCTTTTGCTACGAATGTACTTGAAAAAGTCTTTATTTCGTGTTTTTGCTTCCGTAGCAAGTTCCTTCTCAAATTCTCGCTTTGCCTGCCTTATCAATGCTTTGCATTTAACTTGCCAGTGATTGTGCTGTTTCCAGTTTTCATCGTTTGGCTCTTTTTACCATTTCCTGAAAGATGCTTTTTTGGCAGCAACAGCCTCTCTAACCTCACCTTTAAACCATACTGGCAGTTTTTTGGACTTTCTTCCACTTTTCTTAATGCGTGGAATACAGCTGGTCTGGGCTTCCAGGATATTATTTTTAAACAACACCCAAGCTTGATGTAAGTCTTTAACCTTTGCAACCGCTCCTTTTAGTTCTTTCTTAACTATATTCCTCATTTTATCATAGTCTCCCTTTCAAAAGTTAAAAGGTAGTACTGTGGATTTCTTTACTATCCCTCCTCCACTAATTAAATCAAACACGATCATGCTATGATCACTATTGCCAAGTGGGCCCAACACCCTTATTTCTTGCACCAGATCTGGTGTTCCACTAAGGACTAGGTCCAGTATGACTTCCCCTCTGGTCGGTTCATGAACCAGCTGCTCCAAGAAGCAGTCATTTATTTCATCTAGAAACTTTATCTCCCTAGCATGTCCTGCCATGACACTGACCCAGTCGATACCGGCGTAATTGAAATCACCCATTATTACTACTCTGCTGTAACTTTTGTTAGCTTCCTTGATCTCTTTAAGCATGTCATCATCCATTTGTTCATTCTGGCCAGGCAATCGATAGTACACCCCCACTGCCATCACCTTCCCCGTCATACATGGAATTTCAATCCATAGAGATTCTACAGCAAATTTTGTTTCCTGCAAAACTTTAATCCTTTCTGACTCAATGCCCTCTGTAATGTAGACTGCAACCCCTCCTCCAATTTGATCAGTTCTATCATTACGATATAGTTTGTATCCAGGTATCACAGTGTCCCACTGGTTATCTTCCTTCCACCATGTCTCTGAGATTGCAATCATATCTAACCTCTCATTTAGTGCTATATATTCTAACTCTCCCATCTTATTGTTTAGACTTTTAGCATTTGCATAGAAGCATTTCAGAGACTGTATTTTATTAATATTAATCTGGCTATAGGTAGGCATGGGTAATTTGGAATCTTTACGCTCTGTCCGCACCATACTCAAGGGCATTTGGGCTATTTTACTCTTTTTTGGAACCTCACCGCTTTCGGTAGTATCCTTCAAGGATACCTTCTTCCGAACCATGCGCTCTTGGGCGACTGTCGGCTTTCCCCTATTTTTTAGTTTAAAAGCTTCCCTATCTCCTTTTTAAAGGTTAATGCCAGCAGTCTGGTTCCATCCTGGTTAAGGTGAAGCCCATCCCTTCGGAAGAGCCCCTCCTTATCCCAGAATGTTCCCCAGTTCCTAACAAATCCAAACCCCTCATCCTTGCACTTTCGTCTCATCCACGCATTGAGACTCCGGAGCTCTGCCTGCCTTTTGGGTCCTGCACGTGGAACAGGAAGCATTTCGGAGAACGCTACCCTGGAAGTTCTGGATTTCAACTTCCTACCTAAAAGTTTAAATTTAGCCTCCAGAACTTCCCTACCACATTTTCCTATGTCATTGGTACCGACATGTACCAAGATAGCAGACTCCTCCCCAGCACTATCTAAGATCCTATCTAGGCGGTGCGTGAGGTCCGTTACCTTCGCACCAGGCAGGCATGTTACCAGGCGATCCTCACCTCCACCAGCCACCCAGCTATCTATATGCCTAATGATCGAATCACCAACTATAACAGCTGTCCTAACCCTCCCCTCATGGGCACATGGCCCTGGAGAAACGTCCTCAGTGTGAGAGGGTTTTACATCACCTGGAGGACAGGTCCTAGTTACAGGATCACGTCCTGCCACACCAGAGTGATGCTCTCCTGTCATGTGACCTCTCTCCTCCACGGCAACAGGGATGCTGCCAGACTGGAGGTGGGACTTCAGGACTATATCACTGTAGGTCTCGTCCATGTACTTCTCTGTCTTTCTTATGTCTTCCAGGTCTGCTACTCTAGCCTCTAGAGAATGGATTTGTTCCCTGAGAGCAAAGAGCTCCTTGCGCTTAGTGCATACGTAAGACCTCTCACCAACTGGGAGAAAATCATACATGTGACACTCAATACAAAAGACTGGAAAGCCCCCATCTAGCTGCTGGACTGTTGTCTGCATCTTAGTTTGAAGCTTGTGTTTAAGTCTTTAAATTCTGTATTTACTAAGTGTTGGTGTAGGTGCTTATACTAATAAAAGTGTATCTAATACCTCTAATATACCTTGTTCACCTGAAGCTTAATTAATCTCAGGTCCTCAATGTATGACTGATTTGGATAAAGAGCTGCACCTGAGAGCAGCCCCTTTCCTCTAAGACGTGTAAGTACCTATAAAGCTACAATTACCCCAGGGGTGGGTGGGTATGGGGAGGGAGGGAAATAAGACCTATTAAAAGAAGAGGGCTGTTACAAGGTACCCTGTCCTGTACCCTCAGCAGGGGGGGGGGGGGGAGGGGGTAGTCCCTCAGGTAGGCTAGAGCAGGAAAAAAAGTTTAAAATGCAGCAGGTTCTGGGGACAGAGCAGGGAGAGATATTTAATTTAAAGTAACAGTTAACCTGGCTACCACACAAAAGCCAGTTAGTTGAGAGAGGCAAGGTAATTTATACAACTGAGAAGCTGAAGTGCAAAACTAAAGCGAACAGGGAGATGAAGTAGTACACCAATAAGACAACAATAAATAATCAAATAGACAGCTAGAACTCACAGTAAAGTTGTCACAGGTGTTAAATATCCACCTCTCTAGCAGAGCACTGTGAGGTTACTACTCTTCCCAGAGCAGAGAGAGGCAAACAGCATGAATTCTTTGCTGAGATTAACCTTAAGAAGAATAAAGAAACATGATCTACTGAGTTTATTTTCAGTGAACGGTCATTTTTAATGTTTCTCAAATTGGAGAGCATTATTTGCACAAATTGTTGGAGGGGCCAGGGTCTATTGGGCCACTAAGGACTTTTGTGGTATCGGGGGGAGGGAATAGGGGTCCATGGGTGCGCTTGGGCCATCAAGGATCTTGGGTAATCTGAGCTAAGGTGCTACCCTTCACCTAGCTTGTTTTTTTTCTTTACTCCTCTCCCAGCCCTGAATCTTAACACCAACTCAGGGCTGAAGTAAAGATGCAGTATGGAAGCAAAAGGGTGATCTAAGGTGAAGGGTAGCACCTTAGCTCAGATTACCCAAGATCCTTGGTGGCCCAAGTGCACCCATGGACCCCTATTCCCTCCCCCTGATACCACAAAAGTCCTTAATGGCCCAATAGACCCTGGCCCCTCCATCAATTTGTGCAAATAATGCTCTCCAATTTGAGAAACATTAAAAATGACTGTTCACTGAAAATAAAATCAGTAGATCATGTGTCTTTATTCTTCTTAAGGTTAATCTCAGCAAAGAATTCATCAAGATATCGTAATATGTGATGCAGCAAATGGCTGCATATTACCATAGTGGTGCGTGCTGTGTTTTTCTGGCAGTGCGCACTTTTTAACACTGCTGTAATTTGCATGCCACTGTTATGCTGCATTAAGAGTAATCATTTTTTCAGCATGTGCATTAGTGAGCTGTGTGCTAAAGCTTAGCAATGCATTTGAATGCATCACTGCAACTTGTAGTTCAAGGCAGGTTACATTAGAGTGCAATATATATTTCTCTGTACCTGGGTGGCCAATCTAAATTTGTACCTGAGGCAACAGAAAGTTAAGTGACTAGAGTGGCACTGGAATTTGAACCCTGGCTTCTCTCATTCTCAGTCTGCTGCTCTACCCCTAGATTGCTCCCCCACTGCATGTGCGAGCAAGGTGAGCTATTCTGCTTTTATACAGTTTCTGTGTAGAGATCTGCTAGCAAATTAACCTGTTCTATTTTCCCAACAGGAAGTATATTGATGCTTTAGGGTGCAATGGGATATTTACAATGTTATCTTTTATAGGTGTCCCCCTGTAACTATCAATAGCTGCAATTAATTCAATATGGAGATGCTCACACCATCTTATGGTATATACTTTCCAGAGCATATTATCCATCATTCGATGCATTTACATTGGTTGCTGGGGTCATACTGCATTAAGAATCATGTTTACTAAAAACATTAGTACACACTGATGGAAAGTAACATGCACTATCGGCTGCCACCCTCATAACAACATAAGAAATGTCATACTGGGTCAGACCAAAGTCCATCAAGCCCAATAACCTGTTTCCAACAGTGGCCAATCCAGGTCACAAGTACCTGGCAGGCACCCAAAGTCCACAGCTTCCACAATGATCGTCCTGGGGTAAGCAGTGGATTTCCTGGGTCCTCTTTAATAATGGTTTATGGACCTTTCCTCCAAGAACTTGTCCAAAACTTTTTTAAACCCAGCTACACTAACAGCTTTTACTACATCCTCTGGTAGTGAATTCCAGAGTTTGATTACGCGTTGAGTGACGAAATATTTTCTATTAGTCTTAAATGGGTTACATTGTAGCTTGTGATAAGGAAGCTTATCATAGCTCAGGAAGGAGCTATAGAAAAGGTGAAGTGACTCTGAACAAGCAACCTGTCAGTTCTGGTAGAAATATGAAAACAGAATTTTGCCATAAAAGACTACCAGTCCCAGAATGCACCAGGTTTCCAAAGCCATTAGAGGAGCTGAAGTGAGGAAACGTGTGTTCAATCAGGAGGGCTATGAGGTAATCCCTAAGCACTCATCTCAAAGGGCAGGGCCTGATTCAGCACAGCTGCGCTGTGTTAGGGAGGATCACTCATCTAAGCAGAATAAGAGTAGAGTTTATTCTACAGATGACCGGCTTCATGATCACCTTGGATATTCAGAGAATTGTCCTCAGTATCCTGAGAATCAGCTTGAGTTTGATCATCAGTTTCATCTGAAGGATCAGCAGAAGCAGAAGCCAAACCGGACGGATAGAGAAGGAAAGAAACCCTCTGGAAGGAAGAGGAGAAAAGCCTTTGAGAGGTCTAGAAGAGTCCAAGGCAGTACGTATACTGGGAGGTATTCCAAGGGCCAGCATAGACCATTGGACTGGGGAAAGCCAGAGGAATGGTGCTGCAGAACAAGGAATCACCAGAGGCTACCTGTGAGGGAGACGGCTGCACGTGGAAGGGACTCTAAGACCTATGCGAGAAGGTATGTGAAGAGAGATCCAGTGTCCAGGGATCAGGACTGGAAGGCTGGACATAAGAACTGGACTACATACTGGCCAGGCTATATAGAGAGGAACTATAGCAACAATGGAAGCTCAGGTATGAACACTGATCTATGCCCTAGCTATAACCTTGAAAGACAGCAGGGAAATAAGTGTTCTCCTGAAAGTGCTCCATTGAAAGATTCATCTGTGCCAATTCATGATAGTGACCCTATGCTTGTTGATGAAGGGGAAATAATAGCAGATCAAGATATTGTTTATATGGACTGCTCTCTATCCAAACTCTGTTGGTAACTTTCTGTGATAAAGCACAGCAGCCATCACAAAGAAATATAAATTTGTTCTTTATTCCACTAAGAAAAGCTCCTGAAGCAGGATTTGACTCACACAGTAGAAAGCCAGCTAAAGGGTTTCAGCTGGATAACTGATAGCAATTGAGCTGCACCTAATTGCTTGTGAGCTAGGAGAGAATTACTTCTGGATCTGTGTGGAAAGTAATCAGAAGTTAACCTTACAAGAACAGTTTATTTCTTTCTTTGTGGCTTTTCGTTTGTTAGAGATATGCTAAGAAAACATTAGCTAATTGCCTGACAAGTTTGAAGGTTGTTTTCCTGATTTTGATTTTTGACTTTGTTTTACCAAGTTAAACACTGCAAGCAAGTAACCTAATTTATGTGCTACCAAGCATATCTGTGCTGGGAGAAATAACCCCATAAATAAAGAAGTATCTTATTGGCTTTAACACTTGTGCACAACTAAATTATTGTCAGCAGCTGTGTCTGGTGTGAATGAACTACATTACCCACAATACCTTGCAAAAATCATATAAATATATGCATTGTCAAGACTGTGAAGATTCTCACCCAGGCAGCCGTCTGACAAGCTTCATTGTGTGTCCTCTAGTTTTTCTACTTTTTGATAGCATAAACAACCAATCTACATTAACCTGTTCCACTCCATTCATTAATTTATAGACTTCTATCATATCTCCCCTCAGCCTTCTCTTTTCCAAGTTGAAGAGCCCTAACTTTTTAAGCCTCTCCTCTTAGGGGTATCCTTCCATCCCCTTTACCATTTTGGTGGCTCTTCTTTGTACCTTTTCTAATTCCACTATATCTTTTTTAAGATACAGTGACCAGAATTCCAAACAATATTCAAGGTGTGGTCAGACCGTGGAATGATACAGAAGTATTATAATATCCTTGGTTTTATTCATCATTCCTTTCCTTATGATTCCTAGCATTTTATTAGCTTTCTTGGCCACCGCTGCACACTGGGTGGAGGGTTTCAATGTATTATCCACGATGACACCTAAATCTTTTTCTTGGGTAGTGGTTTCTAAGGTGGTACCTTGCATCATGTAACCAAAGTTTGGGTTGTTCTTTCCTAGGTGAATAACTTTGCACTTGTCCACATTAAATTTCATCTGCCATTTGGATGCCAAGTCTTCCAATTTATCAAGGTCCTCTTGCAATTTTTCACAATCCTTATGGGTTTTAAAAACTTTGAATAATTTTGTGTCATCTGCAAATTTGATCACCTCACTCATTATTCATTTATGAATATGTTAAAAAGCAGCGGGCCCAGCACAGATCCCTGGGGTACTCCACTATTTACTTTTCTCCATTGAGAAAATTGGCCACTTAGCCCTACTCTCTGCCTTCTATCTTTTAACCAGTTTCTGATCCACAATACTACACTGACTCCAATCCCATGACTTTCATAGGAATTACATGGGTACTGCAGCAGCTAGAGCACACGAACATGTTTAGAATGGCAAGGTAGAAGATCAACGCAAAAGAGGAAGGCCAGCAACGATACAATAACAGCAGCTATGGTTGCCACTCTGTCAACAATGAGCCGCCTGACTAAAGACCGAATGCAGTTTAGGACAACTATCCAGAGGGTCGCTAAGAGTCAACACCGACTCGACAGCACTTAACACAACAACAATGTTTAATAATCATGACTCTAAATTTAAATTTTGTCTTTGACCCAGATGGGGGGGGGGGGGAGTGAGGCAGCAAACATTTAAAGGGGCAATAGATATTTTTTAAAAAGGGAGGATGGGGATAATGGAAGCAGAAGGTGAGAGTGCAAGGGAAGAGGAGAAAGGGAGAGAGTCTGGAAGGTGAACAGAGCATGTGGAGGGGTTGGAAGGGGGAGGGAAGAGCGCAGCATGTTGAAGGTGATGAATACAGGACAAAAGGGCACAATGTATATATACATGCCAAAAGGTGCATCCTCCACCCAGAACACACTTATACACACATCCATACAATGGAAGTACACACACAGGCACCCCGCCTCTGCAGCACAGGCATGCACACATACTCACACTTGCACACAGATAGGCATCTCACCTCCACACCACACAGTACTCACACAAATAGACACCCCACCTTCGCACTACAGATGCATACACAGGAGGAGACACACACACACATGCACTGCAGCCCAGCACCCCACCCATTCAAAAGCATCCACCATCAAATCTCATGCACGACACAAGCAGACATTGAAACTTTTTGTCTATGTGTATGTTTAAAAATGCCTAATATAGCTCATACTACCATAGTAATACACACTTTTTCATCTCTCTTCAAACTGTTCCACCCTCCCCAGACATGTATGAGTTTGCAAATGGAGGAATGTCAGTGCAGGATGGCGGCAATGAAAGGGGAGGGCAAGGAGCTCCCAGCCACTTGTACCTAAGATTTTGGATTGGCTCCTCAGTACAAATAAAATTTGTCAAGGCCTGGGCAGAAGTATAGATTCCATCATCTCACCTCTTCTCCCTGCTCTGTGTTGCTGCGGCTGTATTAACACTTAACACAGATGCGGGAACATTTTCATTTGCTCCTGTGGCTGTGCTGCACTGAAGCAGTCCAACTGCAGAATTTCTACTACAGAAAAATAAGCACTTCCTGCTTTACTAAAAATGCCATGCTGGGCTGTTTCAGTACAGCACAGTCACGGGAGCAAATGAAAATGCTCCCATGACTGTGTTGTTAATATGGCCACATGTTACAGAACAGGGAGAAAAAGAGAGAAGATAGCCACAACCAAATTCGGACCAGAAATGGGCCGATACTGGGCCAATGGGGGAGGGGGACCGGGACTGGAAATGGTCAGATACTAGGGCTACAGAGTACTGGGACTGGAAATGGACTGATACTGAGTCTTGGGAGGGAATGTGACTAGAAATAGGCTGATACTGGAACTGGGGGGAGGGGGGAGACTGAGACTGGAAATGGACTGATACTATGACTGGGAGGGCTGTGACCAGAAATGAACTGACATTGGGGCTGAGAGTTGGGACTAGGACTGGAAATGGGCTGATACTGGGGTTGGACATGGAAATGGGCTTATTTTTTATTTTTATTTATTTATACATACATTTATATACCGCATCTTCCAAAGTTCAGTTGCGGTTTACAGTGAACAACAATTAACAAAGCAAGTTTGTTTTACAGGGAACGTCATATTATAACAGAACATATTTACAAGGAACATCATATTATATATAGCATATACAGTCTTAACAATTTGAGATAATAAAGAACAGATTAAACTATATACAGTTTTATATATATGTATATATATATATACACATACACGTATATATACACACATACATATATACACACATACATATATATGTATATATACACATATACATACACATATACATATACATGGAGGTGAATGGACATAGGCTGTGAGGTCATCGTATGTATGTGTTATCTGTGTATGATAAGGGCTTTTGCTTAATGTAGACATATTCCTGTTTAACCTTTGTCTAAAGTGGGTGTTGAGTTATCTATGTTATAGTTTTTGGTGAACAGATAAGTTTTCAATTTTTTACGGAGTTCCATGATTTCCGTAAGTGTTCGTAGTTCCTCTGGGAGGGAATTCCAGATTATTGGGGCTATGTGGGAGAAGGCTCTGTTATTAGTTGCCTTATGGGCTCTTGTATAATTTTTCGGGATCTTTAGTCTGTTTAATTGACCTTTTCTGTGTGTTGGCTTGGACGGTTCTTTATGTATTAAGTTACAAAGCATTGTTGGGGCCATATCATTTAAGGCCTTAAATATTGTTATTATTGCTTTGTAGATTATTCTGCTTTGAATTGGTAGCCAGTGAAGGGAGGCTAGTACTGGTGATATGTGTTGGAGTGAGTTAATTTTCAATATGATTCTTGCAGCTGCATTTTGCGCTAATTGCAATCGTTTGATGTTTTGTTTTGATATGCCTATTAGAATTAGATTGGCAAAATCAAAATGTGGAGTTATTGTTGCCTGGATTATGTTGATAAAATCTTGTGTAAATACTAGCGGACGAAGTTGTTTGAGTGTTTTGAGTTTGAAATAAATTTTCTTTATAGTATTGCTAATGTGTGTTTCCATCGTAAGGTGTGTATCTAGTATAACGCCTAGATATCTTATTTCATTTTTTATTTTAATTTCTTGGTTTTGAAGTCTTATGTGTGTTGGGGGGATGTAGGTTTTGTTCTTGGTCACAATTAGAACTTCGGTTTTAGAGTGGTTTATATGGAGGTTTTGTGTTTTTAGCCACGTTGTGATTTCATTATAGCAGTCCGATAGGAGTTGTAGCGGTAGGTTGGGTATCGTGAATGGTATATACATCATAATATCGTCTGCGTATAAATGATACTTTACTCCAAAATTTTTGAATATGTTGCAAACTGGTTTTATGTAAATATTGAAAAGTAGGGCTGACAACGCTGAACCTTGTGGTAATCCAATCTCTTGTTTATATGCGGTTGAGTTTTGATTCCCAATTCTTACATTTTGCGTTCTATTGTTTAGGTAGGATGAGAACCAATTATGTACTGTGGAGTTTAAGCCTATTTGCCTCAGGTTATTAAGCATTATTGTGTGGTGTACGCTATCAAACGCAGCTGAGATGTCAATAAAAAGTAGAATGAAGGCTTGTTTATGATCGTCTATCTCTCTTAGGAGCGCATCTATTAAAACTGTGAGGAGTGTCTCAACTCCATGGCGGGGTCGAAAACCATACTGTTGCTCATCGAGAGGGTAAGATGATTCTAGAAAGTCCTGAGTCTGTAATTGGACCACTTTTTCAATTATTTTTGCCAGGAAAGGTATACTTGAAATAGGTCTATATGATGCAGGCAAAGTTTTATCAAGTTTGCTATTCTTAAGGATTGGTCGTATTTGTGCGTGTTTGAGTGATGGGGGTAGGTATCCTTGGGTCAGTGAGAGGTTCACTATTGAGAGAATGTAGGGTAATAAAATTGGTAGTGTATTCTTTATCCATGTTACTGGGCATGGATCTAGATATGATGTTGTGGTGTTGAGATTGGTGATGATATTTTTTAGTGTCTCTTTTGTTACGGGCTGAAACTCTGACCATATATCTGATGTTTGATGTGGTGAGTTGATGATGTCTATCGGCATTGATGGCATTTTTGCTTTGTTTTGGTAATGGTGGGCTAAGGTTTGAACCGAGATGTCAGTAATTTCACTGTCAGATGTTTGGGGGTTGGTTAGATTTCTTACAATGGTGAATAACTCTCTTGGCCTATTGTACGATTTTGATAGAATTTTAGTATAATATTCTTTTTTTGTGTTGTCTAAGGTTTCTTTATATTTAGTTAGGTGGTTATTGTACATTTCTTTATGTATTGTTAATTTCGATTTTCGCCAGTTATGTTCTAGTTTTCTAAGAATCCGTTTCATTTGTTTTAGTGTACTGTTGAACCATGGTTTGGTATTAACTTGAGAGTACATGGTCTTTTTGTGTGTGTGATTAGTTTTGGCTGTATTGTTGATGGCTTCATGCCAGTTTTTGACAGCGTTATCTAGATTAGTTGCAGGTGAAAAGAGGTGGGGGATTATTAAGTCAATAAATTCCTCGTTGTTGAATTTTTTGAATCTTGTGTTTGGGACATTTCTGGATTGATTGTTCAAGCTAGTGAGGGGATATGTGAGCTTTAATTTGATAATGTAGTGATCGGACCAGGGTATCTGTGTGCATTCAACCGAATTTGGATTGATTAGTTTGAAGAATGTCTTGGGGAGAAGGACTATGCTAGAAGGGGACTAGGACTGGAAGGGACTAGTGCTGGAAAGGGGCTAATTTTAGGGCTGGGGCACCTGGTACTGAAAGGGGGCTAGTGTGACAAATGCTGGGGTCAGGGTGGGAAGAAGAAGGAGATGCTGGGGAAATATGAAGGGAGAGGAGGACAGATATAGATGCTGGGAAAGAAGCAAAGTTATAACCAGGGGAAGGTTGAGAGGGTGGGATATAAGAATGAATGCTAGGGTAAGAAGGAAGAAAGGAAAGGTTAATAAGTTTTGGAGAAGGAGATAGATGGGTGGGCACTGGGGACATGGGGATGTAGGAGAGGAGGGACTTGGGCTTATGTAGAGGATCTAAGATTGGGTGAGAAAACAGAAAAAAGCTTAACATAGGCTGGGTATTTGGCATGTGTAGTAGTGAGGCATGCGATGGGAAGGGGTTTCCTTTAAAACATAGGCCAGACAGCAATTCTGGGAAAACAAAAGCAGTTTTTATTCTGTCCCAGCCTGTTAAACCTCCACAAAGCAAAAACCAGGATAGACAGCAGTTCGGGGAAAACAAAATCAACTTACTTCTGTTCCAGCTTGTTAAATTTCCACAAGCTGGTTCTTCTGTCCCTTCCTCCAGACCTAGTTAAACTTCCTACCTCAGAACTTCTTTGCACAGTTTACCTTGGAAGGACTTCTGACTCCATGGGCCTCTCTTCCTCCTGCAGCCTGCTGGGTTCTTAGCATCTCCCTGTGGGCCACGTCTTCCCAGCCCTGAACTCTGGGCTGCAGATTTTCTTGAAGGGGACTGTTGATGCTGCCTTTGGAGAGAGATGGGTAACATTCTATAGACACCATCATATACCCTCCCCTTCAATCAATCATGCCCCATTGAGCGCCTACCTCACCCAGGACCCGGGAAAGGATGTCCACATTCAGGTGAGTCCAACCATCCCTATAGCAGACCTGAAACTGGTAGGATAAGAGACTCAAAAATCACCGCATAATACGGCCGTTGGACTCTTTATGTTGAGCCAGCTACTTGAGAGGCTGGTGATCCATTAACAGCGTAAACGGACAGCCGAGCAGGTAATAGTTGAAGGTCTCCAATTGGGATTTCAATTAGATACAACGGGGCTAAAATTTCCGGTCCAAAACCATCTCCCTGTACCACCACAGTCGTCACTGGAGTCTACTTTTTCAATAGGCTAATATGGTAAATTTTGGATTTCTTCCATTTATCTGACTAGGCGATCTTGTAGTTAACAGGGCCCTACCATTTACAGAGTAACTTGCTCTCGGATGAGGGCAGCAAGACTAAAACTCTGTCTCCCATTTGGAAGGTGTGATGCATGGCTGCTTGATTGTAGCCCCTGGCATGCTCAGCTTAGGCTTTATCCAGACTGATTTTGGACACCTCTCTGGCTTTCCTCAGCCAGTCATGTAATTGTATAACATACTCCACCAAATTACTCCTGGCACGGGGTTCTTCCTAGGTTTCCCTCACCACATCTAATATGCCTCTTTGCTGTCTACTGAAGAGCAACTCAAAAAGCTAAAACCCCATGGAACGCTGAGGTACTTCGCACATGGAAAACATCAAATAGGGTAGGAAGATGTCCCAATTCTTCCCATGAACTTTTTAAACATCTGTTTCAGAGTTTTATTGGAATGCTCAATGAGGCCATCCATCTGTAAGTGATATACTGATATTCATAGCATCTTGACCGTCTCCAAGGCACACATTTGCTTCATCACATTGGATACAAAGGGTATTCCTTGATCTGTGAAGATCTCATTGGGTATTCCCACCTGCGTGAATACTTTCCAGAGGGCATTCACGATCATAGTAGTTTTCATATTCCTTAGAGCAATGGCCTCCAGGTATCGTGTAGCATAGTCCAGTATGGCTAAAATATACTTGTTGCCTCGGGTGATTCACTCCAAGGGTCCTTCTAAATCCATGGTCACTCTTTGAAATGGGGTTTCAATAATAGGTATAGGCACTAAAGGGGTAGGTCAGACTCTGGTGGGTTTACAAAGTTTTCAGGTACCTGAATATAACTTGCCTTGAACCATCACTGGAAAGGTGTGAGCTAAATAAATAAAATAAAATGTATGCTGTGCCCACATGGCTCCTTTCAAGCAAAGGTCTGGCAGTGTGCGCAGACCTTTAATAAATGTCATCTTTACATGGAGTAGGTGTCTCATTGCTTACCTCTGTATTTGTGGTTCCTGGTTTATTTCCATGTCCCTGATCTGATGAAGTGTTTGCTAAGCTCTGCACCAGTGATTGACAGACAGGAAGACCAATGTAGGTGCATGAGATGTGGCTTCTGGTGGATGGATGTGGTCATGGCCAGTGGAAATACAGGAACATGGTAACACCCATGTAGTCTACAGACACGCCACCCTGGCTGCACACAGCCATGTATGGCTATGGATATCTTCTATACGGGCCCTATTGTTGGAGATATAGTGTGGGCAGGTGAAGTGGGAAACTGCATAGGCACAGAAGGTATCTAAAAATATTGTGTATATGCTGCCACGGCTGTGATAGGGCCCCGCCACTGACATGTGTCCCTTACACTTTTCCCCTGCACTATTCATTGGATGGTATCTGTGTTCAAGAGGCTTTGGAAAGGTTGAGGGACAGATGTCATGGCCTCCTGGTAGCCTTTTGTGAGGTCACAGAGGTAAAGCTGCAGCTCATGCAGTAAGGGAGAATATGCAAAGGTTGGCGGTGGCAGAGAAAGGCCCTTCAGCAGTAGGCCCTTAGGCAGTAGGCTAGGATAGTGGCTTTTGGGGGCAATATGGAACAACGGTATCCACAGCACTCGAGACACTCAGAGAGCCACAACAAATGCTAGATCAATTTTGTGAGCTGCAGGACAAGTAGGCACATAGATATGTCAAGAGCAAGGCATCTTGCAGAACTTAGGATCGACTATTTTGCAATTCCAAGAACTCCGTTATATATATGATCATGGTTTATGGGTTTACATATGTGAATTCATGAGGGTCAGAGGCCACCAAAAGTGTCTAGGCTTTCATTACTTTAAAGCTGCAGACCTGGAGCAAGCATCCTTGGTGAGGGTCTAGGGTACAAGGGGTCATGGCGTCTGATAGCTGACAGTGCATCTCTGAATGATGCCATCAGGCAACTGCTGTGTGTCTGGGAAGGTGAGGAGCCACAGAGGCAGTCAGGTGCACATTAAAGCAAGACACAGGACACTTTCTTAATATGAATGATAGAATTTATTTATGGCCAAACTAGCCTAGTAAGTATGTGCTACAAGTCTCCTGACCCTTTGCCCCCACCCTCCATCTTCCTGCCTAAAGTGGAGGTGCATGCCATGAGTTGGTTGCTCACAACCATGGAATGCATCTCTGCTCACAGCCCATGAAGGTGCTTGACCATGAGATCCTGTGACCTGGCATTGGCATCGAAGCTCTGCTGCACCACCCATTCAAGAGATGAGAGGTGCTGCAGGACTTTGACTCTGTTGAAGGGCCAGAGGATCTCATGGTGGAGCATGAAGGCTTTGGTTGCATGAAGTCTGACATCTATGCACTAGACAGGCAAGTTACCAAGCAATCCTTTATATTCACCAGCCACCCAGGTCTTGACATGCTTAATGACTGAATAACCAGCTACATCAGCCATCCTAACTCTTCCCTCCTGGCACATGCCCTTGGAGACACATCCTCAGTTCAAGAAGATATTGCATGATCCGGAGGGCAGGTCTTTCCCTCTGTCTTTCCCTTGGATCCACAGGAGCCAACCTTGATTGGCCGATCTATTTAACTTCCTCCTCTGCCCATGCTTCTGACTGGTATAGTAGTTCGGACTTCCTGTTTTCTGGCTAAAGCTTGTTCGGATCTATTCTTGATCTGCTACTGTCTGTCCAGTCCCTGGTCTGTGCCAGGCTGCTCTTGTTTCTTTTCTGATATGACAAATAACTTTAAAACTCCAGAAATCCAAACCAGGTTTATTAAAACATCTTTTATGGTTTCAGGATGGCCATGTTATGAAAATGAACTTTTTCTTTAATGCCCTATTTCCCAGAATTACAAGTTCTTACCATGATACCACTGTTTAATTGAAACCAGTCTTTCCTAATGAAATAAAAAGGGTATAAATTAAATAATTCTGTGTTTCTTGAGATGTAATGCTATACAGAGAAGGAACAATAAAACTAATTCAGAATCAGTGTGTGTGAAACAGTAAGTGAACCCTTAGGGGCCCTTTTACTAAAGTGCAATTTTTTTTGCCCCTAATGTACCTTTTGAATCAAAAATCAGTGTACATTAGGTGCCATTGAACCACGGGAATTGTTGGGGGGTGTCCGGCATGTGCCTGACAGTTACTGCGCAGACAAGCTCTTTAGCATTTGTTTCAAACCTTGGTAATTACCAAACTAACTGCAACATTGGTGATTAATGCACACTACTCACACCTGTGCTAACCATAATGTGCAGTCAACATCTACTCTTCACTCCAAGCTCATTCAGACACTGCCCCACTGCATGATGTGTGATTAATGAGCATTTTAGCGCATGGCAATTGTTCTGTCTGCACGGTAACAATTACCATGGACACAGGATTGTTTAACGTGCACTGAAACATGCATTAACTGCATAATACACTTTAGTAAGAGGACCTCTTAGTTTTCTTAGCACAATTAATTGGCTAATTAAAATCAGGTACTTTAATAATTGGGGGAACAAGTAAACCAACCCTCAGTGTAAATCTGCATAACTGGCCTATATAAAGGTTGAAAAGATTTTAGGTTTGGTCCTCACTATAATAGTTAGTGGGCACTCATCAGATGACCTTCAAAAAAGAGTAGCTGATGCTCATCTATGTGGATAGAATTATTAGAAAAATAACACTTCAAAACTATTTCCCTGACATTGATGACAATGATGACAAAAAACAGTATTTTTACAACATTTAATAAAAGGGGAACAGTACTGTCCCAATAAACATAATTTAGACCTCATGCTTTGGTCCTAGGCACTCATCCTCATAGGTCATAAAAACCTCTTCACCAAAGTAATTTTATTATTGCAGAGAAAAATCAAAAAGTATACACAATATATAAAAATGTAAACTTAGCTGTGCGTAGCTTCTAGCCAATGCAGTCACATTTAAAACTGTCACACTCAATGTGGCCGCATTTTACAATCAAGCTGCTTCAGGAGTGTAACCAACAAACTTTATTGCTCCCCCCACAGTGGGATATATTACTCAGTTCTGACAGATAGTGAAACCAAGCTAGCACAGAACCAGGCATTAAAGAAAATCTTTACCGGCAATGCTATTGCTCACTAACGGTATCTTCTTCAAACAGCTGTTTCAGGGAAATATTTTTGAAATGTTATTTTTGTGATATATAGGTGATTGTGTTGGTTGTGAGTTTGGATTCTCACCTGTTACAGCCTTTTTTGAAGATTGTTAGATAGAATTATTAGACCATTTTTAAACAGAGGCTTTATCCATCTATTGTCATGGAGTTGTGCGGTAGCTGCGCCTTTTGGAACCCAGGGCTCTTACGGACTCGATAAATGGAATTGACCCGTTTGCTAAGAACCGGAGCCGAGGCCGGTGCCTCCCACATACGGAAGAGCAGACATTCCAGCATCTGAGGAACCGGTACAGTAAAGGCTTCCTTCAGAAGAAAGTCATACTGGAGGGCATTGAGCTCCTTGACTCGAGGCTCCTCCTCGGCGTCCGCAGGGAAAGCCAACGCTTTGGCCATGTCCCTCACGAAGTCCAAGAACCGGGTATCCTCCGGGGGGGGACCTTCTCCGAGGCTCGGACTCCAGTGAATCTGAAGGGATGCACTGGGTCTGGAAGGTGTCTGGGGACTCCTCGTCCTCCGGCTCCCATGCCAACTCCCCCGAGGAGGAATCGAGCGGCTCCAGCCGTGTGGGCCTCGAAGACCTCGGCCCCGCATGAGAGGTCGAGGGGGACCTTGTCCGAGGATTGACTCGAGACTTCATTGACTCAAGGATCGGCTCGGTCTCCGGGGTCGACTTAGACATCGAGGTCCCGGTGGTCGGGGCAGATGCACCGGTCAGACCGGCAATCAGCACCCGCTGCTGTTCCATGAAGGCATCCAAGCTGCTCTCCAAGGCCGTCAGCCTGTGTCCAAGCTCAGGAGACTCAGCAGCCCCCGACTCGGGCCCCGACAGACGGCCTCTCCGACTCCGAGAGCCCGGGGCGGCGGTCAGGGCTATGCGACTTGGCCCTCGAGGTCCCAGGAGCCTCCACCGACGACGCCTTCGCGAGCTTCCTCTTCCTTTTGTGCACCCGGGAGGGAGACTCCCTCTCAGAGGAACCCCAAGATGTCGAGGCCTCTGACGAAGTCTGGGCCCGGCCGGACGCGGACTCTGAGAAAATTTTCTCACGTTGATGCTGACGGCTCCAAAGTGCCTTCGACATTTTGCCGCATGGGCCACAGACCAGCGGGTCATGGTCGGGCCCGAGGCAGCAGAGGCAGCAGTCATGTGTGTCGATGAGAGACATACGTTTCTTGCACCGATCACACTTTTTGAACACGCTGGCAGCCATAGGGGGAAAAAGGGCCCCTGCAAGGTCAAAAGACCGGGCTGCCAGTGAAAACACAAAAAAGGCGCGAACGCTAGTCACGAAGGACAAAAACCGAAAATCAAAATTCCGGACTCGATACCGGTGTACCGAGCCCAGGCGGGAAGGGGAACCGGTGTCAAACCAGACCAGAAAAAGACAAAATAGCCGAAAAAAAATCTACTTTTCCCGGGTGACACAAACTCACGTCCATTGGGCTCCGCGGAAAAAGAAAGACTGAGCAAGATGGCACCCTTGGGCAGGAAGGGGACCGCGCATGCGTGCTGCATTCCCAAAGGCTTTCCTTGAAAGCTGGGGAAATGCTCCGCACGAGAGCTCTGCCGGCGCCAACGTCACCCATATGTGAGGACTTCCTGCTTGGTCCTGGAGAAATAAGTTGCCAGGCCTTTCTTCCAAGGCAATGGAGGGTTAAGTGATTTGCCGAAGGTCATAAGGAAATCAAACCCTAGTCTCTTGGATTACCAAGCCAGTGCTCTAACCATTAAACTACTCCTTCACTACCACTCTGCCATGTCTAACCAAAAGGCAACCTATAAAATCATCCACAAAATCACAAAGGACTCCAGACTAACATCTGCAAACCTCCTGCTGTGCCTCATGCAAAGGTTCATGTGTTGGCCACCAGGAAAAAAATGAATGGGAGCAGTATTCATAGAAATAGCTAGGAAGAAACCACTGTTCTACAAAAAGAACATTGTTACCTGTCTCAAATTCAAAATACATCTGGATGACTCACACTATTTATGGAAAAATATGTTCTGGAAGATGAGTCAAAAACTGAACTTTTTGATCACAACAAATGTTTCGTCTGGAGAGAACCAAACTTTCTTCCAAAGTATCAACCTCATCCCGACTGTCAGACATGTTGGTGGAGGCATCATATGTGAGGAGCTGCTTTACTGTATCAAGACCTGGTTCAGGTTATTGGTGGATCCATGAATTCTGCTTTACATCAGAAAATTCTGAAGGAGGACCTCAGGTCATCTATCCATGAGATGAAAATGGGTAATGGAGAAAGACAATGACTTTAAATATTCAAGTAAATCTATTACAGGAAGGTTGAAGAAGAGATTTTGTATTTTCGATTGGACAAGTCAATGTTCTAACGCAAACCTTATACTGTGGCAAATGAAATGAGCTGTTTGTGCAAGAAAGCTTCAAACATCAGAGCTTAGAGAGCTCTGCATGCAAGAATGGGCCAAAATTCCTCAAGAGCAATGTGAGAGATTAACCAGTAATTATAGGAAACATTTATTTGAACTTATTGCTACTCAAGGATGTGGAGAATGCAATTGAGCCATCTAGGTCAGCATATACACAATTCCAGTGGTACTTTAGACAAAGCTCTTGCAAAGGTTGAGCCTTTTCTTAAATATATATAAGGAACTGCAGGAGTGCACATGGATATACATCCACGTACAAGCCATTTTACAAACTTACACATGAGAAAAATCAGTAGAAGAAACTTGGCAACTTGCGCATGAAGGTGCTGCACTTATATGTGCAAGTTTGTATTTTGCAAGCTACACATGTAACTTACATGCATAAGTTGCCATTATGTTTACATGCTGCTAATTAACTACAGATGGTGCTATCTTTATAGGATTTCAATTTGGAGGGGAAATTAAACAATGTTTTATTTACCTGTTGAATAAATAATCCAGATATATACCTTTTGATCATTGGAGTTACCTTTGTCACTTATCAGGGTTTAGATTAGGATCTAATCATGTTTTTTAGTATAAATTTTGCTAAAATACATACCAGCCTAAGAGGTTCACAATCATTTCCTCAGCACAGTACAAATGGTCTCCTACAAGGCATCTTTGCCTTCCTTAAAACATAGAAACCAATATAAATGCAGTCTAAAATTATTTGGTCATTAACATGGCAGGTAATAATAGTGCATACCTCTTTAAAAACAGCATGATTGAGGGTGTATATACATTACATCTGTAACTATTTTCCGATTATGGGCAACAGAAGCAACTGCAACAACACCATAAGGTAATTCAATATGCTCACAACGTATTACCTGCCTGTGCTTCTCCTGGTATGCCAAGCGCAACATCCACACTTGCACACACATATCACCTGAACAACCAACTAACATTTCCATTGAGCTTATCATGGCCAGGTCAGTACAAAACAAAATAAACACCATCTTGGACCACATAAAAGACCAGCAAACAGACATCCTCTGCATCACAGAAACATGGCTCTCCCCCACAGACAACGTGCTACTCAACCAACTAGTCCCTGACACCCACACAGCGTTCAACTGCCCATGCACTCAAAGAAGAGGAAGAGGAGTCCTTATCATTGCAAGGACCAGCCTAAAGCTAAAAAACAAAACCACCACTAGCACAAGCCACTGCAACACAATCATCATAGAAAACATGGACCTAGCCCTATGCCTCACCTACAGAGCTCCAAACACCCCAACAGATGAACTCTCATCAATTCTAGAAGCGATATGTACAGTCAACAACCTCCACAAACAACTTCTAGTACTTGGAGATTTCAATCTCAGATCTACCAACAGCAAAGAAGCAGAAGCCTTCCTATCAGCTATGGACTCCCTCCAATTCACCCAGATGATCAACACCCCCACACATAGACTCGGATATGCTCCCGATCTCATCTTCGCACCGAACAACCTAAATAAAGGAAGCCTCATCTCAAGCCCCCTCATCACACCAGTACCCTGGTCGGATCACCACCTAATAAAGATTCAACTACAATCAACAAACATAAAGAAACTTCATGATAATCCACCTACAACCAGAAGATTCAAAAGCTTCAACAAAGACCAATTCACACAGGAAATCCTACCTCTCCTCAACACCGACACAGTGGACATAGATGTTCAAATCGCTAAATGGAATGACATCATCTCTTCTGCTGCCAAGCCAGCAGCCCCCAGAATACAACAATCACACCGCACAAGACCCAGCTCCACACCATGGTACTCCAAGGATATACGCATAGCAAAAAGAGCACTAAGACAACTTGAACGTCGCTGGAGATGCACCAAGTCAGCCTCCTTACAGAAACAATACCAGATAAAACAAAAAAAAATATAACCACCTAATCAACCAACAGAAGAAGGAATTCCATACAAACCTCATCCTGAAGTCTGCCAACAAAGCCCGTGAACTCTACGAAATAGTAAAGACCCTCACCAAAGAGCCCTACAACAGAAATGAGCAGCAAATAGACCCACAGACCTTTGCAGACCACCTCAAGAACAAATTCACTGCCCCACCTAAGAACAACATAGAGATTGTCAACAACAGGACCTCTACACCAAAACAAGACTGGGGCAAATTCAACATCCCTTCGAATGACCAGCTCTCCAAAATCATCACTGACCTCAACACCAGCACCGCCCCTACAGACCCATGCCCAGTATCCTGGATTAAAGCAACTAAAGAAAACCTCATACAAGTCATCCGTAAGATAATACATAAATTCTCTCACCAAAGGAATAATGCCAAACGCTCTGAAGCTAGCCACAATATGCCCCATCCTCAAGAAAACCACCCTAGCCAAGACCAACCCCGCCACCTACAAACCCATCTCAAGCCTTCCCTTCCTATCCAAGATCATCGAGAAAGTGGTTCAACATCAACTTCAACAACACATTGACATCCACACTCCCCTGGACCCCAATCAACATGGCTTCTGACCAAACCATGGAGTCGAAACTCTACTAATACAATTATTTGACAAGCTGATACAGACGATCGACAACACCAGAATAGGTGTCCTCATGATCTTCTTAGACATCTCATCAGCATTTGACACTTTGTCACACAACCTTACTAACCAGACTACAAGAAGCAGGACTACACAGCACCACCTTGAGCTGGTTCACATCATACCTCACCAACAGACAGCTACAAGTCAAATGTGGCGCAGACACCTCTCAACCTCTGAAAGCCACACAGGGCATCCCACAAGGCTCAGCACTCTCCGCCCTGCTCTTCAATCTATACATACAACCCATCTGCGCCATCATCAAGGCGCACAAGATTCAATACACCATATACGCATTCGACATAATGATATTCACACCAATCAAATTGGACAACCCAGACTACTCCAACATAGCCAACTGCTTCCAACAAATGGCAACTTGGCTTCAGGAAAACAATCTTTCAATAAACTACAACAAAACTGAAGCTCTATTCATCACAAGGAACCCCACTTTTTCACCCTCAACTACCATCAAACTGAATCACATCCACAATACCAGTAAGACAAGAAGTAAAATACCTGGGGGTAACGCTCGACAAGGACCTTAGCCTTCAATCCCACATTGCCAAAACCACAAAGAGCGCCTACATCAAAATGAGAACCATCAGAAGGCTCAAACCCATCCTCTCTCAGGAGCATTTTCAAACAGTCTGTCAAGCCCTTATCACTCCCACACTAGACTACTGTAACCCCATCTACCAGGGGCTACCAAAACAGACTCTAAGACCTCTACAGCTAGCACAGAACACCGCCGCATGCATCATAACAGACTGCACAGGGCACAACCACATTACTCCCATACTGTCCCACCTGCACTGGCTCCCAATCAGCTCTCGAATCTGCTTCAAAGTACTTATAAACATTTTCAAAATAATACACAACCTCTCAGCTAACAGTCTACAACCAATCATTAAAACCGACCACAGCACAAGACCAAGAAGAAAAGGAACCTCGGACACCATCAGCACACCAAAGGAATTCGCCAAAACAAATCAGGCCACATCAAGAAGGGCTCTTTCTCTGGCAGCGCCCGCACTATGGAACTCTCTCCCCGACCACCTAAGATCAACCAAAGACCTAAAGGACTTCAGAAAGCTACTTAAAACAACTCTATTTACAGAATACTACAAGGACATCACCTGAACTGACTCCTATGTGCAGTAAATACAACGCTATACAGGCCCAGATCTTAGATCACCTTTACACATGGCTGTAATCTTGTATATATGTATATTGCTCACTTTGTATATAGCTCACCGATAAAATCTAGCACTCTGCACCCCACATCACTCTTCTTGATCTCCCACTGCATGCTACTGACCACACAATTACCTCGATTGTTTGATGTGCTAAACCGCTTTGATTTAATGATAAAGCGATATACTAAATCCGTCTAAATAAATAAAATCTGTGTTTCTGTTCTTTGACTACTACTACTATTTAGCACTTATAAAGCGCCATGCACGCAGCGCTGCACAGTAACCTACAAGAGGTAGCCAATATACAAGAGACAGAGACAGTCCTATTTCCAATTTGACAGTCCTATTTCCAATTGTCTTAACAAGCACGACACAAAATTCTGATTTATATCAAGGGATAACACGTATCCAATACACATTTTTCAGAATATATAGACTGACTACAAACAGCACAGTGAAATGAGCATAGGTTGCTGTAACAGGATCAGTGGATTTGTCCATGGATTAAAAAAAAATCCTTAGTAAAGAAGCAGCGTTGCATGCAGAATTCAAAGTGGGTTGAGCCATACTATTCTAAACAAAACAAGATGGCCTTGATACATAGGGCCTGCACTAGCCAAGTTCCTTTGGATTGTTTTGCTTTGGGGGAGGAAGTTCCTGGTAATATACTTTTTTTTACTTTTCTCAGAGATCCATACAGTAAAGGGGAAACTTGAGTAATGCATTTATAACTCTAAGCCCATGTATCTGGTATATATGAGTCAGATTTGATATTATTCAGAACTTTTAACTCTCAGTGTCCTTTCATGGGTTGGTGGGTTAGAAAACAGTTTTCAGTTTCCTTACTTTGCACAAAATAAGGGCATTTTTTCACATTTAAACACAGCAGAATAGAAATAGTTACCACAAAATCACCTGCAGGACTGGTGAATCTTTATGCAAGAAGAAATCTAGGGGATTGTATTCAAAGCCCTCACTTGGTTTGCAGCTTCTTGTGCTGTGAGAGCTTGTGTGCAACAGTGATGCTGAGGGCTAAGCTAGCAGTAGTTTAACTATTGGAAGGGTGTCCCAAAATGGACAGGTCTCAGCTGAGGTGCCAGACCAAGACAAACCACCCATCTGGGCAGCAGCAGATTGGAACACTGTTGGCGGCAGAGGATCACATTTCTGTGACAACGGCAACAACACTAGAATTAAACTGCATGTAAGAAAGGCCTGGCAATCTACTTCCGTATCTTGCCACGAAAAGCCAATGGATAGTCACAACAAAACAAATTGTACTATAGTGCTGGAAGATGAGAACACCAGGTCAGAAGGCACTCAACTGGCTACTGGGGAGGAGCTGAAGACTTTTCAGAGTAAAGCCAGCATTTATGATGTGGTTGGATCAAAGCCCTCGGGACATCTGACTGATGATGTAGCTGTGCATGAAACAAGAGTCAGAAGCTGTAAAGATGTCTTACATATTGGGACATGGAAAATAAGAAGCATGAACCAAGGGAAGTTGGAGGTGGTCAAGAATGAAATGGAACGTGTACAACTTGATCTGCTGGATGTCAGTGAAATGAAATTAACTGTCATCAGGCACTTTGCATCTGATGATCACATGGTCTAGTATGCAGAAAATGAAAGACAAAGAAGAAATGGTGTTGCATTTATAATTAAAAAGAAACTTGGCAAGAACTGTAATGAAATACAATGCAATCCGTGAACACTTAATTTTTATTCATCTATGAGGAATGCCTATCAACACAGCTATAATTCAAGTATATGCCCCAACAACAGCTGCAGAAGAGGATGAAACTGATGCGTTATATGAACAAGCACAAACTGAAATTGACAGAACATGCAGACAGGATATCCTGATAGTCATAGGTGACTGGCATGCAAAAGCTGGCAACAAAGAAGAAGACAAAATAGTTGGAAAATATGGACTTGGCAACAGAAATGAAGCTGGAGAAAGACTGATAGAATATTGTGAGATCAATGATTTATTCATCTCAAACACCTTCTTCCAACAACACAAGTGGCGACTGTACGCATGGATTTTACTCAATGGATTGTACAAAAATCAAATTGACTACATCTGTGGAAGTCAAAGATGGAAAAGCTCTATAACATCAACAAAGACAATACCTGAAGCTGACTGTGGTACAGATTACCAACTACTAGTATGCAAACTCAAGCTAAAGTTGAAAAACAGCAAATCTCTCATGAATGTAGCAAATTATGACCTTGAGACTATACTACCAGAATTTAAAGACTGCCCTGCGAAACTGATTTGCTGCTTTAGATACAAATGATGGAGCTCCAAAAGAGTTATGGGATGGCATCAAGAAGGTTGTATTGGAAGAGAGAGAAATCTCTACAAAAGGTGAAAAAGCAAAACCGGCCAAAATGGATGACCAAAGAAACTCTAAAAATTGCCCAAAAACACAGAGAAGCTAGCCAGAGGAGAAATAGAGGCAATAGCAGAACTCAGAGATTTCCAATGTACAGCCAGACAAGACAAGGAGAAGTATTATAATGACGCATGCAAGGAAATAGAAACAGAAACTATTAGAGGAGGAACAAGATCGTCTTTCCTAAAGCTACGAGAGTTAAAGAAAAAATTCCATCCTTGAATTGGAATGTTACAAGATGCTCAAGCATCCTTGTTGAATGATGCTGAGAAGATCAAGAAAAGGTAGAAAGAATATACAGAGTTATTATATGAAAAGTATCAAGTGGACCAACAGCCAATTCAATCTGTTCCTTATGATCCGGAACCATTGGTGATAAGTTGAAGCAGCATTGAAAGCCTTATCAAAGAACAAAGCAGCAGGCATTGATGGCATTCCCATAGATGTATTAAAGCAATCTGATGCAGCTGTTACCATACTTACAAGGCTCTGCCAAGAAATTTGGAAGACAACATCATGGCCTATTGAACGGAAAAGATCTGTGTGTATACCAATACTAAACAAAAGTGATCCAACTGACTGTGGAAATAATCGCACAATCACGCTGATCCTACATGCCAGCAAGATTCTACTGATTATTCAGCAAATACAACAATCATACCTGGAACAAGAACTACCTAAAGTGCAAGCAGGGTTCAGGAAAGGGCGAGGAACAAGAGACATCATCGCGGATGTGAGATGGATCCTTGAAAAGACTAAAGAATACAAAAGGATATTTATATGTGTTTTATTGACTGCAGCAAGGCTTTTGACTGTGTAAACCATGAGAAACTCTGGGCCACATAAAGAAGCATGGGTATACCAGAACACTTGATTGTTCTCTTGCAGTTCGAACGGAACAAGGAGAAACAGAATGGTTTAAAATCAGCAAAGGTGTACGACAAGGCTGCATACTTTCCCCCTACCTGCAGAGCAAATCATCAGAGAAGCAGGACTATATGAAGACAACAGAGGTATGAAGATTGGTGGGAGATATATCAACAACCTTCACTATGCTGATGATACTACATTATTGGCTGAAAGTGAAGATGATCTGAAACATTTGCTTCTCAAGAAACATTGAAACATAGAAACATGATGACAGAAAAAGACCACATGGCCTATCTAGTCTGTCCTTCCATAACAACAACTACAACAGTCCACTTTTTACCTTTAGAGATCCTCTGTGTTGGTCCCATGCTTTTTTGAATCCAGTTACTGTCCTCATCTCTACCACCTCCACTGGGAGACTATTCCATTGATCCACTACTCTTTCCGTAAAGAAATATTTCCGCATATCACTCCTGAATCTATCTCCCTTCACCCTCATCCCATGTCCCCTCGTAGCAGAACTTGCTTTCAATTGAAAGAGGCTCTCTCCCTGAACATTTATGCCACGGAGGTATTTAAACATCTCAATCATATCACCTCTATCCCGCCTTTCCTCTAAGGTGTACATATTAAGATCCTTAAGTCTGTCCTCATATGCTTTATAATGAAGCCCATTAATCATTTTAGTAGCAACCCTCTGCACCGACTCCATCCTGTTCACATCCTTTTGAAGGTGCGGTCTCCAGAATTGCACACCATACTCCAAATGAGGTCGCACCAAAGACTTATACAGAGGCATTATCACCTCCTTTTTTCTGCTAGCCATTCCTCTTCGTATGCACCCAAGCATTCTTCTAGCTTTTGCCGTCGCCTTTTCTACTTGTTTAGCTACTTTAAGATCATCAGACACAACCACGCCTAGGTCCCGCTCTTCTTTAGTGGACAAAAGTACTTCACCTCCTATACTGTATTGCTCCCTTGGATTGCTGCAGCCCAAATGCATGACCTTACATTTTTTAACATTAAATCCCAGCTGCCAAATTCTAGACCATTCTTCAAGCTTAGCTAGATCCCTCCTCATGTTATCTACACCTTCCTGGGTGTCTACTCTATTGCAGATTTTGGTATCATCCGCAAAGAGGCAAACCTTACCCGACAGCCCTTCAGCTATATCACTAACAAAGATGTTAAAAAGAATCGGACCAAGGACAGATCCCTGGGGCACCCCACTGGTAACATCCTTCTCCTCAGAGTGAGCTCCATTTACTTGTACTCTTTGTCGCCTCCCACCCAACCAATTTCTAACCCAAGCAGTAACTTTAGGGTCCATTTCTAGGGTGCTCAGTTTGTTTATAAGTCGCCTGTGAGGAACAGTGTCAAAGGCTTTACTGAAATCTAAATACACCACATCTAGAGCTCTCCCTCGGTCCAACTCCCTGGTCACCCAGTCAAAGAAATCAATCAGATTTGTCTGACAAGACCTGCCTCTGGTGAATACATGCTGCCTCGGATCCTGTAATCCGCTGGACTCCAGAAACCTCACTATTTTCTCTTTCAGCAGCGTTTCCAATAATTTACTCACCACCGAAGTTAAACTAACCGGCCTGTAGTTTTCAACCACATCCTTACTTCCGCTTTTGTGTAAAGGCACCACATGAGCCTCTCTCCAGTCCTTTGGCACCACTCCCGACTCCAACGAGGCATTGAAAAGGTCAGTCTGTGGAGTTGCTAGAACGTCCCCAAGTTCCCTCAGTATTCTAGGGTGTATCCCATCCGGTCCCATCGCTTTGTCTACTTTAAGTTGAGCTAGTTTCTCACGAACACAGTCTTCTGAAAATTGTTCAAGAAGTCCCTCGCTTCTGTTCTTATTTGTGGGTGTTTTCTGAGGTCCTGCTCCTGGTTGTTCATCTGTGAACACAGAACAAAAATATTTGTTAAGCAATTCCGCTTTATCCTTATCAGCTTATACATATTCCCCCCCTGCACCCTTGAGTCTGACAATACACTTTTGCCCTTCCTCTTCTCACTAATATATCTGAAAAATGTCTTATCCCCCCATTTTATTGCATTGGCTATTTCCTCCTCCTTTTGAATCTTTGCCTTCTTGACTACATTGCTAGCTTCTCTAAGTTTTTCCAAATACAGATGCCTGTCTTCCTCTCTCTGTGATCTCTTGTATTTCATGAAGGCCTCCCTCTTTTTCTTCACTTTTTCAGCTACTTCCTTCGAAAACCATAGCGGTCTCCTGTTCCTTTTGCCTTTATTTACCATTTTAACCAAAAGGTTGGTTGCCTTTAAAATACTCTCTTTCAGTTTTGCCCACTGTTTTTCTACATCCCCCAGCTGTTCCCATCCCACTAACGACGCCCTGAGGTATTGGCCCATCTTCGCAAAGTTAGTCTTCCTAAAGTCTAAGATCGTCACCTTGGAATGGATTCTAACAGCCCTAGTCCTAATACTGAACCACACCATCTGGTGATCACTGGATGCAAAATGATCTCCCACTACAACATCAGAAACACTTTCACCATTGGTAAGCACCAAGTCCAGTATGGCCCCTTCACGTGTGGGGTCTGTTACCAATTGCCTGAATAGTTCTCCCTGTAGAGAATCCAGGATCTCCTTACTTCTAGATGATACTGCAGCAGGAATGTGCCAATCAACATCTGGCATATTGAAATCTCCTATCAGTAGCACTTCCCCTTTCCTAGCAATGCTGCGTATGTCTTCAATTAACTCTCTGTCCACCTCTTCCTCTTGTGAGGGAGGTCTGTATATCACACCAATGCAATAGATTTCTCTTTCCCTCTTTCTAGTTTAATCCACAATGCCTCCTCTCTCCCTTTTAAGCTCTGTAATTCCAAAGCTTTAATAGTAGTTTTTACATATAGTGCCACTCCTCCTCCCCTTCTTCCTACCCTGTCCTTTCTGAATAAAGTATAACCAGGTATAGTTACATCCCAGTCATGGTTTTCTGTGAACCATGTTTCTGTAACTGCCACTAAATCCAAGTCAGCCACTCCCACCAAAGCTTCAACTTCAGGGATCTTATTTCCCATGCTACGGGCATTAATACACACTGCTTTCCATATGTTACCCCTGTTACCCATTTCCATAAAGGTATTTAATGTATCACCTACCTGGGGGCTTTCAATTACCTGAGGGCTTTCTTCACCCATCCCCAACGAATCTAGTTTAAAGCCCTCTTCAGTAGATTAGCCAGTCTACTACCAAAGATGCGTTGACCTTTCTTGGACAGATGGATGCCATCTCTGCTCTGCAACCTTTGGAACAGCATCCCATGGTCTAGGAAACCAAAACGCTCTCGATGACACCATCCATGCAGCCATGCATTCATCTCCAGGATGCGAGCCTCTCTGCCTTGGCCTTTACCCTCAACAGGGAGGAATGAAGAGAACACCACCTGTGCACCTAACTGCTTCACCCTCTGTCCCAGAGCCATGAGGTCACTTTTGATACGTTCCGAGGTATACCTGGCAGTATCATTTGTTCCAACATGGATTAGCAACATTGGGTAATAGTCAGTGGGCTTGATGAGTCTCGGCAAACTCTCCGTAACATCTTGGATTTTGGCAGCAGGCAGACAGCATACCTCTCTGGACATCAAGTCTGGTCGGCAGATGGACGCCTCAGTACCCCTCAGAAGAGAGTCTCCAACCACCACTACCCTTCGTTTCCTTCTGGTCACTGATTCCGCAACTTTTGGGTACTTGAACTCTGGTTCTTCCCTTTCCAGGGATGCTTTCACCTCCTCCACTTCCAGGGCTGCATAATGGTTCTTCAATTCAAGGGCTGGAGAAGTTGGACTGGTGATTTTGCAGGCCCTGGTGACTTGTGTCCAACCATCGACATTCTGTTGGCACCCATCTTCTCCTGTGCTGGAGAGCCTGGTTGCTGCAAGAAGCATCTCATCAACGTACTTCTCACTGTCTTGAATGCTCCTCAGCCTCGCCACCTCCTCTCTGAGTTCCTCCACTTGTTTCCTCAGAGCTTCAGCATGCAGGCACCCTGCACATGGAACCAGTCCTTCAACTGGCATTAGGACCTCTGTCTGGACCGAGGCAGAAGCTGTAACGGGGGCAACAGCTTTAGCAATACGATTTTCCCAGCCATTGTTCTGTTCGTGGAGCTTAGGTATCTGTTAAAGCAAAAGAGAGAGATCTACCAAGTACCAGCCGGTTTCGCAGCTGTCCTTTCAGAGAAAAAGCAGTTAAATCTCTTTAATTATATACAAATGTGCTGGTCCAATTCACTGTGATTTGTTAAAGGGGCAGGTGCCCTATAAAGCAAGACTGCTCACTAGGGGTGGGTGGGAGTCGGGGAGGGTAGGGAGGGAACTAACACCTGATTAGGTGTTAGCAGTTTCTAAACCTGAGGAGGTTACTGGAGTTCAGCAACCTACTGTGCTCAAGGAAAGTTCCCCTAAAACAGCAAAAATGAAAGTAACCTTGCTTTAAAAAATATACACAAAACCCTTTTAAGAGCACCCAGTCAGAGAGCTAGCAATGTAATATAATAAAACAAACAAAGAAACCCTCAAATCCTTACTGTTTGATCTGTGGAGCCCTGGTTAGGAAAGCCTCAAAAGGGCAGGGCACTGGAGCCTTTTATGCAGGCTTCAACTGCACTCAGGAAACAGGCCCACTAACTCCTGATTAGGTGTTAGCAGTTTCTAAGGAACATAGTCTTAAAATGGGCCTGCTCCTTAATGTAAAGAAAACATAGATCCTGACAACTGGTAAAATCAATAAGTTCATTGTTGATGGAGAAGAAATTGAAATAGTGGACAACTTTAACCTACTTGGATCAACTATCAATAAAGAAGCAACAAGCAGTCAAGAAATCAGACGACGCATTGTTCTTGGCAGAATGGCTATGAAGGATCTAGACAAGATTCTCAAGAGCAGAGATGTCTCTCTCCATACAAAGATTTGATTTGTTTAACCAATGGTATTTTCAATAACATCATATGGATGCGAAAGTTGGATAGTGAAAAAGATAGACAGAAAGAAAACTGATGCCTTTGAATTATGGTGCTGGCAATGAATACTGTGTATACCATGGACTGCCTGAAGAACCAACCAGTCAGTACTAGAGGAGATCAAACCTAAGCTTTCTTTAGAAATTCAGATGACAAGATTTTGACTTTCATACTTTGGACACATCAGGCGAAGAGAGAGATCATTAGAGAAAGACATCATGCTTGGCAAGGTAGAAGGTCAACGCAAAAGAGTAAGGCCAGCAATGAGATGGATCAATACAATAACAGCAGCTATGAGTGCCAGTCTGTCAACAATGAGCCGCCTGACTGAAGACCGAACACAGTTTAGGACTACTATCCAGAGGGTCGCCATGAGTTGACACCGACTCAATGGCACTTAACAACAACAACAATAATATTCAAAAAGGCTGACATTCAAATCCCATGGTGATCAGCTGTGGCGCTTAAAAATCGATGCAATATTCAGTAACAGTAGCCAGATATGAGATGCTGCGGAATATCGCAGTTGAGTAGCACTCTCTGGATACGTGCCAGTTTTTATGTGGTCTAAGTTGCCTGGAAAGGTGCTGACTAAAAACTCGTAATTGGATGTGTCGGCACTTAACTGGATAGCTCCAACACTGCCCTCACTCTGCCCCAGACCACCCCTGCACTAACTAGATAAATTGCTAAATGCTAAATTTTAGAAATGGATCAAAAGAAAAACACGCAGCTATATGGACAGCTCAAAAATAATTTACTCACTGAAAAATATGCAGAAGAAACATTTTGCACAGAATGTAGGAATCAAAAACATGATAGCTATACAGTCACTGGGTCATCCATCCCCGCTGTTTGGCCCCCTCTGCGTCCCCTGCTAACCTCCCCATATGAACAAGTTGTTTCTATGGGGAGGCTTAATGGGGGCGGGAAGAGGGCAGGAAGGGGGCGGAGTTAGGGCAGGCAGTAGGTGGTCCATGGCCCGGATGTACAGGGCCGATTCTGATGTTGGCCTTTTACGTTCGGGGCCACCAGACTGGATGGGGGACTTATTCCACCATGGAGGTGGAATAAGTCCTCCTAAACATCGGGGGATGGGTGCTCCAATGATGGACAAAAGGTGAGGTGGGTGCAGGGAATACCCCACAGCCTGAGCTTGCATAAGGGAGGCCAGATCAGGGATCAGGCTGAATGGAGTCATGGTGCCATGGCAACCGGACGCCATGGTGCCGTGGCTCCACTCAGGTGCCTTGACTGAGTTAGCCGGGCAGAGGCCTCTATATGCAGGCCTACTGGCATCGGGACCCGGCCTGTACGTACAAGCCTAGCTGCGATTCTGATCCCGCAGGGGATAGATGTGCCCCGCGGGATCAGAATCATGTATGCCCCTGTGCGTCCGATTACAATCAGGCACACAGGGGCCTGGACATCCTGAATGGAATGCTCCCCTCAATGTACATCTAGAAACTATAAGCAAAATTGGTAAAATGTTGATGGAAAGGATAGTTGCAATATAGAAAAACAGTGACAATATTAATTTTCAGGAAATGGAAAAAAAAAGCCAAATGACAAAAAAGCGTAGTTACTCACCTGTAACAGGTGTTCTCCAGGAGCAGCAGGAATCAGTCCTCACTTATGGGTGACGTCGGCGCCGACGGAGCCCTCGCGGAGCAATTTTCCCCAGCTTTCAAAGAAAGCCTTTGGGAATTGCAGCGCGCATGCGCGGTCGTCTTCCCGCCCGAGGGTGCCATCTTAGCCAGTCAGATGACATAGCTAAAAAAGACAGCATAAAAATTTGCAAAAAGAACATAAGCAGACGATTGCAACTCCAAGGGGAGGAGGGAGGGTAGTGAGGACTGATTCCTGCTGCTCCTGGAGAACACCTGTTACAGGTGAGTAACTACGCTTTCTCCAGGACCAAGCAGGAAGTCAGTCCTCACTTATGGGACTCCCAAGCTCAAGGCTACCGGAGACCCTAAGCACAAAAATGAGCTCCCTCTAGCTCAGCAGCACAGAAGGATAGAATCTTCGCTGAATTATCACCCACCGGTAGCCCACATCCGGGATGGAGGGTAGGAGTTGCTCAGACCTCAAAGAGATTACGGAGGACTGCCTGTCCGAAAGCACTGTCCCTACGGGACTCCCTCTCGAGACAGTAATGGACCGCAAAAGTCTGGCTCGAAGACCAAGTAGCGGCCCGGCAGATGTCTGCCAGCGGAACAGAGCGGAGGTAAGCCACTGACGTAGCCTTTGCCCGAACGCAATGAGCCGTGACTCGACTTTCTAAGGAGAGTCCGGCTGCCCCATAAGCCCAAGAGATACAGTCCGCAACCCAGATGGACAGAGTACGCTTGGAGACCGGGAGCCCCAATTTATTGGGGTCAAAAGACACAAAAAGCTGAGCAGCTTTACGGTGCTCCCGCGTACGGTCAAGGTAGAAGTTCAATGCCCTTCTACAGTCCAGGGTATGGAGGACCGTTTCAGCTCGGCTGGAGTGTGGTCTGGGAAAGAAGGTTGGAAGTACCACCTCCTGATTGATGTGAAAAGGGGAGACCACTTTAGGCAGAAATTTTGGGTGAGTCCGTAGGACTACCCTATTCTTGTAGATCCTAGTGTAAGGGGGATCAGACACGAGGGCCTGCAATTCACTTACGCGTCTAGCGGAAGTGAGGGCTATCAAGAACAGCGTTTTCCAAGACAGAAAACGGAGAGAACAGGTAGCCATAGGTTCAAAAGGCGGACAGGTGATCCGCTGCAAAACCACATTCAGGTCCCAGTCAGGCGCTGGCGGGCGCAGAGGTGGTTTAAGTAGAAGGAGACCTCGGAGAAACCTCGCTACGAGAGGGTCGTTTGAGAGAGGTCTGCCGTCCACCGGCACATGATGTGCTGAAAGAGCACTGAGGTGAACTTTGACGGAGTTGGACTTAAGTCCCAGATTAGAGAGGTGCAGCAAGTACTGCAAGATCACCGACACCGGGCAGGAGAAGGGATCCTGAGACTGCTGGGTACACCAGACTGCAAAGCGACGCCATTTAAGGGCGTAGCATTTGCGGGTAGAAGGCCGTCGCGAAGCCAAGACGACCTCCTCCACCTCCGCCGGCAGGAGAAGGGGAGCCAGGACTACCCTCTCAGCAGCCAGGCCATGAGGTTGAGAGACCTGAGGTTGGGGTGCAGTAGGGACCCCTGATCCTGAGTGAGGAGATCCGGTTGTACCCCCAGAGGGATTGGATCCTCCACCGCCAGTTGCAGCAGGAGCGGAAACCACGGCTGCCTGGGCCAGCGAGGGGCCACCAGGATCATGAAGGCTTTGTCTCGGAGAACCTTGAAAAGAGTCCGAGAGACTAGCGGGATGGGAGGGAAAGCGTACAGAAGGCTCCCCGACCATGAGATCAGAAAGGCGTCCGCCGCGACCCGAAGGGGGTGCGGCTGACGAGAGCAGAAGCGAGGAAGCTGCCGGTTGTGAGGACTGGCAAAGAGATCCACCGCGGGGAGGCCCCACCGGAGGAAGAGCTTCTGAACTACCAAGGGATCCAGACGCCACTCGTGCGGCTGGAGGACCCTGCTGAGTTTGTCCGCAAGGCAATTTTCTTGGCCCGGGAGAGATAAACCGCCTTGAGGAGAATGCCGTGACTGACGGCCCAAGAGCAGAGCTTCTGTGCCTCCCGGCAGAGGAGGAAGGAGCCCGTGCCCCCCTGCTTGTTCACGTAGAACATGGCAACTTGATTGTCCGTCTGGACAAGGACGGACTGGTGGGAAGTCAGGTGGGAGAAGGCCTTGAGAGCTAGGCGGATCGCCCTGAGCTCCAGGAAGTTGATCTGCTGAGCAGACTCCCACGTGGTCCAGAGGCCCTGAGTACGTGCCTCTTGGCAATGTGCTCCCCAGCCCAGGAGGGATGCATCGGTGGTCAGCACCCGGGTCGGCTGAGGTGACTGGAAAGGCATTCCGAATATTAGGTTCGGCTGCCGGAGCCACCACCGGAGAGACGAGATCAGCGGCTCGGAGACGCGCACTAGGTCTGCTAGGCCGCCCGTGGCTTGTCGCCACTGCTGGCGGAGACACCATTGAGCAGACCGCATGTTCAGGCGGGCATTGGGGGTCACATGGACGGTGGAAGCCATATGGCCGAGTAGTCTCAGGAAGCGCCTGGCGGAGACCAGGGGCTGGCTGCGAAAGCGGTCGGCTAGGTCCATGAGCCGTTGAGCCCTGTCGAGCGGTAGGCATGCTCGCGCCTGAGGAGTGTGCAGTCTTGCGCCGATGAACTCGAGATCCTGTGAGGGGAGCAAAGTGGACTTTGCGAAGTTTATAACAAAGCCCAAGTGCTGCAGAAGAGTCACCGTGCGGCGCGTGGCGTCGGTGACCTCCTGAGCGGACGCTGCTCTGATGAGCCAGTCGTCGAGGTACGGAAAGACATAGAGGCCGTGAAGCCGGAGATGGGCCGCCACGACCGCGAGACATTTTGTGAAGACTCGCGGTGCGGAGGACAGGCCAAAGGGCAGTACCCTGTACTGGTAATGATTGCCTGCCACCACAAACCTTAGGTATTGGCGGTGGCTTGGGTGGATGAGGATGTGCGTGTAGGCATCCTTTAGATCCAAGGAGCATAGCCAATCTCCCTGCTGGAGGTAGGGCAGAAGGATTCCAAGGGTAAGCATTTTGAACTTCTCCCGCACAAGGAACTTGTTGAGGTTGCGCAAGTCCAGGATGGGTCTGAGGCCCCCTGTTTTCTTTGGTATCAGAAAATACCTTGAATAGAAGCCTTGACCTCTCAGGTGGTGTGGCACCGGTTCCACCGCCTGATCCTGCAGGAGACCTGCTAACTCCTGAAGGAGCAACTCCCTGTGCAGAGGGGGGCGCGGAGGCTCTCCCGGAAAATAGGAGGGAGGGACCTGATGGAAGTGGAGAAGGTAGCCCTCTCGCACAACCTGAAGCACCCAGGCATCTGCGGTGATGCTGGACCACCTGTGAGCGAAGTGAACCAGCCGGCCTCCGGTGCTGGGAGGAACCAGCGGGGGGGGAGAGGCTATGCTGAGCGAGTCAAAAACCCCCACCCTGCTGAGCAGGGGCTGGTGGTGCAGGCTTGGGGGCTTGCTGCCTACGGGACCCGTTACCCCGTCCCTTGGCCTGCTGGCCCTGTTGGGGAGCTGCAGGGGCCTGATAATGGGGGTATTGTTTGTAGGCAGCCGCCTTCCTCGGGTAAAAGGACTTTTTCCCCGAGCCCTTCTTTTTCTGGGAAGGGGCGGAGGTCTTCCTAGAAAGCCTAGTCCTGGTGAGAGTCTCAGTCTCAATTTGTGCAGCCTTTTCCGCCATGGGCTTGCCAAAGAGGTTTTCGCCTCGGCAGGGGACATCGACCAACTTGTCCTGTACCCAGGGCTCAAGGTCAGACGACTGAAGCCAAGCCTGTCGGCGGGCACCGATGCCGGCTGCGGCCACTCGAGCCGAGGCTTCAAAGCCATCATAGGCTGCTCGGGACATGAACTTTGAGCATTCCCGAATGCCCGTGGACAAGGCTAGGAACCTCCGCAAGGGCTCCTCGGAGACCAGCGGAGAATCCGGCTAGCTCTTTAGCCAGATCCCGGAGATACATGCCCATGTATAGCTGGTAAGTCTGGACACGACATGCGAGCATAGAGCCCTGGAAACACTTCTTGCCAAGGCCATCCAGGTTACGGGCCTCCCTTCCAGGAGGCACCGAGGAGTGCATCTTCTGGCTCTTAAGACGATGCATGGCCGATTCCACTACCATGGAATGGTGTGGCAGCTGTGCCTTTTGAAAGCCAGGGCTCTTGCGGACCCGATAGATAGAATCGACCCGCTTGCTCAGGACCGGCGAGGAGGCCGGACTCTCCCACATGCGGAAGAGTAGTCGTTCCAGCATAGGAGGAACCGGCACAGTAAAGTGTTCCCTCGCGGGAGAGTCATACTGGAGGGCGTCGAGCTCTTCGGCTCGAGGCTCCTCCTCGGGATCCGCAGGGAAGGCCAAAGCCTTGGCCATATCCCTAACGAAGTCCGAGAACCGGGCATCCTCCGGGGGGGACTGCTTCCGAGGCTCGGACTCCGGTGAGTCCGATGGGACACACCGAGTCCGGAAAGAATCAGGTGACTCTTCCTCCTCAGACTCCCAGACCGACTCCGACGAGGACTCGGTGGGGTCGGCCCGGGCAGGGTGCGGCGCCAGCCGCCCCGACGCCGAGGGAGTCGGCGTCGGCGACCTCGGTCCCGAACGGGAGGCCGAGGGTGACCTCGACCGAGGATCGGCTCGGTCTCCGGGGTCGACTTGGACGTGGACGTCCCGGCGGTCGGGGCAGCGACGCCAGCGAAGCCAGCGAGCAGTGCCCTCTGCTGGTCCATGAAGGCAGACAGTCTGCTCTCCAAGGCCGTCAACCTGAGTCCGAGCTCAGGTGACCCAGCAGCCCCCGACTCGGGCCCCGACGGCGTCGGGCCCGACGTCGGCTGTCGCGGAGGCGAGTCCAGAAGGACCACAGGACTTACCCGGGCAGGCATCTCCGACTCCAGGCGAGGTCGCTTCGGGACGTGTTCCTTCTCCAAGGACCCGGGGCGGCTGTCGGGGCTATGCGACCTGGCCCTCGCGGAACCAGGAGCGTCCACCGACGCCGCCCTCGCGGGTTTTTCCTTCCGAAGATGGTCCCCGGAGGGAGAACCCCGGTCGGAGGAGCTCCGGCGACGGTCCGAGCTGGAGCCTTTCGACACGGAGGCCTCCGACGAGGTCCGGGTACGGCTGGGGTCAGCGAAGATTCTCTCACGCTGATGCCGCCGACTTCTCAACGCCTTTGAGGACAGTTTGCTGCAGGGCCCACAGATCAGTTCCTCATGATCCGGGCCCAGGCAGCGGAGGCAAAAGTCGTGTGTGTCGGTTAGTGACATATTTCGGTCACACCGACCACACCGCTTAAACCCACTGGCAGCCATCGGGGGAAAAAGGGCCCCTGCGAGGTCAAAGGACCGGGCTGCCAGGGAAAACGAAAACGAAAGCTGACTAAGTCAGAAAAAAGTAAGAGGACTCGAGACCGGCGTCGCGAGTCCGGGCGGGAAAACGATCGGCGTCGAACCGAAAGAAAAAAAAGGATAAAATAAAGAAGAAAATCAACTTTTTCGCGGGGACAAGACGGGGACGTCTGTAGGGCTCCGCGGAAAAAAGAAGACTGGCTAAGATGGCACCCTCGGGCGGGAAGACAACCGCGCATGCGCGCTGCAATTCCCAAAGGCTTTCTTTGAAAGCTGGGGAAAATTGCTCCGCGAGGGCTCCGTCGGCGCCGACGTCACCCATAAGTGAGGACTGACTTCCTGCTTGGTCCTGGAGAACTGGAAACTGCACAAGCACTGACAAGTTAAATGCAAGGCATTGATAAGGCGGCAAAGAGAGAATTTGAGAAGAAGCTTGCTGTGGAAGCAAAAACACATAATAAAGACTTTTTCAAGTACATTCATAGCAAAAAACCTGTGAGAGAGTCAGTTGGACCATTGGATGATAGAGGGGTAAAAGGGACACTAAGAGGGGACAAGGCCATAGCGGAGAGACTGAATGCTTTGGTCTTTACTGAGGAAGATGTAGGGATGTTACCCATGACTGAAGTGGTATTTAAAGGTGATACTGCAGAAGAATTGAAAGAAATATCGATACACCGGGAAAGATGTATTACAACTATTTGATAAACTGAAGAGTAGCAAATCACATGGACCGGATGGTATATATCCAAGGGTGTTGAAAGAACTGAAATATGAGATTGCAGACCTGCTATTAGTAATCTCTGAACTATCATTAAAATCATCTGTAATACCTGAAGATTGGAGGATGGCAAATGTAATGCCAATTTCTAAAAAGGGTTCCAGGGATGATCCGGGAAACTACAGACCGATGAGCCTGTCGTCAGTATTGGGAAAAATGGTCAAAACCTTAATAAAGAACAAAATTACTGAGCATGTAGATAGTTATGGCTTAATGGGAGATAGCCAACATGGCTTTAGACAAGGAAGATCGTGTCTTACTAATCTGTTATGTTTTTTTGAAGGTGTGAATAAACAGGTAGACAAAGGTAAGTCAGTTGATATAGTATATCTGGACTTTCAGAAAGCCTTTGATAAGGTCCCTCATCAGAGACTTTTGGTAAAACTAAAAAGTCATGGGATAGGAGGAAGTGTACTATTGTGGATCAGGAATTGGTTAAAAGAAAGAAAGCAGAGGGTAGGGCTAAATGGCCAATTTTCCCAATGGAGAAAGGTGAATAGTGGAGTACCCCAGGGATCTGTGCTGAGTCCGCTGCTTTTTGACATATTGTAGTGATGAAAGCTTCCAGGAAGACATGGAAGTGGAAGAAAATCCTAGTTTCCCCCTTGAAATGAATGACAGTTCACTTGTGCATAAGACTTGCAAGCCAGATCAGAAAAAAAACCAGCTCCCTGCTAAGGTCAGGCCACGCCCTAGCTCAGGTATGGAGACAAGCTTGCCTGATGATTGGTCACACAGGTGCAGAGAACAGGGAGTGCCTAGCAGCCAACGGCTCTTAAAACCACGAGCAGAGCAGAACAGGAAAGGAAGGAGGAAGGCAAAGGACAACAGAGAGAGCAAGGCTGAGCATAGCTGGAGGAGAGGGAAAGAAGAAAACTCCAAGGAAAGCAGCTACCCAAGAGGGACTGGAGAAGGACATAAGGAGGCTGAATTTCAGAACCTGGAAGATCCCAGGAAGAAAGAAATCAGCGCTTGTCTGAGGAACCATCCCCAAGGTAAAGCCAGCAGTTTCAGAGCTGAGAAATCAACAAACAGTTTGCTATTGCTAAGGTCCAGGAAACAGAGCCCTCACCGTCTACTGCTAAGAGGTGGGTGGAAGGTTTTACGTATGGGAAAAGTCATAGCCCTGATAAAAGCAGAACAGCTGAGTCTTCAAAGCTAGAAGCACTGAGAGAGTTGTTTGCTGAGGGAAAAGTTCACTCCCCTAATACAACTGTGCCTTTACAAGCTGAATTGCTGTGGAATCAGTTCCAGGAATTTCTAAAGGAGAGAAAGTCTGGGAGAGTTTGTAACTTTGATAGAGATACCATATATCCTGATGCCATAGAAGGAATGCAAATAGATTCCTGTTTGCCAAGCTCTGAGTGTGAACCTGTACCAATGGGTTGCTCATTGTGTTTAAAAGAAGAGTCTGCATTATTGAACTGAGCTGAGATACTGTGAAACAATATAGAGAATAAGTGCAATACCTGTTTAGAATTAAGGAAAGCTAATACTGTGTTTCACTAAGTTTAATTGCCTTCTGAAGCTATGAAGCAGTGCTTAGAAGAAGTATGCTTTGAGAAAAGAAAATCACAGCTGTTGCAAGTTTATCTGTATTTCTGTTGAATGACCACACAAGGCAGTCCTCGGTGTAAGCTTGTGGGAATAAGAACAGCTGAACAGTGGAAAGAGGTTTTTTTGTTACGTCACTCTCTGTTACCTGGTTTATCCTTTATGTTGGAGAAGCATCCTTTTTGCCTTGTTTGTGTATTGAGCTTAAATGCCCTGGAAATCCCCACAAAATAAATTTTCTTGCTGCCTTGAACCACCGACTCACAACTACAATTTGTCCTTAAAGAATAAACTAAGAGATCACGTGATGTGGTGAGCTGGGGAAGACGTGAGTCACCTTAGCTCCGGGCCCCCCTCCTCCAACCGTTAATTTATTGCCGTGAACTGCGGAGATTATCGCCTGGTCCAAGCTCCGAGAGACCGGTGAAGGGGTCCCCATCCAGTGCAGGTGCAATCCGTGTGGAATGGCGACATCGGCGAAGGGGAGGAGGCGCGAGAAGGACCGGATCACCGGGCCGCTGAAAATGGCAGAGTCCCCTCCAAAAGCGGGTGCTGCGGCTTCCCCCACAATGATCGAAGAGATCTCGGCAGCGGTTACCGCAGCACTCTCCACACAGTTTGATGCCCTGCATACCAAAATGGATACGCTACAGTGCTCGCTGACCACACTTGGCACTAGAGTGCATGAGGCTGAAGGCTGAATAGCGCAGGCTGAGGAGGACGTGGTGATCTTAAAGCGTGAAATGAGTACACTGCGGAGCGAAGCAAAAGCCTACGAACTGAAGCTTGATGATCTGGAGAACAGATCCCGACGAAATAATCTACGTCTGTTGGGCATTGCTGAATCTATTCTCGGTAAAGATTTACGAGATTATGTGGAAAATCTAGCCGCCTCTTTGATTGAGGGAGAAGATGGGAACTCCCCTATAGTAGTGGACAGAGCCCACAGAGTGGGGCCGAGGCCGCAAACGCCAAGTGCACGGCCCAGAGTGGTCTTGGCCAGATTCCTCTATTACACCCAGAAGGAAGCTGTATTAAAGGCAGCGCGTCAAAAGGGCACTGTAGAGCGCGGGAATATGAAGCTCCGCATAACACCTGATTACTCGGCCGCGCTGAGCCAGCGCCGCAAGGCATATGTCCCGATATGCCAACGTTTGATAGCAGCAAATGTCCGTTTTCATGTGCAGTACCCAGCTAAGTTGCACGTGCTACATCAGGGTGCCCACCGGGCCTTTGAATCTGCGACGGAGGCAAGCTCTTATGTGGAACAGCTGCTGGCGTCATTGACGGCTCGCCCCGGAGAACACCTCTCATGACTGCGGCCCGGGGGGCTGATGGAAAGAGGAATGACCCGGACTGAGAGGAGACGCGGGCCTCCTGCCGAGGAGTGATGCAGATTTCCCTGAAGATTGGACTTAGCATGCAGCTTGGCTGGCCTACGGTGAGTTGGGAGATAGTCCACCGCTCAGGGGCAGGGTAACATTCAGACACTGCAGTTACTGAGCTCCCGGACTGGTGGGGGGGCTCTCTTTGTTACATTTAAGCTGCCGGGTGAGATTGTTTGTATCCTCGGACCTGTTACTTTGTTTCCACTTGCGTGGCTGTTGCCCCCCCCCCCCCCCCTTTGGGGGTGTTTTCAATTTTTGCCGCTATCGGAGCCTGCGGCCTTGAGTGGCTTGATGTTTCCTATTCGGTATGAAGCCCTGATGTGGGAGGTGGCTCTGTACCTCTGCCTTCCAGCGATTCTTTGGGGCCTAAATAAAAAAAAAAAAAAAAAAAAAGGACTGTGCTTAGGTGCGGCTAGTACTGAACTGGGACTTCTCTGGCTGCGAGATATCTAACCACTTCCAGCTGTCCCTATCAATCAGGCTAATATGTTGCTGTTTTCTCCCTATGCCTGCCTGTGTTATCTCCCCTCTACTCTTTTGCTGTGTATTGAGAAGAGGAAAGTATGCAAAGGGGGGGAGGGGCTGGAGGGGAGGGGAGGGGAGCATACGAACGGTAAGGGATGGAGAGGGATCTGATTGATGGGCTCCTGGAGGGAAAAGAGGGACCTATCTGTAAGACACTCGGGAAGAGCACATAGGGAAGGGGGGTATTTGCAGGGGGGAGAGGGGTGGGGAGAGGGGACTCATACCACGGGAGGGGTTGGTTGCTATGGGCTGAAGGGTTGAGGTGTTGGCAGAAGGACCTTCGGGGATGGAGGGGGTCCCATTCACATCTCTAGTGATCACTATGGGAGTGAGGAGGGGTTTGGAGAGGGAGATTATGATAGGGGGGGGGTTGGGGATAGGGAAGGGGGCGGAGGAGGGGAGGGACAGAGGGTGGGGTGGGCACTAGGGGAAGGGGGAGGGGGGGCGCAGCCGCTGGAGATACTGAGAGAGGGCACTGGGGAATCATCTTGGGGGAGGAGGGGAGGACCTCGGGCTGGGGAGGTTTCTTCCATGTATGCTATTGGTTCTGTGCTACTTAACAGTTCTTATTGTGTGCAGACGTGAAGATTATATCTTGGAATGTATGTGGTATAGGCAACCCTATCAAGCGATATAAAGTGTTGCAGGCCTTGGCGAGGCACCAATGCGACATTGCAATGTTGCAAGAGACCCACCAGAGCACGGAAGAACATGCTAAACTTAAAAGAGAGTGGGTGGGCCAAGAATGGGGGGCCCCAGCGCAGGGTAGGAAAGGTGGAGTGGTCATTTTGATATACAAGAGACTCCGGTTTACTAAGGAGGAGGTCTATGCCGACCCGGATGGTAGATATGTCCTGCTATATGGGATGCTGGAGGGGAAACCCGTGGTGTTGGGCAACTTATATAGCCCCAACGTGTTGGATCGGGATCTGTATGCTAGCTTAGGCTCGCGAGTGGAACAATTGCCCGACGCTCCATTGATTTTGGCAGGCGACTATAATAGCATGCTCGATCTCGAGTTGGATGTCTCTAGGGACGGTGCTAGGGGGACACGCAGACAGGGTACTAGAGCCTTGCAGCATCTGCGGCGGAGACTGCAGCTGACGGACCCGTGGCCACCTGTCTCGAGCGCATGGTACTAGCGCCAGAATTGATTATGTGCTACTCTCGGAACGACTCTTTGCTTATGTACTCGACGCGCAGATTGGCCCTCTGGAAATCTCAGACCATGCGTTAATCTGGGTGGACCTGGAGTGGCGGGACGCTACCCCGCCAGCTCGTGTCTGGCGATTCCCTGTCGATTTATACCGCGATGCGGATTTCTCTATGTTTCTCAAGCAGAAATGGCAGGACTTTGCCACTTCCAATGCACAGCATCGTAACAACCCTGAACTCTTTTGGGAAACGGCCAAAGTGGTACTAAGGGGAGACATAATAGGGTATGTGGCTCGTAAACGTAAACTGATAGCAAAACAGATCATCCGCCTTGAAGCGCAGGTCTGCCGAGCTAGACGCAGGCAGGCTACCGACCCTTCGGTGGCAAACAGGAAGGCGTTATGGGACTCCCAATCGGCCCTCAATGAACTACTCCATCAGAGGGCCAGGAAATCCTTTATGTATTATAAATATCAACTTTACCGCTTTGGGGATAAAGCCGGGAAACTGCTGGCCAGGTGCCTTCGGGGAAGGGGGGGGACTCGAACGGTGGTGGCCCTGCGAGATGCACAGGGTACGTTGCAGAAAGAGAATCGGGTAATTGTTCAGATTTTTCGACAGTTCTATCAGAAACTCTACTCGCGGGGGGCTGACCCTGCTCTCGCTATGGAGGAGTATTTGAGGGAGGTGCAACTGCCCCAATTGGATGACGAGCAGCGTGCGGGCCTGGAGATGCCGGTTACGTTGGAGGAAGTTTCTCGGGTGGTCCAGCAGGCGAGTTGCTGCCGAGCCCCGGGTCCTGATGGACTGGGGGCCGAGTTTTATAAGTTGCTGGGAGACTTGCTACCGTCAACGTTGGTGGCGGTCTATCATCAACGAATCGCACAAGGGACGTTTGTGTGGGGTGAAAATCACGCTCATATCATTTTATTCCCTAAGCCCGGTAAAGACCACACACAAGCAGAGTCCTACCGGCCTATTTCGCTGCTCAATTTTGACCTGAAGATCTTAGCTAAAGTTCTGGCTACGCGACTTGCCTCGGTTCTTGGGGACCTGGTGCATGAGTCCCAGGTTGGATTTGTGCAGGGCCGACATGCGGTACGGAATCTGCATAGGATTCTGGCGTCCCTGGAGTGGGTTCACCGCCATGGTGTACCCTCGCTGTTGGTCAGCTTTGATGCTGAGAAAGCTTTCGACCGGGTGGGTTGGTCATACTTGAAGACTCTGTTACCGAAATATGGACTCGGGGTGTCTTTCTGTCGTATGGTGGAGCTTCTTTATGCTAAACCCACGGCGAGTGTGCTTTGTAACGGGTGCCTGTCCGAGGATATTTGTTTGGAAAGAGGTACTCGGCAGGGGTGTCCACTCTCCCCTCTGCTTTTTGTGTTGTCCCTGGACCCCCTGATACGGAAGATCGAGGTATCGGCGGAGATTAAAGGGGTGCATATGGGACAGCTTGGGTTTAAGATAGCGGCTTTTGCCGATGACTTGCTGGTACATCTCTCGGTCCCGCAGACCTCACTGCCGAGGCTACTGGAGGAGTTTTCTTGCTTTGGGAGCTTCGCGGGACTACGCATAAATATGGCCAAGTCAGAGGCGTTGGACATGGGGGGTACGCTTCGCGTCGCTTGGGGTGACTCCTTCCCCCTTCGGTGGGCAGAGGAATCTTTTATCTACCTTGGTATTTCTCTGACCAGGGATCCCAAGCAACTATATCGGGAGAACGTGAATCGGATTGTGGCTAAGACTCGCTTGCAATTACAGGCATGGGCCCCTCTCCCCCTATCTCTGTTGGGTAGGGCAGCGGCCCTGGGTATGGTGGTTTTGCCGCGTATTCTGTATTGGATGCAGACGCTTCCCGTGTGGCTGAGGGAGCGGGATCTACAAGAGTTAGAACGCGCTTTCCGGGTTTTTTTGTGGAAGGGGGCACGAGCTCGGATTCCCCTGGTTCGTTTGCAGAGGAGATGGAGAGATGGGGGGATCGGAATCCCTGACTTGCGGCTCTATGCCCTGGCCTGCCAGGCACGCCATATCGGGGACTGGTTGGGAGGGACGGAAGACTATACCCCACATGCGCTGGAGGAGGCTTTGGTAGCCCCGCAGGCCTTGCTTGCAGCTTTGCATCTGGCAGGTTAGAGTTTGCCCGGCTGGGTAACTCAGAGCGTGTTGATACGGCCGGCTCGGTGTTCATGGCAGCAATTTAACAAATGGTGGGGGGAGTCCCTGGAAGTTTCAAGCTGGTTACCCATACAAGGCAACGTTTGTTTTACTCCAGGAACGGACACGTCTATGTTCCGGCTTTGGGAACAGAGGGGGATTCGGAATATAGGGCATGTGGTGGACCTTGAGGGGAAGGGTAAATCCTTTGCGGGTTTATGTGGGGAATACGAGCTGAGCTCCAAACATTATTTTACATATGTTCAGATCTCCCATTATGTTGCCTCACTTCCTAGGGATGGGCTTGGGGCTGAACGTACAGCGCGAATACTTGAGTTCTTCGGTCTGGGGGCGGACTCTCCGTCGTCCATAGCTGGGCTGAAGCGACGTATCGACACGTTGGTACCTCCGCTTGACTTCTCGGGGGAGGAGCGAGCGTGGGCCAGGGAGCTGGGGGTAGAGGTGTTGCCCGGTGCGGTTCATCGGGCTCTGTACAGTATCGGGGAACTGGTCGATGGGGCCCGCTGGAGAGAAATACAGCTTAAATGTATCCTTCGAGCCCACTTCTCCCCGAGACGAGCTTTTCGTAGTCGCATCACCTTGGACGGGAGCTGCCCAAAATGCAGCGCTACACTGGCTGATTTAGGTCATATGTGGTGGGGCTGTCCGAAAATCCGCCGGTATTGGCTGCGGATTTGGAACTATATGAGTGGAGTGTTGCGTCAGCGGATTAGCTGGACCGGGTCTGTCGTGGTACTAGATCAACTTGGACCACTCCACCCGAAGGGTAGATGGGAGCGCCTCCTACTTAGGAAAGCATGCGTAGTGGGAAAAGGGCAGCTCCTGCATAGATGGCGGGAGCCTACTCCTCCTTCCTACTGGGAATGGCGTAACAGCTTTCACCAGCTGATGCTATTGGAGAAGCGGGGGGCGAGAGGTAGGGGTAAACGCTGGACCTCTTTTTTGCTGACCTGGGAGCCATATATCCATACCTTACGGCCTGCCCTACGTAATGAAGTACTTCAGGCGCACTATTAGATAGGGATGGGGAAGCCACAGATTAGGCGTTGAAGTGGAGAGCTGGGAACAGGATGATTTCACGGTAAGGTGTAGGAGCAGGGGTTGCAAAGGGGGGGGGGGCGGGGGGATGGGGGGGGTGGACAGGGTATCTATGGGGAAAAAAATAAAAGGCCGTGCTGGTGGATCTCTATCATTTCTGGCTGCCTACCCTGGGCGGAGGACAAGATACAGCCCTGCCCGGGCATCGGAGTATGTTATGTTATGTCATGTTATGTTTATACTGTACTTGTTTGGGTTTGCTGGATGTTGTTTATGCATCAGATACCTTGCTTTAATAAAAATGATTTGGAAAAAAAAAAAAAGAATAAACTAACTACAAGTCCCAGAATACCTCTGGTGACAACAAGGGAAGCTTTATTCAAAAGTGGACAACATAAGGCTGTTTCCTGCTTGTAAGCTCTTGGGCCCAAGCGGAAGCATCGCAATATACATAAATGACCTGAAAAAGGGAATAACGAGAGAGGTTATCAAATGTGCAGATGACATGAAACTATTTAAAGTTGTTAAAACCTATGAGGATTGTGGAAAATTGCAAGAGGATTTTGATACATTGGAAGACTGGGCATCCAAATGGCAGATGAAATTTAATGTGGACAAGTGCAAAGTTATGCACCTAGGAAAGAAAAGCTCAAACTATGGTTACACGATGCAAAGTTCCACATTAGGAACCACCACCCAGGAAAAAGATTTAGGTGTCATTGTGGATAACATGTTAAAACTGCCTAAGAATGTACATACTGTAGATACATATTGTAGTTATTTCTCTTAATATTGTATATAGCTCCCCTGTTCAAGTCCAAGTTTCATTCCCCTGTTCCATTGTAAGTGTCGACCGGCACAGTATTCGTTTTATGTAAACCGCGCTGATTTTTAAGAGTGTGGTATATAAGAACAATAAAATAAATAAATAAATAAATAATAAATAAAACCCTCTGCCCAATGTGCAGCAGCGGCCAAGAGAGCAAATAGAATGCTAGGTATCATAAGGAAAGGAATGGAAAATAAAACAAAGGATATTATAATACCTCTGTATTGTTCCATGGTACGACTGCACCTTGAATATTGCATGCAATTCTGGTTGCCGTATCTTAAAAAGAATATAGCGTGATTAGAAAAGGTACAGAGAAGAGCCACCAAAATGGTCAAGGGGATGGAAGGATACTCCTATGAAGAAAGGCTAAAAAGGTTAGGGCACTTTAACCTGGAAAAGAGACGGCCGAGGGGAGATATGATAGAGGTCTATAAATTAATGAACGGAGTGGAACGGGTAAACGTAGATCGATTGTTTATGTAATCAGAATATAGAAAGACTAGGGGACATGCAATGAAGCTACAGGGTAACCTATTTCAGACTAATAAGAGAAAATATTTTTCCACTCAACATGTAATCAAACTCTGGAATTTGTTACCGGAGGATTTAGTAAAAGCTGTTAGTGTAGCTGGGTTTAAAAAGGGTTTGGACAAGTTCCTGGAGGAAAGGTCCATAAACCATTATTAAAGAGGACCCAGGATATCACTGCTTGACCCAATACAAGCATTGCAGAACCTGTGTCTTTTGGGGAAACTGCTAGGTACTTATGACCTAGATTGGCCACTATTGGAAAGAGGATACTGGGCTTGATGGACTTTGGTCTGACCCAGTATAGCATATCTTATGTTCTTATGTTATATTGCTGATTTAAATCACATGTCTTAAGCAGGTTTTAATGATAAACCAAAAAAATCCATGCTTCCCCCTTGTGGAATCACAGGATATGTTTTCATTTCTTGATCAAGCATGTGTTCTAGCTATCTCTCACTCTAGCTTCACTTCCTACTGGCAGTCATGCAGACAATATACTGGCAGTAGGAAGTGAAGCTGGAGCTACAGAAAAGCAAAAATAATACTTTCCGGCTGGACCAGGGAACAAGTTCCATGCTTTTTAATGTTTATTTACATTTGCTATACCACCTTTCACGTAGCAGCAGGGCAGTTTTAGGGTTGCCAACTGGCTCCAGATGCGCCCAACAGACTTGTTCCAGTCCTGGGTTTACCCCATTGCATGCAGGGATATGTAGTTCTGATTTTTCCATTGAACTCCATAAGAAAAGCAAGACTACAATTCCCTGCATGCAATGGGGTATCCCCAGGAATGGACCAAGTCTGTCCTAAGCATCTGGAGTCAGTTGGCAACTCTAGGCAGTTTACAAAATTAAAAACATTTCTAAAATGTCAAAAAGGTTAGAAAATCTGAAAGGAACTCCATCTTGTTGATAGGACAGTATACACAATCAAACAGAAGAGAAGGGGGGGAAGAAGGGAATAGAAGAGAGAGGAGAAGGAGGTCAGGTCAGGTTAGGGTAACTGGCAGGTGAAAGGCAGTATTGAAGAGACGGGTCTTTAGTAGGGTCTTGAAGTTATTATATGAAAGTTCGAGTCTGTGGGAGGATGGGAGGGAATTCCAAGAGACGGGTGCAATAAAGTAGAAGGTGGAGTTGCATGTGGAAACCAGATGGGCTTGGGAAATGGATGGTAGGTGTAAGCAGTTGGAATGAAGTCTGCAGAGAGGATGATGCATAGAATGAAGCAATAGAAGGCCAGCGAGGTAACAGGGCAAACCGGAATGCAATGCATGATGGACTAGTGTAAGCAATTTATATTGAGCATGGAATTTTACAGGAAGCCAGTGGTAATGGATTAATAGTGGGGAAATATGTTCAAATCGGGAGCATTTGCGAGAATGTGAACAGCAGTGTTCTGGATTAATTGTTGAAGGTGGATTTGCTGTTGGGGAAGGCCAAGATAAAGCATAGTTACTCACCTATAACAAGTGATCTCTGGGAACAGCAGGAATTTAGTCTTCACATATGGGTCACGTCGGTACTGACAGAGCCCGCACAGGAACACTCCCCAGCATCCAATTGGAAAGCTTTGGGGAGCACCCCACTGCACCTGCGCGACAGCCTTCCCGCCTTCCAACTCCCTCTCTTCTATTGAGTTTGTAGCTGAGAAAGGAGAATAAATGAAACCCTACAACTCCTAGGGGAGGAGGGTAGGCTGAGAAGACTAAATTCCTGCTGTTCCTGGAGATTACCTGTAACAGGTAAGTAGCTGCACTATCTCCAGGAACAAGCAGGTATGTAGTCTTCATATATGGGTCACTGCAGAAAAACCTTTTTTGTGGATAGCACCTCTGCTTTCCCATCAATGCCGGCACAATCGAAGACATCGCCGGTCCCCTCATTCTTTTCTTTTTTTAAATCTAGGTTTTCCCTTTCAGAAAAAAAACCCCCTCAGGCATCTTGAAGCCCTCTTAGGCCTTAAGCCTACCATACCCTTCCTATCCTTTGAAGGCATGGAGAAACCAACTAGTGGTTTCAAAAAATGTTCTAAGTGTGCCAGCACCATCTCAACGACTGGTGTTTAAAATGCCTCGGCCCAGAACACCAACCAAAAGATTGTTCCCTCTGTCAGAAAATGACATGGAGAGGCCTACAGAACCGGGCTTCTAAATTTGGGACACTCTTCGCCTCGGACACAGTGTTATTGGTGTCCACTTCATCGAGGGCCTCATCCTCCTCTCATGGTTCCCAGGTATCCTCAGAGTCTAAGCACAAGTATGCATTGAATCCAGACAAAACTCCTGGGTTAGATCTCGCTCAAAGCATCGAGATCCCTCGGGCATTGCATCGGAGGTGGATTGGCCTGCCAAACAGCCCCAATGGGAGGCCCTGTCCTCCAAAGCTATAGAGGGGCTCCAGGATGCTCCCACGGCCTTGACCTCCAGAGAGCTACTGGTGCCATGCTCTGGGACAATAGCACAAGTACCCACGACTGATAACCAAGCACTGGCAACCTCAATAGACCAACGCATATTGGCCATACTGACAATACCTGCAAATACAGGCACGCATGTGCAACCTGCAACAAAGGACACCCGCAAAACAGATGCAATAAGAGGATGTGGGGGAGCTGCAGTGAGGGCATTGAATCAGAGATTCTTGGTCAGGCCCCCACACCGGTCAACGTGGATGCCCTGTGGCAGAGTCTGGTGGGATATGATTGTCAGAAGGCAACGTGGTTAGTTTGCGGTTTTACCGACAGTTTCATTATTCCCTATAATGGGCCCCCCAAGCCACACGTGGCTGGAAATTTGAGATATGCCTTAGAGATGGGTGGGATGGTGCAACAAAAGATAGATAAGGAGCGGGCCCCTTCACCATTGGGTCTGGTCCCAAAGAAAGAGCCAGGCCAGTTCAGGCTCATACATCACCTGTCGTACCCAGACGGAAATTCAGTGAACGACCATTTAGAGCAGGCGGTGTTCTCGGTAAAATATGCATCAGTGGATCAGGCCCTGTGCCTCCTGAGAGCACACGGGAGCAGGGCATGGCTGGCCAAGACAGACATGGAGGCTGCCTTCCAGCTGCTGCCGATCCACCCATCAGGTTTCCACTTGCTGGGTTTCTGTTTTGGGAGTCAATATTACTTCGACAAGTGCCTCCCTATGGGATGCTCTGTGTCCTGCGGCTTCTTTGAAGAATTCAGCTCTGCTCTACAATGGATAGTGGAGAAGGAAATGGGGGGGGGGGGGGAATATCATACATTACTTGCATGATTTTCTCCTACTAGCCAGTGTTGAGCTGTCCTGCACCAGGAACCTATGGGTTTTTCAGAGGATAGTGGAGGAGCTGGGGGTCCCATTGCCAGCAGGCAAGACGGAAGGCCCGGTAGGGATCAAGATCGACATGGTGGCAATGGTGACCCTGCTACCGGCCAAAAAGCTGGCAGACCTGAAGGCCGCAGTGCATTTGATCGCCTCTGCCATGAAGGTCACGCTGAAGCAGATGCCGTCCCAAATTGGGCTTCTAAATTTCACCTGCAGGGTTATGCTCATGGGCAGGGCATTCATCCAACACTTGGCGGACACCACCAAAGGCATCTTCAAGGGACACCACTTCCTTAGGGTGGGTGTGGCCATCCAACAGGACCTGGAGGTGTGGCAGGAGTTCCTGATGAAGTATAATGGTAGAAATACATTGAAGAAACCCCCGCTTCACAACAGGGACTTGGAGCTGTTCACTGACACTTCTGGCGGCATCAGCTTTGGGATCTATTTTAAGGGACATTGATGCCAAGAGAGGTGGCCGGATGAATGGCACAGGCGGGGAATGTTCAGGGATATCACGTTCCTTGAAATGTTTCTCATAATGATAGCGCTGGTGCTGTAGGGCCCCCACCAAGAAAACAAGAGAATTGTTTCTGATCTGATAATGCAGCGGTGGTATATAGACAATCATCTAGGGTCCTGAGGGTGATGAGGCTACTTAGGAAACTGGTGCTCAATGCATACGTTACATCCAGTCATATGCCAGGTGAAACTAACAAGATCGCTGATGCTCTTTCTCGCTTTCAGTTTCACTGCTTCAGGCGCCTTGCCCCGGCGGCATCCCCTATGGAAAGTTGCATGCCAGTGGATATGTGAAGTTTTGGATGCGGAGCACCGGAAGAATGTTGAGGGCAACCCTGTCCAACAGCACCTGGAAGGCATATTGGTGAGCCTATGCCCAGCTCCAGTTCTTCGCTGAGCAATTGGGCTTCAGCCCATTACGGGAAGTATAGTTGGGCCACTTACTTGAATTCATAGCAGGCTTGAGGGGAGAAGGGGCCTCACTCCAGCATGCCAGGCTGATACTGTTGGGGGTATCTTTCTTTTTTGAAGCTTGGGGGGTGGAAGGATACCACAAAAGAGTTCATAGTCAAGAAGGTGATGGAGGTCTTGTCCCGGGAAGCTAACTCCCAGTCAGATAGGCGCAGGCCCTTCACACTGCAGATGCTGAGGGAAGTCATCCGAAAGGTGCTGGAGATAACAATGGATGGTTTTGAAGAGAAGCTGTTTAAAGTGACCCTGATGATTATGTTCTTTGACGCCTTCAAGATGAGCGAGGCCATCCCAAAGTCTAGATATGACATACTGGGCACTGCATTTTGAGGGTCAGATGTCACCATGGAGGACAGCAGGGTTGGCCTGAGATTAGGGAGGTTGACCATTTGCATAGTGGGTCATTTGCACATCTTCTGGGCCCGGAGGAGAGCAATGAGCAGCCGGTATGGAAAACAACTTAGTTTTGCCAGAGACTCCATGGATATCCAGTGGCTAGGCAAGCATGGGATGCTGTGAGACCAGCTGAGGCCCGCATTAAAGCTCCGGTTGGATGTGAGCCGACCCCCAGACATCATCGTGCTGCACCTAGGCGGCAACGACTTGGTTGCCACCAAGGGCATCAACCTAATCATCAAGGTCAAGAGGGACTTGGCCTGGATACGTTCCGAGCTGGGGTCAGTCATCATCTAGTCCTACATGTTACCCCGACAAAAAAGAGGATCGGGGTGATCTGGCATGAAGGGATTGAGAAAAGCAGAAGGAAATTGAACACGGAGGTAGGAAACTTTGTGCGGGCCCTCAGAGGGTGTGGTCAAGCACGAGGGCATCATGGCCAGGGCCTCTGCTATGTATAAGCGAGATGGGGTGCACCTCAATGACACTGATTTAGATGTATTTAATGCCGGCCTGCATAAGGCAGTCGACTCGATTCTCACAATGGAGCGAGTCGGGCTACAGCCCCCCTGGAGGCGGGATCTCACCGACAAAAAGGGGGAGTACCAAGGCCTGGGGGGAGGCTCAGGTACCGGTTTGGGGTGCCTGGGTCCAGTGACGGGAGGTTAGGTACCAAGGAGTGGGGTACCTGGGCTCAGTGCTAATTAATAATGAAAGCATAAGAGAACTCAGGTGCCAACATGCAGCAGTCGGTGATCAGGGAGGGAGGGAGCTACATCTAGGTCACGGGGCAGGCTTAGGCGGAAGTGGACAACGGTTGGGTAGTACTCCTCCTGGGTGGGGTGGCCATTATGCCCATGTGGGTATGCCGTTTACCATTGGGGGGGGTGGTAAAGGATTACTGCCTGTTATGTTAAAAGTAGAGGGACACTATTATATAAGCTGTGGCCATTTATTCCCACCAATAAAGTTGTTTGTATCAAGTCAGAGTTGTGTGTCTGGTGCTTGGGGGGAGGGGCGGGAATAAAAGAGGGAGACCTAAAGGAGTGCAGCATGCCCGGGTTGTTCGAGGCCAGGCACACCTGAAGGGGCTGGCCTACAACCCGGGCTGCAGACAAGGGAGTGCAAGCGAGGAAAGGCGGGGCAGAAACAGGTACATGAAGCAGGGACAGAGGGCGCGACCCCCTCTTTGTCCTCGGAAGCAAACCCCACCCTCTGCACCCAGGGATGGAACATGAGGGGAGGAGAACAGGGCATGTCACCGACAAAAAGGTTGAGTACCAAGGCCTGGGGGGAGGCTCAGGTACCAGTTTGGGGTGCCTGGGTCCAGTGAAGGGAGGTCAGGTACCAAGGAGTGGGGTACCTGGGCTCAGTGCTAATTAACAATGAAAGTATAAGAACTCGGGCGCTGACATGGAGCGGTCGGCAGTCGGGGAGGGAGGGAGCTATGTCTAGGTCACGGAGTGGGCCTAGGCGGAAGCGGACAACAGTTGGGTGGTACTCCTCCTGGATGGGGTGGCCATGTGGGTGTGCCGTTTGCCATTGGGAGTGTGGTAAGGGTTTACTGCCTGTTATGTTAAAAGTTTGGGGGCACTGTTATGTAAACTGTGGCTGTTTATTCCCACCAATAAAGTTGTTCGTATTGTCGCACCGCCACCCTAGTGGCCAAAGGTTGCTAAGGTAGGTCGGGTGGACATGAGTTATATTTAGGTTTGGGTTTGGTTCTTCTATGAGGGGTCTAGGTATCTTGGTCCCAGTAGCCTTCCGTATACCAAAATCTCCCAAAAAGGAACACAAAGTCCGAGTGAGGGGAAAAAAGGCATTTATTTCCCTCAATGCAAAAAGGTTCAATGTTTAGAATCTACAGCAACTCAAAATGACCTTGATTCAGATTAAGAGAAAAATAAACAATTATTGCATTACAGTCAGTTATGTTCACAGGGATTATATATATCAAACCCTCAGCCTGGTTCAGAAGTTATAGCTTTCAGCATTGGTCAGGGACTCTAGGCTTCCAACCTTGCAATAACTACAATCCATTTCTGTGTCTGATGGGTCTGTAATAAATTCCACCTGCATTGGTTCAGAGTATGAGAGCTCTGAAGCCGTGTAAGCAAAGTCAGGTAGATTATCCTTAAGCTTTTCGTATAAGTTTTGTACCAGCTTCCAATGTTCTGGGCTCAAGGTTAAACCTTGGTCCTGTGCCCTCTCAATGTGAGAACAGCCTCTTCTATCCAAAGGCTTCTTATTAAAAAGTCTTTTGCTTGATAAAAGTTTACATCCTGTCTTACAAACAGTTCGGTAGGGACAGCTTTCCCCTGTCTCCTGTGCTTTCTGTATCTCAAGGTTATAGCAATTATTATCAGAGAAATATGGATTACCTTTTTCTTTTGGTTGATCCAATTGAGCTGAGGCTATAGGCCTAGTCCTGCTGGAATCTGGCCTGGCTTGTATTGCAGGCCTTCTATTCTCCAGCCGGCCCTCGGGTGGTGTTAACCCACAGTCACACCCGTACCTTCTCTTCTCTGAGCCAGGAGTGTTATTTCTTATGGAGACCCCTTTTTCTTCCTCTGGGGAATTCTTTATACCTTGCCTCCCAGGTTGCTGGCTTCTGCCCAACTCTGGTCCAGGAACGGTTGCCCTAGTCCTTCTCTCTCCAGGACTGGCTTCCTCTTGGTACCTTCTCTCTTTGGAAAGTGTACCTGCTTTACTCCCGGTCTCCTTGCAAAGAACCTCCTCTCCGAGTTCTGCTGAGTCTGCTGGCTCTGGTCCTTCAGCTAAGACTCTTGCTTCTTTTTCTCTCCCTCTCCAATCCTCCCAGCCTTTCTTAAAAGGAACTCCTCCTTTCCTGGATTGGATGCTGGTAGGCATTACGTCATAAGCTCTGGGACGTGGTTCCCTAGGCCTTAGAAAGTCTCTCTTGCTCCCCCTATCTGGCTCCTCGTAATGTTGCATCCTGTGTTGGAGTCTTTTTTCTGAATTTAAAACACTTTTCTCTGACTGCACGGGGTCTGCAGTACCACAGTATTAAGACTAAGTTGTGTGTCTGGTGCTTGGGGGGAGGGGGGCAGGAATAAAAGGAGGAGACCGAAAGGAATGCAGCATGCCTTAGTTATGCCATCTCAATGAGTGGCCTTAGTTGCTCCTGCTACCATTTTGGCATGCTGAAATGTGGTAACTCAGAGGGATGTAACTATCTCCCTGATGTTAACCTACAGCTCTGTGCTAGTAATGCCACCCACACATATGTTACCAGCACAGAGCTTAGGAACTATGCTGCTAAAAACACCAAACAACAAGAGGGACTCAACAGCACTAATGCAGCAGCTCCTACTTCCACAAAAACAACAAAAGCGACTTGGCAGCCCCAATACAGCATTTTCCACCTTCACAAAAAAAAAGAGTCTCAGTGGCTCCTACACAGCATTTTTCATCCTCAGAAAAATAAGAGGGGCTTTGTGACCCCATTAGAACACTTCCAATATAACTCCAATATAAACACCAAGAGGGACTTGACATCTCCAACATTACTCAAAACTGCATACTGGACTAGCATGGTGTTAATGTAAATATATATTCCACAAAAAAACAAAGGAAATGCAAGATGTTCACACACCAGGGAACTAAATGAAAAAGTGAGAACCATGGCACAGTTTATAACACCAAATTATAAAATTGTAACTAATTTTATTTTGTTGTTACAAACTGCATTATGATTCTTGCTTTTTCTTTTTGAACATAGATTCTGCATCCACAGAACCCCTTCCCTTGACAACGGGTGCAGAGCAGAACTAGAACATTCATCCACAGAACTCAATATCTAAGAAAACAAATCTGATTCTGGTTATCTCACTAAAAACAATATAAACATTCTCCAGTACCAGACATATTGTGAACTAATGCAAAACCCCCACAAGTCACTGAGTATCTACCATACCATACCAGCACCAACTTCCAAAACTCACATAAGGAGCCTACTCAAAAAAAGCAGCACTGTAAATACTGCAACGGGCCCTGGAACATAAAAACACCTATAGTATTTGAAAGACTGAACAATTCAGATTACTAAAGTACAGATTCCCTACATACAAACTCCATATTAACAGAACACCTGGCCGTGGTCACACACTCAGAATGCAGACCCTCGCCAAGTACAGAATAAGTGATCACAACCTAAAAATAAAAATACTGTATGTAGATGAAATTAAACTGCAACACCAAGAAGCCAGATTCTGCATACATTGCAACACCAGAGAAATAGAAAGAGATGCATTTCCCTGTACTGTATAAAATATAAAGATAGTGCAAAGTCGGATCACTAAATTGAAATAAAATTGTTTTTTCTACCTTTGTTGTCTGACCATTTTATTCTTTGATCATGCTGGTCCCAATCTGAGGTTTCTGCTTTCCTCTGTCTTCTCTTAGCTGCCTTTCTATGGTCTCTAGTCCATCTACCATTTCTTGTCTCCTCTTTTATTTTCTTCATTTTGTTCCATCTTGAATATTGATCTTTTTCCTTCAGCTTTCTTCAATTTATTTTTCTCTCTTTCTGTCCACTCAGATTTCAGTACTCTTTCTTACTATCCAGTCCTCAATCCTCCTCTTTTTAACTTCATCTACCTACCTACCTTGACCCTCTCTCGGCTATGATCTCTGCCAGACTCAGCCCTCAGCATTTTAAGGCCTCTGAGGGCTGAGCCCAACAGTGATCGTGGTGGAGAGAGGGCCAAGCCTGTCCATGGGAGTAGCGTGTCCGCAGGCAGAGGCTGTTTAAGGCAATGATCGCAGCCTTGCACAGCCTTCTGCCCGCGGAACATGCTGGTCCCCTGCACAGGCTCTGCTTCTCCGGACGCACATCTTTCTGCTTGAAGGGTGGGGGCAGCTAGTGACGATGCCCACGGAGATCAGTGCCCTCCCTGCTGTACTTACCCCACTTACCAGGTAGCGCCAGCCCTGCTGTTAGATTTGCAGACAGCGCAAGTGCTACAAATGCTACCTCAATGGGTGGCATTAGCTGCATCCAGACTGCTGTTCCACCACGCCACCTGCAAATTTGGTGAGTTATTTGATGAGAAAATGCTCTGCATGCCCCCAACAGCTAATGCACAACTTCTTCAGCTAATGCCATGCTATCTTCACTTTTTTGCCATGCTGGCAGCAAACCCTAAGTATTTTTTAAACGCCCTAGCCAGCATTTAAAAAAAAATGCTGCCACAACTGAATACTGACCCATTGATTTTTACATGTATACAGTACGAAAGTCTCCTATTGTCATAAAAAATACATGCCAGCTGAATTAGCCATAACTACCATTTCAAGCATTCCTTCCACATTTTTGCCTGACACTTGACTCCAGTAGCATTTCCTGCTTTAAAATATGTTCTGCACATCCTGATACAGCCAGTTCCACTTATAAAAATGTATTAGCTCACACAGTATAAGTTAGACACATCATTCTGCTAGGTTGATACTTCAGATTGCAGAACACCTCCTAAATTTCCATATTAGGTCATATTTAATATCAGCTTTGTGAGCGCTTTTATAACAGGAATTTGGTCTCCAGCCGCTTTCCTTCTGTGAGGTAATATATTGCACAGAAAGGAATTGTAGGACATTGATTTAACGGATAAGTAGATAACAAAGAACTCTGTATCATCTACATGTTCAGACTCATGAATCAAAAACAAACTTCACAAAGTCATTTTGAGTATAATTAAAGAGAGTTTTTAGAGCCACATTCAGCAGAGTTTTATCCAAATCAAACATCTTTAATATCGGGTAATCAAATGGCAGGCATTCTGACATCAAGGGTCCTTTTCATCTTTGCATTCAAAATAATGAATTAAATGCCTTAAGCACTGCCAATTTGCTATCCCTTGGGCTAAAGTTTGAGAGACTTAAGGTTGTTCACATCACAAATGCTTTCCTAGAAGCCTTTGCCAATTCATGACTGAAACTGCACAGTCTAGGGGCAATATTGTCCTGTTGAGGGGTGTTGCTCTAACTCCTGACAATAGAACCAATGCAATACTACCCCAGATTATTGGGGTTGGGAATAATGATTGGCTTCTCATATCACCGCATTTAATGTTTTTCTCTTTAACTTTTCTCTTTGTTCTATCCTTTTCTTATATATATTAGAGTTCCTTTCCTTTTTCTAAATTTATATTTAAAACCACTTTGATACTAGCCCATTGTAAGGCAGTATATCAAGTCTTTTAATAAACCTAAACATACTATGAAAGAAGATTTTGAATAATTCACTGAAAAGATTATACATACAAAACTAAGAAATGAAACTATGGATAAAAATGATAGAGTATAACTGCATTATCTCTATATATAATAGCAGGAGGATTTATTCACTTGTATATATGTAGTTTGTCATGCTGAAACTTGCAGAGAGGCCCCTGGCACAGAGATGAAGAGTGTCTAGGTGTGCTGCGGAGAAAACTCACCAGAATCTCTCCAGTTTCCGTAAACACAAAGCCCAACTTGCTACCAAAGCCTCAGCTCCAGTTGGCTTTCTTCTCCTGGGCCTCCCCACCACTTCCACTGACCGGCGCCATTTCAGCTGCTTCCCTGGACATGCACAATTTAAGCCACCACTCAGCGGTAGCAAAAGATTTCCTCTTGTACCCTATTATCTACCACATCAGGCTCTGCTCTACTGCTACTCCAGAGCCATGGCACGATGCTGTCAGTTGTCCCCAAAAGACTATTTCATACCACCATAGCCTGGAGTGGAAGAAGCTACGAAAAAATTGTCTTTTGGCTGTCTTCTGAACTCCCACTGGATGGATAGGGAACAAGAGGATAGAATTCCTTATTGGCACTGTGGGACCAAAACTTTCCTGGGTCAGGCTGAGGATGAGAAGGGGGAGAGTTCCATTGGGGAAGAAGAAGGGGATAGGAGAAATATGCGTACTACCTCCTCAACCACACACACTTATACTATATACTACCCCACATCCACAGACTCCATTCCTCCTCCATTGCCAGGACACCAATTCATATACCACACACTAACACTCACCTACACACACCCTACACCCCACGCATACTTACACACCCTAAACATATATCATACACCACCCCTCACCTACCACATACCCTAAACACCCCTCATTTACCACATACATTATACACCCTCCCTCTCCCCCCAACATATGCATCGCCCTCCCTTATCCACCACACACTGTACCCCTACAACCACAACCACCACTACATACTACTTTTTATTTTTCCTCAGGAATCTTTCATAAGTTGTGGGTTCAGACTGGGTTTCAGTTATTTTCACTTGTTACAAATCCCCCGAATAAGCCTCTCTGGGAAAGAGGGCATAGAGGGAGAGAAAGAGAGAGAGAGAGAGAGAGAGAGAGAGAGACTGCTCTGTACATGGAGGAGAAATTGAGAGAGTGAGTGCTTGAGACAGATAGGGAGATTGAGAGAAAGTGAGTGAGTACGGGGATAGGGTGGAAGATTGAAAGAGAGTGAATTCTGGCTACAAGAAAGGAGAATTCAGAGAAAGGGTGAATGCTGGAGACAGCTGGGAGAGAACTCGGAGAATATAATCGAGAGAAGGAGGGGGCTAGGGGTGAATTCCCAGTGTCAAAACTAATTACAAGTCCCTCTGCTAAGTTTCAGTTGGTCTCCACTAGTATAAAAAGAGACAGAGGAAAGCTGAGACATGTCTGGAGTGATGACATTAAAAAAACAATAAATAAGCAATAATCAAATAAGATCTGGAAAAACAAGTAGGCAAGCTAAGCACAGAGATAACTGGTTCACCTGTCAAGGGAGTACAAGGAACCAAAACAAATCTGAAGTTGATATTTTGAGGAATAGAACATGCTTTAATACAGACAAAACATAAACTTTCAACTGACTATTAACTCTGAAAAAAAGGCTGTGTTGCTATTGTTGGTGGAATGGATGACTGAATATACTAACAAAAAAACAGAAAGTTTTTTAATCCAGTCACTGGTTCAAGTCCAACTCTGGTCTCTGGTGACTGAAAGTCATAATCATCTGAATGTGTATATGAACAAAGTAAAATAAGCTGGTGGTCCCAGTCAAGTTTTCCATAAACAAGTGTGCAGATTGCTATGTAAATGCCATCAATATTTGACCTGCTCAGTAGCCTTGTTGGCAGTGTCAGGAAAGAGATACGTAGGGCCCCTTTTACTAAAGCCTGTTAAGAATTAGCAAATAACTCACCAAACACACATGCATTATTTGCAAAGCCTCCGTATTAGTTCTCAGGGGCATGACCAGCATGTTCCTGGCAGCTACCATGCAAAGACCACTTTAAGAGCTGTGATATCGTTCAACACATGGCAATTGCCTGGGCTCCAATGGTAATACGCTTTCCACGCCTAAATTCCACCTATTCCCTACCTCATCTTGCAATTGCCGGTTAACAAGCATTTTAGTGTGTGGCTGTGGTCTCCTTCATGCATTAGTGTTTCCAACATCCTGTTGCCATGCGTTAAAACGCCCATTAGCCAGTTAACAGGTTTCAATAAAAGGAGTCCTAAGGACTAAGCAAGCACAAAGCCCAATCTGCAGTTTAGACCAGGTTGAAGTACGTCTACAGGGTAGTGTGAGAGATGCCTGTACTACCTCTGCCTATGTTGCATCTGCTCTGTGGATAAACAGAAGATATCAGTGCTCCCGATCCAGCTAACACCCTCTTCCGGATCAGAAAGCACAACGACTTCTTGCAGTCAGTAAGGTTTCCTTGTGCAAATGACAGCAATTTGATGTATTCTTTATTTCATCAGTGGTATACATTTTACCTTACTTTAGCATAAAGCCATTGAAATAGCACCATATTTCTGGAAGGTTGGGGGTTCAAATCCCACTAGAGGACAGCAACATTGGGCCGGAAGGACTGGGGTTTCTAGTCCCACAGGTGCTCCTTGTGGTCTTGGACAAGCCACTTAATTCTCCACTGCCCATGTTCCCTCTAAGTATTAGTGTATGTGTCTCATATCCCCTCATGTTAAATGTACCCCCCAATTGTGTTGTGACCACTTTGATTGAAGGATACGGTGGTATACAAAACTATCTAAATAAAAATAAATAAATAAATATTACTTTTGATTTTACTGGATTCATGTCTGCTGAAATGTGCATCATTAACGTCTGTGCTTTGTTTAGTACAAGAGGAAATTCTTTTATAATTTTATTTCTACAGTGTTGTTGTACATTCCAAGTTTGGCTTTTGGGGTTCTGCATGTGTAACTGAGCTGAGGTATTCTGTTTATGTAATTCCTATTTGACATTGCCACTTGTTCTCTTTCCCCAGTAGGTCTTGTATTCTTATTCTCTGAAATGTATTGGTTTAATATTTGCAGTGTTGCCTTTTGATAGGTAGAGTATGGTGCTTTGTGAGTCCTGGTAGTGCTGTTACGATACGGCGGGTTTACTATGGGTTCTATATGGGCAGTGTTTGTAGTAGTTCCTAATGTGCCTGGCGGTTGGCACTGGAGTATAGTAATGTAGAAATCTTTTAGTCTTTCTTTATCCATACACTCATTAAGAGGCATGTTTACTAAAAGTTAGTGTATGGTAACATTATGCAAATATTTATGCAAATGATGCCTTTTATGCAAATGAGGCCCCACACCGAGTCTCCGCACATGGCCCCGCACCACCCTTGGGCCACCACTGCATGCGGTGCAACACCAGAGAAATAAGAGATGCAGTTTCCCATACTTTGTAAAATATAAAGATAATACAGAGTCCAATTACTAAATTGAAAATAAAATTATTTTTCTACTTTTTGTTGTCTTACCATTTTATTCTCTGATCATGCAGGTCCCGATCTGAGGCTTCTGCTTTCCTCTTTTCTTTTCTTAGCTTTCTTTATATAGTCTCTAGCCCATCTGCCATTTCTTGTCTCTCCTTTGGTTTTCTTTACTTTCTTATATCTTGGATGTTGATTTGTTTTCCTTTCAGCTTTCTTCCATTTATTTCTCTTTCTTTGTCCACCCAGATTTCACTACTCCTTACTATCCAGGTCTCAATCTCCCTCTTTTTTACGCCATCTTTCTACCACTTTTCAACCTTCACCCCAGTCCTTCCATTCCCCAGCTCTTCTTCCCTAGTACATTATTCCCTAGTCTTTTGCTGACTCTCTCCATGTCTAACATCTCTCACCCCATCATCCAGTTTCTCTCTCTCTAGCTCTCTCTTTCCCTCCATCTATTACTTCCATGTCTGCCCTCTCCATTCCTACCCTGCCCCCTGCAACCAGTATCTACCCCATCTTCATACCATCCCATTCCCTATTACTCCCATGTCCAGCATCTTTCTGTCTCTTTCTCAACCTATTTACCCCGTGTCCATCTAATCCCTCTTTCACCCCCTATGTCCTGCATGTCCAGCATATTTATTTATTTATTTAGCTGTATTTATATCCCGCTTTTCACCGGGTCAAAGCGGTCAATTGGGGGATACATTTAACACGAGGGGATATGAGACACATACACTAATACTTACAGGCAACATGGGCGATGGAGGGTTAAGTGGCTTGCCCAAGACCACAAGGAGTGCCTACAGGACTAGAAATCCCAGTCCCTCCGGCCTGAGATTGCTGTCCCCAGGTGGGACTTGAACCCACCTGGGGACAGCATATCCCCTCTGTCTCCCTCTGCCCACACCCACCCCAAGTCCAGCATTTTCCCAATCTCCTTATAACCCTCTGGCCAACATCACCACTCCATCGCCCCTTCTTGCTTCTCCCTTTGCCCCTTTCCATCTCCAGTTTCTCTATTTATCTCCCTAGCCCCCACCACAATCTCATCCTAACTGCCTCCTTATCCCCCCTCGCATCTCCCTTCTGACTCACTGTGCCCATCCATGCCCACCTCTTGTATGTACAAGGGACAGAGCCTGCCCAAGCAGCAGCATGTCCCACGGACAGGGGCTGTGCAAGCAGTGATCCTAGCCCAAAGAGGCAGGGTGCAATTGTCCTTACAAGCCCCTGCCTGCAGGGCATGCTGCTCCCTGCAGGCAGGTTCTGATCTCTCAGCCACAATCGCTGCCTCCCACACTCTTCTGCCTGCAGGACCAGTACGTCCTGCAGGAATGGACTGTGCAAGCTATGACCGCAGCCCTGAGAAACACAGCCTGCCCGCAGGAGACGACATCAAGATGACACTGTCACTGTTCACCCGCCCCCACTCCCCAGTCAGGATGGCCTGCGAAATGCCGGCAGCCTAGTGGAGAGTCTGCCCGTCGAACATTCTGCTCCCGGGGGCAGAAGGCTGTGAGTAGCGATCGTGGTCTTTCACAGCCTTCTGCCCATGGTAGCAGCATGTCCTGCGGGCAGGCTCTCCACTAAGTCATCGGCACTCTACAAACCATCCTGAATGGAGAGTGGGGAACAGGTGGCTAGTGACAGCACTCTCCTGATGTCAGCACCTCCCAGCCATGCTTACCCAGCTTAGGTCCAGCATTTTCTTCTTGCTTCCCCCTCTCCATCATGCGTCATGTCTTCCCGCTTTCCCCCTCTGTCCAGCATTTGTCTACCTTCTCCCCTCCTCCCTGTTGTCCAACATTCATCTTCTCGCCTCCCCCCCGTTGGCCAACATTTGTCTTCCTGCTTCCCCCTCCCCCCTGTTGGCCAGCATTTGTCTTTCTACTCCCCCCTGTTGTCCAGCATTTGTCTTCCTTCTCCTCCCCCGTTGTCCAACGCCACCCAAAAAAAACTATTGTCTATCTTCTCCCCCCTCCATTTGTCTTCCTGCCCCCCCCCTGTTGTCCAGCTGTTTTGCCCCTTCTCCTACTGACCAGGAAAAAGTTGTTGCCGTTGCCACGTCCACCTCTCGGCAGTGGCAGAATCAACCCCTCCACTGCTGCCCCAGATCCGAGGGCACTGGGGCAGCGGCAGGGAGCTATCACATTGGCCCAAAATAAAATAAATTTGAAAAGCGCGTTTTTTCAAGCCTCCGTTGGCTTGTAAGCCCCCACTGGTTCCGTTCCCTCTCTGATGTGAAAAGCATCATCAGAAGGGGCAGGACCCATCAGGGCCTTACAAGACTGATGGGTCCAGCCCCCTCTGATGATACTTTTCATGTCATTCCATAGTTTGATTACGCATTGAGTGAAAAAATATTTTTTTATTAGTCTTAAATGGGTTACATTGTAGCTTCATTGCATATCCCTAGTCTGTCTACTTTTTGATGGTGCAAACAACCAATCTACCTTTACCCATTCCATTCATTAATTTATAGATCTCTAACATATCTCCCCTCAGCCGTCTCTTTTCCAAGTTGAAAAGCTCTAATCTTTTAAGCCTTTTCTTATAGGGGTATCCTTTCATCCTCTTTACAATTTTGGTGGCTCTTCTCTGTATCTTTTCTAATTTTGCTATATACTTTTTAAGATATGGCAACCAGAATTACATACAATATTCAAGGTACAGTCACAGCATGGAACGATACAGAGGCATTATAATACCCTTGGTTTTATTCTCCATTCCTTTCCTTAAGATTCTTAGCATCCTATTTGCTTTCTTGGCTGCCACTGTACACTAAGTAGAAGGCTTCAACGTATTATCCACGACAACGCCAAGATCTTTTTCCTGGGTGGTGGTTCCTAATGTGGAACCTTGCATCATGTAACCATAGTTGGGTTGTTCTTTCCTAGATGCAAAAATTTGTTCTTGTCCATATTAAATTTCATCTGCCATTTGGACATTTAGTCTTCCAATTTATCAAGGGCCTCTTGCAATTTTTCACAATCCTTTTGCGTTTTAACAACTTTGAATAATTTTGTATAATCTGCAAATTTGATCACCTCACTCGCTATTCCTATTTCCAGGCCATTTATGATTATGTTAAAAAGCAGTGGGCCCAGCAGAGATCCTTGGGGTACTTCATTATTCACCTTTCTTCACTGAGATAATTGGCCATTTAGGCCTACTCTCTGCTTTATATCTTTTAACCATTTTCTGATCCACAATACTACACTGCCTCCAATCCCATGACTTTTTAATATTGCCAAGAGTCTCTCATGAAGGACCTTGTCAAAGACTTTCTGAAAATCCAGATACACTACATCAACCGGCTCACCTTGGTCTAACTGTTTATTCACACCTTCAAAAAAATATAGCAGATTAGTAAGACAAGACTTTCCTTGGCTAAATCCATTTTGGCCTTCTCCTTTTAAATTATGATTATCTGCATGTTCGGTAATTTTATTCTTTATAATGGTTTTACCATTTTGCCTGGTTACAACATCATGTTCACCGGTCTGTAGTTTCCCGGATCACCCCTGGAACCCTTTTTAAAAATTTGCATTACATTGGCCATTCTCCAATCTTCAGGTACTACAGATGATGCTAATGATAGTAGGTCTGCAATCTCATATTTCAGCTCTGGATGTATACCATCCAGTCCGGGTGATTTCAGTTTATCAAATATTTGCAATATTTTACTGAAGGGCGGTCAATCAAGTTTTAATAAACATAAACATAATATCTTCCAGGTTTAGCAATACTTCTTTTGTTTCTTCCATTACATCACCTTTGAATACATTTTTAGGCATGGGTAACCTCCCTACATCTTCTTCAGTAAAGACTGAAGCAAAGCATTCATTCAGTCTCTCTGCTATGGCCTCATCCTCCCTTAGCACACCTGTTACCCCTCTATCATCCAATGGTACAAATGATTCTCTCACAGTTTTTTTTTTTTGCTCTGAATGCTTGCTGTGGAAGAATTTTTGCTTCCATGGCAAGCTTTTTTTCAAATCCTCTCTTTGCCTGCTTTATCAATGCTTTGTATGTAATTTGCCAGGGCTTTTCCCCGTTTTTGTCATTTGACTTCTTTTTCCATTTCCTGAAAGAAACTTTTTTGGTTATAACAGCCTCTCTGATCTCACCTTTAAACCATGCTGGCAGTTTTTTGGCCTTCCTTCCGCTTTTCTTAAAGCATGGAATAAATCTGGTCTGGGTTTCCAAGATAGTATTTCTAAACAACACCTATGCTTGATGTAAATCTTTAACCTTTGTAGCTGTTCCTATTAGTTTTTTCTTAACTATTTTCCTCATTTTATCATAACTTTTGAAAGTTAAAAGGTAGTACAGTGGATTTCCTTGCCTTCCTGCTTCCATTTAGTAAATCAAATGTGATCATGCTATGATCACTACTGCCAAGTGACCCCAACACCCTTATCTCTTGCAACAGATCCTGTGTTCCACTAAGGACTAGATTCAGAATAGCTTCCCCTCTTTTCAGTTCATAAACCAGCTGTTCCAAGAAGCAGTCATTTATTTCATCTAAAAACTTTATCTCCCTACATCTCCTGCTGTGACACTGACCCAGTCAATACCAGGGTAATTGAAATCACCTATTATTATTGTGTTGTTACTTTTGTTGTCTTCCCTGATTTATCTTAGCATTTCATCATCCATCTGTTCATTCTGTCCAGATAGTTGGTAGTACATCCCCACTGTCATCGCCTTCCCCTTTCTACATGAGATTTCTATCCATAGAGATTCTATAGTGTATTTTGTTTCATACAAAACTTTAATTATATGTGACTCAGTGCCCTCTTTAACATAAAGCACAACACCTCCACCAAGTTGATCTACCCCATCATTACAATATTTATTTATTTAACAGGTTTTTTTATATTGTCTTTATGCGAATGCGGTTTACATGGAACAACAAACACAAATATTTTGTGATTACATATAACAAGGGAAGCAAACTTGGAGCTAACAAAATGGGTATTTATAGATGTTCACAGAGCGTGGTTGGGATTATGGTGTGTGTAGTTAAGTGATATCATTTGGACCAAAGTGTTCAATAAACAGATGTGGTTTTAATAGTTTCTTAAGGTCTTGAGTCAACTGAGTTGATCTGATAGCTTCTGAAAGTGAGTTCCAAATTGCTGAAGCAAGCAGGGGAAAGGCTCTATTGCTTGTTTGTTGCATGGTCCTGGTCTTGAAGAGGGGATGACTAGAAGGTTCTGATTTGCTGATCTTCTAGGCCTTGTTGAGGCTGCTCTATTGATTATGTCTTCCATGAAGGGAGCTGATGCATTATGGATGATTTTATAGATGGTGGTTATGACCTTGTATTTTGTCCTTTGGGCTATCAGTAGTCAGTGAAGGCTCTTTAGAGTTGGTGGAGGAATAGTCAATGCCTAACTCTTTCCAACGCTAAATCAACTCCACTCTGCCCACTGATGAGCAATGAGCCCCAAATAGGAGCTTGGCGGCTGATGACTGGACTAGTTGGGAGGCATCTGAACAAAAAAGGAAGAACGAATGACAGAGGATATTAGTTTCTTGAAGGAGAAAGGAGAGTAAAGAATAACATCCAGGACATGTAGAGTCATCAAAAGAAAAAAACAGGGAAGACAGACAGGGGGGTGGGGAAGATTTGCATAACCCAGAGAAAGAAAAAGATACTGTAGCTTTGCATGTGGAGACATTCAAGAAGAGGCGGTATTCACAAAACCAAGAAGTATCAGAATCCAGACAGTGCTGGAGAGGAGAGACATCATAGTGGGATGAATGGACAGTGAAGATAATCTGAATATCATCTGCGTAAAGATAGGGGCTGTGACCTAAAGACTGGTTCAAAAGTGCAAGAGGAGCCAAAAAGATATTGAAGAGAGTAGGGGCCAGAAAAGAACCTGGGGGAACAACAGATTCCAAAGGAAGAGATGAAGGCAATTTGGAACCTGAGGAGGCTTGGAAATAGCTGTTGTGCATGAAGGAAGAAAAACATTGAAGGACACTATCCTGAATCCTGATATCAGGGGGCAGTGGTGGTCTTCAAGATCAAAAACAGAATAACGATCAAGAGAGACTAGAAGAACATGGTTACTGTTATTCAAAACAGACCAGATTTCATTAAAAAGTACAGTGAGACGTGTTTCAGTGCTATAGCCAACAAGAAAGCTGGCCTATCAAAGGTGAAGGTGCATTCAAGAAAGGTGAAGAGTTGCCAGAGTATGATATCTTTGAGAACCTTAGCAGGGGCGGCCCAAGGGGGGTGCAGGGCCATGTGCGGAGACTCAGTGCGGGGCCTCATTTGCATAAGGGCCTCATTTGCATAAATATTTGCATAATGTTACCACACACTAACTTTTAGTAAACATGCCTCTTAATGAGTATATGGATAAAGAAAGACTAAAAGATTTCTACATTACTATAATCCAGTGCCAACTGCCAAGCACATTAGGAACTACTACAAACACTGCCCATTTAGAACCCATAGCAAACCTGCCATATCATAACAGCATTACCAGGACTCACAAAGCACAAGACCCTACTGTCAGCATACATGACATAGGAGTCATGGCTTTTTCCCCAGACCTTGGATTTCATGCAGCTGTGTTACTCTGGTGATTTCAGTCTCCAAAGGTAATAGGGCAGTTTACAAGATGAGATTAACTCTGACTCCCTGTTGATGTCAGTCTCAGGGCCTGTTGAGAATGATCTGCAGCCCCTCCCTGCTAAATCAAGAATAGCAGACCTCAAAGGGAGTGGCTAGAAACAATAGCAGACCTCAAAGGGAGGTGCTAGAGAATTCACTATAAAGGACAGAAACACTTCCTCTTGTTCTCTCTCTTTCACTATTCATCGGACATGAAGGACAGGAGGCTCTGATAATCAATTCTCTTCACCCCTCCCCCTCTCTCTCTCTCTCTCTTCCACTATTCATCGGACATGAAGGACAGGAGGCTCTGATAATCAATTCTCTTCACCCCTCCCCCCCCTCTCTCTCTCTTCCTATTGTCATCGGACACACCTTGCCATGAGGCTCTGACCCACATGTTCTTACCTCTCTCTCTCTCACACACACATGCACACACAGAGTCTTTCATATAGACTTTTCTCTCTTACTTCACTATGTAATAAGCCTATTTCTACATAAAGACCTGTTTCCAAGCCACACCTGTTTGGTTATCTCATTTATGATGCTTACCTTACTGTCTCTGTGAAATGAACCCAGGACCAAGCGGAGACTAGACAAGAAGATTACAAGACCAGAAGATTACAAGTCAGAAGATTACATTTTGGGGGCCGTCTCAGACTTCACAGCAGATCTCCAGTTGGGTAAGTAATAATTTTTTTTGATACATTAAAGTAGATTTCAGACAGGGTGAGACAGAATCAAAAGTCCTTGTGACCATTTACAATTGACAGGCTGGATGACACTTAGACACTATTTAGTGAAAAGTTCCAGTGATATATTTGTTTTGTGGGTTAGACAAGGTGAGATTTTTATTGCCAAAAGGCTCTGTAATAATCTAGAATTTTAAGGACATTACACAGAGTGGCTTGCAATTGTCTTATTTTGATGTATAGGCTTGCTAAAGATTTTTCTATAGTATTTGAGCTGCTAAAAAAAGACAGAGAGATAGTCCAGATTTAGTTTGGAAGTGGTACACAGGTAAACAGTCCCTCATTGAATACAATATACATCTTTCCTGATAAAGCTATTACCTCCTGTCCCTTTTAACTTTTCTTTCTCTGTCTCCTGTCAGTAAGTATCTTAGTGAGAGCAGGCTTAAAGCTGGCTGCAATTGATACAATAACTAGACAATTCTGTTAATCTCCTAACACCCTTCTTACTATAACTTCACCCTAAACTTCCACCCTGTTAAAAAGGTGATAAGCACTTTTTATTCAGGTATAATTTTAAGGTGTGGTCTTTATGCCAGTACTCTTTACTGAACACCCATAAAAGTTATACCATTCCAACTATAATTCTAAGTCTCACTTCTTCATAAAAGTGAGCATTCCTCCTTCTAAGGTTACACATTTTAGATAGTCCAACTACAGCCTTACTACAGTCTCAAATATGGAAGCCTTTGATTTTAAAGAACTTAAAGAAATTGTAGTTGCATACTGTAAGAGGAAAGGTGGTCCCTTTGAAGGTGAATTCCCTGAGTCATCATGGTATAATATTCAAAGACAAATGTTAAACCATGATCAAGAATTCAAAAAGAAAACAAATAAAAGAAAATGCCTTTTTATCCAAGGCATGTGCAGGGGACTCATTAGCATGAAACAGGACAACTCTGAACTGACTTCTCATTGCACACAATTAAACAAAGACCTTGAGGAGGCACAAATTTGCATTTCTATGCAAAGGGCTCAAGTGATCCAAGCCACAAATTCTTTAATAACTGTTAGTGAGCAATTAGAAGCACTTAAATTTGAATTGAGGCATGTTAAGGATCAATTGGCCTCTGAAAGACAAAAGAAATATACGCCCTGGCCAACACCCACTCCTCCCTCAGCCCCCTATGCCTATGACACACCCTATCAGCCATGCATACAAGCTATTGAGAAACAAAAGAATACTAAACTATGCATAGCTGGACTTAGGACTGACAGTTTATCTCAGTCAGAAAAGAGCAATAATCAGGATCTGTGTCAGGAGGATAATTCAGATGACTTAGACATGGCACCCAGTACTGAACTCAGAGCACCAGTTAAAGTAATGCTGCAGGACAATTTAAAAGATAGAGACATAGAAAGAATAATTGAGAAAATTGGCCCTATGCCTTTTAATGTAAATCATTGGTGTAAATGGGCCATTGATATTCTGATTCACTGGGGTCTAGGGAAATACAGAAGAAAACAATCAGACTTTGATAGACTTATGCATCTGGCTCTGGGGCCACTATTATCAAGTTGGCTCTCTCACTCACCCATACCAGTTGGTTAAAAGGGGCATTGAGAAACTATTTCACTGTTCCCCAATGCAAGTATTTAAAATTATTTCACCTCTACCATATGATACACTGGAAGAGTTTGCATATAGAGCCTGGATTTTTAAAGCAGTTCTTAATGAGCAGGAGTCCTGACCCAATGCAGAAGATTATGGGGAGAACAAGCATAAGGCATTTTTATTAGAATTGCTATCCCCTGAGATTACAAAACACCTTCTGTTATTTTCTGAAGACCCTGAAGCAACCCCTTTTGATACTTTAATGCTCAGAATTGGGTCTGTTTGGAAGACCCATCCCTCGCAAGTCATTACAGTATCAGAAGCACGGAAGTGGCAAGCTGAGGGATCCTCCCAACACACAAAAAACACAGACAAAGGATACAGGGGACAGACACCTTGGAGAGGACAAAGCAGAGGTACTTTTAGAAACTCCTCAGGTTACATCCCCTTTCAAGAGCTCAAAGCACAGAGAGATGGATTAGAAAAGGAGAAAATTAAATGGGAACAAGACAAACACATACTGCAGATAGAAATAGATAAATTAAAACAGGACATACAAGCAGTTCAGGACAAACACAAGGCTAGTGCATAGGGATGTCCTGACCTCTTGAGTTCAGATATCAAAATGTCTCAAGCCTTCATAGCCCAGCCTGCCTCCGTTCTCTCAGCAGAGGACTTGATTCTAGAGCCTCTGGATGATGAAATGGATACAGGCCCAGAATACAGTTTAAGGCTTGTAACATCCTTGATACTGGACTCTTGTGGACGCCCGAATGTTATCAGTAGAATAGGGGGTCAGGATAAACTAGCTTTGATTGACACAGGGGCTGGAATTAGTTTTACAAACAGAGCTTCTCCCACTGCAGAGCAGAAAAATATGGAAATTTATGAAATTCAAGGAATTAATGAAACAGCTTCCAAGTGTGTGGCTATCCCAGTTAAATGGGGTATCCCTGTGCACAGTGAACAAAACAAGGACATGTTGTAAACCACTGCCTCCACTATAGTAAACACACCAAAAGAAATAATTGGAATTGATGTTCTCAACCAGTTAAATTTGGTGGTGGATATGGCTAATCTTAAATTGTGGCAGTATTCAGGAACTTCAAGTGCTTCTAAAACTTTAGTGCAGGAAGTCATTCCCATGCAGTTAGCAACTCAGTGCACCAAGGCAGCTTAGCAGTATGATCTGTGTGTAATTCCTTCAGAGGTGGCTGATATTCCAGTCTGGGCTCAAGACAAGTTAGATTGTGGGAAAATGCACACAGAAATACTGCTGGAAGGTGAGGATCCTCTACCACAGAAACAATACCCAGTACTTCATCAGGCTATAGAACCAGTGACTAAAATTGTGAAGATACTGGAGGAGAGGGGTCTGATTAGACCTATTTCTTCCACATGCAATTCACCAGCCTGGCCGATAGTTAAACCGGGGGGTTCCTTCAGGCTCACTATGGACTTCCGTGCCCTGAATCAAGTTTCAAAATCTGTAGTGCCCGTGGTAGCCTCATACCCTGAAATGATCTCTAAACTGAATCCCAAATGTAAATTTTTCTCTCTCTTTTAGACATATCCAATGGGTTTTGGAGTCTGCCCCTGGCCCTTGAGTGCCAGTACAAAACAGCCTTTCAGTGGCTGAATAAACAATATGCATGGACTGTGCTCCCACAGGGATATAAGGATTCCCCCTCAATATTTCATAAATACATGCAGGAAGCCCTATCACTATTGTCTTGCAGAGATAATATAATTCAGTATGTAGATGACATTCTGATCCAGTCTGAGAATGAAGCCGTACACTGGAATCATGTAAGAGAAGTTTTAAAAGCCCTCTTACAATCCTGCCATGGCTCAACTGTGCAAATCACAGGTTTCCTTTTTAGGGGTTACTATTGGCCAGGACGGTAAATCTGTAGATTCTCAGAGGATAGAGCTGATACAGAAACTTCCACTTCCTACAGATCAGAAATCACTCCAGTCATTTCTAGGGCTCACTGGTTTCTGTCGTGACTTAATGCACAATTGTGCTGAAGTGGCAGCTCCGCTTTACTCCCTGCTAAAAAGTAAAAGTTATGTTTGGGAGGAAGGACATACAGAAGCTGTAACTAAATTAAAACACATTCTGACTTCTGCTCCTGTTCTTGCACACCCAGATCACACACAACATTTTTTCCTGTACCCTGTACTTGGAGAGAACAGTATAGGTGCAGCTCTAACACAACGCTTAGGAGGAGTAGATCGCCCTATCGCTTTCTGTTCCAGAGTTCTCACTTCTCCTGAACTCAAAATGGGAAACTGTGAAAAACATGTACTGGCTTCCTATGCTGCTATGCAGAAATTTACATACATCATTGGTGCTCAAACCACATACATATGCAGCCATCACACCCCCCTCAAATTCATTGTAGAAGGAAAGTTAGCATGTAGCAAGATTAGGACTGAGAGAATAGTCCAGTGGACTCTCATGTTGCAAGCACAGAATGTAAAGTTTGAATTGTTGACAGAACCTAACGTGCAAGTGGCTGGAATCTTGCTGGAGGGGCAACCTCATGACTGTCAGTCCTCACCCAGTGTCCCTAATCACATGATCTTTAGGGAACTGGGACTAGACAAAATTTCACCTTTTCTTCCTACAGTATATATTGATGGTAGTAGCCAATGTGAAGGAGGCAGGTGACTAGCAGGTTTTGCAATTGTACAATTGGACCCAAATAACCAGGTGGTACTGCAGAGACAGTATTCCTGTGGGTCAGCGTCAGCACAGTACTGTGAGCTGGCTGCTTTTGTAGCTTGTATGCAACAATATCAGGATTCACACCCAGAAATACAAATCATTTTAGATTCTGATTATGTCTTTAAAAGTGCCATTGCCCTGTTACCCTGGTGGCTGGTAAATAAATTTAAATCTACAGATGGGTCCACAGTGAAAAATTCATCACTGTGGACTATGGCACAAGAACTGAGTGAGAAGTTTCAGAGAGTACATTTAGTTAAAGTAAAGGCACATAGGAAGAAAGGCCCCTTAGTGAAAGGAAACACATTAGCAGACTCACTAGCCAAGGAAGCATGCCATGTAGGCCTCATATGGCCCTGGTATGAGCAGACACGCATGGTTGCTATTGCTACACGTTCCACAGATTATGATCAGATAATACCACCAGATTACTTTGTAGCACTGCAGACAAAGGACCCTGAGCTTTCCAATTTGAGGAAGCTTGTGCAAGACACCCCAGATAACCTATATCAGCACACACCCTTTCTCACACTCGCTATAGAGAAAGACATTCTATGTGCAAAAAGAGAGGAGGGCTTGGTTATAGCTATCCCTAGAGCTCGAGGTAAAGAATGGATGCATTGGGTTCATGGTGCAGGTCCTATGGGACACCCTAAAGCAGAAGAAATGCAGACTATCCTCAATAGGTTGGTATGGTGGCCAGAAATGAAACATGATATACAGGATCATGTTTCCTCCTGTGTAATCTGTGCTTCATTTGGGAGGCAACCTAAAAAGAGAAGGGGACAGTTAATGAGAGCACCTCCTCGTGGCCCATTTGAGAGATTGCAAATAAATCATGTGGGCCCTCTCCCATTGACTGCTAGGAAAAATAGATTTTTACTCACTGTTGTTGATTCCTTTTCTCATTGGGTAGAAGCATTCCCTGTCCCAGATCAAACTGCTCGAACCACTGCAGAAATCCTAACTATGCAATTTTTTACATGCTGGGGCATTCCCAAGACTATTGATTCTGATAATGGTCCTGCATTTGTTTCTCAGCTCATCAAGGAATTGTTTGATTTTCTAGGCATAGAACAACAACTCCACATTCCGTACCATCCACAGGCAGCAGGGCAGGTAGAAAGAATGAATCAAACAATTAAGGCCCACCTCAGCCCTATGCTTAATCTGACTGGGAAAAATTGGGATCTGGTGCTCCCTTTAGTTCTTATGCGTATCAGAGCTAATGTCTGTAAATCCACAGGTTTTGCACCCTATGAAGCCTTCATGGGAAGGCCAATGCAACGGTGGGAAAATATGCTGAGTCCTTTCCTTCCAGAGGACCAGACCGTAATTCTCACCAATGAGTGGATGAAATCCCTGCAAGAACATCTAAAAGAAATTCAGACCACTGTGCTAGCTAACACAGAAAAAGCTAGAGATTATTTGCAGGAGGTACATGCAAAAGGTTCTGATTTAAGGCCCCTCAAGGTTGGGAGTAAAGTGATGATTCTGAGACCTAGACCAAACCTCCCCTTTGGAACTGCAAAGTGGGAAGGACCATACTTAGTTACTGATACCTTAGGCCCAAACCTATACTAAATCCTAATGCCTGACAACCAGCAGTATTGGAAACACATCACCCAGTTGAAACCATATGGGTAATACGTGTTTTATCAGTCTTTGTTTTCAGATACCACCTGAAGACAGCACGGACAGCTGCTTTCTGAACAAAAGTCGCTTGAGGACGGTAACTATTTACTTCTGCTGTATAGTTGACATGTGTTTAATAGTTATGTAAATAAGTAGTAAAAATTATTATTATTTTTTTTGTTTTTGTTTTGTTGTTACATAGTATAAGTGGGGAGCATTAGTTTACTCCCTAGTAGAGTGAAACAAGTTAGCTTTTATTATGTCTCGGTTTCCTGTTGTTCTGGTATCTGCTCTCGTCTACCCCAGTCTCATTAGAGGAACTATCATCCGAATATGCACGATTGGCTGGGCTAATTCCACAGGTGTGGCATATTGCTATCAAGAAATATCCCCACCGTTCCCGGAAGGAAAGGATCTGGTCATCCTGAGTTTCTGTTCCGTACAGGACAAGCCAGTGTTCTATTCATTAAACATCACACAAGTACAGTGGGAGCCACCAGTTTCCACTTCCCTAGAAAGGACACAAGAATTGAGGGCACCTCCAGAACATTACTTTCTAGGTCCTCCTGCTTTGATTTTGTACAATATCTCCTGTCAGGACAGAGGTACCTGGAAAATAACTTATACATGAGTTGTGAGTGATCAACAGCACATCACTGAGACTTCATTCCTTTTGGATGTATCTTGTTTACCTACCACCCCTCATCCCACCCCTCCCACCACTTCTGCTCCTCCTATACTCTACCTTTCTGATATCCACCCATTTCAGGAAGGACATCCCTTTCAGATTAAATATGATGCACCACACGATGTTTTATATGATGTGGAATACCATTTTCTTACTTGGCATCTATTTCCCAAATTGTTTCTAGTTACTCACAAATATCCAAATTGCTCTCAGTTTGTTGCCAACCACATACAAATGCTCAATACTTGGTTTGATATGCAGTCAGTAACACCCCGAGCCAAGCAATTTCGACACAAGCGTGAATTAATTGATACAATTTTAGGTGGCACAGGGACTGCACTGGGTGCCCTTAATATAATTGATATAGAGGTGCTCCGTAATAAAATGGGATCCACTGCTCCAGCATGCTGCTGATGGTTTTACCTCACAACATATTATTAATGAAGCTTCCTCTAAACTGTCCAATGTAGTTGTAGATACCTTTGCTCTTATATCTCCCATTATAGAACAGAAAATTGTTACCTTAGCACATGCAGAATATAGATTGGGAAAGAATATTTCCTGGGCTCTTGCCTGTGATCAAGTACAGATCGAGCTTATTACTATACTAAAGGAAATTCTGATCACTGCTAAGTTAGGACACTGGCCACCATCTCTCATCCATATGGCTAGTACCAAAATACCTGAATTTGCTATAGCTCACCTTGATTGGTGGACAGTTAGTGTTCCCATTTGTTCACCACAAGGCTGCTCTATCTGTACTTTGATCCCATGGTCAGGACAACACACAGTTATTTATCCTATTGTTAATATTGGGGTGCAGTTTGATAATATGCTTATGTATCCTGTGGATCATCTCACATGGGTGCAGCCACTTGATGACACCTGGACTTCATTCAAGCCGATGGACCCCAGTTTGTGTGAGCAGACTACATTTCAGTTCAAGTGTCAACCTCACCAGTTTAAAGAGGCTGACACCTCCTGCTGGAACAATTCCTCCTCTTGCTCCCTGACTGTTAAGCTCTCATATTCCCTGACTACCTCACACAGTTTGTATTACCTTGGAGCTGGACACTTTTGTTTTCATCTGTTCTTTCCCCAGAATGTTTCTTTTTTGATTGCTCCCAGAATGCATGACATTCGCCTTCCCAAGAACACTTTGTTGTACAGTTCAAACTATTTACCAAACAATACCTGGTGCAGTCATACACCACTGATCTCCATCACCATTAACGGGACAACTTATTCCACACCGCTGGTTACCAATGACTCTATGGACATTCCAGACTTTATCTCATATGCTGTGCATCCATTACCACTTGGCATGGGAGAAGAGACACTACATAAACTGCTCAACTTTACAGAACTCCATGCCTATATTGATCACCTTAAAACAACATCCATTTAAGTGAATCACACCATCGCTTATGAGAATGGACACATTCAACAAATTGTTGGACACTTGCTACAAGATGCTCATGTGTCTGTGTGGGAATTGTTATTTGGTTACTCACCTACTGCTGATCATGTCTTTAATGTCTTTATTCACCCTATTATTATTTTAACTGCTGTACAAATACTGCTATGCATTATCATAATTTTCCTGTGTTGTAAAATGAAGCAAATGTACATATCCTTGCAACGCATGTCCTACAGAACAACAACATTTTAAGGTAGTTACACTGAATTTCTCTAGCATCTACCCCTACATCCAGGCTCATTTGGCCTGCTAATTTGGCTAATTTGGCATTTCCTATTACACTGAATACCAGAGTCAGCTGCAGTCTAGTATTGCTTCCTATCCTCACTCACAGCATCCTGGTACCTTTTGGCTTTAACCTCCTCAAAAATTCCTGCAGCCCTTATACACTGTTCACTCGCTCTAAGACGGCCACGGAGGTAGCATATTGGGTTCCCCCCCCCCCCCCAGTAGTGGCTACCCTACCTAAGACACGAGGTACGGACTCATAAGGAGACTTGTTTATCTCTAGAACACTAGAGACAGTATTGTGCAGGACAGGGGACTTGCTGGACATAGCAAGGTATTTAATACAGGAGGTATTAGACAAGCTGCCTACTATCATGTAATGGCAGCTGGGACAGGTACCACAGGCTTGCTTCCACCATTTCCAGGCACAAATAATAAAAAAAAATAAAAAGGATGTGGGAGATGTCAGCATACATGACATAGGAGTCATGGCTTTTTCCCCAGACCTTGGATTTCATGCAGCTGTGTTACTCTGGTGATTTCAGTCTCCAAAGGTAATAGGGCAGTTTACAAGATGAGATTAACTCTGACTCCCTGTTGATGTCAGTCTCAGGGCCTGTTGAGAATGGTCTGCAGCCCCTCCCTGCTAAATCAAGAATAGCAGACCTCAAAGGGAGTGGCTAGAAACAATAGCAGACCTCAAAGGGAGGTGCTAGAGAATTCACTATAAAGGACAGAAACACTTCCTCTTGCTCTCTCTCTTTCACTATTCATCGGACATGAAGGACAGGAGGCTCTGATAATCAATTCTCTTCACCCCTCCCCCCCCCTCTCTCTCTCTCTTCCACTATTCATCGGACATGAAGGACAGGAGGCTCTGATAATCAATTCTCTTCACCCCTCCCCCTCTCTCTCTCTCTTCCTATTGTCATCGGACACACCTTGCCATGAGGCTCTGACCCACATGTTCTTACCTCTCTCTCTCACACACACATGCACACACAGAGTCTTTCATATAGACTATTCTCTCTTACTTCACTATGTAATAAGCCTATTTCTACATAAAGACCTGTTTCCAAGCCACACCTGTTTGGTTATCTTATTTGTGATGCTTACCTTAATGTCTCTGTGAAATGAACCCAGACCAAGCGGAGACTAGACAAGAAGATTACAAGACCAGAAGATTAGAAGTCAGAAGATTACACCTACCTATCAAAAGGCAACGCTACAAATATTAAACCAATACATTTCATAGAAAAATAATACATGACCTACTGGGGAAAGAGAACAAGTGGCAATGTCAAATAGGAATTACATAAACAGAATACCTCAGCTCAGTTACACATGCAGAACATAGACCGTCACCAAACAAGAAATCACAATGTAGAAACAGGAAGACAATAATTAAATTGGGAACCCCAAAAGCCCAACAACACTGTAGAAATAAAACTATAAATTAATTTCCTCTTGTACTAAACAAAGCGCAGACGTTAATGATGCACATTTCCCAGAGCTGGCATATTTCAGTTAATAAATTCAATAAAGAGATATTTTTCTACCTTTTGTGCATTTTTTTTCAGTTGCAATTGCTCCAGCCACTTTCTTCTGGTTTCTTCGTGTCTTCTGCTACCTCTCCATCGTCTGCTGTCCATTTGTCCTTTCTTCACTTTTCTAGTTTTTTTCCATTCTCTCTCTACATCTGCTTTAACATACTAATCTCTCTCCTTTTGCTCTTTCCTCATTCCTATTTCATCCACTCAAATTTTACCCCGCCATCCTCAATCCCCACTTACTCTCCCAATATCCGGCCAATTGTAGATTTGTCTTCCCTCCCACACAAAATATTTTTTCCCTCTCCATTTCACTCTCCCAACTCTATCCCATTCTAATCCTCCCCCAACATCAGCTCCCTTCTAGTTCCAGCCCCACCCAGCATCCACTCCCTTCTAGTCCCCACATCAGCCCATTTCCAGTCCTAGCTCCCCCATCCGAGTCCCTCCATCAGCTCATTTCCAATCCCAGCCCCCATAAGCCCATTTCTAGTCCTATCCTAGCCCCACCATCAGCCCATTTCCAGTCCTAGCTCCCCCATCTGAGTCCCTCCATCAGCTCATTTCCAATCCCAGCCCCAACAGCCCATTTCCAGTCCTATCCTAGCCCTCCATCAGCCCATTTCCTGTCCTAGCCCCCCCTCACTCAGCCCATTTCCAGTCCTAGCTCCCTCCCCTCACAGCCCATTTCCATTCCAAGCCCCCCTCCCCATCAGCTATTTGTAGTTCAAGACTTCCTTCCACTCAGCCCATTTCCATTCCAAGCCCCCGTCCACATCAGCTATTTGCAGTTCAAGCCCTCCTTCCACTCAGCCCATTACCAGTCCTAACCCCCATCAGCCCATTTCAAGTCCTAGCTCCCTTTCCTTCCAGCCCATTTCCATTCCAAGCCCCCCTCCCCATCAGCTATTTGTAGTTCAAGCCCTTCTTCCACACAGCCTATTTCCATTCTAAGCCCCCATCCCCATCAGCTATTTGCAGTTCAAGCCCTCCTTCCACTCAGCCCATTTCCAGTCCTAGCCACCCCCAGCCCATTACCAGTCCTAGCCCCCCCATAGCCCATTACCAGTCCTAAGCCCCCCATCAGCCCACTTCCAGTCCTAAGGCCCCCCATCACCCCATTGTCAGTCTGAGCCCCCCCATAGCACATTACCAGTCCTAACCCCCATCAGCCCATTTCCAGTCTGAGCCCCCCATAGCCCATTTCCAGTCCTAAGCCCCCCCATAGCCCATTACCAGTCCTAAGCCCCCATCAGCCCACTTCCAGTCCCAAGGCCCCCCCCATCATCCCATTTTCAGTCTTAGCCCCCCCATAGCTCATTACCAGTCCTAACCCCCCATCAGCACATTTCCAGTCCTAGCCCCCCCCATAGCCCATTTCCAGTCCTAGCCCCCCCATAGCCCATTTCCAGTCCTAACCCCCCATCAGCCCATTTCCACTCTTAGCACCCCCATAGCCCATTACCAGTCCTAAGCCCCCCATCAGCCCACCTCTAGTCCTAAGGCCCCCCATCACCCCATTTTCAGTCTTAGCCCCCCCATAGCCCATTACCAGTCCTAACCCCCATCAGCCCATTTCCAGTCCTAGCCCCCCCCATAGCCCATTTCCAGTCCTAGCCCCCCCCCATAGCCCATTACTAGTCCTAACTCATCAGCCCATTTCCACTCTTAGCAACCCCATAGCCCATTACCAGTCATAACCACCCATCAGCACATTTCCAGTCCTAGCCCCCCCTATAGCCCATTATCTGTTCTTCAGCCCCATCAGCCCATTTCCAGTCTTAGCCCCCCCATAGCCCATTACATCCTAACCCCCCCTCCATCAGCCCATTTCCAGTGTTAGCCCCCCCATAGCCCATTACATCCTAACCCATCAGTCCATTTCCAGTCCTAACCCCCTATCAGCCCACTTCCAGTCTTAGCCCCCCATAGCCCATTACCAGTCCTAACCCCCCTCCCCAATCAACCCACTTCCAGTCTTAGCCACCCCCCATAGCCCATTACCAGTCCTAACCCCCCTCCCCCCATCAACCCACTTCCAGTCTTAGCCCCCCCATAGCCCATTACCAGTCCTAACCCCCCCATAGCCCATTACCAGTCCTAACCCCCCTCCCCCATCAGCCCTGATAGATTTTTAAAAAAAAATGGCTGCTGCTGCCGCTGCCGCCGTGGCAGCGGCAGAATCAAATGTCCCGCCGCGGGGCCCCGCCTGCCCAGCAGAGCCTCCCTGAGCTCCCGAGTCCCTCCTAATGCGCGGGCTTTCGGAGCCGCGAAAGTTTCCCTTTCTTCTCGCAGCTCTGTTAATCTCGCCGGGGCTGATGGGATTTCCCATCAGCCCCGGCGGGATTAACAGAGCCGCGAGAGGTCAGAGAAGCTCTCGCGGCTCTGAAAGCCCGCGTATTGGGAGGGACTCAGGAGCTCAGGGAGGCTCTGCCGGGCAGGCGGGGCCCCATGGCGGGACATTTGATTCTGCCGCTGCCACGGCGGCAGTGGCAGTAGCAGCCGTTTTTTTTTTTTTAATGTGCTTGTGCTAATGTAGAATGTTTTTTGCGTGGGGCCCCCTGAAACGCGGGGCCCTGTGCAAAAAACATTCTTGCTCAATGGACGGGCCGGCCCTGAACCTTAGATAGAAAGAGAAGATAAGAAATAGGGTGAAAATAAGAAAGAAGTAGGATCAAGAGAGGGTTTCTTGAGGAGGGGAAAGGCAATAGCATGCTTCCAGACGAAAGGAAGGTAGCTTGTACAGAGACTAGCTTGTAGAAGAGGAAGGATGGTTGGTATAAGAGAAGCAGACAGGTTCTTGATCAGCTATGCTGCTAGAGATCAAGAGGAGAGGGAGAAGGATGGACAGAGCACAAAGCACAATCCAGGTAAAAAGGAGTAAGGGTAAGTAAGAAAGAATGATGGGAGGAGAGGCTAAAGATGGGGGGGTGGGGTATGCAGAAAGGGAGGCAGGAGAAGAAGAGGTGCAAAGAAGGGAAAGGGGATGGGTTAGGAGAGGTAGTGCAAGATGAGGAAGAAAGTGGAAGGGTGGAAGGAACACTAACATATAAAATAAGGGCTAGAGGGGGACAGCGATCTGGAAGGGGAAGAGTAGAGCATACAGAGGAGAGGGAAGGGAAGGAGGAGGGGTCTATGAGAGGAAAGGTAGCACAGATAGAGGAAGGAGCTAGGAGGAGGAAGGTGCAAGAGGGGAGAAGAGCAGGAAGGGGGATCTGCAAGAGGAAGGCTAGCACAGGTAGAGAAAGGGGCTGGGGAGAGGGAGTGACCAAAGAAGAGGAGGCAGCTTATGGGAGGGATGTATGCAAAGAAGTGATTTGCTGAAAAGGAAAGTGGCAAAAGCATTAGGGGAGGGAGGGGAAGAGAAAGAGACCAGAGCAGTGGGTGGGGCATTGTGGTTTGTTGGTAGTAGAAGAGAGTAACTTCTGAGCATGGTCCATTCTAGCTGTGCATACAGTCTTCTCATAGACAGTAGCATGATGGTTCCAGTAAGACCAAGAGGAAGGGAAACTGATGCTTCTTCCAAAGGCACTCAGTGTGATGGAGATGCTGACAAAGGAGAAAGAAGCCAGGGTAAAACTAAGGGTTTCTGAGAAGGACGAGAAGGACAGAGTAAGCAACATGATGCTTCTGTATCAAGAGAGGTGGAAAGTGTTGCGGACTAGATGGTCCATTGAGACTCTAGTGGAGCAGAAGGAGAGGCAAAAAAGGCCACTATAATTTCATGATTAAGGAGATCCACATTCCTGGGAGGAGGAGTCATTAGCGAGGAAGGGAGGGAGATGATCAAAGAAAGAAGACGAGAAAGTGATCTGACCAAGGAGCAAGTAGAAGCGCAGGGGAAGAAGGGCAAGCACAGAATTAGAGGGAACAAAAACAAGGTCCAAGATATTTCCGGAATTGTGTGTAGGGGCAGTAACCAGATGTGTAAAGCCTAGCTGAGTCAACAGATCACAAAAATGTTCATATGTTCAAATCAGAGGGGAACTCAGAGGAGGGGGGAGGGTAGTTAAAGTCTCTAAGGATAATGAAGGGAGCATAGGCAAGGACTGCTTCAGCCAGGAAGTGAGAGAGCACGTCAAGGAAAGAAGCAGAGCAGGGAGGATAATAGACTAGGATGTAAAAAATATAAGAGGCCAGAGAGATATGAGTGAGAAGATTTTCAGAGAACTGAAAAGGAAAGAGTGGTAGGTTAGAGGCCATGAAGGAAGAGGAAAAGAGAAATTGAGACCCAGGGAAACAGCAAGCCTGAAGGTGAGACAAGTTGTGAGGGTGCAGCCAGGTTTCAGTCAAGGCACATAAGGAGAGTGACTGAGATGCAATAAGATCAGAAATCAGGGCAGCTTTGTGGCGAAGTGAATATGCATTGAGAAGGCCAAAGTGGACAGCAGAATGAGGTGAGAAGGGGAAGAAGAAAGTGATGAGTAGGCTTACTCACCCAGGAAAGAGTCAGCTGGGGGAATCAACTTCCCCAGATAACTGGACAGGTGACCAAAGCTTTAGGAAGATTCGGAATAGCTGGGTAAGAGGCCTTTTTATTTCATATCTTAACTGGGTTAGACAAGGATGGCATGAGAAAAATTACAGACTAAAGAGAACATGTGGACGTTGTGCAGTTTGCAGAGTAGGTCTACATGATTTTTCTTTAGTTCATTTCAGCAATCGACATGTGACCAAGAAGAGGGTGTAAACCAGATGTACAATACTAAAGAGTTTCTCTGATGCTCTATCTAGGAAAAAATCCATATGTGAGCCTTTGCGGTAAGATGATGAAAAGTTACAAATATTCCACTGAAAACTGGATCATTGTTTTCAGCACTGGTTCTCCCTATTAAAGAATTATAAAACTGACCATTTTTTCTTCTCAATAAAAGCTTTCTGGTCCAACACAAAGCTACAGAAGGAGATGTAGCCTGCATTTTATTTTGTCTTAAAATGCCAATGCTTTTAATACCAATTAGCTGTTAAGAACATCTCCCATATTAAGACCAGAAATAATGCCCCATCTCTCTATGCTGTATGCAATAAAGAACTGACAATGTATTCGCTAAATTAGGCTTTGGATGTCTTCAGTGCCCACTGACAGCCTAAGGAAATAAAATTAACATTTTGTAAGTCTTTTTCTATAATGCCCATTGTACTCTGTCAAAAGTTGTCCGTTACACCATTAGATAACCTCATTTAGTTCCATTAATATAGCGAAAAAAGGCTCAAGAAATCCTAGAAAAAGCCTTAAAAGATTTGAACTGAAAAGCCAAATGGATGCAAACATATTCCACCCACCTTCACAAAACCATAGCAAGCAACCTGCTCTGCAAATGCACAATTAGAGAAAATTAAAAAAGAAAAAAAAGGCAGAAAAGAATAATTAATTTCCGCTTCCTCATGCAAATCCTAAGGTCACTTATTTAGGGATAAGGTCCAATTCAGCTCCTTTTGCAATTTCCAAACTGAAGGTTGGAGGGGAGAGAGGGAACATTGAATGGATTCACTTTTCTTAAATAAAAAAAGACTTAAACAAAGGTTCCATTTTCCAAGGTTATGTGGCCAAACAGCCCTTACCCACAAGCTCCCAAGAAACATGTGCTGGCCTGCTGAAAGGGCCTCCATGTTGACTGACAGATAATTGAAGTGACAAATTGTTTAATTGTATTTGCCAGGGAGAGAGGCCTATATCAGATAATTATGGTGAGCAGGGAAGCAAGAGGTCAGAGGTTGGAGGAGATGTCTGACCTGGTTTTCTGAAGCCTATGAAAGAGCCTGATCTCAGAGGGGCTTAGGAAGGGGGAACCTGTGACATTGTCTCCCCCCACCCCTCCCCCTCTTCTTTTCTTTCTGGATGATTAACTACTAAAGAATATGGCTCATAAGCCTTTCTATCAGTTGCCTTAAAATGCAAGAAAATCTGATAAAAGGTCTGCCCACATAATTAGCAAAGTTTTTCTATTAACTGAAGGAAGTAGGTAGAATGCAGACGTAGTTAAACTGTATGGCAAATTTCTGGCATGCGCACAACACAAACTTAGGGCCCCTTTTACTAAAGCCCACAAAGGATTTGCTATTAATGCACTATACAAACACAGGTTAATTGTGAAGCCTCCACATTAGCTGTCAGGGGCTCGATTAGTATGTTCCTAGCAGCTAACATGTGATGGGCCACTTGAACGTATTGTCCAGTAAGGTTAACTTAATGACTCCCATAGAGGAGTTGTTAGGTGGACATATGTTAAGAGCTGTGTTGCTGCTGAGTGTGTGGCAAATGCCTTGGCACTAGTGGTAATTTTTTTCCAACCCCACTCTCCACCCATTCCCTGCCTCTTCCTGCAATCACCGATTAACGTGGGTTTTAGCATGCGATTAGTGTTCCTCACTATCAGTTGCTACATGTTAAAACACATGTTAACCAGCTAACAGGCTTTAGTCAAAACGGCTCTTAATCTGTTTCATATATTTCATATAGGAGAATTTAGGAAATTTAAGTCCAGAGGGCTCCAAATAAAAATGATTACAGTGTTTTTTTTCTGGAAAGTTTTCTTATTAGTAGTAGTATATGTTATACCAACTAAGGGGCCTATGCAATAAAGTGCTCTATTTTAGCACACAGGTCAGCTTATGTTTAGCATACAATTTTATGTGATACTGTGGTGCCCAATGTAAAAACACGTTTTGCATACAAACTAATTGTGCACAAAGCCTCAAGTAGACATCAGCACACAGCTCATTTAAATCCATGGTAATGAAGCAATTCACTATTCATCACAAATGCAGAGAAGTGTGCAGAAGGCCTAAAGGCTGAGCGCAATGCTGGGATTTAATTCAAGGTCAGAGGAGGAGTAAAGGGTTAGCACATTGTTCTGCAGTCTTAGCCCCCCCCCCATAAGAATTTATGCCTGTTTCTTCTCTTTACCTTGAGCATACAGAACCTGCAACTTTTTCTGGCTTCCTTGAAGAGGAGATGCTGAGGGGGAAATGTGCTGGAACAATTTGCAAAAATTTTCTAGCAGCATTTTAGAGGTCCAGGACATACATCTGCACATGCTGTGTAATATTAATCTGAGCATGAATAATAATACCGCAAGCATTGTATGTACATACTAGCAGTCAAGCACATGCATGCACATGCAACTCCAGCTGCTGATAAAGAGTTTTCTTGTGTGCCAAACACAGCTGTCATTAGCGCAGGCCCTTGTGCGTATGCATCTGGTATGCTCTCCCATGTTAGCGCATGGTTTTTGTGCACAGCCGATTTGCATTCTATTTGTTTACTGTATCAGGGAGCAACTTTTTTCTTTTACACATATGTTAGAAAACCCAGTGTAGAGCTTTAAAGCAGAACTTTATTGCATGCTTTCTGTATCAGCCCCTAAGAATCTCAGGATTTGAGCCTACAACCTTTGGCTCCAGACCTATTGATTTTAGTCTGGTTTGCTTCTATTCCCTTCCTCTTATCACTTGTTGCTGTCATAGTAAGAAGAATGATAAGCCCAAAAATAACTTGGAAATTCTTTCCCCACAGAATGTTTTGAAAAATGAGCCCTAAGCTTAAACTTGCTCTGGGTATTATGCCTGTTTACCTAAGAGCACACTAAACTGGGTGTGAGTCACATCATTTTGCACTCCATCTTTCTGTAAAGCGGCTTTAATCCTTTGTCTGTGGCTCACAAAAATGTCTTGTTTATATTTTGTTAAAAATTAACTTAAATTGCTACAGACAGATTTGTCTCCCTACTGTATAAAGCTGCCACGTTGAGCTGGTAATTTGCACATAATTTTTCAATTTGTCCCTTTTTTACACACAAAAAGAAAAAAATGGACACTAAAGATTATCCATTAATTTCAGGGTGGCAGCTCACTTGTGCAGATTTGATCCTCTGCAGGTGTGTATAGAAGGAATGCACTAATGTGTATGACACGCAGTAGCAGAGCCGATAATGTATCCTGGCAGTTAAAATACCATCCTGAATAGCGTAACCAATTGCCCAATTTTGGACTGGACAGTTCAGTTTTGGAGGGTCTTGTACAGTGTTTGGTTACAAGGTATAACCAGAAGCCATAATATCTGGTTTTGCCTTTTTTAGGCAGCTGTCTTGGCCCAGTGAAGAAACAGAAAAACGTAATTACTCACCTGTAGCAGGTGATCTCCGGGAACAGCAGGAATTTAGTCTTCACATATGGGTGACATCGGAACCGATGGAGCCCGCATGGGAACGCTCCCCAGTGTCCAATAGGAAAGCTTTTGGGAGCATCCCACTGCACCTGCGTAGCTGCCTTCCTGCCTTTCCAGCTCTCCCTCCTCAGTTGAGTTTGTAGCTGAGATAAAAGGAGAGAAGGAGAAGAAGAAGAAGACCTACAACCCCTAGGGGAGAAGGGTGGGTTGTGAAGACTAAATTCCTGCTGTTCCCGGAGATCATCTGTTACATGTGAGTAACTACACTATCTCCAGGAACAAGCAGGAATGTAGTCTTCACATATGGGACTCCCTAGCTCGGAGATGCCAGAGAGATGACCTCAGAGTCGGCTGTGGAATCACAGGTATAACTAAGGAGGTCATGTATCCTCCAAGGATGTCGGTATCAAAAACCGGGACGGAGGGTAGGAGTTGATCTAAGTCTGAAAGAGATGCTGGAGAACAGCTTGGCCAAAGAAGACATCATGGCAGGAGTCCTTGTCCAGGCAATAGTGAGCAGCAAAAGTGTGGACAGAAGACCAAGTTGCTGCTTTGCATATGTCATCAATCGCTACAGAGCGTAGATTTGCCATAGAGGCAGCCATGGCCCAAACATTATGTGCCGTGACATGACCCTTGAGAGAGAGTCCTGCCTTTTCATAAGCAAAGGAGATGCAGTCTGCTATCTATCTGGAAAGAGTACATTTAGATACTGGTAACCCCAGGTGACTCGAGTCAAATGAGATGAAAAGTTGGTAAACTTTTCTGTGCTCTCGAGTTCTCTGGAGATAAAAAGCCAAGGCACATTTGCAATCCAGAGTGTGAAGGGTTGCATCTGCACTAGAGGAATGAGCTCTAGGGAAAAAGACAGGAAGGTACACTGACTGGTTTAAATGGAAGGGCGAGACCACCCTTCAGCATAAAATGAGGATGAGTCCTAAGGACTATCATGACATGGTGGGATCGTGTATAAGGAGGGTCAGTCACCAAAGCCTGAAACTCACTAATGCATCTTGCTGAAGTGAGGGCAATAAGGAAGGTAACCTTCCACGTGAGAAACTTTAGTGAGGTAGTGGCTAGAGGTTCAAAGGGCAGCTTATTAAGATCCCATGCCACTGGAGGGGGCTTAATAGCAGTTTGGTTAATAGAAGACCCCTCATAAAGCGTGCTACAAGCAGCTGAGAAGAGATGGGCTGACCATTCAAGGGCATGTGAGAGGCCACAATTGCACTTAGGTGTACTCTTACCGAGTTGGTTTTGAGTCCAGAAGAAGACAGGTGGAGAAGATATTCGAGTAATGCATCCACTGGAGCCAAGAAGGGGTTAAGCACCCTCTGCAAACACCAGAAAGAAAATCTACGCCACTTAAAGGCGTAGGAGTGCCTGGTGGATGGCTTCTTAGAAGCTAAAAGGATATCCTTAACCTGTTCAGAGAGGTTAATGTTCTGGAAGACTATGCCTTCAGCAGCCATGCCGTAAGATGGAGGAACTGCGGATTGAGATGGAGCAGCGTCCCCTCCTCCTGAGAGACGAGATCTGGAGCAGATCCCAGACCTCTGGGTTGAGCCCGAGACAGACGTAGAAGGAGAGGATACCATGATTGTTGTGGCCAGCACGCAGCTATGAGTATTATGTAGCCCCTGTCTCTCTGGAGTTTGAAAAGTGTCTTAGGAATGAGGGGAATGGGAGAGAAGGCATATAGGAAGCCTTGATCCCAGTGGAGGTGAAAAGCATCTACTTGCTGGCTGTCCGGTGCAGGAGTCCTGGAGCAGAAGCAAGAAAGCATGGCATTCTGAGGATTTGGGAAGAGGTCTATCTCTGGGGTTCCCCAGATCTGAAAAATGTGAGCAACCTTGTCTGCATGGAGAGACCACTTGTGGGATAGAAAGACTTGACTCAGTTTGTCCGCCAAGACAATATGCTTGCCTGGAAGCATGTAGGTGAATTTGGTGCTGTATGGCAAAACACCACAGATGCAGGGCCTCGTTGCAGAGGGTTCAAGAGCCTGTTCTGCCCTGCCTGATGAAGTAGAACATGGCTACTTGATTGTCCATCTGGACTAGAACTGTGTGGAATCGAAGATGGTCCTGGAACACTTTGAGAGCAATGTGAATTGCTCTGAGTTCCAGCAGATTTATGTGAAATTGTGACTCCTGATAAGACCAGAGCCCCTGAATGGAGAGATTGTCCAGATGAGCTCCCCAGCCCAATTTGGAAGCATCCGTCATCAGGATACACTGATGTGCTGGCATCTGAAAAGGTGACTCTAACAGGAGGTTTTCTGGGGATTGCTACCACTGGAGAGACGAGATTAGGCGGGTAGAGACCATTATTTTGTCTCCCAGGCGACCCGATGCCTGAGACCACTAGGAAGCCAGTGTCCATTGAGCTGTGCGCATATGTAGATGAGCAGATGGAACAACATGCACTGTTGATGCCATATGACCCAGACGTAGCAGTTCTCGAGTAGTGAGAAAATTCTTGAGGCTTGCCTGAGATGCTAACTGCACAGCAGGGTTGGGGCAGAAACGCCTTTGATTGTTGGGTGTCTAAGAGAGCCCCTATGAAATCTAGAGTTTGAGAGGGAACGAGATGGGACTTTGGAAGATTTATTACAAATCCCAAATGTTGCAGCACATGCATGGTACGCAAAAGGGAAAGACTGGCCTCTAGAGAGGTGTTTGCTCAAATAAGCCAGTCGTCTAAGTAAGGGAAGACAAACAACCCTAGAGACCTTAGGAATGCGGCTACTACCGTCATGCACTTTGGGGCAGAGGCGAGGCGAAAAGGCAGGACTCTGTATTGATAATGTCTCCCTTGAAAGAAAAAGTGCAAGAAATTTCTGTGCTGTGAGTGAATCAGTATGTGAGTATATGCCTCCTTTAGATCTAGAGAACAGAGCCAATCCTGACTCTGGAGGTAGGGGAGAAGGGCTCCTAGGGAGATCATTTTGAATTTCTCCCTTAGTAGGTACTTGTTCAGTTCTCTGAGGTCCAGAATGGGCCTGTACCCTCCTGTTTTCTTTGGAATGAGGAAGTATGGAACATAAAAGCCCATTCCATGCTGGGATAGTTGAACCTCCTCTATTGCGCCCTGAGAGAGAAGGGAGGTGACCTCCTGCAACAACAGAAACAATGTATCTTTGAAGGATATAGCAAAAGATTGAAGTTAGGGCATATCGACAGAGAGATTCCAATAAAGACAAAAGTAACCCAAATGCCCTTAAGTACAGAGAAGACAAAACTTAAAGATTCTAAATTATTTATTTATGTATTTATTTATTTTAACATTTTTTATATACCGCCTTTCAGATTCTCAAGGCCCTGATAATTGCCCCTGCCTACTGATAATTAGATTAATATGAATAAAATACAACCTCTAAAATGCTTGTACGCAAATGTTAGATGTCTAAAAAATAAGGTGGGAGAGCTAGAATATATAGCATTAAATAAGAGGTTAGATATGATTGGTATCTCAGAGACCTGGTGGAAGGAGAACAACCAGTGAGACACTGTGATACCTGGGTACAAATTATATCACAATGATAGAGTAGATCACATTAGTGGAAGGGACACACTCTATGTTTGAGAGGGCACTGAGTCACACAGGATTAAAGTTTTGCAGAAAACAAAATACACTGTAGAATTTCAATGGATTGAAATTCGTTGTTAAAAGGGGAAGGCGATGGCAGTGGGTGTGTACTACCAACCGCCTGACCAGAATGAATGAATGAATAATGAAACAAAAGTTACAACACTGTAAAAATAATGGGTGATTTTAATTATCTGGTATCAACTGGGTCAGTGTCATGGCAGGGCAGGTTAGGAAGAAAACGTTTCTAGATGAAATAAATGACTGCTTCTTGGAGCAGCTGGTTCTTGAAGAGGGGAAGCCATTTTGGACCTAGTCCTTAGTGGTACACAGCATCTGGTGCAAGAGATAAGGGTATTGGGGCTACTTGGCAATAATGACCACAACATGATCACATTTGATTTAATAAATGGAGGAAGGATGGCAAGGAAATCCACAGTACTACCTTTTAACTTTCAAAAGAGAGACTATGATAAAATGAGGAAAATAGTTAATAAAAAACTAAAAGCAGCTGCAAAGGTTAAAGATTTACATCAGGCATGGGTGTTGTTTAAAAATACTTTTTTGGAAGCCCAGACCAACTGTATGCCACGCTTTATGAAAAGTGGTAGGAAATCCAAAAAACTGCCATCATGGTTTAAAGGTGAGCTCAGAGAGGCTATTGTAGCCAAAAAAGCATCTTTCAGGAAAAAGGAGCCAAAAGACGAAAACTGGTAACAACAAAAACACTATCAAGTTAGATGCAAGGTATTGATAAAGCAGGCAAAGACAGAATTTGAAAAAAGCTTGCTGTGGAAGAAAACACACATAATAAAAACCTTTTCAAGTACATTCGTAGCAAAAAATCTGTAAGTGAGTCAGTTGGACCTTTAGATGATAGAGGGATAAAAGGGGCACTAAGAGGGGACAAGGCAATAGTGGAAAGACAGAATGAATTCTTTGCTTTGGTCATTATTGAAGAAGATGTAGGGAAATTACCCATGACTGAAATGGTATTTAAAGATCATGCATTGGAAGAATAGAAATAAATATTGATAAACCGGGAAGATGTATTACAACAATTTGATAAACTAAAAAGTAGCAAATCACCTGGACCAGATGGTATACATCTGAGGATATTGAAAGAACTGAAATATGAGATTGCAGACCTACTATTAGTAATATGTGAACTATCATTAAAATCATCTGTAATACTTGAAGATTGGAGAATGGCTAATGTAACGCCAATTTTTAAAAAGGATTCCAGGGGTGATCCGGGAAACTACAGACCAGTGAGCATGACATTAGTACCAGGCAAAATGGTAGAAACAGTTATAAAGAACAAAATTACTGAACATGTAGATAGTCGTGGTTTAATGGGAGAAAGCCAATATGGCTTCAGCCAAAGAAGGTCTTGTCTTACTAATCTGTTATATTTTTTTGAAGATATGAATAAATATGTAGACAAAGGTGAGTCAGTTGATATAGTGTATCTGGATTTTAAGAAAACCTTTGACAATGTCCCTCATGAGAGACTCTTGCAAAATTAAAAGTCTTGGGATAGGAGGCAGTGTACTATTATGGATCAGGAACTGGTTAAAAGATAGAAAGCAGAGGGTAGGGCTAAATGGCCAATTTTCCCAATGGAGAAAGGTGAATAGTGGAGTACCCCAGGGATCTGTGCTGGGGACGCTGCTTTTTAACATATTCATAAATGACCTGGAAATGGGAATAACGAATGAGGTAATCAAATTTGCAAATGACACAAAATTATTCAAAGTAGTTAAACCCCAAGAGGATTGTGAAAAATTGCAAGAGGACCTTGATAAATTGGAAGACTGGATGTTCAAATGGTAAATGAGATTTAATGTGGACAAGTGCAAAGTTATACACCTAGGAGAAAACAACTCAAACTATGTTATATGATGCAAGGTTACACATTAGGAACCACCACCCAGGAAAAAGATGTAGGCGTCATCGTGGATAACACGTTGAAACCCTCCACCCAGTGTGCAATGGCAGCCAAGAAGGCAAATTGAATGCTACGAATCATAAGGAAAGGAATGGAGAATAAGGCAATAGATATCATAATGCCTTTGTATCATCCCATGGTGCAACCGCACCTTGAATACTGTGTACAATTCTGGTTGCCATATCTTAAAAAAGATATAGCAGAATTAGAAAAGGTACAGAGAAGAGTCACCAAAATTATAAAGGTAATAGAAGGATATCCCTATGAAGAGAGGCTTAAAAGGTTAGGGTTCTTCCACCTAGAAAAGAGACGGCTGAGGGAAGATATAATAGAGGTCTATAAATTAATGAATGGAGTGGAAAGGGTAAACATAGATAGACTGTTTATTCCATCAAAAAGTAGAAAGACTAGAGGACATGCAATGAAGCTACAATGTAACCCATTTAAAACTAATAAGAGAAAATATTTTTTCACTCATCGGGAAAACTCTGGAATTCATTACCGGAGGATGTAATAAAAGCTGTTAGTGTAACTGGGTTTAAAAAGGTTTGGACAAGTTCCTGGAGGAAAGGTCAATAAACCATTATTAAAGAGGACCCAGGAAATCCACTGCCTGCCCCAATACAAGCATTGTGGAACCTGTGTGTCTTTTTGGGAAACTGTCAGGTAATTGTGACCTGGATTGGCCACTGTTGGAAACAAGATACTGGGCTTGATGGACCTTGGTATGACCCAGTATGGCATATCTTATGTTCTCATTTAAGTGATGAAAGTAAAAACATAGCGCTGCATTTCGGTCTGGTTCAAATGTAAAACCTACCAACAAGGAAACCAACAAGTAACCAGCAAAAGAGAGCTTTCTAAAAAACCTGCTAAGTCCATTTGTGCTGACTGTTCTTTCCTTAAACCTGGGACATTAGCATCTATTCCTCCTATATATAGCAAGCTCATACGGAGTTATTTAAAAATACTGTCTTGAAAGCCCAGCCCAGATGTATTCCACACTTGAATAAAGTAGATCAAATTGGTGAAGGGGTGGCGTTTTATGATAAAAAGAGGGCATTGAGTTAAACGGCATAAAAGTTTTGCAAGAAACATAATACACACTAGAATTTCTATGATTAGAAACTCCATGTAAAAAGGGGAAGGCAATGGCAGTGGGGATATTCTGTCATTTTCCTGGCCAGAATGAACCGACAGATGATGAAATGCTAACAAATTAGGGAGGCTAAAACTTACAACACAGTAATAATGGGTGTTTTTGATTACCTCAGTATCAATTGGGTCAATGTCATATCAGGACATGCCAGGGAGATAAAGTGCTCGAATCTGAAAAGGGATTGTCCAGGCCCCGTGCACGTCTCCAGATAGGACGTGAATGCAGAGGCCTGATTCTACAACCCTGTGTAGACACATATATGGTGTTGTAGATTCAGTATGTGGCCATGGCCGGCAAAGCATGTGTAGGCCATGCGCACACTGCCCAGCCGTCCCATGCACCTGTAACCCCAAAAATGTCCCCAAACCAATGTCCTGCAGACCATATGCGACCAGATCCAGGAAGAAGACCCACTCCCGACATAATGCACACATCAACATGGCTACGGGGCAGCCCAACTTCAGCGAGGCAGAGACGACGCTGTTGGTGACCATGGTCATCGAGCAAAAGGAGCCCACACAGCAGCAAGCAGGGGCTGAGAACATATCAAAACCACCTTCATCCAGTAAGTACATCACAAATAGAGGCAGACAAACCTAAAAGCAGAGAGAAGTGGGCAGGCTGGAACAGTACCCAAGATGGCACAGAGATAGGCATGCACCAAGGTGGAGAGGAAGGGCAGGGAAAGTCAGGATCTGCCCCAGGCAGAAAGCAGGCAGGATGCCCAGTGACTGGAGAACACAGCACAGACAGAGCAGCCCAACAGTAGTCTTGAAGGACTAGAAAAAGGGACTGTTACTTCTGGAGAGAGATCTGCAACTGTGAGCATATACTTCTGGTAATTTTCTAAAAGGAATTCTTTGTATTAAAGCTAATTAATCTGTGAACCCACTATTTTTTGTTAAATCAGTCAGGGCCTAGTAGCAGCAGTTTAAGTTTAAATTTAAAACACAGAGGAAAACTTTCTGGTTTAAATTTCATAAGAAGTTAGAGCCTAGCAGCAGCTAAGAGCTATAATTTAAATCAAATCAGAATATAGCTTACCTCAGCAGCACAAGACAGGGTACTGTGTAGCAGCCCTCTTTTAATAAGTGTTAAAAATAAGTTGGGAGAGTTAGAATATATAGCACTAAATGAAAGGTTAGATATGATTGGAATATCAGAGACATGGTGGAAGGAGGACAACCAGTGGGACACTGTGATACCTGGGTACAAACTATATCGTAATGATAGAGCTGATCAAATTGGTGGAGGGGTTGCTCTCTATGTTAGAGAGTGCATTGAGTCAGAAAGGATTAAAGTTTTGCAGGAAACAAAATCTGCTGTAGAATCTATATGGATTGAAATTCCATGTAAAAGGGGGAAGGCGATGGCAGTGGGGGTGTACTATCGACCACCTGGCCAGAATGAACAAATGGATGATGAAATGTTCAAAGAAATCAAGGAAGCTAACAAAAGTTACAGCGAAGTAATAATAATGGGTGATTTCAACTACCCCGGTATCGACTGGGTCAGTGTCACGTCAGGACATGCTAGGGAGATAAAGTTCCTAGATGAAATAAATGACTGCTTCTTGGAGCAGCTGGTTCATGAACCGACCAGAGGGGAAGCCATATTAGACCTAGTCCTTAGTGGAACACCAGATCTAGTGCAAGAGATAAAATTGTTGGGGTCACTTGGCAATAGTGATCATAGCATGATTGCCTTTGATTTAATTAGTGAAGGAGGGATAGTAAGGAAATCCACAGTACTACCTTTTAACTTTCGAAAGGTGGACTATGATAAAATGAGGAAAACAGTTAAGAAAAAACTAAAAGGAGCAGTTGAAAACGTTAAAGACGTACATCAGGCTTGGCTGTTGTTGAAAAATACTATCTTGGAAGCCCAGACCAGCTGTATTCCACGCTTTAAGAAAAGTGGAAGGAAGTCCAAAAAACTGCCAGCATGGTTTAAAGGTGAGGTCAGAGAGGCTGTTGTTGCCAAAAAAGCATCTTTCAGGAAATGGAAAAAAGAGCCAAACGACGAAACCTGGAAACAGCACAAGCACTGGCAAGTCAAATGCAAGGCATTGATAAGGCAGGCAAAGGGAGAATTTGAGAAGAAGCTTGCTGCGGAAGCAAAAACGCGAAGTAAAGACCTTTTCAAGTACATTCGTAGCAAAAAACCTGTGAGAGAGTCAGTTGGTCCATTAGATGATAAAGGGGTTAAAGGAGCACTAAGAGGAACAAGGCGATAGCGGAGAGACTGAATGAATTCTTTGCTTCGGTCTTTACTGAGGAAGATGTAGGGATGTTACCCATGACTGAAGTGGTATTTAAAGGTGCGGAAGAATTGAAGGAAATATCGATACATTGGGAAGATGTATTACAACTATTAGATAAACTGAAGAGTAGCAAATCACCTGGGCCGGATGGTATACATCCAAGGGTGTTGAAAGAACTGAAATATGAGATTGCAGACCTGCTATTAGTAATCTGTGAACTATCATTAAAATCATCTCCAATACCTGAAGATTGGAGGATTGCCAATGTAACACCAATTTTTAAAAAGGTTTCCAGGGGTGATCCGGGAAACTACAGACCGGTGAGCCTGACGTCAGTACCGGGAAAAATGGTAGAAACCATCATAAAGAATAAAATTACTCAGCATGTAGATAGTCATGACCTAATGGGAGACAGCCAACATGGCTTTAGGCAAGGAAGATCTTGTCTTACTAATCTGTTATGTTTTTTTGAAGGAGTGAATAATCAGGTGGACAAAGGTGAGTCGGTTGATATTGTGTATCTGGACTGTCAGAAAGCCTTTGACAAGGTCCCTCATGAGAGACTTTTGGCAAAACTAAAGAGTCATGGGATAGGAGGCAGTGTACTATTGTGGATCAGGAACTAGTTAAAAGATAGAAAGCAGAGGGTAGGGCTAAATGGCCAATTTTCCCAATGGAGAAAGGTGAATAGTGGTGTACCCCAGGGATCTGTGCTGGGTCCGCTGCTTTTTGACATATTCATAAATGACCTGGAAAGTGGAATAACGAGTGAGGTTATCAAATTTGCAGATGACACAAAACTATTTAAAGTTTTAAAACCCAAGAGGATTGTGGAAAATTGCAAGAGGATCTTGATAAATTGGAAGACTGGGCATCAAAATGGCAGATGAAATTTAATGTGGACAAGTGCAAGGTTATGCACCTAGGGAAGAACAACCCAAACTATGGTTACACGATGCAAAGTTCCACATTAGGAACTACCACCCAGGAAAAAGATTTAGGCGTCATTGTGGATACCATGTTAAAACCCACGGCCCAGTGTGCAGCGGCGGCCAAGAGAGCAAATAGAATGCTAGGTATGATAAGGAAAGGAATGGAAAATAAAACAAAAGATATTATAATGCCTCTATATCGTTCCATGGTGAGACCGCACCTTGAATATTGTGTGCAATTCTGGTCGCCGTATCTTAAAAAGGATATAGCGATTTTAGAAAAGGTTCAGAGAAGAGCCACCAAAATGGTAAAGGGGATGGAAGGATACTCCTATGAAGAAAGGTGTAAAAGGTTAGGGCTCTTTCACCTGGAAAAGAGACGGCTGAGGGGAGATATGATAGAAGTCTATAAATTAATGAACGGAGTGGAACGGGTAAACGTAGATCGATTGTTTACCTTATCAGAATATAGAAAGACTAGGGGACATGCAATGAAGCTACAAGGTAAACTATTTAAGACTAATAAAAGAAAATATTTTTTCACTCAACGTGTAATCAAACTCTGGAATTTGTTACTGGAGGATGTAGTAAAGGTTGTTAGTGTAGCTGGGTTTAAAAAAGGTTTGGACAAGTTCCAGGAGGAAAGGTCCATAAACCATTATTAAGAAGGGACAAAGGATATCAATGCTTGAACCAATACAAGCATTGTGGAACCTGTGTCCCTTGGGGAAACTGCTAGGTACATATGACCTAGATTGGCCACTGTTGGAAACAGAATACTGGGCTTGATGGACCTTGGTCTGACCCAGTATGGCATATCTTATTTTCTTATGTTCTTATAGAGGCCCAGGAAACAAGGGAGAACAGGATGCATGCAGGCCCACAGTGAAGGCACAGGGGGACACAGAGACATATGGAAGGGACACGGATATCAGAGAGCAGTTCCACAATGTCAGTCATATCCCCAGGTCACACAGATGCCCCCTGAGGAGGCAAAATAAAAGGGCCCTGTACATGCCCCGAGGTGGGAGGTGAATCCAGGACCCCAAGCACTATGGTTGAGGACCAGAAGCATCAGGCTACAGCTGTCAGTGCTCCCAGGATATAGGAAAAGAGAGAGCATGGCAAGTCAGAAGGGAGGCCCAGTGTGAATGGTAGTGGTGTAAAATGAAGCAATCCAGGTGGGAGTTGAACCCAGGACACTGAACACTGTGGTTCATGGCCAAAGCCATCAAGCTACAGCAGCTAGTGCTCCCAGGCCATAGGAAAAGAGAGAGCACATGGCAAGTCAGAGGGGACATCCAGTTGGAATGGTAGGGGTGCAAAATGAAGCAGTCCAGATGGGAGGCGAATCCAGAACACCAAGCACTGTGGTTCAGGGTCAGAACCACCAGGCTAAAGCTGTCAGTGCTTCCAAGCCCTCAAAGGTGAGGGAACATGTCCCTGCGCATGTACACTGAATGCAATGACAAGCTGATGCTTCCCCCCCTCCCCAGTATGGCATGGCAGGGTGATGCACCACGGAGAGCAGATGGGGACACGGCACATTGTGGGCATATGCGGAGTGCCAGCAGCACCACCCCAATAAGTAGGCAGGTCTGTGCTCTAGCACAGGTGAATGATGAGGTATGTCTCTACCCCACAGACATTTCCAGATCCTGTGTGACACGAAGGCTTACTGTGTGTAGTACTGCACAATCCACCGCACACACCTGCAGCTGATATGGCATATCTGGTGGCAGCTGCAGGAGGAGTAGAGTGAGCAGCCATGCAGATACCCTGTCTGAACAGCAGGCTGACAGCCCCCCCAACACTGAGGCAGGCCAACACATGTAAGAGCAGACACCGCTGTGACATTTTTTAAATTTATTTTATTTATTTATTTATGGTTTCTTCTATACCGCCCCTTCCAGAGATCAAGGGCGGTTTACAGAGAACAATTGAATAACTTGAACAACTTTTACATGTAACGTCAGTTATAACTATTTACAAACAACTTTTGTGTGAAACTGTGGTGCTAACTATTTACAAATAAAATATATTGTACAACATATTGTGCAAATAACCTTGGGTCGATCTTTGAGTTGTATTCTTCATTTTGGCTATGGTGGGGCGAAGCTCTGGGATTGGGGAGTGGGGTTAGTGGGTTCTGGGTTCTGGAGGTTGGTAGGTTGTTTTTGCGATTGTTGGGGAGTAGCTCATGGGAGATGAGGGATTTCAGTTGAGTTTTCAAAATATTCAGTGAAGAGGTGTGTTTTAAGACCTTTTCTGAATAGCTGCAGGTCCTTTGTCACGCGGAGGGTTAGTGGTAGTTCGTTCCAGAGGGTAGGGGCAGCAAATGAGAAGGCTCTTGAGCTTGTAGTTTTCTTTGTCTTACAGATGGTTTTGTATATGTTGAGTGAGTGGGTTGCATTTTGCCTGCGTGTTCTGGATTCTAGTGGGGAGTGTAGGAGGGTGGATAGGTGTGAGGGGGCGATGTCATGGATGAGTTTGAATGTTGTCAAGAGTATTTTATATTTTATCCGGCTATTTATAGGGAGCCAGTGTAGTTCATGAAGGATGGGTGTTATGTGGTCAGTTAGGCGTGCCTTTGCTATTACCCTGGTGCTGATGTTTTGGGTTTTTGTTAGTGATTTTACAATTGCAAATAATTCTCTTGGACGATTGATGGCCATGTTTATTACTTTAGAAAGGTAGTCTCTTTTTGATTTTGTGATTGCATCTTTATATGTGTTGAGTAGGCTCATGTATTGTGTTTTGTTTTCATTCGATTTTGTTATTCTCCATCTTTTTGCTGTGCTGTATGCCACACGTAAATACTATTAAGCAGAAAAACAGCGTGATTACTCCACCAGTATGAGAATTCTTCACAATTAGTCTTAAATTTCTCAAATTACCAGAGACATATATTTCCTTGAAAGCAACAAACTTTTTATAAAAGGACATGGGTCTCAGACTAGCAGGAGCTACGGTAATAACTTTTCAACCAAATGCTCCAATTTGCATCAATGACCCCTTCTAATTTTATTAAATTTTTCTTATGTTTTTTCTTATAACTTTCAGAAAATTAAAAGTCAGGCTTATCTTTGTTTAAGAGTCCCAACGCCAGACTCAGCGCTGCTACGTTTCATGATTGTGTTCGTTTCTTCAGGGGCTAACAAGCTGACTTCAAAAGTTTCCATTTATGCTGAGAAGATAGACAAAACATTCTCCCTTTAAAATAGATACTTCAAATCCATTACTACAAAAAGAAGGCAACATATCAGTCTTATTGAAAAATAAGGTAACTGAATGTGGCTTACCAAACATGCTTCTCATGGGCAATCCTCCCCCTAGCACAAAAAACGCCGCGCATGCGGCTTAGAGTACTCAATGCCCCTAATTTATACAGATGGTAATTGGAAGATCCCTCCATACTGCAATCAAATTAGAAACAGAGATTCCAGTCAATTTGAGTATTAAGGCCATCAGGGTGCACCGTCTGCAAAGTAAAAATCCATTGTTGCTCTCGAACTATCAACGTTTGGTCTAGGGATTTGCCACCACTGCCTTTAAAAACTTTGTCTATGCAAAAACACCGAAGATCTTCAAAAGCATGGTGTTCTGTAAGGCAGTGTTCCACTATCGGGGCAGTCAAGATTTTACAGCGTAACCGACTTCGATGTTCAGCCAGTCTCACCAATGCATGTCTGAGGCATATAGCCAGGTAAACTGGCCACCACAGTAGCAGGAGATGGTGCAAACACCCAGGGGGAATGGGGAGGGGCCACAGGGGTGGGGAAGCCATGAACATGTGGCAGCAGTACAGCCAGTGGCCTGGATGGGTGCTGACCAGGGCAGATGGATGATGACATGCTAGGCATACCATGTGTATGTGGCACACCATGCACCTGTCCTGTGCCCCCCATGCCACCCCACAGGTGTGTGCCACATGCAGTGGGCAATGGGTGGGTGAAGGATGGCCAAGGGACAGGTGGACTGTGTGATATGTGCATCTCTAGTGCAGCACCCATGGACACCATGGCATGGATGCCCATGTCCTGACATAGGGGCACCCATGCAGGGCAACATCTATGAATGCCCCCAAACACATCGCCATATGTAGGTTCAGGAGGGCACATTATGTGGCTGGGTGGACACTGCACACCTGGCACATGTCAGCAAAAATAGTGGTGGGGCGAGTCCAGAACCCAGTACTCCTGGATCCAGAGGCAGCCCACATACCAGCAGGCCACAGTGGAGCACTGATGTGAGCAATGTCACAGGCAGGCAATATGCATGATACACAGGGGCATGGCCTGGACACAGAGGCCATGTCTGGATGGTGCGGATATGCACAGGCCCATGGCAGCTGTAGCATGAACCCCATCCCTTCCCCATTCACTGGCATGTGCTTTGGTTGTTATGGGTAGAGTACATATGTACCAGACTGTAAGGCAAAGTGTGCCTGGACAAGACTAGCATGTGCCACCACACCCCGTCTAGATGGTGTGCCCACATATGCATCTGCACTGGTGTCAGGCTCATCCCCATCATCCTGGCTCATCAGGCAGTGGCTGCCTGAGCCACAAGGCAAAAATATGGAGCATGCAGCATGCCATGGTGATCTTGCACACCTTGCAAGGCCTGTACAGCTGCTCCCCCCGAACCGGTCCAGGTAGTGGAACCAGCATTTCAGCTGGCCAAAGGTCCGCTCTTTGATACCCCATGTGGCCTGGTGCACACAGCCATATCGGTGCTGTGCTGGGCTGCTGGGGTGGAGTATGGGGGTCATCAGCCAGTCACAAAGGGGGTAGCCCCGGTCACCTGCAGGAGGAGACAGAACAGCAAACTGTTAATCAGCTGGTATGCTGGTAAGGGGGCCATGTGTGCCAGACACATAGTAGGCTGTGGACAGCTGACTGTGCATATCTGAGTTTGTGGACACTGTCTGGAGGATCCAGGGGTGACAGCAGGCTACAGTGTGTCCACAGCCCACCATATGTACATTGGCGCCCCCAAAGGCAGTGGGGTCCCTGCTGTGGTGTGTGCCTTGCCACTGTTTGTATGTCTGGAGCCCCTGCCCTGGACAGCAATAGATGGGGCTGCATGATACACCACCACGTGCAGACTTGCTGCCACCACCCTGGTCACCTGCCTCCATCCCCCACTGCATGCATAGGGCCACTGTGCCTGCTGTGGGGGACTGTGGTGTGGAGGATGTGTGTGGTGTAGCTGAGACCAACCCTCAAATGGAAATAGACATGGTGTACCATGCCCATTTATGTGGGGGATTCCCAGGGGGGTGCCCTGGGTATACTCCCACTGTAGTGGTGAGGGGCAGGCTGCCCACCTGTACATGCCCAGTTGCCCCCCATGACCTGAGGGTCAACTTGCAGGGCCCTTGGGTCATGGGGGGAGGGCCAACATCACCTGCCCAGAGGACACACCACCATGCTTTGCACCCTGCCTCCCAGTCCCAGGGTGTCTGTGCATATGTCCACCTAACAGACATCCACCACTGATGTGGCACCCCTTGAAGTGTGCATGGATCCCTGACCAGCTCATGATGTAGGCGTAACAGGCCCTTGTGCGTTGCCTCAGTCCATGTCCATGGCACCTAAGATCACTACCAGGAAGGCAGAGTTCTCCGAGGGTGAGGTGACCCTCATTTGGAGGAGATCCTCCAGCAGCTGCGACAATTGTTGGGGGATGCATCCACATGTGTGGGTGCCTATGAGAGGCAGCAGCTGTGGCTTGATGTATGCCGCCGTATGAATGCCATCTATTACCAGAACCGGGACATCAAGGATGTGAAGCACAGGTGGTGTCAGGCACACCACGACACTGCCCAGAAGGCACAGCAAAGGTCTGTGGGTGTACAGGGGGAGCAACTAACTTAGCTTGAACAGTGCGTCCTTGCTACAATTGACCCTGCCACCTCAGGAGGGATAGGTCCTCTCGATACATCTGAAGCATCCCAGAAGCAAGGTACATGTGTGACGTGTGTGTCCCTGCCCTTACCCCATGTACTGCCCTCCCACTGTGTGCATGCACACACTTGCACACAACCACCACCACTGCCTGCCATGGGATCCCAGCCATGCATGTGCATGTGATCACTCTGCTGTTGGGCTGTGTGTCAGGGGCATTGGCAGCATTGCCACCAGCTGGCAGTGACAGACTGAATGCACAGGCCACCAGGGTATGTGTCTGTGCACAGGCCTCTTTGCCAATATGTCTGTGCACGGGGGACAGGGTATGCCGCACACTATGGCGGCAGCCTCTCTCAGCTAGTGTGGCCTCATGCCTGACCTGCATGGCAGTGGCACTGCCACCCCATTGGTGGCAGTATTGCCAGGTTCAGGTATATCCCACAATCTTGTCTGTGTCTTTACAGGTGCCCCTGTTGTAGCTCCAAAGGCAGCGGTGCCTGCTCTGCCAATAGTATCCATGGAGGATACCACAGGGGAGGGCAGGGGGGCCCCAGATGATGCCCCGCTGCCATGCACCACTGCTGATGCCACACTGCATCAGCCACATGATGTCCCTGAGCTGGATGATCTGGAGCTCCATGTCCCCTCCCATCACCTCCACCACAGCACACTATTGATGATGGTGATGACTAAGAGGGGCACACCCACAAGGGTGTACAACATCACCTGCATTGCTGTGCTGAGCGTCTGCTTGCACACAGTACCACCCAGCAGGCACATTCTGAACAACAGCTGGTGCTGCTGTGACAGTCCATGGCATTGCAAGAACGGCATGTTGTGGCCATACAGCAGCTGACTGTAGCTACCAGCACCCTCCAGGCAACCATGGTGGAGATCCTGATGGAACTGCAGTGTGCCTTGGGCGGTCCATCCCTACACTTCCCTGTGCACATTCCAATGTGCCTCCCATGGGGTCTGGCCAGGGGCATGTTGGGGCAGCTCCCTCAGCTGCAGCATCTTCAGCAGCATGTATACCTGCACCTCCACATCTGGGCACCAGTGGTGTCATAATGTGAGCTTCAGCATGTACATGCACCACTGTTAGTCGGCCCGCCTCACAGACACCACCTCTTCTTGGGCCAGTTCCAAGGGGCAACGGTCCTTGGATGGTGTTTCCCACATTCCATGAGGGTACTATGGAATCAGACAGCATGAGCTGTGACACCTCAGGATCTGAGTTGGCCATCCCCGCTCTAAATAGTTGTCCTAAACTGTATTTGGTTTTCAGTTAGGTGGCCCATTGTTGATAGGAGTGACATCCATAGCTACTATTATTGTATTGATCCATTCCATTGGCCACCCCTGATTTAGAGGGTCGCCATGAGTCGAGACTGACTCGATGGCACTTAACAACAACATAAGTGAATATGACACCCCTTTTGCATGAGCATTGCATTGAAAATTAAAGCAGAGTGAAATTCCATTGCTTGGAATGGCTGTGTCATCTCATTGGAGGCCTTTCTATGAGGAACTGGAAATAGACTGTGATTGGGTCATTCAAAAGACTGAAGACTGAAAACTCACTGTAATGTTTTGCAGTTTGGAAGAGAATACAGAAATGCCTTTAGTCAAGGGAAACCAAATTACATGTGGACTCCATTATTCTGCTGATAAGTGTACTTTTATATGTTATCTCTGACTTTTATTTTTCTCTGATGCAGGATGGAAAGTTTAACTGTCTAAAATGGAGCATTCTGCTGGTTGGCTAAGTCAGTGTGGTTCTACTCTATGAACAATATAGCAAATTAAGAATTTTTTGACGTTGTTTAATATTTCAATATATATTCACAATAAAATGGACCTCGTCAAGGATATAATGCTTTTTGAGCTGTATTGGAGTCCGACAAAAACATCCACTTTCAGTTTCTGGAGGGTTTAATCATTATTGTTGGTTTATATTTTTGACCCTGTGGTAGTGTGGCATGCGGTGGGAAAAGATTTTCTTTAAAACACAGGTAGAAAGCCGTTCAGGGAAAATAAAAGCAGTTTTTATTCTGTCTCAGTTTGTTAAACCTCCACAAACAAAACCCAGAACAGAGAGTCGTTAACCCTATCCAGGCCGGGCCCAAACTTCTCGGGATCCAAACTTCTGACTAAATATTCCTATCAAATGGTATACAATACATGACCACAGCAGAAAGAAAATCACTATTACAACATATTGAATAAGACGGATATAATTTTCCTGAAATATACAAAAATTAACCCAGCTGCAGAATGTGGATTAAAAATTTAAAGTAAGCCTTCCTTAAGGTAAAATAAAGTTAGCTTATTCCTTTTCCAGCTTGTTAAACCTCCATAAGCTGGTTCACCTGGCCCTTCCTCTGGCCCCAGTTAAAGTTCCAATCTCAGAACTCCTTTACATGGTTTGCCTTGGAAGAACTTCTCACTCCACGGGCCTTTCTCTCTTTCCTGAAGACTGCAGCCTGCTGAGCCACGCCCTCCCAGCCCTGAACTCTGGGCTGCAAACTCTCTTAAAGGGGACTGTTGATACTTCTTTTGGAGAGGGATGGGTAACATTCCATAGACCCCATCACACACCCTCCCCCTCAGCTCAATCATGCCCCATTGAACACCTGCCTTACCCAGGACCCCCAACCCAGGAAAGAAAGTCAGACTAACGCTACGGTGGAACCAAAACTGGTAGGGTTGGAGACACAAAAACGACTGCATAATATAGCTGTTGGACTCGTTATGTTGATCCAGCCACTTGAGGGGCTAGTGGTCCATTACCAGCATAAACGGACAGCCAAGCAGGTAAAATTTGAAGGTCTCAAGCACCCTCTTGACAGCCAGGGATTCTTTCTCTATCACCACATAATGCTGTTCCTGAGGAAGCAGCTTCCTGCTGATGAATGCTACAGGATGTTCTTCACACTTGACTTCCTGGGCCAGAATGGCTCCTAGACCCTCCTCTGAGGCATCAGTTTGCGCAATAAATGGTAGACAAAAATCAGGGCTAATCGGGACGGATTCTGAGCACGTGGCCTTCTTGAGCTGTTGGAAGAAAAGGTCCAGTGAGCACTATTTATTTATTTATTTAGCTGCATTTATATCCCACTTTTCACCAGGTCAAAGCGGTTTAACAAAAAAAGGGGGGGGGGACAGTAATCAATTCGACAGAGAAGGGGGGGGGACCGTCACTATGAGGGCCAACATTGATGATCTGAACAGAAAGTCACAAATTAGACAGTTGACGTAAGTCTCTTAGTTGGTAGTAGAGGGGATAGGTTAGAAGGCCTGGATGTGAAGTCAGTGAGAGATGTCTGTTTCAGGTCCAAGATATTCATGAAACAGGGTGTTTTTTAATTGTTTCCAGAAAGTGGAGAGGTCTCTGTTGCTTCGGATCTGGCTCGGAAGGGAGTTCCAGAGGGAGGGTGCGTGCAGTTTGAATGCTCTGTTGCAGGTCTGTTGATTGAACTTAGTTCGTTGGTGGAGGATAGTGAGAGTGTTGCTGGTGGTCTGTCAGGTTGGTCTGTTGAGGGTAGGCTGGGGTAGTAGAGTCCGGAGTTGAGAAGTCTGCGTTTTATGGAGGGCTTTGTGGATAAGCAGGATAGATTTGTATTTAATCCTTGCTTCAAGTGGTAGGATGTGAAGTTTTCTCAGGACTGGAGTGATGTTATCATGTTTTTTCGCTTTCTGGATGATTCTTGCTGTGGTGCTTAAGGCAGTTCATAGGGGGTTGGTGTGGGTGGCGGGTAGTCCGTGATAAATTGTATTACAGTAGTCCAGGTGGGGGAGCGTCATAGCCTGCATGACTGTTCTGAAGTCCTGTGGGTCGATGAGTGGTCTGAGCCGTTGTACCGTCTAAAGCCATTCAGGAGCTCTCTTCTGGAGGAGATTGGTTAACGGCTCTGTGACCTCTGCAAAATTAGGGATGAGCCAGCAGTAATAGCCAACCAACCCAAAGAAGGCACAAACCTCTTTCTTCAACCTCGGGGTGTGTACCTTGGCAATGGCATGCACCTTCCATAGCTGAGATCATATCTGCCCATTTCTGATTTAATATTCCAGGCACTGAATGTCCCGATCTCCCAGAAAACATTTCTTGGGGTTGGCTACCAACCTAGCCTTCTGCAGGCTGATCAATATGGCTTGATCTTGGGTTAGATGGGTGGTTCCGTCTCTGCTGTAGATGACAATGTCATCAAGATATGTAGCCGCACACTCCATGTGTGGTCTCAGTAGGCAATTGACTAAGCATTGAAATATGGTGGAAACCCCATGTAATCCAAAGGGCAGTACTGTAAACTGGAACAGACCTTGCAGTGTCAAAAAAATCAGTCTTCTCCTTGGCAACTGGAGTCAGGCACCTGCCAGTATCCCTTGGTCAGATCCAAGGTTGATATAAATCATGCTCTACCAAGTAGCTCGATTAGCTCATCTACTCTGGGCATGGGATACGCTGCTGGTTTACAAGCTGCATTGACTCTCCGAAAGTCAATGCAGAATCTGATGCTACTGTCGAGTTTGGGAACCAAGATGATGGGTGACAACCAGTCACTCAAAGTCTCTTCTATCACTCCCAGGTTAAGCATCACTTCCAGCTCCTTGGCTATGGCCTATCGCCGGGCCTCTGAAATCTGATACGGTCATTGACGGATAACCACTTCAGGGTCAGTAATGATGCCATGACAAATGAGGTGGGTTCATCCCAGGCAGGTAGAGAACACTTTCAGGTTCTGCTGGATCAAACCTTATAGATCTCTTCTCTGGGTAGCAGAGAGCTGGTCTCCAATCGGGACTTGAGCTGGACCTAGTGGGGCTGAAATTTCCAGTTCAAAATCATCTCTGTGTACCATCGTAGCAGTCATTGGAGTCCACGTTTTCAATAGGAAAGGAATGGAAAATAAAACAAAAGATATTATAATGCCTCTATATTGTTCCATGGTGAGACCGCACCTTGAATATTGTGTGCAATTCTGGTCGCCGTATCTTAAAAAGGATATAGCGATATTAGAAAAGGTTCAGAGAGCCACCAAAATGGTAAAGGGGATGGAAGGATGCTCCTATGAAGAAAGGCTAAATAGGTTAGGGCTCTTTAACCTGGAAAAGAGATGGCTGAGGGGAGATATGATAGAAGTCTATAAATTAATGAACGGAGTGGAACGGGTAAACGTAGATCGATTGTTTACGTTATCAGAATAAAGAAAGACTAGGGACATGCAATGAAGCTACAGGGTAAACTATTTAAGACTAATAAAAGAAATATTTTTTCACTCAACATGTAATCAAACTCTGGAATTTGTTACCGGAGGATGTAGTAAAAGCTGTTAGTGTAGCTGGGTTTAAAAAAGGTTTGGACAAGTTCCTGGAGGAAACCATTATTAAGAAGGGACCCAGGATACCAATGCTTGACCCAGTACAAGCATTGTGGAACCTGTGTCTTTTGGGGAAACTGCTAGGTACGTATGACCTAGATTGGCCACTGTTGGAAACAGGATACTGGGCTTGATGGACCTTGGTCTGACCCAGTATGGCATATTTTATGTTCTTATGTTCTTAATAGTTTAATATGGTAAATTTTGCTTTCTTCCATTTATCTGGTTGGGTAATCTTGTAGTTAACAGGCTCCACTTTCTCTTCCATCTCATAGGGCCCCTGCCATTTACAGAGTAACTTGCTCTCAGATGAGGGCAGCAAGACTAAAACTCTGTCTCCCGATTGGAAGGCGCAGTGCACGGTTGCCCGATTATATCCCTTGACCCGCTTGGCATGGGCTTTTTCCAGTCTGAGTTTGGCCACTTCTTCAGCTTTTCTCAGTCGGTCTTGCATTTGTATAACATACTTCACCAAACAATGCCCGGCACGGGGTTCTTCTTTCCATGTTTCCCTTACCACGTTCAATGTACCTCTCAGTTATTTATTTATTTATTTATTTAACAGTATTTATATATCGCCTTTTCCTTAAATCAAGGTGAACACAAATTTACCAGCTAATGGTTTACATTAAAACTCATTTTGAAAGCAACTACTTATATTGTCTTAGCTGTCTTCCGAAAACCCTGTGGAACTCTGAGGTACCTCAAGGATGGTAAACATCATAGGGTAGGAGAATGTTCCAATTCTTCCCATCCTCCTTCTTTAACACCTGTTTCGGAGTTTTATTGGCCATCTGTCTGTGGGTGATATATTGATGTTTGCAGCATCTTGACTTTCACCAAGGCACACACTTCATCACCTTAGATACAAAGGGAATTCCTTGATCTGTGAGGATCTCATTGGGTATTCCCACCCGTGAGAATACTTCTCAAAGGGCACTCATGATCATAATAGTCTCCAATTTCCTTAGAGCAATGGTCTCTGGGTATTGCGTAGTAAAGTCCAGTATGACTAAGATATTCTTGTTGCCTCGGGTGGTTAGCTCCAAGGGTTCTACCAGATCATTGGCCACTCTTTCAAATGGGGTTTCAATGATGGGCACAGGCACTAGAGGGGCAGGTTGGACTCTGGCAGGGTTATGAAGCTGGTAGTTGGGGCATTACTGGCAATATTACTGCACCAGTTTATGGACCTTGGGCCATATAAATAAGGCTAAAACCTTTTCTCCACACCCAGGTGTCCTCTACTAAATGGCTATGGTCCAATAATAATACCTGTTGACGATAGGGCCAGGGAACTATCAGTTCTCCTACCTCTTCCCCCACTAAGGCACCCTTGACCACTCTGTATTATAGATCTCCCTTTAGCACAAAATAGGGAAAGATTCTTGCAGAGGATTCTCTGTTACCCTCTGGAACCCCATCCACCTCTAAAACCCACTCTCGGGCATATTTAAGGGACTCATCCTCTTGCTGGGTCCCCCTGAAGTTCCATGGATCTCCTGACAGCTCCCACTCTGAGAAGGGGACAATTGTATTTGGGTCACTACCGCTGAGCCCTGAGCTATCCCTAGGGTTTCTTTCCTAGGCTCTAAATCCTTGGATCCCTCCCCCATAGTCGCCCCCAGGTTCTGTTGGTAGCATAGCTTTTCCCGGCGATGCCAACTCCAGGACTTTACAGGCTTGGGATTCTCAACATATAGATCTGGGTCTTTCAGGGGGAAAATCTATGGGAAATCATCCTGGTCAGACTTAGCAGAGGCATCAGTTATCACTCCAAAGTTTGGGTAGTCTTGGCTGATCACCACAGGATACGGAAACCAGGGCAGCATCATGACCTCAAATATGGCTTGCCCTACTGGAATCTTTAGGGAAACCTGTGCCTTTGGATACGGCCTCTGGTCTCTATGTACCCAGGCCAATGTTACCGCATTTGCATAGTCAATTTGAAATCATGTTACGTTTTCCCGGGAAATAAAGTTTCGCACACTCCCAGAGTCTATGAGCTCCACTGGAATCACAAAGTTCTCTGCCCCGGGGTGTGGAGTGCCTACAAAATTGCAGGTGTGAGGGGTGGCTAGGCTGGCATCCATGTGTTCTTCTGTACCCAGGGGACATTCCTGAGCAACGTGTCCCCAGGCTCCACACCTAAAACAGGTGAAGGGGTTGTGGCTGGGGCCATGCTTTCGCCTAGGAAGTGACTTTGAGGATAGAACATGGGCACCAACATCTATTCCAGCTTCCCCCTCCATTTTCCTGGGTTGATGGGCAACTTCTTCCTTTTCTCACTGTCCGCTTCCGTCATTGGCTGGGCTTCATGATACCCCTCGGCTTTTTCCAGTGCACTCTCCAGTGTAAGGTTGGGATGCTGCCATACCCACTGTTTCATCGGGGCAATCACATCATCCAAAAACTGCTCTAATAGCAAAATCTTGGCTATCCCCAGCCCAGCCTTTCCCTCTGGTTGCTGCCCCTTCCATGCAAGCTCCTTCAATCGGCAGAGGAACCACCCTCCTTCATCTGGAGTCCCTCCTTTCTGAATCACTGGCAGTAGGCCACTGGTGCACAGCCAGCTTGTTCCAATATGGCAGCCTTGACAGCTGCATATGTACTGCAGCTCACCTATCAGGGTTGACATCCTGGAATGCAGCCTGATGGTACCTGTCAGCAAATTCCCCAAATAAGTAGTCCATGTTGTCTCCAGCTACCTGGCCATGCAGGCAGTTCATTAAAGTTCATCAAAAAGTAATCAGCTTCCTCTTCTGCCATCATTTTCAGTAGCGCTTGCGCTGGAGGGTGGAGTGGAAGGTCCCTGTAGCTTGAGTCAACTGAGCAAGGGAACTCCTCTCTAACTGCCCTTGCTCCTGAATAAGCTCTTCTAACTGCTGCTGATATTGTTGTTGTTGCCACTGCCTTTCTAGCAGGGCTTGTTGAAACTGCTGCTGACATTGTTGCTGTTGCTGCAGACCTTAAGTTAGAATCTAGAGGAGCTGCTCTGTCCTGGCTTGTCACTGTTCTTTTCCAAATCACCACAGCTTCCTCTTCTGCAGCTGAGTTAACCCTACAGCATTCTAGCTCCAAAAAACTTTTAGTGGCCTCTAGTGGCCAAAATAAAGCCTGCCTGTGCAACACTGACTATACCTTCTTCAAGCTCCCTAACTAAGGTGAGGCTAACCCTCTTAGTCCATACAAACAAAACAAAAAATCTTGACCTGCTGTATAGGCCCAGCCCTAGAGGGTCATGGATTTGCCCTCAGTCAAGTGGTTAGAGGAAATCCCCAAACTACCACCATATGTGGTAGTGTGGCGTGCAGTGGGAAGCAGTTTTCTTTAAAACACAGGCCAGGCCAGACAGCTGTTCAGAGAAAATAAACAGTTTTTATTCTGTCCCAACTTGTTAAACCTCCACAAACAAAACCCAGAACAGACAGCAGTTCAGGGAAAATAAAGTCAGAGTACTTCTGTCCCAGCTTGTTAAACCTCCACAAGTAGGTACTCCCGGCCCTTCCTCCAGCCCCAGTTAAAGTTCCTATCTCAGAACTCCTTTGCATGGCTTACCTTGGAAGACTTCTCACTCTATGGGCCTCTCTCTCTCTTTCCTGCTGTCTGCTGGGTTCTTAACCTCTCCCTTGAACCATGCCCTCCCAGCCTTGAACTCTGGGCTGCAGACTTTCTTAAAGAGGACTGTTGATACTTCTTTTGGAGAGGGATGGGTAACATTCTATAAACCTCATCACAGATCCCTTATTGATTGATCACGCTATCTGTTTTCATTGGATCTGAATAATGCCAGAGAGGGAGCATGATGCACTGACATACAAAGTGTATTTTAGAATGTGGCAAAGCAAGATGGAAAGAGTGGAATCTGGAGAACAGCACAGATAAGAGTGACATACCTGACAAGTGGAGGTCCCAAGGAGGGATGTAGGGAGAGATTCAACAGAAAAGGTAATGAGGAACTGCAAAAATGAATACACTAAAAGAGAAGTTTGAAATGAGTTTGAAAGAATCTACAGGAAGTCAATAAAGTGACTTGAAAAGAAGTATTTTATGAGTTTAGTGACACTGGCTGTAAATATATTTGTTTATTTATTTATTTATTAAAAACTGCCTATCTACATTCCTAAGTGGTTGAACATGGTTACATGCATAATAAAAACAGGTGGAGGCCAATTCAGATTGAGGGACATAGGCCCATTCGGATGTCTAAAATATGGACAGCTCAAATGTATACATGAATCTGTACTCGCGGGAGCTAGACGTTTCCATGGGTGCAGAATCTGCCACTTAAATGGGCCGGATGTGCCCCAATTCTGCCATGCTGGGCGTCCACCTAATTACCCGGCTTTCCCTCCCTATGATCTTGCTGGAGCCTCGGTGCCGTGGCATCTCATCTCCCTAGCACCAGGACGCCATGCAAGAGTGCCAAAAGGCCTGACAGTGTGCGAATGCATTTCCCCCGTCACCCGACCCTCGGAGGGGGATGCCCGGGCCAGGATCATGTAGGGGTGCCTACCTTTCTCTGCGCTATGTGAGGGGGGATGTTCCTGGCCCAATCTGCATCAATCATCAGACTTATTCCACCTCGAGGATGGAATAAGTCCGATGTCCATCTTTTCCCCGCTGGATGTACAGTGCCGTGACCAGAATAGGCCCTGTATGTCTGAGTTGTGCGCCCTACCCCTGCTCCACCTACTCTCTGCCCTGTCACTGCCCTCTCCCCATCCAGAGCTCTCCGCACAAAGGCCCTGTACGTGTGGGGAGCTTTGGAGCCAGAATAGGCTAACAGCGAATAGTGGGAGTTGTATGTCCAAACTGAACGTACAATCCCGCTATTCGTTGTTCAGAATGACCCCTATAATATACATTACAATGTACAAACAATGGTTCAAACAAAGTCATGCATTTAAATTGTGATGAGACTGTAATCTGCAATGGAGAGAAATTATTTGGTTTGAGTATTGTGAGGAACAAGTTGCAGTAGTCTAAGCGGGACGTGATAAGAGTGTGGATAAGGGCTTTAGTAGTATGTTCAGAAAGGAAAGTATGCATTTTGGTGAAGTCCTAGAGCAATGGTGCACAAGTCAGTACTTGAGGGCCACAAACAGGGCAGGTTTTCAGGATATCCCTCATTAACATGTATGAGATAGATATGCACACATACTATCCCCATTGTATGAAAATTTATTTCATGCATATTCATGAGGGATACCTTAAAAATATAGTTTGTAGCCTTTGAGGACTGAACTTCTGTAGCCGTGTTACAAAGAAAGAAATGACAAGTTGTAGTAGTGTGTTGGGTATGTGTGGAGAAAAAGAGAGGAGTCAAGGATGAACCAGGGTTACAAGCTGAAGGGACTGGAAGGATGACAGTGTTATTCACAGAAACAGAGAAAAGAGGAGGAGGGAAAGAAGCTCCATTCTGGCCATGTTAAGTTTCAAATGGGGATGAAACTGCCATCTTTTCCTACATACACCCAGGGGCGGCCCAAGGGGGGTGCGGGGCCATGTGCGGAGACTCGGTGCGGGGCCTCATTTGCATAAGTGGCCTTATTTGCATAAATATTTGCATAATGTTACCATACACTAACTTTTAGTAAACATGTCTCTTAATGAGTGTATGGATAAAGAAAGACTAAAAGATTTCTACATTACTATAATCCAGTGCCAACCGCCAGGCACATTAGGAACTACTACAAACGCTGCCCATTTAGAACCCATAGCAAACCCGCTGTATCCTGACAGCATTACCAGGACTCACAAAGCACCAGTCCCTACCTATCAAAAGGAAACACTGCAAATATTAAACCAGTACATTTCAGAGAATACTGGGGAAAGAGAACAAGTGGCAATGTCAAATAGGAATTACATAAACAGAATACCTCAGCTCAGTTACACATGCAGAACATAGACCATCACCAAACAAGGAATCGCAATTTAGAAACAGGAAGGCAATAATTTAAACTGGGAACCCCAAAAGCCAAACTTGGAATGTACAACAACACTGTAGAAATAAAACTATAAATCAATTTCCTCTTGTACCAAACAAAGCGCAGACGTTAATGATGCACATTTCCCAGAGCTTTCATATTCCAGTTAATAAATTCAAAATAAAGAGATATATTTCTACCTTTTGTGCATTTTTTTTCAGTTGCAATTGCTCCAGCCACTTTCTTCTGGTTTCTTCATGTTTTCTGCTAACTCTCCATCGTCTGCTGTCCATTTGTCCTTTCTTCTCTCTTCTAGTTTTCTTTCCATCCTCTCTCTACATCTGCTTTAACATACTAATCTTTATCCTTTTGCTCTTTCCTCATTCTTATTTCATCCACACAAATTTTACCCCTCCATCCTCAATCCCCACTTACTCTCCCAATACCCGGCCAATTGTAGATTTTTCATCCCTCCCACACAAAATATTTTTCCCCTCTCCATTTTACTCTCCCAGCCCCATCCCATTCTAATCCTCCCCCAACAGCGGCGCCCTTCTAGTTCCAGCCTCACCCAGCATCCATTCCCTTCTAGTCCCTGCATCAGCCCATTTCCAGTCCTAGCCCCCCATCAACCCATTTCCAGTCCTAGCTCCCCCAGCCATTTTCAGTCTGAGTCCCGTCATCAGCTCATTTCCAATCCTAGCCCCCCATCAGCCCATTTCTAGTCATTTCCTAGCCCCACCATCAGCCCATGTCAAATCCTAGCTCCCCTCCACTCAGCCCAATTCCAGTCCAAGCCCCCCCAGGAGCCTACTTCCAGTTCTAGCCCCTCCATGAGTCCATTTCAATTCAAGCCCCCACCACAGCCCAGTTCCAATCTTAGCTCCCCCCAACAGCCCATTTCCAGTCCTATCCTAGCTGCTCCATCAGCCCATTTTCAGTTCTAGCTCCCTTCCCTCACAGCCCATTTCCATTCCAAGCTCCCTCCCCATCAGCTATTTGCAGTTCAAGCCTCCCCGTCCACTCAGTCCATTTCCAGTCATAGCAATCCCCCAACCCCTTACCAGTCCTAGCCCCCCCTCAACCCATTTTCAGTTTAAGCCCCCCCCTATAACCCATTACCAGTCCTAACCCCCCATCAGCCCACTTCCAGTCTTAACCCCATCAGCCCATTTCCAGTCAGCCCCCCATAGCCCATTGCCAGTCCTAACCCCCCCCCCATCAGCCCACAGCCCATTACTAGTCCTAACCACATCAGCCCACCTCAAGTCCTAACCCCTCCCCATCAGCCCTTTTCCTGTCCTAGCACCCCCATAGCCCATTAGCAGTCCTAACCCCCCCCCCATAGCCCATTAGCAATCCTAACCCCCATCACCCTATTTCCAGACAGCCCCCATCAGCCCACAGCCCATTACCAGTCTTAACCCCCCCAGCCCATTTCCAGTCCTAACCCCCCATCACCCCATTTCCAGTCAGCCTCCATCAACCCCCAGCCCATTACCAGTCTTAACCTCCCCAGCCCATTACCAGTCTTAACCCCCTCAGCCCATTTCCAGTCAGCCTCCATCAGCCCCAGCCCATTAGCAGTCTTAACCCCCCCCAGCCCATGTCCAGTCCTAACCCCTCCCCAGCCCATTTCCAGTCAGCCTCCATCAGCCCCAGCCCATTTCCAGTCCTAACCCCCCATCAGCCCATTTCCAGTCAGCCTCCATCAGTCCCAGCCCATTTCCAGTCCTCACCCCCCCCCCTTGCACATTTCCAGTCCTAACCCCCCCCCCCCTTGCACATTTCCAGTCCTAACCCCCCCCCTTGCACATTTCCAGTCCTAACCCCCCATCACCCCATTTCCAGACAGCCTCCATCAGCCCCCCCCCCCCTTCCCTTCCCTTCCCTTCCCTTCCCTTCCGGCAAATTTAAAAACAAAAACCTGGCTCTAGCTGCTGCCGCGTCCGTCGCAGCAGCGGCAGAATGGCGTGTCCCGCGGGGCCCCCTCTCCACGTCGAGCCCTCTGCAAGGGCTTTCAGATTCGCGAAGGGAGAGTGCTCCCTCGCGTCTCTGTAAAGCCCGCAGGGGCTAATGGGAAATTTCCCATCAGCCCCTCGCGTCTAAAGGGGCTGATGGGAAATTTCCCATTAGCCTCTGCGGGCTTTACAGAGACGCGAGGGAGCACAACTCTCCCTTCGCGAATCTGAAAGCCCTTGCAGAGGGCTCGAAGAGGAGAAGGGGCCCCGCGGGACACGCCATTCTGCCGCTGCTGCGACGGACGCGGCAGCGGCAGCAGCTAGAGCCAGGTTTTTGTTTTTAAATGTAATAAAAAAAAAGCAGAATGTTCTTTGCGCGGGGCCCCCTGAAACGCGGGGCCCTGTGCAAAAAACATTCTTGCTCAATGGACGGGCCGGCCCTGCATACACCCTACACATAGCCCCTCACACACACAGTTGTTCACCCCTATACATATACACACATCCCAAATCGTTGTACATTGTACCCTCATTTACCTGCCAGCCATACACACAGATCTTTACTCCTTCATCCAAACTTACAATCCACACAACTTCCTTACATATATAGCCCCACTCATGTTTCCCCACAGCTATATGCCTCTGAGACGATTTGGGTAACAGAGTTGCGATCCTTAGGTGTAATAATAGAAGGTAGTGGAAATGGGATAAAGCAGGTAGTATCTATTACGCGATTGGTTAATTATAAATTAAAGATGATTTACCAACTCTAACCATATTTGGGGAAAGTGGGAATGCGAATTATAGTACAATCTTTAAGCGTTTTGGATTATTGTAATGTTCTATATATGGGCTTAAAAATAAGTGGCTGAAGGGGGAATAAAAATGAAATTGCATGGCCTTTATTGGAAAGGTTACATTGGCTCCCTATTAAGCAGAGATGTTATTTTAAGCTTTTAATGATTGTTTTTAAATCAAGTAAATTAAGTGAACCGCAATATCTGCACAAGAAACTTCAGAGATATATATCAGGTAGATTGTTGCGCTCTTCACAAGGGGAGATTCCAGGGGTTTCTCACATTCGACAAGTATCTTGGAGGGCGAAGGCTTTCAGTGTGGTACTGCCAGAGCAATGGAATGCCTTACCTGGTCCTTTAAAAGAGGAAACCAATTTGACAACCTTTAGGAAGGGTTTAAAAATGATTTTATTCCCTAAGGAAGGTTAATAGGGTTAAATAAAAAGTTGGATATGGGGTTGGAAATGAAAAGAAGATTAGGGACTTCTTATTTTTATAGCTGTCTAGTCTTTTCTGAATTCTAACTTTAAATGTTGTTGTTTTAATTATAAACCATTTTGAATAACTTGTGTTTAAAAGACAGTATATAAAAACTTTTAAATAAATAAATAAATATGCCCACCTCAACTCTTTACACACCTGCACTCATCTGCCACCCATGCACACAACCACATTTCCCATAAACATTTAACACACCCCTTATCCCCACACAAAATGCACATACCATACATACCTTCATACAACTATACATTGCTACAACCCACATTTAAACACACACATAGCCTATGCTAAGCTACAACCCACACACTCTTACACCCACACACACCACACACTTTTACTACCCTCCCACGTCCATACACAAACACAGCCACAAATATTCTAGTATAGAAGCCCACACATTCTTGCCAATTCTCTTTGTCACTAATATTTCCACACTCCAGACACACTATACACACTCCTACATATCTTCAAACAACTATCCCATACTCCTTACACCCACATATACACACCTTAAATTTTAATATGCTTACCAAATACCAACTACATCCCCAGAATCCTACATTTGCATGTCCATCATCCATAACTCCATCCAACCTCATACAAATACAGTCTCTCACATACCCCAGAAGCATCCACACTCTTTTGATCCCAAGCACACTTCCATCACAAACTCTTCAATACCTACACATATGCCTTCTACAAATCTCTATCAGGATGTATTCATGAAGCCACATTTCTACATGCTTTCCCCACTTGTTATCGGCTGCATCTCTCTTTGAGTACATAGTAGAAAGATAATTAACAAAATAAATATTATGGCGTTAACTTTAGAACCAGACACATAAGTGGATTGAACCAGTAAGGAGATAATTTTATAAAGCATTTTTCATGTGAATAAGGCAGGACATGCTTGTAAATAGTCTCTTATAAAATTAACTCATGCATAAAAGTATCCACAGTGCAATTAGGCAGATACTTATATGTGACTTTGGAGTAGGCCTTTTCAAGGGAGGAGTTTAGGCTAAGCAAAGCGAGCGTTGTAATATACATATTTTACATACTAACATTTACGCCTGCTCCCAAGCAGGCATAAATATTCACAACTTCAATCTAGCCACTATTCCTACTTGATTAACGTTAGTATTATATAAAGATAGAGATGCCTATGTGCCTTGATAAAATAGGCACCTGCGTGGCTTTCATTCATAGGCATCCTGTTAGAAAGCTACCCTCTAAAGGGGCAATTTTATAAGGGGTGCATACTTTTAGATGCCAACTATGCACCTAAATAAAGGTTAGTCATTAATGTGCATTTGTGGCCATATACATGCATTAATGTCCTCTTATAAAATTCTGATCAGTGTAAAACTATGCTTGTTGCTTGATGGCATATACTTTGCTGGAGGGTGTGCACATGGGTGGAGTTTGGACAAAGCATAGGTGGAATGTAAACCATGTAAATGCCGCTATAGAGGGATATTCATCGGCGCTAACAGGGTTAGCACCGATGAGTATCCCCTGGTTCTGCCACTACACACCCTGATGCTATCTGTGTAGAATCAGGGCATGTCATGGGCGTTCTGGGGCACAGCGAAGGTAGCACCTTTTGCTAACTAGGCAGCGGTGATATTGAACCGCTGCTCAGTTAGCGACCCGGAAGGCATGGGAAAACCTCAACTATCTTTACCTGTCGGAGCTAACTGGGCAGCAGCTCAATATCGCCGCTACCCAGTTAGCTTCTGTGCCATGCAGAGCATTGGGGCACATTGCGGAAGACCCGGATATTCAATTCTGGTGGCCAGATATGACCCCAAATTGAATATCTGGGGTTAAAGTTCAGTGGTGACAGCTATGCACCTTAGAGGCATATAGCACAACTGAATATCAAGCCCTATATTTCCACATAGATTATAAAATACTATACCAGCTCTAGGACTGGTGTAGATGTCCATACCTCAAGATGCAATTTCTAGCATTTCTATGCTAATATTTTATGGTGTCAAATATTATAAAGTAGGCTTAATATTATAAAGTATTGTTTTTATAAAGTAGGCTTAACATAGGTCCCTTTAAAGGTGCACTAACAAGCTGCCCCCTTATAAAATTACCCTCCACATGTCTAAAAAGCAGTAATGGCAGGTATGGAGCAGGCATAAATACACAAGTGTATATCTGTGGGGTCTATAATTAAAATCACTTATATGTTCTGAGGTGGGGCCGACTGCATAACTGTTTTGTTTTTCTTTAAACTGAGGCACTTGAATGGATAATTTTGAGTGTATAATTTGTTAAGGGTGGAATTTTAGAAACCCTATTCATGTTTTTGACGTCTGAAAATGGGCACAGAGATGTCTCCAGAGTCATTTTAGAAGCCGGCTCTGGGGACATTCACAGCATGAGGACATCTATTTCTGAAAGGGAATGTGGCTGGGGCGTACACAGGAAGGTGGGTATCACTGCCTGATCTCAGAAACGTCCTATACATCCAAAGTTGTGTTTAAGGTTATACCTGCTCCAAGCACGAATAAGCATCATGAAGGTGCTTGTTTTGGCTGAAAAACATCCAGAGAGTACAGAGAAGATACCACTCCATCATCCCAAGTACTCAGCACAATTGTAATGATAGCAGTGGTGGGATTTGAACCCTTGGCTTTCCTGTTTTTAATCCAATACTCTAACCATTAGGCTATCCTAGATTTCTGGGTTCTGAAATATGGTTCTGGGGATGTCTGCGTAGATGTCTCCATAGACGGGTGGGCACAGAAAGAGCAGCAGCTCTTGCAGAACCAACAGGAAACACAAGGAGCAAGAGTGGTGATGACACAGAGGCTTTATTGGTAATCCCCAATTTTGGGGATTACCAATAAAGCCTCTGTGTCATCACCACTCTTGCTCCTTGTGTTTCCATAGACGGGTGGTGCACAGGGAAGCACTCCACCCATAGATCAATCACATAAAACAAAAGCAGGAGGACAATATGCCACTGGAGGGACTGAGAGCTTTATTACCTTTCTCTGTCACTCTAGTGGTGTGTTGTTCTCCTGCTTTTGTTTGTACCCGATGTCCCCACAGACGTCCATATCAGGCAAGGCCATGTTTGTGAAATCACATCTGCACCTGGAGGTGCCTGCATTTTTTTCAGACGTTCTAATTTAGATTTCAATTAGATATCCCTTCTAAAACTCCACTTTAAATGCCTACATAAGAACATAAGATATGCCATACTGGGTCAGACCAAGGTCCATCAAGACCAGTATCCTGTTTCCAACAGTGGCCAATCTAGGTCATAAGTACCTAACAGTTTCCCCAAAAGACACAGGTTCCGCAATGCTTGTATTGGATCAAGCAGTGATATCCCGGTTCCCTTTAATAATGGTTTATGGACCTTTCCTCCAGGAACTTGTCCAAACCTTTTTTAAACCCAGCTACACTAACAGCTTTTTACTACATCCTCTGGTAACGAATTCCAGAGTTTGATTACACGTTGAGTGAAAAAATATTTTCTCTTATTAGTCTTAAATAGGTTACCCTGTAGCTTCATTGCATGTTCCCTAGTCTGTCTATATTCTGATGACGTAAACTATCTACGTTTACTCGTTCCACTCCATTCATTAATTTATAGTCCTCTCAGCCGTCTCTTTTCCAGGTTGCAGAGCCCTAACCTTTTTAGCCTCTCTTCCACGATGACGCCTAATAGTCTGACCACAAGGGGGCAACATTTGGAGCATTCTGTGGATGGCACCAATTAGAGGTCTAACTTATATGTATAAGTATTGATATTCAGCTGCTAAACATATAAGTTAGATGGCCAAGCAGGCCTGCAAATAGCAGGTATAACTTGAAACGCCTAATTTAGAATGTTGAAGTTAAAGTAGTATATTCAGCAGCACCACGTAAATGGATAGTGCTGCAGAATATACGTATAATTTGTAAATGTCTAGGCTAGATGCTTCAAACTGTATGTTCACCAAGTGGCTGTATAGTGACCTGGTGTACTTTACGTTTTGCATAGTATGCATGTAAACCCCAAACTCCACCCCTGGGATTATACATGTATAAAGGTTTTTGTAGAATGGTTCCCTACATATACCTATATAAAGGAACATGGCAGCAAATTTTGCATAACTGCTTTCTAGGTGTAAAACTGAGTTTACAGATAGAAAGCTTTTCTTAAGATAACCTCCCAGTTAAATATCTTCTCTACTGATGAACTTAAAGACCTTGCACGACTATATCTACCAATAGTATTATCTTTAACAAACGTTTTTGGACTGCAGACCACTGGGGTTCCAAAATCTTGGGCACTTGGAGTGAACGCCTCTCCCATCCTGAATGACACCCCCCTGCCCTCTGGACCCTCATGGAGGAGGCATGTGGCAAGCATACCTTTGCTGGCTTGCCGTGCTCCCTCCTCTCCAGGCCTGGTAGCTGCTCTCTCCCAGCAAAGTCTTGCAACAACAGTTGTACTGCAAGACTTTGCTGGAAAGGAACAGCCACCAGATCTGAAGAAAAGGCAGCACTGCAAATCAGCAAATGTGAGGTCCCAGAAGTGGCACCCCCCTCCTGACTGGTACACGGGGTGTTCTGCACCCACCATCCCGCCCTTGCTACGCTACTGCTGCATACCCTATGCAGTATAGCACAGCTCTCAGTCCAGCCATAAGATTCCTGTTGTTGTATAGTCTAAGGTGGTGAGCATGTGTAGGCACATCTAGAGCATTCCTGAGCTAGTACATTATGCTAATTCTCCCACAGTATTCAGATCCAGCCTAAGGCCACATTTTTTGAGGCTGTTTTTAAAATTTCAGTCCCATTTCTCCAGGATCAAGGCCTTCTTGATTTTAACTATTTTGTACTGTAAACAAAGTTCCTCTTGAGTCTCATATTTTTCTCTTAACTAGATTGTAGACTCCATGAAACTCTGCATATTTCTTGAAGCACTATTAGTTGTTATTGTTCACAGCATTTTGGGGTAGCATTATTGAAATAAGCTTGTCCATGGGAGTCAATGATCCATACAATCAAGAAAAACAATGGTTAGTGACAACCTTCCCAAATTTGTCCTAGGAAATTAATTAGTCTCAGATTAGCTGATTTTGATACATTCTTGAGATGCTCCAGTTTAGTATATACTGTGGCCAAACTCTTTGTAGTAACATGTACATGGTTTTCCAAAACCTCCACTTTAGACTGAAGATCCACATGAGAGGAATTAATCAAGACAACCTGTGACTTAACCTCTTCCACAGTCAAGTAGGTTCTGTGGAGAACACCACCACTGAAGAGATTTGGTCAACTAAGGAGAGATGTGGATCTTGTCACTGAGATGGCTCTTTGCTTGCATTCATTGAGAAGACAGAGTCCACTGGGCTTGTCACATGTGTAGTCGAGCATAGGGGATGACATGGACTGTGGAGGCCATGTGTGCAACAGATGTAGCATCTCTCAAGCTGTTACGTGAATTTGCTGCTGCATTTCTTTTGCCAGCTCGATGAGGCAGGCAGAGAGATCTTGAGGAAGAAAAGCTCCAGTCTGTTGAGTGTCTAAGAATGCTCTGATGAACTCCAGACATTGAGTTGGAGTGAGGTGAGAATTTGGGAGGTTTAGGATGAAGCTCAGATGTTGGAGCACTGTGATGGTGCGACGAAGGGAGAGTTTTACCTCCTGAGGGGAGTCTCCCCTGATTAGCCAGTCATCTAAGTAAGGGAAGATGAAGACCCCCATAGTGTGGAGACAGGCAGCGACTACTGCCATGCATTTTGTGAATACTTGTGGTGCAGAGGCTAAGCCGAAGGGCAGCACCCGGTATTGGTAGTCGTTCCCCTGGTACATGAAGCACAGATATTGTCTGTGCTGAGGATGGATCAGTAAGTGCTTGTATGCCTCCTTTAAGTCTAGAGAACATAGCCAATCTTGTCTCTGGAGGTATGGGAGAAGAGTTCCCAGGGAAATCATTTAAAATTTTTCTCAGACCAGGAACTTGTTTAGGTCTCTGAGATCCAAGATGGGCCTGAATCCTCCTTTCTTTGGAATGAGAAAATATGGAGTAGAAGCCCATTACTTCTTGAGTAGGAGAACTCTTTCTATGGCACCCTGGGATAACAGGGTGGACACCTCTTTTTTATTTTTGGTTTAATAAATAAGGTGGTAATAAATTCTTCAGCCATCTTCTGTATTTTCACATCTATAAAACAGGTTGAGTCGGTGGAAGGAGAAAAGAGGTTTCTGACCCTAACAAGTATTGGTCAGTGGTGTATCCATAAGAAGAAAAACAATCGAGTTGTTCTAAGCTCTTGAGATACTTACGACCTTATTGATAAATGAGAGATGTTTAGAATTTTAAATTACGAATGAATTATTATTTCATCTTTTATGATAATATTGAAAATCAAAAAAGTACTTTCCTTGAATTTATAATAAAACAGTTTAGGAAACAGGAGTTTTTTAAGACCAGTGATGTGAGTATCTCGCTTTCCCCTATGGTGAGTTTTATTGCCGCATGGTGGGATTAGAGTGTTAGCCATCCTGAGGTCTTTTCTCCTGATTAATTTTATTTTTAAGGATTCGAAAATAGTGACTAGAAAATGTTTAACCTATTGTGAATAAGTGAACTGTAAGGCTGATGTTTACAGGGGGAGTATCTAAGGAACATTTTTAGTCGTTTGGTTATTATAGCCCTTAGAGCAGTGTGGATTTTGTTTAATTAGTTTTGTGCATATCATGACAGGCGTGAACCTCACTTCTAAGCCAGGGCATGGGTAGTATGATCTTAGTCTCTCAAATTTACTGCTAAAGCTCAGCGTAAAACTTGCATCTTGCCAAAGAGAGCCTCCTGCTGAGTTCATACGATGTAACATGCATGGGTAGTTTATCTAGATGTGCTTGGAAATTCTTCTTTATCAAGCTGGTGGCATCCAACACAATGGGAAATATTTCTGTATATTTCTGCCACATTTTCTTGTTCTCTGAATGCATTTCCTGGTATTTCAGGATCTTTTGCTTCTCCATATGATTCACATAGTAGTCACTTGGAACTGACACATCTGTTATCAATGCTGTTCTGGTATTTTTCTCCTTAACCACTATATGTCGCTTCCTCGCATCCAGTTTTTTATTGGTTGGAATTGGAGTATCCCAGGTGATCATAACCTCCTCACTCTGCCTGCTATGTGGAGGGGCTGGGAACCCTCCAGAGGCAGAGTGGCAATGCTCTCTAGGTTTAGTCGAAAACCAAGTACAGGTTATGCTGAAGCCGCTGGTTGAGGTTAAGGAGCCTTGAGCTTTTTGGATTGGCGAGCACCCTGCTGCACCTGCTAAGGCTGGTAAACAATTGAAGGTGGGTAGGAAGGATAATACCTCTTCTTCTTAGAATAGAAAGGTTTCTTGGGAAGAGCCTTCCTTTTGGAGTGGCCAGCCGTTTTTCATTGTATCTTAATTGTATTCTTGAGTTCTATATAAGTTGTTGTGATATTTAAAAGTTTTTAGTGACATTTTGGGTTTCATTTGAGACCTAAGACGTTCATGGTGTAGTTTAGTTGTAGTCATTTTAATGTTTAAATATTATCATTTTTCTATGTTTATATTTATTGTTTTAGCCCTTTTTTATAGTTATTGTTTTAATTGTTTTATTTACATTTATTCCATAATGTAATTTTATGATTTATATGTTTTTTTAGTGTGCCCTGATAACCCCTGATGAAGTGACATACGAAACACGGTCCTGTGTTGGGTTTAGGCCACTTAATTTGTTACAATAAAGGTGTTGGGTGTTGAACCTGCCGCTCCCTTGTTTTTTTGTTTAGCTTAGTCACGAATGGCTAGTGCTGTTCCCTTGCTGGTTCAGGGTGCCGAAGCCTGCATTACTGGAGCTGTCAACACTGTCTATACCAAGGCTGCCACGAATGCGGCCAAACTCCTCTCAAGAGCCAGCATGCGCTGGTTCAGGGAGATGGCCAATGTCTGGGTGGAATCACCAATGAGGCTTTGAGCCTCTGTTCCAGAACATGGAACCAGTAGCTCTTCAGAGGTTGATTCCTCGGAAGCATCCCAGAGCCTCTCTTGTGCTTTGGAGGACAGGTCCTCTTGCCAGGGCTGCCTGGCTAGCCGGACTGCATTGGTAGCACACCTAGGGGAGTCTCGATGCTTATGCTGTGACTTTCTTCTGGTCTCGGTATTGGTCTTCAATGCCAATGACTTTTTAGAAATCAAAGACTTACCCTTATGTCTGGACTTGAAAGAGACCTGAGACCCATGAGAGGAGGCTGATGTTCTCGATAATGAGGAAGCCACTGAAATCAAAATTGGGGGCAAACAGCGATTCATACTGTCTGGTTCTGTTTTTCAGGCCTCTCCTTGTCATTTGTTGACACAAAGGACAAGAATTTGATAAATGGTCAGGGCCCAAACATTTTAATCACCAGTCATTTATATATCGCCTTTCACCGGGTCAAGGTGGTTTATATGGAACAAATGCAAAATACATTATAACAATCGCATCAAAACTATATACAACATGCAATTATAAATCTTATGGCTCTTAACTATATACATTTCTGACTATACACAGTGGTAGGCATCAAGAGTTCAAATACTTATTCATCCTTACTGCCTGGCAAAGATGCCAGAGTTCTTGATGCCATTGGATGTTGCTGCTTCCAGGCATGCATGCTTGCTTCTAGGATTATATCCTACACCCTCTACATTTATTTATTTAAAGTCTCTTCTATACTGCGCTATTCAATATCAGTGCTGTTTACATACAACAGTAGCTTATACAGTGCAGACAGGGCTGCTCTGTATTTACATAGAACAGGTACTATAACTTGGACAATGCTGGGGTAACTATTTACAGAGTATATATAAATCTTTACAGAGTGTGAGAGTATATACATGCTGCTATTTACAAGGTGTGCATAATCAAGGCTGGCGCCACTACTACCAGGGTATATACATGCTGCTATTTACAAGTAAGCATCGTCAATGCTGGCACCAATGGGCGTGGATGCCTCATTGCGTGCTGTGTGTGTTGGTGTGGCGCCAATGGGCGTGGATGCCTCATTGCGTGCTGTGTGTGTTAATGTGGCGGGCCTGGTGGTGGGGGGTGGCTGTTAGTGCACTGTCCTCTGAGTAGTGTTTGAGGAAGAGGTGGTGCTTCAATGCCTTTCTAAATTGGGTCAGGTTGGAGATTGCCCTTATGTTGGGTGGAAGGGCATTCCAGCATCTGGGCACATAGAACCTAAATGCCCTGTTTGTCGTTGCCTGCGTGCATTGTGTTATTTCCTTCGGGATTACCAGCGTGTTGACTGCTGTGGATCTTATGGATCTGTTAGAGGGCGTAGGATGGATAAGCTCCATGAGGGAGGTGGAGGAGAGCCTGTTGATGGCCTTGAAAGTCAGTAGTAGGGATTTAAATGAGAGTCTGCTGTGGATGGGGAGCCAGTGGAGATGTCTCAGGATGGGTGTCACGTTATCCTTCCTGGAAGCACCGTGTAGGACTCTGGCCGCAGTGTTCATTGTGAGATGGAGTGGATTGAGGGAGCCCTTGTAGAATTGCATTTGCGTAATCGAAGTGTGGGATCACCAGCGCTTGGAAGATTGTCCGGAAGTCATCAGGCTCAAGCAGGGAGCATAGGTGCCTGAGTGTCCGGATGTTGTGGTAAACTGCTCTTACTGTGTTGCTTATGTGGGCCTTCATGTCGAGGCGTTGATCTAATGTGACTCCTAGGTAACGGATTGTGGATTTGGTTGTTAGTTCCGCTTCCTTGACCTTTTAAGGAGGCTGGGGGGGGGGGGTGAAGCTTTGGTTCCTCGTGATGAAGAGGACTTCTGTCTTCTTGTGCTTTATTCAAAGGTTTTGAGTCTGGAGCCAGTTTGATACGGTGTCAAAACAGCTTGTCAGTGGGAAGAGGTCCGGCTGGTCGGTTGAGAATGGCATGTAGAGCAGTATGTCATTGGCATATATCAAGCAGTCGACATTGAAAGAATAGGATAAGGGTGCAGATGGGCTGCATGTATATGTTGAACATCAGGGCAGAGAGGGAGGATCCCTGTGGTACACCCTGCCACTGGTGGAATGGTTCTGATGTTGTAGCACCGGATCTTACGTGCTGCCATCTGTCCGACCAGGTATGATTTGCACCAGCTTAGGGCTGCGTCTTGAATACCCTTCTCCTTAAGTCGTACCAGGAGGAGCTCGTGGCTTACTGAGTCGAAAGCAGCAGCTATATCCATAAAGATGAGGGCAAACCCTTGTCGGGTGTTGTTGATTCCAGCGATTATATTATTGAAGAGGTTGGTGAGGAGTGTTTCAACACCGTGAGAATCCCTGAATCCATGTTGGCAGGGGTCCAGCGGAGCAGTGGTCTCGATGTAGTATTGTATTGTATTTGGCGTTTGACAGTGGTACTGCATAGGGTGACTCATGTGCGGCAGTGGTTGCTGAGGACTTATTGGTCTGGCATAACTTTGATTGCAAGTAGTCCGCGAATTCTTGAGGTTGGATCTCGCTTAGTTGGCTGGCAGATGGTTCTTTAGTTAAATTATTGACATGATTGAACAAATCGTGTGGTTTGTTTAGTGATCGTTTCAGTGTGTTAGTGTGGAATTGCCTCATCTTTTCTGTCACTGCTTCGCGGTGCTTTGTCAGGTGCAGGTTATACGCTGTCAGGTCTGCAGTGGAGTGTGATCTATGCCAGCGTCTTTCTAGCTTCCTTAGGTGGAGGAGTGATGTTCGTAGTTCTGTGGAGAACCAGGGTGAGGCGGCTCGTTTCTTAGGGAGTTTGTCTGAGGGTGGAAGTTGAGCAATAGAGCTGAGGCTATTATCCCAGCTTGAGATCAGTTCGTCGAGATCAGGTGCTGTCAAGGAGAGAAGCGGGAGGGATTTATTCAAGATATCATCTTTGTCAAAAGGTCAGAATCTTCGTAATGGTGCTCTGGGGGTGCTGGCTGGACTTCTGTAGCTCATGTGGCAGTGGTTGTGCACGGGCATTTGGAATCTGATTAGTTTGTGGTCCAACCAGGGGACTGTGGTAACGGACAGTATGGGGTAGTGGGTTGGGTCAATGGCTGCCAGTGGGGCGAATATCAGGTCCAACTTGTTTCCTTTCACGTGGGTAGGTTCGTTGACTAGTTGCTTGTAACCTAGTCACTTGATTGCCTCGAGGAAGGCAGAGGCTTGAGTGTCTTGCAGGGCATATACCTCAAAGATGTCTCCAGGGATCTAGCAAACTTTGCTTCTATTCTTCCCAGACGACAAACGCGATGTCTACATGACTATAGTCAAGCAAGCTCAAAATACTTCTGAGTTTCTGACCAGATCAACCTGTGATACAATTAAATCAACTAGCAGATCACCTCTGGTTCACCCCACAGCAAATTAACCCTTCTAACTGCCCAATATCTACAATATCTTCTCTACTTGTCTTCCACAGTACTTAAGACTAACTCTGTTAGGCAGCAAGGGCACTGAGATGAATCTATTTCCTTACACCCCTTGATGCAACGATTCATGCACGGTCTTCTGCTTTCCAAGCCACCGATCAGACCACCGCCGGTGGCTTGGGACCTCAACGTTGTCCTAGCACAGCTTCTAAAAGCCCCGTTTGAGCCTTTGGCTACTCTGAAACTCTTATCTTGGAAGGTCATATTCCTCATCGCCCTCACCTCAGCTCATTGCCCTCACCTCTTCCCCCAATATTACTTGACCAACTAACCAATCTTAATCACTACCCAAACTAAGAACAAATCCTGTTATGTATACTTGTAAATACTCTTGTAAATACTCTTGTAAATAGTTGCAGTAATGACGTCCCATGTTTTATCCAAGTTCTCTGACCTTGTTCTCTGTAAAACCTAACAGTTGTTGTTATGGTATGTTGTTATATTGTGAACCGCGCTGATTCTGAATAGAGCGGTATATAAGAGCCTGTAATAAATAAATAATAAATAATAAAATAAATAAATTAGCAAGCTACAGGCTTTGGTGGAACATCCCCCCCCCCCCCCACTCATAGAAACATGATGACAGAAAAAGACCACATGGCCTATCTAGTCTGTCCTTCCATATCAACAACTACAACAGTCCACTTTTTACCTTTAGAGATCCTCTGTGTTGGTCCCATGCTTTTTGTTAATTCAGTTACTGTCCTCATCTCTACCACCTCCACTGGGAGACTATTCCATGGATCCACTACTCTTTCCGTAAAGAAATATTTCCGCATATCACTCCTGAATCTATCTCCCTTCACCCTCATCCCATGTCCCCTCGTAGCAGAACTTGCTTTCAATTGAAAGAGGCTCTCTCCCTGAACATTTATGCCACGGAGGTATTTAAACATCTCAATCATATCACCTCTATCCCGCCTTTCCTCTAAGGTGTACATATTAAGATCCTTAAGTCTGTCCTCATATGCTTTATAATGAAGCCCACTAATCATTTTAGTAGCCACCCTCTGCACCGACTCCATCATGTTCACATCCTTTTGAAGGTGCGGTCTCCAGAATTGCACACTATACTCCAAATGAGGTCGCACCAAAGACTTATACAGAGGCATTATCACCTCCTTTTTTCTGCTAGCCATTCCTCTCCGTATGCACCCAAGCATCCTTCTAGCTTTTGCCGTCGCCTTTTCTACCTGTTTAGCTACTTTAAGATCATCAGACACAACCACGCCTAGGTCCCGCTCTTCTTTAGTGGACAAAAGTACTTCACCTCCTATACTGTATTGCTCCCTTGGATTGCTGCAGCCCAAATGCATGACCTTACATTTTTAACATTAAATCCCAGCTGCCAAATTCTAGACCATTCTTCAAGTTTAGCTAGATCCCTCCTCATGTTATCTACACCTTCCTGGGTGTCTACTCTATTGCGGATTTTGGTATCATCTGCAAAGACGCAAACCTAACCCGACAGCCCTTCCGCTATATCACTAACAAAGATGTTTAAAAAGAATCAGACCAAGGACAGATCCCTGGGGCACACCACTGGTAACATCCTTCTCCTCAGAGTGAGCTCCATTTACTTGTACTCTTTGTCGCCTCCCACCCAACCAATTTCTAACCCAAGCAGTAACTTTAGGGTCCATCCTTAGGGTGCTCAGTTTGTTTATAAGTCGCCTGTGAGGAACAGTGTCAAAGGATTTACTGAAATCTAAATACACCACATCTAGAGCTCTCCCTCGGTCCAACTCCCTGGATTAAAGTTTTGCAGGAAACAAAATCTGCTGTAGAATCTATATGGATTGAAATTCCATGTAAAAGGGGGAAGGCAATGGCAGTGGGGGTGTACTATCGAGCGCCTGGCCAGAATGGCCAGAATGACCAAATGGATGATGAAATGCTCAAAGAAATCAAGGAAGCTAACAAACGTTACAGCACAGTAATAACAATGGGTGATTTCAACTACCCCGGTATCAATTGGGTCAGTGTCACGGCAGGACATGCTAGGGAGATAAAGTTCCTAGAAGAAATAAATTACTGCTTCTTGGAGCAGCTGGTTCATGAACCGACTAGAGGGGAAGCCATATTAGACCTAATCCTTAGTGGAACACCAGATCTAGTGCAAGAGATAAGGGTGTTGGGGCCACTTGGCAATAGTGATCATAGCATGATCGCCTTTGATTTAATTAGTGGTGGAGGGATAGTAAGGAAATCCACAGTACTACCTTTTAACTTTCGAAAGGGAGACTATGATAAAATGAGGAAAACAGTTAAGAAAAAACTAAAAGGAGCAGTTGCAAAGGTTAAAGACGTACATCAGGCTTGGCTGTTGTTGAAAAATACTATCTTGGAAGCCCAGACCAGCTGTATTCCACGCTTTAAGAAAAGTGGAAGGAATTCCAAAAAACTGCCATCATGGTTTAAAGGTGAGGTCAGAGAGGCTGTTGTTGCCAAAAAAGCATCTTTCAGGAAATGGAAAAAAGAGCCAAACGAAGAAACCTGGAAACAGCACAAGCACTGGCAAGTCAAATGCAAGGCATTGATAAGGCAGGCAAAGGGAGAATTTGAGAAGAAGCTTGCTGCGGAAGCAAAAACGCGAAGTAAAGACCTTTTCAACTACATTCGTAGCAAAAAACCTGTGAGAGAGTCAGTTGGTCCATTAGATGATAAAGGGGTTAAAGGAGCACTAAGAGGTGACAAGGAGATAGCGGAGAGACTGAATGAATTCTTTGCTTCAGTCTTTACTGAGGAAGATGTAGGGATGTTACCCATGACTGAAGTGGTATTTAAAGGTGCGGAAGAATTGAAGGAAATATCAATACATCGGGAAGATGTATTACAACTATTAGATAAACTGAAGAGTAGCAAATCACCTGGGCCGGATGGTATACATCCAAGGGTGTTGAAAGAACTGAAATACGAGATTGCAGACCTGCTATTAGTAATCTGTGAACTATCATTAAAATCATCTCTAATACCTGAAGATTGGAGGATCGCCAATGTAACACCAATTTTTAAAAAAGGTTCCAGGGGTGATCCGGGAAACTATAGACCGGTGAGCCTGACATCAGTACTGGGAAAAATGGTAGAAACCATCATAAAGAATAAAATTACTCAGCATGTAGATAGTCATGACCTAATGGGAGACAGCCATCATGGCTTTAGACAAGGAAGATCTTGTCTTACTAATCTGTTATGTTTTTTTGAAGGAGTGAATAATCAGGTGGACAAAGGTGAGTCGGTTCATATTGTGTATCTGGACTTTCAGAAAGCCTTTGACAAGGTCCCTCATGAGAGACTTTTGGCAAAACTAAAGAGTCATGGGATAGGAGGCAGTGTACTACTGTGGATCAGGAACTGGTTAAAAGATAGAAAGCAGAGGGTTGGGCGAAATGGCCAATTTTCTCAATGGAGAAAGGTGAATAGTGGTGTACCCCAGGGATCTGTGCTGGGTCCGCTGCTTTTTGACATATTCATAACTGACCTGGAAAGTGGAATAACGAGTGAGGTTATCAAATTTGCAGATGACACAAAACTATTTAAAGTTGTTAAAACCCAAGAGGATTGTGGAAAATTGCAAGAGGATCTTGATAAATTGGAAGACTGGGCATCAAAATGGCAGATGAAATTTAATGTGGACAAGTGCAAGGTTATGCACCTAGGGAAGAACAACCCAAACTATGGTTACACGATGCAAGGTTCCACATTAGGAACCACCACCCAGGAAAAAGATTTAGGCGTCATTGTGGATACCATGTTAAAAACCTCGGCCCAGTGTGCAACGGCGGCCAAGAGAGCAAATAGAATGCTAGGTATGATAAGGAAAGGAATGGAAAATAAAACAAAAGATATTATAATGCCTCTATATCGTTCCATGGTGAGACCGCACCTTGAATATTGTGTGCAATTCTGGTCGCTGTATCTTAAAAAGGATATAGCGATTTTAAAAAAGGTTCAGAGAAGAGCCACCAAAATGGTAAAGGAGATGGAAGGATACTCCTATGAAGAAAGGCTAAAAAGGTTAGGGCTCTTTAACCTGGAAAAGAGACAGCTGAGGGGAGATATGATAGAAGTCTATAAATTAATGAACTGAGTGGAACGGGTAAACGTAGATCGATTGTTTACCTTATCAGAATATAGAAAGACTAGGGGACATGCAATGAAGCTACAGGGTAAACTATTTAAGACTAATAAAAGAAAATATTTTTTCACTCAACGTGTAATCAAACTTTGGAATTTGTTACCAGAGGATGTAGTAAAGGCTGTTAATGTAGCTGGGTTTAAGAAAGGTTTGGACAAGTTCCTGGAGGAAAGGTCCATAAACCATTATTAAGAAGGGACCCAGGATATCAATGCTTGAACCAATACAAGCATTGTGGAACCTGTGTCCCTTGGGGAAACTGCTAGGTACATATGACCTAGATTGGCCACTGTTGGAAACAGAATACTGGGCTTGATGGACCTTGGTCTGACCCAGTATGGCATATCTTATGTTCATGTTTATCTGTGATATGATAATCAACACATTTGGTACATTTCTTAAAACCACTAGTTGGGTTTTCCATTGTAGAAAATATCCCTCAAATAAAGAGGATATGGAGGCTTGAAGGCCTAGTTAGTGGTGAACCTGCAAGAAAAGAAAAGAAATAGCAAATTTTATAACTAAAAAATAAAAATTTATCGGGACTGGTGTCACTTCTGACGGAACCGGCGTCTATGGAAAGGCAGAGCATGGTATTATACCAAAAAAGAAATTTTTTTTTGGCAGTGACAGGATTTAGCAACCTGCTAGCTCTAGGGAAAACAAAGAACTGAGGATAGGAGTTGGAAAGGTGGAAAAGCAGATGCGCAGGCATGGCGGAGTGCTCCCAAAGACTTTCCTATTGGATGCTGGGGAATGCTCTCGCGTGGGCTCTGTCAGTGCTGACATCACCCATATGTGAAAACTGCATTAATGCCTGCTCCTGGAGATTAATTGTTAAAAAGGGGAAAAGACTTGTGCAGTCCCATTACTTGTACTTAGGCTCATCTACTTGGGCATTCATCCTCATTGGTCATTAGAACCCCTTTAAATGTCTATATTTTATTCATTCATGCCTATTTTCTTGGGTTGTTGGGTTGTACTGTTGTATTGTCACCAGGTACTGTCCTTGTTGTGGTGGTTAATGCCCAAAACTAACCCATTTGGAGTAATTGCCCTTAAGATGATTACTATGTTTACATTTTGATTCAAAATATTGGTACTGCTGCTGGAGTCTGTGCACCAAAGAAACTTTTAGCTGCCTTAAAAGTTATCTCTGAGATGTTGCTAGATGATATTTAAGCACTGAGTACCGTAATAGAAAATATATATTTTTTGTGTGTGCCATCAAATCAATGCTGACTCCTGGTGATCCAGTAGCCCCTGGGTTTTCTTGGCAGGTGTGACAGGAAGTTGATTACTAGGCCTTTCTTCCAAGTGACTTGCACAAGGCCCAGGGGCAGCTCAAAGCAATCTGCTGCCTGAGGAGAAGTATAAAAAGGCGCCCCCCCCCCACCTCAGAGGGGGCGGGGCTTTTTCAGAAATCCAATCAGAGACTGAACCAAACCGAAAAGCCGATTAGATTATATGGAGGAAATGCAAGATGTTTGCACACAGGGCCATATCGAGCTGCAATCGCACCCTGTGCGACTTGCAGCTCGGATGCACGTCCCCCTCCCCCTCCCCCATACCTCCGTCCAGCGCAGCCTGCTCTTTCCCTGCTGCTGCTGCCCTCTGTTTTTTTCACAGAGGCACCAGCAGCAGGGAAAGAACAGGCAGCGCTGGACGGAGGTATGGGGAGGAGGTGGGGGGCATGCGCCCAATCTGAAAGGCTCCGGCACTTTAAGAAGATCTGTCCCTCTCTACTCTGACATTGCGTCGGAGAAGGGAGGGACCAGACCTGCTTAAAGTGTTGCAAAAAGGCTTGGGGAGCTCATTTCATCTGCCTGCTATTGTCCTGCCAGCGGCGGCAGGGCCACAGCAGACAGCCGAAATGCGCCCCCCCCCCCCCAAATCTTTCCACTCTGTGCGGCTACACCGCTTGCACAGGGCTAGTTACGGTCCCGTTTGCACACCAAGGAACTAAAAGACAGCAAGAACCAACAGCACAGTTTATAAAACTAAATTATAACTCATTTTTATTTTGTTGTTATAAACTGCGTTATGGTTCTTGCTTTTTCTTTTTCAACATATATTTTACATCCACAATAGGTGCAGAGCAAAACCAGGACATTCACCCACAGAACTCAATATTTAAAAAAAAAAAATCTGATTCTGATCATCTCACTAACAACAGCCACTATTCTCCAGTACCAGGAATATTGTGAACTAATACAAAACCCTACAACAAAGAGCAAACCTACCATACCATATCAGCACAAACTTCCAAAACTCATATAAGGAGCCCATCCAAAAAAAGCATCACTGTAAATACTACAGTGGGCCATGGAACATCCATACACCTATTCAAAAAGCTGAACAAGTCAAATTTCTACAGTACAGTATAGATCTTTATGTACAAACTCCATGTTAACAGAACACCTGACCTCAGTTAAACACGTGCAACATCGACCCTCACCAAGTACAGAATAAGTAACCACAATCTAAAGTAAAAATAAAAATATGTAGACTAAATTTAAATTGAAACCCCAAGAAGCCAGAGTCCACATGCAGTGCAATATCAGATAAATAAGAGATGCAGTTCCCCAGTACTATGTAAAATATAAAAATAGCACAAAGTCCAATAACTAAAATTAAATAAAATTATTTCTACCTTTGTTGTCTGACCATTTTATTCTCTGATCATGCTGGTCCCGATCTGAGGCTTCAGCTTTCCTGTCTTCTCTTAGCTCTCTTTCTGTGGTCTATGGTCCATCTGTCATATCTTATCTGTTCTTTTGTTTTTTTCACTTCCTTCCATCAGCCCATTTCCAGTTCCAGTAACCCTCCCCAGCATCAGCCCCCTTTCCAGTCCTTCCCTTCCAGTACCTTCCAATGTCAACTGCCTTGCATTCCCGTGACTGCAACTGGTGTCCATTCCCTTCCAGTCCCCCTCCTTCCCCACTGTCCAGCCTCTTCTAGTCCAAATACCATCCCAGACATCAGCTCACGTCCACTCTCAGTGCCACCCCCCCAGTCAGCTCCCTTCCAGTCATCCTACCCTCTGTCCATTCTTCTTCCAGTGCTATTTGCATGTCAGCTCCCTTCCAGCCTCCTCACCAGTACCCAACCACCTACCAATCCCATCCCCAAATGTCAGCTCCCTTCCAGTTCCCCTTCAGTACATCCCCGGTGTCAGCTCCTTTCCAGCACCCTCCTTCCCCCGTGTCAGCTCCCGTCGTGCCCCCTCTTTCCCCGGCAGACCCTCTCATTATCCGCTCCCTTCCAGTCCTATTCTACCATCCTCCTGCATCAGCCCATTTGTAGCCCTAACCCCTAGTTTTCTTCCAGGGCCAGTAGCACTCTCCTCCCCTCCCCCATTAGCCCATTTCCAGTCCCATCCCCCTTCAGCCGACTCTAGTCCTAGCCCCCCAATCAGCCCATTACCAGTCCTAGCTCATTTCCAGTGCTAGCCTCCCATCTGCCCATTACCAGTCCTACCCCCCCCATAAGTCCATTTCCAGTCCTAGCCCCCCAATCAGTCCATTTCCTGTCCTAGCCCTCCTAATCAGCCCATTTCCAGTTCTAAACCCCCATCAGCCCATTTCCAGTTCTAGCCCCCTCCCGATCAGCCCATTTCCAGTTCTAACCCCCCATCAGCCCATTTCCAGTACTAGCCACCCCCGATAGCCCTTTACCAGTCCTAGCCCCCTCCCAATCAGCCTATTTCCAGTCCTAGCCCCCCATCAGCCCATTTCTAGTCCTAGCCTTCCTTAGCCCATTAACAGTCCTAAACCCCATCAGCCCATTTCCAGTCCTAGCCCCCCCATAGCCCATTACCAGTCCTAAACAACCACCATCAGCCCACTTCCAGTCCTAACCCCCCCCGTCATCCCATTTCCAGTCCTAGACCCCCCCCATAGCCCATTACCAGTCCTAAACCCCCCCATCAGCCCATTTCCAGTCCTAGCCCTCCCATAGCCCATTACCAGTCCTAGCCCCCCATAGCCCATTACCAGTCCTAAACACCCCACATCTGCCCACTTCCAGTCCTAATCCCCCATCAGCCCATTACCAGTCCTAACCCCCCCCCATCAGCCCATTTCCAGTCCTAGCCCCGCATAGCCCATTACCAGTCCTAAACACCCCCCATCAGCCACCTTCCAGTCCTAGACCCCGCCCATTTCCAGTCCTGGCCCCAGGGAAATAAAAACGCTCAAGTTGCTACCACTGCCGAGTCCGCTTCTCGGCAGCGGCAGACTCACCTCTCCTTCCTAAAGCAGCTGCGGCTCCTCCTTGGAACCGCGGCTGTGCTAGTGAGATCAGCTTAAACACAAAGCCAGCCAGTGCGGAGCCTTCCTGTGCAGTGGTGTCCCGCCCCCAAAGGAAGTAACTTCCTTTGCATACAACTTCCTTTGGGGGCGGGACGCTGCTGCATGGGAAGGCTCCGCACTGGCTGGCTTTGTGTTTAAGCTGATCTCACTAGCACAGCCGTGGTTCCAAGAAGCAGGAGCCGCGGCTGCTTTAGGAAGGAGAAGTGAGTCTGCCGCTGCCGAGAAGTGGACTCGGCAGCAGCAGCAACTTGAGCATTTGGGGTTTTTTTATTTTTAACTTTTGAAGGCGAAGTGAGGCGGCTGTTTTGGGGCATTTTTTGCCGCCTTTAAAACTTCGCCACCTGAAGCAGCCGCCTCACTTCGCCTCATGATAGAGCCGCCCCTGCCAAGGCCACAAGTAGTGCCAATGGGAATTAAATCTGGTCTCTTGGTCACCAGGTCACTGCACTAACTACTAAGCTACTGCTCCATACCAGAAAATATTTGGTCCTTGTGTTTTTTTGTACATAGAAGAAAATAAAATAATTGTCTCTTTTTAAGTGCAGAAGGAATTCTACTGATTAGGGGACTGATGAATTGAATACAGTGAGTGAGTGTGTAAAACATGAATGACATACATGTGCTTTGGAAAGCTCACATTCTGATGGTCCCTTTAAATTATTTGGAAGAGAGTTCTCAGTAATATAGCTATTTCTAATTTTCTGGTACACAGAAGGTTTATTATATAGCCTTATAAAATTGTGCCAGTAAAAATATGCACAATGGCATGCATGTGCATACTATTATTGTAGGTGTTGCCAAAAGTACAGCCTGGCGGAACATGGGAAGAGTAATGAAGTACGCATGTAGATCACGCATGTACTTCAGTAATCTATATGTGGACATTTACACCTGCTCTCCAACAGGCATAATGTCCGTGCCTGCAATGTAGCCACTATAAAGAAAAATAGATACTTATTTGTCTTTAGCAGATTTTTTTTTCTGATTCCAGCCTACCTAACCTAGGTGCCCTCTTATAAAAGTAACCTCTAGAACAGCGGTTCTCAACCCAGTCCTTGGGACATACCCAGCCAGTCAGGTTTTCAGGAGAACCACAATGAATATGCATGAGATAGATTTGCATGCACTGCCTCCATTGTATGCAAATCTCTCTTATGCATATTTATTGTGGTTATCCTGAAAACCTGACTATGTGTGTCCCCAGGACCGGGTTGAGAACCCCTGCTCTAGAAGGATAATTTTATAACAGGTACCTATGTAGGCAATATTTTATAAAGACAAGTAGGCATCCACTTGACTATATAAAATACTAACGGATGTTGCATGAATGCATCTTGAATGTATATGTGATCAATTACACCGGCAATCAGTATCTTTATTGAGGGTTTAATATACTGCCTTTTATAATGCAGTAGGAAAGTGTAAATGTTCATGCATCCTTTACACATGTGCAGGTGTTGATTAAGGTCTTTCATAATCTATGTGCATATATGCAAACTATGCCCATGCTTCGCCCAGGCACACCCTATGGGGCCAATTCCATTACATGCATGTCTTGGCCACAGGCACGTCCAAATCGTAAACATGCCCAATTTAATGGGATTCCACATGTGGGTTCAGAATAGGGACATACACAGTGCTGCATGAACAAAGCACTATAGAGTACAGGACACGGCTATACACAGCAAATGGCTTTGTACGTCCCCACACTCACCATATTCTGAAAGGTTAGATTTCACGAACCTGCCCATCTTCGCGACAGACCTGCACACAGCCATGCCTCCGTGTAAAACATGCATCTCCTAAGCTGCTCCACTCACTGACAGTGTTGTGCTGATGCGAACCACACATGAATACTGATGATACAGAAATGGTGATGCAGACTACACTATCTATATCAGTCTGTTGCATGCCCAGAACATTGCAAAGATAGCTCAGTGCACTCTACAATAGTTTAAAAGCAGGTAGACATGACATACCTCGCATAACAACATACATGGCAGTGGAAGACATCGTAGTTATGCTTGCAGTGGTCATCTCAGAAAACAGTATGTGCAATGTTCAGTATGGCCCAGAAGAAATCAGAAAATGTTATAGTGAAACATCATAACATATCCTGTCACTGATAAAGGACCCACAGAATGGGACTATTCAACAGTGCCAACAGCGCTAATAAATGACCAAAAGCGCCTTCCTCACTTTCCGCAATTGTGCTCATTTCTAGAGATTTATGATGGTGCCCCTGGGCATGTCTTAGTGCTGTTTGCACTGTTAACTGCTCTCATTCTGAGGGGCCCTTATTAATGACAGGGATATGTTGTGACATTTTGCTATCGAGAGCCTCTTCTGATTTAACCTTGCCAATCACACTGGCACCTGATGATGCTGCAGTCATCCCTACGATCCAGGTACCAGCCAGATATTTGCGTCCCTGTAGATCAGCGGATGAGCACAACTGATCCTCCTATGCAACGCTCAGACCACACTCACACACACACACACACACATCCTCTCACTTGCAGTCACAACTACTATCCTCTGCAACAACCATGCCCTGCACCCATACACAAATGCTATGAGACCATGATGGCATGACATCTCAGGACTACACAGCTGATCTGCATTTCTCAGGCAAACATGATTCTGCTCCCTACTACCTCACATACCATCTCCACATCTACATTTACTTTGTCCTGGACACTGGATTTGTTAGGGAAGTTGAAAATAGCCCCTTTGGCAAAAGCAGCAAATGTCAGCATAGCCAGAATAAAGTCTATTGTAGTACTTTATATGTCTGTAGGGGTGTTTTTTTATTGTTCCTTAATCTTAGACATCCCTCACCTGTGCATTCCATTCTGTACAACTACATCTTGTGCTCTCCCAGACAGCAGACACACCAGTTCAGTCCAGTCATGTCACAGCCATTCATCTCTATGGGATGCACTGGGGATCAGAACAGATTATTTCTAAGTCCTGGTCTTATTCCACATTTCTGCAGGTATAATGCTGCAGATGTACACGGACCTCTACTGAATACAGTTTATACATTTCTGCGGCTGGCCATGCCCCCGTTCTGCCCTCTCCTGCCCATGTTCAGAGATCCCTGTGATAGCACCATGTATGTGCAAGTATGCATGTTCTCAGAATACGGTTCTAGACATATTCACGAGAAAAAATGTCTAGCCTGTACGCCTAATAGGCTTTTTCATGGTTCAGAATGACCACCTATAAGTGCAAACCCTTACAGCCCTTTAACAAACATGTCCCATAGGCTCCTATGTGACTTTATGAAATAATGCATAAGTGGCAGAGATCACACCTTGAAAGCAAGTGGGGACATTCACACCTGCTGTAGCACAGGTGTAAATGTCTGCACAAAGATTATTGATGTATGCGTGTAAATCCATGTATTTTATAACCTATGCACGTGCTTGCAAGCTTTGTCCATGCTCTAACCAGAGCAACCCCTACTACACCTACCTTCAAAGTGCGTGCTCTAATGTCAATGCACATACTTTTATACCAGTAAGACTTTTATAATAAGCCACACACATGAAAAAATGACTTTATAGAGTTGCCCTCTTAGACACTAATTCTATAATAGAGCATTAAGATAAAGCACCTTTTAGTTGCCTATATCAAGCCTATTTTATTAAAAACAAGTCTTTATAAAATACTAACATAAGTAGCAGATATCACATCTTAAGTTGAGCTGGTATAAATGCCCTTGCCAATATTTTTCAAGAATGTGCGTAAATTACAATATTTTATAATCTACATGTATGCTTATATGCTTTGCCCATGCTCCACCCATATACTCGTCATCTAGCAGCACATGTACTTTTACACTCATCAGAATTTTATAAGAGGTTAACAGTGCATGTATATGGCCACATACACACAATAATGGCTAAAATAAATGTAATGGGAAAACTGAATGGCTTTGGTTGGCTGGAGGAAATATCTCAGGTGGGGTTTTCCAGACTTTGATGTAATCTTGGCATTTGTGTTGTGTTGGCATCTTGTTTGTGTTTCCCCCCTTCCCAGACTATTGTTAAAAATGTATATAAGTTACCAAGTTGAATGGAAATTGTATTGTTACAAGGTAAACAACTAAGTTCGATGTAAACCCCCTTGATTTAAGGAAAAGTTAGTATATAAATACTGTTAAATAAATAAAATTTGGTTGGACTCCCACTTGGCTATGAGGACAAGTGATGGGAATAATCTATGGTACTTTTTATGCTCTATGTCAACTTCGCCAATTGTGTCCATTTATTTAAGAGACCAAGTTTGTTTTGGTCTTCCCTTGTTTTTATTACTGTAATGCCATCTTGGTGGGCCTCCCTCAGCAGTAGGTCCACCATTAACAGTTAGTTCAGAATACAGCTGCAAAGTAGATTAAAGATTTTTAAAGAAAGGAACATGTGGCACCTATTCTGAAGGCCTTACATTGGCTTCCCACACAATATCATATTAGGTATAAGATCTTGATAGTATTGATTTGTTTGTTGTATAACATGACTCTTCTATTTGTCCGAAAAAGTGGTTCCTTATGTCCCTGTTCATTCGCTGAAATCACAGGGAGGTGTGTTGATGACTGTCCCTGAAGTGAAAGAGGATCACAATATTAGGCACAGAGATTTTGCTTTCTCTGTGCAGGGCCCCTGTTTATAGAATATGCTCCCACTGGAACTTCACAGGAAGTAGGATTTGAATAAATTTAAGAGTTCTTTGAAGACTTATTTGTTTAAATGTGTATTCAAGGATGGTTCATTCTTTGAAGATTTCTTTGCTTAAAAATGCATTTGTAGGTGGTTCATTGTTGTTGTTGTTGTTGTTAAGTGCCGTCGAGTCGGAGTCAACTCATGGCGACCCTCTGGATAGCTATCCTAAATTGTGTTCGGTCGTCAGTCAGGCGGCTCATTGTTGACAGACTGGTACCCGTAGCTGCTGTTATTGTATCAATCCATCTCATTGCTGGCCTTCCTCTTTTGCGTTGACCTTCTATCTTGCCAAGCATGATGTCTTTCTCTAATGATCTCTCTCTTCGCATGATGTGTCCAAAGTATGAAAGTCGAAGTCTTGTCATCTGAGCTTCTAAAGAAAGCTTAGGTTTGATCTCCTCTAGTACCAACTGGTTTGTTCTTTGGGCAGTCCATGGTATACACAGTATTCGCCGCCAGCACCATAATTCAAAGGCATCAATTTTCTTCCTGTCTGTCTTTTTCACTGTCCAGCTTTCACATCCATATGATGTTATTGAAAATACCATGGCTTGAACAAGTCGAATCTTTGTATGGAGAGAGACATCTCTGCTCTTGAGAATCTTATCTAGGTCTTTCATAGCCCTTCTGCCAAGAGCAATGTGTCGTTTGATTTCTTGACTGCTTGTTGCTTCTTTATTGATAGTTGATCCCAGTAGGTTAAAGTTGTTCACAATTTCAATTTCTTCTCCTTCAACGATGAACCTGTTGATTATGCCAGTTGTCATGATCTTTGTCTTCTTTACATTAAGGTGCAGGCCCATTTTGAGACTATGTTCTTTGATTGTGAGAAGCAAATGTTTCAGATTATCTTCACTTTCAGCCAGTAATGTAGTATCATCAGCATAGCGAAGGTTGTTGATGAGTCTTCCACCAATCTTCACACCTCTCTTGTCTTCATACAATCCTGCTTCTCTGATGATTTGTTCTGCATATAAATTAAACAGGTAGGGGGAAAGTATGCAGCCTTGTCTTACACCTTTGCTTATTTTAAACCATTCTGTTTCTCCTTGTTCCGTTCGAACTGTTGCTTCTTTATCAATGTACAGATTGCACAAGAGAATGATCAGGTGTTCTGGTATACCCATGCTTCTTAATGTGGCCCAGAGTTTCTCATGGTTTACACAGTCAAAAGCCTTGTTATAGTCAATAAAGCACAAATAGATATCCTTTTGGTATTCTTTAGTCTTTTCAAGGATCCATCTCACATCCGCAATGATGGAGTTTGGGGTTTGGGTATTTTTGGGAGGCTTGGAGGAGGAGATGTGTTTTTGTTAGATTATGTGGGGAGGTTGGTGGGAATGTTTTAATTAATTTATGTTTTGGTTTATTTTACTTTGTTGTAAAGCAGTGTAGTAGTCCAAAGTGCAGTATATAAATACAACTAAATACATAAATAAAATAACTTTCAGTAACGAGTGTAAATGTACATGCCCCTTTAAAAAATTACCCAATAAAGGGTAATTTTATAAAGGATTGCTTACGTTTGCGTGCATTGGGCACCTATTTTAGAAAGAAAGTGGGCACCTACTTTTCTTTATAAAATAGGTCTGTCTGTTAGTCATAAGATGTGCATGCCAAACCTAGGCGTAAACATTTATGCTAGCCCTAATGTAAATGTGCATGCCTAAAGGTGAAATTAGACTTACCTGCTAATTGTTGTTCCTTTAGGACCTCCAGTCTAGTCCCGAAAGGTAGAAGTTGTGTTCATCCTCTGCAGCTTGGAGACTGAGCATGATCCAAATTCTGATGACCTCAGCATATATAATCCAGGGACCGCCTCCATTCCTCAGTACTCTATTGACAAAGCAGACTCACCAGAGCAAGAATTAAGTAACAACAACAAAGCATAAACAGCTAACCTAAACTGAAAATAGTAACCTGTAAGATACTGCACACAGCGGTATGGGCTTAACCACCCACAGTCAACCGCATCGTAGAACAGAGGCAAGCTCACCCCCGTTCTCCACCACCTACCTGGAATATCCGCTGTCGCACGAGAGTAGCAGCCCTCAATAATAACACTTAGCTTCAGGGCACCGTCAGCAGAATCAAACCGGGCGGGATACGGGACTAGACTGGAGGTCCTAAAGGAACAACAAATTAGCAGGTAAGTCTAATTTCACCTTCCTTAGCGTCCCTCCAGTCTAGTCCCAAAAGGTAGAAGATGTAACAGAGCAGTAACACCTCAATGGGAGGGCCCAGCTAGACCACACTGAAGCACCGATGCCCCAAACTGCGAATAGCCCTCTGCCATCACATCAATCCTGTAATGCTTGACAAACGTATGCAGCGTAGACCACGTTGCCGTCTTACAGATATCCACCGCTGGAACCAAACACGACTCTGCCCAGGACGCCGCCTGAGCCCGCGTGGAATGCGCCTTCAAGCCTTTCGGCACTATCCTGCCCTTCAAGAGATAAGCCGACGCAATGGCCTCCTTAATCCAGCGAGCGATAGACAGTTTCGACGCCTGCTCTCCGCGCCTCGACCCCCCAAACAGCACAAACAATCTATCCGTCCTTCGGAACGAAGCCGTCTTCTGCACATACATCCTCAAGGCTCTACCCACATCTAACTTGTGCAGACGACTCCCCTTCTCACCAGGCCTTGCCCTCTCAAACACCGGTAAGGAGACCACCTGATTCATGTGAAACGCGGATACCACTTTCGGTAAGAAGGAAGGAACCAGCCTCAACACCACTTTGTTGGCCTGAAACACCAAAAAGGGCTCCCTACAGGACAGAGCCTGCAGCTCGGAGATGTGGCGAGCCGAGGAGATCACTATCAAGAACACTACCTTTAGTGTGAGATCCTTGACCGTCGCCCTCGCTAAGGGCTCAAACGGTTCTCTGGTTAGCGCCTGCAAAACTAAATTCAGAACCCAGGCTGGAACGGGATCCCTGTGCAGAGGTCTCAACAGCGCCGCCGCTCGCAAAAACCTCTTCACCTCTGGGTGACCACCCAGCGGTTTCCCCTGTATCCGTCCTCGAAAGCAAGAAAGCGCTGCCAACTGCACCCTGAGAGAGGCTGCTGCCAACCCCTTCTCCAAACCATCTTGCAGAAAGGCCAACACCTGCGGCACCGAAGCCTTCAGCGCCCCCAGCTGCCGCTCACCACACCATGCCTCAAAAATGCGCCAGACCCGAACGTACACCAGCGAAGTGGAGCGCCTGCGGGATCGGAGCAACATATCCACCACCGCTCTCGAAAAGCCCTTGGCCCTTAACCTCGCCCCTTCAAGAGCCAAGCTGTAAGCGAGAACCGATCCACCTGCAGCATCAACAGCGGGCCCTGTCAGCAGATCCACCCGCACGGGAAGTCGCCACGGAGGCTCCAACAATAGCCGCATCAGATCCGCATACTACGGCCGCCTTGGCCAATCCGGCGCAACCAGCACCACTCGTCCTCTGTACCTCTCTATCCTTTGCAGAACTCGTCCTATCAAGACCCATGGAGGAAACACATAAAGGAGCTGTCCCTCCGGCCACCGCTGAATCAAGGTGTCGAGCCCTTCCGACATCCTTTCTCGCCGCCTGCTGAAAAACCTTTCCACCTTCGCGGACTCGCAGGTCGCCATGAGGTCCATCACTGGCACCCCCCAGCGATGCACAATTAACTGGAACACCTCCGGATGGATAACCCACTCCTCCGGGTCCACTTTCACTCGACTGAGAAAATCGGCAGTCACATTGTCCACTCCGGCCACGTGCGCAGCCGATAAACCTTCCAGATGCGACTCGGCCCACTCGAGGAGTACCTCCACCTCCTCCTCGAGCGCCACACTGCCGGTGCCGCCCTGGCGATTGATATAAGCCACCGCCGTGGCATTGTCCGACAAGACTCGGACCGCCGTCCCTTCCACCAAGTGTCGAAGGGCCCGCAACGCCAGCCGCACGGCCCGCAACTCCAACCTGTTGATCGACCATGACCTTTCCTGCTCCGACCATTGGTCCTGCGCATACTGTCCCTCGAAATGCGCTCCCCAGCCGAAGAGGCTGGCATCCGTCGTCAGTGCCCGCCAAACCAGGCTCTCCAGCGGCATGCCTTTTTCGAGCTTTCCGGGAACCAACCACCATTGCAGTGACTGCCTCGCCTCTGGGGGACACACCAACCTCTTGGACAACGGATCGGACTGATGCGACCACCGCCGTAGCAATGCCCTCTGTAACGGTTGCATGTGGGCCCTGGCCCACTGCACTACTTCCAGCGCAGCCGCCATCGTACCCAAAACTTGCAGGTACTGCCACGCCGAGGGCGCTGGTCTGTCCAGAAAGGTCCGGAACAGCTGCCTTAACTTCTCTATTCAGGCTTGGGGCAGAAACACCCTGCCAAAATAGGTGTCGAACCGTACCCCCAGATACTCCAGCTGCTGCGACGCCTGCAACTTGCTCTTCGCTAAGTTCACTACCCAGCCCAGCGACTGCAAAAACTGCACCACTCTCTCTGTGGCCCTGACACTTTCCTCTCGCGATTTCGCTCTGATCAACCAGTCGTCCAGATAGGGATGTACCAACACCCCCTCCTTTCGCCGCCGCCACGACCACCATAACTTTGGTGAAAGTTCTCGGAGCGGTCGCTAGGCCAAACGGCATCACCTGAAACTGAAAATGCCCCATGGGCACCACAAAACGGAGAAACTGCTGGTGGTCCGCCCTGATTGGGATATGTAAATATGCCTCCGAGAGATCTAGAGTCGTAAGGAACTCCTCCTGACGCACCGCCATTATCACGGACCGCAACGTTTCCATGCGAAAGTGCGACACCTTGAGACATCTGTTTACCCTTTTTAGATCCAGAATTGGTCGCAGCGTGCCCTCTTTCTTTGGCACCACGAAGTATATGGAGTATCGACCGTACCCGCTTTGGTCCGCCGGCACAGGTACCACCGCCTTCAACGCCAATAGGTTGTGCAAGGTCTCCGTGACCTCCAACAGCTTCGCCTTTGTCCGACAGGGAGACCGCACAAACGCCTCCATCACTGGCCGTTGAAGCTCGAGCACATAACCGCTGCGCACGATCTCCAACACCCACCGATCTGAGGTAATGCGGGTCCAGGCTGGAAGAAACTCCCGCAGACGACCTCCCACCGGGATCAGTCCAGCCTGGACCCCCCTCGCATCATTGGGCCTTTTTAACACCGGAGGTGGAGGCGGAGACACCAAAACCTCTGCCTGCCCCTTGAAAGCCCGAGGACCTGTATGGAAAACGGCCTCTCTGCACCTGAACAAAGCGCCCTGGCCGCAACCTACGAAACTCCCGTTGCTGACTCCGAGAAGGCGCCCCCTGACGTCCTTGCTTCTGCTTGTCCTCCGGCAACCTACCACCCTTTGAGTCACCTAAATCTTTCACCAACTTTTCCAGATCCTCACCAAAGAGCAGTTTGCCTCGAAAGGGGAGCTTCCCCAGTCGGGCCTTAGAGGCGGCATCCGCCGCCCAGTTTCGGAGCCACAAGGACCGTCTGGCCGCAACCACCGACGCCATACTCTTCGTTACTCCTCTGATAAGATCGTACTGACTATGCGGCCCCTGACTCCAACCGAGCCGCTTCCTCAACGGCCTCAGCCATCTGCAACCCCTTTAACCGTTGGGCCCAGCGCAAGCATGCTCTCGCCACCCACGCCCCACAAATGGAGGCCTGCATGGACAGAGCATTAACCTCAAACACCTGTCGCAACAATGTGTCTAACCGCCTATCTTGCATATCTTTCAGAGCCGCACTACCCTCCACCGGGATGGTAGTCTTCTTCGTGACCAAGGAAACGGCCGCATCCACTTTGGGCGGCTTAAACAGTTCCTTATCTACTTCCTGCAATGGGTACAAGCGGTTCAACACTCTCGAGCCCTTGACACCCGCATCGGGCGTATCCCACTCCTCCTAGATCATTTCCCTAAACACTCTGTGAAGCGGGAACGCCTTCTGTGACTTCCTGACCGCCTGCAGCAAAGGGTCCTCTAAGGAAGCATCTACCCCCTGCTCAGCCATAGGGATATTCAGAGCACTCATAGTCTCCCGTATGAGCGCCGCCAGTTCCTCTCTCCGAAACACTCGCACAATCCTGGCCTGGTCCTCGTTGTCCTGTAACTCTCCTTCCTCTAACTCCGGCTCCTCCTCGGAATCGTCTACCACTGCCGACCCCACATCCAGGTCCAAATCCACATCCATGCTCTCCAAATGCCTGGCACGCTTAACCGGCCTGCCCTCTGTATCCAGAGGTGCCCCCTGCCTTTTTGCCCCCTGGGCACGCTCCTCGCCGGCACCCGTCTCCTTCCCCTCAGCTCCTCCCAGGGTCTGCCGCAGCAACACCAAAAATTGCTGGGAGAAAATGGCCCCCAAGCCTCCCTGCAGCGAAGAGGGGGGGGGGGGAAGGAGACCTGCGGCGCCGAGGAAGGCCCCGGTAGGGGTTCCGGGGGCAACAACATAGGGCTGGGAGGGCTTCCAGACCCCAAGCCGTCCCTGGCCATCTCCGTCGTGCCCTTTTCCTTGAGACTGACCATCGCAGCCTCTTGTGCACAGGCTTTACACAATCCTGCCTCAGAAACGGACGCCCGGCAGATCCCGCACAAGAGACAGCGAGACCGAGCCGGCATTCAAGCCTGTAGGGCTGAGCCCCCCTCCTCGGTAAGCGCTGACACCAACCAGCTCTAAAGAGTCCAGCAGGGGCTCAAACGTACCTTCACCCCTCAAAGTGTGCCTTAATTTCTTTTTTTTTTTTTTTTATTAGCAGGCAACGCACATCGGAGGGGCCGTTTTCCAGCAAGGCAATCACCAACAAAATCTATCCCTGACGCGCCTCCCGTTCCCGCGCAAACTACCACGCGGCACCCAAAATGGCCGTCAGGACCGTCGAGCCGGAGAGAAATTCCCCCTGTACTGAAAAACAACAGCGAACTCTCTCCTGCTTACCGCAGGCCAACCAGGCCGCCGACGAGCTGCACACCCCGGCACTCGCCTCCCCTGTATCCTCTCCGGATCGAGTCGCCTCGAAGCTGTTTCACCGCCGCACTGCCTTACCTCGCAGGCACCCAGCAGCGCTTCGTTCCTGCGCTCCAACGGCGCGGCCAACCCTCGATGGCAGTTCACCCGCCTCGGGGGGATCTGCTGCCGGAGGCCCCAGCTACAACTCCCACACTCACTCCGTACTGCCACCGTTCCAGAGAGGGGGGAGAAGGGGGGTAAGACTTCTGCCCAGCTCAAGAGAAAAAACTGAACCGGAGAAACACTCACCAAATTTAAAGGGACAGCAACAGCCCCTTTTTTTTTTTTTTTTTAACACTACACCTACCAAACTCCCTAGTACTAATCAAAAACTACTTAATAATTCCTGAAGTGAGTCTACAGTCCCTGGGCTCACACCTAACGCTGCTTGGAGACTGAGCACTGTGGACAGAGGAATGGAGGCGGTCCCTGGATTATATATGCTGAGGTCATCAGAATTTGGATCATGCTCAGTCTCCAAGCTGCAGAGGATGAACACAACTTCTACCTTTCGGGACTAGACTGGAGGGACGCTAAGGAATATGTAAATAACATACATGAGTTATAGTATTTTATAACTTACACGCCACCCCTACTCTTGCCCACTCTGAAAGCACATGCCATCGGCCTGATGAGCAAATGTATAGAATAGCAACTACCTAAAGTGCCCATCCATGCATGTAAGTCTTGGAAAATACATGATTTACATGTGTGGATGACCTGTAACTTTATGCGGCTTCTTATAAAATTACCTCCATAATGTCCAATGTTACTAATCCAAAATAAGTGGGTATTTTAAGGTTACAGCCTTACCCTGGATATGTTAAGCATCGTTTACCAATGTAGTGCTGAGTACAGTGCAGCATGCATTACCTAACTAGGTATCTAATGAGCTGTCCAATCTGATATTCATATTAGACATTAATTTAACATTTGTCCCATTTTCTGTGCATATAAACCTCATACATATAAAACCCAGCTACTTGTCTTAGAAAACATAGTCCTGTAAACTGTATTATTTAAGCAGTATATAACCATTTAAATAAATAAATAAATTATTTGCAGATCTAGTATTATCTAATTGGTCAAAGTCACCTGGGTGTCAGGTAGGGCTACCATGATTTTCTGTTAAGTATCTTACCCATTTCTTTCATAAACCATATCATTCAGATTTAGGAAAAAATGTGCTACAACTAATAATTTTGAAGTACCCATTTTAATATGGCCAAAGGTGTGTCCCTTGGGGTTTTTGGGGTTGTATTTTTTTTTTTTTACTAATAAGTAACCATGTTTCTCTGCCTGTGTCTGTGTTTACAGAATATGTGTTCACCCTGACCAAGAAGGAAAGTGTGGTTGTTAATCAATATGTGGAATAGGAATGGGGAATGAGCACTGGAAGACTCAGACTCTACCAAGATGATGAGAAAATGGAGGAGGAGTGTGTAGGGATGTAATGCAGCCTTTGTCTACCAGTTCAAGCCCTTCCAGGTGTATGCTGAAAGGCCTCAAACTACAATGCAAGGGCACACCTGAAATAATTCCCATCCAAGAAGAGAACATCTCCACGAAAAGAAAAGCCAAAACCATAAAAAATCACAGATGTCAGGTTTGTTACATTGTCGGATGTGACAAAGAGCTATGACTTCATTCATTCCTATTCTTAGGATCACAAAAAAGCATCAAGAGAAACTCTCCTTTTTTATATTTTTCTTCCAAATAGGTTTGTATAATATCATTTTTTTATGTTTCCTTAAAGTAAATACCTTTGATCTAGCTTGCTCCTAGAAAAGAAAGGATTCTGACGGTCAAAAGGTTAATTGGCCTGGAACTGATAATGTTTATCAGCAAAATAAACCTGGAATCATGTCTGCCCAAAGGTCAGTCTGTTCTCACTGTTTCAAATTCCTAACAAAACACCATAGGGGTGAGAAATCAAGCTCATAAGTAATCTATGAATGCAATTCACTAATAAGCCTACAAGCAACTGTTTATGGTTATGTGTATTAAAAGACTAAAAATAAACAAACAAAATATACAAATAATAAAAGTATAAAACATTCAACATTGAAACAGAAAAGATAACAAAACCTAAAGAGCCTAGCAGAATTTCTATTTGCTTACATACACGAACGTGTATTCTTGAAGCTTGGGCAGATCATATAGGCTCCAGGGTCTGTTAATGTGCTGAGTTCATGGTGTCCTTTCTCTTACAGTTTCCTTTCATAATCTTGTTAAATACATGGGGAAACTTGTTCTAAAGACAAAAGAAAAATGTTTCATACTTAGCAGCTTATTTATTAAGCTGCATTAGCTATTTACTAAGCTGCATTAACTATTCAACACACGTGCTAATTCCAATATTAAATAGTTAATATGGAAAACAACATTATAGGGTATCAAATGGCTGAGGAATGGGTAGGGGCTAAGGCTTACAGTTAATACATGTCATTATCATGCATTAACTTTTAACATGGCAGATAATGCAGAGCAGATAGCTAAACCTCGAGGTAGTGTTAACTGCAGTGTGCATTATCTACTGTGCAGTTAAAGAACAATAACAACCTCAAAAATACTCTCAAAAACAGATAACACAGATGTTTTGCAGATACGTCAGATTAATATTGGCAGTTACCACAGAGTAACTGCCAAATCTTAATTAATAAGGGCCTTAGTATTCTGTATCATGTTAACTTACATTACATTAAAACCACCAGGGATTCTTTGCTCCAGTACTGTTGTACCACCAAACTCAGGCTGTCTACATCTCAAAAAAATCCTTAAGTCTATTACCATTTAACTGGTACCACACGTTAATAAACAGCAAAGCTAATGGTAAGAACTAAGTAAGCCTTCATTATAAACACATGTACAAGAGAACTTGTGTTCTATGACACACCATGAGAGTCATTTTATCACAGGGCATCTATTCAATTTTCAAAAATGTGCCTATTTTATAAAGGCAAGATAGGGACCTATACATTTTTTATAAATTAGGCTCCCAGTAGTGCACACATACTCTCCCACAAATTTACATCTGCTCTAAGAGGTGCAGCTATGTGCATATACGCTCGTCATTTACAAAGTACATGTGTAATTTGCTACTCCACTTGAGCTCCACCCAAACGCTGATCCTGAGAACGGCTATGTGTAAAACACATACAAGCACATGTGGTCTTGTTGATATGCATTTTTTTGTATGTGCATTGCCAAGAGAAGGAAATTTTCCTGGATTGGTGAATTCTAACTTTTCATGAAATAATAAATTCAGTTGCACAATTTAATAATAGCCATTTTCAGTATGTGAAACATGCTTTATATACAGAAAAAGCTTTATAAAATTACTCCCATAAAGCTAAATTATATGACTGATTAGCAGGGCTGTCGCTACTATTAGGCAAACTAGGCAAATGCCTAGAGCATGAGCCCTCCAGGGGTATACATTGCTGCTGCTGTCTCCCCTCCCCTGCTTGCATGGAAACAGGAAGTTAGCCACTGGAGGCGGCGGAAGCAGACAACCCTGCAGCACTTGAGTCACAGACAGCCGCCCCACGGCGCCAAAGTTTGCAGGTAAACGCAGCAGCAGGGCTGTTTCAGTCCACTGCTGCCACTGTAGGTCCTGATGAGGGGTGACAGCGGTGCAAGGAGGGGCGGGCAAGCGGACGGCCGGGGGGTCACAAAGGATGAGGTTCATCTAGGATGCCTCATCTCCTTACGCCAGCCCTGCCAATTAGGCTGAAAGAAGGCCAAAAATGCATTAGGTGTAAGTTTTTTCAAGTTACCTAATGACTGCTGATGGACTACATCTCTCTATCGCAGGGAAAAGAATCTTAAGTGAAAAATTCACACGCTATGTGGATATGCATTTAAATTAGGAAAAGGGGGTGACGGATGTGGAAGATCAAGACCGGCACGCCACCCCCTGCAAAAGCAGAATAATATCAGAAACAGACACACTTTTGAACCACACATCACAAACAAGTGGGAAGATGTGGGCAGAACAAAATCAATGCAAAATACACACAAGCCAGGTAAATGCTGGAAAGCAATGAGCACACATGCTTGAAGCTTAGCCAACAAAGTTCTGGACCTGTAAGTCCTAAAGGTGGAAATGGATTTGGACATTGTGGCCATTATAGAAACATGGTTCAATGAATCGCATGATTGGGATGTAGCCATAACTGGCTATAATCTATTCAGAAGAGACAGAGAAAATGGAAAAGGAGGAAGAGTGGCCTTGCATGTCAAAAGCAATATTAAAGCTACTGAAATGCAGGGGGCATGGGGAAAAGAAGAAGCGCTCTGGATTGCGTTGGAAAGAGGAGATGGCACTGTCATCCATACTGCTGTAGTCTATAGACCTCCAACTCAAATTGAAGAGATAGATAACGATTTCATTAAAGATATTGCCAAGATAACCACAAAGGGGGAAGTAATCATTTTGGGTGACTTTAATCTATCTGATGTGGATTGGATTACTCCTTCTGCACATCTGGAAAGAAGCAAAATAAATTGTAGATGCTCTCCAAGATGCATCACTTAGACAAATGGTCATGGAACCAACCAGGGAAAGCTCAACGCTGGATTTAGTGCTCACCAACGGTGATAGTGTGGCAAATGTCTGGCTGAGTACCACTGTGAGCAACAGCGATCATTACACAGTGTGGTTTGAGATAAAAGCCAGGGTACAGGCCAAACATAGCAAGCTCAAAGTCCTAAACGTCAAAAACACTGACTTCAATAAAATGGCCAAGTACCTAAAGGAAGAGATGACAGGGTGGAAGGAGATAAAGGAAGTGGAATTGCAATGGGATAAACTAAAGGTGGCAATAAAAGGGGCAACGGACAAATATGTTAAAAAAGTAAACAAAAACAAGAGGAGAAGGAAACCTATTTGGTTTTCCAAAGAATTGGCTGCTCAAATAAAGGCAAAAAACACAGCTTTCGCAAAATTCAAAAGCTTGCAAACAGAAGAACACAGAAATGAATACAGGATCAAACTCAAAGAGTCAAAAAGAGAAATAAGGATAGCAAAATCAAAGGCAGAGGAAAAGATGGTTAAAGATGTTAAGTGTGGCGACAAAACTTTCTTCAGGTATATTCGGAAAAGGAAGAAGATCAGAGTTGGAATTGCAGGACTCAGAAGTGCTGGGAAAAGACTCGTGGAAAGTGATATAGAAAAAGCAAAATTGCTAAACAAATACTTTTGCTCTGTTTTTACTAAAGAAAATCCTGGAGATGGACCAGCTGGGACTCCCAAATATAAAAATGGGAATGAAGTAGATACCACACCATTCACAGAAGATGAGGTGTTGGAACAACTTGCTAAACTGAAAGTGGGTAAAGGCATGGGACCGGATGGGATACATCCCAGGAGTCTGAAAGAGCTCAGAGAAGTTCTAGCAGGGCCGTTAAAGGATGTATTCAACAGATCCTTGGAAACAGGAGAGGTTCCTCAGGACTGGAAAATGGCTGATGTTGTACCTCTACACAAAAGTGGTGACAGGGAAGAAGTGTCAAACTACAGACCTGTGAGCCTTACCCCGGTGGCGGGAAAAGTAATGGAGGCGCTCCTGAAAGTGCGAATAGTGGACTTTCTCAAAACCAACAGGTTGCAAGATCCGAAGCAACATGGTTTTACTGAAGGACGGTCTTGCCAAACTAATCTGATTGAGTTCTTTGACTGGGTGACCAAGGAACTAGATCAGAGGCATGCGATGGATGTCATCTACCTGGATTTCAGCAAAGCCTTTGATACTGTTTATTTATTTATTTTATTTATTTATTTAGCTGTATTTATATCCCGCTTTTCACCGGGTCAAAGCGGTCAATTGGGAGATACATTTAACACGAGGGGATATGACACACATAAACTAATACTTACAGGGAACATGGGCAATGGAGGGTTAAGTGGCTTGCCCAAGACCACAAGGAGTGCCTATAGGACTAGAAATCCCAGTCCCTCCGGCCTGAGATTGCTGTCCCCAGGTGGGACTTGAACCCCCGGCCCTCCGGCCTGAAGTACCTTGTCCTAACCACTAGGCCACTCCTCCCTGTTCCTCATAGGAGGCTTGTCAATAAACTCAGTAGCTTGGGGATGGGTACCAAGATAGTAAACTGGATTAGAAATTGGTTGACTGACAGACGACAGAGGGTGATGGTGCATGGAGCTCACTCGGATGAGGGGAAGGTGATTAGCGGCATGCCCCAGGGTTCGGTCCTGGGCCCAGCACTGTTCAATGTATTTGTGAGTGATATTGCTGAAGGACTGAATGGAAAAGTCTGTCTTTTTGCAGATGACACAAAAATTTGCAACAGAGTGGACTCCCCCGAGGGAGTGGATAACATGAGGAAAGATCTACAAAAGCTGGAAGAATGGTCTAATGCTTGGCAATTACGATTTAATGCGAAAAAGTGCAGTGTCATGCACTTAGGTAGCAGAAATCCAAGGGAAATGTACGCGATAGGGGGCGAGAGGTTGGTGTACATGGTTCAGGAAAAAGATCTTGTGTGATGTAGAAGCTCATGCAGAGCCTATGGAAATAGAAGGAAAGAAGGATTTTACCTTTAAAGATACTGATAGTCAGCCAGCATATACGTCTCAGTATTTGCAAGAGAGAGGCAAGCAGAGGGAGACAGGGGCTGAGCTGACACACCCAAGCTCTGACGTAGCAGCAAGCTTGGATCTTGATTACTCACACCTGTGCAGGAAGGCAGAGCCAAGCCTCAGGGAACAGAAATTTAAACCCCAGCTAGAAGCTTGGGAGGAGAGCAGGGGAAGAGGCAGAGCTTCCGAAGGGAGGAAGAGAGAAAAAGCTTCTGAGAAAAGGCCAAGCGCTCTAAATTGGAGGAGACGTGGTTGGAGAGGCTCAGAAACTTCCCAGAGTTGGAGACCTTGTAAGGAACCTATCTGCAGGTCTGAAATTGAAGCCAGCAGAACAGAAGGAGAGAAGGTACAGCCTGTTGTCAGGAACCTGCTGAGGGAGAAAGAGCAGAGAACCCTTCAGTCCTCAGGGCTGGATGAAAGGCTTCAGAGTTTGCCTAGGTGGGAACCCAGCTCTAAAGCCAGGAGTTTGAAAAACTCACCCAGGAGCAGAGGGCCAGGGCAGTGCAAACAGAAGAGCAGAAAATAATTCCTTACAGCTGGAGAGAGCTAGCTGAGAGCCCGAGAGGAGTCTCCACAGCCCCAGGTATTTCTAAACCTTACTGCGCAGAATTGTGTCCAGGGGAAATACCAGAGTTAGCAAAGGGAGGTTACCAGAAACCCTGCTATAACAATTTAAAGCCCAACTCAGTAAGCCCTGAGTTTGAAGAAATGCAATGGGACAGTAATGATATTGACCTAGGGGAAGTTCCTATGGATTGCACGTTTTGTGTGGCAGATGATATTGATTCCCTGCGCTAAAAACCCATATAAAAGAGCTGAGTGAAAGCAAAGGAAAAGAGGTATTTTTCTTTGGAAGCTGAAGCTGTTTTTGCTAGGCTGTTTTGATTACATGGGATATGCACTGCACATGTTTGGAGCAGAGACTGTGAGAAATGCAGTTGCTTTAATTTTCTGTAAATAATTCTGAGCAAACACCTGAAGATCAGGGGCAGCCCAAGGGGGGTGCGGGGCCATATGCGGAGACTCGGTGCGGGGCCTCATTTGCATAAGTGGCCTTATTTGCATAAATATTTGCATAATGTTACCATACACTAACTTTTAGTAAACATGTCTCTTAATGAGTGTATGGATAAAGAAAGACTACCCGACAACGCTCACGCAACCCACTCAAAGCCAACACCCTGACACCACTAAGCTGCAATGCAACTTGAAAACAAGCACAAATCGAATTAAAGAATGGAGTGACTTTCAGAAAATTGGTGACAAACAAATCATAAACATCATCTCAAATCTCAACACAACTACCTCCCCTCTAGACCCATGCCCAGCAGCATGGCTCAAGGCAATAAAGCAAGAGGTTGCACAGTATATAGTCCACATTGTGAACCAATCACTTCTACAAGGAATTATGCCAACTCAACTTAAGAAATCACTCATAAGGCCTATCTTAAAAAACAAAACACTCGACAAAAGCATCCCAGCCTCATACCGACCAATATCCAGCATATCCTTCCTAGCCAAAATCGTTGAAAAGGCAGTACAGCAACAGCTCCAAGACCACGTCGACGACTCAAGAGCCTTAGATGACCATCAATACGGTTTTCGTCAGCATCATGGAGTGGAAACGCTACTCATAACACTCCTTAACAACCTTCTCACCGGACTAGAAAACAAAAAGAAGATGTTCGTACTCATTTTTATAGACATAGCAGCCGCTTTTGATACAGTTCACCACAAAACACTCATCGATAGGCTTGAAACCATTGGAATATGTGGAACCCCCCTGAAATGGTTCACATCCTACATAACAAGCAGAATGCAGCAGGTGCTCTTTAACAACGAAACAGCTGAACCATTCCCGCAAAGCCAAGGAATACCCCAAGGCTCGGCGCTTTCCGCCCTACTATTTAACCTATACATAAGACCAGTTTGTGCAATCTTTCAGAAATACAAGATCAGCTACCACTTGTATGCAGATGATGTAATGCTTTATACCCAACTGTACGAAAACAAGCCAAATTACAATCAACTAGAAGAATGTTTATGTGAACTGCAAGCTTGGCTAAAGCAAAACATGTCCATAAACCATACAAAAACAGAGGTAATGTACATCTCCAGCAAAACAGACTTCAACCCTCCGCCAACAGTCACCCTGAACAACATCATCTACAGCACAAAGAATGAAATAAAATATCTCGGAGTCACATTTGACAACAAACTAAAGATGGATAAACACCTCCGGAATACCAATAGAGCCATATTCCATAAACTAAGAATCCTCCAGCCACTCTGTAACATCATTGAACAACGCGACTTCAGAACAGTGGCACAAGCACTCATCACGCCGCACTGGGATTACTGTAACGCCATATTGCAGGGCTACCAAAGAAAACTCTGAATATACTACAAATGGCACAAAATGTTACAGCCAGGATCATCATGAAAAAGAACTTCACAGAACACATCACACCAGTCCTAATTGAGCTTCACTGGCTCCCAATTACCGCCCGCATAAAATACAAACTCCTAGTAACCACATTCAAACTTATACACAACATAGCGCCGTCATTCCTAGCCAATCTCATCAGCGCTCAAACTCACAATAGAAGCAGAAGAACCGCCAACTTAAACACTCTCAGTGTCCCAAAGAGTATAAGAACGGCCAAGATACACACCAGCAACAGAGCATTCTCTTACATTGCACCCATGCTATGGAATCAACTGCCACATGGCATGCGTGCAATCAACAACCTAACAGACTTTAGGAAAAAGCTCAAAACCCACCTGTTTATAACTCACTATAATCTAACAGAGTAAATAATAACCAGAACACAAAGGGTCAACCGTATCCATGACACTAGAGTGACTTTACAATATGACCTTAAGGGATTTGAACACCATGTAATGCATCTAGGTTAATGCATCTCCCCTCAGTTTAGTTGTAATTAGTGTAACAGATTGTATATATATAACTGCAAGTTGTAAATATTGTAACAATATGTATATATGTAATTGCACCTGTAAATATTGTATCAGATTTTTGTGCAGTGTGAACCCAGTGTGAATCTTGGCATGCAATCATTCTGTATTAAATGTTGATTACCCCTCCTGATATGTATAGTCAACCGCTGCTGATCGCTGGAAGCAGCGGTATACAAATGTTCTCTAAATAAATAAATAAATAAAAGATTTCTACATTACTATAATCCAGTGCCAACCGCCAGACACATTAGGAACTACTACAAACGCTGCCCATTTAGAATCCATAGCAAACCCGCCGTATCCTGACAGCATTACCAGGACTCACAAAGCACCATACCCTACCTATCAAAAGGCAACACTGCAAATATTAAACCAATACATTTCAGAGAATACTGGGGAAAGAGAACAAGTGGCAATGTCAAATAGGAATTACATAAACAGAATACCTCAGCCCAGTTACACATGCAGAACATAGACCATCACCAAACAAGGAATCACAATTTAGAAACAGGAAGGCAATAATTAAACTGGGAACCCCAAAAGCCAAACTTGGAATGTACAACAACACTGTAGAAATAAAACTACAAATTAATTTCCTCTTGTACCAAAGCGCAGACGTTAATGATGCACATTTCCCAGAGCTTTCATATTCCAGTTAATAAATTCAAAATAAAGAGATATCTTTCTACCTTTTGTGCATTTTTTTTCAGTTGCAATTGCTCCAGCCACTTTCTTCTGGTTTCTTCATGTTTTCTGCTAACTCTCCATCATCTGCTGTCCATTTGTCCTTTCTTCTCTCTTCTAGTTTTTTTTTCCATTCTCTCTCTCTACATCTGCTTTAACATACTAATCTTTCTCCTTTTGCTCTTTCCTCATTCCTATTTCATCCACACAAATTTTACCCCTCCATCCTCAATCCCCACTTACTCTCCCAATACCCGGCCAATTGTAGATTTTTCATCCCTCCCACACAAAATATTTTCCCCTCTCCATTTTACTCTCCCAGCCCCATCCCATTCTAATCCTCCCCCAACATCAGCTCCCTTCTAGTTCCAGTCTCACCCAGCATCCATTCCCTTCTAGTCCCTGCATCAGCCCATTTCCAGTCCTAGCCCCCCATCATCCCATTTCCAGTCCTAGCTCCCCCATCCATTTCCAGTCCGAGTCCCTTCATCAGCTCATTTCCAATCCTAGCCCCCATCAGCCCATTTCTAGTCATTTCCTAGCCCCACCATTAGCCCATGTCAAATTCTAGCTCCCCTCCACTCAGCCCAATTCCAGTCCAAGCCCCCCATGAGCCTACTTCCAGTTCTAGCCCCTCCATGAGTCCATTCCAATTCAAGTCCCCACCACAGCCCATTTCTAATCTTAGCTCCCCCCAACAGCCCATTTCCAGTCCTATCCTAGCTGCTCCATCAGCCCATTTTCAGTCCTAGCTCCCTTCCCTCACAGCCCATTTCCATTCCAAGCCCCCTCCCCATCAGCTATTTGCAGTTCAAGCCTCCCCTTCCACTCAGCCCATTTCCAGTCCTAGCCCCCCATCAACCCACTTCCAGTCCTAACCCCCCATCACCCCATTTTCAGTTTAAGCCCCCCCCTATAACCCATTACCAGTCCTAACCCCCCATCAGCCCACTTCCAGTCCTAACCCCATCAGCCCATTTCCAGTCATCCCCCCATAGCCCATTGCCAGTCCTAACCCCCCCATCAGCCCACAGCCCATTACCAGTCCTAACCACATCAGCCCACCTCAAGTCCTAACCCCTCCCCATCAGCCCATTTCCTGTCCTAACCCCCCCATAGCCCATTACCAGTCCTAACCCCCCATCACCCCATTTCCAGACAGCCCCCATCAGCCCACAGCCCATTACCAGTCTTAACCCCCCATAGCCCATTACCAATCCTAACCCCCCCAACAGCCCACAGCCCATTACCAGTCCTAACCACATCAGCCCACCTCAAGTCCTAACCCCTCCCCATCAGCCCATTTCCTGTCCTAACCCCCCCATAGCCCATTACCAGTCCTAACCCCACATCACCCCATTTCAAGACCGCCCCCATCAGCCCACAGCCCATTACCAGTCTTAACTCCCCCCATAGCCCATTACCAGTCCTAACCCCCCCAACAGCCCACAGCCCATTACCAATCCTAACCCCATCAGCCCACCTCAAGTCCTTACCCCTCCCCATCAGCCCATTTCCTGTCCTAGCCCCCATAGCCCATTATCAGTCCTAACCCCACCATAGCCCATTACCAGTCCTAACCCCCCATCACCCCAGGTCCGGACAGCCCCCATCAGCCCATTACCAGTCCTAACCCCCCCAACAGCCCACAGCCCACCTCAAGTCAAGTCCTAACCCCCTTCATAGCCCATTACCAGTCCTAACCCCCCCCCCCCCATTGGCTCATGGAAAATTTAAAAAAAAAAAAAAGCTGGCTGCTGCCACTGCCGCCGCGGCAGCAGCAGAATGGAGTGTCCCGTGGGGCCCCCTCTGCCCAGGCTGAGCTCTCCCGGCCCGGCTGAGCCCCTCTGTGCCGGCTTTCAGATACGCGAAAGGAGAGTGCCTCCCTCGGGTCTCTGTTAAGCCTGCAGGGGCAGATGGGAACTTTCCCATCAGCCCCTGCTTCCCATCAGCCCCTGCGGGCTTAACAGAGACGCGAGGGAGACACTCTCCCTTCGCGTATCTGAAAGCCGGTGCAGAGGGGCTCAGCCGGGCCGGGAGAGCTCAGCTGGGCAGAGGGGGCCCCACGGGACACTCCATTCTGCTGCTGCCGCGGCGGCAGTGGCAGCAGCCAGCTTTTTTTTTTTTTTAATTTAATTTTTAAAAAAGCAGAATGTTCTTTGCACGGGGCCCCCTGAAACGCGGGGCCCTGTGCAAAAAACATTCTTGCTCAATGGACGGGCCGTCCCTGCTTAAGATTGTCCTATTTTGTTCTGCACTGAATTCTTTTGTGTTGGGAATAAATTCCTTGTCATGTTTGCCTTACTATTCGACTCACAACTACTCTTTATCAGATGACATAATGGCAGCTCCAACCCTCTTAGCCCTAGGCGGAGGGCTGGCCTTCTGACACTTGGTGTGATTATCTCTGATGATCTCAAGGTGGCAAGACAGTGCGACAGGGAGGTGGCAAAAGCCAGGAGGATGTTGGGCTGCATACAAAGAAGGATTACCAGCAGACAGGAAGAGGTACTTATGCCACTATACAGGTTGCTGGTGAGGCCTCACCTGGAATACTGTGTTCAGTTTTGGAGACCATATCTTGCAAAAGATGTAAAAAGACTGGAACGCGTTCAGAGGAAGGTGACCAAAATGATTTGGAGCCTGCGTAAGAAACCTTATGAGAAGAGACTTGAAGACCTAAATATGTACAACTTTGGAGGAGAGGAGGGATAGGGGAGATATGATTCAGACCTTTAAATACTTAAAGAGGAACGATGAACAAACAAACCTCTTCCAAAGACGGGGAAGATGCAAAACTAGAGGGCATAACATGAAGCTGCAAGGTGGAAAATTGAAAGGCAATGTCAGGAAATATTTTTTCACTGAAAGGGTGGTGGATGCTTGGAATGCTCTCCTGATGGAAGTGGTGGGGGCAAACACGGTGACGGAATTCAAAACAGCATGGGACAAGCACAGCGGATCCCTTTACAGCAACAGGATAAAAACTAAATAAACTGAACCATCTAACTTCTCAACAAATAGGGGTGTCCTACATGGAGTGGTGGGTCCACCCCTAAACAGAGCGTCAGGTGCACCTACTCTTGCCGTATTGCTGGGCAGACTGGATGGACCATGCTGGTCTTTATCTGCCGTCATTTACTATGTTACTATGACTGCCTCTACTTGGTAATCTAGAAGAGGATAAGGGAAAAATTATGTAGGCAGTTTGCTGAAAAAAGCGTAGTTACTCACCTGTAACAGGTGTTCTCCAGGAGCAGCAGGAATCAGTCCTCACTTATGGGTGACGTCGGCGCCGACGGAGCCCTCGCGGAGCAATTTTCCCCAGCTTTCAAAGAAAGCCTTTGGGAATTGCAGTGCGCATGCGCGGTCGTCTTCCCGCCCGAGGGTGCCATCTTAGCCAGTCAGATGACATAGCTAAAAAAGACAGCATAAAAATTTGCAAAAAGAACATAAGCAGACGATTGCAACTCCAAGGGGAGGAGGGAGGGTAGTGAGGACTGATTCCTGCTGCTCCTGGAGAACACCTGTTACAGGTGAGTAACTACGCTTTCTCCAGGACCAAGCAGGAAGTCAGTCCTCACTTATGGGACTCCCAAGCTCAAGGCTACCGGAGACCCTAAGCACAAAAATGAGCTCCCTCTAGCTCAGCAGCACAGAAGGATAGAATCTTCGCTGAATTAGCACCCACCGGTAGCCCACATCCGGGATGGAGGGTAGGAGTTGCTCAGACCTCAAAGAGATTACGGAGGACTGCCTGTCCGAAAGCACTGTCCCTACGGGACTCCCTCTCGAGACAGTAATGGACCGCAAAAGTCTGGCTCGAAGACCAAGTAGCGGCCCGGCAGATGTCTGCCAGCGGAACAGAGCGGAGGTAAGCCACTGACGTGGCCTTTGCCCGAACGCAATGAGCCGTGACTCGACTTTCTAAGGAGAGTCCGGCTGCCCCATAAGCCCAAGAGATACAGTCCGCAACCCAGATGGACAGAGTACGCTTGGAGACCGGGAGCCCCAATCTATTGGGGTCAAAAGACACAAAAAGCTGAGCAGCTTTACGGTGCTCCCGCGTACGGTCAAGGTAGAAGTTCAGAGCCCTTCTACAGTCCAGGGTATGGAGGACCGTCTCAGCTCGGCTGGAGTGTGGTCTGGGAAAGAAGGTTGGAAGTACCACCTCCTGATTGATGTGAAAAGGGGAGACCACTTTAGGCAGAAATTTTGGGTGAGTCCGGAGGACTACCCTATTCTTGTAGAACCTAGTGTAAGGGGGATCAGACACGAGGGCCTGCAATTCACTTACGCGTCTAGCGGAAGTGAGGGCTATCAAGAACAGTGTTTTCCAAGACAGAAAACGGAGAGAACATGTAGCCATAGGTTCAAAAGGCGGACAGGTGATCCGCTGCAAAACCACATTCAGGTCCCAGTCAGGCGCTGGCGGGCGCAGAGGTGGTTTAAGTAGAAGGAGACCTCGGAGAAACCTCGCTACGAGAGGGTCGCTGGAGAGAGGTCTACCGTCCACCGGCACATGATGTGCCGAAAGAGCACTGAGGTGAACTTTGACGGAGTTGGACTTAAGTCCCAGATTAGAGAGGTGTAGCAAGTACTGCAAGATCACCGACACCGGGCAGGAGAAGGGATCCTGCGACTGTTGGGTACACCAGACTGCAAAGCGACGCCATTTAAGGGCGTAGCATTTGCGGGTAGAAGGCCGTCGCGAAGCCAAGACGACCTCCTCCACCTCTGCCGGCAGGAGAAGGGGAGCAAGGACTACCCTCTCAGCAGCCAGGCCATGAGGTTGAGAGACCTGAGGTTGGGGTGCAGTAGGGACCCCTGATCCTGAGTGAGGAGATCCGGTTGTACCCCCAGAGGGATCGGACCCTCCACCGCCAGTTGCAGCAGGAGCGGAAACCACGGCTGTCTGGGCCAGCGAGGGGCCACCAGGATCATAAAGGCTTTGTCTCGGAGAACCTTGAAAAGAGTCCGAGAGACCAGCGGGATGGGAGGGAAAGCGTACAGAAGGCTCCCCGACCATGAGATCAGAAAAGCGTCCGCCGCAACCCGAAGGGGGTGTGGCTGACGAGAGCAGAAGCGAGGAAGCTGCCGGTTGTGAGGACTGGCAAAAAGATCCATCGTGGGGAGGCCCCACTTGAGGAAGAGCTTCTGAACTACCAAGGGATCCAGACGCCACTCGTGCGGCTGGAGGACCCTGCTGAGTTTGTCCGCAAGGCAATTGTATTGGCCCGGGAGATAAACTGCCTTGAGGAGAATGCCGTGACTGACGGCCCAAGAGCAGAGCTTCTGAGCCTCCCGGCAGAGGAGAAAGGAGCCCGTGCCCCCCTGTTTGTTCACGTAGAACATGGCAACTTGATTGTCCGTCTGGACAAGGACGGACTGTTGGGAAGTCAGGTGGGAGAAGGCCTTGAGAGCTAGGCGGATCGCCCGGAGCTCCAGGAAGTTGATCTGCTGAGCAGACTCCCACGTGGTCCAGAGGCCCTGAGTACGCGCCTCTTGGCAATGCGCTCCCCAGCCCAGGAGGGATGCATCGGTGGTCAGCACCCGGGTCGGCTGAGGTGACTGGAAAGGCATACCGAATATCAGGTTCGGCTGCCGGAGCCACCACCGGAGAGACGAGATCAGCGGCTCGGAAACGCGCACTAGGTCTGCGAGGCCGCCCGTGGCTTGTCGCCACTGCCGGCGGAGACACCATTGAGCAGACCGCATGTTCAGGCGGGCATTGGGGGTCACATGGACGGTGGAAGCCATATGGCCGAGCAGTCTCAGGAAGCGCCTGGCGGAGACCAGGGGCTGGCTGCGAAAGCGGTCGGCTAGGTCCATGAGCCGCTGAGCCCTGTCGAGCGGTAGGTACGCTCGCGCCTGAGGAGTGTGCAGCCTTGCGCCGATGAACTCGAGATCCTGTGAGGGGAGCAAAGTGGACTTTGCGAAGTTTATGACAAAGCCCAAGTGCTGCAGCAGAGTCACCGTGCGGCACGTGGCGTTGGTGACCTCCTGAGCGGACGCTGCTCTGATGAGCCAGTCGTCGAGGTACGGAAAGACATAGAGGCCGTGAAGCCGGAGATGGGCCGCCACGACCGCGAGACATTTTGTGAAGACTCGCGGTGCGGAGGACAGGCCAAAGGGCAGTACTCTGTACTGGTAATGATTTCCTGCCACCACAAACCTTAGGTATTGGCGGTGGCTTGGGTGGATGAGGATGTGCGTGTAGGCATCCTTTAGATCCAAGGAGCATAGCCAATCTCCCTGCTGGAGGTAGGGCAGAAGGATTCCAAGGGTAAGCATTTTGAACTTCTCCCGCACAAGGAACTTGTTGAGGTTGCGCAAGTCCAGGATGGGTCTGAGGCCCCCTGTTCTCTTTGGTATCAGAAAATACCTTGAATAGAAGCCTTGACCTCTCAGGTGGTGTGGCACCGGTTCCACCGCCTGTTCCTGCAGAAGACCTGCTAACTCCTGAAGGAGCAACTCCCTGTGCAGAGGGGGGCGCGGAGGCTCTCCCGGAAAATAGGAGGGAGGGACCTGATGGAAGTGGAGAAGGTAGCCTTCTCGCACGACCTGAAGCACCCAGGCATCTGCGGTGATGCTGGACCACCTGTGGGCGAAGTGAACCAGCCGGCCTCCGGTGCTGGGGGGAACCAGCGGGGGGGGAGAGGCTATGCTGAGCGAGTCAAAAGCCCCCACCCTGCTGAGCAGGGGCTGGTGGTGCAGGCTTGGGGGCTTGCTGCCTACGGGACCCGTTACCCCGTCCCTTGGCCTGCTGGCCCTGTTGGGGAGCTGCAGGGGCCTGATAATGGGGGTATTGTTTGTAGGCAGCCGCCTTCCTCGGGTAAAAGGACTTTTTCCCCGAGCCCTTCTTTTTCTGGGAAGGGGCGGAGGTCTTCCTAGAAAGCCTGGTCCTGGTGAGAGTCTCAGTCTCAATTTGTGCAGCCTTTTCCGCCATGGGCTTGCCAAAGAGGTTTTCGCCTCGGCAGGGGACATCGACCAACTTGTCCTGTACCCAGGGCTCAAGGTCGGACGACTGAAGCCAAGCCTGTCGGCGGGCACCGATGCCGGCTGCGGCTACTCGAGCCGAGGCTTCAAAGCCATCATAGGCTGCTCGGGACATGAACTTTGAGCATTCCCGAATGCCCGTGGACAAGGCTAGGAACCTCCGCAAGGGCTCCTCGGAGAGACCAGCGGAGAATCCGGCTAGCTCTTTAGCCAGATCCCGGAGATACATGCCCATGTATAGCTGGTAAGTCTGGACACGACATGCGAGCATAGAGCCCTGGAAGCACTTCTTGCCAAGGCCATCCAGGTTACGGGCCTCCCTTCCAGGAGGCACCGAGGAGTGCATCTTCTGGCTCTTAAGACGATGCATGGCCGATTCCACTACCATGGAATGGTGTGGCAGCTGTGCCTTTTGAAAGCCAGGGCTCTTGCGGACCCGATAGATAGAATCGACCCGCTTGCTCAGGACCGGCGAGGAGGCCGGACTCTCCCACATGCGGAAGAGTAGTCGTTCCAGCATAGGAGGAACCGGCACAGTAAAGTGTTCCCTCGCGGGAGAGTCATACTGGAGGGCGTCGAGCTCTTCGGCTCGAGGCTCCTCCTCGGGATCCGCAGGGAAGGCCAAAGCCTTGGCCATATCCCTAACGAAGTCCGAGAACCGGGCATCCTCCGGGGGGGACTGCTTCCGAGGCTCGGACTCCGGTGAGTCCGATGGGACACACCGAGTCCGGAAAGAATCAGGTGACTCTTCCTCCTCAGACTCCCAGACCGACTCCGACGAGGACTCGGTGGGGTCGGCCCGGGCAGGGTGCGGCGCCAGCCGCCCCGACGCCGAGGGAGTCGGCGTCGGCGACCTCGGTCCCGAACGGGAGGCCGAGGGTGACCTCGACCGAGGATCGACTCGAGTTCTCATCGACTCGAGGATCGGCTCGGTCTCCGGGGTCGACTTGGACGTCGACGTCCCGGCGGTCGGGGCAGCGACGCCAGCGAAGCCAGCGAGCAGTGCCCTCTGCTGGTCCATGAAGGCAGACAGTCTGCTCTCCAAGGCCGTCAACCTGAGTCCAAGCTCAGGTGACCCAGCAGCCCCCGACTCGGGCCCCGACGGCGTCGGGCCCGACGTCGGCTGTCGCGGAGGCGAGTCCAGAAGGACCACAGGACTTACCCGGGCAGGCATCTCCGACTCCAGGCGAGGTCGCTTTGGGATGTGTTCCTTCTCCAAGGACCCGGGGCGGCTGTCGGGGCTATGCGACCTGGCCCTCGCGGAGCCAGGAGCGTCCACCGACGCCGCCCTCGCGGGTTTTTCCTTCCGACGATGGTCCCCGGAGGGAGAACCCCGGTCGGAGGAGCTCCGGCGACGGTCCGAGCTGGAGTCTTTCGACGCGGAGGCCTCCGACGAGGTCCGGGTACGGCTGGGGTCAGCGAAGATCCTCTCACGCTGATGCCGCCGACTTCTCAACGCCTTTGAGGACAGTTTGCTGCAGGGCCCACAGATCAGTTCCTCATGATCCGGGCCCAGGCAGCGGAGGCAAAAGTCGTGTGTGTCGGTTAGTGACATATTTCGGTCACACCGACCACACCGCTTAAACCCACTGGCAGCCATCGGGGGAAAAAGGGCCCCTGCGAGGTCAAAGGACCGGGCTGCCAGGGAAAACGAAAACGAAAGCTGACTAAGTCAGAAAAAACAGAAAAAAGTAAGAGGACTCGAGACCGGCGTCACGAGTCCGGGCGGGAAAACGATCGGCGTCGAACCGAAAGAAAAAAGGATAAAATAAAGAAGAAAATCAACTTTTTCGCGGGGACAAGACGGGGACGTCTGTAGGGCTCCGCGGAAAAAAGAAGACTGGCTAAGATGGCACCCTCGGGCGGGAAGACGACCGCGCATGCGCGCTGCAATTCCCAAAGGCTTTCTTTGAAAGCTGGGGAAAATTGCTCCGCGAGGGCTCCGTCGGCGCCGACGTCACCCATAAGTGAGGACTGACTTCCTGCTTGGTCCTGGAGAAGTATTACTTTCTAACCCAAACATGGTAACCATCTTACAGTAAGCCTATGGATGAATATTTTCTCCTGCAGTCAAAGTATATTCCCATACCCCATGATCTCTTACCTCCAGGGTTTTGGGTTTTTTTTTAGCCGTTTCACATCCAGCACAGGTTTCTTGTAGACATATGGAGGGTAATTTTATGAGAAGCCTACTTTTCTTTATAAAATACAAGTTTTTAGTTGAAAACACACATTCATTTAAGTCACACTAATGCCCACACCTAGATGTCTAAAGAATGCAAGCAAATTATACTATTTTATAATTTATGCATGCAACTTTGTGTCCTGCCCATGCTCCACCCAAACTCTGCCCTGGTGCATGCTGACAGTGAAAGTACACACCATCATAAGTATGCATGATTTTATAGAATGGGATGCAGCACAAGCCTGCTCATTTATGTGGTTATTTGTACATGTAAATGACTGAAATACCCCCATCTGGACACATTCTCCTCCTCTAAACCTAGATGGCTACTTTTAAAATTACCACCATAACTGCACCCACTTATAGACTAAAAATTGATCGGCTGATATTCAAAGCCCTCATCACTATCTGCATAGGGGTGCTGAGAAAGATAACACTGCTGAATGTCTCCACAGACCACCCAGGCATTATCCAGTTAGTGCAGGAGCAGTCAGTGGGCAGAGCTAAGGCACTAAGGCCGCTATCTGGATAAGTGCCGACCTTTTCCAGACAGCATTGATTTTCCGTCAGCACATCCAGATAGCTTAAGTTACATGAGAAGCAGGCCTGAACTGCTGGCTGAAACTTGGACCTCAACCAGTAGCACTCCCTACCAATAGTCCAAATTTCTCCAAGACCAAAATGGCTACTAAAACCCTGCAAGTTGTGGCAAGAAGAATAATCAGTAGAATCTGGCTAGCCCTTCATTTTTGCTCCTTATAATAAAATATATTAATTCCTATAAAGCCAGAACACATAAGTGCTACTGTTGGGAGGCAAGTAGGACAGTGAATTCCTTGAGTACTATGTTGAAGCAATCAGCTCCACCACTTTGCTATTGGCTAACTTGCCATTACATACTGAAAACCACAGAAGTTCTTTACCCTCTACAATTTCATCTTTTCTATTTAAAATTGCATAATGCACAACAATTTCTGCTAGCAGAGTCTTTTAGAGGCAACAGTCATACAGAAGTTTTGTGCTCAGCATTTGTTGTGTATCTGTGAGGTATCATAAATTCTCTGTTTTGTAAACCAGTTAGTCCCATGATTAATATATAGATAAACTATTCATAAAATCAGTAACCTTGCCTTAAGGATAAGAAACAATTCTTAGTTCAAAACTAATAGTCTTCCATCCAACCCCAGACTTTGTCATTTTTTTAAGAGATATCTTTATTAGAGTTCAATTCAATCACCTTGTCTAAAGATAACTTCCTATCCTTAAATCATAAACTTTGTTTTAGAGATAACATTGCAGTCTGATCAAATATCTGTTCCCATTGTCCAATCAAATGTGTTTTTAAAGGTAGTCAAGCATCAAATTCAGTATCTTGGGCTATTGATCTAAAGCTTGTCAAATTGCAGAGATACAAAACATTTACAAACTAAGGGGCAGACTTACATAATGAGCATATCTAAAAATTGATCAGATAAACAACTGCAAATATCCTGCATTTACAAGAAACTCATCAAGTCAGAAATCATTAAGTATGTAAGTGAAAACAATACTTAAAACTGAAAAAAAATAGCCTGGCAGCTAACAACATAAAATAGCAAACAACTCAGCCCCCCCCAAGAACACTCTATTGTTGACCTCTCTGGCAATGAAAATCTTGGAGAGGGGGAAGGGAAGAGAAGGAATTTTGGTTTTAGTTCACAGTGAGTTATGTCTAGGTCCATAAGTGAGACACCAAACCATCATTCAGTTAAATTCTGCTTTAGAGGTGCCATACTATTCTCCAATCAAAACATTTTGTTATGATAATGGCAAAGTGTGCAGAAATTTTACATACCTGATCATTTTGTTTCCTTGAATCCTGTTAGACTAGTTCAGAGATATGGGTTATGCTGCCTTTCCAGCAGGTGAAGGCAGACTTGAGCAATGTTCAGTGATATCATTTACATTTGTTAGGTACATTTGCTGGCGCAGCACTAAAAGAAGCCAGCATGACATTTCCCAAGTAGTTTGCAAAACTAAAAAAACCTCAGAAATGGATAGCATTAGTAATCAAAAATCCAGCACTGGAACGGTTTCTTGAACAAGTATTTTAATCTCCTATCACAATGAATTCTGTGTCAGAGTATGAGACTGACAATGCACTCATCAACAACGGGGCTCACAAACCTGTAAAAAGTCTTCCAAGGCAGGTCTTAGACTGATCTAGCACTTACCCAGTTAGCACTATTCAGCCCCGATATTCAGCAGCTGCTCCTATCTGGATACTGCCACTGAATAACCCACCAATATTTGAGTGCCACGGCTGACTAGCATGTCATTTGAATTTCAGCAGTTGTGAAAATTGGGCCCTATGGGGGTCATTTTAGAAGCCCTATCCATGCTCTGGACATCCGAAAATGGACACAGAGATGTTCAAAGCACAGAGACTGTCTCCAGACCCATTTTAGAAGCTGGATGTGTTCCCATTTGATCATAGAAATGTCATGGATGTCTGGTACGAATAGCGATAAAAAAACATCATGGATGTCTGGCATGAACAGCGACGAACAAGAATCTGAAAAGTGTTAGTTTTAGCTGAAAAGAAGAAAGCACTCTATCATCCCCAGTACTCAGCACAATTTCAACCACTGTATAGCAGCAGTGGGATTTGAACCCTGGCTGTCCTGTTCCTAATCCACTACTCTAACCATTATGCTATCCTAGATGTTTGTGATCTGAAATATAGTTCTGGGGATGTCTAAGTAGATGTTCATGCAGACGTCCATATCAGGCACATCCAGGTTTGTGAAATCACATTTGCACCTGGATGTGCCTGGGATATTCAGCCACTGCCTGGTTATCCCTTAGTTGTGAAAGTTAGGCACAGAAAAAGTTGTCCTAACTTTTGTCGCCGAAGCTAACTGGCAGTGGCTGAATATCGCTGCTGCACATTTAGCTTATGCGTCGTGGGCGGCTGTGTGGCGAACCCAGATATTCAATGCCAGTGGCTGGATATGGCCCTGGATTGATTATCTGGGGTTAAAGTTTGGCAGTGATGGCTGTGTGCCTTCAAGGCAGGGCCGGCACATCCATTGTGCGGGAATGTTGCCCGCACATGGCCCTGCACTTCAGGGGGCCCAGCACCTGACTGGCTGCAAATGGAGCCAGGAGGCCTGAACCTCGGCTGACCTCTGAAGGTGAAAGCCAGAGGAGTAAAAAGCGGCGTTTGCTTCTCTCCCATGGCTGTGATAAAAAGGAGCCCGCCAGCATGTCCGAAATGATCTGACCTCCCAGCACTCAGCACGCCGGCGGGTTCCTTTCTATCACAGCCATGGGAGATAAGGCATTATGCATTTAATGCCACTGTGCATGCTTTTACGTCTCCCATGATTTTTTAAAGAGCTATTTTGTATGCATATATTGCCACACATGCACTAGAATTGGTGGCCAGAGAGCTTTTTGGTTTACTGGCTGCCAGTAAATATAAAAGTCCTTTGAATATCAGGCTCCTTTTTAAAATCTGTATGGAAATAGCTTGAGTTGCTGAAACCAACTCAGACACCCCAGTGAAGCTCCAGCTTTGCTTCACATCATTACTTGCAAAACTTCCCCGCAAATCTTTAGTCTTCTTTCTGATGTAAGTACTTAAAATCTTATTCAGGGGGCAAAACCCCAAAATAAAACAAATATAACTAAATCACATAAAAGCAATCATAAAAATGAAGACATACATTTGTAACTAAATTATTAAATAAATAACTAAAAAAAAAAAACAATTAAAAACAGAATATGCGCTGGAGAGAATAGATGCCTAAACATCCAGTACATGTTAAGTGGAGGAGAGAGAAAAGGAGTACACTATTGCATAAAATACCTAATGAGAAGGTTGCATCCTTTTCTCTCTCCTCCACACAACCTGTACTTGGCATCTATTCTCTCTAGTATTAGAGGGCTATATTGGATTGTCCCTATAATCAGCCTTATCTTTATTTTTGTTATTCTGTTTTTAATTGTTTATTTTTAATTATTTATTTAGTAATTTAGTTACAAATTTATGTGTTCGTTTTTATGATTGCTTTTACGTGATTTAGTTATATTTGTTTTATTTCGAGGTTTCCCCCTGAAGAGGGCAATTTGCTGAAATGTGTAGTTTTTTAAAAAAATAAAGCATCTGTGACCAAGCCACACATCTCGCTGTTTTGTGTTTCCTGCTTCTTTCGAATGTGCTCGCTCTGCTTGTGACTTTTAGGGGCTTGTTTACAAAGCTGCGGTAGTGGTTCGCGATCGTTATCGGAGCCGCGACCCCATTGATTTCAATGGGGCCGCGGCTCCGATAACGACCGCGAACCACTACCGCGGCTTTGTAAACAAGCCCCTTAGTACTTAAAACATAACAACAAAAATACCCATACCCATAGAAGTTAATCAAATATACACATAACAGGAAACAAATATGTTTGCATCACATTTTTCTAAGTAGAAGCCCGTTGATTTCGAGGCTAGCTTCAGAACTGTGCAAACTCACCTGAATCTGGTTCACTAATTATATACCCATCATCATAAGTAGGCATTGGGTGACACCCCTTCATCCTCTAACCTTCCCCCACCAGTTTGCACCCAATATATCCTCCCTCAACCCTCACTCTCCAGCTAATAGGAAGAAAGCAGCACTCCATGGTGGGTTAGCATCCTTTGCTAGGTATTTTCAGTATTGACATTTGAAGCACCTGGAGTATCATAGTCTTGTCAGTCCTGCCAGCTTCATGTGGTTCAAATAGCAAGACTGAACTTGGCCAGAGGTAACTCACAGAGTGGTGACAACAAGGCAGAAGGAGTAGATCATAAATAAAGTGGTGACTGCAGGGAAGGAAGAGCAGACTGAAACTTGTCCTGCAACATCAGTAAGCCATATCTGGATACTAATGTACGCACTAATGATTAATCACAGCTGAGTTAACATCTGTATCATGTCATAGTTCACCTTAAGCATTAAAGAGCACAGTTCTAAGGAAGTATTAATATCACAGAGACCTTCAAGAATTCGACTGGAATTGTCAGCGTGTAAGCGGACTCAGAAGAAGCACAATTCCTTGGTAAAGCATGATACAGAAAGCCATAGACAACATAGGATTAATTTTATAGCAAGCTGTCTAGTTTGCAAGGACACTGCAAGTAGGCACTTATTTGGAGGCTTTTTCATAAAGAAGAAGATAAAAACAGAGAGTAGATCTGTATATATCAAAGAAGGAAAAAAATAAAACAAACCCTAATGATTCAAATAGATCACTAAGGGTCATGTTTAATGAAATGCTCTAAGTTAGCACAGGTTAAGGCCCATGTTTTTGCACAGAAGGAGGGCCAGACCTGTGCTAGCTGATAGGGGGCATGACAGTAAGGTCTCCATACAGTTACCACATGTTCAGCCCCATCCCAGCGCTAAGCTGTTTGCTATAACTAACATGAGTGCACTTAATGCCAGGCAGGGCTGGCCCAAGGGTTTCTGCTGTCCCAGACAGACGTCCCAGCTATGCCTCCCCCTCATGCCGAGCCATGTTGCCCTCCTCCTCCATGCTGAGCTGTGCTGCTGGCCCCAACTGCTGCCGATTCCAGTGGTGGGGGGAGGTGGCTTAGCTTGGTGCAGCAGAAGCAGCAGCGGCCCGCAGCACACATGGCCTGATGCTTCTGACCTCCCTTCGACATAACTTCCCATTGGAGGCGGGTCAGAAGCAGCAGGCCATGTGTGCCGAAGCACAAGGCCTACCATGGGTGCAGGTCATGCTGCCCACAGAGGTCTGCCGCCCTAAGTGGCTGCCTAGCCCATCTAGTGTACAGGGTGGCCCTGCCGCCAGGCATTAAGGCAGCAGTAAATGCATCCATGCTAACTGCACCATTGCTGGTAAGCACACGCTGAAGACATCCATGATAACCGCAATGAGCACATTCCATCTCTGAACTACAATCTCTACCCCAACCATCGCTAAGCAGTTAGTGTGGTACTTTTACTGTGCCTTCATTTTTGAAACCCTGTAATGATTACCTCAGCATGCTTAGCACACAGTAAACACATAAGTGCACTTTGGTAAATATGTCCAAGATAAACAATATAAATTATCTAAGGGACCCTTCTACTAAAGTGCATTATTTATTTATTTATTTTCATTCTCTTATATACCGCGCTATTCTGCATCAGTGCGGTTTACATTGAACAAACTGAAATTACATTGAACAGGGCATTATAACTTGGAGATAACTATTTTACAGGGAACATGGGCTATGGAGGGTTAAGTGGCTTGCCCAAGACCATAAGGAGTACCTGTGGGACTAGAAACCCCAGTCCTTCCGGCCCAAGGTTGCTGTCCTCTAGTGGGATTTGAACCCCTGACCTTCCGGCCTGAAGTACCTTGCCCCAACCACTAGGCCACTCCTCACTCCATTATGTGGTTGATGCGTGTTTCACAGCATGTTAACCATTTCTGTGAGCCTGTGGTAATTGTTACCATGCAGGAGGGACAATTACCACATACTAAAATGTGTTTTAGCCACATATCAACCAACTATGATAAAACTGAGGCAATGTTCGTCATCCAAAACACTAACTTCATCCTACCACAGTCTATTAGTATTCTAAACAAACACATAGTAGTCAAACATGAAGTCAAGTACCTGGGCATCACAATGGACAGAGCCCTGAACCTGAAAACTCATATCACCAAAACCGCAAACAAAGCCTACCAACGTCTGAGGACCATAAGAAAGATCAAACCACTGTTCCGCCAAGACCACTTCCGCACGGTATGCCAAGCACTCATCACACCTCTGCTTGATTATGGAAACTCATTATATCAAGGCCTCCCTCAGCATACCCTACACCCACTCTAAAAGGTGCAGAACACTACAGCACGCATTATTATGGATACTCCAAGATCTGAGCACATCATCCCCATCTTACAACAAATACACTGGCTCCCAATGGTGGCCAGAGCAAAATTTAAAACAATCCTAATTATCTTCAAAATCATCCATCATCTATCGGCAGATGCACTACAAGAAATCATAACAAGAGATATCAGTAATAGACCAAGAAGGAACAATAATGACAATATGATCTACACACCTGCAGGATACCACAAGACCAAACAAAATACTTCAAGAACAGCTCCTTCACTACTGGCATCCACACTATGGAACTCCCTCCCAACAAACCTAAGTGCATTAGAAGACATCACAGACTTCCGCAAGAACCTTAAAACTCTGCTCTTTACAGAAACTTCTGAGCAGATAGACAATAGTATCCACTCGAGCGGTATTGCAGCTAACCCCGCCAACTCAATACCCATTCAGCCCAACTAGACTCACAAAGATACCCTCATGCTAAATGTAACCCTCCAACCGTGCTGTCTAAATGTTGTTAAATACCCTCCTGTTAAATGTTGTAAATTACCCACATCTTAAATGTAACCCCAATTGTGTTGTCATGTAACTACTTTGATTGTAGGATAAGGTGGTATACAAATCTGTCTAAATAAATAAATAAAAATAAATAAATAAACAAACAAACAACATACAATTGGGTGGGATATGGGCATGGTTGGGGGTGGAGGGTGGGCATTGACTGCACATTGCAATTAGCATAAGAACATAACAAATGCCATACTGGGTCAGACCAAAGTCCATCAAGCCCAGTATCCTGTTTCCAACAGTGACCAATCCAGGTCACACGTATCTGGCACTTTCCCAAAAAGACACACTAGTTCCACAATGCTTGTATTGGGGCAAGCAGTGGATTTCCCAGGTCCTCCTTAATAATGGCTTATGGACCTTTCCTACAGGAACTTCTCCAAATCTTTTTTATTTATTTATTTATTTTATTTATTTAACATCTCTTCTATACCGCGCTATTAAAATCAGCACGGTGTACATCGAACAAAATATACTGCAATGCATACAGGTAACATTGAGTTTACAGAGAACAAGGGAATATATAACATGGAATAACAGGGATAACTAACCCAGCTTTTTTAAAACCCAGCTACACTAACCACTTTTACTATATCCTACAGTAATGAATTCCAGAGTTTGATTATACATTGAGTGAAAAACGTTTTTTTCTTATTAGTCTTAAAAGGATTATACTGTAGCTTCATTGCATGTCCCCTAGTCTTTCTAATTTTCGATGGCATAAACAATCGATCTACATTTACCCATTCCACTCCATTCATTAATTTATAGATGTCTATCATATCTTTTCTCAGCTGTCTCTTTTCCAGATTGAAGAGCCCTAACCTTTTAAGCCTCTCCTCAAAGGGGTATCCTTCCATCCCTTTTACCATTTTGGTGGCTCTTCTCTGTATCTTTTCTAATTCGCTATATCCTTTTTAAGATACGCTGACCGGAATTGCACACAATATTCCTTTCCTTGTGATTCCTGACATTCTATTTGCCTTCTTTGCCACTGCTGCATACTGGGTGGAAGGTTTCAACATGTTATCCATGATGATGCCTAAATCTTTTTCCTGGGTGGTGGTTCCTAATGTGGAATCTTGCATCGTGTAACCATAGTTTCCTAGGTGTATAACTTTGCACTTGTCCAAATTAATTTTCATCTGCCATTTGAACGTCCAGACTTCCAATTTATCAAGGTCCTCTTGCAATTTTTCACAATCCTCTTGGGTTTTAACAACTTTGAATAATTTTGTGTCATCTACAAATTTGACTACCTCACTCATTATTTCAATTTCCAGGTCAATTACGAATATGTTAAAAAGCAGCAGATCCAGCACAGATCCCTGAGGTACTCCACTTTTCACTTTCCTCCATTGAGAAAATTGGCTATTTAGCCCTACCCTCCGCTTTCTATCTTTTAACCAGTTCCTTATCCACAATAGTACACTGCCTCCTATCCCATGATTTTTTAATTTTACAAGAGTCTCTCATGAGGGACATTGTCAAAGGCTTTCTGAAAATCCAGATATACTATATCGACTGGCTCACCTTTGTCTACTTGTTTATTCACACCTTCAAAAAAATATAACAGATTAGTAAGACAAGACCTTCCTTTGCTAAAGCAATGTTGGCTTTCTCCCATTAAACTATGACTATCTACATGTTCAGAAATGTTGTTCTTTATAATGGTTTCTACCATTTTATGCATTGCTGATGTCAAGCTCACCGGTCTGTAGTTTCCCGGATCACCTCTGGAACCCTTTTTAAAATTGGTGTTACATTGTCCATTTGCCAATCTTCAGATAGCACAGATGATTTTAATGATAGTTCACAGATGACTAATAGTAGGTCTGGAATCTTATATTTCAGTTCTTTCAACACATTCAGATGTATACCATCCAATCCAGGTGATTTGCTACTCTTTAGTTTATCAAATTGTTGCAATACATCTTCCCAGTTTATCAATATTTCTTTCAATTCTTCCAATGCATGAACAGTCATGGGTAACTTCCCTATGTCTTCCTCAGTAAAGACCGAAGCAAAGAATTCATTCAATCTCTCTGCTATGGCCTTGTCCTCTCTTAGTACCTCCTTTTACTCCTCTAAGATCTAATGGTCTAACCGATTCTCTCACATGTTTTTTTGTCATGAATAGACTTGAAAAAGATTTTGGTATATGTTTTTGCTTCCACGGCAAGCTTTTTTTCAAATTCTCTCTTTGTGTGCCTTATCAATGTCTTGCATCTAACTTGCTAGTGCTTATGTTGTTTCCAATTTTTGTCATTTGGCTCCTTTTTCCATTTCCTGAAATAGTTTTTTTTTTGGCTACAACAGGCTCTCTCACCTCACCTTTAAACCATGCTGGCAGTTTTTTGGACTTCCTTCCATTCATTCTACATCAGCAAGGGCTCTATCCTGTGCAGCAACTGCTCTGTGGAACTGTCTTCCGGATACCCTGAGAGCTGTTACAGAAATTAAGGACTTTCGGAAGCAGCTAAAGACTTTTCTATTCAGAAATCACATTGAGATTTTATTAGGACATCAATAATTAAGAGGAAATTAGACTTACCTGCTAATTGTTGTTCCTTAAGGAACTCTAGTCCAGTCCCGGAACCATAGAGTTTAGAACCTCCACCAGCAGCTTTGGAGACTGAAAGATGTCATCGCTTTGATGTCACTGGTACTAATAGAACATAAGAACATAAGATATGCCATACTGGGTCAGACCAAGGTCCATCAAGCCCAGTATCCTGTTTCCAACAGTGGCCAATCTAGGTCATACATACCTAGCAGTTTCCCCAAAAGACACATTGATATCCTGGGTCCCTTCTTAATAATGGTTTATGGACCTTTTCTCCAGGAACTTGTCCAAACCTTTTTTAAACCCAGCTACACTAACAAATTCCAGAGTTTGATTACACGTTGAGTGAAAAAATATTTTCTTTTATTAGTCTTAAATAGTTTACCCTGTAGCTTCATTGCATGCCCCCTAGTCTTTCTAAATTCTGATAACGTAAACAATCGATCTAAGTTTACCCATTCCACTCCGTTCATTAATTTATAGACTTCTATCATATCTCCCCTCAGCCGTCTCTTTTCCAGGTTAAAGAGCCCTAACCTTTTTAGCCTTTCTTCAAAGGAGCATCCTTCCATCCCCTTTACCATTTTGGTGGCTCCTCTCTGAACCTTTTCTAATATCGCTATATTCTTTTTAAGATACGGCGACCAGAATTGCACACAATATTCAAGGTGCGGTCTCACCATGGAACGATATATAGACATTATAATATCTTTTGTTTTATTTTCCATTCCTTTCCTTATCATACCTAGCATTCTATTTGCTCTCTTGGCCGCCGCTGTACACTGGGCCGAGGGTTTTAACATGTTATCCACAATGACGCCTAAAACCTTTTCCTGGGTGGTGGTTCCTAATGTGGAACCTTGTATTGCGTAACCATAGTTTGGGTTGTTCTTCCCTAGGTGCATAACTTTGCACTTGTCCACATTAAATTTCATCTGCCATTTTGATGCCCAGACTTCCAATTTATCAAGATCCTCTTGCAATTTTCCACAATCCTATTGGGTTTTAACAACTTTAAATAGTTTTGTGTCATCTGCAAATTTGATAAACTCACTCGTTATTCCACTTTACAGGTCATTTATGAATATGTCAAAAAGCAGCGGACCCAGCACAGATCCCTGGGGGGCAAGAACTGCCCCCTTCCACCAGCACCTATTGACAAAGCAGAATCAGCAGAGCAACAAATAAGTAGATATGATAATAAAGTTATAGACTAAGCTACTGAAACAGAGTAAGCCAAGTGCAAACTCAACCTGAACCTTACTGAAAAACAGGAGCAAGCTCTGGGGACCGGAAAAAAACTCTGAATTCCCGAGCATACTAGGCACTGCTACGCCAAAGAAAAAGGGCTCCCCTGAGAAACCCCAAAGAACCAGAAGTTCCTTCCACTTCAAGCTTCTATGTCTTCCTTTTTGTTATTTGAAAACTTCAGGCTGAATACCCGCATAACACACTGGGAGGGATCCGGGACTGGACTAGAGTTCCTTAAGGAACAACAATTAGCAGGTAAGTCTAATTTCCTCTTCCTTTGCGTCCCTCTAGTCCAGTCCCGGAACCATAGAGGATGTAACAGAGCAGTGAATATCAACAGGAGGGACCTGCAAGACCAGCCTGAAGTACTGCTGCGCCAAAACACCTGTCCTCCCTTGCCTGTACATCTAGTCTGTAGTGCTTAGCAAAGGAATGCAGCGAGGACCACGTGGCCGCCCTACAAATATCCACAACTGGTACTAAACTGATCTCCGCCCAAGACGCCGCCTGCGCCCTAGTCGAATGCGCTCTAAGACCAATTGGAACCACCTTACCCTTTAGAAGGTAGGCCGAAGCAATCGTCTCCTTCAACCACCGTGAAATCGAAGACTTCGCCGCCGCTTCTCCTTTGCGCGGACCGCCAAACGAGACAAACAACCTGTCCGACTTTCGGAATGACGCCGTTTTGCGGAGATACTTTTTGAGGACTCTACGAACGTCCAGAAGATGCAACCGGCCGCCTGACTCCTCGCTCTGCTCCTCCGAAAACACCGGAAGCGATACCACCTGGTTAACGTGAAACACGGAAACTAGCTTTGGCAAGAAGGCTGGGACCGTGCGCAACACCACTTTGTGACTAGAAAAAGACAAATACGGCTCCTTACAAGAAAACGCTTGCAATTCCGAAATCCTTCTAGCGGAGCAAATAGCTACCAGAAAAACCATCTTCAAGGTCAAGTCCTTCAGCGAGGCTTTCCCCAGAGGCTCAAACGGCTCCCTGACCAAAGCCTCCAACACCAAATTCAAATCCTACAGAGGAACCGCACGTCTCGGCGGCCGTAGAAGTAGCACCGCCCGCAGAAAACGCCGAATATCACTTTGTGTACCTAACGGCTGACCTTGAATCTTCCCCTGGAAACAGGAGATAGCCGCTAGCTGCACTCTTAAAGAACTAGCTGCCAGACCCTTCTCCACGCCATCTTGCAAAAAGGAAAGGACCTGTGGCACCGAGGCTCCCAAAGGTCGCAGATTCCGCTCCGCACACCAAGCTTCGAACACTCACCACACTCGGATGTACACCAACGATGTAGACCGTCTTCGCGCCTTCAGTAAGGTAGAAATAACTGCCGACGAATAACCCTTGGCAGTCAACCTAGCCCTTTCAAGAGCCATGCCGTAAGCGAGAATCGATCCACCTGAGGCATGCGCAACGGTCCCTGCAGCAAGAGATCCTCCCGCCGAGGGAGTCTCCACGGTCTGTCCGCCAGCAGCCTTACCAAATCCGCATACCACGGCCTTCGGGGCCAATCGGGCACCACCAGTATCACGCGACCCTGGTGTCACTCTATGCGCTGTACCACCTTGCCTATGAGGGCCCAAGGCGGAAACACATAGAGGAGCCCCTCCACAGGCCACCTCTGCGCCAATGCATCGAGACCCTCCGACATTCGTTCTCTCCGCCTGCTGAAGGACCGTGCTACCTTTGCTGACTCAAAGCTTGCCATCAGATCCATGACTGGGATCCCCCATCGCCACACCAACATTGCAAAGACGTCCGGGTGAAGAGCCCACTCCCCCGGATCCACTCTGCGGCAACTTAAAAAATCTGCCTCGACATTGTCTACTCCTGCCACGTGCTGCGCCAACAGCGCCTGTAAATTCTGCTCGGCCCAATACAAAAGCTGACTCGCCTCGGCCTCCAGCGACAAACTTCCTGTGCCTCCCTGGCGATTGATATAGGCCACCATTGTCGCATTGTCGGATAGCACCCTTACCGACTCCTGACATAGACACTCTTGAAACTCCAGAAGCGCCAAAAACACTACCCTCATCTCCAACCTGTTTTTTTTTTTTTTTTAAATTCTTTATTTAAGTTTCAAACGCAACATCAATAACACACACAAAACATAATATAACCCCTACCCACCCACCCACCCTGCCTCCATTGACCCACACAATACCACAAATTTTTCAGAGCTAGACAATACATCAAGCTATGACCCACATCAATGACGTAAATGTCAATAAAATGGACAGCCATCAGTCAGGCCAAGGAAATTGCCCAGCAGGGCCCTGGCCCATAGGAGATACAGCAGCCGTGCTCGCATAGGCGTCCAAGCACTCCCATTTATTCCCTGAGTCCAAAGGGAAGATCCCACTCTCCTTCCGGCACCTCCGGCGCTGGCCAGACTCCCAGGACCGCTCATAGCTGGCATAAAGAGAAACTAGGTTCCACCAATGGTTGCAATCAAGCTTATCCGCAGCTTTCCAGCAAATCAGGACCAACTTGAGAGCAACTGCAACCAGAAAGTTAAACAAAAAACGTTTCTCTTTCGGTACATGCGCCGTCGGGCTGGCAGACCTAAGAAAGACCAGATCCCACGGTAGAGGGGCCCGGAAGGAGAGAATTCGCTGAATCTTATCCCACACGTCTCGCCAGAACTGCTGTACTCTTGGGCAGTCATAAAACATATGTTTCAAGGTACCTAATGACGTTGAACAGGTCCAACATTCCGCCACTACTCCAGGAGCCCAACGGGAGAGGCGGCTGGGCGTCAAAAATGCCCTGTGGGAGAGAAAGAATAAAGATTGAGTAATTGCTGCAGCACTAGAGGCCCTGTTAGTTTTAGACCAGAGTGTGGCCCATAAGTGGGGCGGGATATAGAAGCCTACCTCCGCCTCCCAGCTCTTTTTTAGGCCGGTTAACGAAGCCGACCACACCCCTCTGAGAATTGCATACAATTTGGATACAGTCCCCGGCCCTTCAGAGCAGGTGAGCAGCACCCGTTGGAGCCCCCAGTCCTCCACAAGACTAGCTCCTGAAATCTGTGCCTGCTTAAGGCAACTTTGTAACTGGACCCATTGGAACCGGGATCGCTCCGGTAGTTCAAACTCACTGACTAGTGTCTCCCAGGATTTCCACCCTTGGAGGTGAGTAAGGTGCCCCAGTGTCCAAACACCTCTCTCCTGCCAGCAGCGCCAAGAAATCGTCTTGCCGCCAATTTTAAGTTTAGGATTATGCCATATAGGAAACTCTTTAGACACTGGATTCTCAGAGGTAATCACCCCTGCGAGGCCCGAAGTGGCCCACTGCGTGGCAGAAAGAGTGGGAGAAAGCATAAGATTCGCTGGGAGTTTCATTACAAGTAAGAGCTGGAGCGGGATCTTTGGAAGGAGTCTCCTTTCCACTTCCAACCATATGGGGTCAAACTCAGAGGCGGCCGGTGCACACCACTGTGCTCCCTGCTTTAGTAAAAAGGCCTGGTGATATGACCTAAAATCAGGAAAATGCACCCCTCCCTGATCTCTACCCGCTTTAAGTTTGGCAGTCGCAATTCTGGGAGGCTTCTCCGCCCACAGAAACCGTATCAGTTGCCGCTCCCAGCCCTTGTACATCCGAGAGGGCAGTTCTATTGGGAGCATCTCAAGAATGTAGTTTATCTTGGGAGACAGGACCATCTTAATGGCCTCCATCCTGCCCCACCAGGACAAATAGAGGGGGGACCATCTGCTCGAGAAAGTGCGAAGCAATTCCTCTATAGTCTGGCAGTTAGTTGAAAGCGTCTCCTCAGTGGAGAAACAATATTTAACACCCAGATATTTAATAGGCCCCGGTGCCCACACAAAGGGGTGCGCCCCCAGCGCAGAAGAAAAAGTCACCCTATTCATCGGGAAAGCAACTGACTTCCCCCAGTTAATCTTGTATCCCGATATTTCTGAATAAGCCTCCATAACCCTAAGGACTTCGCACACCTGGTCGGGCTGGACAAAAAGCAGGAGGTCATCAGCGTAAGCAGACAGTTTTATCTGCAGGTCCCCCACTCGGATACCCCGAATCTTCTCAGAGTGTCGGATAGCTATGGCCAAGGGTTCAAGGGCCAGATTAAACAGGAGTGGGGAAAGGGGGCAACCCTGCCTCGTCCCGCGCTGTAGCACAAAGGGGGTGGACAAAGTTCCATTCACTAAAATTTGCGCCTGTGGAGCGGCATACAATACTTTAATCAGGTTAATGAACGATGCCCCAAAGCCAAACCAATGTAGGACCCGATACATAAAGGCCCATTCGGCGTCTAAAGAGAGTCCAACCATGGGTTTATCCTGGGACTGGGTCAAAGCGAAAAGATCTATGAGAAGGCGAGCATTATCTGCAGTCGATCTTCCGGGGAGGAACCCGCATTGATCCGGATGAATCAGCCCAGAGACTACCTTCGAGAGACGCCTGGCGAGAATCCCAGCGAAAATCTTATAATCTGCGTTTAAGAGCGAGATCGGCCGATAGCTGCCCACATCAAGAGGATCCCTCCCGTCCTTCGGGAGCACTACCACAGTAGCCGAATTAAAACTCCCTATCCGCGGGGCTTGCTCCACTAACATTTGAAAATAACAGGCTAGTTGGGGAGCAAGCTCCTCCTGGAAAACCTGATAGAATTCAGCTGGGAGGCCATCGGGGCCTGCCGCCTTACCAGCCTTAGTTTCTCGGAGGGCCGTTTGGACTTCAACCCCTTCTATGGGCAGACCCAACCCTTCCACCTGTTGAGCAATAAGGACAGGATGGGGCAAATGCTCTAAAAAGCTCTGATAAACAGCGTCTTCGGATTCTCCCGCCGAGGTATACAAGTCTTGATAAAAGGACCGGAAACTCTCCCCAATCGCACTACTCTGAACGAGCAGACCCTGTGACTCTGACCTCAGGGCCGTTATGGTAGTTTTCGCCCTGGGAGGGCTAAGCACAGAGGCCAGCAACCTACCAGCCTTGTTTTGCTCGACGTGATATCTCGCATCTTGCGCATGTTGCAATTTACGGACTTCCGCACTCAAGAGCATATTGTACTGATACCTTAGTTTCTGCAGGCGCAAGAGCACGCAAGGCTCCAGCTTCATCCTCAATAATCTTTCCCCCGCGGAAATTTGCTCCTCAAGCGCGGCCAACTCAGCCTTCCTCTGCTTAGACCGACGAATAACATAGCTGGTAACCTGAGCTCGGATCGAAGCCTTGAAGGCTTCTCACCAAGCCCACCCGCCAGTCTCGGAAGGGAGGTTCTTCTCAAAAAACACTTTAATCTCTGACCGAATCAGGGTGCAAAAGGCTGTATCTCCCAATAAGTCTCTTGGGAAAAACCATCCTGACGTCCGGGGAGCCAAATGTCCAAACTCTAAGAGGATGAAGACTGCCGCATGGTCTGACACAGTTGTAGAAAACACAAGGAGGAGCAGGCCTCCTGCAAGCAATATGAGACGACACAAGGAGCAGGAGACGTTGGATGAACAGTTGAGTCTTTATTTGATAGGGACCCCAACGCGTTTCGGCAACGCCTTCCTCAGGGGGATTACAACTTGAACAAACATTAAAACAAAAATAAGAACAATTAAAAACAAATAAAAACAATAGGCATGATGTTAAATATATATGCAAAACTACAAAATTAACAACCACATAAAATGCTCTGTATAATAAGACAGTTAAAGCAACACGGACAAACGTAGGGCTGAAGAACACAACATAAATGAATAAAGATATAAATGAATTAAAATATACTAATCATCACTATATTTGAACAATTGTAGCTTAAAAATGGAAAAAACAAGTGAGAAACAAAAATAATTATATATAAATATAATAGTAATAAATAAATAAATATATACTACCATGTCTAAAATATAGCAGATAACGTAGAAATAATACACCATATAAACTCATGACAGTTGAAGAGATTAATGTGTGACAAATAGAGGAATATTAATGTATGAAGTGGATAAAACAAAACGGTATACTATTGTATAATTAAATACACTAAAATACCCACTGATGGAATTTGACACATATTTGGCCACATATAAATAAGGTTAAAAAGGGGGAATTAAAAAATTGTTCTAAGGACCAGACTTTTTGAAAATAATATAGAGCACACAGAAGCATGAGCACTAGACTCTAGCACCGTTCATCATATTCATCTGTTGAATGAGAACGGCAGATTGACAACGAACCCGATACTAATTATAAACGGTCCATAAATGTTACCTCCCCTTTTATGTGAGAACTTCATGATTATACATAAACAGATAAATGAATACGTTTAATTTTAAATACCGTTCAAACGCTCAACCACGGGAATGTGTGTTATAGATGTCTATCTCTCGTTCTTGTTGTTCGAGTCGGTAGGAACAAACACGTTTGTTCTACAACTATATTATAAAAACACAACACATGTGTGAAGATAATCGCTAGAGGAAAGAAGATTATGTGAAATGAATAGAGAACTTCATGGTACACTCACAAACCGGTCACTCAAAATAACGTGAAGTGCAAGTCACAGGAACTCTTCATGAAGTTCTCACATAAAAGGGGAGGTAACATTTATGGACCGTTTATAATTAGTATCTTCTTATCCTTATAATTTTAAAACATAACGGGTTCGTTGTCAATCTGCCGTTCTCATTCAACAGATGAATATGATGAACGGTGCTAGAGTCTAGTGCTCATGCTTCTGTGTGCTCTATATTATTTTCAAAAAGTCTGGTCCTTAGAACAATTTTTTAATTCCCCCTTTTTAACCTTATTTATATGTGGCCAAATATGTGTCAAATTCCATCAGTGGGTATTTTAGTGTATTTAATTATACAATAGTATACCGTTTTGTTTTATCCACTTCATACATTAATATTCCTCTATTTGTCACACATTAATCTCTTCAACTGTCATGAGTTTATATGGTGTATTATTTCTACGTTATCTGCTATATTTTAGACATGGTAGTATATATTTATTTATTTATTACTATTATATTTATATATAATTATTTTTGTTTCTCACTTGTTTTTTCCGTTTTTAAGCTACAATTGTTCAAATATAGTGATGATTAGTATATTTTAATTCATTTATCTTTATTCATTTATGTTGTGTTCTTCAGCCCTACGTTTGTCCGTGTTGCTTTAACTGTCTTATTATACAGAGCATTTTATGTGGTTGTTAATTTTGTAGTTTTGCATATATATTTAACATCATGCCTATTGTTTTTATTTGTTTTTAATTGTTCTTATTTTTGTTTTAATGTTTGTTCAAGTTGTAATCCCCCTGAGGAAGGCGTTGCCGAAACGCGTTGGGGTCCCTATCAAATAAAGACTCAACTGTTCATCCAACGTCTCCTGCTCCTTGTGTCGTCTGACACAGTTGTAGAACAGATACCCGCCTCTAGTGTCAATTCAACTAAGGGTCGGGAAATGAGAAGGAAATCAATACGAGAGTGAGACTTATGTGGGAGAGAGTAAAAGGTAAATTCTTTATCCTTAGGGTGCAACGTGCGCCATATGTCAGACAAACCCAAATCTTGCATCAGAGAGAAAAGGACAGAGGCCGCCCTGCCCGCCTTAGACGACCGGAACGGCTGCCGGTCTAACAATGGGTCCAGCACTAGATTAAAATCGCCACCTAAAATCATAGGGAGGGTCCGTAGGTCATGAGCCACCACCGCCACCTTCTGAAAAAAGGAGACATCATCACAATTGGGCCCATACACGTTCAAAACGGCTAATTGCTCCCCGTTAAGATGCAATACCACCACCGCCCACCGCCCATTCGGATCTGCTAGTCCCATCTCAACCTTTGGCTGAAGGGTTTTCCGCACCATAGTTATTACCCCGTTCTTTTTGCCTACTGCTGCAGCATGTACTACAACCATATATTGTCCCGTACCCATTTTCATTGCTTCTACCGAGGACAAGTGGGTCTCCTGGAGAAGGACAACATCGGCACCTTGCTTGGCACAATATAATAGGATTTTCTTCCTCTTAATGGGGTTATTGACCCCTTTCACGTTCAGCGAGAGGACCTTAAGGGTTCCCATAGCGCTTTATATAGAGATATACATGAGCAACATGGTCTTTAGTCAGGAATCTCAGTTTCCAGCTCTGATCAATAACCCCCATCAATGGAGACATTACCCCTCCCAACCCACCCCGCCCCCACCCCCCTGGGTGAACCATCAGATCTCGCAAGATTGCCCTCTGAAACCTATCCCCCCCACGTACAGACTTTGTCTCCATAGCACCCCCTCCCTCCTCATAGACAGATCAGTATATAAACTCGCTCTCCTCATAAACAACAAACCCCTTCAAAAACAAAATGACATTCTCCCATCCATCCGATACAACAACTGACGCAACTCTTACCAAACACGCCACCCACACACACTCACTAGTCACTCAATTAGACATCCGCAATCACGCTGACCCTGGGGATCAAGGGCCCCACCCACGGCCTCACCCTCAGGCCCAAGCATGGCCACAGGCATGAAAGAACACCAAAATATACATCATAAGCACCCTCATCGCATTACTGCGGCTTCATGTTCCTCAATAAAGGCCAACAGGGTCTTTGGGTCCTCAAAAGACCGAGTCTGGTTATGGAGCGTGACTCGAAGTCTAGCAGGGGCAAAGAGCCCATAGCGAGCTTGAAGGCTTTGCAGACGCGGCCTTAGTGCAAGCAGCTGTTTACGGCGGGCCACCGTGGACTTATTAAAGTCCGGGAAAAAAGCAATGTTGACACCCTCAAATTTCAGCGGCGCCAAACCCCGCGCAGCTGCCATGATCTGAGCCACCTGAGGGAAACGCAGTATTTTCATGATGATCGGTCGTGGTCTCGACGAATGTGGGTCCTGGTGCGTGGGGACACGATGGGCCCTCTCTATTTCAAATGGTTGACCAAACTCGATTCGTAGCAAAGTCGGGATGATTTTGCCCAGAAAGCCCAGTATGTCGCGGCCTTCAGCCCCTTCAGGCATCCCCACTAGAACATAAGAACATAAGATATGCCATACTGGGTCAGACCAAGGTCCATCAAGCCCAGTATTCTGTTTCCAACAGTGGCCAATCTAGGTCATACGTACCTAGCAGTTTCCCCAAGGGACACAGGTTCCACAATGCTTGTATTGGTTCAAGCATTGATATCCTGGGTCCCTTCTTAATAATGGTTTATGGACCTTTCCTCCAGGAACTTGTCCAAACCTTTTTTAAACCCAGCTACACTAACAGCCTTTACTACATCCTCCGGTAACAAATTCCAGAGTTTGATTACACGTTGAGTGAAAAAATATTTTCTTTTATTAGTCTTAAATAGTTTACCCTGTAGCTTCATTGCATGTCCCCTAGTCTTTCTATATTCTGATAAGGTAAACAATCGATCTACGTTTACCCGTTCCACTCCGTTCATTAATTTATAGACTTCTATCATATCTCCCCTCAGCCGTCTCTTTTCCAGGTTAAAGAGCCCCAACCTTTTTAGCCTTTCTTCATAGGAGTAGCCTTCCATCCCCTTTACCATTTTGGTGGCTCTTCTCTGAACCTTTTCTAAAATTGCTATATCCTTTTTAAGATATGGCGACCAGAATTGCACACAATATTCAAGGTGCGGTCTCACCATGGAACGATATAGAGGCATTATAATATCTTTTGTTTTATTTTCCATTCCTTTCCTTATCATACATAGCATTCTATTTGCTCTCTTGGCCGCCGCTGCACACTGGGCCGAGGGTTTTAACATGGTATCCACAAGGACGCCTAAATCTTTTTCTTGGGTGGTGGTTCCTAATGTGGAACCTTGCATCGTGTAACCATAGTTTGGGTTGTTCTTCCCTAGGTGCATAACCTTGCACTTCTCCACATTAAATTTCATCTGCCATTTTGATGCCCAGTCTTCCAATTTATCAAGATCCTCTTGCAATTTTCCACAATCCTCCTGGGTTTTAACAACTTTAAATAGTTTTGTGTCATCAGCAAATTTGATAACCTCACTCGTTATTCCACTTTCCAGGTCATTTATGAATATGTCAAAAAGCAGCGGACCCAGCACAGATCCCTGGGGTACACCACTATTCACCTTTCTCCATTGGGAAAATTGGCCATTTAGCCCTACCCTCTGCTTTCTATCTTTTAACCAGTTCCTGATCCACAGTAGTACACTGCCTCCTATCCCATGACTCTTTAGTTTTGCCAAAAGTCTCTCATGAGGGACCTTGTCAAAGGCTTTCTGAAAGTCCAGATACACAATATCAACCGACTCACCTTTGTCCACCTGTTTATTCACTCCTTCAAAAAAACATAACAGATTAGTAAGACAAGATCTTCCTTGTCTAAAGCCATGTTGGCTGTCTCCCATTAGGTCATGACTATCTATATGCTGAGTAATTTTATTCTTTATGATGGTTTCTACCATTTTTCCCGGTACTGATGTCAGGCTCACCGGTCTGTAGTTTCCCGGATCACCCCTCGAACCCTTTTTAAAAATTGGTGTTACATTGGCGATCCTCCAATCCTCAGGTATTAGAGATGATTTTAATGATAGTTCACAGATTACTGATAGCAGGTCTGCAATCTCAAATTTCAGTTCTTTCAACACCCTTGGATGTATACCATCCGGCCCAGGTGATTTGCTACTCTTCAGTTTATCTAATAGTTGTAGGACATCTTCCCGATGTATCGATATTTCCTTCAATTCTTCCACACCTTTAAATACCACTTCAGTCGTGGGTAACATCCCTACATCTTCCTCAGTAAAGACCGAAGCAAAGAATTCATTCAGTCTCTCCGCTATCGCCTTGTCGCCTCTTAGTGCTCCTTTAACCCCTTTATCATCTAATGGACCAACTGACTCTCTCACGGGTTTTTTGCTACGAATGTACTTGAAAAGGTCTTTATTTCGCGTTTTTGCTTCCGCAGCAAGCTTCTTCTCAAATTCTCCCTTTGCCTGCCTTATCAATGCCTTGCATTTGACTTGCCAGTGCTTGTGCTGTTTCCAGGTTTCATCATTTGGCTCTTTTTTCCATTTCTTGAAAGATGCTTTTTTGGCAACAACAGCCTCTCTGACCTCAGCTTTAAACCATGCTGGCAATTTTTTGGACTTCCTTCCACTTTTCTTAAAGCGTGGAATACAGCTGGTCTGGGCTTCCAAGATAGTATTTTTCAACAACACCCAAGCTTGATGTACGTCTTTAACCTTTGCAACTGCTCCTTTTAGTTTTTTCTTAACTGTTTTCCTTATTCTATCATAGTCTCCCTTTCGAAAGTTAAAGGGTAGTACTGTGGATTTCCTTACTATCCCTCCTCCACTAATTAAATCAAAGGCAATCATGCTATGATCACTATTGCCAAGTGGCCCCAACACCCTTATCTCTTGCACTAGATCTGGTGTTCCACTAAGGACTAGGTCTAATATGGCTTCCCCTCTGGTCAGTTCATGAACCAGCTGCTCCAAGAAGCAGTCATTTATTTCATCTAGGAACTTTATCTCCCTAGCATGTCCTGTTGTGACACTGACCCAGTCGATGCCGGGGTAATTGAAATCACCCATTATTATTACTGCACTGTAACGTTTGCTAGCTTCCTTGATTTCTTTGAGCATTTCATCATCCATTTGTTCATTCTGGCCAGGCGGACGATAGTACACCCCCACTGCCATCGCCTTCCCCTTTTTACATGGAATTTTAATCCATAGAGATTCTACAGCAAATTTTGTTTCTTGCAAAACTTTAATCCTTTCTGACTCAATGCCCTCTCTAACATAGAGTGCAACCCCTCCACCAATTTGATCAGCTCTATCATTTCGATATAGTTTGTACCCAGGTATCACAGTGTCCCACTGGTTGTCCTCCTTCCACCATGTCTCTGATATTCCAATCATATCTAACCTCTCGTTTAGTGCTATATATTCTAACTCTCCCATCTTGTTTTGTAGACTTCTAGCATTTGCATACAAGCATTTTAGAGACTGTATTTTATTCATATTAATTTGGCTATTGGTAGACATGGGTAATTTGGGATCTTTAAGTTCTGTCTGCTCCATACTCGAGGGCATTTGGGCTACTTTACTCTTTTTTGGAACCTCTCTGCTTTTTGTAGTATCCTTCAAGGATACATGCTTCCGAACCATGCGCTCTTGGGCGACTGTCGGCTTTCCCCTATTATCTAGTTTAAAAGCTGCTCTATCTCCTTTTTAAAGGTTAATGCCAGCAGCCTGGTTCCATCCCGGTTAAGGTGAAGCCCATCCCTTCGGAAGAGCCCCTCCTTTCCCCAGAATGTTCCCCAGTTCCTAACAAATCTGAACCCCTCATCTCTGCACCATTGTCTCATCCACGCATTGAGACTCCGGAGCTCTGCCTGCCTATTGGGTCCTGCGCGTGGAACGGGAAGCATTTCGGAGAACGCTACCCTGGAAGTTCTGGATTTCAACTTCCTACCTAAAAGCCTAAATTTAGCTTCCAGAACCTCCCTACCACATTTTCCTATGTCATTGGTACCAACATGTACCAAGACAGCAGACTCCTCCCCAGCACTATCTAAGACCTTATCTAGGTGGCGTGTGAGGTCCGCTACCTTCGCACCAGGCAGGCATGTTACCAGGCGATCCTCACGTCCACCAGCCACCCAGCTATCTACATGCCTAATGATCGAATCACCAACTATAACTGCTGTCCTAACCCTTCCCGCATGGGCACTTGGCCCTGGAGAAACCTCCTCGGTGCGAGAGGGGTTTACATCACCTGGAGGACAGGTCCTAGTTACAGGATCACTTCCTGCCACACCAGGGTGATGCTCTCCTGTCACGTGACCTCTCTCCTCCATGGCAACAGGGATGCTGCCAGACTGGAGGTGGGACTTCAGGACTATATCCCTGTAGGTCTCGTCTATGTACCTCTCTGTCTGTCTTATGTTTTCCAAGTCTGCTACTCTAGCCTCTAGAGAACGGACTCGTTCCCTGAGAGCAGAGAGCTCCTTGCACCTAGTGCACACGTAAGACCTCTCACCAGCTGGGAGAAAATCATACATGTGACACTCAATGCAAAAGACTGGAAAGCCCACATCCCGCTGCTGGACTGCTGTCTGCATCTTAGTTTTAAGTTTGTGTTTAGATCTTTAAGTTCTATATGTACTAAAGGGTGCAATGGATATTTATACCACTAAAACTGTACCTAAGAAGTTTAATATACCTTGTTCACCTGAAGCTTAATTAATCTCAGGTCCTTGGTGTATGACTGATTTGGGTAATGAGCTTCACCTGAGAGCACCTCCTGTCCTTTAAGTTGTGCAAGTACCTATAAAGCAGTGATTTTCCCAGGGGAGGGTGGGTGTGGGGAGGGAGGGAGGGATATAACACTTATTAAAAAAGGGCTGCTACACAGTACCTTGTCCTGTGCTGCTGAGGAAAACTATATTCTGATTTGATTTAAATTATAGCTCTTTGCTGCTACTAGGCTCTAACCTATTATGAAATTTAAACTACAAGCTCTCTGCTGGATTCTAAATTTAACCAGAAAGCTCTCTTCTATGTTTTAATTTGAAACTAAAAGTACTTTGCTGATGCTAGGCCCTGAGTGACTATGAAATTTAAACTACAGCTGTCTACTGGGTATGAAAGGTAACCAGAAAGTTCTCTTCTGTGTTTTTAAATTGAATCTTAAACTGTTGCTACTAGGCCCTGACTGATTTAACAAAAAAAATAGTGGGTTCACAGATTAATTAGCTTTAAAAGAAAAAAAAATTCCTTTCAGAAAAATTCCCAGAAGTATATACTCACAATTTCAGATTTCTCTCCAGAAGTAACAGCCCCCCTTTCCAGTCCTTCAAGACTAAGCGGATATTATTCCGTCGGGCCCGGTTGTTGAGATCCTCGAGGTTCTTCTCCAAAGCAGATATGCGTTTAGAGTTCACTGCGATCTCCTTCAGCCTTTCCTCATGCACCTCCACTCTGATCGAAAGACCGTCCATCTTTTCAGAAAGCGTGGCGAGCTGTACTTTCATGTCTTTGAGCTCTGCCACATCAGCTTGCACCCCGCTCAGGGTTTCCCCATTGGCGGTGACCAACTCTCGCACTGCCCTGATCTCTGCCAGCAGTTCGGAAAGGCCCTCTGCTGCGTCTCTCGGACCGGCGGCCTTTTGCGGAGAAGGGGGCTCAGCCTTCAGCCGCTTAGTTCCCGTGGTCGCGGGCGCATTAAAATCGAGCCTGGAGGGTTTACTGGAAGTCATTGTTGAGGGCTTACTGCCGCTAACACACCAACTCCGGTAATTCTTCACAGAGGGGTAGGATAATCACCAGGATTCTGGGGAGAGAGAGGATCAAGCGGCCATCTTACACCATCGCAGGCTCCGCCCCCTCATCTCCAACCTGTTTATGGACCATTGCTTCTCTTCTAATGACCATAGCCCCTGAGCAAATCGTCCTTCGTAATGCGCTCCCCAACCCGCGAGACTTGTATCCGCCGTTACTAGTCTCCAGGCCGGAGGATGCAGAGACACACCCGCGTTCAGAGTTTCGGGCTTCAACCACCAACAGAGTTCCTGACGCACCTCCGGAGGACAAACTAGCCGGTGCGATAGCGCATCCCTCTGATGAGACCAACGCCTGAGAAGAGCACTCTGTAACGGCCGCATATGAGACCTGGCCCACTGAACTATGTCGATCGTGGCTGCCACTGTACCGAGCAATTGCAAGTACTGCCATGCCGTCGGCGCCCTGCACTCTAGAAACTTCTTCACGAGCGCCCTCAACCTTTGCGCTCTCTGGTCCGGGAGAAACACCGCCCCTTGCCTTGTCTCGAAGCACGCTCCCAAGTATTCCAGAGCCTGAGAAGGAACCAACTTGCTCTTTGCAAAGTTGAGCACCCAGCCGAGACTTTCCAGCATCCGTATCACCCGAGCGGTGGCCGCCGCGCTTTCCTCTCTTGACTTCGCTCGAATCAACCAATCGTCCAAGTAAGGGTGGACTAGAATTCCCTTCTTGTGGAGCGCTGCCGCCACCACCACCATGATCTTGGTAAACGTCCGAGGCGCCATCGCCAGACCGATAGGCATCGCCTGGAACTGAAAATGCCCCATCGGTACCGCAAACCGTAGAAACCTTTGATGCTCGCGGCACACCGGGATATGGAGGTACGCCTCCATAAGATCTAATGACGTCAGAAATCCTCCTGCTGACTGCTGCTATTACAGAGCGTAAAGACTCCATTCGAAAATGGGTCACGCGAAGACACAGATTCACCCTTTTTAAGTCCAGAATCGGCCGAAATGTGCCTTCCTTCTTTGGAACCACGAAATAGATAGAGTATCGACCGCACCCGTACTGGTCCGCCGGGACGGGCACCACAGCTTCGAGCTGCAGCAGCCGCTGAAGCGTCTCCGTGACTGCACTCATTTTCCGCGGCGCCCTGCACAGGGAGAGGACAAAGGAATCTAACATGGGACGATGGAGCTCTAGAGCGTAGCCCTCTCGAATGACCTCCAACACCCACTGAGCCGAGGTAATTTGGACTCAGGCAGGGTAAAACTCCTGTAACCTTCCTCCCATGGGCACCACCGCTACCTGAGTCCGCCGTATCTCATTGGGACTTTTTGTTGTTAGAGGTTTGAAAGGGAGCAAAACCCTTACTGGCCCCCCGGAAACCCTGAAAACCTTGTCCGCGATAGGGGAACCTCCCCCTCTGCGCCTGGCTAAAACGCGAGGACCGAAATCTCCGAAAATCCCTGGAGAGCCCCCTGGACGCCACGGCCCCGCGGCCTTGCTTAGGCTTATCTTCCAGGAGCCGACCCCCCTTGGACTCCCCTAGATCATTGACCAATCTTTCCAAATCTTCACCAAACAGCAGCTTCCCCCTAAATGGAAGCTTACTAAGCCGCGCCTTTGACGATCCGTCCGCCGACCAGTTACGCAACCAGAGATACCTGCGCGCAGCCACCACTGACGCCATACTCTTGGCCAGACCGCGGATAAGATCGTAATGTATATCCGACAAATAAGCTGTGCCCGACTCCAGCCACGCCAGCTCCTCAGCGTGCCCTTCCAACTGCTCCCCCTGCAACTGCTGGGACCATCTCAAGCAGCCTCGCGCCACCCACGCCCCCGCTATCGAGGCCTGCAGAGAAAGGGCACACACATCGAAGACCTGTTTCAATAAGGTATCTAACTTCCTGTCCTGCACATCCTTCAAAGCCGCGGCACCCTCAACTGGAATAGTGGTCTTTTTAGTGACCGCCAACACTGCCACATCCACCTTTGGAGAGCGAAAAATCTCTCTATCCTGGTCGGAAAGCGGATACAGCCGGGCTAAGGCCCTAGTACCCCGAAGCGCTGACTCCGGCAAGTCCCATTCCTCTTGAATCATGTTCCGAAAAACTCTATGAACCGGAAACACTCTTTGGGAAATTCGCACCGCCTGCAATAGAGGATCTTCCAACAACTCCTCCGCCGTCGGCGCCACCGAGGGCATATTTAACGTCTTAAGAGTCTCAGCAATCAAAGCTCGCAACTCTTCCCGACGAAACACCCGGACTACTCTACTCTGCTGCTCCAAGTCCGGTAACTCCCCTTCCTCCAACTCCTCATCAAAGGCCTCCTCCACATCCAACTCTGCCACCCCCACCTCTTCTTCCAACCGAGATGGCGGGCTGTCGTCCCGGGCCTCTCTGCGCCTTTTGTTTGGCACCTCTTCCTCCTCCGGGAGGTTTCCCGATCTGGTTCGCTTTTGACCCGTAGAGCTACGAGCCGGAGCTGCCATACCAGGTTGCAGTAAGGCCAACGCCTTCTGCATAAGCGAGAAAAAATCCGGAGGAATCCCGGGAACACCACCCCCCTGGATCCCTCCTGGCGTCACAAAACCACCCTCTGTCGAGGAAGGACCTGCCACAGACTCCGCAGGATCCAAAGAAGGCGGCCTGGACCCTCTGGCTTCCGAGGGACCCGCTACCTGCTCCTCAGCGGATCCCCCCAGAGCCCTTTCCGTCACTACCGCCTCTAGGGAACAACCTTTACAAACCCCGGACTCCAAGACCTCGCTACGCCTCACCCCACAGACTAGACAGCGAGGCTTAGCCGGCATCTCCCCCAGAGCCAACAACACTAACAACTCCTTCAGACAGCTAAGCTCCAGGCCTCGTGAGCGGAGCTAACCCGACCCCGAAACGAAGCTCAGGAAACCTTCTATTAAGCAAAATAAGTCGGGCCGCTGAAAACCGGGCTCCCAAAATGGCCGCCGGCACAGTTCCCGCGCAAACTACACACGGCTTGCCTCCGAGACTCCGAGGCCCTCGGGAGCCGCCACGAGGTCTCTTCACTCCCTCTGCTCCGCGCTCCAATTCTCTACCCCTTTAACCGCTGCCGACTTACCTGACGATCCGGAGAGGTGAAGGAGGAGGAGGGAGGAGGAGGAAGCACACCTCCAGCGCCGGAGCACAGCCTGAACGCGGCTTCAGCCCCGGCATGTCGCTGTGAAGAGAGCAAAGCCCGTTGATTGTGCTGCTCTTCAGCGTTCCCCTGAGGCTGCCATCCAGCCTGTCTCTGATGCTGTCTGCCGATGCCGCTGCAAGCTCTCTGCCTTCCACCTGCTCCTCATCCTTTTTTTCTGCGGGTTCAGGAGCAGGGAGGCACCACATAAACACTCCCCCCCCTGTGCTCGTTTAGATGCTGGGGAGAAAAAGAACTCCACAGAGAGAGAGGAGAGAGGGAGGGAAGAGAGAGAGAGGTCCAGAGGAGAATCAGGACAGACCCCTTTAGCAGCAGCAGCAGATCTGAAATTAAAACCAGAAAGCACCAAATCAAACTCAAAAAACTAACTAAAAAGAGAAAGTTAAATTTTCAAAAAGAAAATTCAAAATAAAGCTCTGCTTATTTGTTTCTCCTGAGCCCAGCCCCGGGCTCAGAACCTCCTAGCTGCTTGGAGACTGAAAGTACTGGTGGAAGGGGGCGGTTCTTGCCTATTAGTACCAATGACATCAAAGCGATGACATCTTTCAGTCTCCAAAGCTGCTGGTGGAGGTTCTAAACTCTATGGTTCCGGGACTGGACTAGAGGGACGCAAAGGAATAGTTTTGTAGTATTAATATTTGTATCCTGCATGTCTCCTCCATTTTTTCTTATTTGTAATGTACTTATTTGTTGTTATGTGAACCGCTTTGATTGAAGGAGAAGGCGGTATATAAAACCTGTTAAATAAAGCGTGGAATATAGATGGTCTGGGCTTTCAAAATAGTATTTTTAAACAACAGCCATGCTTGATGTAAATCTTTAATCTTTTCAGCTGCATGAACATCAGCAATGCACATTACCAATGTTGCAGTTAGCACGGATGCACCTACCGCCACAATAGGTAATTGTCAAGATCCAAAATGCGCGCTAAGGGGCTTGCTGTGCGATGGGTAGATGATGGCCACACCTCTGAAAATTACTACACCTAACTGTCACCTAACGTGTATTGAAATTGATGCTAATATGTGCTAGGGGCAAAAAAAAAAATCACACTTCAGTAAAAGGGCCATGAAGACTTTATTAGTAAATAATTAAAAACATATATAACCCGGGTGATTAAAATAAAAGACCCAAGATGTTTTGGCTTTGCCTGCATCAGGGGTCAAAATTCTAAAATCAAACAATAAATGCAAATTAATATATAATAAGTTATAAACACAATAGCAGTTTCTCAAAACATAGGGGCATGTTTACTAAAGCACACTACTAGGTAGTACGGGATTCAGCGCATATCAAGTATGCCATAGTAAAAAGTACAGTGCACTGAAAATGCGACTGCACTACAAATCCTACGCTACTTGAGCAGTATGGATTGGCGAGGAGAATGGGTAGTTTTTAAATGGAACATCCGCATCGCAGGTAGTATTGGCATTACTGTTGCATGCTCCCCTTTGATGTGGCACTTAGCGCACCAGCACTTACTGCCACTTCAATGGATGGTGCTAAATGCACCTGTGCTGACAGTGCCAATGGCAATGAGCACAGAGACTGCGCAATATCCACGCTAGTAACATGGAGACATGCCAGACAGGCCTATATTTCCTAACCAACCCGTGCTTGTTTTTAGGACCATTCATAACCTAGTGGCACACTGCTTAGAAAAAATGTTCCATAATGTAAAAAGTAGACCATCTAAAAGTGGTCGGATTTGAAAAAGGAATTTTCAAAGTATGTTTCAAACCTCCTTTTAAATACAGCCTTAAAGGATAGAAAGAATACAAAAGCATAAACATATCATAAAACACTTTTAATTAGTTTATATTATCTTAAAGTGGTAATTACATACCGATTAAAAGGAAGGTACTTTTTTATACAAAATTGCCAGAAAAGCAGAGAAGCTAAAGCGAGAGGAGAAAGAGAGGCAATCGCAGAACTCAACAGAAATTTCCAATGTGCAGCAAGACAAGACAAGGAGAAGTACTACAATGATGCATGCAAGAAAATAGAATCAGAAACTATTAGAAGAAGAACAAGATTGGCTTTCCTAAAGCTACGAGAGTTAAAGAAAAAATTCCAGCCTCAAATTGGAATGCTACAAAATGCTCAAGGATCCATGTTGAATGATGCTAAGAAAAAAAAAATATACAGAGTCATTATACCATAAAGATTAAGTGGACCAACAGCCGTTTCAACCTGTACCTTATGATCAGGAATCATTGGTGATGAAAGAAGTCAAAGCAGCATTGAAAGTCTAATAAAAAAACAAAGCACAGGGCATTGATGGCATTCCTATTGAAGTATTACAGCAATCGGATGTACTTACAAAGCCCTGCCAGAAAATTTGGAAGATGACATCATGGACAACTGACTGGAAAAGATCTGCGTTTATACCAATATTAAAGAAAGGTGATCCAACAGACTGTGGAAATTATCACACAATCACACTGATTCCACATGCCAGTAAGATTCTACTGAAAATTATTCAGCAGAGACTACAACCATACCTGGAACAAGAACTGCATGAAGTGTGAACAGGGTTCAGGAAAGGGCGAGCAAGAAGAGCAGGGCTGACCCAAGGGTTTCTGCCATCCTAGGCAGAAACCCTGGCCTCGTGCCCCCCGCTGATGCTGCCGCCGCAACCCCCCCCGCTGATGCCGTTTCCGCTGCCACCCCCCCTCCTGATGCCACTTTCGCTGCTGCCCAGCTGCCACCATGATTTTGTCTTGGGAAGGGGAGGCGGGCAGTGGCTGTGGTAGCATTTCCAAAAGCGGCGGCTTTTACCACCGCTTTTGAAAATACTATCGCTGCCTGTATCTCCCCCCAACTGGAATCAGTGACAGCTAGGAGGGGGGTGGCATGGCTACCCATGTGTGCTGCCGCCGCCGCCCACCCATGCTGCTGCCATAGGCGGCAGCCTAGCTTTCCTAGTGGACGAGCTGGCCCTGAACAAGAGACATCATCGCGGATGTGAGATGGATCCTTGAAAAGACAAAAGAATACCAAAAAGATATCTATGTGTGTTTTATCAACTACAGCAAGGCTTTTGATTGTGCGGTCTATTCTGAACCATGAATACCAGGTCTGGACATTTGATCTAGATGTCCAGACCCGCTAAACGCCTGACCTGCATCTGGGAAACAGAGCTCCCCACATGTAGATCTGAGCTGTGCATGGAGCTCTGTTTGTGGCTGGGTGGGGGCGGGCTACAGACAGAGCAAAGGCGGGCTGTGGATGACGCCATGCCCCCGGATGTACAGACTGATTCCGAGGTTGGCCATTTGTACGGGGGACTTATTCCACCTTGTAAGTGGAATAAGTCCCCCTAGACAGAGGTAGATGATGGATCTGAGGCTCGCCAAAGAGGTGAGGAGGTTCCCCGCAGCCCAACCCTGACCAGGGCAGCATGATTGAGAGTCTGGTTACGAGGTAATGAGCTTTTCCGTCGCTACTGTAGATTGCGGCTCCTGCATGGAGCAACGGTTGCATGGCAACAGGATGCTATGCTACCGCTGCACCATGCAGGAGCCAGGCTGGGCTAGCCGAGGAGTTGCTTGGATGTCTGAGAGGTCAGAATTGGGACATGGCCTGCATGTCCAGGCCGGAAGACCTGATTCTGATCCCACGGGTATGCCTAGCCCCCACGGGATCAGAATCGGGTGTACCGGAGCACATCCCAATTCTGACCGGCCGGACAGGCGGAAGACGCACACAACGGAAATGACTTTGGTGTAAACAATGAGAAACTCTGGGCCACATAAAGAAGCATGGATATACTAGAACACCTCATAGTTCTCTTGCACCAACCTTTACAGTGATCAAGAAGCAACTGTTCGAACGGAACAAGGAGAAACAGAATGGTTTAAAATAAGCAAAGATGTATGACAAGGCTGCATACTTTCCCCCTACCTGTTTAATTTATATGCAGAACAAATCATCAGAGAAGCAAGACTGTATGAAGACAACAGAGGTGTGAAGATTGGTGTAAGACTCATCAACAACTACTGTTATGCTGATGATACCACATTACTGACTGAAAGTGAAGACAATCTGAAACATTTGCTTCTCAAGATCAAGGAACATAGTCTTAAAATGGGCCTGCACCTTAATGTAAAGAAGACAAAGATCCTAACAACTGGCAAAATCAATAAGTTCATTGTTGTTGGAGAAGAAATTGAAATAGTGGACAACTTTAACTTACTTGGATCTACTATCAATAAAGAAACGACAATCAGTCAAGAAATCTGATGACGCATTGCTCTTGGCAGAATGGCTATGAAAGACCTACGCTCGTCTTCATATGAGAGCAGCTCAATGGACCCTGGCCACCCAGTGGACTCAAGCATCAGGAGTGCTCTCCGACCAAATACTCACCTCAAAGCGTCTGTTTTGGTCCCTCCAATGGTGGATATCCACCAAGAATCTGTTGTTGGGGACCCCCTTCCAACCTTTGTTGCCCCAAGCAACCCTCACAACAGATGCCTCCCAAACAGGGTGGGGAGCCCATCTTCAACACCTCTCCACTCAGGGTACTTGGTCTCCACAAGAGACCACCCATCACATCAACCTCCTGGAACTGCGAGCAATCTTCTTTGCCCTCAAAGTCTTCCATACCCTCCTAGTCAACCTGACCGTACTAGTCCAGACAGACAATCAGGTGGCCATGTTATACATAAACAAACAAGGAGGGACAGGCTCTCTGTTGCTTTGCAACGAAGCTCTCAGATTATGGGCCTTCGCCAGAGAGCATCAAATTCATCTTCTGGCAGTCTATCTTCCAGGGGTTCAAAACTCTTGGGCAGACAGACTTAGTCGAGTTCTGCTTCCACACGAATGGTCCTTACATATGGACCAGATAAACAGAATCTTTCAGGAATGGGGAACCCTGGACATAGACCTCTTTGCAAGTCCGTGGAATGCCAAACTTCCCCGGTTCTGTTCCAGGACTCCGTGTCAGGGAGCTCAGGCCAACGACGCCTTTCTCCTACATTGGGGTCAGGAATTCCTATATGCCTTTCCACCCATTCCTTTGATTCCCAAGACTCTGTTCAAACTACAGAGGGATCACGGATCGATGATCCTCATAGCTCCACGCTGGCCACGCCAAGTGTGGTTCCCTCTACTTCTGCATCTCTCCCAGGGACCCTCCCTGGACCTGGGAGCTGCGCCAGACCTTCTCTCTCAGGAGGAAGGGACTTTGTGGCACCCAAACCCTAAGTCCCTACACCTCAGAGCTTGGTTACTGAAGACCTAAGCCTTCATGACTTCAATCTTTCTCAACCAGTGAAAGATATCCTTCATGCCTCTAGGAAACCCTCCACGAGGCGTTCCTATGCTTTCAAATGGAAACGCTTTTCCATTTGGTGTGCTCAACAGGGTCTTGACCCTCTAGCACTTCCTTTGAATTCTCTACTAGACTATCTCCTGCATCTTTCTAATGCAGGCCTTAAGACGAATTCAGTAAGAGTCCATTTGAGTGCTATTGCAGCATCCTTAAAACCTATAAATGGACAACCTGTCTCCTCTCATCCGCTTGTTGCAAGGTTCATGAGAGGCCTGACTCTAACTAAGCCTCCCATCCGACCTCCTCCGGTAGCATGGGACTTGAACCTAGTTCTGGGTCAGCTTATGAAGCCACCTTTTGAACCGTTGGTTTCTACCTCCTTGAAATTTCTTTCCTGGAAGGTCCTTTTCTTTATTGCAGTCACTTCGGCTCGCCGTATCAGTGAACTACAGGCCTTAGTGGCTCATCCACCTTATACCAGGTTTCATCATGATAAGGTGGTCCTTAGGACGAATCCCCACTTTATGCCCAAAGTGGTCTCGCCTTTTCATCTTAATCAAGAGGTATATCTACTGTGGCAAGGAGAGAGTAGTGCCACCTAGAAAAGCAGGAAACATTGAAGGTTTTACCTTGGCTGGGGGGATGGGCACATTAGAAAACACTTGTCAGAGAAAACCCAGGGTTAGAAGTTCACAGCAGAAAAACCCCAGGGTTGATAGTCAGTGGGCCAAAACTAGTGTTGAGTCATTCCCACGTTACACACCAGATAGGAATCAGAGAAGCAGGTACTCGGGGGAGGAGCCTGCAAGGGAGTTCCCTTGTCACGTAGCTGCTTGTAAAGAAGGGCAGACAGAAACAGAAAGGAGGAGGGAGAGAGAGAGAAGAGCAGAGGAAGAGAATCACCTGTCTTACCAGCACGAGGATTCTGAACCTGACGGGAACAAGGCTCTCAGGCTCTATGCTGAGAGGAAGGGAAGACCTGAAGCCAGATTCGCTCCACAGAAGAAAGGGAAATACTGCTGCTCTCCAGGAAGAAATACTCACAGGCCAGGCAGCTGCTGTTGCGAGGCCCAGAGATACACTGCTAGTGCAGTGAAACCACAATGCAGGTTAGTGAGCAGGCTAAACCCTGTATTTGAAAGAAGCTTAAAGAAGGCACAAGAAGGCAGAACTTTTACCCAGGCAAAACCCTTGCTGGAACCTAGATGCAGGCATTGCTCTGCTAGGGAAGCTTCCAAAGCCAGAACTTTTTATAGAGCCCGAAGGAGGTCTGACCTGTCCTCTGATTACAGCTCAGAAGAGGGTTTTATTTATAGAAGGCCTGTATGTAAAACTGTGCAAGTTAAGCATCAAACCAGGAGAAAGCCTAGGCCCAAAACTGAACACAGGGATAGTTCTTCAGATGAGGAGGAGATTACCTGTAGACATTTACATGAAAGGAAAGGAACTTTTAAACCACGGCTTTTGAAACCCCATGAGCTTTTACTTAAAGGGGAGAAACCTATTAGGTGGCCAAGACTGAAGAAACTGTTAATGTATGGGACTAATACCATTCCAGTTAAGAGTCCAGAACCACTACCTGAGAGTCCTCCAGAGAGCATGGAAATTGACTCTTTCAAAGGGGATTCAGATCCTTCAGTCACTGACATGGAATGTGATTGTTGCACTGTATGTGAATAACTGTTAAGAGGGAAAATACCTTTTGTAAGAGCTAAGAAGAAAAGCTTGTTTAAAAGACTTTATTTTTGACCTGGCAAAGTTTGCATATATTTTCTTTGGGAGGAGTATCCCTACTTTTGTTTTCCTGTGGACATTACCTGTTGTGAGTCTCTGAGAACCCAAATAAAAATCTGTGATCTTTAACCAACGGCTCAACTACAAATTCTTATACAACCTCAAGGTTAAGGTGCAGCGCCTCCTGCTGGTCAAACTATCTGGCACAGGGGCGGGGCTCACAGTGGCGTAGTATTTAGGATTTCGCGGTTCCAGAGGTCCGGCAGCCAAGTCCAACAGGAACAGAAGGGTTGACCGGAAATCCAAGGACGCATCCAACGTATCCGGAGGAGCAGACGCATTGCAGACCTGACGGAGAGCTTATCTGGTGGCAGAGCTAAGACCTGCACCGATATCAGGTAACCCGTGACTAAGAGGGTTAGGCCTGGATCCAAGTGCAGAAGGGTGGTCACCATAAGCTATAGTGGGCACTTTTGAAAAAAAAGGTACCGCACTCGGTCGTTTGTTTTTGTGTTTTTCTTTCAGCTCCAGTGCAAGGATGGAGATCTCCGATTTCCCGACATGGGTAGCAAACCAGTTTGCCCAGCAACAGGAACTGGCAGCGAGGAACCAGGAGAAGGCGGCGTCGATGCTACAGGAGCAACAGCAACCTCTCCTGGACCTCTTGGCGAAGATGATTCAGACCCAGGAGGACATGTTAAAGCAAAGCACCACTACCGGACTGGTAACACCCAACCTGATTCCAGGGTGGGAAAATACCAATACTGGGACTTTGTCATATGGACCATATGTAAAGGGTGATGATATAGATGATTTCATCGAAGCTTTTGAGCGGGTGGCTGTGCTAGCAAAATGGCCTGTGGATCAATGGGCGGTCAGATTTGCCACCACATTATCCGGGGAGCCATTAGCCGCATATAGAGCACTACCTTTAGATCAGATATCTGATTATTTAAAAGTGAAAACTGCTATCCGGAACAGGATGGGCTTAAATCCCTCTGTTTATAGGAGACTATTACGGTCTTGCACAATTAAGGAAGGCGAGACGCCTCAAGGGTTGTATTATAGAATTAAAAGTTTAGTTCACAAATGGTTAATGCCTGAGGGTAAAACTATTGATACCATTCTTGACACTATAATTCTAGAACAGTTTACTGAGGCGGTTCCAAAAGAGTTACAGAGCTGGTTGGTTTTACAGAATTGTAACACTGCTTATGAAGCTGTTGCTTTAGCGGACCGCTTCCTTGAAGCCAACAAGGTAGGCTCCAAGAAAGAAGGCCTGTTCAAGAAACACGAATCAGTATTCCCAGAACAGAGAGCCACGTATGTTACCGGAAAAACAGCGAAAGGGAAAGTTATCACGAGAGCAGACTCCCTGTCTAGAAAATGTTTTACCTGTGGGGAGGTGGGACATTTTAGAAAGGACTGCATCGGTAGGGATGCCTTGATAGCTGCCCGAGTTAAGAACACTGGTGAGGGTTTTCTCTTAACCGTCGAGGTAGAGGGGATATCCGCAGAAGCGCTCCTAGACTCAGGGGCAGATCAATCAATGATCTCTAGGTCCCTCTGGGGTAAGATAGAGGCCCAGCGAGAATCCCCATCCGAGTCCCCTGACCACCATGTTAGAATTAGGTGCGTGCACGGTGCTGCATCCACCTACCCAGTGCATGTAGTGCGCATAAAAGGGCTAAGGAGTGGCAAGGCAGTTGCAGTAGCCGTTATGCCCAGGCTTCCCTATGAAATAGTGTTGGGGCGGGACTGGGCACACTTTAGAAAAGGGATAGAGAATAGGCTGCACGAGAAGAAAAACCTAGTCTCTACACAGGGGAAAAACCCAAGGTTACCCGAGGAGGAGACGCTCCCCGCTTACAATCTCTACCCCCTCCTGCAGTGTCTAGACCCTTATTTGGCAGACGGGGAAAGCAGGAGACTCTAATAGCTAACCCTGACGCCAGCACCCCAATCAAACAAAAGTTCGTGCTACGCTTTTGTAGGACGACTCCCGGGGCTAAGATACCAAAACGGGCAACGGAACAGGCCGCGGGCCTAGATTTGTGCAGTGCGGTTGATGTGATAGTGCCAAAACAGGGGAAGGCACTAGTAGAAACAGGATTGAAAATAGAAATACCGCCGGGCTGTTATGGGCGGGTTGCGCCCAGATCAGGCTTAGCCCTTAAAAACTTTATTGATGTGGGTGCAGGCGTTATTGACCCTGATTATAGGGGCGAGTTAAAGGTACTTCTGTTTAACTTTTCGCAGGAAAATTTCCGGGTGAATGTAGGCGATAGAATCGCACAATTAATTTGTGAAAGGGTGGGATTTCCACCCCTCGAAGAGGTGGAAACGTTGGCTACCACTGTTAGGGAATCCCAGGGATTCGGGTCCACAGGCATAAAGGAGATAAAAGGTCTTACCGCCTGTGCGTTGAGGCAAGAAGAAGAAGAGTTAGGGCCTCAGCTCCCGGTCCATAACCAAGAACAGACCTATAACCTAGGGGAGAAACTCTCGTGGCCCCAGCAAAACCAGTTGTCTGCCCTGTTGAAAGAGTTTTCGGATGTCCTCACAACATCCCCTGGGGAAAACTGATTTAATTGCCCACGAGATACTGACCCTACCCGGAGAACTTGTCTGCCAACGCCCCTATAGGCTACCAGAAGCGAAACAAAGGGAGGTGATTTCCCAAATACAGGAGATGCTGAGGTTAGGGGTTATTGAGACCTCAAAGAGTCCCTGGAACAGTCCAATAGTCCTAGTCCCGAAACCCGATGGGTCTATGCGTTTTTGTATAGATTTTAGGAAAGTGAACGAAATATCGCGTTTTGACAGCTACCCCATGCCCCGAATTGAAGAGATTTTAGATCACTTGGGACAAGCTGTATATTTGACCACGTTGGACTTAACGAAGGGGTACTGGCAGATTCCCCTTACAAAGGAATCGCGCCAGAAGACAGCTTTTAGTTCACCTATCGGGCTCTTCCAGTTTCGGAGGATGCCCTTCGGACTCCATGGAGCCGCTGCCACATGTCAGCGCTTGGTTGACATGGTACTACGACCTCACCATCATTATGCTAGGGCCTACATGGACGACATAGTCATCCACAGTGTGGGCTGGGACGACCATTTAAAACGAGTTGGCGCTGTATTGACAGCATTAAGACAAGCTGGTCTTACGCTGAACCCCGCAAAATGTATGTTTGGAGCCTCGGAGGTTAAGTATTTGGGCCACCTGGTGGGTCAGGGCAAGGTAAAACCCCTCTTGGATAAAGTAGAGGCCGTAAAAAAATTCCCGACACCAGAGTCCAAGAAGCAACTCCGAAGTTTTTTAGGCCTAGTGGGTTACTACAGACGGTTTATTCCGCATTTCGCGACGAGGGCTACAGCCCTCACGGAGATGCTAAAAAAAAATGCTCCCACAGTGCTGGAATGGAACTCTGAGGCTGAGAGCGCCTTTAGGGAACTAAAAGGGAAACTGTGGGCGGCCCCGGTGTTATGTGGGGTGGATTTTAGCAAAGGCTTTATTATCCAAACCGATGCCTCTGAAACGGGGCTGGGAGCCGTTATGTCCCAAATGTTCGAGGGCTCTGAACATCCCGTTATGTTTTTAAGTCGGAAGCTCACCCCTCCTGAAAAGAAGTATTCAACCATTGAGCGAGAATGCTTGGCAATACGGTGGGCCGTGAACGCCCTACGGTTTTATTTGACAGGGAGGAAGTTTTTATTGGTGACCGATCACGCCCCACTTAAATGGCTGCACAAAATGAAAGATAATAACGCACGCCTTACTCGCTGGTACATGGCACTACAAGAGTTCGATTTTCAGGTTGAACATCGACCAGGGAAGCTCCACACAAATGCAGATGCCTTGTCCCGTATTACCAGCTGTGCGCGAAGTGTCTCGCCAGCCGGCAATAGTCTAAGGGGGGGGATATGTGGCAAGGAGAGAGTAGTGCCACCTAGAAAAGCAGGAAACATTGAAGGTTTTACCTTGGCTGGGGGGATGGGCACATTAGAAAACACTTGTCAGAGAAAACCCAGGGTTAGAAGTTCACAGCAGAAAAACCCCAGGGTTGATAGTCAGTGGGCCAAAACTAGTGTTGAGTCATTCCCACGTTACACACCAGATAGGAATCAGAGAAGCAGGTACTCGGGGGAGGAGCCTGCAAGGGAGTTCCCTTGTCACGTAGCTGCTTGTAAAGAAGGGCAGACAGAAACGGAAAGGAGGAGGGAGAGAGAGAGAAGAGCAGAGGAAGAGAATCACCTGTCTTACCAGCACGAGGATTCTGAACCTGACGGGAACAAGGCTCTCAGGCTCTATGCTGAGAGGAAGGGAAGACCTGAAGCCAGATTCGCTCCACAGAAGAAAGGGAAATACTGCTGCTCTCCAGGAAGAAATACTCACAGGCCAGGCAGCTGCTGTTGCGAGGCCCAGAGATACACTGCTAGTGCAGTGAAACCACAATGCAGGTTAGTGAGCAGGCTAAACCCTGTATTTGAAAGAAGCTTAAAGAAGGCACAAGAAGGCAGAACTTTTACCCAGGCAAAACCCTTGCTGGAACCTAGATGCAGGCATTGCTCTGCTAGGGAAGCTTCCAAAGCCAGAACTTTTTATAGAGCCCGAAGGAGGTCTGACCTGTCCTCTGATTACAGCTCAGAAGAGGGTTTTATTTATAGAAGGCCTGTATGTAAAACTGTGCAAGTTAAGCATCAAACCAGGAGAAAGCCTAGGCCCAAAACTGAACACAGGGATAGTTCTTCAGATGAGGAGGAGATTACCTGTAGACATTTACATGAAAGGAAAGGAACTTTTAAACCACGGCTTTTGAAACCCCATGAGCTTTTACTTAAAGGGGAGAAACCTATTAGGTGGCCAAGACTGAAGAAACTGTTAATGTATGGGACTAATACCATTCCAGTTAAGAGTCCAGAACCACTACCTGAGAGTCCTCCAGAGAGCATGGAAATTGACTCTTTCAAAGGGGATTCAGATCCTTCAGTCACTGACATGGAATGTGATTGTTGCACTGTATGTGAATAACTGTTAAGAGGGAAAATACCTTTTGTAAGAGCTAAGAAGAAAAGCTTGTTTAAAAGACTTTATTTTTGACCTGGCAAAGTTTGCATATATTTTCTTTGGGAGGAGTATCCCTACTTTTGTTTTCCTGTGGACATTACCTGTTGTGAGTCTCTGAGAACCCAAATAAAAATCTGTGATCTTTAACCAACGGCTCAACTACAAATTCTTATACAACCTCAAGGTTAAAGTGCAGCGCCTCCTGCTGGTCAAACTATCTGGCACAGGGGCGGGGCTCACACTACCTGTCTTTTTTCCAGCTCCTCATGCATCCAGTGCAGAGAGGAACCTTCATACTTTAGATTGTAAAAGAGCTCTTGCCTTTTACCTCAACAGGACTCAGCCACATCGAAAGTCTTCCCAGCTTTTCGTGGCTTTTGATCCTTCTCATTTGGGACTTCCAGTCTCCAAACGTACACTTTCCAATTGGATTGCTCAGTGTATTTCCTTTGCTTACCAGAGTAAAAATATTTCTCTGGAAGGCTATGTCACAGCTCACAATGTGAGAGCCATGGCCACTTCTATGGCTCATCTTCACTCTGTATCCATAGATCAGATCTGTCGAGCCGCCACATGGACCTCGGTTCATACCTTCACAGCCCATTACTGTTTGGACAAGGACTCCCGCCGGGATGCTTTGTTTGGTCAGGCTGTCCTCAAACACCTGTTCCATACTTGAACAACTCCTGCCCACCTTCCCAGGATGGATGCCTGAGATCCATACGAAGATGGCGAACCCTTGGAGGGGGATCTCCCAGGCATCTTAGCTAGGGAGTCCCCATAAGTGAGGACTTATTCCTGCTTGTTCCTGGAGATAGCACAGTTACTTACCTGTAACAGGTGATCTCTGGGAACAGCAGGAATTAGTCCTCACAACCCACCCACCTCCCCTAGGAGTTGTATCTTCTATCTATCTTCCTTTCCTCTCTCTATTGTCTCAGCTATAAACTCGAACTGAGGAGAGCTGGTCAGGAAGGCGGGAAGGCAGCGCGCATGTGCAGTGGGAGGCCCCAAAAGCTTCCTTCTGGGAAGCTGGGGAGCTTTCCCGAGCAGGCTCCGTCGGTACCGACGTACCCATAAGTGAGGACTAATTCCTGCTGTTCCCAGAGATCACCTGTTACAGGTAAGTAACTGTGCTGCACCACCGGTGGGTGAGCCGCTGTAACTCGCTGACACGCTGGACACGCAGCACAAAACTGGGCAGTTTCTTTGAAAATACCTGGCCAGTAAAAATGCTTAAGTATTTGATCCAGCGTTCCTTGCATCCCTTTATGACCTCCAACTGGATGATCATGTGCTAATCTAAGTACTAGCCCTTTGAAAGTTGTGGGTACCACCAATTGTTTACGTATGGTCCCATTTCTGGGGTCCTGACTCTCTATATAATATTTCATTATCTAGTCTGAATCTGGGCAATTCCTCCCTGACCTCCTGAGCATACTTAAAAGCTCGGGTGAGAGCTTGATCAGCTCGCTGCTCTTGTGGAAAGTTTGGAAACTTTGCCACTAACTCAGCTGGCACCCAGGGTAAACTTTGACCAGCTAACATCTCAGCCCTACCCTGTGCTCTGCAAAGTCTCTCACGCCGCTTTTGTGCTTTCAACTTTCTTACTTTACCAGATGATAGGGTTATTAAATCATCATGAGAGGGTAAGTCTCCTAATAACTCTGCCTGCTCCCCCTCCTCCTTCTGCTGGCTCTCTACCTTAGCCTGCGAGCGGGTGGATACAAGGCCCCTCTTATTACCCATAGTTTGGCCAAGGCAATCACGAAGTGCTCTCAAGCCACCAGATCCAGAGCCTTCTCTTACTTCGCACCATCATGTTGGAATGCACTACCAACAGAAATCAGAACCATCAGTGACCTCTCCCAGTTCAGGAAGGCACTGAAGCATCACCTGTTCTTGCAGCACTACAATATTTTAGACACCGCCTCACACCAACCTACCTCTACACTCCAGGCCAACACGTTAAACCCATGCACTCCATAGTCTTAACGCGAAGAGCTGCAATCTCACCTTGCTTCTTCCCTTATCAAGAAACATATAGCTGCGTTTAGTTATTCTGTACATAGTTGCTTTTTGTACATAGTTATTATGTTCCTCTGTTTATGAAACCTGTTGAATGTAACCTGTTTAATGTATACCCAGCTGTTCATTGTAAGCACTGATCAATTTTTGAGAAGTGTAGTTTCTGTTCATTGTAAACCGCGCTGATGTCGAATAGTGCGGTATAAAAGAAACTGTAAATAAATAAATAAATAAATAAATAAATAAATAACCATTTTTTTAGCTAGGGACTGAGGACTTCCAAAGAAAGGCCCGGGAGCTATTTCCATTAATCCTTCTCCCTCCTTCTTTCCTAGCCCTTTCACTAGCCCCTGCTTAAATCTTGGCCAGTCCTTTCCTAGAACCAAATCAAAGGGTAGCCTAGGCACCACTGCTACCAGGACTTCCTCTTGTTCCCCCAGGCACTTAACCTTTAGCCTATAGGTGGGATGTGATGTTGCAGCACCATGAATGCATCCGATATGAACTTGGCTTTCAGGGGTTCTAGGCACAAATCCTTCTTGGGCCTCTATTCTCTTCCAAAGCCTTTCTGACATCATACTCTGGTCTTCCCCAGAGTCTAACAAAGCATTTATGGTAATTCCTTGCACATCAACCATCAAAAGAAATCCTTCCTTGGGCTGTTCTAACTCCACACCCATTAAGCTAGTGTGTGACTGGCATCCTTTTTCTAAGTGTCCCCATTTTCCACACTTGAAACATTTCTTTTCACTCCCCTGTGTCATCTGGTTTGGCACAGTACATTTATTTTCAGAAATATTTTTAACTATTTTCTTTTCTGATACAGCACATCTTGCCTCAGCACCTATCTTCAGAGGGCCACCCATTCTATGGCAAGCCTGCATGGCTCCCAAGAATCTCTCTGCTAGCATGGTTGCCTCTCCAAGATTTTGGCAATTTTGCTGTATAAGGAAAGTGTGCAAATCTTTAGGCACCCCAGACATAAATTGTTCAAGCATTATAATATCTAATAACATTTCTACCGTCTTTTGCTCAGGCTCCAACCATTTTACAGCTAAACCTCTGATTCTCTGACTCAGTGCCCTGGGTGTTTCACCCACTTTCAATGTAGTAGCTCTAATCATTCGCCTATACTCTGAAATAGACAACCCTAGGCGATCCCAATAGCAGCCTTTACATCCTTATAATTCAAAGCCTGGGCTGCTGGCATTGCTCTGTAAGCTGCAAGCGCCTCTCCAGTTAATGAGGCTGCCAGCCTTACTGCCCACTGGGTCTCTGGCCATGCTAATGCTTGTGCCACTCTTTCAAAAGACTCTAGAAAATCATCAACATTATCATCTGGAGTTAGCTTCCCAAAACTAAATGCCCCAATCCCTTGATTGAGTCCCACACTGTCCACATGTGGTGTACCAGTATTTACTGCTGGTCTTGCATCTGTTCCACTTTGGCACTGCAGCTGAACTAGGGCTTGCACCAGATCAAGCACTGGTTTCTGCTGATCCATTAAGGCTTTCATAGCAGTGTCCTGTGCTTGCTGCGATAGCTCCTGTTGCCTGCTAAACTGGGCTGCCATCCACTCAGCTAGTTCCCTTGAATCCATCTTGAACCCTGTAAGAAAATACAAAGAAAAAAAACACAGTGCACCACCTTCCAAACAGGTGTGTTTTTTTTCTACTTTTTTTTTTTTTTCAATTACCCCTGTGCTTACTCCCATCCACTACTAGACATGCCCAGGTACTTATTACCTTGTGCTAGTGATGAATCCAGCTCTGCACAGGGTCTTTTCCTCCTGGGACATCCACTTCTCCTCCAAAGTGCAGTTGAGGGAAAATCTTTTTTTTTTCAGCTTTAAACTTGAACTGTAGTTGTAATCCTCAGCAAGTAAATCCCCTTTGTGCAAAAGCAATCCGAAAAACTACGCCATTTGTCAGACGGCTGCCTGGGTGAGAATCTTCACAGTCTTTGCAAGTGCATATCTCTATATGATTTGCAAGGTATTGTGGGCAATGTAGTTCCTTCACACCAGACACAGCTGCTGACAATAATTTAGTTGTGCTCTTGGGTAAAGCCAATAAGATATTTATTTATGGGGTTATTTCTCCCAACACAGATATGCTTGGTAGCACATAAATCAAATAACTTGCTTTCAGTGTTAACTTGGAAAAACAAAGTCAAAATCAGGAAACAACAAATGAAAAGCCACAAAGCAAGAAACAAACTGTTCTTTTTAGGTTAACTTCTGATTACTTCCCACATAGATACAGAAGTGATTCTCTCCTAGCTCACAAGCAATTAGGTAAGGCTTAATTGCTAACAGTTATCCAGCTGAAACCACTTAGCTGGCTTGCCTTCCACTGTGTGGGTCAAATCCTGCTTCAGGAGCTTTTCTGAGTAGATTAAAGAACAAATTTGTATTTCTTTGTGATGGTTGCTGTACTTTATAACAGAAAGTTACCAACGGAGTTTAGACAGAGAACAGTCCATATAAACAGGATCCTCATCTGCTATTATTCCCCCTTGTTCAACAAGCATGGGTTCAATATCATGGATTGGCACAGATGAATCTCTCAATGGAGCATTTTCAGGAGAATACTTGTTTCCCTGCTGTCTTTCAAGGTTATAGCTAGGGCATAGATCAGTGTTCATACCTGAGCTTTCTAGAGTTCCTCTCTATATAGCCTGGCCAGTATGTAGTCCAGTTCTTATGTCCAGCCTTCCAATCCAGATCCCTGGACACTGGATCTCTCTTCACATACCTTCTGGCACAGGTCTTAGAGTCCCTTCCACGTGCAGCCGTCTCCCTCACAGGTAGCCTCTGGTGATTCCTAGCTCTGCAGCACCATTCCTCTGGCTTTCCCCAGTCCAATGGTGTATGCTGGCCCTTGGAATACCTCCCAGTATACGTACTGCTTTGGACTCTTCTAGACCTCTCAAAGGCTTTTCTCTTCCTTCTTCCAAAGGGTCTCTTTCCCTCTCTGTCCGTCCGGTTTGGCTTCTGCTTCTGATGATCCTTCAGATGAAACTGAGGATAATTCTCTGGATATCCAAGGTGATCATGAAGATGGTCATCTGTAGAATAAACTCTACTCTTATTCTGCTTGGATGAGTGCTCCTCCCTAACACAGTGCAGCTGTGCTGAATCAGGCCTTGCCCTTTGAGATGAGTGTTCCATCCTAGCACAGCGCAGCTGTGCTGAATCAAGCCCTGCCCTTTGCAATGAGTGCTTGGGGATTACCTCATAGCCCTTTTGATTGAACACACGTTTTCTCACTTCAGCTCTTCTCATGGCTGTTGGAAACCTGGTGCATTCTGGGACTGGTAGTCTTTTATGGCAAAATTCTGTTTTCTCATTTCTACCAGCACTGACAGGTTGCTTGTTCAGAGACACTTCACCTTTTCTATAGCCCCTTCCTGAGCTATGATAAGCTTCCTTATCACAAATGCCTGAAGAACAAACCAGTCAGTTCTAGAGGAGATCAAACCTAAGCTTTCTTTAGAAACTCAGATGACCAGACTTCAACTTTCATACTTTGAACACATCATGCAAAGAGAAAGATTGTTAGAGAAATACATCATACTTGGCAAGGTAGAAAGTCACTACAAAAGAGTAAGGCCAGCAATGAGATGGATCGATACAATAACAGCAGCTATGGGTGCCAATCTGTCAACAATGAGCTGTCTGACTGAAGACTGAACACAGTTTAGGACAACTATCCAGAGGGTCGCCATGAGTCGACATCGACTCAATGGCACTTAACAACAACTTTCTATAGTATATTTCAAATCAGGTCGCTTCAGGCAAATATCAGTAAAAATTGAATCAAAAATCAAAGAAGCTTCTTCTAAAATAATATATAATTATATAACCATCAATAATAAATTGTTATTATATAAAATTTATCAAACACATCAAAAATACTTTACCAACTGATGAACTCCATCAAAAGTAAGGGTCAGCAATAAGGATACTATTCATATACATAGAATAAGATGCTAATCTTGATGAGTTTTTAAATCAATAAACTATCTCTTCTTAAATAGATTAATTAGAATAATATATCAATGTCCATTAAAGATTTAATAATGAAATGAGTTCTTCTTTGAACAGATTAATAAAAAATCTGATGTATAATAAATTATTAAAAAGTCTCAATTAAAGCCCACTAAAAGTTTAATGTGTATTTTACTGGGCAGTGACAGTAAACGTACAGGCATGACTACTGTCTGCTAAAACGAATGTTAATTGCCCTTCACACGAAGAGGTGGATAATGAGTAGGGTATGGGCAAAGTATGGTTCTTAGGTAGTACATATAAAGTTTGTATAATAGGATTTTCTACCTTCAAAAATGTACTTTCTTTACTGGTCAAATAGTATATTTCCTCTCATTCTCATTGTTCAATCTTTGAGTGGGATTTTCTTTTAAAAGTTCATAAAAAGGTCCTATCCTTTCATTATCATTTCACTTCTTCAGTGTAACTATTCCTGTCCATGATCACAATTGTCCTTCCTTTATCAAACTTTGGTCATTTCTTAATCTTCAAAATGCTCTGTTTTCCTCGTCTTTACGTTTAAAGAAAGGCGTTCTGTTCTTCTTCACAAGTTCTTCTATTTCTTTAAGAGCAACTTTCTTGAAAATATGGGTGACAGGATTAACTGGACCTGGTGGAACCCATCTTGAGTCTGAGGGTCTCGCTTGTTTAGAAAAAAAAAAGAGAATTATCCTTAATTTCTGGGTAAATTTACATAAATTAACCCTTATATTAATAGCATTTTATTTGCATGTTGCTACAAATAAGAAGCCTTTACTAAGAACTTTTTCTTCATTAGAACTTGCAGGTCTCTGACATATTAACAACAGAAGATGTTATCCGATTTAGGGTCCCCCTGATTCCCCTTCCCCACCCTCTCATTGGAAAGGGCATTCTTTTATATCTGCTTTTCCTTTGACAATTCCAATGTGTTCTTCTCTCTCCACAACATTTCTATTTGAAATGTTTTGTTACAGGAGAGGTAAAGAGGGATGCCAAACGATCAAAAAATTCCTCACTGTCACATCTACTTATTTTCTTTCTGTATACCTTCTTCAGCTTCTCACCATACTTCACTATCTCTCTCTGTCTGGATGACATTTTCTTTCTTGAAGATCTGTAAGATTAATCTTAACTCAGTCTTTTAATCCACTTCATCTCTTTTGAATTTCTCAAGTTTCATTTTCTTAGCTTTTCTTCTAAATCTTTCTAAATTATTGTTATAATCTTCGATCAACATATCAAAACATGTCCTTTTCCTTTAGATACGCAGTCTCCTTGTCCAATTCATTCTTCATTATTTCAGCTGTATTCTTTGAGGTGTTAAACAAAAGTCTAATCAACACATCACTTCTAATGAATACTGACCAAGTACAGCATTCCGTTAGGTTCCTTCATTATTTGCAGTTCTCTCAGTATTTGCTTAGCTCTACAGTATTCTAAAAGAGCTTCAGAATTCAATTCAGTAACCAGGGTATCACGGAGGGCCTCCTCCTCGCCCCCTTCATCTCATGGACCACCGCACCCCACCCTACCCCTCCTTTCGGACATACCCTGCCCCTTTTCCCACGCCATTCCGGCATAACAAAAGACCCACACACCAATTATGGTAGAACTTTGGTCACAGCTTTATTTACTGTATATAAACACGGGCCCAAACACGAGCCCAACATTTATGAACATCATAACATAATCCCGCCCCAACTCCAGACAATGCCCACACCAGCCATATTATTAGCAAGATGGAGCATCATCCTCCCCCAAACACCACCGCCTGCCTCACCATGTTAGTAGCAAAGGCTGGCCCCAGTCCCCTATACCAGGCCGAGACCCCCAACCGGGATGTCTCGCCCCACCACGGGGAGCACTTCGCTCCCCCCAATGCGCCTTAATCTGTTAAAGCCCCGCTGCCTCTGCGAGCGCTAGCTCTCTACCCCACCACCGGCGCAAGGTAACCTACCTATCCTTGCGCCGCCCCCACCATAAAACTGCGACCAACCAAGCCCTCCAGTGCTTCTTGCCAATCATTTAATAATAAATCCTGTCCCACTGGAGAAAGGTGTACACCATCCATACGATAAAGCCCCTTACAATTCACCTCCGCCCATGGGTGCTGCACCTGACAACCGCAAGTCTGCTGCACCCAACGCCCGATCTGTCGGTTAATCTTTACCAGGCCCCGAGACCACTGACGTTGAGATTGGCAGGTAGACCGAGGGATGTTGTCCGACTAGACAATCCCTACCTCCGGCCACCACTCCCTGAGCAAACTAATGTCACGCTGGCAGCACGAATAAGCTACCTACAAGTCCAGTTGGAGAGATCATTGCCGCCCAAATGAAGCACTAGTCCAGCAGGTTGTTGTCGCTGGTCGGCCTGCCACCGCACCAATGGAAGAAGTTGCCACCATCTCATGCTGCGCTTGCCCATCCAGATCAACCGAGTGTTGCAGATTGCCAGACCCAACTGTACTCCTAGAGGGCACAACATTGCCCTTCGTTCCACCCAGTACACAAATGAGTGTCCAATGAGCCACCACTCACCGGCTTGGACACTGTCTGCAACCCCAATCCATGGGCTGGAACCCGCCAGGGATCCTGCAAGATGAATAACAACATTAATGCCCCCCCACACCCCCCACTGCTCCCTCCCAGCCCCCCCCCCCACCCCTACCCCCCCCCCTTTTTTAGCCAATTCACATCTTCTCAAGTCGGACATAACTCGCATATGCCCCAGAACGCCACCTGCCAATCCTCTGAATCACATCCCCTTCAAGCCCAGCTGCTGCCGCACTAGTAGGAGCCCCAATCCTGAATGAATGTGATGCAAACTGCATCTCATTGCAACCCAACTGCCGTAAGGCCAGGCGGAGAACCGCAGTAAATTGAAACTGCGTGACAGGCTTACCATCCTCATGACGAAAAAAATAGCCTGCAACCTTCGGCCGCTGGCACACATACAAAAACAAATTCCTCACTGGACAGGAGCACAACGCCAGGATCACTTTAAGCGGTACCCACCCTCCTGCCCCCTGCCGGTCAGTCTTGGACTGCGAGAGAAAAAGTCGCACTTGCATCGCCTTCAGAATAAAATGCTTGACATCCAAACCTCCGAATGCCCCTTGCTTTTTTGACCACGGAACTAGTTCACTGACTCGAAACGCACCGAAAAAAGCAGTGACATACAGAGCATGGAACAACACCGACTCAAAATCAGACACAGCCACTACCGGCAGCACCGTCTATATCCGCAAAAGCAACTTGTGTGAAACTGGGCGCCACCAATCCTGCAACTTGGGGCTTCCTTTTGCCCACCCCGCCAACATCCGCTGCACCAAAAATGACACTCTGGGATTACCCCAACCCACAGCCTTGCTAAATAAGGAGAACCCCGCCAATGCTGCAATAACCGCCGACCTAGCCCAATCGTCGGCTTTTGCCCAAACCACGAACGAACCCATCAACTGATCCGCCACTCTCCCCCCTCTCCAGCCCTTCCTCATCAAAAACTCATGCACTTTAGAATATCCATGCAGGTATGATGACCGTGTACAGTGAGCCACTGATGAACGCAACAACGCCATCACCCAGGGTCCCAATCTGCCAAAGATGATCTGAGACCGCCAATGCTGCTTCTTCCGCCCCTGGGGCCAACACCCGGAACTGTGACCACTGAAAACGGGACAAAGCATCCACAATTGAGTTCTGTATGCCCGGCACATGGCGCGCCCTGGCAGTCACGTTGAGACGCAAACAAGCTAAAACAAAGACCCTCATCAGTGCCGCCACCCACGGACACTTGGGCGAGTGCCTACTGATAATCTGCACTTCAGCCGCATTGTCGCACCAAAACACGACCCGCCTATCCCGTAACCTCTCCGGCCAGACCCACAAGGCCACCACTATGGGGAATAATTCCAAAAATGCTACATTATATGTCAACCCTGACTCTTTCCAGGAAGGCGGCCAAGCCTCTTCACATCAAGATCCTTGAAAGTATATGCCAAAACCAGAACTACCCACCACATCAGAAAACAATTGCAAGTCTACATTCGACAGTTCTGGTAATTGTACTACCGAGCAACCATTAAAATCAGACAAGAACGAATCCCAAACCCGCAGATCCTCCCGCATCCCAGACGATACTCTAATGTAATGATACGGACGTCGGACCCCTGCCATTGCCAGTGACAAACGCCGTGTGAAAGGATGCCCCATTGGGATAACCTGGCGCGCAAAGTTAAGGTGACCCATCAAGGACTGCAAGTCCTTAAGTGTTACCTTTGAAGAAGACCCACCACCGCCACCAACTCCTTAAGCTGTTCTATCTTATCCTCCGGTAGCTAGACCACAAATCCTGCTGAGTTTATCTCAATTCCCAAAAAGGACAGGTATGTCATAGGCCCCACCGTCTTCTCAGCCGCCAACAGAATGCCGAAGTCGCTGGCCATCTCTTGAAAGGACTACAGCAATGTAGCACAAGTCGCGGCCTGCACCGGACCCACAAACAAAAAATCATCCAAGTAATGAACAATGGATCGACACCCTGACCGCTGAACCAGAACCCAATGCAAAAAGGAGCTGAAGGCCTCAAAATAAGCACACGATATTGCACAGCCCATAGGCAAACACTTGTCAAAATAAAACTGCGAATCAAACTTAAAGCCCAGCAACGGGAATGTCGATGGGTGAACCAGCAAAATCTGGAAGGCAGATTCAATATCCACCTTTGCCATGAGAGCACCCTCACCACACTGGTGCACCAGTTCCACTGCCACATCAAACGACGCGTACTTTACCGTGCATAACTCATGAGGGATATGGTCATTAACCGATCTCCCCGGCGGGAACAACAAATTGTGTATTAACCTGAAACGCCCCGGCTCTTTTTAGGAATGACCCCCAAAGGTGAAACAATAAACGGCAAAAATGGCAGTTTGCCAAAAGGACCTGCTGTTCTGCCCAAACCACATTCCGTTGTAATCTTACTACGGACCACCTCACCCAACAACCGAACAGAGCTGGTATTTTTGGCCACCATATCCATCACCTTGCCCATAAAAGGTATGCGGAATCCCTCAAAAACCCCAACAACAACACCCTCCAAGTCTTGCCCTGCCGACTCCCACAAAAACGCACCAACCAAGGCCGTAATGCCTTAATCATGATCGGAGTAGGCGCCAAGTCCGAACTCGCCTCCTTATTTGCCCCCAGCCGCAGCCGCAGTCACTCCTTTCAGACTACATTTCATGGCGGGGTGTCGCCCCTCCCCCCCCCCCGCAGAGAGTGCAGGCATGTCGGAATTTACAGTCTGGAAAAGGACAGGAAGATTTATTAAAATGCCAGCAGAGGTCCCCTCCCACTGGCCCATTTTTTGGCAACGTGGGTAGACCACCCAGTGCGCGAAAGGACCAAAAGCCCGCTGCTGGTGTTTGCCCGGCCGTCTTAACCTGACCACCTGCTCTGCCCGCAGTACCTTTTTTTGCGGACATTTGGATCAGCCATAAATTAATGTCCTTCATTCCCCATGACAACTGCGTATTTTCTTCCATCATATCTCGGAAGTCCTCGTCATAGTTGAGCCACGCCCAACCCTCATGCACCTGCGACGCTGCCAATAGCATCCGTATATGCCAACAATGCACCGTACTGGTCCGGGTCGTAATGCCTACACACACTTGCTAATCTCAAAAAGGCCCGAGTCCAATTCAACATATTGCAGGAAATCTTCCGTGCTCTACCCACCTTCTCATCCTCTTTGTGCTTCTTCCTGCTCTCCCCCGAGCGCTTCCTCCCATCCATCAGCCGAAATATATCAATGTACTTACGCTTCCTGATCCTGCGTCTCAGTTTCCGCGGAACACCCTCCCACAATTCCGCACAATGAACCACCGAAGGTGCTGCCCGATTGCCCTTCCCGTCATCCGCCTCTGCGGAACCCGTCGAAGAACTCCCCGAAGATGTTGATGACGATGACGACATACTACGACGACAACGACGGCCATGCTTATGCTTCGCCTTCACTTTGCGGCCAGCTGCAATCGCCTCTCCGCTGCACACTACCCCAACGCCGAGGCTACCCACCTCCCCCACACACTCACCATCCGCAGCATTGCCAGTGGCCTGCTTGCCCAATACTGGCACTTCCAATGCGGGACCGGACAGCTCCGGAGTCCGCAACATCGAGGCCGCTCCTCCGGCTTGGCTTAGATCTGCTATAGCATTTCCAGAGGATCCCCTCACCGGCATCTGCACAGGGAGAGAAGTACAAAGACCAGCAGAAACCATCCCGGGCCCACCAGCCCCCCTACCCGCCCCGCTACCTCAATTCCATGCAGAAGTGTCCAAACCACCCACGGCCCACCCGGCCCCCCCTCCCCCCCGCTGCTGGTGCTGACCTCCCAACCGGAAACCCTACTCCATACCAGTCCCACCAGCCACCCCCCATGGCCCCAATCCCCTAAGCTGACCCATCCCATGTGACAAAGTCCCCATCCCCCCCCCATAGACGAATAAGGCATACTTTGCCCCCCCATTCGCCACGAGATATAACTGCCTGGGAAATTCATAGCAGGTGGGCCCCCGGGCCTGCCGCCGCTTCGCCTGATCCCCCTAACCTTCCCCCTCCAAACCCTGGAACACCTACGCTGGCCGACTGCCCCACAGCTCCCACACTAACCAGCCCTGTCCCATCTACTACGTACTCCCCTATAGGCTCCTGACCTCCCTGCTCCACACATGGGGACTCCACGACTGCACCCCTGGCCACCCCCTGCACAAAAACCCCCTCCTTGGCTCTGAGCCTGACCTACCCCTCCGTTCCCCGCGAAAACCCGATCTTGCTGCAACTAACCCCTCGAGCCGCCTGCACTGATGCCCTAGCGCCCCTTGGAGACGCAGCCCCCCGTGACCTGCCCCCTCTCCCCCCCCCAGCTGCAACCCCGCGCCCCCACACTGCTCTCACCTGTCTTGCCCCTTCCGCGAGCGCACCATGTCTCCCTTGTTTGATGCCACCACCCCCTACAGTATCCTAGGATTATTATTCTGCTGCTTTTTTGCTTTTTTTTTTTTTTTTTAATGTATAGCTTCTTGTTACCAACCCCTTACAGCCTCCCTAATTTTTTTGTTTATTTTATTTTGTTTTAAACTAATAATGCCGGCACAAATCTGCTCCCCCCACCTCCAACACTGAATCACCTCCCTCACACAGTCGTGCCCCCCCCCCCCCCAGCAGCGATTCCACTGTCCGGCACAAACCTGGCCAACCTCCGCTCTCCTCCTGGCTTCGCTCCACTGCTGACCGCCGACCTGGCAGCCCGACGCCTTCCGACTGTCTCCGCAGTCCTCTGACCACCGCCGCCGCCGCCCCCACTCACCGCCACAGCAAAGTGCAAGGCCCTGAATCCAATGCCGCCGTCCCCTGCCGCCACAAACGGGAGCCGAAAAGCGAGGTAACTCGCACCACGCAGCCCCAAATTGGCTCCGCAAACCCCACCCCCTCCAGTCTCCAATGAAATCGCCCCACGCCTTAAACATGGGACAATTTCAAACGACGCCCGCTCTTACACTCCCCTGCCCACCCCCCCAACCACCAAACACATGAGGCCGAGGACCAGGCCCCGGGAACCCGGTTACTGGTGGCCTCGGGACCCGGCCCTGCAGCCTCGAGCATCTCTTACCAATTGTGGGTGTCAGGCTGCCATGTCATTTAGAAATTGCACCCTGGCACCTGCGATTTCAAGCCTCTGGAGGTTATTGTGTGTGCCAATGCTGCAGCAAAAACAGCACACTGTAAACTTTACTTCCGCAATCGGCTCTCTCCAAGCAGCTTGAGCCACACGGTGAATTCGGGCTAATCTTGTGGTTTCAAGTCTTGCAAGACTTCAAATCACAAGATCTACCCAAAACTTCCTTTACCATATAACTTAAGCTGCTTGGAGAGAGCCCATCACAGTAAGAAAGTTAGGAATGTGCCATTTTCACTGCAGCTCTCAAGAGCAAGTCAACAGGAATATGAGTGAGACACAGACTAGGTGAAGGGTGGGAGGGTCTGAGAGAGAGGGGGAAGGCTCAAGAGAGAGACTAGGTAAAGGCTGGGGGATACAAAAGAGAGAGTGGATAAAGGCTGGGGAGGGGCTATGGAGTGAGAGAGAGACTGGGTGAAGCCAAAGTGCAGGGACTATGGAGATAGAGAATGAGAGTCTGGGTGAAGCAGGATGTGGGTATTAAGAGACAGACTTTTTTGCTTCACATATTACCAGAGTATGGTGATACATGAATTTAAAACAATAAATTGCATCAGGTGCAGCTATAAAGAATCATCAATAAGCTGTTGACAGCGTGCTCACTGGGAGTGTGAGAAAGGCAAGAGTTGAAGGATCACTCCCTTCTGTTGGCACTGTGCTATGGCACATTAAGAACCTGATTAATTAAACTTTTGCCAGTCAAAAATGGGAAAACAGAAAAAAGGAGCTGCAATACACTTGGGGGTGAGGGGGTTACTGTGACTTAGGTCTCAACTGCCGGCCCCTAAATTCTGAGAGAATTTATCAAGGCCTGACTTAATCCTGACTCTTCCAATGTGCCAAGTTGCATCACCTACTTCTTGAAAAATTGTTTGCAGAGGAATCATCTCTTGGATCATTTCATTATTGAAGTTCAATACATTTTTCCAAGGAGAAAATATGATGATATACCTCAAAAAGAATGAGATAAAAATCGAGACAGTAGATCTGTATATATCAAAAACAGAAAAAATTTAATGGATCCTAACAAGATCCAAATGAATCACAAAGCAAACAATATAAATTATCTCAGACTTTATTAATAAATAAATAAAACCCATACAAAACCCGGCTTAATTAAAATAAAAAAACTGGACATGGCCATGTTTCGGCTGACAATTTAATAACAACAAATATTAAACAGTGCTTTTGCAAGTAAATCCTCTACTACAGTGGCTCCCCCCCCCCCCCCCCGTACTAGTGCACTCCCTAGCCAGTCAGGTTTTCAAGATAGCCACAATGAATATGCATGAGACAGATTTGCATGTGCTGCCTCCACTACATGCAAATCTCTCTCGTGCATATTCATTGTGGACAGCAGTGAGGAGAGTGCAGATCTTTGCAGTACTCCTTGATTGAGGGGGAATGGTGCAGATGTGAGGGTGCCAATTTTACCTTGTTGCACATGGTCTGATAAATAGGAGTGGAATCATTTCAGGGGAGTTCCTTGAATTCCTATATTGTAGAGCCGATTTAGTAGACGTTGATGTGAGACAGAGTCAAACGTGGCAGATATGTCCAGGAAAATGAGTATGAAGCCTTGTGTAATGAATTTGGTTCCTTTAATTAGTGTGTTGAGCAGGGAAATCATGAGGGTTTCCACACTGAGTAGTGGGCGGAATCTATGTTGGTGAATATCTAGAGGATGGTGTTCGTCCAAGTGTTCTTGTAACTGCTCCTGAACAACTTTTTTTTATTATTTTAGTGATGAGTGGGATGCTAGAGATTGGCCTGTATGAAGCTGGGGAGGCGGGGCCTAGGTTTGGTTTCTTTAGGATGGGGTAGATGGAGGATTGCTTGAGTGGGAGGGGGAGAGATTCTTGTGCTGAGTCATTTATCATGTTGCATATGTAGGGTATGAGTTGGATCTTTTCCATCTTAATCCAGGACATCGGGCAGGGGTCGAGGGGGAAGGTGGTGGTATTGATTGCCACAAGTATACTGTCTGTGCGCTTGTGGCTGATGGGGTTGAATTTGTTCCATACGTGTTCCTATTTTGAGTTGCAAGCTGCAGAGGGGAGCTTGAGCTGAGGGTCTGTCTGGGTCCCGTGGTTAGCTTGAAGATGTTGAGCCATCTGCTGAGGAGTTATTGGATGTTTCATGTTTATTGTTGTGGGGTTCTTCAGGAGCGAGTTGGCTGTATCAAATAATTCTCATGGTTTGTTGATAGAGGTCTTAATGAGGTTTGTGTAGTATTCTTGTTTTGCTTTTTAGGTGATGTTGCAATATTTGCTTAGCTCCTGTATGTACAATGTTTGCATGTTAGTGTTACTGGATGTTCTCCATTTGCACTCGATTCAGCGTAGATTAGATTTCTAGTCTTTTAGGTTCTTGAAGTACCAGGGGGATGTATTCAGGCATTTACATTTATGGGCCATGGGCGATATGTTAGCGGCGACAAAGATGGTGGTGTTCCACTTGGATATCAGAGTCTATGTGGTCATGGGAGTGAGAATTGAGCATTGGAGTAACTTTGCTGATAAAGTCCTGGCTGCTGAATGGAAGGAACCAGCAAGAGGCATGAGTGTCTATTGTTTGTTGTTTTTGCGCTCTTTATTGGGAGAGTTCAAAAGTGATTTGATGATGGTCAGATCAGGGAATTGGTGTTATATGGATGGAGGCTGTTGTGAGGTTGGTGCTGAGTGCTTGAAGGATAGGGGCAAAGATGAGGTCCAATGTTCCACCTTTAATGTGGGTGGGGTTGGAGACGATTTGTGCAAATTTGAAGTCCTTCATGGTGTCTATGAAACCTCTGGCTTGTTGTTTAAGAGGCTAGGTTGAAGTCTCCTAGCAGGATGTGACTGTTCTGGTTACTAGTATGTGTGCATAGTGCATCAAGGATAGTGCAGAGATCATCTGGGTTGGAGGAGGGTGATCTGTAGACCAGACTGAGTGTGTATTGTTTGTTTGCAATGGTGATCATTTCCAGATTGCGTGTGGAGATAAGTTCTACATTGTTGAAATGAAGTGGCTTATTTGTGAGGATACAGACTCCTCCTCCCCGTCCTGTAGTCCGTGGGCAGTTGTGGATATTGTGGGTAGATGTGTTTAGTTGGTTTAGGAGCATATTATCTGTTTCAAGGAATCAGGTTTTGGTAAGACACAGGATGTCAATTTTGTTGTCTTTGATGAACTCTTTTATTATGTGGACTTTGTTTCTGCTTTATCTGGTGTTGAGGGCACATTTAATGATGCTGCTGTTTGTTGTGTTCTTGGGTTGGTTGGGGTCTGTGGTTGATGTGCCTTGTGGCCAAATTTTGATTAGGTTAGGGTGATTAACTTGTCTTGGTGGGTGCCAGGAAGACCAAAGCTTGGGCTATTTGATGTGTCTAGGATAGTAGAGGATTGAAATTGAGGCACAGTAGAGGGAGGAGGTGATGCTTGTCAAGAACATGATGATTAGCCCGATTAGGGCGAGGTATGAACCTTGAGACTACATCTTAGTTTGGTCATGATGTTTCTTGTAGCTCTTCGTGGTTGTAGTGGAGCAAATGGAAGTTGGTTGAGGTCATTTGTATGCTTCTGGATGGAGGCGCTTATTTGATGCTAGCTTAGTATTAAAACTCCAGTGTAGTGTGGAGCTGGGAGTAGAGATCCTGTTGTGTATTGAAGTGTTGGTGGAGTGGTACCATACTTACAGTTTCAGTTGTTCTCGGCATAATGCAGGTAGAAGGAGGCGGGGATGCTGCTTGGAGCTGTATAAGAGTGGAGGCTTTTCTTACCTTTGGCAACTGCGATGTGCTAGGACTCTTTGGATACTTGTGATTTGAAGTCTCTGCATATTGGTGAAGATTTGCTGTGCTGGGCTGTTTGGGGTCCACTCTTGGTGGCCCCATCCTGGCGGGCCCACGCCTAAGGGCCATGCCAAAGGGCCCTCTGTGGATTGAAATTCCATGCAAAAAGGGGAAGGGGAAGGGGGAGGCGATGGGAGTGGGGGTATACTAACGACTGCCTGGCCAGAATGAACAAATGGATGATGAAATGCTCAAAGAAATCAGGGAAGCTAACAAGTTACAGCACAGTAATAATAATGGGTGATTTAAATTACCTCGGTATTGACTGGATCAGTGTTACAATAGGATATGCTAGGGAGATAAAGTTTCTACATAAAATAAATGACTGCTTCTTGGAGCAGCTGATTCATGAAGCAACAAGAGGGGAAGCCATTTTGGATCTAGCCCTTAGTGGAACACAAGATCTGGTGCAAGAGATAAGGGTGTTGCGGCCACTTGGCAATAGTTATCATAGGATGATCGTGTTTGATTTAAAAAATGGAGGAAGGATGGCAAGGAAATCCACAGTACTACCTTTTAACTTTCAAAAGGGAGGCTATGATACAATAAGGAAAATAGTTAAGAAAAAACTAAAAGGAGAAATTGCAAAGGTTAAAGATTTACATCAAGCATGGGTGTTGTTTAAAAATACTATCTTGAAAGCCCAGACCAGCATGGTTTAAAAGTGAGGTCAGAAAGGCTGTTGCTACCAAAAAAGCATTTTACAAGCAATGGAAAAAGGAACCAAATGATGACAACTGGAAACAACATAAGCACTGAAAAGTTAGATGCAAGGCATTGATAAGGCAGGCAAAGAGAGAATTTGAGAAGCTTGCTGTGGAAGCAAAAGCACATAATAAAGACTTTAAGTACATTTGTAGCAAAAAACTGTGAGATAGTCAGTTGGACCATTAGATGATAGAGGGGTAAAAGGGGCACTAAGAGGGAGCAAGGTCATAGCGGAGAGATTGAATGAATTCTTTGCTTAGATCTTTACTGAGGAAGATGTAGGGATGTTACCCATGACTGAAATGGTATTTAAAAGTGATGCCGCAGAAGAATTAAAAGAAATATCGATACACCAGGAAGATGTAGTACAACTATTTGATAAACTGAAGAGTTGCAAGTCACCTGGACCAGATGATATGCATCCAAGTGTGTTGAAAGAACTGAAATACGAGATTGCAGACCTACTATTAGCCATCTGTGAACTATCATTAAAATCATCAGTAATACCTGAAGAATGGAGGATGGCCAATGTAACGCCAATTTTTAAAAAGGGTTCCAGGGGTGATCCGGGAAACTACGGACTGCTGAGCCTGACATCAGTACCAGAAAAAGGGATAGAAACCATTATAAAGAACAAAATTACTGAACATGTAGATATTCATGGCTTAATGGGAAACAGCCAACATGGAGTTAGGCAAGGAAGGCCTTGTCTTACTAACCTGTTATGTTTTCTTGAAGGTGTGAATAAACAGGTAGACAAAGTTGAGTTGGTTGATATATTTTATCTGGATTTTCAGAAAGCCTTTGACAAGGTTCCTCATGAGAGACGTTTGGAGAAATTAAAAAGTAATGGGATAGGAGGCAGTGGTCTATTGTGGATCAGGAATTGGTTAAAAGATAGAAAGCAGAGGGTAGGGCTAAATGGCCAATTTTCCCAATGGAGAAAGATGAATAGTGGATAGGAATAACGAGTGAGGTAATCAAATTTGCAAATGACACAAAATTATTCAAAGTAGTTAAAGCCCAAAAGGATTGCAAAAAATTGCAAGAGGACCTTAATAAATTGGAAGACTGGACGTTCAAATTTAATGTGAACAAGTGCAAGGTTATGGACCTAGGAAAGAACAACCCAAACTATGGATACATGATGCAAGGTTCCATATTAGGAACCACCACCCAGAAAAAAGATTTAGGCGCCATCGTGGATAACATGTTCAAAAGCTCCGCTCAGTGTGCAGCGGTGGCCAAAAAAGCAAATAGAATGCTAGGAATAATAAGGAAAGGAATGGAGAATAAAACAAAGGCTCTATTATAATGCCTCTGTATCATTCCATGGTGCGACCGCACCTTGAATACTGTATGCATTTCTGGTCACCGTATCTTAAAAAGGATATAACGTTATTAAAAAAGATACAGAGAAGAGCCACCAAAATGGTAAAGGGGCTTGAAGGATACCCCTTTGAGGAGAGGTTAAAAAGGTTAGGGCTCTTCAACCTGGAAAAGAGACGGCTGTGGGGAGATATGATAGAGGTCTATAAATTAATGAATGGAGTGGAACAAGCAAACATAGATCAATGGTTTACGCCATCAAAATATAGAAAGACTAGGGGACATGCAATGAACCTACAGTGTAACCTATTTAAGAGTAATAAGAGAAAATATTTTTTCACTCAACGCGTAATCAAACTCTGGAATTTGTTACCAGAGGATGTAGTAAAGGTTGTTAGTGTAGCTGAGTTTAAAAAAGGTTTGGACAAGTTCCTGGAGAAAAGGTCTATAAACCATTATTAAAGGGGACCCAGGAAATCCACTGCTTGCCCCAATACAAGTACTGCAGAACCTATGCCTTTTCGGGAAACAGCATAGTTACTCACCTGTAACAGGTGTTCTCCAGGGACAGCAGGAATCAGTCCTCACTTATGGGTGATATTGGCACCGACGGAGCCTGCGTGGAGCAATTCCCTAGCTTTCAAAGAAAGCCTTTGGAATTGCTGCCACGCATGAGTGGTCCTCTTCCCGCCGAAGGGTGCCATCTTGCTCATTCAGGACCCTTAGCTCAAGCCCTACCAAGCAGATGGCAAGGAAAAGGTAAAAATCCAGCAACTCATAAGGGGAGATGGGAGGGTAGTGAAGACGGATTTCTGCTGTCCCTGGAGAATACCTGTTACAAGTGAGTAACTACGCTTTCTCCAGGAACAAGAAGGAAGTCAGTCCTCACTTATAGGACTCCCCAGCTACAGGCTACCAAATCTGTAACCATAAAATGCCTCCGTGAGGCCATGAGCAGAAGCCAATGCCCGAAGGAACTCAAGTCTTCAGGTCTCTGGGGTGAAACCCTCGGTAGCCATCGAGAAGGGTCGGAGGGCAGGAGTTGCTTATACCCCAAACAGATTACGGAGTACAGCCTGGCCGAAGTTGCTGTCCCGGTGGGACTCCCTCTCCAGGCAGTAGTGCGAGGCGACAGTGTTTGCCGAAGCCCAGGTCGCAGTCCGGCAGATTCCGATAGCGGCACTGAGCGCAGAAAAGCCACCGAAACCATCTTGCCTCAGACGCTGTGTGCGGTGACCCACTGATCCAGCCGTGCGCCCACCTTCGCATGAGCGAAGGTGATGCAGTCCGCCACCCAAATAGAGAGGGTGCACTTTATGATTGCCTATCCCAGGCATAGGTCATGAAAAACCAGCCAGACTTGTGATGAGGCTGGGTGCACTGCAGATAGAAGGCAAGAGCCTCTTGCAGTCGAGTGTATGCAAAACCGCCGACACCTGGTCGGCGTGGGGTCTCGGAAAGAAGGTCAGCAAGACTATCTCCTGATTTAGATGAAAATTTGAGACAACCTTCGGCAGAAACTTGGGATGAGTACGGAGGACAACCCTGTTCCTATAGAACCTGGTGTAAGGGGCTACAGCCATGAGAGCCTGGAGTTCACTGACTCGGCGGGCCAAGGTTAACGCCACCAGGAAGACCACCTTCCAGGATAGGTGCCGAAGAGAGCACGTCGCCATCGGCTCAAAGGGTGAATGCATAAGCTGCATGAATTTGAGGTAAGAAGAGACACTTTTGAAGTTTTGAAACCTTTGCCAATGTTCAGGAAAAATCTGCAAAATTGTCTGTACAGTCATCCAACATGGCCATTGTTCACTCCACGGGAGAAAGATGAAGGACTAAGCATGCAAAATAATCACAGAAGGAGGGAGTACTGTGCATATGCAGGATGTCACCAATGATCTCAGGCACCTGGTAGGACCCTTGGAGTGAACCATCCGACTCAACTAATATATTTTAGTCATACTGGATTACGCTACCCAATACCCAGAGGCCACTGCTCTAAGGAATATAAAGGCTACTATGGTCTTGAATGTCCTCTGGCATTCTCTGGTATTCTTATGGGTGGGAATACCCACAGATCAAGGAACACACTTTGCATCCAAGGTGATGAAGCAAGTGTATGCCTTGGTGAAGGTCAAGATGCTGTGAAAATCAGTATATCACCCACAGATGGATGGTCTCATCGAGTGATTCAATAAAACTCTGAAGCAGATGTTTCAGAGGACACACAGGAGGACGGGAAGAATTGGGACATTCTCCTACCCTACTTGATGTTTGCCATCCATGAGGTACCTCACAGTTCCACAGGATTTTTGCTTTTTGAGTTTCTCTTCGGAAGACGGCCAAGAGGCATATTAGACATGGTAAGGGAAACTTGGGAAGAAGAAACCCGTGCCAGGCATAATTTTGTGAAGTATATTATACAAATGCAAGACTGACTGAAGAAAGCAGAGAGGTGGCCAAACTCAGTCTGGAAAAAATCCAAGCTGAGCAGGCTAGGCGCTACATTTGGGCAGCCGTGCACCACACCTTCCAACCGGGAGACAGAGTTTTAGTCTTGCTGCACTAATTTAAGAACACGTTACTCTGTAACAACGTTCAGATCCCATTCTGCCAGAGGAGGCCAGATGGGAGGTTTGGACAGCAAGAGGCCCCCCATGAAGCGGGAGACCAAGGGCTGCTCCAAGAGGGGTTTGCTCTCTACGGGGAAGTGATACGCCAAGATGGCGATCAGGAGTACCCTGACAGAGTTTGATTTCAGCCCCTCCTTCAAGAGATGGAGAAGATACTGGAGGACGCACTGAGTGGGACACAGGAAAGGGTCGATCTGGAGCTAGGAGCACCAGACCGAGAAGCGTCGCCACTTGAAGGCATTAGCTCGTCTCGTTGAGTCCTTCCTTGACGCAAGGAGGACCTCCTCGAACTCCTCCGGGAGGTCTAGTATGGCTAGAGTGACCCGTTCAGCAGCCAGGCTGCAAGGGACAACAAGGCCAGGTTCAGGTGTAACACCTGCCCCTCCTCCTGCATTAGCGAGCCAGAGCAGGAGTGGGAACCACAGTTGCCGAGGCCAAGAGGGAGCAATGAGTATCATCGATGCTCGTTCCCGATGAACTTTGTGGAGGGTCCTCGCAATGAGAGGAGTGGGAGGGAACACGTACAGAAGCCTGGAGATCCAGCTCAAGAGGAACGCATCCCGCGCCTCCCTGCTCGGGTGCGGGACTGGGCCGCAAAAGCGGGGGAGTTGAGTGTTTGCCAGGCTGGCAAACAGGTCCATGGTCGGGGTCCCACACCAATGGAACAGCCAGTAGGTCACCTCAGGGTTCAGCCACCATTCGTGAGGGCAAAGGATCCTGCTGAGTTTGTTTGCGAGGATGTTCTCGTGGCCCAGGAGGTAGACCGCTCGTAGGGTCATCCCTCGATGGAAGGCAACAGAGAAGAGGAGGACCGCTTCCCGGCAGAGAAGGTGTGATCCTGTGCCCCCTTCGTTGTTGATGTAGAACATCGCTACTCGATTGTCTGTCTGCACGTGTACCGACTTTCCCTGAAGATGGTCCTCGAAGGCCCTCAGGGCCCATCGGACCGCCCAAAGCTCGAGCAAATTGATCTGCTGTTGAGACTCTTCGGGTGACCATCGCCCCTGAGTGCACAGTGCACCGCAGTTGGCTCCCCATCCCAGCAGGGAAGCGTCCATTGTCAGCACTAGTTCGTGCTGCGGGGTTTGGAAGGGCAGTCCCCGGAGAAGGTTGCAGGGGTGTTGCCACCAGTCTAAGGACCTGCAAAGCTTGTGGGAGACCTGAATGAGGTCCCTGAGGTGACCAGAGGCTGGGTTCCACTGAATGCTGAGGCACCACTGGGCCGTCCGCATGTGCATGCGGATATGTGGAACATGGACGGTGGAGACCATGTGCCCCAGTAGGTGCAGCATAGTCCGCACCGTGACCCGAGTGTTGCTCTGGACTTGGGTCGCCAATGCTCGGACGCGAGCCACACAGTCTGCTGGTAGAAAGGCGATTGCCCGCTGAGTGTCAAGGCGTGTGCCGATAAACTCCAAGGCCTGTGCCGGCTCGACGTGGGACTTGGGGTAGTTGACCAAGCATCTCAGACACTCGAAGAGGAGGATTGTCCGTGATGCCGTAAGGCGGACCCTCTCCAGCCGAGGGCCCTGTGATGAGCCAGTCGTCAAGGTAAGGGAAGGCCGGTACGCCCTGCCATCTGAAGGAGGCGGCGGCCGCGGAGAGGCACTTTGTGAAGACTCGCGGAGCAGATGCCAGTCCGAAGGGGAGCACCCTGTATTGGTAATGCTCCCCTTGCACCCTGAAGTGCAGGAACTGCCTGTGCTGGGGGTGAATCAGAATGTGGGCGTAAGCATCCCTGAGATTCAAGGAGCATAGCTAGTCGCCCTGGTGAAGGAAGAGCAGTAGGATGCCAAGAGATAGCATTTTGAACTTCTCTCACACCAGAAACTTGTTTCGCTTCCGGAGGTTGAGGATGGGCCTTAGACCCCCCCCCCCGTCTTCTTCAGGATGAGGAAGTACCGGGAATAGAAGCCCCGACCTTGGAGGTGCATCGGTACCCTCTCAACCACTCGCTGGGCGAGGAGGTTGTCTAACTCCCACTGTAGGAAGGACTGGTGCGCAAGGAGTCGAGAAGGCTCCGCTGGGGAGAAGGGAGGGGGAAGCCTGTCCAAATGGAGACGGTAACCATCCCAGACTACTCGGAGGACCCAAGTGTCCTACGTGATGGAGGCCCACTGAGGGGTGAAGGAGGACAGGCAACCCCCACTGGCTGCGGCGCTGCCAGGGGGCAAAAGGCTACGCTGCTGGCATCAAAACCCCTGGGAGGGCTGAGGCGGAGCTGGGGTCTGGGTCTTGGGCCCTTTCGGTTTGTGATGACCGTGTGGTCCAGACTTTCCTTGCGTCGCGGTGGTCGGCACGGGAATGGGTGGGTACGGTGGGTAGCCTCGGTAGGGTAGGCCCTTCTGCGGAAAGAACGGCTTCTTAGTTTGCTGCTTCTTTCGAGGAAGGGAGGAGGTCTTGCGCGAGAGACTAGTATGGGTGACAAACTTCGTCTAAATCTCGGCAGCCTTATCCTCCATCAGTTTACTGAAGAGCTGTTCACCAAGGCAGGGTACATCTAGGAGCTTTTCCTGGACCCACTGCTCCAAGTCCGAGGGCAGGAGCTATGCCTGGTGCCGGGCCCCGATGCCAGCAGCTGCCACTCAAGCTGAAGACTCGAATCTGTTGTAGGTGGCATGGGAGAGGAATTTTGAGCACTCCGTAATGGACTTCAGAAGGGTCCGGAACCTGTTGAGGGGTTCGCCCGTGAGGCCTGCGGAGAAAGCGTAGTTACTCACCTGTAACAGGTGTTCTCCAGGGACAGCAGGAATCAGTCCTCACATATGGGTGACGTCGGCGCCGACGGAGCCCTCGTGCGGAGCAATTCCCCAGGTTTCCAAGAAAGCCTTTGGGATTGCATCACGCATGCGCGGTCCCCTTCCCGCCCAAGGGTGCCATCTTGCTTTGTCAAATGACATAACTAAAGAGACGGCAAAATGAACCAAAAATAATAATAATAGGACTGCAACTCCAGGGGAGGAGGGAGAGTTGTGAGGACTGATTCCTGGTGTTCCTGGAGAACACCTGTTACAGGTGAGTAACTACGCTTTCTCCAGGAACAAGAAGGAAGTCAGTCCTCACATATGGGACTCTCTAGCTATAGGCGACCGAGAACACATAGCTGAAAAATGGCTCCCTCTAGAAGAGCCGCAGCAGCTGTGATAGGAATTCAGCAGAGAACTCAACACTGCCGGTAGATTGACACCAAAGGGCCAGAGGGTAGGAGTTGCCTATACCTCAAATAAGTTATGGAGTACCGCCTGGCTGAAAGCACTGTCTCGTCAGAACTCCCTATCCAAGCAGTAATGGGCTGCAAAAGTCTGGCCTGACGACCAGGTGGCGGCCCAGCAGATGTCTGCCAGCGGAACAGAGTGAAAGTGAGCCACTGATGCGGCCTTAGCCCTGACACAGTGGGCTGTGATTCAACCCTGCAAGGGGAGGTCGGCCACCCGGTATGCCCAGGCAATGCAGTCTGCCACCCAGGTGGACAACTTGCGCTTGGAGACATGTAGCCCCAGCCTACTGGGATCATAAGAGATGAAGAGCTGAGTAGCCCTTTTATGTACGCACGTACGCTCCAGGTAGAAGGGTAACGCCCTCTTACAATCGAGGGTATGCAGGACCGCCTCTGCCCGGTTGGCATGCGCTCTGGGAAAGAAGGTTGGAAGAACCACCTCTTGGTTGAGGTGGCAAGAAGAGACCACTTTCAGAAGGAACTTGGGGTGGGTGCAAAGGACCCCTCTGTTCCTATAAAATCTTGTCTACAGTCTATCCAAAACAAGGGCTTGCAGCTCACTCACTCGTCTGGTAGATGTGAGTGCCACCAGGAAGAGCACCTTCCAGGAGAAGAAGCGCAGATGGCAAGTAGACATCGGCTCAAAAGGTGGGCGAGTAAGCTGCTCCAAGACCACATTCAAATCCCACTCAGTTGCCGGGGGACGAACCGGGGGTTTCAGTAGAAGTAGACCTCTAAGGAATCTGGACACCAAGGGGTGAGCCGAAAGAGGTTGTCCTTCTACTGGAGAGTGGTGTGCTGACAAAGCACTCAGGTGGACCCTGACAGTGTTAGACTTAAGACCTAATTCTGAGAGGTGAAGCAGGTACAGCAGGTACTGCAGCACCACTGGTACAAGGCAAGCAAAAGGGTTTTCATTATGCTGGGTACACCACACCTCAAACTTGCACCACTTGAAGGCAAAGGTTTTCTAAATGGCTCCTTGAGGCCATTAACACTTCTTCAACATTCTTAGGTAGGAGGAGAGGCGCCAGCATTACCCTTTCAGCAGCCATGCCATCAGGTTGAGGGACCTGAGGTTGGGATTTAAGAACGCGCCCTGCTCCTGGGACAGGAGGTCCGGCTGCGTCCCCAGAGGGAGTGGAGCCTCCACTGCCAGTTGGAGGAGAAGCGGAAACCAAGGCTGTCTTGGCCATCTGGGGGCTACCAGAATGACAAAGGCCTTGTCCCGAAAGATTTTGAACAGAGTCCGGGCCACCAGAGGCATGGGAAGAAACACATACATGAGGTCCCCTGACCAGGAGATCAGAAAAGCATCTGCAGCCATCTTCTGAGGGTGTGGCTGTCTGGAGCAAAAGCTGGGCAACTGGTGATTTTGCGGACTGGCAAAGAGATCTATGGATGGATGCCCCCAGCAGTGGAAGATCTGCTGGGCCACTTCCGGATTCAGTTGCCATTCGGGAGGCTGAAGAATTCTGCTTAACTTGTCCGCTAGGAAGTTCTCCTGACCTGGCAGGTGAACTGCTTTGAGAGACATACCCTGCCGGATCGCAAAGGGGCAGAGGTCGAGTGTGTCCTGACATAGGAAATGGGACCCTGTACCTCCCTGCTTGTTCACGTAGAACATCGCTACCTAATTGTCGGTCTGCACCATGACAGACTGATGTGAGAGAACATTAGAGAAGGTTTGAAGAGCTAGGCGAATCGCCCTAAGCTCTAAGAGGTTGATCTAGTATGTACTCTCCTGAGGAGACCACAACCCCTGAGTGCATGATCCCTGGCAATGGGCTCCCCAGCCCAGCAGGGAGGCCTCTGTTGTCAGCACTCTTGTGTGCGAGGGAGGCTGAAAAGGCACTCCCTCAAGCAGGTTGGGTGGCTGAAGCCACCACGCCAACGACTTCATCAGTCGTTTGGACACTCTAATCCTGTCTTGGAGTCTTCCGGTGGCTTGTGTCCACTGATCTCTGAGGCACCACTGAGCTGTCCTCATGTGGAGATGGGTGTTTGGGGTCACATGTACCGTGGAGGCCATGTGGCACCGGGAGGCGTAGAAAGTGTCTTGCTGAGATCTGAGACTTGTGGCTGACTTGGTGCGCCAGAAGCCTCTGTGCCCTGTCCTCTGGCAGGTAAGCCCTTGCACGAAGGGTGAACATAAGATATGCCATACTGGGTCAGACCAAGGTCCATCAAGCCCAGTATCCTGTTTCCAACAGTGGCCAATCTAGGTCATACATACCTAGCAGTTTCCCCAAAAGACACAGGTTCCACAATGCTTGTACTGGGTCAAGCATTGATATCGTGGGTTCCTTCTTAATAATGATTTATGGACCTTTCCTCCAGGAACTTGTCCAAACCTTTTTTAAACCCAGCTACACTAACAGCCTTTACTACATCCTCCGGTAACAAATTCCAGATTTTGATTACACGTTGAGTGAAAAAATATTTTCTTTTATTAGTCTTAAATAGTTTACCTTGCAGCTTCACTGCATGTCCCCTAGTCTTTCTATATTCTGATAACGTAAACAATCGATCTACATTTACCCGTTCCACTCCGTTCATTAATTTATAGACTTCTATCATATCTCCCCTCAGCCGTCTCTTTTTCAGGTTAAAGAGCCCTAACCTTTTTAGCCTTTCTTCATAGGAGTATCCTTCCATCCCCTTTACCATTTTGGTTGCTCTTCTCTGAACCGTTTCTAATAACGCTATATCCTTTTTAAGATATGGCGACCAGAACTGCACACAATATTCAAGGTGCGGTCTCACCATGGAACGATATAGAGGCATTATAATATCTTTTGTTTTATTTTCCATTCCTTTCCTTATGATACCTAGCATTCTATTTGCTCTCTTGGCTGCCGCTGCACACTGGGCCGAGGGTTTTAACATGTTATCCACAATGACGCCTAAATCTTTTTCCTGGGTGGTGGTTCCTAATCTGGAACCTTGCATCGTGTAACCATAGTTTGGGTTGATCTTCCCTAGGTGCATAACTTTGCACTTGTCCACATTAAATTTCATCTGCCACTTTGATGCCCAGTCTTCCAAATTATCAAGATCCTCTTGCAATTTTCCACAATCCTCTTGTGTTTTAACAACTTTAAATAGTTTTGTGTCATCTGCAAATTTGATAACCTCACTCGTTATTCCACTTTCCAGGTCATTTATGAATATGTCAAAAAGCAGCGGACCCAGCACAGATCCCTGGGGTACACCACTATTCACCTGTCTCCATTGGGAAAATTGGTCATTTAGCCCAACCCCCTGCTTTCTATCTTTTAACCAGTTCCTGATCCACAGTAGTACACTGCCTCCTATCCCATGACTCCTTAGTTTTGCCAAAGGTCTCTGATGAGGGACCTTGTCAAAGGCTTTCTGAAAGTCCAGATACACTATATCAACTGACTCACCTTTGTACACCTGTTTATTCACACTTTCAAAAAAACATAACAGATTAGTAAGACAAGATCTTCCTTGTCTAAAGCCATGTTGGCTGTCTCCCATTAGGCTATGACTATCTACATGCTGAGTAATTTTATTCTTTATGATGGTTTCTACCATTTTTCCCAGTACTGATGTCAGGCTCACCGGTATGTAGTTTCCTGGATCACCCCTGGAACCCTTTTTAAAAATTGGTGTTACATTGGCGATCCTCCAATCTTCAGGTATTAGAGATGATTTTAATGATAGTTCACAGATTACTAATAGCAGGTCTGCAATCTCATATTTCAGTTCTTTCAACACCCTTGGATGTATACCATCCGGCCCAGGTGATTTGCTACTCTTTAGTTTATCTAATAGTTGTAATACATCTTCCCGATTTATCGATATTTCCTTCAATTCTTCCACATCTTTAAATACCACTTCAGTCATGGGTAACATCCCTACATCTTCCTCAGTAAAGACCGAAGCAAAGAATTCATTCAGTCTCTCCGCTATCACCTTGTCGCCTCTTAGTGCCCCTTTAACTCCTCTATCATCTAATGGTCCAACTGACTCTCTCACAGGTTTTTTGCTACGAATGTACTTGAAGAAATCTTTATTTCGCGTTTTTGCTTCCGCAGCAAGCTTCTTCTCAAATTCTCCCTTTGCCTTCTTTATCAATGCCTTGCATTTGACCTGCCAGTGCTTGTGCTGTTTCCAGGTTTCGTCATTTGGCTCTTTTTTCCATTTTCTGAAAGATGCTTTTTTGGCAACAACAGCCTCTCTGACCTCACCTTTAAACCATGCTGGCAGTTTTTTGGACTTCCTTCCACTTTTCTTAAAGCGTGGAATACAGCTGGTCTGGGCTTCCAAGATAGTATTTTTCAACAACACCCAAGCTTGATGTAAGTCTTTAACCTTTGCAACTGCTCCTTTTAGTTTTTTCTTAACTATTTTCCTCATTTTATCATAGTCTCCCTTTCGAAAGTTAAAAGGTAGTACTGTGGATTTCCTTACTATCCCTCCTCTACTAATTAAATCAAAGGCGATCATGCTATGATCACTATTGCCAAGTGGCCCCAACACCCTTATCTCTTGCACTAGATCTGGTGTTCCACTAAGGACTAGGTCTAATATGGCTTCCCCTCTGGTCGGTTCATGAACCAGCTGCTCCAAGAAGCAGTCATTTATATCATCTAGGAACTTTATCTCCCTAGCATGTCCTGCCGTGACACTGACCCAGTCGATACCGGGGTAATTTAAATCACCCATTATTATTACTACGCTGTAACTTTTGTTAGCTTCCTTGATTTCTTTGAGCATTTCATCATCCATTTGTTCATTCTGGCCAGGCGGTCGATAGTAGACCCCCACGGCCATCGCCTTCCCCTTTTTACATGGAATTTGAATCCATAGAGATTCTACAGCAAATTTTGTTTCCTGCAAAACTTTAATCCTTTCTGACTCAATGCCCTCTCTAACATAGAGCGGAGTCTTCCGGTGGCTTGTGTCCACTGATCTCTGAGGCACCACTGAGCTTTCCTCTTTTGGAGATGGGTGTTTGGGGTCACATGTACCGTGGAGGCCATGTGGCCCAGGATGCGTAGAAAGTGTCTTGCTGAGATCTGAGACTTGTGGCTGACTTGGTGCACCAGCGCCAGAAGCCTCTGTGCCCTGTCCTCTGGCAGGTAAGCCCTTGCCCGAAGGGTGTCTAGTCTTGCTCCTATGAACTCTAAGTTTTGAGTGGGAAGCAAAGTGGACTTTGCTTGATTTATGACAAAGCCTAAATGCTGTAACATGTTGATAGTGCGAGCTGTGGCCTGTTGGGCCTCCTGAGGTGACTGGGCCCTGATGAGCCAGTCGTTCAGGTAATGGAAGACAAAAATCCCTTGGTTCCCGAGGAAGCCGGCCACTACCGCCAGGCATTTGGTAAATTCTCTGGGAGCAGAGGCTAGGCCAAATGGTAGTACTCTGTACTGAAAATGGTTTCCTCCCACTACAAATCTGAGATATTGTCTGTGGTCTGTATGTATAAGGATGTGCGTGTAGGCATCCTTCAGGTCTAAGGCGCATAGCCAATCTCCCTTGTGGAGGTAAGGCAGCAATATTCCAAGGGAAAGCATCTTGAACTTTTCCCTCACCAGGAACTTGTTTAAGTTTCGCAGGTCGAGGATGGGTCTGAGGCCTCCTGTTCTCTCTGGTATCAGAAAATACCTCAAGTAGAAGCCTTGTCCCTGCAGGTGGTGGGGTACCGGTTCCACCACCTGATCCTCTAGAAGACCTGCCAACTCCTGCAAGAGGAGGTCCCTGTGTAGAGAGGGTCTGAGAGGCTCTCCTGGAAAGAATGAGGGAGGTACCTGGTTGAAGTGGAGCAAATAGCCCATTTGGACTATTTGAAGGATCCAGGTATCTGTGTTGATTGATGGCCACCTGTGGGCATACAGGCTCAGCCTTCCTCCTGTGCAGGACCTCACCCCTGGTTGGAGAGAGACTATGCTTTGGCAGTCAAAACCCCCCTCCCGGCTGGGTTGGAGTTGGGGCCGGAGGCTTGGGAGTCTTCTGCTTACGCGGGCCGTGCCCCTGTCCCTTTGCCTGCTACCCCTGTGGGCGAGCTGGGGAGGCCTGCTGAGTGCGGTAGCTGCGGTAAGCAGCACCCTTCCTCTGGAAAAATGGCTTTTTACCTGACCCCTTCTTTTTAGAAGGGGCAGAAGTCTTCTTGGATAGTCTTGTCCGGGTCAAGTACTCGGACTCGATTTCAGCAGCCTTCTCAGTCATACATTTGCCAAAGAGGTTGTCACCCCGGCAAGGGACACCGACCAACTTGTCCTGAACCCATGGCTCCAGGTCCAACGACATTAGCTACGCCTAGCGGCGGGCACCGATGCTGGCTGAGGCTACTCGAGCTGAGGCCTCAAAGCCGCCATAGGCTGCTCGAGACATAAACTTCGAGCACTCCCGAATCCCCGTGGACAAGTTCTTAAAGCGCTGCAAGGGTTCCTCAGAGAGGCCTGCTGAGAACCCGGCAATCTCCTTTGCCAGGTCATGCAAGTACATGCCCATGTACAGTTGGTATGTTTGGACTCGGCATGACAGCATGGAGCTCTGGTAGCACTTTCTGCCGAGGGCGTCCAGGTTCCGGGCTTCCCTGCCAGGAGGCACCAAGAAGTGCGTTTTTTTGGCTCTTGAGCTTTGCATGGCTGATTCCACAACCATGGAGTTGTGCGGCAGCTGTGCTTTCTGGAACCCAGGGCTCTTGCGGACTCGATAGATGGAATCAACCCGCTTGCTGAGAACCGGTATCGAGGCTGGTGACTCCCACATGTGGAGCATCAGCCGTTCCAACATCGGAGGAACCGGTACCATAAGGACTTCCCGAAGGTGAAAGTCATACTGGAGGGCTTGGAGCTTCTTGGCTCGAGGGTCCACCTCAGAGTCCGCCGGGAAAGCCAAAGCTTTGGCCATGTCCCTTACGAAGTCCGAGAACTGGGTATCCTCCGGGGGGGGGGGGGGGGAACCTTCTCCGGGACTTAGAACCCGGCGAGTCTGATGGGACATACCAGGTCCGGTGGGTGTCCGGGAACTCCTCATCTTCCATTTCCCATGCCAAGTCCTCCGAGGAGAAATCGATGGGCTCTGGCCATGAGGGATTTGGTCTCGACCGCCCCAACGCCGAGGGCACCGGGGTCAACCACCTCGGTCCCGAACGGGAGGTCGAAGGAAACCTTGGCAGAGGATCGACACGAGTCCAAAGAGTCTCGAGGATTGGCTCGGCCTCCGGACGTTGAGGTTCCAGTGGTCAGGGCGGATGGACCGGTGAGACCGGCCATCAGCGCCCGCTGCTGCTCTATGAAGGCAGACATGCTGCGCTCCAGGGCCGCCGACCGAGTTTAGAAGGTCCCGACATCGTTGGGCCCAACACCGGTTCTCCCGGAGAAGAGTCAATGAGGACAACAGCAGTTACCTTCCTCTGCATCTCCGGCTCCATGCGAGGCACCTTTGCAGGCCACTCCGATTCCGAGGAACCGGGGCGGCGGTCATGACTCCGCGACCTGGCCCGCGAGTATCCAGGCCGATCAAAGGCATCCAACGATGCCACCCTCACAGGTTTCTTCTTCCTCCAGTGTTCCCATGAGGGAAATCCCCACTCAGAAGACCCCTGACGATATTCAGAGTCAGATAGCTCCCGAGACGTCAAGGCTTCTGATGATGTCCGGACCCGGGTGGATGCGGACTCTGAGAAAATCCTTTCACGCTGCTGCTGCCTACTTCTAAGTGCCTTGGAAGACATCTTGTCACATCGGCCACAGACCTTCGGGTCATGGTCGGGCCCGAGGCAGCGGATACAGCAGTCGTGTGTGTCGGTGAGAGACATTAATCTTTTACATCGATCACACTTTTTAAACCCGCTGGCAGCCATGGGGGTAAAAGGGCTCCTGAGTGGTCAAACGACTGGGTTGCCAGTGAAAAAGAAAAAAGAGTGCGAACGCTAGCCACTAAGGGCAAAAACTAAAAAATAGTGACTGGACTCGATACCGGTGTACCGAACCAAGGCAGGACGGGGAACCGGTGTCGAACTGGGCCGAAGAAGAGAATCTTCAGTAGTTTTGACACTTTTTCCACGAGGGAAGTTGGACTACGTCCGTTGGGCTCCATGGAAAAAGGGAGACTGAGCAAGATGGCACCCTTGGGTGGGAAGGGGACCGCGTATGCATGATGCAATCCCAAAGGCTTTCTTTGAAAGCTGGGGAATTTCTCCGCATGAGGGCTCCGTCGGTGCCGACATCACCCATATGTGAGAACTGACTTCCTGCTTGTTCCTGGAGAAGCCCCCAAGTTCCTTGGCTAGGTCACGTAAAAACATGCCCGTGTACAATTGGAATGCCTGAATATGGCACGAGAGCATGGACCCTTGATAGACCTTGCGGCCTAGGGCGTCAAGGGCTCTCGACTCCCTGCCCGACAGAACCAAAGAATGTGACTTCGGGCTCTTTTCTTCTCTCATGGCTGACTTCACCACCATGGAGGTGTGGGGGAGTTAAGTTTTCCTGAACCCAGGGCCGTGCTGGAATCTGTACATTGCATCGAGGCGCTTGCTCACGATGGGGACCGATGCAGGGGTCTCCCACATGGGGAGTAGCAGCCTGGACAAAATGGGAGGAACCGGGACAGCAAGAGATTCCTGAGGAGGGGACTCGTACTGCAAGATATCGAGCTCTTCAGCTCGAGGTTCCTCCTCCACCTAGGTAGCCAGGTTGAGAGCCCGTGCTATATCCCGCACGAACACCGAGAAGGAGGTGTCCTCGGGTGGCGAAAGCCGCTGAAAGGCGGGTGGGGATGGGTCAGACGGGAGGTCCCGATGGGTACGGGTCTCAGGGGACGTATCCCCGTCCAACTCCCAGCCCGAAAATTCGGAAGAGGAGTCCGATTCCGGCTGGTCGTTTCGCCCAGAGGCCGAGGCCCATTTGGAGCCAGAGGCCCTGGAGGATCTCGCCCGCGAGGAATGGGAAGGAGAGCGAGACTGATGCCGAGGACCCTCACAAGGCCCATGGCTCTCAGTGGTTTCCAGGACGGATTTTGGTGTCCCTCTTGAGGGAACCTCATTTCTAGGCGCAGACCAGCAAAGCTGGATAGGAGCGCCTGCTGGGAAGCTATAAATACAGAAGCACTGTGTTCTAGTGCCAGCATACCGGACTCCCACGCAGGCGTGGGACCCTGCACGCGGGGCCTCTGAGTCTGTTCGAGGTACCTTACGAGGCCGCTCCTTGTTCGACTCTCGGGAATGCCGAGGGGAACTAAGCGATCGAGTGCAGGAGTGCTCGTGCTTGTTGGGAGCCCCTGACAGCGACTTCAAGGTCGTCTTCTTTTTATGTCGCTCTACTTCAGGGGACCCCTGGTCAGAGTGCCGTCTTGAGCGTGGAGACGAGATGGGGGACCCCACCGGCGGCGAGACAACCGAGGGTGCCACCGGGGATTCCGAGGCAGCCTTTCGGAAAATGTCCTCGGACTTCTGCTTACGACTGAGGAGGGCTTTAGAGGACATTTTCTTAGAAAGCGAACAGAGCTCTGGATCATGGTCGGCTCCGAGACACCGTATACAAGAGTCATGGGTGTCCGTAAGCAACATGTTCTTGGAGCATCTATCACATTTTTTGAAACTGGTGGCCATCGGGGCAAAAAGGGCCCCTGCGAGGTCAAAGACCCATGCGGCCAGCGGTTAGGAGAAAAAAGGCCACGAAGCCCGCCAACAACAAAAATTAGGGAAAAATGTCCCCTTTACTCAAAAGAGATAGGAGCAAGGGGGAGGACGGGTAGAGGACTGGTGCAACCAGAAAACAGTAGGCCAGAGGCCGGAAAACGAAACACTGTTTCCGAGGGATGGGGACGTGCGTTCGAAGGGCTCTGCGGAAAAAGGGAGACTGAGCAACATGGCACCTTTGGGCAGGAAGAGGACCATGCATGCATGGCAGCAATCCCAAAGGCTTTCTTTGAAAGCTGGGGAATTGCTCCTCGCGGGCTCCGTCGGTGCCAATGTCACCCATAAGTGAGGACTGACTTCCTGCTTGTTCCTGGAGAATGCAAGGTACTTGTGATCTAGACTGGCCACTGCTGGAAGCGGAATACTGGACTTGATAGACCTTGGTCTGACCCAGTATGGCATATCTTATGTTATATGTTAGGCTACTCCTTTACTCCCTGTGAGGAAAAGGCCTAGTTAATTAGGCCCAAAGGCAGAGAATTGGGCAAGTGTTTTGCTGGGGTGGGTTTGGGGGTATAGAGTTCTGTCTTTCTTCCTCCCCTCATCTGCATTCAAGATTTACCATATCCATTCCATTTCATGACAGCCCAGCAAGCAGTTTTTGAGGCAAAATGATTAAGTATGTTTCTTCAATGGCGCAAAGGCTGGCCAAAAAGGTATTTTAAAACCTGCTTTACCTCAGTTTTATTCTGCTTGGGGTTGGGGGTTGGAGTAGGGGAAATGAATGTTCCTGACAATCTTATTTATTCTAAAACACCATTTTCTACTAATTTCATCTCACTATTGCCTTTGTCTCTGAGGCTTGCAACAGTAGATTAAGAGGTTGCCCCCTGAGCCCCTGTATCCTTCTCTTAAGAGCTTTCAAATATCAGTCCATATGCTTTAACTTAAGATGAATCTAGAGAAGGGCACCCATTTCCAGATTAAAACCTTAAGTATTTTTTTCTGAAATATATAACAATGCATTCTAGTAACATAACAGAAAGCTTTTTCTTTCATTCTTCCTATATAAATCCATAAGAAGCAAAACTGTTTTCATTTAAGGAGCCAAGATACAGCAAGACACCTTTAGACTTGCATAAAATGCACATTTATCAAGAACTTTTGTAGGACACTCACATGAAACCTTACCTTTCAAACTAGTGGCCTGTAGGGAAACTTGAGGACCTATTTACTAGGCTATGTTAGATGTTTAATGTGGGAAGTGATGTGTGCTAGCAACACAGAGTTATGTTAGCTGTTAAACACAGGAATTAGTACATTCTAACGCAGAATCTACCATTTTGGGGCATGGAATAGGCAGGGACTGTGCCATGGAGTTAATGGCGTGTTACCTTTCCTTCTAAAGCAAGCCATTTCCCCTCCAGTTCTCAAAAAATCCAGTCCTGATACATTTGTACCAAATAGTTACCAGCCGGTCTCTAATTTTCCATTTCTTACAAAAATAATTGAAAAATTCATCTTCCTTCAAATCTCACATTTTTTTGAAAAAACTAACACCTTACATCCCAGACAGTCAGGTTTTTGCAAAGGTCACAGCTCAGAGTCCACAATTACAGCCTTACTCACTGAGCTCCATGCCAACGTTGATGCTCACAAGCCTGTCTTAATTGTCTCCCTGGATCTTTCCATGGCGTTTGATGTCATTACCCACTCACTCCTGCTTCGACATCTTGCTAATATCAGTATTAGGGGTACCGATTTACTTCATTCCTATCCAACTCCTTTACAGTTCATACACAATCATCCCCAGATTCATTACCTCTGTCATTTTTATGTGGAGTCCCACAGCAGAGCTGGCCCATCCACTAGCTTTGTGCCGCCCCTTCTTTGCCTGTGGCATGCCATGTGCTTCGGCACACATGACCTGCCACTTCTGATCCCCCTCTGACTTACTGTTGGAGGGGGATCAGAAGTAGCAGGTCATGGGTGCCGAAGCACATGCCTGCCATGGGCAACAAAGCGGAGGCACAAAGCCACTGCATTTATAGTACTGCTACTGCCGCCCGCCTCCCCCCCAAGACAGAATCAGCAGCAGCAGGAGGCAGTAGAACGGCTCGGCGGCTTAGCACGGGAGGGGAAACGCAGCTGGGGCTTCGGCCTGGGGTAGCAGAAACCCTTGGGCTGACACTGTCCCACAGAGCTCTATTATTTCCCCGTTTTTCTTCAACATCTTTCTGGCCCCACTGGCCACTCTGGTACAAGTCTATGGGGTGAGTGGGTACTACTACGCAGATAATATTTTGCTGGTCCATTATTTCTCATCCCTTTCAGCTAATCTTGCATCATTTAATTCTTGCTTGAATGCTGTAACTTTGCATGGTCACCAACTCAACCCATCAAAATCTCAAGGTCACGGGACAATTTGCACCCCCTCCAGACTGTGTGACCTTATATTGTGGGGTAGCCAATCCTTTTGGTGTCATCACTCATACATTTGGGGGTCATCTTCGATACACATCTTATGTTTGAATCTCAAGTCACCGCTACAGTTCGTTCATCCTTTTTCACTGTGTCAGATCCATTCAGTCAAGCCATATCTTTCTAGTTCTGCCCTTCATACTTTATTTCAAGCATTAGTTACATAACGACTTGACTACTGTAATACCATCTATTGTGGACTTTGGTTGTTCCTAGTAAAGAAATTACAATTTGTACAAAATACTGCTGTTCGCCTTCTGTCAAATGCCGCCAGGTTTGACCATGTGACTCCTTTACTTTACCAGAATTGGTTACCCCTCTTTCACTGCTTTTCCTTCAAGATTCTCATGCTGGTGCACCGAGCTTACTATACAGGTTTCCCACTGTATCTATCTGCCCTTATTCCTTACTGTCCAACTCGGGCCCTTCATTCACAAACATCTAAATCTTATGGTGCTACCATCTGTTTCCTATGCGCATTTGGAATTTACGCACCATATAGCATTTTAATTTTGGTGCCCTACCGCCGGAACACCCTACTATCTTCAACTAGAATCTAATTTCCAGAAATTTAAAAGAGCCCTTAAAACCTACTTCTTTGAGAAGGCATTTCTGGAATTCTGGAAGGAAAGGTGGTGCTAGATGCCTCGGACTCACATGTTTCTTCTGTCTTAGCTGCTGCCTTTTCTCTAACTCCTCTTGCCTGTCCTATCAATAATTATGGAGTACTTTTCTGCTCTGTTTTAAGTAAAACATTTTAATTTGTAAACCACTTTTCTGCTAGCCACACAAAAGATGGTATATCAAGATTTTAATAAACATAACGTGGAGGCCATTACTGCGGTTAACTGTTAACATGGCAGATAATGTGGAATACAGTTGAACTGCACCACATTATTTATTTATTTGCTGAATTTACTCTGCCATGGTATTAACTTGCTGTGTCTTAAGTGTATGGCAGCTCTCCCAAAAGTGCTGGGAATACCCCCAGCAATTACCACAGAGGTTTTGCATTGAACATGCCTGAACCTTTGCAGTTAATGTATGCTAGGGGCAAAACCTTAGCACACCTTATTAAAAAGAGTCCTCAACATGAAAACAGGTATTTTTGATGTTTGCATCTTGGGAACTAACACAAGATACAGTCTGAGGTATAGTACAGCGGTGGGAGGTGAAACAGAGGAGAGAAAGTAAGCAAGAATAAAGCTCTACGCTAGGGAAGAGCATGCCCACAAGAATATAGTTTACAAAAAAAGATCCTTTTGTGGGGGGAAAGAGGCTGCAACAAACATAATTAAGTTGTCAATAAAAGTTTCTTTAATAGCACTGGACAACAAATTTGTTCAAACGTTTTGCTTCCTGAAAACGTCTTGGTGATTATGATAAGACAGCGTCAAGCTGAACACAAATATAATTTCAGATTGACTGTATCACGTAGGAATTCGGAGAAACATGAAATTAAATTTTGACTGAATTTAGCATGTTTAATCGCACAATGATGCTGACATATTGCAGTAGTTCACCTGAGCTAAAAATGTTCTGCTCCTGACTCATTTGTACTCAGCATCTGATGTTTCTCTTCTCAATGTCCAACAATAGATAGGTTCCAGTTGCCCTGATACCACTTTCCATTGTTACAATGTCCTGGTGAAAACTTTCACTGTGTTTGTCGCTGACTGCACCAAGATTAGCAGGGAAGAAGTCCAAGTGAGAATGCAGAAAATGAATTTTCAGCAACATGTTTCACTTCATGGTTTTGAATACTTGAAGCATGTTGTCAACCAGCTGGACGCAGTTTAGTGCCCTGTAATTGCCAAGAAAATTCTCAACGACATCCCGGAATGCCTTCCATGTGATTTTCTCAGGCACCATTAGCAGATCTTCGAACGGCTTGTCGATGATGACGTGTCTGACTTGTGGACTCATAAAAATGTCTTCCTTAATCTTGGCAACAATTATTCTTGGAAACATTGTCTCAAATATTGAAATCCTTCACTTTCCTTGTTCGTTGCTTTCACATACTTTTTCATCAGTCCGAGTTTTATATGAAGAGGAGGACATAAATATCTTACTTGTGTCAACAAGTGGTTCAAGTGCCACATTTTTCTGTCCTAGAACCAAATGCTTACGGAGCAGCCTGTACTTTTTAATGTAATGAGACTCCCTAACATGGGAGTCCCATTTGCAAATGAAACAGTACTTGGTATACCCAAACTGCATTCCTAGTAGCAGTGCCACTACTTTTAGATCACCACAATGTTCCAGTTGTAGTTGTACTGTGTGGGCCAAAATCTGCAAGGCGGATAGCAGGGCTGTATGTCCCGGTGGGATGTACAACCCCACTAGCAGCCTGAACCGTATGCTGCCTCCTGGCCCCTCCTGAATGCAGAGAGCAGCTGTGCGTGCTATCTGAGACGGGGGTGGCATGGGAGCAGAGAGTGGGTTGAACTGGCCCCAGACGTACAGGGCTGATTCAGGTCACAGCCCTGTACGTCCAGGGAGCACCAGGCGGACAACCAGCTTATTCCACCTCGGTGGAAAAAGCGCTGGCTGCCCCTCTGGATCGGCTGGCCAGCCCCCAGCAGCAACAGCAGCAAGCCAGGTGAGTCCCTGCTGCCCGATATGGGCCCTGGCTACCCCTGCCAGGGTTGGGCAGTGGGGAAACTAGGGTCTCCATGGCAGCGGGCTGAATGTGCCATGGGAGGACATCCCTGTGGCAATGAGGGGCATGCTAGTCTGTCTCTCAGTGCCAGATCCTGCACCCACGTCTTGCTCCTGTGGCAGAATCAGGCGCTGACAGACCCATCCTGTTCGGGGCTATCCACACAGCCCGGACATGCCCATCTGGGATCTGACTCTATGTGTTTCAACATCAGTCCCATGTTTTCGTAGGTTTCTTTCATGTAGGCACTAGGTATTGAAGGGTGGACATTGCTATTGTGTAACAAAGACAGCTTTCAGGCTTCAGAGAGGCGAATCGATAAAAAGGCACCATTGTGTGGGTCATGTATTCTGGAGCAGTAGCATTTCCATTGCACACTGTGAGCCTGCACTGAGTGCATACCCAGGCATGCCTGAATTAAAGAAAACAGCTTACTTTCTAGGCAACATATGAGTTACAAAAAAAAAAAATACGCAAGGAAATAAAAAAAAATAGGCAACTGCAAAATAATGGTGCATGATAGGAAAATTTCAAGGTGATCTTCATGATCAGCAACCCAAAATCCATAAGATACGCCCAAAAGTATTTAGGAAGCAAAATCTTTGTTGTCCTGTATAGTCAATATCTTTATTTTGATTATGACTTTACTACTCTGAATGAACCTGATCTAAGTTGATCTCAGAAACTAAGCAGGTTGGGTTGAGAGATCAACTTGGAATACCAGCTGCTGTAGACTTACTGCAGGGAAGAAAGGCCTCACACTCTACTTTCAGTTACACCCTGCCAAGAAAACTCAGGGGCTGGGTTGCCAGGAGTCAGCACTAATTCGACAGCACCCACTTTCACTTTTTTCATCTTTCTTTTAGAGCTACTATTTTTAAATTATCTTTTATTTATTTAAAAATACTTAGAAACTGCCATATGCGCAAGCATTCAAGGCAGTGTACAGAAGAATAAAACACATGGCCCCACCCAGCAGGACCCTGTTAGCCCCCTCCCTCAATCCAACCCTTTCCCAACCACCATTGCACTACTGCACATACCAGTATTGAACAACAGCCTATCTGCCTGCTGCTCACAATATCGCTCAAGAGAAAAGGAAAGTTTTCAGTGCCTTCCAAAAAGTTAGATCAGACTCCATATGCAGTACTGCAGGCAGGGCATTCCACAGAGTCGGAGCTGCTACTGAGAACACCCGTGCTCACCAGCATTGTAAACGAATTTGTGTAGGCCCAGGCAGCACCAGCAGGTGCATCTCAGCGGAGCACAAAATCCACCCCTGCTGATACCACTGTAACCAACTCTCGCAAATACCAGGGCCCCAGGCCCCTCAATGCTTTAAAAATCAGGAGCAATATCTTAAAATCACACCATTGTCTAATAAGGAGCCAATGTAACTGTCGCAGAACTCCTGCGACCGGATCTTGCCAATGCAGGCCCCAGAGAGGCCCAGTTGCTGCGTTCTGGACTATTTGTAGTTTCCTCGACAGATAGTTCAGCAGCCCCACATACAGGGCATTACAGTAGTCCAGGCCTGGACCATCAAACACAGCGCTTCCTGATCTAAATAAGGCCAAAGCTGTCGAGTAATCCACAAATACCCATAGGCCGTACAAACCATTTGGGATACCTGTTGGTGCAGGCATACATTCTCATCCAACAGGACCTCCAGGCCCTGGATCACTTACTTCCACCCCAAGCAGATTCCCCCTACCAAAAGCCCAGTCTGTCGGCTAGCATCAGTCAGCATCCTGCACAGTAGCAACTCTGACAGTCACATTGAGAACCAAATGATGAGCCTGCAACCAGGCAGTGATATCCACCAAACAGCGGTTGGCACACTGAAGTACCACCACCTCCTCATCATCCACCACAACTAACAACTGAATATCATCAGCATAAAGATAACTTATGAACCCATGCTTCCAACAAATGGCTCCCACTGGACTCATGTAGATGTTAAAGAGAACCAGTGACAGAGCGGACCCTTGTGGGACTCCACACACCAGTCTCCGCACCATGGAAGACAGCACCCCCTAGCGCACACAAATCCGCCAGTCAGACAGGAAGGAGGTCAACCATTGAAGCATGTTCCCCCCTTATCCCCAAGGCCTGACACTGTGTCACAAAAAATATTCCAGTCCACCAGATCGAAAGCTGTGGACAAATCCAATGTTACACACCATCACTGTTCTACCCTGGTCCCTAGCTTTACCCAGAAAATCTATTGCCAGCCCCATCAAAGATGAAATAGGTCACAAATTTGAACAGCACAAGTCTGAACCCTTTTTGGGGATAGGGGTGACCATGGCCTCCTTCAGCTCAACCAGGTAACACTCCTGACTCAGGGAGGCATTAACCAAGTGGGCCATCTACTCTAATACTGAATCTGGGGCCTTTTAGAGGATCTGCCCAGGGACAAGGTCTAAGTGCATCCAAGTGAGATGCAGCCCCTGAAGCAACTTTCGCACCTCAACCACTGATACCTCCAAAAAGGATGCCCATTTGACTCCTACACTATCTGCTCCCTCCACACACTGTACCCCGTCCCCCTTAACATACAAGATGCAGTAAGATCATGTTAAATAATTACCAGGTTCTGCACTTACAATTTGAATTTTTGTAAAGGAAGCCCACTGCTACCATCTACTTTCACATCTTCCATAACAAAAGATGTCAATCAGGAGCAAGAGCTACCAAGCAAGGCTTGTTCTGTGCCTTCAGCTACCACTGGAAAGGCAGATAAAGAATCCAAATAAGCCAGTAAAGAAACACCTCACTTGCAATGCACAGATGCCAAATATCTAGTTTTACTCATTTCGGGTTTTATCAAAATTACTCAAGCCTTAAAGTAGTAGTTCCCAAAGCTATCCATTTGGCCTCACAAATTAGTTAGGCATTTGGGATAGTAATATCAAATATACATGAGTTAAATATGCTGCATTGGGGTGGAGTCAATAGGGCAGGTATGAAAAATAGTGAGCAAAGGCTTTTTAGATTTCTTTATAGTATTGCAAGCCAACATTATCATACCATGGATTTAAACAGTCTTTGTATTATTATTACTTGATCAAGACACTAAGGAGGGTAATTTTATAATGTCCCACCTTTTAAACACTCATTTTGACATACATATGTCAAGCCTATTTTATTAAAACAAAGTAGAATATTAGTTTAAGTGGTCAAATATGCACATTAATCTATGACGTCTTCACTTACTTCAGCCCTGGAGTTGATGTAAATGCCTTGCCTAGATTTTTCAAGAACAGATGTGAATTATAATATTGTAGAATTTACACACACATTTGTGTGCTTGCCCAAATTCCACCGATATGCACTCCTATAAAGGCACATTTTACAAATTACGTCAAAGTACAATCGGGGATACCCAAGCTAGAGCATCTTAAAAAAGAAGCAGGCAGGTCCAAGTTCAGGCATAATTTCACAAACGTGGATGTGCCTGATATGGACATCTATAAATAAACATAAACAGTCTACATCGACTTCCCGGGAATGGAGTTTAGGACCAGTAACATCCAATAGCCTAAGGGTTAGAGTAATGGGTTAGGGCCAGGGTTCAAATCCCACTGCTGCTCTTTGTGATCTTTCTGAACACACTACTAAAACACTTATCCACTCTTTAGTCACCTCCCATCTCGACTACTGCGACCTCCTAATTGCTGGTCTCCCTCTGAGTCATCTCTCTCCCTTTCAATCTGTTCAGAACTCTGTTGCACATCTAATTTTACACCAGCCCCCATATACTCAAATAACCTCTCGTCTCAAGTCATTTCATTTGCTCCCCTTTCATTTCTGTATTCAATTCAAACTTCTCCTTTTGATCTATAAATGCATTCATTCTACTGCTCATTCACATAAACATCAATAATGAGTGCTACAAACATGTAATCACAATAGAAAGTGTAGTTCATTCTACGGCTCCTCACTACCTTTCCTCTCTCCCTACACTCTTCCTCGTGAACTCTGCTCTTCCAGTGGCTTGCTTCTCTCTATGTCCTTTTCTTCCACTGCCAATTCCAGACTTCGATCTCCTCCCTTGCTGCTCCTTATGGCTGGAACAAACTACCTAAGTCTATATGTCAGGCTTCATCTCGCTCCCTTTTCAATTCCATGCTAAAGGCTCACCTCTCTGAGGCTGCTTTTGGATCCTGATCCCTTGTTTTCTTGTGTCTCCTTACCTTTCCCTATTTGTACCCCTTGTTCCCAGCTATTGTAGGAGGTGCAATCAAAAAGTATCGAGACTTGCACAGTAACACAAGAAATATAACACTGACAGTTATTGCACTCAAGTAGTTCCCTTCCAATAAGACACACTTCCTCCAGCATTCCTGCCACTTCTGGAAACAATTTTAAAATGCCTCTTTCATTATGCTGTGAAGCTGCTGTGTCGAATTTTGCTTAATGGTCTCCAAGTCGTTGAATCTCCTTCCTTTCAGTGGTAATTTCAGTTTTGAAAACAAGAAAAAGTCACATGGTGCGAGGTCAAGTGAGTACGGAGGCTGAAGGACTTGCTTGATTTGGTATTTGGCTAAGAACTGCTGGATAAGATGTGATGCGTGAGCTGGAGTGTTATCGTGATGAAGCAACTATTCACCATTTCTGTGCAACTCTGGCCTCTTACGACAAATTGCATCTCTCAAATGAGTCAGAACTTGGATGTAGTACTCCTTATTGGTGGTTTGGCCTTTTGGAGCATACTCATGATGTTCATGTTTATTAAAACTTTCTTAACCGCCTTTCACAAAAGCAGCAGAGTAAAAACAAAAATTATTAAAAGGAAAAACAGAAAGGAACTCCATAAATCATAGGACAGATATAGAAGTGTTCATACTAGAGGAGGAGTCTGTAATTCTAAAGTAAAGAAAGGGGGTTCAGGAGGGCAAGGAATTAAAAGCCAGGTTGAAAAGGTGAGTCTTTAAGTGGGACTTGAAGGTAGTGTAAGATACTTCAAGTTGGAGGTGAGGGGGCAGGGAATTCCAGAGAGCAGAGGCAAGTACATAAAAGGCAGAGGATGAGTTGATGATAGGTGAGCTTGTGAGACGAATGGGATATAAACAATACCCTAATAATCAAAGGAAACTGTGGGCATGACCTTGACATTCCTCCTCACCTGACAGGCTTTCTTGGGTCTGGGCATGTTTGGAGTCTTCCGTTGTGAGGATTGAGACACTGTTTCTGGGTCATAACCATAAACTCATGATTCAACACCAGGAATAATCTTTTTGATGAAACCTGAGTCATTTTCAATGCAATCCAACAACTCCCTGGCTGCAGAGAATCAATCTTCTTTTTGGTCGGGAACGGGAGTTTCGGCACAAATTTTGCAAACATCTCATCCCCAAATCGACAGTAATAATGGACTGTACTGACCCAAAACTGATGTCCATGTCCTCAGCAAGCTCCCTGAAAGTCAATCGACGATATGAGCATATTGTAGCACACATTGCTTCAACTTTGTCTTCATTCCTGCTCGTGAATGGCTCTCCAGAATGTTTGTCACTGTCAACACTTTGGCGATCCTCTTGGAAATGTTTGTATCAGTCATAAATTCGAGCATGACTCATGCATTCATCACCATACACTTGCTGTAAAGCATAGTTACTCACCTGTAACAGGTGTTCTCCAGAGTCAGCAGGAATCAGTCCTCACATATGGGTGACATCGACGCCGATGGAGCCTGCATGGAGCATTTCCCCAGCTTTCAAAGAAAGCCTTTGGGAATGTTACCACGCATGCGTGATCCCCTTCCCACCCAAGTGTGTCATCTTGTTCAGTCAGATGACATAGCTTAGGCCAACGGTGAAAAGGTAAAGAAGGTAAAGGAGGCAACTCCTAGAGGAGGAGGGAGGGTTGTAAGGGCTGATTCCTGCTGTCCATGGAGAACACTGTTACAGATGAGTAACTATGCTTTCTCCAGGAACAAGTAGAAAGTCAGTCCTCACATATGGGACTCCCTATCTCCAGGCTGCCAGGAACCAAACCATGACAGCACCAATGGCTACCAATAGGAAGGCCGTGAGATGCAGAGGGTGTGTCCCTACCAAGAGACTCTGCAGATCCCAGTGTCCAGCAGCACCATTGCTCCGGTATCCTGAACACAGAAGAGTCGGATTATTACCTGACCAAAGGCACTGTCCCTGTGGGATTCACTCTTGAGGCAGTAGTGAGCTGTTAATGTATGTACTGAAGACTATGTGGCAGCTTTACAAATTTCTGTCACCAGCACTGAGCGTAGGTTGGCCACCGACATGGCCATAGCCCTCATGCGATGAGCAGTGATCCGGTGCTCTAGGGAGAGGCCAGCTCGCTCACAAGCAAGAGCAATACCGTCTGCCACCATGTGGACAGGATTTGCTTGGTCACAGGTAGCCCCAGCCTGCTGGGGACATAAGAGACAAAGAGTAGAGGAGCTTTGCGGTGGGCCTGGGTCCTCTGTAAATACAAGGAAAGTGCTCTCTTATAATCCAACGTATGCAGAACCAACTCTGCCTTACCGGCATGAGGTCATGGGAAGAAGGTGGGGAGGACCACCTCCTGATTGAGGTGGAAAGCTGACACCACCTTCGGGAGGAACTTGGGGTGCGTGCGAAGCACGGCCCTTTTCATATAGAACTTGGTATATGGTGGATCCGCCACCAGGTCCTGCAGCTTGCTCACTCTCCGGGCAGATGTCACTGCCACCAGGAAGGCCACCTTCCAGGAGAGATACCTCAGGTGGCAAGTTGCTAAGGGCTCAAATGGCGGTCTGGTGAGCTGTGAGAGCACCACATTGAGATTCCACTCTGGTGAAGGTGGGCGGAGGGGAGGCTTCGATAGCAGAAGGCCTCTGAGGAATCTGGAGACCAGGGGCTGGCTGGAAAGGGGCCTCTCCTTTACAGGGTGATGGTTAGCTGCTATGGTGCTGAGATGCATTCTGACCGAATCAGATTTCAACCCTGAGCAGGAGAGATGCAGAAGGTGCTGCAGGATGAACTGCAGATGGCAGGAGAAGGGATTCTCATTCCGCTCTGCACACCATAGAGAGAATCTCCTCCACTTGAAGGCATATGCCCTCCTGGTGGAGGGCATCCAGGAGGCCAGGAGGATCTCTTGCACTTTCTCTGTGAGACTGAAGGGGGCTTGTGCTACCCTTTCAGCATCCATGCAGTTAACATCAGGGATGCCAGGTTGGGGTGGAGAAGGGAGCCCCCCTCCTGTGAAAGAAGATCCGGCTGATGGCCCAGTGCCACCGGGGGGTGCCACTGACAGGGAGAGTAGCAGGGGGAACCAGGGCTGTCTGAGCCATCTGGGAGCAATTACTGCAGCATGGTCGCTCTGGATCTTGAAAAAGCACCTGGCTATTAGAGGGGTCAGTGGGAATGCATAAAGCAGGCCCCGCGACCATGGGATGAGAAAGGAATCCGCTGCCACCCTATTGTGGTGTGGCTGAGGTGAGCAGAATCTGGGCAGCTCTGCATTGTCCGGGGAATCAAACAAGGGTCTGCCCCAGAGACGGAAAAGTCTCCGTACCACCTTGGGATCCAGATGCCACTCGTGTGGGCGACGGATCCTGCTGAGCCTGTCCGCCAGGAGTTTGCCCTGGCCCGGCAAATACACTGCTCTAAGGAGCATGCTGCTGCGCACTGCAAAGGAGTGGAGGCCTACTGCCTCCTGACAGAGGGAGTAGGAACCCATGCCCTCCTGCTTATTTACATATAACATGGCAACCTGATTGTCCATCTGTATGAGGACCGAGAGATTGCTCGGGAGGAAGCGGAAGGCCTGTAGGGCCAGGAAGATGGTCCTGAGCTTGAGGAGGTTGATTTGTAACTGAGACTCATCTGGGGACCAGCTGCCCTGGATGCAATGACCCTTGCAATGTGCACCCCAGCCCACCAGGGAGGCATCTGTTATCAGGAACATTTGTGGTGCTGGTGCTTGGAAAGGCATCCTCGCCCTGAGGTGTTGTGGAGACTACCACCGGTTGAGGGTGGCCGCCAGTCAATGGGTGACCCTTATCGTGTCTCTGTTTGCCTGTGGCCTGAGTCCATTGGGATCTGAGACACCACTGGGCTGCTCGCATGTGCAGGCAAGCCCAGGACATGACATGAACTGTTGAGGCCATGTGGCCTAATAAGCGGAGGAGCAGGCGGGCTGGCACCGACCTGCAGCTCTGAACCTTCTCCGCTAACTGCATCAGGCGATGGGTCCTCTCTATCGGAAGGAAGGCCTTGACCTGCAGTGTCCAGCTGGGCTTCTATGAACTCCAAGTCTTGAACTGGGGAAAGGTTGGAATAGTTGATGATGAAGCCCAACTTCTGCAGGATGTGAATTGTAAGTCTTGCGGCTTGGCTGGCCTCGAGGGCTGTGCTGCCTCTGATGAGCCAGTCATCCAGGTAGGGGAAGATGTGGGCCCCCCAGAGGCGCACATGGGCAGCCATGACCGCCAGGCACTTTGTGAAGACCCTTAGTGAGGAGGCGAGGCCAAATGGTAGTACCCTGTATTGGTAGTGCTGCCTCCCCACCACGAATCTCAGATACTGTCTGTGGGAGGGATGGACCAGGATGTGAGTGTACACATCCTTGAGGTCCAAGGAGCAGAGCAAGTCTCCTTGGCGGAGGTAGGGCAGCAGTGTCCCAAGGGAGAGCATCTTGAACTTCTCCCATTCCAGGAACTTGTTCAAGTTGCACAGGTCCAGAATGGGCCGGAGGCCCCCTGTTCTTTTTGGGACCAGGAAATACCTTGAGTAGAACCCTTTCCCCAAAGGTGTTGGGGAACAGGCTCCACTGCCCTGTTCCTGAGCAAGCCTGAGAGTTCTGCGATGAGCAAGGCCTGGTGGAGGAGAAGTCGCGATGGTTCTCCTGGGAAGAAGTCTCAAGGGTTCTGCTGTAGATGGAGGTGGTAACCAATGTTCCCTCTAATTTTCTGTAAGCTGTGTGCGCATAAAATATCAGCTGTGCAGCTTTTGAAGGAAGGTTAAATTTTTGTGCGCCACATAACGACACTCAGAGTTCTATACTTTAAAATTTGACTACACGTCAGAATACAGTACGTACACCACATTGATTGCACTAGAAAATATTGTAGAACTTGTGAAAACCGTAAATACACAACAACTTTTACATTTTAAGACGTCTGTGTTGTTTTCTATCAGAATCAGAACCGTAATTTTTGTGCGCTCTGTTATAAAGTATGTACGCTCGCTCAGTGATGTGTGTGCGCGCGCACATGCGCACAGCTTAGAGGGAACAGTGGTGGTAACCCTCCCTCACCACCTGCAGGACCAACATGTCCGTGGTGATGCTGGACCAGTTGTGTGCAAAAGAGGCCAGCCGACCCCCTGTGGGCTGAGGTGGGACTCCTGGGGGAAGGGGGCCACACTCCCCTTGGTTGGGTGGGGGCTGATGTCTGAGGCCTGGCGACCTTGGGCTTCCGGAGTCCATGCCCCTGGCTTTTAGGTTGTGAGGCCTAGTACTGTTGGCCTGAGTAAGGCTGGTAGGGCCCGGCCTGGTGAAAGCCCTTTTCCTCAGGAAAAAGGGCTTTTTCCCTGAGGATTTTTTTCTTGGGGAGGATCGAGGTCTTCCTGGACAGCCTTTGTCGGGTAACTACCTCGGCCTCAATTTCAGCATCCTTGTCAGACATCGGCTTCCTGAACAAGTTCTCGTCAATGCAGGGGACATCCAGCAGCTTTTCTTGCACCCACTGCTTGAGGTCTGAGGTTTGCAACCATGCCTGGCGCAGGGCGCCAATTCCAGCGGCTGCCACCCTGGTCGCAGAATCAAACCAGTCGTAGGCTGCCCTAGAGAGGAATCTGGAACAGTCCCAGATGCCTGCTGCCAGGGACTAGAACCTCTGCAGGGGCTCCCCTGCGAGGCCCTCTGAGAACCCTGAAAACTCCTGGATCAGGCCTTTTAGATACATTTACATGTACAGTTCATATGCCTGAATACGGCATCCTAGCATTGCGCCCTGATTACACTTGCGGCCCAGGGCGTCGAGGGCCAGGGTCTCCCTGCCGGGGGGGGGGGTTACCGAAGAGTACGTTTTTTGGCTGTTCAGTTTTTGCATGGAGAACTCTACCACCATGGAGTTGTGGGGCAGTTGCTATTTATGGAACCCGGGCCTTCCAGACGCGGTAGATAGCATTCAGGCGCCGACTGACCAACTGCACTGAGGATGGGGTCTCCCACATCCTGAGGAATAGCCTCTCGAAAATAAGTGGAACTCACACTGGCAGGATCTCGAGTTCCTCGGTGCGTGGATCTTCCTCCGACTCTGTCTGGACCGAAAGATCCCGGGCCATGTTGCAGACAAAGTCATGAAAGGCTTTGTCCTCAGGCAGGGAGTAGTGCTGAGGCTCGGGGGGAGAGGGCTCAGAGGGAACATCCCTATGCTGGGAGGTCTCCGGAGAGGCCTCGTCCTCGATTTCCAATTTGGAGCCTGAGGGCGTCGAGGAATTGGCATCGGGGGTAGCCCCAAGGAACCGGGGCCCCACTGGAGGGTCTGGGGTCAGACTCCCAAAAACTCGCCGGGGAAGACCGGATCCCCATGGAGTGTGACCGAGTCCTCGATTGGTGCCAAGGACTTACCCGAGGCTAATGGTGCTCAGTGCCCAGCTCAACGCCCAGGGACTCCCCCGAGGCCGGGGGACCCGGTGTTGGGGCCGATGATAATGGAAAACCAGACATCAATACCTGCTGCAAGGCCAGGATGGAAGAGATGCTCTGCTCCATGGCCGCCATTCAGGACTCGAGGCCCGATGGCTGTGCAGCCCTCGGCGTGGACACCGAGGACTTCGGTTCTGATGCCGGCACTCCAGAGAGTGTGTCCTCAAGGAGGACTATGGGTTCATGGGTCTTGGCGTGGTCTCTGCCGGCCGAGGACTCCTGCCTGGAGACTTTCTGAGGCCACTGCTCAGAGTCGCCCGAGTCCCACTGAGGGACTTTGCCAGGTTTCATCGGAAGCACCTCAGCAGACTTCGGTGCCTTTTTCTTTTTCTTGGGCAGGTCCGTGGCTACGCCGGAGGAGCTTCTGCCCGGGACTCTGAGGATGCCCGGACCTCATGGGGAGTGCTGGCTTTGGGGCTCGGCGATGGGGAGGCTGGGGCAGAGTCGGATCTCAGAACAGCTTCCCCTGCAACTCTGACTATTTTTTATTTGTTTTGGGGGTCATGGCTTGGCCCTGGTCATAGGTGGAGCTGTCGTGGTCTGGGCCCAGGCAGCAGAGACAGCAGTCATGGGTATCGGTAACTGAAATAGTCTGACTGCAGCGGTCGCATTTCTTAAACCCACTGGGAGTCATGGTGGGAGGACCCCTGGGCGAAAAATGTTACAAAGGCCAGTCAAGGAGGAACCTCAAGGAAAAAAGGAAAAGAGAGCAGAGGACAGCACCAAAGGTGCTGGCTCGAGGTGGGAAGGGAACCGGTATGCAAACCGTCGATTTTAAGAACTTTTTCCAGGGAAGTAGAGGACTAAGTCCGTTGGGCTCCACGGAAAAAAGGAGACTGAACGAGATGGCACCCTTGGGCGGGAAGGGGACCACGCATGCGTGGTAGCATTCCCAAAGGCTTTCTTTGAAAGCTGGGGAAATGCTCTGCGCGGGCTCCATCGGCGTCACTCATATGTGAGGACTGACTTCCTGCTTGTTCCTGGAGAACCTGTCATAAGTCTCTTTGCATGAATCTCCAAGTTTATGGCAGAATTTAATGCAAATTCGCAGTTCAATTTTTTTCACTCATTGTAAATCTGATAAACTGCTTTTACATGATACCAAACATCACGTGATTAAAAAAAAAAAGCACAGGTGTGTTGCAGCCACGCTACATTCTGTACATGCAGAGCACATAGCTAGGTCACTGCATGCTTAATAGCATTGTGGTGCGATGTATCGTTATATAGCTACACAATAAGTCTTGATACTTTTTGATCGCACCTCATATTGTCTGTCTTGATTAGATTGTAAGCTCTGATGAACAGAGACTGTTTTGTATGTGTCTGTAGAGTGCTGCGTATGCCTTGTAGTGCTATATAAATGATTAATAGTAATAGTCGTAAAGTCACTTAACCCTCCATCTTCTCTATACCCTCTGGATGTTTTACAGGCAAAACAAGCACTTTCCCAATGCCTATTTGTACCTGGAGCAGGTCTAATCTTAAGCAGGGTTGCAGATGTCCCCGACATTTCTAAAATTGAGCAGGGAGACATCTTCAAAAAACATTACAAGATGGCTCCAGGGACATCTTTGTGGTTTGGACATCTAAATCATGACTAAGGCTTTTAAAAATGACCCTCATAGTGAAAGTATGTAGAATTGGTCCAATGTGAGTACTTTCAGAATAGAGACTGCCTTAGTTGCTCATTTACAAGCGTAACTTACTAAAATACTATGAGGCATTTTTTAAAATGTATTATTTATGAGTCTACAATAAGTTCCAAGCAAAATACTTGTACAGAAATATGGTAAGGCATGCAGAAATAAAGCATAGGAAACAATAAATGAAAATACATAGGGACCTACCCCATCTCATGCCCCAAATCAAGTCTAATATGGAGGGAGGTCTCCACAAGAAAAACTTAAACAAAACTCAAAAGAAAATACACAGATAAATCAGCTGTCATTAATATAACTACGGAGTAACACCACTTGCCAGAGAAATAGAAATACTACGAGCATTAATAAAAGTAATAAGCTGGGAGGGGTTCATGGAATATGTAACTCACTGACTGGTACTTGACCAGGCATTTACATGGAAATTTAAGAAAAAACAAAACCCCCAGCTACAAAATGCCCAACCTCAGAAGAAGGAATTCTTTCCTCCTCTTCTAAGTCTCCCTGGCAAGATCCGGATATATACGAATAGCACAACCTTTAAAAGAAGCATTCTTTGTTTTGTAGAACAGTCTCAATAGCCATTCACGGTCAGAAGTGAGAACAAAAGTTATTATTAATGTAGCAGGTATTACAGAGTCCACTTCCGACGATTCTAATATTGCAGAAATGTTTAAAACATCCATCTGAGAAATAGGATCACTCTGGCCAGTACCGGAATCCTTCTTTGATGTAGGAAGATAGTAAATTCAGGTCAGAGGAGAGTGCGACTCCATAGGTATCCCCAAAACCTCCACCAAATAGTTCTGGCGGGATTTGGGAAAAGTGACTAACCTCAAATTAGCAGATCAAATAGTGTTCTCTATCTGTTCCAGCTTTCATATCAACAGTATACAAGTCAGAAACAGTTTCTATTCAAGAAAGTCTAGTATCAAATTTGTAAAGAGACCACTTCTAGACACAGACACCATGTAAGCTTGAATTTGACCCGTTAGAACTTGAATCTGTGGAATAATCGCCTCACCTAACTGTGAAATGGTATACCAAATTGATTCCAACGTGAAAAACTGCAGGATGAGTCAGAGAGGAAGAAACTTCTGAGAGCCGAGTTCCAAGGCACAGGAAACAGCTGGCTGCATTCCTCTATCACTGGTCAATGAGACGATGTCGTCCAAAGTACCAGTGCTGAGAGCCTGAGCAACTTCAGTCAGTATATTCCACACATCCCCTTCAGAAACCAACCCCTCTCCAGGCATCACATCAGCCATTCCAGGCAGAGCAATCATTCTCAGATCGAATTGTTTACGTTATCAGAATACAGAAAGACTAGGGGACATGCAATAAAGCTACAGGGTAAACTATTTAAGACTAATAAAAGAAAATATTTTTTCACTCAACGTGTAATCAAACTCTGGAATTTGTTACCAGAGGATGTAGTAAAGGCTGTTAGTGTAGCTGGGTTTAAAAAAGGTTTGGACAAGTTCCTGGGAGAAAGGTCCATAAACCATTATTAAGAAGGGACCCAGGATATCAATGCTTGACTCAGTACAAGCATTGTGGAACCTGTGTCTTTTGGGGAAACTGCTAGGTACTGTGATAAGGAAGCTTATCATAGCTCAGGAAGGAGCTATGGAAAAGGTGAAGTGACTCTGAACAAGCAACCTGTCAGTTCTGGTAGAAATAAGAAAACAGAATTTTCCCATAAAAGACTACCAGTCCCAGAATGCACCAGGTTTCCAACAGCCATTAGAGGAGCTGAAGTGGGGAAACGTGTGTTCAATCAAAAGGGCTATGAGGTAATCCCCAAGCACTCATTGCAAAGGGCAGGACTTGATTCAGCACAGCTGCGCTGTGCTAGGATGGAACACTCATCTCAAAGGGCAAGGCCTGATTCAGCACAGCTGCGCTGTGTTAGGGAGGAGCGCTCATCTAAGCAGAATAAGAGTAGAGTTTATTCTACAGATGACCATCTTCATGATCTTCATGATCACCTTGGATATCCAGAGAAGGATCATCAGTTTCATCTGAAGGATCATCAGAAGCAGAAGCCAAACCGGACGGACAGAGAGGGAAAGAGACCCTCTGGAAGAAAGAGGAGAAAAGCCTTTGAGAGGTCTAGAAGAGTCCAAAGCAGTACGTATACTGGGAGGTATTCCAAGGGCCAGCATACACCATTGGACTGGGGAAAGCCAGAGGAATGGTGCTGCAGAGCTAGGAATCTCCAGACGCTACCTGTGAGGGAGACGGCTGCACGTGGAAGGGACCCTAAGACCCGTGCCAGAAGGTATGTGAAGAGAGATCCAGTGTCCAGGGATCTGGATTGGAAGGCTGGACATAAGAACTGGACTACATACTGGCCAGGCTATATAGAGAGGAACTCTAACAGCAATGGAAGCTCAGGTATGAACACTGATCTATGCCCTAGCTATAACCTTGAAAGACAGCAGGGAAACAAGTATTCTCCTGAAAATGCTCCATTGAGAGATTCATCTGTGCCAATCCATGATATTGAACCCATGCTTGTTGAACAAGGGGGAATAATAGCAGATGAGGGTCCTGTTTATATGGACTGCTCTCTATCTAAACTCCGTTGGTAACTTTCTGTTATAAAGTACAGCAACCATCACAAAGAAATACAAATTTGTTCTTTAATCTACTCAGAAAAGCTCCTGAAGCAGGATTTGACCCACACAGTGGAAGGCAAGCCAGCTAAGGGGTTTCAGCTGGTGATTGCTAGCAATTAAGCCTTACCTAATTGCTTGTGAGCTAGGAGAGAATCACTTCTGAATTTATGTGGGAAGTAATCAGAAGTTAACCTGAAAAGAACAGTTTGTTTCTTGCTTTGTAGCTTTTCATTTGTTGTTTTCCTGATTTTGACTTTGTTTTTCCAAGTTAACACTGAAAGCAAGTTACCTAATTTATGTGCTACCAAGCATATCTGTGTTGGGAGAAATAACCCCATAAATAAATATCTTATTGGCTTTACCCAAGAGCACAACTAAATTATTGTCAGCAGCTGTGTCTGGTGTGAATGAACTACATTGCCCACAATACCTTGCAAATCATATAGAAATATGCACTTGCCAAGAGTGTGAAGATTCTCACCCAGGCAGCCGTCTGACAGTACGTATGACCTAGATTGGCCACTGTTGGAAACAGGATACTGGGCTTGATGGACCTTGGTCTGACCCAGTATGGCATATCTTATGTTCCCAGAGAATAGAGGGCTGAAGGAGGCAATGCGAGACTCCATACCTTGGGAGATAGTGATGTCACAAAGCCCAAAAGAGATGCTGAGTCTCCTGACTTCGGCGTCTCCAATGCCGGGACAACAGCCGAGGTTTCAGATGGCTGGAGCAGAAAACACTGAAGGAAAGCGTCGATAAGACTGGAAACAACCAGAGAAACGGCAGCAGGAACAGCCAGGCTAAAGAGCCTCTGCTCGCAGGACATGCTACTCCCGTGAGCAGACTCAGCTCTCTCTCAACTGCGAGGGGGGGGGGAGTAGACAGGGGAGCACTGAGAGGTAGAGGAGATATATTTGGCACCAGGAGACAGATGGGAGATGTTGAATGCATGGCGGGGAGGGAATAGGAAGGTAGAGGAGACAAACTAGAGTTGGGGGGCTAGGGCGATGAAGGGAGATAGTGGACATGGGAAGGGGACATAGGAAGAATAAGCATATGGATAAGCAAGAAGGGGAGATGGAGTAGTGATATGGGTTGTAGGGAGACTTTAGGAAGATCCTGGACATGGGTGGGGGGGGGGTAGAGGGGGACAGAAGAGAGATTCTAGACATGGGGGTAATTAAGGGGAGGGGGAAATGCAGAACACTGGGTAGTAGGGAGAGAGAGGGGAGAAGATGGAAAGAGATGGGAAGATGCTTGACATGGGAGAAATAGGGGATGGAATGGTAAGGAGATGGGGATATGGTGGATGTAGGGGGATAGGAAGGGAGAGGGCAGACATGGAAGGATAGGCGGAGAGAGAGAGTGGAGATACTGGATGAAGCGAAAGAGAGAGAGATACTGGATGGCAAGGGAGGGGGGGGGGGAGAGAGTGAGTGAGACGGGAATAATGGACCAGGAAAACAGAAGTGGGGAATGGGAAGATTGGGTTGAAAAGTGGTAGGTAGATAGAGTAAAAAAGAGGATTGATGACTGAATAGTCAGAAAGAGTAGTGAAATCTGAGCTGAACGAAAAAGATCAATATCCAGGATGGAACAAAGTGAAGAAAACAAAAGAGGAAAGAAATGGCAGATGGACTAGAGACCATAGAAAGACAGCTAAGAGAAGACAGAGGAAAGCAGAAACTTCAGACTGGGACCAGCCCAATCAGAGAATAAAATGATCAGACAACAAAGGTAGAAAAAATAATTTTATTTTCAATTTAGTGACTGGACTTTACACTATCTTGAGATTTTATACAGTACAGGGAAATGCATCTCTTTCTATTTCTCTGGTGCTGTACTATATTCAATATCTGGCTTTTTGCAGTTTAATTTTTATCTACAGGCTGTAGTCACTTATTCTGTACTTGGTGAGGGTCTGTGTTCTGAGTGTATAACCAAGCCCAGGTGTTCTGTTAACATGGGGATTTGTACTGTAGTAATCTAAATTGTTCAATTTTTCAAATAGGTGTTTGTATGTTCCAGGGCCCGCTGCAGTATTTACAGTGCTGCTTTTTTTTGGCTACGCTCCTTATGCGAGTTTTGGAAGTTGGTGCTGGTATGGTATGGTATGGTAGATTTGCTCTGTAGATCCTCAGTGACTTTTTTTAGGATTTTGTATTAGTTCACAATATGCCTGGCACTGGAGAATGGTTATGATGATGCTAGTGAGATGACCGCAATTTCTTTTTTAGATATTGAGTTCTGTGGGTGAATGTCCTTGTTCTGTTCTGCACCCATTGTCAAGGGAGGAGGAATGGTAAGCAACACAAAGATCAGGTGAGTCAAGATCCAAAAGCGGAAGCAAAAAGGTGAGTTTTCAGCCTGGATTTGTTAAGGGCCAGAGAAGGATCCTGACATACACACTCAGGTAGTTTGTTCCAGGCATAAGAAGGAGCAAGGTGAAAGGTGCGAAGTCTGGAGTTAGCAACAGAAGAGAAGGGCACAGATAGAAGCGATTTGTCAGAAGAGTGGAGTTCCTGAGGAGGGGTGTTGGGAGAGATAAGAGAGGAAAGGTAGATGCTATATGCATCTCTCTCTGTACATTCACTGTAAGTATGTATGTAAGAAGCTACATGTCCTCCCCTTCAAAAAAAAATATATATACAGTGTATGTACTATTACTACTATTTAGCATTTATAAAGCGCCACGCACGTAGCGCTGCACAGCTAACCTACAGGTAGCCAACATACAAGAGACAGTCCCATGAGCCACCTCCTTCCCCTTCAATCTATACAAAATCACGTTGCTCGACTAATCTTCTGACAGCCTCGCCATGCCCACATTACTCCTCTTCTCAAGTCGCTTCACTGGCTCCCTGTCCAATTCTGCATCCAATTCAAGCTTCTCCTACTGACCTATAAATGCATTCACTCAATACCTCTTATCTCTCCCTACGTCCCCTCTTGAAATCTGCACTCCGCTAACAAATTACTTCTATCAATGCCTTTCACCCGCATCGCAAACTCCTGACTGCACTCCTTTCACCTTGCTGCACCACACGCCTGGAACAGCCTACCTGCGTCTGTATGCCATGCACCCTCCCTGGCCCTCTTCAAATCCAGGTTGAAGACCCATCTCTTCACCTTTGCATTCAGATCCTGACTTCCATCCTCACCTCACCTTAACCCCTGTCAATGTTCATGACCAAACTATTGACCACACCTTACCTTGCGCAGAACTGACTAATGCTCTGTACTGTTCTAACTAGATTGTAAGCTCCGATGAGCATGAAGGGGTCTATAGAATATTGCCTGTCCAGAGGGATTATCAACAAGACAACCTGCAGCCCACAGTTCAGGACTTGGAGGGCATGGCTCACAGGGAGAGGTTAAGAACCCAGCAGGCTGCAGGAGGGAGAGAGGCTTGTGGAGCCAGATGTTCTTCCAAGACAAGCCATGCAACAGAGTTCTGAGGTAGGAACTTTAACTGGGGCTGGAGGAAGGGCTGGGGCAACCAGCTTGTGGAAGTTTAACAAGCTGGGACAGAAGTAAAGCTGTTTTTGTTTTCCTTGAACTGCTGTCTCTTCCAGGTTTTGCTTTGTGAAGGTTAACAAGTTGGCACAGAATAGAAACTACTTTTGTTTTCCCTGAACTGCTGTCTGGCCTGTGTTGTAAAGGAAACCCCTTCCCACCACATGCCACACTACCACATATTGTATGGCGGCAGCTTGGGGATTTTCGTTATTACGTGACTGGGGGCAAACACATGTTTCTCGAAGCCTAGGCCTCTGCAGTAGATCAGAATATTTTTGTTTGTGTGGACTAAGAGAGTTAACCTTGCCCTAGTTAGGGAGCTTGAAGAGTTTTAGTTAGTTCCTCAGCTGCAAGGAGGGGAAGTAGAAAGTGGAGCATTGAGAGGTAGAGGAGGCTTTGTTTTGGACACTAGAGGCCGCTAAATAATTTGTTGGAGCTGGAATACTGCCGCATTAACTCTTGCAGAAGAGTGAGCTGTGATTGTGGTTTGCAAGTAAGTAGTGACAAAATAGAGCGGCTCCTCCAGATTCTGGTAGAAAGACAATAACAACAGCATCAACATCAGCAGCAGTTACAGAATCTTGTGCGGGAGCAGAGGGAGCTACAGAGGAGATCACTGGCTCAATTGACCCAGGGCCTGCAGAGACCACAACTCCACCCTCTAAAACAAGCGCTTCTTAAAATGACGGCAGAAGATGAATTGGACCACTTCTTAGTGAACTCTGAACGGACCACCCGCATGGCCGGGTGGCCAGAGGCGTCATGGACCACTACTTGGGGAATCTGCTGATGGGCAGCAGTTAGGCTGCACTCCAGGATGCCAACCCAGATGGACAAGCTACATATACAGCTGTCAAGGCTGCCATACAAGAACAGGCTGGCTGTACCCCAGAGGGCTATTGCCAGTGATTCAGAAGGGGAGGACGCCAGATAAAGGAGAGCCCTCAGAGGTTCTTCTATCGGTTGAAGGATCTTGCATGGAAGTGGTTGCAACTGGAGTGAAGTAATGGGCCTGAGATAGCCAAGATTGTGCTGTTGGAGCAGTTATTGAAGGGCTTGACTGCTCTGATGAAACAGTGGGTATGTCAACACCCTAAGTTTACACTGGAAAGTGCACTGGAAATAGCAGAGGGGTACTATGAAGCCCAGCCGGTGACTGAAGTGGACAGTGAGAAGGGGGAATAAGTCATCTGTTAGCCCAGGAGGACAGAATAGAAGGCCAGAATGGATGTTGATTCCCATGTCCCAACCCCCAAAGCCACCTCCTAAGTGAGGGTATGGCTCCAGCCACGACCCTTCACCTGTTTTAGGTGTGGAGCTTGAGGACACTTTGCTGGAGAATGTCCCCTGGGTATCGAAGAACCAATGGAGGTCAGTCTAACCACCACTCACACCTGCGCTTTTGTGGGCAGTCCCCACCCAGGGGAGTAGAACTTTGTGATTCCTGTGGAGCCGAGGGGACATGCCTCCAGGTCTTGATAGACTCTGGGAGTGTGAGGACCCCTATTCACTGGGAAACTGTAACCTGGTTCTAAATTGAATAAGCAAAGACAGTAATACTAGCCTGTGTGCATGGCGACCAGAGGCTAAATCCAATGGCATGGGTTTCATTTAAGACTCCAGCAGGTCACATTAAAGGTCATGGTACTGCTCTGGCTACCGTATCCAGTGGTTATCTGCCAAGACTACCCAAACTTCAGAGCGATATGGGCCAAGCTAACTGATGGCTCGGCTAGGCTGGACCAGGAATATTTCCCAGAGATTTTCCCCCTGGAAGACCCGGATCTATATGTCAAGACTATCAAGCCTGCTATGTCCCAGAGTCAGCGTCACCAGGAAAAGCTACACTACCAACAGAATCTGGGGGTGGCTATGGGGGAGGGAGAGCCTAAGGAAGAAAACCCTGGAAATAGCTCAGGGCTCAGTGGTAGTGACCCAAATGTAACTGTCCCCTTCCCAGAGTGGGGGCTGGGGAAAGATCCAGGGAACTTCAGGAGGGCACAGCAAGAGGATGAGTCCCTTAAACATGCTCGAGAGCAGATTTTGGAAGTGGATGGAGTTCCCGTACGTAACGGAGAGTCCCCTGCAAGAACATTTCCCTATTTTGTGCTAAAGGGAGATCTATAATACAGAGTGGTTGAGGAGCCCCTAGAGGGGGAAGCAGGGGAACTATCATCAGCTAGTATTAGCGTTGGCCCATAATCATTTATTAGGATGACACCTGGGGATGGAGAAAACACTAGAGTTTTTTAGCTCGATTTTTCTTGCGCAAGGTCCATAAACAGGTTGAGTTATATTGCCAGTCATGCCCTACCTGCCAACTTTATAACCCTCCTAGAGTCTGCCTATCATTGAAACCTCATTTGAAAGAGTGGCCAAGGACATGATAGGTTCCAAAGAGCGAACCGCCCAAGGAAACAAGTATATTTTAGTCATACCAGACTATGCTACCCGCTATAACCGGAGGTCACTACTCTAAGGAATATGAAGACTATCACGGTTGCAAATGCCCTCTGGGAAGTATTTTCATGGGTGGGAAGACCCAATGAGATCCTCACAAATCAAGGAACACCCTTTGTATCCAAGGTAATAAAGCAAGTGTGTGCCTTGGTGAAGATCAAGATGCTGCGAATATCAGTATATCACCCACAGATGGATGACCTCACTGAGCGATTCAATAAAACTCTGAAACAGGTGTTTAAAAGGTTGGTGCAGGAGGATGGTTAGAATTGAGATGTTCGCCTACCCTATTTTATCTTTGCCATCCTTGGGGTACCTCAGAGTTCCACAGTGTTTTTGCCTTTTGAGTTGCTCTTCGGAAGAAGGCTAAGAGGCATATTGGATGTGGTAAGGGAAACCTGGGAAGAAGAACCCTGAGCTGAGTGTAATATTGTGGAGTATCTTATACAAATGCAAGACTGGCTGAGGAAAGCCAGAGAGATGGCCAACTCAGTCTGGAAAAAGACCAAGCAGAGCAGGCTAGGTGCTACAATTGGGCAGCCATGCACCACACATTCCAACTGGGAGAGAGAGTTTTAGTCTTGCTACCCTCATTCGAGAGCAAGTTACTCTGTAAATGGGAGGAGACCTATCAAAGAGAAAATATGGCCTGTTAAATACAAGATTGCCCAGCCAAATAAATGGAAGAAAATCAAAATTTACCATATTAACCTACTGCAAAAGTGGACTCCAGTGACGGCTATGATGGTACATGGAGATGATTTTGGACAGGAAGTTTCATCCCCATTGGGTCCAGCTCAAGTCCCGACTGGAGACCAGCTCTCTGCTACCCAGAGAAGAGATCTAGAAGGTTTGATCCAGCGGAACCTGAAGGTGTTCTCCATCTGCCCAGGACGAATTCACCTCATTTGACATGATATCATTACTAACCCTTGGGAGATTATCCGGCAACAACCCTATTGGATTCCAAAGGCCCTGTGACAGGCCATCACCAAGGAGTTGGGAGAAATGCTTAACCTAAGAAGAGTTACAGAAGAGTCCATGAGTAACTGGTCGTCACCCATCATCTTGGTTCCTAAACCCGATGGGAGCATCAGTTTCTGCACTGACTTTGAGAGGGTCAAAGCAGCTTCCAAACTGGAAGCAAATCTCATACCCAGAGAAGATGAGCTAATCGAGCAACTCAGGGAGCATGCTTTATATCAACCTTAGATTTCACCAAGGGGTACTGGCAGGAACCCTTGATACCAGTTGCCAGGGAGAAAACTGCTTTTTCGACAATGCAAGGTCTGTTCCAGTTTATAGTGCTGCCCTTTGGCTTACACGGGGCTCCTGCCAAATTTCAACACTTACATATATTTGTGTGTGTGTGTGGTGTGTGTGTAAAACTACAAAACCAAATCAAGTACAATGCATGAAGAAAATATTTTCTTGGTTATGAATATAACCAAAATTGCTACTGTGGCGTTTGAATTGTGTGCCCCTCACCCTACCAAAAAATGCACACAGAAATTGTAAAATATTAAAAGGGTCCTAGTGAGCAAGGAAAGGCCACAGCCCTAAGGAGCTGACTACCTGATCATACTGTGAAAAAAGAATTACACTCTTCCACACCTTAAAAATTCATGTTGAGCCTAGGGGATATTTTTGTAAAAGCATATTTTTTAAAGAGTGCCCTCAAAAGAATGTACCTGCTAAACCAAAAACAGAAAGGCAAAATGAGCAAACATCAAACTGGTACAGTTCAAAAGGACAGCAGGATGAAAAATTGACAGAAATAGCAGACACCTCTTTACTTTGGTGTCACCTCGCAGGTTACCCATCTCAGTATTCCCACCAGGTTCTCTTTTACATGGGACCCTGACTGGGCATTCAGTCTTCTCTCTCAGGAAAACACTAAACTGGATAGAATTCCACAAAAATGTTACTAAATCTAATACTTGTGCAAGGTACCTGTGCTTTTCTACCCTGGACTTCTTACACAAGGTCACAAAAAACATTCTTAAAAATAGCACCACTGGGGAATTACAAACCATGGAAAAGTCCATCACCTCTTCAAAGACAAAAAGCATCCAGTATGCTTAAAAAATCTCACTGTGTGCTAGGGATGCAATGAAGTTCGGTCCCCTGCACTACAATCTCGACTTCCCATGATGTTAACATAAGAACATAAAATATGCCATACTGAGTCAGACCAAGGTCCATCGAGCCCAGTATCTTGTTTCCAACAGTGGCCAATCCAGGTCACACGTACCCAGCTGTTTCCAAAAAAGAAACGCAGGTTGCACAATGCTTGTATTGGGGCAAGCAGTGGATTTCCCGGATCCTCTTTAATAATGGTTTATGGACCTTTCCTCCAGGAACTTGTCCAAACATTTTCTAAACCCAGCTACACTGACAGCTTTTACTACATGCGCCAGTAACGAATTCCAGAGTTGGATTACGCATTGAGTGAAAAATATTTTCTCTTATTAGTCTTAAATAGGCCACACTGTAGCTTCATTGCATGTCTCTTAATCTTTCTACTTTTTGATGGCATAAACAATCGATCTATGTTTATCCGTTCCACTTCATTCATTAATTTATAGACCTCTATCATATCTCCCATCAGCCGTTTCTTTTGAGCCTCTCTTCATAGGGGTATCCTTCCACCCCCTTTACCATTTTGGTGGCTCTTCTCTGTACCTTTTCTAATGCCATTATATCCTTTTTAACATAAGGCGATCAGACTTGCACACAATATTCAAGATGCGGTTGCACCATGGAACGATACAGAGGCATTAAAATATCCTTTGTTTTATTCTCCATTCCTTTCCTTATGATTCCTGACATCCAGTTTGCCTTCTTGGCCACTGTTGCACACTGGGCAGAGGATTTCAATGTGTTATAAGAACATAAGATATGCCATACTGGGTCAGACCAAGGTCCATCAAGCCCAGTATCCTGTTTCCAACAGTGGCCAATCTAGGTCATATGTACCTAGCAGTTTCCCCAAGAGACACAAGTTCCACAATGCATTGATATCTTCGGTCACTTCTTAATAATGGTTTATGGACTTTTCCTCCAGGAACTTGTCCAAACCTTTTTTAAACCCAGCTACACTAACAGCCTTTACTACATCCTCCGGTAACAAATTCCAGAGTTTGATTACACGTTGAGTGAAAAAATATTTTCTTTTATTAGTCTTAAATAGTTTACCCTGTAGCTTCATTGCATGTCCCCTAGTCTTTCTATATTCTGATAACGTAAACAATCGATCTACGTTTACCCGTTCCACTCCGTTCATTAATTTATAGACTTCTATCATATCTCCCCTCAGCCGTCTCTTTTCCAGGTTAAAGAGCCCTAACCTTTTTAGCCCTTCTTCATAGGAGTTATCCACAATGATATATAAATCTTTTTCTTGGGTGGTGGTCCTTAATGTGGAACCTTGCACCATGTAACCATAGTTTGGGTTGTTCTTTTCTAGGTGCATAACTTTGCATTTGTCCACATTAAATTTCATCTGCCATTTGAACGTCCAGTCTTCCAATTTATCAAGGTTCTCTTGCAACTTTTCACAATCCTCTTGTGTTTTAACAACTTTGAATACTTTTGTGTCATCTGCAAATTTGATTACCTCACTCATTATTCCCATTTCCAGGTCACATGACCTACCTAATCTGCCCTTCCATATCAACCACTTCAACAGTCCCCTTTTTCCCTTTAGAGATCCTCTGTGTTTGTCTCATGCTTTTTTGAATTCAGACACTATCCTCATCTCTACCACCTCCACTGGTAGATTATTCCATGGATCTACCACTCTTTCCTAATGTCATTCACTCCCTCAGAGGAGTCCACTCTTTCAAATTTTTGTGACATCTGCAAAAAGACAGACTTTTCCATTCAGTCCTTCAGCAATATCACTCACAAATACATTCAACAGTACCGGTTCCAGGACCGATTCCTGCGGCACGCCACTAATCACCTTTCTTTCATCCGAGTGAGTTCCATTTACCATCACCTTCTGTTATCTTTCAGTGAACGGATTTCTGATCCAGTAAACCACCTTGGGATCCATCCCCAGGCTGTTCAGTTTATTGATAAGCTTCCTGTGAGGAACAGTATTAAAGGCTGTGCTGAAATCTAAGTGCCCTTGATCTAGTTCTCTGGTCATCCAGTCAAAGAACTCAATAGGGTTTGTTTGGCATGATCGCCCTTTTGGTAAAACCATGTTGCCTCGGATCATGCAACCTATTAGTTTCGAGAAAGTCTACTATTATCTCGTTTAAGAGCGCCTCCATTACTTTTCCCGCCACGGAAGTAAGGCTTACTGGCCTGTAGTTTGTCACTTCTTTGCTATTGCTACTTTTGTGAAGAGGTACCACATCAGCCCTTCTCCAGTCCTGTGGAACTTCTCCATTCTCCAAGGATCTATTAAATACATCCTTTAAAGGACTTGCAAGAACCTCTCTCAGTTCTTTCAGTATCCTGGGATGTATCCCATTCGGTCCCATGGTCTTGTCCACTGTCAGTTTTGCAAGCTGTTCAAACATATCTTCTGTGGATGGTGTAGTATCTACTCCATTCCCCTTTGTATATTTTTCAATCACAGGTGGTCCTTCTCCTGGATTTTCTTTAGTAAAAACAGAACAGAAGTATTTGTTTAGCATTTTTGCTTTTTCAATGTCACTTTCCACGAATGCGTTCTTGGCACCTTTGAGTCTTGTGAATCCACCTCTGATCCAAATCTACCTGAAAAAAGTTTTGTCTCCATGCTTCAGATCTTTAGCTGTCTTTTCTTCTGCCTTTGACGTTGCTATCTGCTCTTTTTTGTCTCTTTTAGCTTTATCCTGTATTCTGTTCTGTGTTCCTCTGTTTGTGAACTTTTGAATTTTGTGAAAGTTGTGTTTTTTTGTTTTAATTTGTGCGGCACTTTGGAAAATCAAATAGGTTTCCTTTTTCTCTTGTTTTTATTTACTTTCCTTACATATATATTTGTTGACTCTTTTATTGCCTCCTTTAGTTTAGCCCACTGCAATTCCACTTTCCTTATCCCCTTCCCACCCTGCAAACTCCTCTTTAGGCACTTGGTAATTTTACTGAAGTCAGCGTTTTTGAAGTCTAGGAGTTTGAGCTTGATGTGACTGGACTCTGCCTTGATTTTTATCTCAAACCACACCATGTGATGATCACTGCTGCTCACATGGGAATCCAACACACTCTCTCCGTTGTGAGTACTAAATCCAGCATCGAACTTTCCCTGATGGGTTCCATCACCATTTGTCTTAGCAATGCATCTTGGAAGGCATCAACAATTTTTTTACTTCTTTCTAGATTTGCAGAAGGAATATTCCAATCCACATCAGGTAGATTAAAGTCACCCAATATGATCACGTCCCCCTTCGTGACCACCTTTCAATATCATTAAATCAAGTCTCTATCCATTTCTTTGGTTTGAGCTGGAGGCCTGTAGACTACATCAGTATCTTTATCTTTATTATCAGCTTGATATACCGCTCACACCAAAAGTACCAGAGCAGTTTACAAATTGTTTAAAAATAAATACTACTTTGGAAAGGAAACGGAATGCCAGTACTCAGATAGGAAAGACATAGAAAGTACAGCAAGGACAACAGACAAGGGAGGGTTATGACATAAGGGAGGGGTGCAGGCAAGAACTCAGTGGGGGGCAGGAGCCAGGGGATGATAGTGCCATGTCCTCTTTCCAACACAATCCACAGAGCTTCTTCTTTTCCCCACTTTCCCTGCATTTCAGCAGCTTTCATATTGCTTTTGACATATAGGGTTTCTCCTCCTCCTTTTCTGCTTTCTCTGTCTCTTCTAAATAAATCATAGCCAGCTATGGCTATATCACATTCATGTGACTCGTTAAGCCATGTTTATGTAATGTTAATGCAGAAGTCTCAGACCTCAATAGAAACTCAGGATGTGACATGATAGGGTATGCTCTCCTCAAATGCAAGGTTGGGTGAAGACTTGTGTCTGTGGCTACTATGAGTGCAACTGCGAAGAAAACATGTGTCCCTGGTAAGATAGAAACAGAAGCCTAATTTACGTATGTGAATGATGAGGCGTATGCATAGAATAATCGGAGTGGCATCATTTCTGGGAGACTGGACCAGTTTGTGCAAGGTCCACCAAAGAACAGCAAACTGCCACGTGGGCAACCAAGAACCAGTCAGGAAACGTGGCAGGGAGTTCCAATAATGCGGTGGTTTTTTTGTTTCTGGTATGCGCAATCGCGGGTATGGTGATATGTGTTTGTTTTTATATCATCTGATTTACCCCTGTAATCTGTTTGGGGTTTCCCCTCCCCATTCTTTCTCCTTTTCTCTTTCCTTCCCCCCCCATCCCCCCTCTCTCTCTCCCTCCCCCTGCCCCCCCTTCCCTTCCCCCCTCCCTTTCCCCCTCCCCCCTCCCCTTCCTTCCCCTCCCCCCTTCCCTCCCTCTCTTCCTTCCCCTTCCCCCACCCCTCCCCTTTTTTCCTTCCCCCCTCCCCTCCCCTTCCGCTTCCTTTTTCCCATCCCCCTCCCCCCTTCTCCTCCTCCCTTTCCTTTCCCCTGTTCCCCCTATAATTTTGAGAGTGGTCCTTATATATATACATTTTTTCCATTTTTAGCTTTTGTTTTGGTCCTGATTTTAGTCTTATAATTTTCTTTTATCCTTTTTGTGTATTTATTCATATTTTTGAAAGTAGTGTTGTCACATTTCAGTGGATGGTCTACATGGTATGCACTCGTTAGTCTTCCAGTCTTTCCTGCCAAAGAATTGGGTTTTTAAGCCATCTGCGCATGTGCGGGAAGCTGCGATGAGAAGCGTTTTCTAGTTTCGCCTGCTGACGGCGTCTTCACTGGTTGTGTCACAGGTTTTCTTTTGTTTTTTGTTTTTATGTGCTGGCAATGGGGCAATAAGATGATTTATGTAAGGAGATAGTTTATGCTGTTCAGTTTTGGCTTCGGCTTTTTGAAGATCATGCACAGTGCCTTACTATATGTTCCGCTTTTGCCCGTCGGCACAGTTTTGTTGCATTTTCTGTGCGCGTGCATGGCTGAGCTTTCGGTAACTCTTTTTAATTATTTATCCTTTTTTTAAACATACAATGCCGTGTTTGTTCTCTTTTTTTTGATAATTTATGACATATAATTTACTTTTGAAACCCGCTGCTTTTGGTCGGCGGTTTTTAGGCACTACAGTGGATATAAACCCCCCCCCCCCCCTTTTTGCATAGATTTCAGTTCATTTCAGCGTTTATTTTTTTATTTATGCACAAGAATATCTCATATTGAATATGAGGGGCAGGGGTTCCTTTTTTGGCCCCGCGATTATAAGGATAAGTCACATTTACACAGGTCTCTGCATCGGGATGACGTTGGTTGGTCTCGGTTTGGGATTGCTATTCTATTGACATTCACAAGAAGTTTTTGGTCTGAAGTTTTTTCGGGATAGTTGTATACATATTTACAATTTTAAACGGCATCCTCTTGCCTCCCTGCTCATTTTATTTGTTTATTTATTTATGTATAGTTCAACCTACATCGCATGTGAGGGGCAGGTTGTTCCCACGGCCCTGCCAATCAAAGAGATTTGTGATTTACATTGGCTGTCACATTGGTAGGTTTTTAATTGTATTCTTTAATGGGCTTTTTGTATTGTCTGTTGGTCGATATCCATAAGCTGGTCCTGTTTTTTAGTTTTTCTTTTAGATAAGTGCATAGTCACTTTAGAATTTTACATGTATCCCACTTATTCACTCCTATCTCCTCCAGTTTTCTCTATTATGCTTTTTACTCCCTAGGTATTTATGAAGCAATGTTTATTTTGTTACCAGTTTGTCTATGTTGTTTTATTTATTCATTGTTTAACATTTTTTATACATTGTGTTTTATATATTGGATATTGCATGTCTTTTTAGTCCTCCTCTCTCTCCTGTTTTGAGTTTATTTGGTTTTACAGTGTACGCATTTTGTGTTTTATATTGTTGCATTTTATATTGTTACATGTTATTTATTATTTAATGCAATATAGTTATTTTATCAATGGTTTACCACACTATGTTTATTTATTTATTGTTTTAATTCATTTAAGATGATTTGTATTTTATCAACTTTTTCATGCTTATGCATTATTATATTTGTTTTATTTGTTGTGGTTTTTATTCATTATGTATATGTATGTACATTTAGTGAGCCGTTAACCCCTGAGGAAGTGGTGAATGAAACACGGCCTGTGTCGGGTTTTAGGCACACTTGATCCGTGGAACAATAAAGGCATTATTGGAACTCCCTGCCATGTTTCCTGACTGGTTCTTGGTTGCCCACGTGGCAGTTTGCTGTTCTTTGGTGGACCCTGCTTATGCAGCATGTTTTCTCCTTGGAGAGACGTTCTCAGCTTCGGGGAAGATGCATTGGAAAAGCTTGTTTTTCAAGAGTCTTTGACTAATCTTGATGATGAAAGTATCAATGATCACACACATACGCTTTGGGAAGATGTAGTTCAATTAACACAAAGGTTGGTTAAAGAGAAATTACACGCAGCCTATCTCCTCGAATGCTGCAAATCAAAAATTATACCACGAGGATTGAGGATGAATAAGGCTCCAGGTCTTTATCAAAGTGAACAAGGTTTCGTCAATTGCTGGAATGCTATATTAAATAAATGTTCATTGGATTTAATGATCCTTTTGATTACTACAGCAAATAAGAAATCTGAATTACACAAGGTGGAACTAGATGAGAAATTGAATGAATTGAAGAAATGTGATAACCAATTTGATAAAATATCTGTTGATCACGATAGGAATATGGCACAATATAGGAAGGATTTGAAATATAAGAAAATGGAGAAATTTCGGAGAGATGAGGAGGACTATAGAAGTGGATATGTTTACCATTGGTGTAAATGAGTAGAAAATGAGCAGATTTGGGTTAAGAGGAAGTCTGCGTTTTTTGACCGAAAAGATAGCTCTATAGAGGAATCTGATGTTGGTTCCCCGGTGGGGCAGAAGAAGAAAAGGAGTAGGAGTGAATCAGGGGATAATCATGATGCTTCGACATCACTTTTTTCATCCCATAAAGACAAGATTGAACATCTTAAAGAAAAAGGTAAAGAAAAAGACAACAAAAAAATTTTTTTGAACATAGACCAGCTTTGGAAGGGAGGTGGTTGGGACCCTTCTCGCACCCGTCTGCCGTCCTATCCAGATCAGGACAAAGGACGAGGTCAATATCCAGACAGGTCGCACTACACACACAGAGGACGCGGTCGCGGACGGGGGAGAGGCAAGTGGGGAGCGGACCACTCCTATGAGAGGGACTTTTGACAAATGATATTGTTGTGAATATTTCAGAATACAAGTTGACGTCAGATGAACTATCAGTTTTAAATAAGGGTTTGTCATTTGTCCCCAACAAACAGTTTGATCCATTTGAAGTTCGTGTTGATTTATATATATTTTTTAGGAAAATCCGGATTCAACATTTTTAAGTACTCAGATGACATCTACTGAGAATGTTCCAATAATTAGTAGAAAGTCCAAATGGATTCCCCCTCCGCAAACGGACCCCCTCATTGAGGCTTTTGAACGCGTAGTGTTGCAACAAATAGAGGCGATTGATGTGGGTGAAAGGTTACCGTATCATAACTTGACACTGGGCGAAAAACGGGCCATAAAATCTTTACAGGAAAATTCTAATATAGTTATTAAACCAGCTGATAAAGGGGGAGCAATAGTGGTTCTTGATAAAGATATGTATATTGTGACATAGTGGGTCCTTCCAGCCCTTCAGAAAGAGCTAAAAAGCAGGAAACAGGAGCAGTGCTGAGGCATAAACAAAAGCACATGGCTAATGGTGGCCATAGAAACCAAGCACAAAGGAAAGAAACACACCCGTGCTGCCAATTAGATAGGGAGCCACGAGCTAATTCAGAACACCTGTTAGGGGGTGGAGTTAAGCACTACCCTAGAATTCAGACTCATAAAGAGGTCCCAGTAGAGGAAATGGGAGGAGTGGAGGAAGGTATCGAAGGTTTTGAGGAAGGTTTGGAAGGTATCGAGGAGAACAGAGCAAGCAAGGTTATCCCAGGGAGGAGAAGGACAGAGTCTCCGTGGAAGGGAGGAACCAAGCTTCCAGTCAGAGAAAGGACAGAGTCTCCAAGAGAAAGATACAACAGAAGCAGACCAGGTTATCTGTAGTATCCTGAGAATTACAGGAAGGAGAGAAAGCCAGGAAGGCAGTTTAAACCTTCTGTGCACAAGTCAGGTTTGGAACCTACAGCCATTCCCACGTCTCAGAGTAAACCTTTGTCAGCCAGGTTTAGAGGTAAGCCTAAAGGCTGGGGTTTTAATAATCACTGTGATTTTATCTACCCGGAGGGTTGGGGCTGTGAGGAAAATGACTATGATGAGAATGCTTGTTTAAAACAGCACCTGATTCAAGAGTATAGCCAGAAGCCTAAAGCAGTGAGGAAAGGCGTGGCACAAGATTTAACGTTGCAAACATTTCCTGCCTCACAAGAGGAATTAATGGAGACAGAGTCAGAGTTTGTAAATATGCCGGAGGAATTGATGGACTGTACAATTACATTATCTAGTGATATATTATCCCTACGTTGAATTAATGCTTTGAAGAGAAATACAGAATTGTTGGGATTTAAAAGTACAAAGCTGTGAAGAAAACAGAACTGTTTACCTTGATTGCTGGAAGCCATGTTTTTGTGCTGAAGTAAGCTGTTTGAGTTTGAAAGTTTTATTTTGTCCTTCTGCCAGAAGCACCTGGTTTTTGTACCTTATTTTCCTTGTTGAAATCCACCCCGGGAGGGGAATAAATCCTTGTTTGCTTTGATCACTTTTGAGTCACACTACCCTTTATTGGACAGTAAAAGAGAACTACATTTCCCACAAGGCTTGGCCTCAGGAAATAGTGGAAAGCACAGTTACTTACCTGTAACAGGTGATCTCTGGGAACAGCAGGAATTAGTCCTCACATATGGGTACGTCGGAACCGACGGAGCCTGCGCGGGAAAGCTCCCCAGCTTCCCAGAAAGGAAGCTTTTGGGGCCTCCCACAGCGCATGCGCGCTGCCTTCCCGCCTTCCTGACCAACTCTCTTCAGTTCGAGTTTAAAGCTGAGACAATAGAGAGAGGAAAGGAAAGAGAGAGAGAGAGATACAACTCCTAGGGGAGGTGGGTGGGTTGTGAGGACTAATTCCTGCTGTTCCCAGAGATCACCTGTTACAGGTAAGTAACTGTGCTATCTCCAGGAACAAGCAGGAATGAGTCCTCACATATGGGGACTCCCTAGCTAAGATGCCGGGGAGATCCCCCCTAAGGGTTCCTCATCTTCCTATGGATCTCAGGCATCCATTCAGGGAAGGTGGGCAGGAGTTGTTTAAGAATGGAACAGGTGTCTGAGGACAGCCTGACCAAACAAGGCATCCCGGCGGGAGTCCTTGTCCAAGCAGTAATGGGCTGTGAAGGTATGAACCGAGGCCCAGGTGGCTGCTCGACAGATCTGATCGATGGATACAGAATGAAGATGAGCCATAGATGAGGCCATGGCTCTCACATTGTGAGCTGTGACATGGCCTTCCAGAGAAAGGTTCTTACTCTGGTAAGCAAAAGAAATACACTGAGCAATCCAATTGGACAGTGTTCTTTTTGAGACTGGAAGTCCTAAATGAGAAGGATCAAAAGCAACAAAAAGTTGAGAAGACTTTCGATGTTGCTGTGTCCTGTGGAGGTAAAAGGCAAGAGCTCTTTTACAGTCTAGAGTATGAAGGTTCCGCTCTGCATTGGATGCATGAGGAGCTGGAAAAAAGATAGGTAAATATACCTCTTGATTAAGATGAAAAGGTGAGACCACTTTAGGCATAAAGTGGGGATTTGTCCTAAGGACTACCTTATCATGATGGAACCTTGTATAAGGTGGAGTAGCCACTAAAGCCTGCAGTTCACTGATGCGGCGAGCAGAAGTGATTGCAATAAGGAAAATGACTTTCCAGGAAAGGAATTTCAAGGAGGTAGTGGCTAAGGGTTCAAAGGGTGGCTTCATAAGCTGACCAAGAACCACGTTTAAGTCCCATGCCACCGGAGGAGGCCGAATGGGAGGCTTAGTTAAAGTTAGACCTCTCATGAATCTTGCAATAAGAGGATGAGAGGAAACAGATTGTCCATTGATAGGCTGGAGAGATGCTGCAATAGCACTCAAATGGACCCTTACAGAATTGGTTTTAAGTCCTGCATTGGAAAGATGCAGGAGATATTCGAGTAAAGAATTTAAAGGTAGTGCTAGAGGGTTAAGACCCTTTTCAGCACACCAAATGGAAAATCTTTTCCATTTAAAAGCATAAGAACGCCTGGTGGAAGGTTTCCTATATGCATGGAGGATATCCTTCACCTGTTGAGAAAGATTGAAGTCTTGAAGGTCTAGGCCTTCAGTAACCAAGCTCTGAGGTGAAGGGACTTGGGGTTTGGGTGCCACAAAGTCCCCTCCTCTTGAGACAGAAGGTCTAGAGCAGCTCCCAGATCCAGGGAGGGTGCCTGGGAGAGATGCAGAAGTAGAGGGTACCACACTTGGCGTGGCCAGCGTGGAGCTATGAGGATCATAGATCCTTGATCCCTCTGAAGTTTGAATAGAGTCTTGGGAATCAAGGGAATGGGTGGAAAGGCATATAGGAAGGCCTGACCCCAATGAAGGAGGAAGGCATCCTTGGCCTGAGCTCCCTGACACAGAATCCTGGAACAGAACCGGGGAAGTTTGGCATTGCACGGACTTGCAAAGAGGTCTATGTCCGGGGTTCCCCATTCCTGAAAGATTCTGAGTACCTGATCCATGTGCAGGGACCATTCGTGTGGAAGCAGAACTCGACTGAGTCTGTCTGCCCAAGAGTTTTTGATTCCTGGGAGGTACACTGCCAGGAGATGGATCTGATGCTCTCTGGCGAAGGCCCACAATTTTAGAGCTTCGTTGCAAAGCGACAGAGAGCCAGTCCCTCCTTGTTTGTTTATGCAGAACATGGCTACTTGATTGTCGGTATGAACAAGGACTGTCATGTTGATGAGGAGGGTATGAAAGACCTTGAGAGCAAGGAAAATTGCTCGCAGCTCCAAAAGGTTGATATGAAGGGTGGTCTCCTGTGGAGACCAAGTGCCCTGAGTGGACAGGTCTTGGAGATGAGCTCCCCAACCTGTTTGGGAGGCATCTGTAGTAAGAGTTGCTTGGGGTAACAAAGGTTGGAAGGGGGCCCCCAACAACAGATTTTGAGTGGATATCCACCATTGGAGAGACCACAAAAGACGTTTTGAGGTTGCTATTTGGTCTGAGAGAGCTCCTGATGCTTGTGTCCACTGGGTGGACAGAGTCCATTGAGCTGCTCTCATATGTAGGCGTGCATAAGGCACCACATGAACTGTGGATGCCATGTGGCCTAGCAGTTGTAGCATCTCCCTGGCAGTCAAGTGGCTTCTGGACTGAACTTGAGAGGCCAAGTGCACTAGACGGTGGCAACGGGCCTGAGGAAGATAGGCCCTTGCAGTGGTGGTATCTAGCCAGGCCCCTATGAATTCTAGGGACTGAGTAGGGGTGAGTTGAGACTTTGGCAGATTGATGACAAGTCCCAGATACTGCAGTATGCGTCTGGTGTGGTCCAGGGAAGTCTGAGCTTCGGACTGAGATGGAGCTCGGATGAGCCAGTCGTCCAGGTATGGGAAGACAAAGATTCCCAGAGTGCGTAGAAATGCAGCTACTATTGCCATGCATTTGGTAAATACCCTTGGAGCAGAGGCTAGACCGAAGGGAAGTACTCTGTATTGGAAATGTTTTCCCTGGAACAGAAACCGTAGGAACTTTCTGTGGGATGGATGGATGAGTATATGTGTGTATGCATCCTTGAGATCTAGAGAACAGATTTTCCACAAATACTGGCCAGCAATCTTCCCAAGTTCGCTTTGCTCCTAAGCGTCAGCAAACTAAACAGGCCAGAACAAAGTCTACAGGGGCTGCTACAATCCAGCAGTCCCAACCCCCGCAGGGGTTTTGACTTGATTCTAGAGAACTTAACCTTTCTGGCTCTGCAACAACCAGAACCTCTCACCATTCCAGGAAGGTTAACTCATTTTGCTCCCAGATGGGAACAAATCACATCAGAACCGTGGACCCTCTCTATTATCAAAGAGGGCTACAAACTACATTTCTCCAGCCTTCCTCCCCATTCCATGGTGAGAGAATTCAATTCTCCCCCTTCTCTCCTGTACCTGTTGGGCCAGGAGGTGACCACTCTTCTCGCCCAAAAGGCAATAGAAGAGGTTCCTCTTCCTCAACAAGGGTCAGGTTTTTTCTCCCCTTATTTTCTCATTCCCAAGAAAACAGGAGGGTACAGACCCATTCTGGATCTCAGAGAATTGAACAAATTCCATACCTACAGAGTCAGGTCTTTTTATGGAAAGGTTTCTTAAAAGGTTTTTTCTTGGCAGGGGTAGAGGTAGACTTAGAAAGTCTATCTAAAGCAGCATTCTCTGCATCCATTTGAGTGGCTTTGATTTGCCACTCCTTGCCAAACAGATTTTCACCTGTACAGGGCAGATTGCCCAAGCCTTCTTGTACCCAGGGTTCCAAATCAGAAGCCTGGAGCCAAGCCAGTCTGCGAGCAGCTATGGCAATGCCAGAGGCTCTGCTTGCCCCCTCAAAAGAGTCAAAGGCTGCTCTGTTGGAGAACTTTGAAACATCTTGAGTTTGCTTTAGCAAAAGAAGGAACTCCTCTTGCTTATCCTCTGGGATAAAGGGGAGAAACTGACGTATCTTTAATGCAATCTCTTTCAAAAACATGCCCATATAGAGGCTGTATGAATTGATTCTGGCAATAAGCATGCTAGCTTGGAAGATTTTTCTCCCAAAAGCATCCAGAGTACATTTAGTGAGCCGTTAACCCCTGAGGAAGTGGTGAACGAAACACAGCCTGTGTCGGGTTTTAGGCACACTTTATCCGTGGAACAATAAAGGCATTATTGGAACTCCCTGCCACGTTTCCTGACTGATTCCAGTTTGTGCAAGGACAGGCTGTCAGTGTGATTACGTGATTGAACACCACCATGCCTGCTAGGTTTCTCCATCATCCATGAACAAACATGAGCAGCACCCTTGGTTGTCTGACATGCTCCGTTCATAGAGGACAAATTTCACATTGTGCATTGCCGGGCTGAAAGCCTCTTACTGCTCCCTCAGATATCCTGACAGGATATCTGTACACACATCATGTGATATGGAGCTCATGTGCAACCATTCTACATCCGGCAAACATAGGTGGCCAGAGATATGTCTGCAATCTAGTGTCTGCTGTCAGTGCGCTGTCCCAATACCATGGGTTTTTAGTGGTGTGACAGAGTTGGTGAAACAGTGCCATGGTGTTTCTCTAGAAATGATATGTCATATGTCTGGAGCAGCATATTATGTCTTGCGTATCAGAGGAGGCAGTGCCATAAATGATGTTGTGTGCCCGAGGGAGAATATCCTCCCTCGCGTGTTGAGAGGGCTGGCCATGTGAATGCATGCATTGTGATGGGCTGCTGCCTAGGATTGTGAAGGTGAATCAACAGCAGATATTGTGCAGATCTGTCCACTGTCAGTTAAGGTATGCCATAGTGGGGCATGGAAAACTCTTGTCATGGAGGGGCTGACACGCTATGGGTGACTGGACAGTTAGACTAGCAAGGGTGCGAGATTCAACATGTGTGTTTACATGTGGGTGCCCTGTCAAACATGTCGCTCCCAAGGACTGGATTATGTCCAAAAATCTGTCGATGTATGTCTGGTATGCAGCAGCTGCCAGTAAGCAATAGACTCTCAAATGTTACAATAGATGCACAACAATATGTGTGTCTCTAATATTAGCTATTCTCATCACCTGATACCACTTGGCATGTGTGCGCCACAGTGAACATCCATGAACCTGATGAAGCACACATGTGAGCCTGGAATATAACACCATATTAAAATATTTATTTCTAGAATATATACATATGAACAGTCAAAACAACAACATTAACTGCAACATGTGGTGGGGGAGACAAGGGAGGGACAGGCCATGCAAGTTGTCATCCAAAACTATTGGCATGTGTTGTGTTGCTGTAGAACCAGCTATATTGCAACACTCTGATAGTTGGCATGCAGAGAGACAGGTATGCGCTGTGGATGGCCAGAATGTGATGTGCAAGCCTCACTACTGCATGTTGCAGTCATCAAATGATGTTGGGTATGCTATCAAAGCTATCTGTGACCAAGATGAGGACTCTGAAAAGGTGAACTGGCAAGCTGAATCCAACGCTGTGTTAGTTGCGCAGAAATGGATGGCAAATCATATCCAGGCTATGTGGCATAATGCTGAAGTTGGATCCCACTGCATGACTGGTCCAAATGTATCCAGGATGCACTCCAAAGACAGTACACTGATGAATGGTCCTGAAGGCTGCACAGGAACATTACAGTAGACTAAATTGAAGCACTGTTTATTGCGATAGGCCACTGGAAGAGTATATGGAAAGCTTTTTCTGCTGTGCTGAGTACTATCATGTAGTCACTTGATGGACATGATGTGTGTCTGCACAGTCAATACTGAACCTGCTTGACAATGGACAAAATGAGGATCGGCTGCCAGCAGCCAGGGTGTCCTCAGAGTCTGCATGATATGATTTGGTGTCCATCCACATGATCATTGGTGGTCCACTGTTCATGGATATATGGTCATGCCTCCAAAAATAAGGGTCAGTCTTCACAATGACAGAGTATGGACCCTCACAAACATATTTAGGGATGCAAGGGGACGAGCCATGTGAATGCTGTGATCACAAGTTCCGTGGTTCAGCGGCATCTTGCACAGCATTAGTACCATTGTGGTCAACAATAGTGGCAGCCTCTCAGTACAAACCCAAATTGTCACATATCCCCAAACAACTGTGACCTGTGAAATGACATGGGACAATATTAGTCCTGCGAAGTGTAACATAAACTTATTCCACAGAGCAAGACCACTAAAGGGAGACATCAGTTGCCAACATTCGAACAACTGTGATGTTGTCAGGACATGATTAATGACACCCCTCTTAACTACTGTGACAATGTCAGCTATACTGAACAGATGGAGATAGAGGAAAATGGGGACTATACCTTTAAGACTGAGGAAAGGCAGGGTTTCCATAGAGCTCAAACTGTAAACAAACCAGAGAAGCACGTTGTAGCAGAAGCTGGGCCCCACCCAAACCTTAACGTGGGGACAGGTTTAAGCCCAGATAGCAAGTACACGTGCACAGATCAGGGCGTGGTGGCTAGAAAGCACCTTTTTAAACCTGCGTCACAGAAGTCAAAGGGGCAGGAAGTGAGCAGAGGAAAGAGCAGAGTGAAAGCAACCAGAGTTGGAGAAGAAGGAAGCAGCAGATACAGCAACTGAGAAGGCAGAGATTCCAAGCCAAAGCACAGAGTTCAGTCTGTAGCTGGAGTTGCTGCTGAAGCCGAGAGTCCAGAGCCAGGAGGTTCAGAGAACGCTGAAAGGTCAGTGTGGACAGAAGGCTCAGCAAGAGCAGGAAACTCAGGGCTGGAATCCTATTCAGAGGAAGCACTGAAGCCAGAGGGTTTAAAAGTGAGAACTGCTTTTAAGAAATCCAGAGAAGGCAAAGCTGGAAAGTTTTACTCCACCGGGAAACTTAACTCTAGTAGCAAAGAAAGCAATTCCTTTGTGGAAGGTGAGACTGACTCAGAGCCCAGCAAGAGGTTTGCAGAAGACGTTGCTAATGAGCTAAGGAGAAGTGCAGGGCAGAGTGCTCCAGGACCTTTGAATGCCAGAAGGTGGGTGAAAGCAATTCCTAATGCTGATATTCTGAGGACAGACAAAAGCAGAGATAGAGACTTGAACCTGATTAAGAAGCTAAAGCAACTGTTTCCAGATAGTGGAAGATTCCAGAGAGCATAGCTAATCCTTGGTTAGGAGAGCAGCATGTGAGGGAGTTTCTGAATACCCTTTCAAACAATAAGCTGAACTCTTCCGTTAGAAGCCCAAGTGGGGAGAAAGGTCTTGCAGGGGAAGAAGATATGCAAGTAGATTCTCCTTCGCCTGAAGCTGTGTGTGACAGTATTCCCATGGATTGCTCTTTCTGTAAATCTGTTTACCCTGCATAGGAGAAAGACAAAAACCCCATTGAAAGCCAAGAATATTTCTGAAAGCCTAAATGTGATTTTGAAGAGTTTTGAATGAAGACAAGAGATAAATGCCCATTGTAAATAAGAGCGATAGCTGTGATTTTTTACTACTGGAAAAGGCCTCTGAACAGCTATTGTCACTGTATAAAGAGCTTTTGCCAAGTTCTGATATTCCAGATAACCTTTATGCTCCTGTACCATTTTCTTTTGGAGAAATTATCCTCGCTGTTTGTGTATATGAACTTTAATGCGTGAAGGGGAGCCCAAAAATAAAAATGTTCTGTTTTTGCCTTAAACAAAACCGTGTGGTGACAACTACTTTGCAAGTAATACAGAGAAACTACAGCTCCCAGAATTCCTTGAGGGAGGGAGAACCAAGTGACTCTATACTTAAGGGCAAACAAGGCCACCCCTCTTGCTTATAGGCTTGGCCAGCAGGGGGAGTGCGACACTACACACATATTGTGGCGCCTCACCCTCTCTAGGCGGCTGCCTAGTAGGGGCGGCGGGCCATAATACTTGTGTTCATGCTTCAGCCTAGTAGCTGAGGCCCTTATTGTGTAGTTGTGGGGCAATTAAAGCAGTCCAAGTGGAATAGGCCAACACAGGAAAATTTGTTATAAATTTTATTTTCTTCTAGTCATCAAGTTTGCAATTAGACCTTGGTGGAAGGCTCCAAAACATCAACAGAAAAAGAGAATTTTTTCTCCAACAAAAAGCTTTTCCAACATGTACTTCAACAAAGCAGTTTCTTCACTCTTTGCCATTAAACAAGTTTCCTTTTCATTCAAACAAAGACAGTTTAATTTCACTGTTTGCCAGTAAAGTCCAGCTACCCTTGTTAGCTTCTCCCAGCTGTTCAGGTAAGCCTGAGATTACGTTCTGCTTCTCAGCATGGAAACTAAACGGCTGTTTAAAACACTCTCATAGCATTAGTAGAATTGCAGCTTTAAAAATGAGGCTTTCTCTTTACCAGCACTTCTCAATAGCATTTACTTGGCATAAATACTTCCTAGGCTTTCTTCACAGTATTCAATAAATGCTTTCTAAGCACTTCTCATACACAAAGCACATTCCATTGATACTTCTGTGGAATCTGAATCTCCCTTGTAAAACTCAACCTCCATTTCCTCTTCTGTGCTGCAAGGCTCAGGGACTGGGACACGTTCAGGGATTTCTAGCTTCACCTTCTTTAAAAGCTTGAACGGTTTCTCCCACTGAACATTCCTTCTTCCCCTTGGAATTATATCAGAGCTATCAGACTTCCTTCCCCTTATTGAATCATATAAAGGTACTGTCTGGTTTACCTTTCTTGTAGAAACCTTTCCTTTTCCAGGCTTTCTAAAAGGCTTTGTTTCCTGCTCAGTGTCTGAGCTGCTTGCCTCTGAGTTAGAACTGTAGTTCTGGAACTCTCTCAAGCTTCTTCCTGCTCCTCTCTGGCCCTGCCACTCGCCTTGGCAGTTCTGTACACTTCTCCTGGATTCCCCAGCTCTTTCAGCTCTGCAGTGCTGTTTCCTCTCCTCCCTCTCCTCCTCTCACTTACTGAGTGACGGAGTTTAAATGTTTGGCAGCGTGCTTCCCTTTCTGGCCCCACCCTCTCTCTCCCTGCAGTTGCCTTGGAGACTGGGTTTGGCTTCAGGCTAGCTCTGCAAGTGTGTGTTTCAGTGTTATTTTCACTTTGGGACTTGTGCTTAGGTGAGCCCATCCCTCTTTTATGAGAAAAACCTTCCTTTTTTCCTCTTTCCCAGGGCTGTGCTGCAGCCGCATCACCACAATATGCTGCACAAGACTGAACCATAGTCACATTGAAGTAACAGGACAAGCACATTTGATCCACTGACAGTAAGCTGCAAAACATACCACCTATTTGCAAAAATTATACAAACCATACAAAATACACAATGCATAAAATTACAACTCCACATATACATGTAACACAATCTAAAACAACTTTTACACAGAAATGGTTTGTCTCATTGTATCTAACTTTCAGTGTAATCGTTGTTATTCTAGATATCAACGTTTTAGATTGTGTTACATGTATATGTGGAGTTGTATAATTTTATGTATTGGTAAAAGATTACTTATTAATAGGTTTTTGCCAGAAATCGATATATATGCTGAATATTTTGTGAATATTAGAATGTAATTTATATGTATACACATTAGTGATATTATGTATATTTGTTAAACAGTGGTCTATACTATTTATGTATTTTGTAATTATTAAAGTAATATTGATTTATATGTGAGTTATATTTGCGTTGTGTATTTTGTATCCACTGACAGTATGCATATGACTGGATACACACACAAAAGTGATGGCTCTAATGTGTTTTGCATAGACACATCAATGCACGCATGCAGTCTTTGCAATGGTGAAGACAACGAGCTGGCTGAGACGATGCAAAAATACATTACCAACCAGTTTATATATAGCAGGGCAATACCTGGCAATCTGCAATGACATCAAGATTCCTGTTTATACAGTTTGACATCATTCTGAATGTCCATGCCCATGGAATACTGAGGAACATCCCAGGATTTGGTGGGAGCAGATTAAAGAATGCAAGAACTGAATGAAGGGAAATGTGGATTGTGGCCAATACACCCCATACAACAGCCAAAAATTCTAAGGTGGACCAGCAGGCATTTGGAGTGTTGGCCTCAACCTGCACCATATGTCATGCACTAAACATTGAAGAACCACAGTGCCTGAGGCTCAGCGGGACCCCACAGCACAAACACAGACCCCAAAAGGCACACCTTTCCTTTGCCAAAGGCCGCCATGAGAAACCACAAACTCTCTGTTAAAATGCTGTGTGGACAGAGGACACAAAAGTAGACCTCTTGACACATGCACACCACTGTGACTTCCGAAGGTGAAGACAGGAGTGTGCAATGGGAAAACAAGTCATGTCCACAGCTAGCTATGGTGCACATACCACTAAGTTTGGTGTCCTTTATGCTGGGTGAAGAACTTCAGGCCAGAAATGTATGCAGGGAAATCATGATGTCACAGGAGTACCAAGGTATAAGAGTGCAATGTGCTACCTCAGATCGGCAAGTTAGGTCTGTGTAGAAACCCAGGGGTTACATAACAGCAGAATGATGTAGGACATACATCCCAAAGTGCAACAGCATAGTAGCAGAGGCCGAAATGAATGTTGTGCAAATGTCCAGCCTATATTCATGATATCAGTCCAATTGAGAACCTTTTGAAAGAGTGTATAGAGGGGCATGGGAAAGGGATTCCCTGAAACAGGTAGGATCTAGAAACAATTACAGGAAATGTTGTAGACAGTAACAGCAGACAGATGTAAGAAACCAACACAGGGAAACCTTTTATGATTGCAGGCTGTTCCCACTGCCAATGTTTTTTCACTAAATATCGGTGAAGGGTGGCAGCAATGCTGTCCATTTCATCATGTGTGTTGCACTCAGAAAGTAGGACATGCCAATTGCACTAACATCTCTCCTGTGTTCCTCAGTACATTGGAATGTACTCCCAAAACATCATGATGACATATATTTATGACTTGTCCATATGATACACTAGATATTGTACCCAACCTAGAGAAATTATAAGGCTGCCACTAATGATGACCACAATTGTAAGCGCATGAAGGCACATCAGACACTAAGGAGTATCACATCCCACCATGGACATGTTGCAGAGAGTACCTTAGTCCTGCAGGATGCCTGAGTGGCACACAAATGGTGACTGTCATCTCCATTGTGAAAATACACCAGCGCACACATCACAGAATGTCCAACAATTCTGGGTGCACACACAAGTGCCAAAGCACATGCTGTGGAACATGTCCCGAAAGTTCTGGATGGCACCACGCATGGCCTAGGATCCCTGGATGCAGAGAAGCCCAAAAGATACTGCCCCACAGGCTGCACTACTGGGGCTCCGGGCTCCCATGTGGGGATGGCTGATGGTCTGAGGAGGCCCAACTGCCATCCTCCAACCTCTTCAGATGATCAGTTACCCTTACCAAAAGCTGCTCCACAGACCTTGTCAGGTCATGCTGTGCCTGAATGCTGGCAGCTATTGCTATAGCTATGATGGTCTCAGGGTCCCCCAGCCAAACATTCCATGCATATGGGGTTTGGGTGGAGGACTCTGAAACTGCAGTGTTTGAGACAGTGGCTGCTGGCACAGATTGTGGCCTGTCAGATACTGGGGCGTTGTGGAGCAGCTGACCCTGCTCCCTGTGTTCTTCTGCAGCCAGGGGTCCTTCATCTGTGGGTGGGGGCAGGATGGGGCTGATTGCTGCATCACAGGTGAGACTGGTTGGCCCCCTGTGTGTGGCCTTGGAAGACTGGGCATGGGCCTCCTCCCCCATGGGTTCATCTGCTGTCTCATCACGGCGGCTGCCCTGCTGCCAGGTCCTACCATCATCATCATCCATGGGCATGTGTTCCTCTGGCTCAGGGGGGTTCTTCTCCTCCTCCTCCACCTGCTCTTCCTTCTTCGGCTCTGTGGCCCTAGTCACCTCTGCAGGCTCTGGGGTTTCCTCCTGAGGTGCGCTCCTCCCAGGCCCTGATGTAGAAGGTCTGGCATCTGTGAAAGAGAGCATACAGTTAAGCATGAGCTTCATGACACATGAGGTGTTTTCAGGGCACAGTCCCAATTGTCACCGGAAAACGTGACATGCTGAACATAAAACTGTAACTTTGGAAGTGCACAGAAATCACTGATGGACTAGCAATTGTAATGCGCTCAGTGCCTATGATGATACCATATGCTGTGCCATGGAGTCACATGAGAAGGCCACATGTGCAGCATGGGTGTCAGAGTGACCAGAAAGATGACACATGCTGCATGCAAGTTACCCAACATGTAGCCAGAGGAACAGAATAGGGGTGTGATTTGCTAATGGTATTCTGTGACTGCACGCATCATGTTAACATGAACAAAGATGAGGGGCGGGTCATGTCTGGGCAAGGGCATCCCACTATCTGTCATAGAACATGATTCTCCATTCAGGACATATTAGTGTGGTTCATAAAGGGTAGCCAATGTGGTTGAGCCACATCTATGCTTGCCCATGGCATGTGCTGCACACCAAAAGCCGTTACTAAAAGCTGTAAAAGCTAAAAGCTGTTAGTGTAGCTAGGTTTAAAAAAGGTTTGGACAAGTTCCTGGAGGAAAGGTCCATAAACCATTAGAGGACCTGGGAAATCCACTGCTTGCCCCAATACAAACATTGTGGAACCTGGATTGGCCACTTTTGGAAACAGGATACTAGACTAGATGAACCTTGGTCTGACCTAGTATGGCATTTCTTATGTTCAAACAGTAGCAAAGGTGCAATTGCAAACACTAGCCCCTGCACTCTTCCACAAGGTTTCCCGTTTTACTCAAAGAACAACAGTAATAACATGAGTGTGTCAACACTGAGATGCATCTGCACATCATCCCTCTCACTTGTGTGCTGAAATGCTACATTATTGACAAAGATGATAGATCTACCTGCAATACAACCCCAGATGTGGTTGGATATGGGAGATGAGGGGACATGAGTCATGTAGATGTGCGGTCAGCAGCTATGAACATGGCGGCAAAAGGTCATAACTGTCCCCCCAACATCTGCCCAGGGGTACATAGGGCAAATTTCACAATTGCCATTTCCTGCCCGCATGAACAGGAGCTGTGCAATGTGGAACATGTCGGAGGCTCTCATTGGTGGGAGACACATTTGAAGGGACACTGATGTAGAGAACAATAACCTTGTGCATGCAGGAGGGTGCTGTGACCTTGGAGGACAGTTTATGTGCTAACCTTAAACACCATACCCCAAATGCATGTGCATCAACACACCTATTGCTGCAATCACCCAGTAGATGCTGCAACTCTGGCCCATGCAGCAACAACCTGTTGGACAGATTGACAGGACTCTGGGAAAACAGAGAGCCATAAAGACCACATAAACCCCCACCTCATGCTGTGAAGAGGGCAGACCCATGTGGAATGCCAACATTTGTCCAAGGACATGTCAGGCACTATATGAGTTACTACTGAACATTTGTATAGCGTTACAAGACGTATGCCGCACTGCACAGATACATGTAAAAGATGGTCCCTGCTCATCAGAGCCTACAATCTAGACAAGACAGACAACACAGTAGGGCCTAGGAGGTGAGGAAGTCGAGGCAGCGACAGTGGACTGCTCATTCTAATAGTTTGGATAAGAAGGGAAGGAGGGAGATGGGTCGGTAGTTAGAAGGGCATGTGGGATCAAGCGAGGGTTTCTTGAGGAGGAGTGTGACAACAGCATGTTTGAAGTCAGCAGGGACAGTTGCAGTGGAGAGTGAAAGGTTGAGGATATGAGTGATGGAGGGGACAATGGTGAGGGAGATGGAATGTAGGAGATGGGTGGGAATAGGGTCTGATGAACAGGTGGTGGGTTTGGAGGAGGAAAGAAGGAGTGGGGTTTCTTCTTCAGAGATCGGAGGGAAGGAGGAGAGGGTAGCAGGGGGAATATGGATGGGGGAGGAGAATTGGGGAGGAAGGGAGGTAGATGAGGGGTTAGGGAATTGGAGGGTAATCTTGTGGATTTTGTCGTGGAAGTAGTCGGCTAGGGTTTGGGCGGAAAGGGAGGGCGGGATCGGGGCGGGGGGACCTTGAGTAGAGAATTGAGGGTATTGAAGAGACGGCGAGGATCAAAGGCAAGGGAGTTGGTTAGATGGATGTAGTAATCTTGTTTGGCAAGTGCTAAGGCTGACTGGAAGGAGCCAAGCATGAATTTGAAGTGTAGAAGGTCTTCCGGGGAGCGGGATTTGGACCAAGCTCGTTCGGCAGAACGGGCGCAGATGCGTAGGTAACGGATTGTGGGTGAAAGCCAGGGTTGGGGAGTAGATTGTTTGACAGGACGAGGGGTGGGAGGTGCAAGAGTGTCAAGGGCTGGGGACAGTGTAGCATTGTATGAAGATAATGCCTCGTCGACGGATTTGGAGGATCTAATGGAGGAAAGAGATGGAGAAATGGTGGAGGAGAGAGTCAGGGATCAATATTTTGAAGGTTTCTAAATAGGTCGGAGGAGACAGGACGAGGTTGGGACGGCGGAAGCTGAAGAGTAAATGTTAAGAGGTGATGGTCAGATGAGGGAAGGATTGATTTGCGGAGGTTTGAGGGAGAGGAATTGGAGAAGAGTATTAGGTCAAGGCAGTGGCTGTGTAGACGTGTAGGGGCAGTGGAGCAAAGTTGGAGGTCGAACGAGGAGGTAAGAGTGAGGAACTTTGAGGCATGAGGGTCGGAGGGGTTGTCAATGTGAATGTTGAAATCGCCAAGAATAAGAGTGGGGGAGGAGGGATCCATAAAGGCAGAAAGCCAGGAGTCGAAGTTGGTGAGGAAGGTTGATTTGGATTTGTCGGGTGGGCGATAAATAACACCTACTCAGAGGGGAAGTGGTGTGAGGAGGTGAATGGAGCGGACTTCAAAGGAGAGGGGGGAGTGTGATTGGGGTGGCAGGAGGGAGAGAGTAGGAGGCCAAAGCCACCACCGCGACCAGTAGATCGAGGTGTATGGGAGAACTGGTAGCCCCCACAGCAGAGAGAGGCAATGGATGCAGTGTCGCCTGGGAAGAGCCAGGTCTCGGTCAAGGAAAGAAGGTGTAGGGCATTAGAGATAAAAAGATTGTGAATAAAAGTGTTTTTTTTTACTGACTGAGCATGCGTTCCATAGGGTGCAAGAAAATGGGAGAGTGGAGGGGGGAGGAGAGGGATATGAATAAGGTTGGATAAGTTACGTGTGAATTTCTTATCAGAGTAGCGTGGGGGTCTATTTCTGGGGTGATGCCGAGATTTAGAGGGAACAGGGTATGGGTGGGTATGTTTGCTCTCCAAGAGGGATATGAGGGAGGGGAAGTGAGGGGTAAATTGATGGTATCAGGTAGGTTATGTGAGGATTTATTTTTGGGGGTAGGGTTGGAGTTGATATCTATGGATGAGTGATAGTGGGATAAATGAGGGAGGGCGGAAGGAGGGAGGAGCGGGATGTGGATGAGATTAGATAGGGTACATGAGGAACTTTTTTTAGTGTGAGAAAGAAATCGGGGGGGGGGGGGGGGTGTTAGCGTGGGTTGGTCTCCCTTACCCAGGAATCCTCCCATTAGCTAAAGAAGGCAGGAAAGGCTTGGAAGAATAGAGAGACAAATAAACAAACACCGCCTGTCACTTGCATTCCGGGGACTCTGAGTCAACGGTTTTACCCTCGCCAGAGCTAAAAAGGCTTTCTCTGCAAGGTTAGCAAATGACCTTTGTCCTACCTTCACAGTAAACAAGCTAACAGACTACTTCTGCAGATTTGGCAAATATCCTGTGGCCCACACTGACAGCATATGTCTGATACATATCAAGAATAGGATTTCTTCTTAGCTGCAGTTTTAAACCTTATCACAACGTTTGGCTGCGCACACACTCCCGCGGATTCTGGAGCGGTCCCCTTACCTTGAGATCCCCCCCATCCTCTAATTAATTCACAACAAGCGCACACCTGGCCACTTGCTTTCTGCCAGCATCCGTCACTAGCGCTATCGCTTCGGGGCGAGGCAGGGGCGTCTTGCCAAGCTCACACAATCACACAAGCCACAGAGAAGGAAAAGGGTATTACCACAGGCCCAGCAGGACGTCCCTGTTATGCATAGTACTAGCAAAGTGCATGTTATGCACAGTGCTACCAAAGCGCATGTTATGCACAGTGCTACCAAAGCGCATGTTATGCACAGTGCTACCAAAGCGCATACACAAGATGAGCTACCAAAGCGTCAATTTAGAAATCCTAGAAATCCCAGTGCAGCTACCAAAGCTGCTTCAATTTAGGAAGTCTGAAAATCCCAGTGCAACGGGGAAATCCTCACTTCTGACACCAAATTGTCAGCGTGGGTTTTTTCCTTTCCCAGTACTTTATATCACTTACCTTCGGGACGTCCGTTAATCCTCTGGGCCGAGGAATCACCTTACCTTCTCTGTCTGGAATTCCAGGGGAACAAACACACACACACTCGCAGGGTTGGGGTTGATATTACCAGATGAGAGAAGGAGAATGAGTATTAGAGAGCGTGGTAAAGTGGAGATAGTATGGCGGAAGCGAGGGTGGGGTTGCCTTAACGAGAGGGGGGCTGGTTGAATGTGGGGGATGGTGTGAAAAAGCTCAAGAGCGGGTGCTAGGCTAGGGGGCAGAATGGAGGGAGAAGTGAGGAATGTAGAGGGAGGGTAGGGGGAAGAGGAGGGAGGGTGATGGTAGGAGGGGAGGCAGTTGGGGAGGATGAGGAAGAGAAGGACAATGTGATGTGGGGCCATGGTAGTGGGCAGCAAGGTCAGAGCAATCAATGGGTAGCAAGTTCTAGGCAAACAATGGGTAGCAAGTTCTAAGCACACAGTGGGTAGCAAGTTCTATGCAGGCAATGGGTAGCAAGTACTAGGCAAACAATGGGTAGCAAGTTCTAGGCAAACAATGGGTAGCAAGTTCTAGGTATACAATGGGTAGCAAGTTCTATGCAGGCAGTGGGTGGCAAGTACTAGGCATACAATGGGTAGCAAGTTCTATGCAGGCAGTGGGTAGCAAGTACTAGGCATATAATGGGTAGCAAGTTCTATGCAGGCAATGGGAAGTAGGATCGCAGCTAGCAGTGGAAAGCAAGACCAGAGCAGAGATACGTGTAGGGTGGTAATCGTGAGATGGTTGGGGTGTGGAGGAGCGATCATACCTGCTCGGCTCTTCAGAACTATGGAGATTTGTTGGAGCTGCATTAACGGTTCATGCAGGAGCGGGTCTTGGGTTAAACTTGCGGGTTAGGCAGAGACTGTTTGATCCTGGGGGTTTGATGCATTCTTCTCCATTCCTGTTTGTGTTTGTTTTCAGAGGTCAGATTCCCATCTCTTTATCTGAATGCGAGACTTTGCATATTCTTTAAATGTGATTAACAGATCCTTGTGGTTGCGGACCGTCAAAGAGCACTGTTGCTGTTGTGGTGACAGAGGAGTCAGTCATCTTTGGCCGATTTGCAGTTTCTATGGTGATCAGTGAGTCCGTTGAGGCAGTCGTGAAGGTGCGTTTGGAGCTTTCTCACCACAGGCTCCCCCCTAAGGGCCACGCCAAAGGGCCCTCAGGCACGTGCACGCCAGGCACATGCATGCCTGGAGAGACTGCGAACTTTGTAAAGAGCAAGAGAGACCATATTGGCCTTGTCGGAGGGGAGCGGGGCGAAGCTTACCTTCCCGCTGTCCCTCGATGATGCCGATCGGGGCTGGAGCTGCGGCGAAGAGGCTGGTCGGCTGGAGCAGGGCTCCTTTTAAACAGCTTCAAGCTGACTGGGGTAGTCGTCAGGCCTGATTGGCCTTGTCGGAGGGGAGCAGGGCGGAGCTTACCTTCCCGCTCTCCCTCGATGATACCGATTGGGGCTGGAGCTGCGGCGAAGAGGCTGGTCGGCTGGAGCAGGGCTCCTTTTAAACAGCTTCGAGCTGACTGGGGTAGTCGCCGGGCCCGATTGGCCTTGTCGGAGGGGAGCGGGGCGGAGCATACCTTCCCGCTCTCCCTCGATGATGCCGATCGGGGCTGGAGCTGCGGCAGATGAGGCTGGCCAGTAGGTGCAGGTCGCTGTCAGAGAACCATAGCTTCCTTGATCGGGATGTCATGCTGTCTTCGTGCTTTCTGCAGCGTGCCCGCTGACATCAGATGTTATCTGCGTCGGTAAGGCACATTGTGAGTAGCAGGAGCTACCTCACCACAAAACATGTTACGTCACAACAACGCACATTATGCAGCCGCAACATACATTTTGGAGATGTAAAGCGGATGCAAGTGCATACAACTGCAGGAGGTATCCATGGAGTGCACATGAACAGCAAGCAGAGAGTGTGTGAACTGCAAGTGTCATGTAGCCAGGGAGGGAGGATGTCTATGCAGTAATGAAAGTTGAAGAGGACCCACCTACCTCACTGCATGCGACACCTCACCTCACATAACTTTATTTATATATTTTATTTCTATTTACTTTCAAGATTTTTTTATACCACTTTATCATTTTACTCAAAATAGTTTACATTGTCACTTGGACTTGGTGATGTACATTAAAAAGGGACATTGATAAGTTGGATCTTATTTATCCTGAGGCAATGGAGAGTTAACTGACTTGCCCAAGGCCACATGATGTGCTAGTGGGATTTGAACCCTGGTTGCTTGGTTCCCAAGTCAGTGCCTAATCATTAGGCTACAGCTGAACACCCTTTTCTGAAGCAGTGTCTATGATCACGCAGACAACTTGTGCCAGGCTGGAGAGGCCACAGCCCATGAAAGGATATAGCACTGCTGGCACATTCCGTGGCCGTTGGATACCAGACCTGGTACCAGCATGCTGCGCAACACATGTGCTACAGACTGCCACGGACACTCGGTGCTACATCTACATAAACGGCACACAGCTGCCAGCACATCTCCTGTGCAGAAGCAAAGCCACATCCCGGAAGCAGATGCCAATTGTGGCAGTGTTCTTCTAGGCTCCCATGAAATGCCCACACAGAGAGGTATGCTCAGACACAGTGTGACAATAAGCACAGAGGTAGCACATGTTATGGGCATGCATTGCCTTATGAGGTGCAACACAAAGCAAGAGAGGTAATTTGGTACGTCCACCATGAGCATACCGCATCAATGAGCCTGGAGGGCCATTGCTGATCTTACTGCCTCTACATGGGGCCCTGCACACGTGCTGCACCATCAAAGGCAACATGCAGGTATCGACCAAAGCCCCAGTGTTTCACTCAGGACTGTGGCAGCAATAAGAGTTGTGTTCCATTCACCATTTGCATATATTTTTCCCATGATGCACCTCATCATTCAAGGAAATGCCACTTTCTCCAGATCAAAGATGTCACAGATCCATCACATCTGTTCTATGACCAGTCATTTCGTGTTTCATGCACCTGGCACCCTGAACGTGTGTAACCAATCTTTGGGAGCAATCACCATAGATGTGAGGAGGGGTGTACATCACTCGGTTCACAGTGGTAGCACTGCAATAAATGGATGCTCTAGATCCTGGAGCTGATCAATTGTACTGCAAGGGTGCTGTGTGTACTGCCTGCAGTGCGTACTGACAGTGGTTTGTTCTTCTGTGGCACTGGAACATGTCAGAGGAGCATGGGTTTACTGGGGGATGGAGTGGGTGCCGTGGGAGGCAAGAACCGACCACCTGTGTCTGCCATGGCCAGAGTCAGCAGAGGGTTCTGGCCATGGCAGACACAGGTGCTGGCCCACAAAAAGCTGCTAGTCAAACGTTCAGGGAGGTCTCATCAGCTTGATTGCTCACAGGCAGCTTGCAAATCTATGGCAAAACAGACCTGTATCAGTCCCTCTTATACCATCTGCGACCAGCCTGCTGGTCTTCACCCACTGCCTGTAACAACGGCCACCATGATAAAATGGGCTTTCTACAGGCTGCATAGACATCCAGCAGACTGAAGAGTGCATGGACTGCAATAGAGAGCAAGCACCCACACCATTACAGCTTGAGGCTATTTAGAACCATGTGGATATATAGCCATGACATGGTCACTGCTCAGTCAGAGTGAGAGGGTTCTCTCATCAAGATATGTTGAGTGCACACTGTTAATCCTTGCGGTAGACCGATGTTAGGTTGCTCGTCCATTTACCTAACCTACAACTCATATACATACTGGGCATACTGTTTGGTGGTTGACCATACCCATAATCCTCTGCTCATTTGTGTACCAGTTATGTTGAAGGTGCAGACAGCATATACAATGCAGGTTGCCCTGGGATGTGGCCCAGAGACAGACTGGGTGTGCATGTGGGCTCACAGCCATACATCTGTCACATCCCCAAATACTGTAACCACTTACACAGCATTGGAGATTGAGCACTGAACATACTGCGATGTTTAGACTTCCATTCAATGTCATGTCATTAGCTATGGACACAGCACAACTGCCCAGTTAAACACAGACACCCTTCCATGCCTCAGAACTAGTTGGTCCCCCTTCCTTATGTCCACATGGCAGTATAGCCAGTTGTAGTATACAACACAATAATGGTCTCTTTTGCTAGAGGAATATTATCAACATGCAAAAAACCTCTGCATCACACCTTGAAAGTATACTATGTAACTTTTTAAGACTTGATACTGTTGTAATAGTTAGACAATGTTGTCATTGACAATTACAAAACACTTTAGTTTAGTAGCAGAAGGTCTCAGCATAGACGGGCAGCCATTAGATTATCATTTTAACATCTAGTGGACTCACAGCCCTTTTTACATCAACGACCTTTGGTAAATAATCGCTACCAAACCAGATATATAAAATTCTTTTAGTTGGAGAATGATTCAAAAACTGTTATTATAATTTGAAGAAACAAGTGCTTAGCTTTTGAAGAAAAACCTCAGCTTAAAATTTCCCAACGCTGACAGACGCGCCATTAAGTGCGTTTCACCTTCGCAGGTTTCATCAGGGGAATCTTATAGAGCACTAAAACAATACATAAAACAAGTTCATGAGTTACCAACTTTCATTTTCAACGGTAAAGCAAACACTGATGATATACGATGTTACTGCACCTTAGATGTTAAGGATCCATTTTCTCTCACAAACACGTAATCATTGATGGTTGTAGGACGCCGCGCATGCAAAGTGAATTTATAGCAAACATTCAAATCTGACGGTTATTATCCCTAAGCAACCTCCTTCTCAAAAACACACCTCCCACTCAACCCGAGCGTTAAGCCCGGCTGGAGCCACAGACTGCAACTTGTGAATCCAGCGCTGTTCATTGAATAGCAAAGTCTGCTCCATAGTCTTACCACTGTGTGCGGTGGTAATATGCATGATGCAAAAGCATCGCAAATCAGAAAAGGCATGATGATATTGGAGACAATGGTCAACCATTGGTGCTTCTTTTCGCTGACACTTGAGTTTACTCTTATGTTCAAGCATACGAATTCTAAAAACACGGCTAGTTTTCCCAACATATAATAGGGCACACGGGCAACGGACAGCATATACCACGTGTGTGGAGGTGCAGGAAGTCGTGCTTCGTAGATGATACGATTTACCGTGGTAGCTGAATTCCGACATTCTCCAACTAAAAGAATTTTTTATATCTGGTTTGGTAGCGGTTATTTACCAAAGGTCGTTGATGTAAAAAGGGCTGTGAGTCCACTAGATGTTAAAATGATAATCTAATGGCTGCCCGTCTATGCTGAGACCTTCTGCTACTAAACTAAAGTGTTTTGTAATTGTCAATGACAACATTGTCTAACTATTACAACAGTATCAAGTCTTAAAAAGTTACATAGTATACTTTCAAGGTGTGATGCAGAGGTTTTTTGCATGTTGAGTATAGCCAGTTGAACATAGCGTTAGGTGTTGGTGCAGTTGCTGTCTACACATATGCCACCATTTCCTGCCTCTGGCCACTGTGAGGACATCTTTGTGGCTATCGCACTCGGTGCCCAGGAAGCACAGGTGCGGCTTTCATGCATGTCTGCTGATGTGACACATGCAGACCATGACTGGGCCAGGCTTGGTTCTGTGCTTCAGGCTGCACTGCTACCTTCAGGGGGCACATGGGGATTGTGTTATGGCACTGTTCCCCCCACCTCCACCCCACCCCTGCACCAACACCTCCTGGTATTCCTTCCCATATTGTGCCAGTACTTCACACACACACAATGACTCCACTGTCCAAAACAGTCATAAGTTTGCATTATTACATGCGGAGCTGTTCTCAATAGCTTCTAACTGTGCAGGCACTGTTAGTGCACACTGACACAGCCAATGTACTGGCACTATTATCGTGCCCTACGTTCCAGCAGGATTGTGTGATGCCTCTCTTTGTGCATACAAATGCTGCACAAGAGTCTGTGAATTGCTTATGCCAGTACAGCTCAGGAACTGTAGGATAAAGTTTATCCAACGTGACAACATTGTCATGATCCACTGACCCCTCTCTTTCAAACAAGCTGAACATGTATTCTGAGTCACAGAGCATCCATGGGGTTACATGGATCCTTCCAATCATGTGTATATACGTAGCCATTGACTTGCTGACTAACAGCACGAATCATGGTATGCCTATATTTGCATTACTGTTGCCTACCTTTGGACCATACTTGCCAGACAGGATATGTTAGCCAGGTGTGGGAGAGGGACATCTGTTTTGGTGTGTATATGGCACTGTGTTGATATGATGCTTATGGATATGATTTTCAATTGTTAAATATGTGATTGGTCTGGGTCTACGGGCAGGCCATGATACATGCACACACACACATTCCAGACCATGGTTGACTGGGCACATTGTGCAACATAACAATTTGCAGGTGTGTGCAGGTGTTGCAGCCTGAGCATAATGGTCACCGGTTCATGCAAAGATTATAGTCATCATCTTGCATCAGAGGGGGAAGGGTGGTAATTTGCCCACTGCCAAGTTATCATATTGCATTGTATCTCTGCCTATGTGGCATATTTCACCTCCATCACGGAGATATCCACCCAATTTGGGCATATCAGGCCCTTCCTGGCTGCACCCTTCCCCCATGGGTTGTGCCATACTGCTAGTGGGTACAAGATGTTAGAGTCATGGGTACACACAGGCTACTTGTCCTGTACTTTGAGACAGATGCAGTTGTCAGGCCTCAACAAATGCACAATCTAAGTGGTTAAGTAATAGCAAATGGCTGAAAACACATCCCAGTCTCTCTGTGTTATGGGGCCCACATGTGTGATGTTTAAGGGCACCATGTATTTGGCATGGCAACGTATTCTACCACAATGCAAGTTAAGTGTCGCACAATGTTGTCTAACTTTATGGTGATGCCTGATCACTCCTAACTCGGCTGCTCATGGCACAATACTCAGGGATGTGTGATCCACTGAGCAAACCAGGCAGGTACCTGGGTCCACCAAGCAGCATGTATGTCCTGCATCTCTATCACTCACTCCCTACAATCATGGCACAGGCAACAGATCGGTGCTGCAGGTGGACATGAGGCAATGGCAAATAATCAGTTGGTCACAGCATGCCAGTCAGTCTATCCTCCAGCAGGTGATGTGTCAGCGGCGAGGGTTGTGACATACACACGTGTGCCCCCCTGCCCACTTCAGTCACAGCGTCAAGACAGTTGCGGAGCTGCACAACAGTGTCATGTTTGAAGGTGTGTGTAGGGGATAACTGTGGGGATGTGCCTTGCGAATGGTCTGAATGGGAATGTATTCTGGCATCACAGCCAGAGGTTGTAACTACCTTCTGCAAACTGACCACCTGCCTTTACTTGCTGTCACCAAAGTATGTGGGGTTTCTGTATTGCAGAGATGGTGCATGTAGTATGCACAGCCATTGCCGCCAGCCACCACATGCTTGCATAGTACATTGAGGGGGTCACACATCTCTGGTGGCACCGACACACATGCACCACCACCACCACAATGTCGAAAAGTGTGGCAGGTTGGGGTTCCACCATTGTCAATGCCTGCACAATGTGCAGGTACTATTAGCGTGCACTGCTATGCTCCGGTGCTGTCAACGCCCACACAGTGTGCAGGCGCTATTAGTATCCTCTGCCCTGCTCATGCACTATCAATGCCTGCTCAGTGTGCTGTTGCTATTTGTGTCGTCTGCCATCCAGCTGTGGGTGATGGAACTGCTCAGGTTCCGAAGCTGTGGGCGTGTACACTTGCTGGACGAGATGTGCCAAACATCATCATATCATGGGGTGTGCTTGAGGGGCACTCTTCGTATGATGACATGGTTGATAGTCCACTAGGATTTGTGAATAGACCCATGTGGTAAACATGGCTATAACACCTCTATATGGACTTCCTCATGCAAGGGTCAGTGGTTCACACACAGGTCCTTCTCATCACTTGGCAACTGTGATGGCAGTGTGGTTATTTAACCACTGTGCTGGGGTGTTCTGATATTCCATGACATTCATACCTAGTGGCATATTTTTCCCCACAAATACACATATTCACTAAATCTGGCAAATTTATCACTAATTCACATATTCACTAAATCTGGCATATTATTCCCCACTAATGCACATATTCACTAAATATGTGTCAGCGTAGGGCATCCTGATCCCAGGGCCAGCCCATCCACATGGGCAACTAGGCGGGTGCCAGAGGCCTGAGGTCCAGATGGACTGCATGACTGCCGATCCATCCCTCCCTGCCATTGTGACAGAGCCACCACTTCAGTGCTGCAGGCAGCCTCTGGACATGGCACAAATGCAGCTTCACACACCTTGCTGTCCCTGCACCCTTTCACTGGGGCAGTGGGCACCCATGCTGCTACCTTTGGACTAGGTAGTGGGGGGTGCCCTGTGCTCCACTATACCTGCTGTTGACATGCTGGCCATCCCACTGACAGTGGGAGCTGAAGTGTTGCACCGGCACACAGGGCCGTGTCAGCATTTCGTCGGCAGCAGGCCGCAACTGCAGCACACAACACCCCCCACTCTTGCACAATGCTGACATGGCAGCATGGTGGCAGTGTGTGTGGCAGGGGTCTCCATTCGTCATCGACAGCGTGTTTGTGTGCTGCCACTGTCACAGTGGAGTGATACTGGGTATCTTGGCAGTGGGCCCTAGGTAATGGCCTTGTCAGTCTGGTGGTCTTGCCAGTCCCACCGCAGCACCCACATGACACCGCCTTTGCCAATTGTACCCTTTCTTAATAGGCCAACATGCTGTGGCTGACAATTGAGCGCTACTATCACAAACTGGGATCTCCAGTGGGTGCAGCACATTGCATACATTGAAATAGGCTCCCTCCCCTCAAAATTACAGCTTTTCCATGAGCTGGCATTAGGGTTCCAATCGCTGGGAACTCTAATGTGCGACTTTGCAACTTGGCGATATGAGAACACACGCTGTACCCTCTCACTCTCCACCTCCTTTCCTCTTACTACTGTGGGCTTCTCTAACGATCATTAGGGCAGCATTATCAGCACATCCTGTGGCATTAACCGCTCTCAGACACAGATAACGCGCATTAACGGCACACTTGCTCCCTTACCGCCCTTTAGTAAACAAACCACATTGTCTCCCTTTTGAAAGTTAGAAGGTAGTACTGTGAATTTCCTTGCTGTCCTCCCTCCATTTCTTAAATCAAACGCGATCATGCTATGATCACTATTGCCAAGTGGCCCCAACACCCTTATCTCTTGCACCAGATCTTGTGTTCCACTAAGGACTTGGTCCAAATGGCTTCCTCTCTGGTCAGTTCATGAACCAACTGCTTCAAGAAGCAGCCATTTATTTCATCTAGAAACTTTATCTCCCTAGCACGTCCTGCCATAGCACTGACCCAGTCGATACAGGGGTAATTTAAATCACCCATTATCATTACTGTGTTGTAACTTTTGTTTCTTTGAGCATTTCATCATTCATTTGTTCATTCTCGTCAGGTGGTCAGTAGTACACCCCTACTATCATTGCCTTCTCATTTTTACATGGAATTTCGATCCATAGAGACTCCAGTGTATTTTGTTCCTGGAAAACTTTAATCCTGTAAGACCCAATGTCCTCGCTAACAGAGTGCAACCCCTCCACCAATTTGATCTACTCTATCATTGTGATATAATTTGTACCCCAGGCATCACAGTGTCCCACTGTTTGTCCTCCTTCCACCAGATCTCTAAGATACCTCTTCACTGCAGCAGCCATTTAAATCAGCTCCCCATTCGGGGTAGAGCAGGGGGTGAGCTTTCCTTCCCGCTCCTACACTCCGGTCCAATCCGGGCCGTGGGAGGCTTCAGCGGCAAGGATAAAAGCAGCCGCGGGCACGAGACAGCCCTCTTCACTGCAGCAGCCATTTAAATCAGCTCCCCATTCGGGGTAGAGCAGGGGGTGAGCTTTCCTTCCCGCTCCTACACTCCGGTCCAATCCGGGCCGTGGGAGGCTTCAGCGGCAAGGATAAAAGCAGCCGCGGGCACGAGACAGCCCTCTTCACTGCAGCAGCCATTTAAATCAGCTCCCCATTCGGGGTAGAGCAGGGGGTGAGCTTTCCTTCCCGCTCCTACACTCCGGTCCAATCCGGGCCGTGGGAGGCTTCAGCGGCAAGGATAAAAGCAGCCGCGGGCACGAGACAGCCCTCTTCACTGCAGCAGCCATTTAAATCAGCTCCCCATTCGGGGTAGAGCAGGGGGTGAGCTTTCCTTCCCGCTCCTACACTCCGGTCCAATCCGGGCCGTGGGAGGCTTCAGCGGCAAGGATAAAAGCAGCCGCGGGCACGAGACAGCCCTCTTCACTGCAGCAGCCATTTAAATCAGCTCCCCATTCGGGGTAGAGCAGGGGGTGAGCTTTCCTTCCCGCTCCTACACTCCGGTCCAATCCGGGCCGTGGGAGGCTTCAGCGGCAAGGATAAAAGCAGCCGCGGGCACGAGACAGCCCTCTTCACTGCAGCAGCCATTTAAATCAGCTCCCCATTCGGGGTAGAGCAGGGGGTGAGCTTTCCTTCCCGCTCCTACACTCCGGTCCAATCCGGGCCGTGGGAGGCTTCAGCGGCAAGGATAAAAAGCAGCCGCGTGCAAGCGCGCCCGCGTCTTGCGGGCCCGCGCCTGAGGGCCTCGCTAGAGGGCCCTTTGGCGTGGCCCTTAGCGGGGCACGTCAGGCGAGAAACATCCTGCAACCTACCGAACAATTAGCAAGTGCAGCACCAGAGCCACAAATATTGCTACTCGGCAGATGCTGACAAGACCAGCTCACTAAAAGAGACTTATTATCCCATGTGTCCCTATGAACGCTAAGATTGGACTCTGTGTCTCCCTCTTACAATCCACAATTTGTTGTTGCGCTCAAGAAACATCAGCTCAGGTACTTTACACTGTATCAATGATGTTTATTATCTACTGTAGCACACAAAGTAAATATGTATCAACAATGTAACGTTTACCATAACCGAGTAGTCTGAAGTATGTCACAGCAGGTTTATTTACTGGATACTCACATATTATATTTAAATAGCATACCGCTCCCACACCAGTATTCTATGTGGTTTAGTATGTTATAAAACATTTATAACTTATTCATAGCAGATTTCTCTATCACTGCAACATTGATGATCACATAGTGTTTATATGCAACAGTGCAATAAATAGATCTGCACTGTATTTAAACAGCCAAATAAGAGTGTTATCAAATATCTGTAACCATTGTTGCTACATTGTACCTGCACTTGTTACATTGTACTTTACCAAAACCCTCACACCTAGGAAAGAATCTTCACACCTATGTCAAAGCAACTGAAACATTATCAGCTTGATTAGGACCATTCTTACTAAAGCACCACACCAAGCCCCTCCCACAACTTAAACTCCTTTCTCACCAACTAGCCCAAAAGACTTTAGAATGGAGCATACATTTACATCCCTATTGAGCCTTTTCCTGCTCCTCGTATTCTGGCCACCCAGCTCACTAGCCCTTCTTACATCACATAATCACATCCCCATAGTCTCAACTGGGGGAAGGAAATGGTCAGGTGACTTCTACCGCAATTCCCATGACTCTCACTATTCTCATCGTAACCACCTACTGCACATCCCATTACAGTACCTCCCAAAGGCCAAGCAAGGTAAAAACCCTTTCCCTTGTGCCCTAAAATGCGCACTCATTAACGCTCGATCACTTCGCAAAAAGTGGCCGGCAATCACTGAAACGATAACATCCCATAAATTAGACATCATCATGATCACTGAGACCTGGCTCTCTACTGAAGACAACACCATTCTCAATCAACTACTTCCATCCAACTTTGTTGCCTTCACCAGCCATAGGCAGAACAAGAGAGGGAGTGGAGTTGTTATAATCACCAGAACTGAGCTCCAGTTCAAAATGGTCGAGTCCAACTGCATTAAAAACCTGGAAACCGTATCAATCTCCAATAACACATGTTCTATAAACTTACTCTACAGAGCTCCAACTGCTGATCCAGATAACCTGTCCACCATCATAAATATAGCATCCAACACGCAGAATCCATACAAACCTAATTGGATCTTAGGGGACTTTAATCTCCCATCCTTACAGGACAATCAAGCATCCACATTCATAGAAGCTCTAGATATTCTGGGGTATACCCAACTGGTGCAGAAACCGACTCACACAAAAGGTAACACGCTGGACCTCATTTTTGCCCCTCAAGCAGTTCTGAACCAACCACAAAATATCATGCTATCATTGACATCAGTACCATGGTCAGACCATAAACTCATCACCTTTCAGATGCCTACCCAGCGGCCACAAAGACCCCAACAGGATGAAAGCAAGACCTCTAAACCAACGACCAGAAGCTTCCTCCCTTTTAACAGAGAACTGATTCTCGCTGAAACAAACAAGCTTCTTGAGAAGTCTTCCCTAGACCTAGAGGAGTTGATCACCTCCTGGAACAACAGTCTCAGCACAATCGCAATTCGCTCTTCAACTAACAAGGCCCCAAAGAAAAGACCTTCCACACCATGGTTCACACCCGACCTTAAGGATTCACTAACCCTTCTACGAAGGCTTGAAAAACGCTGGAGGAAATCACGCACCAGTAGTGACCAAGCATCATACAACCAACACCTGCACACACATCGCAAAGCCATTACAGACAAGATGAAGCAACACCACACAGACACCTTGAAACGGTCATTGAATAAACCACATGACCTGTTCAACCTAGTCAAATCTCTTACCAAAGAACCTACCCCCGAGCAACTGGCCAGCATCAACCCGCAAGACTATGCTGCCTTCATGCAGTCCAAAATGTGCAAGACTGACAGGATAGTAATACCTGGCCCCCTCAGCAAACAAGAGTACCTAACCTCTCTAACCTCCTTTTCCACCCCTTCAAAGAAAATTATCGAAGACACCATTTCAGCTCTAAACACCACCACTGCACACACAGATCCATGCCCAGCACATTGGATAAAAGAGTTGCGCAGTGACTTCGCCCCAATCATAGCCAACATGATAAAGCTATCCTTTAGCACTGGGTCATTCCCCTCTACTCTCAAGCAGACCTCCGTTAGACCTCTATTAAAGAACGCCAAGCTAGATCCCCTAAAGGTAGAGTCGTACAGGCCAATATCCAGCATCCCGATGCTTGCAAAAATCATTGAAAAAACAGTCTACAGGCAACTCCAAGATCATATCGACACCAATGCCCCACTGGATTCATCTCAACATGGATTTAGGGAGTCACATGGAGTTGAAACATTACTCATAACTCTCCTCAACACTGTAATCTCAGGCATTGACAACATACGACATGGCTTTGCGCTCATCTTTTTAGATATAGCAGCGGCTTTCGACTCTGTTTGTCATGAGATTCTCATATACCGGCTAAGAGAAAAAGGCATCAGCGGATCAGCACTAGAGTGGTGCAGATCTTACCTGTCAGGAAGATGGCAACATGTTCGATCAGACGGGGCCACATCCGAACCATTTCCGCAAACTCAAGGAGTGCCTCAAGGATCCTCCATATCATCCTTGATGTTCAACATATACATTCAACCCATCTGCAACATCATCAGATCGTTCAACGTGAGCTGTATGCTATACGCCGACGACGTACTGTTGTACATGCCGATTTCACTTGACTGCCCAAACCTTACCCCTCTGATTGCATGCTTTAACACCATATCCGATTGGCTGCTATCACAAAATTTAAGAATTCAACACAAGAAAACTGAGGTGCTTTTCATCTCGAGAAACCCTAACTTCACTCCACCCAGTTGTTTGAAAGTACACAATGCCGAGCTACAAGTGAAATCAACTATTCGTTACCTTGGGGTAACGTTGGACCAACATCTTGACATGAAGCAACACATAGCTAACACTGTCAGAGCGGTATACTTTAAAATTCGATCCCTCAGACACCTACGCCCATTACTCGAACCAGATGATTTCCGCACCATTTACCAAGCCCTCATCATTCCTCATTTCGATTTTGCAAATGCCATCCTTCAAGGACTTCCTCGAGCAACCTTGAACCCCCTGCAAATGGCCATGAACAGTGCAGCACGGATACTATTCGGAGCCTCAAGGAGAGAACACACCACACCTCTCCTGAAACAGCTGCATTGGCTTCCCATTCAAGCCAGGATCAGTTTCAAGACCTTGCTGATGACGTTCAAAGCTATCAAGGGGCTATCATCCCCCTCTCTCTCTGACGTCATACAATCCCCCGCCCCCTGCAGACTAAGAAGAACTGCAGAGACCAATATGTTATCTATACCTAAGGAAACAACAAACTGCACCAAAACAACATCCAACCGAGCCTTCAGTATTTGTGCCCCAAGTCTATGGAACACCCTACCACCACACATCAGAGCAATCCCCAACTTGAGCCAGTTCAGGAAGGCCCTGAAACATTTCCTCTTTATCAAACACCTCACTTACAGCCCTGAACCCCAGCCACTCTCATATAGTTCGTCCCCAAAAATGTAAAACACCAAACAGGAGCCTTTTTCCATTGAACTTCTTATGTAAATAGTTCACCTTTGTTGATAGTTGATACTTGTTGATAGTTGATACTTGTTCTCCAAATCCCACTCCCTGTTCAATGTAATGACCAGACATATGCATTTTGTCGGATGTTTTTTTGTTACATGTAAACCGCGCTGATTGCAAATAGTGCGGTATATAAGAATTGTTAAATAAATAAATAAATAAATAAATACCAATGATATCTAACTTCTCATTTAGTGTTATATAGTCTAACTCTCCCATCTTATTTTTTTAGACTTCCATCACTTGCATACAAATATTTTAGAAGCTGTATTTTATTCATAATAATCTGGTTATCGGTAGACAGGGGTAATTTGGAATCTTTAAGCTCTGTCTGCTCTGTACTTAGGGACATTTGGGTTACTTTTATCTTTATTGGAACCTCTCTGTCGATATGCCCTAACTTCAATCTTTTGTTAGTATTCTTCAAGGATACATCCTTCTGAACCATGCGCTCTTGGGCGACTGTCAGCTTTCCCGTATTATCTAGTTTAAAATCTGCTCTATCTCCTTTTTAAAGGTTAATACCAGCAGCCTGGCTCCATCCCGGTTAAGGTAGAAACCCTTTGGAAACCCCCTCCTTTCCCCAGAATGTTGCCAAGTTTCTAACAAATCCAAAACCTTCTTCCTTGCACCATCGTCTCATCCACACATTGAGACTCTGGAGCTCTGCCTGCCTTTTGGGTCCTGCGTTTGGAACGGGAAGCATTTCTGAGAATGCTACCCTATAAATTCTGGATTTCAACTTCCTACCTAAAAGCCTAAATTTGGCCTCCAGAATCTCCCTACCACACTTTCCTATGTCACTGGTACCAACACGTACCAAGACAGCAGACTACTCCCCAGTGCTATCTAAAACTTGTCTAGCTGGCACGTGAGGTCTGTTACCTTCGCACCAGGTAGGCATATTACCAGGCAATCCTCATGTCCACCAGCCATCCAGTTATCTACATGCCTAATGACTGAACTATAAGGCCATCCTAACCCTTCCCTCATAGGCGCATAGCCCTGGAGAAAACTCCTCGGTGCGAGAAGGTTTTACATCACTTGGAGAACAGGTCCTAGCTATAAGATCACTTCCTGTCACACCAGGGTGATGTTCTCCTGTCAAGTGACCTCTCTTCTCCATGGCAACAGGGAGGCAGCCAGATTGGAAGTGGGACTTCAGTAAAACATCCCTGTAGGTCTCATCTATATACCTCTCTGTCTTCCTTATGACATCCAAGTCTGCTACTCTAGCCTCCAGAGATCAGACTCGTTCCCTGAGAGCAAAGAGCTCCTTTCACCTAATGCACATGTAAACCCTCACCAACTGGGAGAAAATCATAAATGTGACACTCGATGCAAAACTCTAAACCTCCCATTTTGCTGCTGGATTGCTGTCTGCATCTTAGTTTTAAGGTTTTGTTTAAGTATTTAAGTTGTTTACTTACACTTGCTGGGGATGCTTATACTAATACAACTATACCGAATATGTTTAATGGACTTTGTTCACCTCAAGATTAATTAATCTCAGGTCCTTAAATAATCTATTCCTGATGAGGATAACCAGCAGCACCTGAAAGTGAATATGAGCACCTAATATGAGCACCTCCTTCCCTTTAATAGGTTTAAGAGCCTATAAAGCTAAGACTATCCCTTGGGTGTGTGGGAATCTGGGTAGGAGGGATAGAAAGAAGACTTAATAAAAGCTGGCTTGCTACACAGTGCCCTGACCTGTACTTCTAAGGTAAAGTCTTATCAATTTTCCTGGGTGATTCACACAGCCCTTGGTTTGATAGAGGGGCATTTGAAATTGCCCCTTTGATCTTTCGCTTGGCTTTAACACTTGCCTCCTAACTGGAATGCTTCTTTGTAAAGGTCAGGAGAAACAAGTTTATTTCTATCTACTCAGAGACTATTCTACTTGTATGCTAAACTATACTCTAATTTGATTTAAATAAAAAGTTCTCTAGAAACAAATTTATTTCAGCGACTACTCTATTTTACTTTCTATGCTACGCTATACTCTGATTTAATTTAATGAAAAGCTCTCTGGTGGTACTAAGACCTGGCTGACTCAGCAAAAACCACTAAATTCTAAAATACACAGATTTATCAGCTTAAACCAAAATAATTCCTTCCCCCCCCCAAGATTTAGAGTATATTCCAGAAGATAAATACTTCAGATCTTTTAACAGTCCCTTTCCGTAGTCCTTCAAGACTCTAAGTTAAATGGTATGTACCCTCCATAATTTCCTAATGTACACAAAAAATATTCCTGCAGCTGGCCTCCCCTAAAGCACACTTGACTGAGTAATTTTAGACCTGCTACTTTCAGTAACTACTCAACATTTGTATTAAATGCTGGCCCAAGGGTATCTGCTGCCCTAAGCGAATCATCAGTCAGGCACTCCAATCCAACCGCATCCATATTCCAGCATCTCCCCTTCCCAATCACACCCCCAAGTCTACAGCATCTCCCCTTTTCTACTGGCCCCCCAAGTCTCCAGTATCTCTCTCCTTCACTCCCCCTCCCCCAAGGCATCTAGCATCTTCCACCTTCCCTCTCCCCCAAGGCGTCTAGCATCTTCCCCCTCCAAGTATCCAGCATTTTCCCCCTCTTCCCTGCCCTCTGACAATGCTGCTGCTGCCACTGCCCCCCCCCACCCTATCTACAAGGGTGGATTTGTTAGGAACTGGGGAACATTCTAGGAAAAGGAGGGATGGGCTCCACCTTAACCGGGATGGAACCAGGCTGCTGGCATTAACCTTTAAAAGGAGATAGAGCAGCTTTTAAACTAGGTAACAGGGATAAGCCGATAGTTGCCCGTGAAGAATACTAGCAAAAGATTGAAGTTAGGGCATATCAGTAGAGAGGTTCAAAAAAAGACAAAAGTAACCCAAATGCCCTTAAGTACAGAGCAGACAGAGCTTAAAGATTCCAAATTACCCCTCCCTACCAATAACCAGGTTAATATGAATAAAATACGACCTCAAAAATGCTTGAATACAAATACTAGAGATCTAAAAAATAAGATGGGAGAGTTAGAATATATAGCACTAAATGAGAAGTTAAATATGATTGGTATCTCAGAGACCTGGTGGAAGGAGGACAACTAGTGGGACACTGTGCTACCTGGGTACAAATTATAACACAATGATAGAGTAGATCAAATTGGTGGAGGGGTTGCGCTCTATGTTAGAGAGGGCATTGAGTCACACTGGATTAAAATGTTGTAGGAAACAAAATATATGGTAGAATCTCTATGGATTGAAATTCCATCTAAAAAGGGAAAGGTGATGACAGTGGGGGTGTACTACTGACCACCTGGCCAGAATGAATAAATGGATGATGAAATGCTCAAAGAAATCAGGGAAGCAATAAAAAGTTACAATTCAGTAATAATAATGGGCGATTTAAATTACCCTGGTCAGTGTCACGGCAGGACATGCTAGAGAGATAAAGTTTCTAGGTGAAAGAAATGACTGCTTCTTGGAGCAGCTGGTTCATGAACCGACAAGAGAGGAAGCCATTTTGGACCTAGTCCTATGATATGGTAAAGAGATAAGGCTGTTGGGGACACTTGGCAATAGTGATCATAGCATGATTGCATTTGATTTCATAAATGGAGGAAGGAAGGCAAAGAAATCCACAGTACTGCCTTTTAACTTTCAAAAGGGAGACTATGATAAAATGAAGAAAATAGTTAAGGAAAAACTAAAAGGAGCAGTTTCTAAGGTTAAAGATTTGCATCAAGCATGGGTGTTTTTTAAAAATACTATCCTGGAAGCCCAGACCAGCTGTATTCCACACTTTAAGAAAGGTGGAATAAGTCAAAAAACTGCCAGCATGGTTTAAAGGTGAGGTCAGAGAGGCTATTGTAGTTGAGAAAGCATCTTTCATGAAATGGAAAAAGGAGCCAAATGACAAAAACTGGAAACAACATAAGCACTGGCAGGTTAGATACAAGGCATTGATAAGGCACGCAAAGAGAGAATTTGAGAAGAAGCTTGCTGTGGAAGCAAAAATGCATATTCAAGTACATTTGTAGCAGAAATCCTGTAAGAGAGTCAGTTGAACCATTAGATGATAGAGGGGTAAAAGGGGCATTAAGAGTTGAGAAGGCTATAGCAGAGAGACTGAATGAATTCTTTGAACAAAATGGTATTTAAAGGTGATGCATCGGAAGAATTTAAAGAAATATCGATAAACTGTTAAGATACATTACAACTATTTGATAAACTAAACAGAAGCAAATCACCTGGACTGGATGGTATACATCCAAGGGTGTTGAAAGAACTGAAATATGAGACTGCAAACCTACTATTAGTAATCTGTGAACTATCATTAAAATCATCTGTAGTACCTGAAGACTGGTGAATGGCCAATGTAACGGCAATTTTTAAAAAGGGTTCCAGGGGTGATCCAGGAAACTACAGGCCGGTGAGCCTGACATCAATAGTGGACAAAATGGTAGAAACCATTATAAAGAACAAAATTACTGAACATTTAGATAGTCATGGTTTAATGGGAGAAAACCAACATGGCTTTAGCAGAGGAAGGTCTTGTCTTTCTAATGTTATATTTTTTTGAAGATGTAAATAAGCAGGTAGACAAATGTGAGTCAGTCAATGTAATGTATTTGGATTTTCAGAAAGCCTTTGACAAGGTCCCTCCAGAGACTCCGAAGTTAAAAAGTCATGGGATAGGAGGCAATGTACTATTGTGGATCAAGAACTGGTTAAAAGATAGAAAGCAGAGGGTAGGACTAAATGGCCAATTTTCCCAATGGAGAAATATGAACAGTGGAGTACCCCAGGGATCTGTGCTGAGTCCACTGCTTTTTAACATATTCGTAAATGACCTGGAAATGGAAATAGTGAGTGAGCTAGTCAAATTTGCAGATGACACAAAATTATTCAAAGTTGTTAAAACCCAAGAGGACTGTGAAATATTGCAAGACTGAACGTTAAAATTGCAGATGAAATTGAATGCAGACAAGTGTAAAGTTATACACCTAGTAAAGAACAACCCAAACTATGGTTACACGATGCAAGGTTTCAAATTAGGAACTACCACCCAGGAAAGCGTAGTTACTCACCTGTAACAGGTGATCTCCAGGAACAGCAGGAATTTAGTCTTCACATATGTGTGACATCAGTACCGACGGAGCCCACGCGGGAACACTCCACAGCATCCAAAAGAAAAGCTTTTGGGAGCATCCCACTGGGCCTGCAAAGCTGCCTTCCCACTTTTCCCGCTCTCCTTCCTCAGCTGAGTCTGTAGCTGAGATAAAAGGAAAGAGAAAAAAAGAGAAAGCCTACAACTCCTAGGGGAGGTGGGTGGGTTGTAAGACTAAATTCCTGCGATTCCCGGAGATCACCTGTTACAAGTGAGTAACTACATTATCTCCAGGAACAAGCAGGAATGTAGTCTTCACATATGGGACTCCCTAGCTAGAAGATGCCAGAGAGATGACCTCAGAATCTGCTCTGGTTTGTCCCAGGTATGCCTAAAGAGGTCATGTATCCTCCAAGGATGTCTGGTATCAAAATCCAGGATGGAGGGTAGGAGTTGCTCTAAGTCTGAAAGAGATGCTGGAGAACAGTCTAGCCAAGCATGGCATCCCAGCGGGAGTCCTTGTCTAGGAAGCAGTGAGCAGCAAAAGTATGGACCGAAGACCAAGTTGCTGCTTTGCAGATCTCGTCAATAGCTACAGATCATAGATTGCCATCAAGGTAGCCATAACTCAAACATTATGGGCAGTGACATGACCTTCGAGGGAGAGCCCCGCCTTCTCATAAGCAAAGGTGATGCAGTCAGCTATCCACTTGGAGAGAGTACGTTTGGAGACTGGCAACCCAAGGTGACTAGAGTCAAAGGAGATGAACAGCTGAGAAGCTTTCCGGTGTTCTCGAGTCCTCTGGAGATAAAAAAAGCTAAGGTACATTTACAATCTAGAGTGCGGAGGGTTGCTTCTGCCCTAGATGAGTGCAGTCTAGGGAAAAACACAGGGAGGTAGACCGACTGGTTCAAATGGAAGAGTGAGACCACCTTCGGCATGAAGTGAGGATGAGTCCTAAGGATTACCTTATTATGGTGGAATCGTGTGTAAGGTGGGTCAGCCATTAAAGCCTGGAGCTCACTAATGCACTTTGCTGAAGTGAGGGCAATGAGGAAGATGACCTTCCATGTGAGAAACTTGTGAGGTAGTGGCTAGAGGTTCAAAGGGCAGCTTGAGAAGCTGTCCTAGAACCACACTGAGGTCCCATGCCACTGGTGCTGGCTTAATGGAAGGCTTGTTTAATAGAAAACCCCTCATGAAGTGTGCTATGAGTGGCTGAGAAGAGATGGGTTGGCCATATAAGGACACGTGAGAGGCCGCAATTGCACTTAGGTATACTCTTACCAAATTGGTTTTGAGTCCAGAAGAAAATAGGTGGAGGAGATACTCAAGCAGCACCTCCACCGAAGCTGAGAAAGGATTAAGATTCGTCTGAGAACACCTGAAAGAAAACCTACGCCACTTGAAAGCATAGGACCGCCTGGTGGATGGCTTCCTAAAAGCTAAGAGGATGTCCTTAACCTTCTGGGGAAGGTTAATGCCTTGGAAGGCTATGCCTTCAGCAGCCATGTTGTGAGATGGAGAGACTGCGGATTGGGATGGAGCAGCGTCCCCTCCTCCTGAGAGAGGAGATCTGGAGCAGACCCCAGATCTATAGGTTGAGCCTGAGACAGACGTAGGAGAGGGAACCACAGTTGACGTGGCCAGCGTGGGGAAATGAGTATCATGAAGCCCCTGTCTGTCTGGAGTTTGAAAAGAGTTTTGGGAATTAGCGGAATGTGAGGGAAGGCATACAGGAAGCCCTGTCCCCAGTGAAGGTGAAAAGCATCCACCTGTTGGCTGTCTGGTGCAGGAGTCCTGGTACAGAAGCGAGGGAGCTTGGCATTCTGAGAACTTGCAAAGAGGTCTTTCTCTGGAGTCCTCCAGATCTGAAAAATGTGGGAGACTGTGTCTATATGAAGAGACCACTCACGGGGCAGAAGGATTTGTCTCAGTCTGTCTGCTAAAACATTGTGTATGCCTGGGAGATTCATCGTTTGGAGGTGAATGCGATGATGTATGGCAAAGGACCATAGATGTAGAGCCTTACTGCAGAGGGCCCAAGAACCTGTTCCGCCTTGCTTGTTCACATAGAACATGGCTACTTGATTGTCGGTTTCGACTAGGACTCTGCAGCAACGAAGATGGTCTTGGAACACTTTGAGAGCATTGAGAATGGCTCTGAGCTCCAGCAGATTTAAGTGGAGTTGTGACTCCTGCTGCGACCAGAGTACTTGGGTGGAGAGAGATCCTAGATAGGCTCCCCAGCCCAGTCTGGATGCATCCGTCATCAGGGTACATTGATGTGCTGGCATCTGAAAAGGTGACCCTACAAGGAGATTTTCTGGGGATCGCCACTACTGGAGAGATGAGATCAGAAGGGTAGAGACTGTTATCTTGTCCCCCAGGTGACCTGATGCTTGAGGCCACTGGGATGCCAGTGTCCATTGGGCTGTGCGCATGTGTAGATGGGCAAATGGAACTACATGCACCGTTGATGCCATATGACCCAGAAGTTATAGCATTTCTCGAGCAGTAAGATAGTTCTTGAGACATTCCTGAGATGTTAACTGATTGAGACGAGCACAGCGGAGTTGGGGAAGAAATGCCCTTGACTGCTGAGTATTTAAGAGGGGACGAGTTGGGATTTTGGAAGATTTATCAAAAATCCCAAATGCTGTAATGTGAGAGGGATGGACTGGTCTCTTGAGAGATGCTTACTCTTATGAGCCAGTCGTCTAAGTAAGGGAAGACAAATATCCCTAGAGTCCTTAGAAATGTGGCTACTACCACCATGCATTTTGTGAAGACTCTTGGGGCAGAGGCGAAGCCGAAAGGCAGGACTCTGTATTGATAGTGTGTCGTGACCCTCGCCTGGGCCAAAGGCTTACAGGCATAGGGCTGCCAATGTTTGTCCTTAAATAAAGAGTTACTATCCTTGTCTCCAGCAGGGAACTCTGGGACTTGTAGTTGATTCTTTTACTCAAAGACAAAGTAGTGTGAGACCGTTGGTTTTTAAGGCAAAACAAGAATTTTTATTTAGGTTCCCATAAGCACTAAGGATCAACGCAGACATAAGGATTATTCTCCAAGTAAATAATAACAGGAAACATTATGCAACTGGAACTGAAGAAACTGAAAGAACCTTTAAACATGTGCAGCTGTTTTCAGCAAAAACATTTCAGCAAGTAAATCACAGCTTCCTTTGTTCGTCCAGCACAGCTAAATTTCTTCATTTATCATGTGCTGCTTCGGTTATCAAACTCTAGGTTATGCAAGGGTTCTTTACCTTAGAAGAAGTTCCTGGCATTCACATGGCTAGGTAAAACCCTGCTTCTCAAAAGCTTCTTTTGTTAACACTTTTTATCACCAACTTTCAAACTTCCTTCTTAAAACAAATAACAGTCCATAGGAGACTCCTCAGTAACAGAATCCTACCCAAAAGAGTCAATTTGCATTTCTTCCTGTGCTACGAAATGCTTGTCTGTCTCTGGGTTTTCATTAACTCCTTCAAGCTTACTGTTCTGTAGGAACTTCTGAATTTCCTTCCACAGCTGCTCTCCCTGATATGGAATATTTGTACCTTGAGAGTGGGGCTTCTTTCCCTGGATCAATTGCCTCAATGCTTCAATCGTGTTCAACTCTGGTTCTCTGCCCTCGGCTGGGTTCTGGTCACTTCCAGTTGTAACCGTATTCACCCACCTTCTGGCAGCTTGAATTCTCTGAGCTGGTTCATGAACACTCTGCACTGCAATCTGTTCCTCGTTGTCAGCAACTCTCCCAACCACCCATCTGCTGGTTTCTGAATGAAGAGTACCTCTCTTACAAGGACTGCTTCCTCTGTTGCTGCTTCCTTTCTTGCTGGAGCCGTTCTCCAACTCGAAGTCAAACTTCCCACTTCTCCTTTTCCTTCCTCTGAACAGGGCTTATAAAGCTGTTTCCTAACACTCCTCTGTCTCTGCACAGGTGATTATCATTACCCTCCAAGCCTGCACTTGCGTTAGAACTTGGGTGTGGCTTGGCTTCAGCAACTACGTGCTTCTTTCCTTTGCCTGCAGTCTGAACCCTGTGAATACCTTGCCTGTCTCTCACCTTAAAGGTATATTTACTGTTTTCTTCTGTTTCCATCGGCTCAGCACAGCTCTCCTCATCACATATCCCCCCCCCCTTAAGATATTACGGGCTGGCGCATTATTATCCGCACAGCTCATAATTCTTGCTGGGATGTTGGTGTTTCTCTGCCACCTCTCGGCCCTATGGTCTACTGTGGCTAGATGAGCTAGCGCTATTCTTTTGTGCCAGGGCCTCAATACGTTTACGTGGTAAACCTGTTGGCAACCCCTCCTGTTTTCCACTAAGTATGACACTGGACCTACCTGTTTGACCACTTTATAGGGCCCTTTCCATTGGCTCTCAAACTTTGGAGTGGCCCCTGCCACCATTATGATTACTTTCTCGCCTACAACCAGCTGGCGAGGCTTTGCACCTCGATCATAGTAACTTTTCTGTCGTAGCTGACTGGTCTTTAAATTTTCCTCCGCCACTTGGGAGGTTCGGTGCAACCGGCCCCTTAGATTCCTCAAAAACTGGGGTACCCCCACTTCTTCCACCCTGGGCTCACCCCACTGCACCCGCAGTATATCTAAAATACCTTGTGGGGGCCGCCCATACATTAGTTCGTAAGGTGAGGTCCCTAAAGATGCTTGCTTTCGCTCTCTACAGGCGTATAAGTCGAAGGGAAGCATGGTGTCCCACTCCGACATGTTACCTTCTAAACCTCTCCTCAACATTTGCTTCAGTGTTTGATTTTGCCTCTCCACCAGTCCATTCGACTGCGGATGGTAGGCGGCGGTATTTACATGACGGATTCCGAATGCATCCCACACTTGGGCCAAATATCTGGACATAAAATTACTGCCCCTGTCGGTCAGCACCTCACTGGGGAATCCTACCTCGCAGAATAACTTTATCACTTCTACTGTCACTGTTTTTGCGGATATATTACGCAGGGGAATGGCCCATGGAAACCTTGTGGCTTGATCCACCATGACCAACATGTATTGGAACCCGCGGGGTGTCTTTATCAGTGGTCCTATTATATCCATGGCCACTCTGTGAATGGGTTCCGATATCACGGGCATGGGAAGCATAGGTACCTCTGTTGGACGAACCGAGGTGACCCGTTGGCAAGAAGGGCAAGCTTCGCAAAACCTAGAAGTCTCTTTAAAAACGCCTGGCCAGTAAAAGCGAGCTAATATCTGGTCCAGCGTTCCTTGCACCCCTTTGTGACCTCCTACAGGGTGGTCATGAGCTAGCCTTAAGACTAATGTTTTAAACGTTGTTGGCACTACAAGCTGCTTACATTTGTTCCCTCTACGGGGATCCAAACTTTCCCTATATAGTACTCCCCCATCTAAAAGGAACCTTGGCAAGGTATCCTTTTCACCCTGGGCATACTCAGAGGCTTGTGTAAGAACGGGATCCGCCTGCTGCTCCTTGGGGAAAGATGGGAATTTGTCTACTAATTCAGCTGGGACCCAAGGCAACCCTTGTCCGGCTTGTGCCTCAGCTCTGCTCTGGGATCGTCACTGCCTCTCCCGGCGCTTCTTCCCTCTTCCCTTCTTATCCTTATCTACGGTGGAAGTTATCAGGTCTTCATGGGATGGTAGATCCTCTAATTCCTCCTCTAGGGGTTCATCTCTCTTCTCCAGAGGCTTCGATTGGGCTCTTGTAGAAACCATACCTTCTCTCGGATGTAAACCCTCTTCTAAACCCTTCCTGAATTGCGGCCAATCCCTCCCCAATACCAGGTCATGTGGCAATCTTGGCACAACTGCTATGGGGATTTCCTTTTTCATCCCTAAGCCTTTTACTAGGACTTTGTATACTGGATAAAAGAACGCTGCCCCATGAATGCACCTAATTTTTACCTTTCCCTCAGGTTGGTTTGGGACTGCCTTACTCTGGGATTCAATTAGTTGCCAAAGCTTTCTAGACATCATGCTTTGATCAGCTCCGGAGTCTAGTAAAGCGTCGGTAACAATACCTTGCACTTCTACAGATAAAAGAAAACCTTCCCTGATCTCCTTTGTATTTGCAGTTATCAGTGCTGTTTTCGCTTTACATTCTTTTTGCAAATGACTCTCACTACCACATTTAAAGCATTTTATTTTCACATAGTGGTTCCTTAACATAGGCATGCATACTTTCATAGCATCATCTTTCGGCCTTACCTTCCTATCTGATAATTCAGCAATTGCCATTTTGGAAGCGCTGCCTTTTTCCTGAGCTGCTAATTCTGCTTCCATAAAGCGCTCTGTAAGCAATGTTGCTTCATTAGTGTTCCGGCAATTCTGTAATATTTATTTATTTATTTACATTCTCTTATATACCGCGCTATTCTGCATCAGTGCGGTTTACATTGAACAAACTGAAATTACATTGAACAGGGCATTATAACTTGGAGATAACTATTTTACAGGGAACATGGGCTATGGAGAGTTAAGTGGCTTGCCCAAGACCACAAGGAGCACCTGTGGGACTAGAAACCCCAGTCCTCCTGGCACAAGGTTGCTGTCCTCTAGTGGGATTTGAACCCCCGACCTTCCGGCCTGAAGTACCTTGCCCCAATCACTAGGCCACTCCTCCACTCCAATATCAGGAAGGTTTGTATGTCCTTCGGGACCATGGCCATAAATTGCTCTAGCACAATACTATCGATTATAGATTCTATCGTTTTTCCTTCTGGTGTTAGCCATTTTATTACCAGGCTCTTAACTCTCTGGCATAGAGCTTTTGGCGTTTTGCCAGGCTTCAATTTTGTGCTCCTCAATTGATACACCATGGGAGTCAATCCTAAACGATCCCTTATGGCTTTCTTTAGCTCCTCATAATTATTCGCGAGTGCCGCAGGCATGGCCCTATACGCCGCCAATGCCTCACCCGTGAGGGATGTGACCAGGCGTACATCCCATTGTTCCTTAGGCCACCCAATTATGTGTGCTACTCTGTCAAATGCCTCTAGGAAGTCATTAATGTCATCTTTATCAGACAATTGTCCAAAATTAAATGTTCCACTAGACTGTGGCCCTAGCGCACAAGAATGTAATGGTCCTGTAGAACCTGGTGGGGTCAGTGCTGGTTCGGCCTCCTTCTTCTGGCTTGCCAGCCACGCCTCCATCATATCCAACAGTGGTTTCTGCTGTGCCTGCATTAGTGCTGCGGACTGCTCCTGGGCTTGTAAAGACATCTCCCTCCGTCTTTCAAATTGGCCAGCCATCCACTGAAGCACCTCCTTGCACTCCATGGTCATCCTTGTTCTGTGGAAAAACAAGAAAAAGAAACACCACCCAAGTGCGATACAGCAACAACAGCTTCACTCTTCCCTTTGGTTTTATCCGAATAGAGCTCTACACCCTTGTACTGGTATCCTTAATAACCCAGTTAGCTACGGGTTACCTGATACAGGTGTAGATTCAGGCTTCTCACCAAAGAAGGTCACTGCAATCCTTCTGTGACTCAGATTCACCTCCAGAGCACTCCTCTGCACGGCTCTGCAGTGAACTTGTCTCCAGTGCAAATTCTGAGGCTTGAAAATCCTTGGCGCATGCGTGAAATCCAAAAACTACGCCACTTGTCGTGACCCTCGCCTGGGCCAAAGGCTTACAGGCATAGAGCTGCCAATGTTTGTCCTTAAATAAAGAGTTACTATCCTTGTCTCCAGCAGGGAACTCTGGGACTTGTAGTTGATTCTTTTACTCAAAGACAAAGTAGTGTGAGACCGTTGGTTTTTAAGGCAAAACAAGAATTTTTATTTAGGTTCCCATAAGCACTAAGGTTCAACGCAGACATAAGGATTATTCTCCAAGTAAATAATAACAGGAAACATATGCAACTGGAACTGAAGAAACTGAAAGAACCTTTAAACATGTGCAGCTGTTGTCAGCAAAAACATTTCAGCAAGTAAATCACAGCTTTCTTGGTTCGTCCAGCACAGCTAAATTTCTTCATTTATCATGTGCTGCTTCGGTTATCAAACTCTAGGTTAAGCAAGGGTTCTTTACCTTAGAAGAAGTTCCTAGCTTTCACATGGCTAGGTAAAACCCTGCTTCTCAAAAGCTTCTTTTGTTAACACTTTTTATCACCAACTTTCAAACTTCCTTCTTACACAAAGAACAGTCCATAAGAGATTCCTCAGTAACAGAATCCTGCCCAAAAGAGTCAATTTGCATTTCTTCCTGTGCTACAAAATGCTTGTCTGTCTCTGGGTTTTCATTAACTCCTTCAAGCTTACTGTTCTGTAGGAACTTCTGAATTTCCTTCCACAACTGCTCTCCCTGATATGGAATATTTGCACCTTGAGAGTGGAGCTTCTTTCCCTGGATCAATTGCCTCAATGCTTCAATCATGTTCAACTCTGGTTCTCTGCCCTCGGCTGGGTTCTGGTCACTTCCAGTTGTAACCGTATTCACCCACCTTCTGGCAGCTTGAATTCTCTGAGCTGGTTCACGAACACTCTGCACTGCAATCTGTTCCTCGTTGTCAGCAACTCTCCCAGCCACCCATCTGCTGGTTTCTGAATTAAGAGTACCTCTCTTACAAAGACTGCTTCCTCTGTTGCTGCTTCCTTTCTTGCTGGAGCCGTTCTCCAACTCGAAGTCAAACTTCCCACTTCTCCTTTTCCTTCCTCTGAACAGGGCTTATAAAGCTGCTTCCTAACCAACACTCCCCTGTCTCTGCACAGGTGATTATCATTACCCTCCAAGCCTGCACTTACGTTAAAGCTTGGGTGTGGCTTGGCTTCAGCAACTACGTGCTTCTTTCCTTTGCCTGCAGTCTGAACCCTGTGAATACCTTGCCTGTCTCTCACCTTAAAGGCATATTCACTGTTTTCTTCTGTTTCCATCGGCTCAGCACAGCTCTCATCATCACAAGCGTCTTTCCTGAAACATGACGTGCAGGAATTTTCTGTGTTCTGGATGGATAAGAATATGAGTGTACGCTTTCTTTAGATCTAGAGAACAGAGCCAGTTCTGACTCTGGAGATAGGGAAGAAGGGTCCCCAAGGATACCATCTTGAACCTCTCCCATAGGAGATGCTTGTTTAGTTCCCTGAGGTCCAGAATGGCCCTGTATCCCCCCATTTTCTTTGGAATAAGAAAGTAAGGAGAACAGAAACCCATTCCCTGCTGGAACGTTGTAACCTCCTCTATTGCACCCTGTAGTAGAAGGGAGGTAACCTCTTGTAGTAACAAAGCAGTGAGAGGGGGCTGAGAATAGAATTCTCTTGGTAAAGTCGAGGGGAGAGGGGTAGGCTTCGTAGATGAAGTTTGTATCCCTCCCGCACTATTGTTAATGTTCACTGCTCCAAAGTGATGAGATGCCACCTGTGGGCATAATGACAGAGTCTGCCAGGAATGTGTACAGTGTTGGGATTCTCTAAAGTTAGGACAGCTATGTTCTCTAGAAAGGAGTCAAAAACCAGGAGCAATCTGGGTCTGCTGAGATGGCTGAGACTTGGAAGTCTGAGCCTTCTTTTGCTGTTTTGGAGGTTGTTGCCCCTTCTGAGAAGCATGATGCTGACAGTGAACAGCAGGGTTATAAGAAGGATAATACTTCTTTTTATTAAAGAAAGCTTTCTTTGCTGATTTCTTAGCTGGGTTGGCAGTAAATCTAGAGAGCCTATTTAGGGTAGTGTTTTCAGACTCCAACTGAGAGGCCTTGTCTTGCCAATCCTTGCCAAAGAGGTTTTCACCAGTGCAAGGGATATTACCCAGCTTATCTTGAGCCCATTGTTCAAGATCCGATGCTTGGAGCCAAGCAATCCTGTGTGCACCAATGCAGATGGATGAAGTTCTGCTGATGCACTCAAAGCAATCAAAAGTTGCTCTGTTAACAAAATTTTGAAACATTCTGAGCATGCTTCCCAAGGGTGAGATAATCTGCCCAGTTGTCATCGGGGAGAAGAGAAGCCATTAACTACAAATCTTTAGCCACCTCTCTGAGGAACATACCCATATAGAGTATGCAGGAACTAATTCTGACCAATAGCATGGAAGCCTGAAAACAACGTCGACCAAAAGTGTCAAGGGTTCTTGATTTCCTACCCGGAGGGTTTGAGGAATGTGTGTTTGTGCTCTTGATTCGACGCATTGCTGATTCCACTACCATGGAACGGTGCGACAATCGTGTCTTTTGAAAACCAGGACACTCCTGTACCCGGTCCATAATATCGAGCCGGTGGGTATGGGGAGAAATAGTCAGAGATGTCTCCCACATTTGAAGCATGAGGTCATGAAATATCCAATGGATAGGGAGCGTAGTCGCCTCCTTTGGAGCCATCGGATATTGAAGAATTTCCATTTCTTCGGTCCTAGGCTCTTTCTCCGATGTTACTGTTAAGGACAGGCCCCTAGCAACATCACGAATAAAGTTTTGGAAAGACATGTCCTCTGGTGGGGACATATGGCATTGTGGGGAAGGAGATGGGTCCTCCAGGAGAGTTTGCATGTCTCAAGTATCGGCCAATACATCGTCCGAGAAATCGGAATCCGAAGACTCAAAGTATCATCGGGCAGGGTGTTCCCGCTCCGTACAAACTCAGTACTGGTCGAAGCTGGTATCTGGAATCTGTGTAGTTGGAACCTCAGTACCAGAAACGGATTTGAGGGCTGGCATGGGTGGGTAGCGAGGAAAGCGGCAAAAAGTCGATGCAGCCTGTATCAGTATCGATGCATGCGGAAAAGACTGTAAGAGTTTTACTGGAACCAAAGCTGCCAGTAAGGCCGCTAAGCTCCGCTCGAAGGTAAGGATACATTGATCCATGGAGCTTGCCGATGCTTCGGTATCGGTACTGGAATTGCACGCCATAATCCCTGAGCATGGCAGCAGCAGCTCTCTGGAGGTGGAGGCCTTGGGAGCATCCTGGGACCCCACTAAGGCTTTGGAGGGAAGGTCCTCCCACCGGGGTTATTTGGCCGGTGTGTCCCCCTCCAGGGCAACGCCGAAGGAATCTTGATGCTTAGAAGGAGATTTACACTTGGGGGAGTGGCCAGCCTTTGATGAAGACTTAGTTTTCGATACCTGAGATCCTTGCAAGGAAGATGAAGCTCTCGATGACGTCGATGCTAAAGAGATGGCGTCATAGGCGAAGAGAGTGCCCAGCTTTGCAGCTCAAATCTGTAGGCCTCTCTTTGTCATCTTTCTACAGAGAGGACATTCTGATGGTTGATGATCAGGCCCTAAGCGTTTTAAACACCAGTCATGGGTGTCTGTGGCCAAGATGGTACCGCCACACTTAGAACACTTCTTAAAACCACTAGATAGGTTTTTTCATTGTGTCTGTTACAAAATGGAGGGCCTAGGCCTAAAATGGCATCGATGTGCCTGAAGAAAAGAAAAAATCTTTTCCTCACAGTTTTTTTTTTGGGGGGGGGGGTTGAGATAAAGAAGAATAAAGAAAGAAACTACCAACGGAGGACGGTACCAGCGTCGACGGGAAGGCAGACGTGAACCACAAATATATGAAAAACAGGAATTTTCTGCGGTAACAGGATTTGCTCACTGTTGGCTCTGCAGAAAACGAAGAACTGAGGAGGGAGAGCAGGAAAGGCAGCTACGCAGGTGTAGTGGGATGCTCCCAAAAGCTTTCCTATTGGATGCTGGGGAGCGTTCCCGCGCAGGCTCCATTGGTACCGACATCACCCATATGTGAAGACTACATTCCTGCTTGTTCCTGGAGATAAAAGATTTAGGCATCATCGTGGATAACACATTGAAACCCTCTGTCCAGTATGCAGCGGCGGCCCAGAAAGCTAATAGAATAATGTGTGAAATGCTGGTCGCCGTATCTTAGAAAAGGATATAGCAGAATTAGAAAACGTATAGAGAAGAGCAACCAAAATGGTAAAGGGGATAGAAGGATACCCTTATAAGGAGAGGCTTAAAAGTACCTGGAAAAGAGATGGCTATGGAGAGATATGATAGAGGTCTATAAATTAATGAATAGAGTGGAACGGGTAAACGTAGATTGATTCTTTATGCCAGTAAAAGGTAGAAAGACTAGGGGAAATGCAATAAAGCTACAGTATAAACCATTAAAGATTAATAAGAGAAAATATTTTTTCACTCAATGCAAAATCAAACTCTGGAATTTGTTACCGGAGGATATAGTAAAAGCTGTTAGTGTATCTGGGTTTAAAAAAGGTTTGGACAAGTTCCTGGAGGAAAGGTCAATAAATGGTTATTAGCGGACCCAGGTAATCCACTGCTTGCCCCAATACAAGCATTATGGAACCTGTTTGTCTTTTTGGGAAACTTCTAGATACTTGTGACCTGGATTGGCCACTATTGGAAACAGGATACTCTGCTTGATGGACCTTCATCTGACCCGGTATGGCATTTCTTATGTTCTTATGTGCTTAAGGGAGACCAAAAAACAAATCATACTTTGGGGAGGAGGAGAAGCAGTGCAGCACCAGCAAAAGTAACAGTGGGGAAGCACTTCAAAGCTACTGTCAGCGATGGGCCTTTGAGCGTCTCTGCACGCGCATACTCAAGGCATGCCATGGGAGCGGGATACAGCAGGCTTTCAGCACACACAGATGCCCAAAGGCTCGGCTTCTGACAGCAGCTTTAGTGATGCTGCTGTCTTTGCCAGCAATGTGCTGCCACTCTCTGAAGCCTGCGGCCCTATGTGGACACCTAGTCTGCCTAGTGATAGGGTCACCCTGCTTGCATTCCAATTCCAGACTCTCATTAGGAACGTATGCCTCTCCAATCTATTTCTCTTTTGTTAGGCCAAGAAAGTCTAGGGGACGACTTCTCCTTCTCTCAAGGTCTAGCCAGCCATGGAGAGAAGCATCTCTCCTTGCTGTTTTTCTGCAGCACTGAACTCCCTGGGCTCCATGGCAGCCTTTGTCTGTCAGTGGCAAAGGACTTCAACCATAAGACCTCTAGGCCCAAAGTGAAAGGCATTTTATTGTTCCATCCAAAATATAGTGGACCATTGCTAGTAGTGATGGACATCTAGGCTCATCCTCCATTATATCACTTAAGCAGGAATTATATTAATATGTTCTCTTGTGCTTCCGCAGCTTGTATGATGGTCTCTGCAGATTTCTGGGTCATGCTGTATTTCCATACATTTCCTCATTATAAAAACAGAAGACAATTCTGGTGCCCTGATGTCTCTTTTGTTTTTATATTACATATGTGCATGTGAATATGTAGATATGCATATATAGATGTAGTAAGATGCCATACTGTCCCTGCTTTGGAAGTGGCACAGTCAAAATGGCCCTGGTCGTGGATACGACTAAGGACATGATTCCTTCTCTACATAAAGAAATAGAGGATATGCTTGGAACACTAAAAAGTTCTGATTCTGCTGAATTATATGCACAACAACAAGAAGATCTGAAGCAACAGGTTGATCAGTTTAGAGAAGAAGTTAAGAAAGTTAAAGCAAAGAAGTTGAAGAGAGATCACAGAGATTATACTACTGGATATGTATACCCATGGATGAACCCCAATCGACAGAGTGGTAAGCAAGATCAGCAGAGGGTTGAGTTTGAATTTACATCTGATGACTCTTTAAATACTGGGGAGGAGGCTCCCTTCATGAGGATTTTTTGGTGAATGGCAAAGGCAAGAAAAAGAAAAAACAGTCGACCTTGTTCAATTGACAGAGAGACGATCAGCCCAGACTACTGGATTGGAGAGGCAAAGTTCGTCTGCCCTAGATATGAAGGCATTGGTAATTAATTTGTCAAATTTTTCTCTTACACCGCTTCAGTTGCAAGTGCTAAATAAAGGTCTATCATTTGTTCCAAAGATGGATTTTGACTCTTTTCAATTTTGGATCGATTTTGAACGCTTTTTGCGTAAATTAAGATTACGATATTTGCATAGAAATACTTAGATTTGCAGGGACCTGGTCTTTACCTGAGTCTCCCACTTACTTTAGAAGCAAAGGTATCATTTAAAGTTACAGGGACATTTGCACAGTAGGCAGATACATAGAAGTAAAAAGTTCAGTTTGACTATTTCTGCTTCCATTGTTTGAATTGTCTGTTGCAAGCCTGCTCATAGAGCAAGGCTAATTAAATTATCTTACAGCCTGTCCACAAGTACCTGATCAACTCTAGTCTTCACAGCTTCCAGAGCCTCCACACAGCTAAGCTTTCAGCCTTCTATCTTTTGCCTGTTTTGTTGCTAATAATATAGAATGGTTATACATTCATTTTTGGGAATATTCTGTCTACATTCCTTGTGTAGCTCTTAAATCAGATATCTGAGTGTGTCCTCAGTTCGTGTAAGGCCTACTGGCCAAGGACACTTAGGAACATGGTTTAATGAATCGTATGAATGGGATATAGCCATAGCTGGCTATAATCTATTCAGAAGAGACAGAGAAAGTGGAAAAGGAGGAGTAGCCTTGTATGTCAAAAGCAATATTAAAGCTACTGAAATGCAGGGGGCATGTGAAAAAGAAGAAGCGCTCTGGATTGTGCTGGAAAGAGGAGATGGCACTGTCATCAATACTGCTGTAGTCTACAAACCAATGTGGGACTTAATTTGTAAATAATAGTTATAATAAATATCCACATTATTGTACATAGTTCATACTCAGTTATGTTCAACTGTACATGGAATGTTATAATGTTCAGAAGTTCAATGTATGTTTCCTGTTGTTTATTGTGAACCGCCCCTGATCTTTGGAAGGGGCGGTATATAAAAGTTTACAAATAAATAAATAAATAAACCTCCGACTCAAATTGAAGAAATAGATAAATTGATTATAGATATTGCCAAGATAGCCACAAAGGGGGAAGTGATCATATTGGGTGACTTTAATCTACCTGATGTGGATTGGATTACTCCTTCTGCGAATCAGGAAAGAAGCAAAAAAATTGTGGATGCTTTCCAAGATGCGTTACTTAGCCAAATGGTGATGGAACCAACCAGGGAAAGCTCAATGCTGGATTTAGTGCTCACCAACGGTGATAGCGTGTCGAATGTCCAGGTGGGTGCCCCTGTGAGCAGCAGCGATCACCACACGGTGTTGTTTGAGATAAAAGCCAAGGTGCAGTCCAATCATAGCAAGCTCAAAATCCTAAACTTCACCTGAAGGAGGAGTTGGCAGGGTCGGAGGGGATAAGAGAAGTGGAATTGCAATGGGCTAAACTGAAGGTGGCAATAAAAGGGACAACAGATAAATATGTAAGGAAAGTAAATAAAAACAAGAGGAGAAGGAAACCTATTTGGTTCTCCAAAGAAGTGGCTGCTCAAATAAAGGCAAAAAACACAGCCTTCACAAAATTAATAAAGCTTGCAAACAGAGGAACACAGAAAGGAATACAGGAACAAACTAAAAGAGACAAAAAGAGAAATAAGGAAAGCAAAATCAAAGGCAGAGGAAAAGATGGCTAAAGATGTGAAGTGTGGCGACAAAACTTTCTTCAGGTATATTAGGGAGAGGAGGAAAATCGGAGGTGGAATTGCAGGACTCAGACGTGCTGGGAACGGACTCGTGGAAAGTGACATTGAAAAAGCGAAATTGCTAAACAAATACTTCTGCTCTGTTTTTACTAAAGAAAAACCTTGAGGACCACCTGTGACTCCCAAATATACAAATGGGAATGAAGTAGATACCACACCATTCACAGAAGATGATGTGTTAAAACAACTTGCAAAACTGAAAGTGGACAAGGCCATGGGACCAGATGGGATACATCCCAGGATACTGAAAGAGCTCAGAGAGGTTCTTGCAGGGCCGTTAAAGGATGTTTTCAACAGATCCTTGGAAACAGGAGAAGTTCCTCAGGACTGGAGAAGAGCCAATGTGGTACCTCTTCACAAAAGTGGTGACAGGGAAGAAGTGACAAACTACAGGCCTGTGAGCCTTACCTCGGTAGCGGGAAAAGTAATGGAGGCGCTCCTGAAAGAGCAAATAGTGGACTTTCTCAAAACCAACAGATTGCATGATCCGAGGCAACATGGTTTTACCAAAGGATGATCTTGCCAAACAAATATGATTGAGTTCGTTGACTGGGTGACCAGAGAACTAGATCAGGGGCATGTGAAGGATGTCATCTACCTGGATTTCAGCAAAGCCTTTGATACTGTTCCTCATAAGAGGCTTATCAATAAACTCAGTAGTTTGGGGATGAGTCCCAAGGTGGTAAACTGGATCAGAAATTGGTTGACTGACAAGATGACAGAAGGTGATGGTAAATAGAGGTCACTCGGATGAAAGGAGGGTGATTAGCGGGGTGCCCCAGGGTTCGGTCCTGGGCCCGGCACTGTTAAATGTATTTGTGAGTGATATTACTGAAGGACTGAATGGAAAAGTCTGTCTTTTTGCAGATGACACGAAAATTTACAACAGAGTGGACTCCCCTGAGGGAGTGGATAACATGAGGAAAGATCTACAAAAGCTGGAAGAATGGTCTAATGCATGGTAGTTACGATTTAATGCGAAGAAGTGCAGTGTCATGCACTTGGGAAGCAGAAATCCAAGGGAAATGTGTGCGAGAGGGGGGCGCGAGGTTGGTGTGCACGGACCAGGAGAAGGACCATGGTGTGATTATTTCTGAGGATTTCAAGGTGGCAAAACAGTGCGACAAGGCAGTGGCAAAAGCCAGGAGGATGTTGGGTTACATACAAAGAGGAATTAACAGCAGAAGAGGTACTAATGCCACTGTATAAGTCACTGGTGAGGCCTCACTTGGAATACTGTGTTCAGTTTTGGAGACCATATCTTGCAAAGGATGTAAAAAGACTGAAAACTGTTCAGAGGAAGGCGACCAAAATGATTTGGAGCCTGCGTCAGAAGCCTTATGAGAAGAGAGTTGAAGACCTAAATATGTACACTTTGGGGGAGAGCAGGGATAGGGGAGATATGATTCAGACCTTTAAATACTTAAAGAGAAATAATGAACAAACAAACCTCTTCCAAAGACGGGGAAGCTGTAAAACTAGAGGGCATAACATGAAGCTGCAAGGGAGTAAATTGAAAGGCAATGTCAGGAAATACTTTTTCACTGAAAGGGTGGTGGATGCTTGGAATGCTCTCCTGATGGAAGTGGTGGGGGCAAATACAGTGATGGAATTCAAAATGGCATGGGACAGACACAGTGGATCCCTTTACAGCCAACAGGATAAAATCAAAATTAACTTAACTATCTAATTTCTCAAATGGGGTGTCCTACACGGAGCAGTGGGTTCACTCCTAAACAAAGCCATGGGGAAGGGTGGCCTGCATGAGGTGGCAGGTGCACCTACTCTTGCCATCTTACTGGGCAGACTAGATGGACCATACTGGTCTTTATCTGCCGTCATTTACTATGTTACTATGTTCTCCACTCCTGAGGATAGACAAAGTTATGTAAGATCTGCTGATCTTGATAAATCTTTGGAAGTAGCTGAAGCTGGTCCCGGTCGAATTGCCTTACCTTTTAAATCGACTTGGCTTCCTCCTGGTCCAATCCCTCCTGCCTTGCTTATATTTTGGGAATTGGTTTTGTAGGAAATAGTGAAGTTAGAGCAAGCTCAGAATAATAATAAAAACAAGTGATGAGTTCTCACCCTAGAAGAACGACGAGCTCTACAGCAACTTAAACAGAAGTCTGAACTGGTGATTAAGCGAGCAGATAAAGTTGGAGGGATTGTGCTTCTTAACTGTGCTGACTACATAGCTGAGGCCCTTCACCAACTGCATGACAGAGCATCATATTTTTTTTTGGAAAGTGATCCGACTGATTTGCGTCATTGTATCGAGGACTTGAAAAAGATATCACTGTCTCAGCACTTGATTACTAGAAAAGAGTTTCGTTTTTTGAATGTTTCTTCAGTGAAATTAGCTAGATTCTATTTTGTTACCAAAAATTCATAAGAGTTTAGTGAATCCGCCAGGGAGGCCGATCGTGTCTACAAGGGGTACCTTCTTGGAGCCACTGTCGGTCTTTGTGGATTCTTTTTTACGTCCCCGCCTATCAGGGATTCCATCTTATTTGAAAGATACCAATCATTTTTTGAATGTTTTACATGAAGTAGGGTATTTGTCTACAAACCCCACTGTTCTATTGGCCACTTTAGATGTGGCGGCATTATATACTAGTAAACCCCAGGAGGAAGCTTTGTTGGTGATACGGGAAGCTCTTATTCAACAGGGTGATCTTTCAGAGGCCATGGTGGAATTTTTAATGAACTTAGCGGAGATAGAGATGACAAAACATTTCTTTGAGTTTGAAGGTATTATTTATCAACAGGTTTCAGGGGTTGCAATGGGAGCAACGTTTGCCCCCTCTGTTGCAAATTTGTTTATGGGACATTTTGAGCAACAGTGGTTGACAGCTTTTCTGTTCTCCTCCCATGTTAAAATATGGCGTTGTTTCATAGACGATGTCTTTTTGGTTTAGGATGGGTCTTCTGAAAAGCTGTTAGAGTTTCATCGATGGCTGAATAACCTTCATCCTAACATCCAGTTTACCCTCAATTTCCATGTGAATGAAATTGCATTTTTAGATGCTTGGGTGGTTAGACAGGATTTTGGATGGGGTACTTCAGTGTATAGAAAGAAAACTGATAGAAACACCTATTTACATTATTCAAGTGTCCTCCTTCAAAAAATGCAAGAGGGACTTCTCTTTTCTCAATTCATTCGATATCGTCGTAATTGTTCTGACTTTGTTGGTCAGTCTAGTCAGTTGAGTTTTAATTTAATATTTATAAGTTTATACAAAACATATCAAGAATACATCTTGAAACAGAAACACAACAACATATGACTTAAAAAGTCCCACAAATATACCATGCAATAGAAATAATACCCAGCCCACTCTAGCCCCCAAAACAGGGAGGATACTATAAGAAGAAAACAAATAACATCCAGTAAATCTGAGAGGAAATAATAGGTGTACTCAACAGTCGGTACCTACTATGCTCAGACTGAGGCAGAAGAGGGGGCATCCACAATCTCCGGATGACGAGCATTTATAAAGTCCAGCAATTGGGAAGGTTCATAAAAAATATATGAATCAGACTGATATTTAATCAGACACTTACAAGGGAACTTTAGAAAAAAGAACCCTCCCAATTGCTGAACCCCAGAACGCAAAAGGAGAAATTCCCGTCGCCTCCTCTGAGTTTCCCTGGAGAGATCTGGAAACATACGGGCAGTCAATCCCTTAAATAACATATGTCGCTTCCTAAAGAACAGCTTCATAAGCCATTCCTTATCAGATAACAATGCTAACGTAATTAATAAAGTAGAGGGCACTACATTTTCTTCTTGTGATGATTCCAACATAGCCGTTACATTTAGAATATCAATATCAGATAATCCTCTAACTACTCCCGACCCCACATCTTTTTCCCAGATGGAAAATAATACATTTTAGCTATAGGGGGGTGGGATTCAGGGGAAATACCCAAATTCTCAATCAAATAAGTTTGAAACATGTCCCTTGCGGAAATCGATGCTACTCTGGGGAAATTAACCAAAGATTCACAGCTCAAGTTGCATTTTCCGTCTCCAACTTAAGACGCATAGGTATTATACTCTTCTTAAATAAATCCACATCATTCTCAACAGTCAGAGTCTTAGACTGAAAACTAGAGACATCCGCCTGAAGAGAGGATATTTATACAACGTTTTCCTGAATAATAGTTACATTATTGGAAACCTGAGACGCCAAGCTGGTCATCCGCGGGGCCAAATCTTCCCAAAGCTGCATGATAGTGGCCCATATGACTTCCAGCATGACAACCTCCGGGGCAGCAGAAAATGCCAAGGGAACAGCCTCCACATCACTAGTTATGACTGATAAACAGCTCGGCAACAGAGCGGGTGCCGACAAACCAGCAACTGATCTGTCCCTTCCTTCTGCCATTTCCGCCAAGACCTCTGCCCTCTGACGTTGATCCGGGGAGACATCAGAGACCAAGCCTCGTTCCAAGGCCAGCCTCTGCCTGCTGGCGGAATCCAACGACTCACCGCCCTCCATCTGACTCTCCAGGAAACTGGTATCCTGCCGAGAGACCTTCGAGGCCCGGACTGAGCCCGCGGAGCGGAGATCTCTGCCCGAAGCAGACACCGAGGACTCCACCTCCGACGGCTGCAATGCCGAGCAACTCTCCCCTTCTCCAACCGACTGTCGCGGCATAGGAAAAATGAAGGAATCCAACAGCCCAGCAACAGCTGAAGGTAAAGGTGTAGAGACCTGAGGGGCTATAGAAGGCTGTTTAGCCCCTCTAGTCTTCCGCTTCTTCCACATAGAAAGCCCGTGTCGCTCAGCACACCTAGATAGCCGCCATCTTGGATCCTCCCCCCCCCCCCCCCGAATGCTGGAAGGCCTGTTTAATGAGAGGATATCCTGATGAAATTGTAGATAGGGTGTTTAGATGGGAATGCTGGAAGGCCTTTTTAATGAGAGGAAATCCTGATGAAATTGTAGATAGGGTGTTTAGATGGGCTAAATTTAATAACAGGGAATAGTTGTTATCTACCCCTGTGAAAAAATGTCATAGAGAGGATAGTGAATATGTACACTTCACAACTAATTTCTCTCCGCTCAGTTATCGGTTACAGCGGAACATTCAGCGGTGTTTTCAGGTGATATGAGTGACTCCAGGTTTGAGAAATATCACTCCACGCTGTGTATAGTTTCGTAACCGAAATCTGAGAGATTTATTTATTTATTTATTTAACATTTCTTATATACCGCGCTATTTGTCATCAGCGCGGTTTACATCAAAACAATAGAACACTTGACCAGATACATTGGCCGTCGTTTACATAAAACGGGGAGTTAACATGGAGGAGAACTTGGGGAACTATTTACATTCAAGTTTATAGCAAACTTAGGAAACTATGTACAAATCGGTTGTATTACTATGTACAAATCGGTTGTATTTGATTAGTCCTAGTGTATTGAGGAAGTCAGGTGGGGCTGTAGAGACTTATACTAGGCATAAATCATGTGGCCATTGCTCAGTTTGTGAAATTACAGAAATGGTTAGTATGTTTAATTATAGAGGCCGTAATTATCGGTTGTGTTATAATACCATTTGTGATTCCTGTTTTGTGGTTTATGTTATTAGATGCCCATGTGATATGTTATATATTGGGGCAGACCACTCGGCCCTTTAGGTTGCGTATGGGAGAACATAGAAGTCGTTTGCGCTGTGGGAGACTTGAGGCTCCTATAGTTCAGCATTGTAAAGAGAAGGGTCATGTTTGCAGATCTCGGGAGTTTTTGCATTGACCAAATATGGACGGGCATAGATGAACGCACCAGAAAACAATCCCTGCTCTTCAGGGAGCAGAAATGGATTTTCTGTTTAGATACTGTATATCCAAAAGGCCTTAATTCTAAATTTTCCTGGCATTTATGTGTTTAGATGGGTGGGAGGGAGATACTGTTTCAATGTTACCATTGTGTGTTTTTTGAATGAGTAGAGTTTTTATGACTGATATCGGGTGTGCGATGTTGTTTCTGTATGCTCTTTTGTTGAAGAGGCATTTGCCTGGTGAGTTTTGAGCCAATCAGATTTATGCTGATTCTCTATTTAAATATTGCTCATGTGCGGCATTTTCAGCCGGTTTGAGCTATCAAGCATGTTGAGTGGTATTGGCAGTCAGTTGGGGTGAGTGCAATTCTTTTGGTTTCTTAGCGGATTTATCTTTTTCCTTTCTCCTTTTTTCTGGGAGGTTGGATATCTAGTAGGTCTGCTGTTGTTTCCCAACCTGGACTGTTATTTTAGTAATGGAATGTCTGGTCAGATACACAGCTGAACCGGGTTATTTATTATCTGGTTGTGGTCTGTCGGGAAGCATTTGCATCTTTCTTACACAGGTTTGTTTTGTTTTTCTGCTCTGTTCTACAGCATTTCATGTTTGTTGGGACCCCTTGAAAAAGCGCTATGCGAAACACTTAGTCAACAAGATTGTTGGCGTCAGGGTGTTCAGCTTGAAGCTTTTGAGATTTGAATGTGTTATGGAGACTGCTTCAGCTAAGTTTTTGAATGACATGTTTTAGAGGAGAGCACTGTTATACTTTAAAAATATACAATGTTAAACTTTAAAAATATATAATGTTGATAATTGAGAAATGTGAAAATTACTGAAGAGGAGTTTTGGCTGTTGATGTGATGGATGATGGCATAGGTATGTTCTGCTATACCTGCCTGATCCATGTATTCTGAAGCCTTTTTTTCTCCTTATCAATACCTGTGATAGGGTTGTTTAATGATATTGGATGTTGATACCTAGCCTATTTGTATTTGTAGTAAAGTGAATTTTTTGTTTTTTTGAACCTGCTTTGAAAGTGTCAGAAGGAACATTCTGGGTCACTGTTCCAGAAGATTGTCACTCAAATGTAAGTGAACGGCGGTTTAATCTGCAGAACCAACCCAAAGATATCTGACACTCTAGAGTAGGTGAACTTTTAGCCAGCATGACTATTGCCTTGACCTTACTTTCTTCTCCAACTGCTTGCCCTCAAATTTCTCCACCTCAGTCCTTCCCTTATCTGACCATCACCTACTAACCTTCACTTTTAACCATCCCCCACCTCGGTCTCACCCAATCTCCACCAACATGTTTAGGAATTTTCACGCTGTCGATCCTTCAGCGCTTTTCACTGCTGACTCATCATCATTTTCCTCCAGTATGTCATCTCAATCTGTCGATGAGGCTGTGTCTTCTTACAACACTATACTCTCCTCTGCTCTGAACATAAGATATGCCATACTGGGTCAGACCAAGGTCCATCAAGCCCAGTATCCTGTTTCCAACAGTGGCCAATCTAGGTCATAAGTACCTAACAGTTTCTCCAAAAGACACACGTTCCTCAATGCTTGTATTGGGTCAAGCAGTGATATCCCTTGTCTCTTTTAATAATGGTTTATGGACCCTTCCTCCAGGAACTTGTCCAAACCTTTTTTAAACCCAGCTAAACTAACAGCTTTAACTACATCCTCCGGTAACAAATTCCAGAGTTTGATTACACGTTGAGTGAAAAAAATATGTTCTCTTATTAGTCTTAAATAGGTTACCCTGTAGCTTCATTGCATGTCCCCTAATCTTTTTATATTCTGATGACGTAAACGATCAATCTACGTTTACCCGTTCAACTCCATTCATTAATTTATAGACCTCTATCATATCTCCCCTCAGCCGTCTCTTTTCCAGGTTGAAGAGCCCTAACCTTTTTAGCCTCTCTTCATAGGAGTATCCTTCCATCCCCTTTATCATTTTGGTGGCTCTTCTCTGTACCTATTCTAATAACGCTATATCTTTTTAAAGATACGGCGACCAGAATTGCACATGATATTCAAGGTGCGGTCGCACCATGGAACAATACAGAGGCATTATAATATCTTTTGTTTTATTTTCCATTCCTTTCCTTATGATACCTAGCATTTTATTTGCTCTCTTGGCTGCCGCTGCACACTGGGCAGAGGGTTTTAACATGTTATCCACAATGACACCTAAATCTTTTTCCTGGGTGGTGGTTCCCAATGTGGAACCTTGCATCGTGCAACCATAGTTTGGGTTGTTCTTTCCTAAGTGCATAACTTTGCACTTATCCACATTAAATTTCATCTGCCATTTGGATGCCCAGTCTTCCAATTTATCCAGATCCTCCTGCAATTTTCCACAATCCTCTTGGGTTTTAACAACTTTAAACAGTTTTGTGTCATCTGCAAATTTGATAACCTCACTCGTTATTCCCTTTTCCAGGTCATTTATGAATATGTTAAAAAGCAGCAGACTCAGCACAGATCCCTGGGGTACTCCACTAGTCACCTCTTTCCATTGGGAAAATTGGCCATTTAGCCCTACCCTCTGCTTTCTATCTTGTAACCAGTTCCTGATCCACAATAGTATATCACCTCCTATCCCATTACTTTTTAGTTTTGCCAAAAGTCCCTGATAAGGGAACTTGTCAAAGGCTTTCTGAAAGTCCAGATACACTATATCAACCGACTCACCTTTTTCTACCTGCTTATTCATACCTTCAGAAAAACATAACAGATTAGTAGGACAAGATCTTTCTTGTCTAAAGCCATTTTGGCTGTCTCCCATTAAGCCATGACGATCTACATGCTGAGTAATTTTGTTCTTTATGATGGTTTCTACCATTTTTCCCGGTACTGACGTCAGGCTCACCGCTCTGGATACACTTGCTCCTTCTGTTCCTCAACCCTGGCTGCCCTCTAAAACCCACTACCTTCATTCCCTAGCCTGTTCAGCTGAGTGCTTCTGGCTTAAATTCCTGCTTTTCAAATTCATGCTTCCTGCTTCTCAAATTCATGCTAATCTCATTCCAGTCAGCCACAGCACTCGTAAAGCAAGTACTACGTTCACCTGACTAATTCACTTCCCTCTGACCCTCACCACCTCTTTGCTACACTCAACTCTCTTCTGTGGCGATGAGAGTGAGCAGGAGAAAATGGAAATAGAAGAAAAAGACACTTGTACCTTTAAAACTACTGACAGCCCAGCTCTGCACAGGGGCAGGAAAGCTGCTATGAAAAAAAGCCAAGCCAAACCACGCCCTAGCTCTAATGAGGAGGCAGGTTTAGCTGCTGATTATGAGCACACGTGCCAAGAGGAGGCTATGATAGGAAGGAAACAGGTTCTTAAACCCGTCTCCAAACAGAAGAAAGGAGTTCACAGCTCTAGTTTGAGTTCAGCTTGAAGGAACAGGAGTGCTAGTTCCAGAAGTTCATCTGGTTCAAAGAGTTCCGGCAGTGGGAGAGAAGGTTCCAGTTTGAGTCCAGGTCCTAGGAGTTCACGGATATATGAGAGACGTGAGTGTGCTGATTTCCAGCTGCTGAAAGCTAAGAGCAGAGAAGGAAACACTCCATGTCTGGGAAAGATTCCTAAACCAAAAGCCAACAAACGTTTTGGGAGAAAAGCTGCAAACCTGTGGGAACAAGTACCTTTATCCTGTATTCAGAATCCTAAGCTGAAAACTTCAACCGACAAAAGGTGGGTGGATTTGTTTCACTGGGAAAAGAACCAAGACCCAACCGTTAGCAGGGAAGTTAACTTGAACTCAGTAAAAGCTTTGAAGCAAGTATTTCAAGGAGAAGCTTACTCTCCTTATATAAATGTTGTGATAAGGAAGCTTATCATAGCTCAGGAAGGAGCTATAGAAAAGGTGAAGTGACTCTGAACAAGCACCCTGTCAGTTCTGGTAGAAATAAGAAAACAGAATTTTTCCATAAAAGACTACCAGTCCCAGAATGCACCAGGTTTCCAACAGCCATTAGAGGAGCTGAAGTGGGGAAACGTGTGTTCAATCAGGAGGGTTATGAGGTAATCCCCAAGCACTCATCTCAAAGGGCAGGGCCTGATTCAGCACAGCTGCGCTGTGCTAGGGTGGAGCACTCATCAAAGCAGAATAAAGGTAGAGTTTATTCTACAGAGAATTATCCTCAGATTCAGCTTGGACATCTTCATGATCTTGGACAGCTTCATCATCTGGAGGATCATCAGCACCAGAAGCCAAACCGGACGGACAGAGAGGGCAAGAAACCCTTTGGAAGAAAGAAGAGAAAAGCCTTTGGGAGGTCTAAAGGAGTCCAGAGCAGTACGTATACTGGAAGGCATTCCAAGGGCCAGCATACACCATTGGACTGGGGAAAGCCAGAGGAATGGTGCTGCAGGGCTAGGAATCTCCAGACGATACCTGTGAGGGAGACGGCTGCACGTGGAAGGGACCCTAAGACCCGTGCCAGAAGGTATGTGAAGAGAGATCCAGTGTCCAGGGATCTGGATTGGAAGGCTGGACATAAGAACTGGACTACATACTGGCCAGGCTATTTAGAGAGGAACTCTAACAGCAATGGAAGCTCAGGTATGAACACTGATCTATGCCCTAGCTATAACCTTGAAAGACAGCAGGGAAACAAGTATTCCCCTGAAAGTGCTCCATTGAGAAATTCCTCTGTGCCAATCCCTGATATTGAACCCATGATTGTTGAAGAAGGGGAAGGAGCGGTCTTAGATACAGGCTGTGAATATATGGATTGCTCTCTGTCTAAACTCCTTTGGTAATTTACTGTTACAAAGTACAGCAACCATCACTAAGAAATACAAACTTGTTCTTTAATCTACTCAGAAAAGCTCCTGAGTAGGATTTTGGGCCACGCAGTAGAAAGCAAGCCAGCTAAGGGGTTTCAGCTGGATAACTGCTAGCAATTGAGCCTTACCTAATTGCTTGTGAGCTCTGAGGGAATCACTTCTGAGTCTATGTGTGAAGATATAAGAAGTTAACCTGAAAAGAACAGTTTTTCCCTTCTTTGTGGGTTTTGCTTGTTGTTTGAAACACTGCTAAGAAAATATTAGCTAAAGCCTACAGAAAAGACCAGTTTGTTACCAACCAGGTCTTTATTCTTTTGCTTTGATTGCCTGACAAGTTCAAATGTTGTTTTCCTGATTTTGTTTTTCCAAGTTTAACACTGAAAGCAAGTATCCTGTTTTATGTGCTACCAAGCATATCTGTGTTGGGAGAAATAACCCCATAAATAAATATCTTATTGGCTTTACACTTAAGCACAACTAATTATTGTGAGCAGCTGTGTCTGGTGTGAATGGACTGCATTTCCCACAATCCCTTGCAAATCATATTGATATATGCACTTGCCAAGACTGTGAACCTTCTCACCCAGGCAGCCGTCTGACAATGTTTATGACCAAAAGGAAAAATTATGGAATGAATTTTGGAAATTCTTACAAGCCAAAAAGCCTGAAGAAAGTGCTGAGGCCAGGAGTAGAGATAAACCAGCCATAGTACCCGAGCCCATGAAGATAGAGTTACCTGAGTCACAATCTTCCCCAGAAGATTGCCAGATGGATTGCTCTCTCTGTCTTAGAGAAGCATAAATTCCTGTATGCAAGGCTAAGGAAGCTTTTGTAAAAGAAAGAAGGTATTTCTGCTAGAAGGAGCTCATGAGGCTGTGTTATGTTTATGGGATGTCCTGAAGACAGCAGCTTGTGTTTGAAGAGACTTGTGCTTCATTTACTTCAAGTACAATTTCCTTTTGTTTTCTCTTATGTTACTGGAGAAGTTATCCATTTTTGTGTTCGTGTACAGAACTTTAATGCGTGTGGAAATCCACAATAATAAAAATATTCTTGTTTGCCTCAACCTTCGGTTGCACAACTACAGTTTGTCCTTAATTCCCAGAGTGCATTGCTGGTGGCATAGGGGAAATACAGTTCATTTAAGGACAGACAAGGCAGCCTTAGCTGTAAGCCTTTGGCCCAGGCTAGGGTACCACACTTCCTAATGTGCCTGTGCCTCTGCCTCCAACCCCTCCTTCCCTTTCTGCTCAGACTCTGGCTGACTATTTCCATGAAAAAGTCCACAAGATTAGTCTTGAGTTCTCCATGGTGCCACTTCCACTCCCCCTTCCCCTTCTGTACTCCCATATTCTTCCTTCAGCCTCTGTCACTCTTTCTTCCTTCTCTAAAATCATAGAGGAGGAAACTGCTCATCTTCTCTCCTCCTCCAAATGTACTACCTGTTCCACTGATCCCATTCCCATCTATCTACTAAGCTCTGTCTTTTCAACTGTCTTCCCTTCCATTTGTCATATCCTCAACCTATTGCTTTCCACTGCAACTGTTCCTGTAGCCTTCAAACAAGTTGTGGTTAACACCCATCCTCAAAAAACCTTCACTAGACCCTACCTGTCCTTCTAATTATCGGTCCTTATTCCGCCTCCCCTTTGCTTCTAAATTCCTTGAATGTGCAGTTCACCGCTGTTGTCTGTACTTTCTGTCCTCTCAAGGCCTACTGGACCCACTGCAATCTTGCTTTTATCTTCTACATTCTACAAAAACTGCTCTTGTCAAAGTCTCTAATGACTTGTTCCTCACCAAATCCAAGGGCTTTTACGCGATCCTCATCCTTCTTGACCTTTTGGCTGCTTTTGATACTGTTGATCACAATCTTTTCCTTGATACCTTGTTCTCCCTTGGTTTTAGGGACCATGTTCTGGCCTGGTTTTCTTTTTATTTCTCCCATTGCACCTTTAGTGCATGTTCTGGTGGATCCTCCTCTACCCCCATCCCACTCTTGGTTGGTGTACCTCAGGGCTCTGTCTTGAGACCTCTCCTTTTCTCTCTACAGTCAGTCCCTTGGTGCACTCAGCTCCTCCCATGGTTTTCAGTATCATCTTTATACTGATGCATCTCAAATTTACCTCTCTACACCTGAACTCTCTCCAGGAATCCAGGCCCATATCTCATCCTGCTTATCTGAAGTTGCTGCCTGGATGTCCAACCACCATCTGAAATGGAACATGGATAACACAAAGCTCCTTATCTTATCTTCCCCTTTCCTCCTTTCTCTATCTCTGTGGATAACACTCTACTTCTCCCTGCTTCCTCAGCTCACAACCTTGGGGTCATCTTTAATTCCTTCTCTCTCCTTCTCTCAACACATCTAACAGATATCTAAAACCTGCCATTTCTTCCTCCATAACAGCAGTGGAGTGTAGGAGTAGCCTAGTGGTTAGAGCAACAGCCTAGTACCTAGAGGATCAAGGGTTCAATTCTCACTGGCACTCCTTCTGACCTTGGGCAAGTCACTTTACCCTCCGTTGCCTCGAAAGAAAAGGCCTGGCAATCTACTATTGGTGATACATTGCCAAGAAAACCCAGAGGCAGCTGGGTCACTAGGAATCTGCACTGACCCAACGACACTAAAAAAAACCCCAGACAAAAATAGCAGTAAAATGTGTCCCTTCCTTTCTGAATACACAGACCCTTATCCACTCTCTAGTCACCTCCTGCATAGACTAATGCAACCTGCAGATTTCAAGTCTCCCTCAGAATCATCTCTCTCTCTCTCCCCTTCAATCTGTTCAAAACTCAGCTGCATGGCTAATCTTCCAGCAGTCTCGCTATGATCACATAACTTCTCTTCTCAAGTCAATTCACTGGTTCACTATCAGTTTCCACATTCAATTCAAACTTCTCCTACTGACTTGTAAGTGCATTCACTCTACAGCTCCTCACTACCTTTTCTGTCTTATCACTCTCTACACCTTACCTCGGGAACTCCACTCCTCTGGCAGATCCTTTTTATCTATGCCCTTCTCTGCCACTGCCAACTCGAGACTTCAGTCATTCCATCTTGCTGCTCCATGTGCTTGGAACAAACTAACAGTTAGTATGCCAGGCTTCTTCTCTGGCTCTATTCAATTTGAGGCTAAAAACCCAGGCTGCATTTGGATCTTGATCCCCTTATTCTCCTGCTTATCACCTATCTATATCTTGCAATTCCCTTTGAACTACCCTAGTCCCCAGTTGTTGTGTGGTCTGTCTTGATTAGAATATAAGTTTTGATGAGCAGGGACTGTCTCTTACTTGTACATGTACAGTGCTATGTATGCTTTATAGAGCTATACAAATGATAAGTAGTAGTAGTTTAACCAGCTGCCACCCCCCCCCCCCAGTCCAGCATCATCCTTCGATTGCCTACCTACCCCCTACCTGGTGTCCAGCATCTCTCTCCTTCTCTACCTCACCCCCTCTCACAGATGTCCTGCATCTCTCCCCTCTTCTCTTTTCCTTGCCACTGCTACTGCCGTCACCTCTGCTGGAGCCTCGCCTCAAGCCTGAATAGAAAGTACAGCGTGGTGATGCATCTCTGAGCATCCACCCACATGCATGCTCAAGGTCAGCCATGTCTTGCCCCCTCCAGTGTTCCTGTCAGAGGGGATGGGACAAGGCTAGCATTCAGCTTTAAAGGGCTGTTCCTTCTGAAGCTGTCATTGCCAGCTATGCTGGTGATGCACTGCCTTTCCCTGAAGATTTCCAACTAGGTATTCATCTTGTAGTAGGGCTGGCACTGCTAATCTGGAATTCCTCTGCAGTAGGGGTTCCCTAGTTTTGGAGGAAAGTATAAGAGTAAATGTTTAGGGGGGGGGAACACCTTGGCTTCCAAATAGGAGAAAAGCAAAGCAAGGTGGCAAGCCTCATCCACTGGAAACCTTGTAAACACCATAATACTGCTGTACTGGAAAGGCACTGGGAGCATGACCCCTAAAGAATAATGGGGAATGAAGTTATTGTTGAGAGGGACTTGAAATGGGGCACTAGAGACCTTTGAAGGAGTTAATATGGAGAATGGCTTAGAATTTACTTGCCGCCTGGAGAGATATGTGTACCCAAAACCAAGGCCATGTTTAGTAGAACGGGACAGAATGTTTTTGCGTCTTCTAATTCAGCTAAACAATATGTCTCTGCTTACTTTGTTCCACAACAAGACTTGTAACAAAAGTGGTGCAGACAATGCAGTTTTTCTATCAGTAAATGAGGTGCTCTGGTCTAGCCAGGTAGGAGGAGATTTACAGGAACTGCTCGAGTTTGCAGGACTGTTGACTCCCTTCCCTTAAGGCCTTAAGAGTAAGGTGTTCTTTAAACATAATTGTGTGAACATAAGAACATAAGACATGCCATACTGGGTCAGACCGAGGTCCATCAAGCCCAGTATTCTGTTTCCAACAGTGGCCAATCTAGGTTATATGTACCTAGCAATATCCCCAAAGACACAGGTTCCACAATGCTTGTACTGGGTCAAGCATTGATATCCTGGGTCCCTTTTTAATAGTGGTTTATGGACCTTTCCTCCAGGAACTTGTCCAAACCTTTTTTAAACCCAGCTATACTAACAGCCCTTACTACATCCTCCGTTAACAGATTCCAGAGTTTGATTACACGTTGAGTGAAAAAATATTTTCTCTTATTTGTCTTAAATAGTTTACCCTGTAGCTTCATTACATGTCCCCTAGCCTTTCTATACTCTGATAGCGTAAACAATTGATCCACGTTTATCCGTTCCACTCCATTCATTAATTTATGTGTGTGTGTGAATTGTTTTATTATTACTCTCTCTCTCTCCCATTGCTTTGAGTGAAGGGATGAAGCCCAAGAGCCCAGGTTCTGTTGCTGGTGAGGGGTGAAGCAGGGCACATTCCTAATCCAACAAATAAGAAGCTGGATGTAAGGAAACCTGATATAATAGAAAAAGGTAAAAAACACTAGAATGGCATTAATAGAGGTGTCGGTTCTAAGCGATTATTCTGTGAATCATGTGGAGGGGAGAAGATCCTGAAATACTAAGCAATGCAGTCAGAGACCAAGAAAATGTGGCAGAATGATACAAAAATATTTGCCCTATACATGTTACATCTTATGAACTCCAGAAGGAAGCTCTCTTAGGCACAATGTAAATTTGAAAGACTAAGATCACATTCCACATATCCTGTTTTAGGAACGAGGTTCATGACTGTCATGGTATGCGCAAAACTAACCCATTTGGAGAAATTGCTCCAAGACCGAAGATGTAAGAGGTGTCAGGGCCTTCCACGGGGAAGGTGCAGTCTAAAAGAAAAGTGGTTTTCCATAGTAAGCCATTGGAGAAATGAGTCAAAGGTAAAACCTCTCTAAGTTAACCCTAGAAAACAGGGTGTTCATAAGATTATTTTTATTTCCCTTCTTATGTATATTTTTATTCACCTGGGAAATGCCCATTAAATGGATATTTTCTATATACTGTCATTAGACTCCCATGTTGTTTTTGCCTGCATGGGTGACTTGTCCCTGCCAGGAGGTTAGCACCAGCCCAAAGGTATTTTATGCCCTAGACCAGAGGTTCCCAACTCCAGTCCTGGAGGGCCAAACACCATTCAGGTTTTCAGGCTGTCCCTAATAAATATGCATTTGCATGCACTGCCCCCATTGTATTCAAATGTATCTCATGCATATTCATTAGGGACAGCCTGAAAATCTGGTGTTTGGCCCTCCAGGACTGGAGTTGGGAACCTCTGCCCTATATAGGATGAATTCACCTACAAAGTATTCCCAAATATCACCAATGAATGGTTCAGATAACAGTTGCTTGGCTACAAAAACTCTTTATTTGGCATAGCAAAATAATTGTAAATGCAGATAGCAAATGTCTGTCTGAGAGATGGCGGGCAACGTTCCTACTACAAGCAGAGAAGAAAAGCTGCCCCCAATGCTCTATAGTTGCCTTCTTATATACCTCTCTGTCACAAAGTTCCAAAACGTTCTGCATATTCTTACAAGTCTCTTTCCCCGGGACCCTCCCATGTTTATCAGTTTTCGCAGCTTGTGTTTCAAGGTCTGCTTATCTGTGCAGTTAACCATAACCCTCTGCCTCTTCCTGGGTTCTGCATGTGTTATTCCATTTCCTGGTACTATTTGCAATCTTCAGGGCTCAGAGTATTTGTGCTCATTATTTCTAGCTTGGCCTGTATTTTTCTTGTCTGGGCCCAAACTCTGCACATTCCTGCCCAGAGTGTGGACATTCAGACTTTCACACAGTGCTCCATGTACTCTATTTCGCAGCCCACATGTTTTTCTTCTGTGCCTTCCATATGTTGCTTGTGTACATTTCAAACAGGCAAGGGTGCAGTCATATAAAGCAAACATATAAAGCAGACCTGAGCCAATTATCCCTTCACCTAGACAAACCATTGACCATACACCACTGTTCCATCCTACTCATAATCCAGCATTTCCCCTTCCATTTCCAAACCTCCCAGGTCTCTAGCATCTCTCTCCTTCCTTTCCCCAGGGCCAGCCTCAAAGTTAGTCCAAGTATTGGCATCCTTGGCAGACCTTAAGCTTTACACACCCCTGGTTTTCAAAATCTATTGTTCAGTTTTGAATGCCCCACTTTTTTCCACCCCAGAAGGTACCAACCTAGGCGACTGCTGAATCTGCCTAATGGTTGGGCCAGCCCTTCCCTCTTCCCCCCCCCAAGGTGTCACAGCATCTCTCCACTCTTCCCTTCCTCCCACCCTGTCCCATCTCTAGACCAGCATCTCCTCTACCTTCACAAACCTTACCCCCCCGCCCAAGTCTCCAGCATCTCTCCTTTCTTTCCCCCCTAAGATGTCCAGTATCTCCCCCTTCTTCTCTTCCCCACGCTGCCATCTGTACTACCCTACCTCCACATAAGGCCAAAAGAAATCAAGCTTTTTTTTTTTGGGGGGGGGGGGTGAGGGCAACAATAGAGCTGGTGCTAGCATTTCTGATGCTTCTCTCCAACTGTTTGTGTACCCGTCATATTTACTTCGCAGAAGACTTCAGGGGGTGGCAGTTCAGTGTCAGGAGAGACAGTAAGCCACCACATAAGCATGGCAGTGGATCTTTGAGCACCCATGCATGTGCCCTCAGGGCCTTCCACTCCTGCCCCCTCCATTAGGAAGTTCGTATCAAAGGATGCAGGATCAGTAAGCCCCGAGCATGCATATGTGCAGTGCTCAAAGACACACTGTTGCGCTGCTTTCACTTTATCTGCAAGCCAAGTTGGCAGGGGGAACGGCAGGGAGATGCAGGACACCTTGGAGAGGGGGGAAGAAAAAATGCTGGACACCTGGGGGGTTGGAGGAATAATGCTGGACACCTGGAAGGGAGGGTGAAGAGAAAGTTGTGAACACCCGAAGGGCAGTAGGGCAGGGAAGAGAAGGAGAGATGCTGAGCATAAAGGAGGGGAGTAAGGAAGGAAAAATACTGGGGTGGGAGGGGCATAGCTGAATGTTTGCATAGAGCACAGATACCCTTGGGCTGGCGGTGATCACTGGGGCCTCTTTTATTTGTGGGCTCTGAATCGGGACGGGTAGTGGTGGAGGACAGCATTAATTTCTGTCAAAGACACACTTATTATTGCATAAATATGAATTATATAAGATTTGTTAATTGGAAATAGAGTTACCAGATGTCCCTGATTTTGGGGGATTGTTCCCAATTTTGAGGTAGTGTTCTAGATTTCATGGACTATAACCACATCCTATCCCTGATTTCAGTGGGGACAGAGGCAAAGAACATTACTTCTCCTACATACCCCTCTAATGCAGTCTTCTCGATCCTGATAGGAAAAGATGTAAAATTAACTTATCTTCTGAATACAAAGCAGTAATTTTAGAAATATATTGACTGTTTATCTGTATGTATAAAATAGAGTTTAAGCATATGAGCGCTTATAACTCTGAAAAGGCTGCTATTTTCTTTTGCAAACCTTTGAAATTATTGAATGCTACCTATATGGGGAAAAGATGTAAGGAGGGAGGACCTCTACCCCGCCCCGTCCAGATGTCCCAGTATATTCCCCAGAAGTCTGGTAACCCTAACTGCAAAACTTTCGTATGTCATGAAGAATTACGCAGTTCAATATGTGGTGTTGAGCCTACTAACAAAACACCATTAACATAAGCAATATCTGATTAGCGCTATTGTAAGTACTAATACTTGTAAAAATACTCGCTTTTTACCGTCTATCACAAGAACTCAAGGTTCTCCCCACCCGTTCACGGAAAGCTCCACCCAATCCGCCTCCATTTACGACAGCTGCGTAAAAGCGCTCTTACGACAGCCGGAAGTGAGGTGAATTTGGGGTTGGTGAGTACTGTCCGTCACTGGAAGGTTTAAATTACTTTTTATTATCATACGTTATGAATAAGAGGTGGTCTTCGTAAGCTGCTTTTTCTGTTGAATTTGCTGTGAGCGGATTCGCGCATTCGACTCTCTTTACGGTAGCGTTAGTCGCCAGGCTAGGCCAAAGACGCAAGTAATAGGGGAGGGAAGGGCCGGTGTAACAAGCCTGGTCCCAGGGAAGCACGGGGGGCTGTAATCCGGGAAGAGGAGGGGCTTATTTTTTTTTTTCTTTTTGCCCGATGTGAAAATCATTTTTTCCCTTGGGAAGCTAATAGAATTAGAATTTTTCTTGTCCTCCATTATCATTCGTATTGTTAGGATGCTAATTTTAGAGTGTTTTTTTTTAATTTAAAAGTTCATGTCTTTTCAGAACGTTGACCTTAGGAAACATAGGTATCAGACTGGGGTGGGCTACCTTTCCTGCTCTGATTGTTAAGGCCAAGTCTCTCCACAGGTGCACTATTGTTTTGCCTGCTGCTAATCTACTTCTGATCACACTGCCAAGAAAACCCAGGAGCTACTGGGTCACCAGGAGTCCGCATTGATTCGAAGGCACATATTGCATTTTACTGCTGAAATCGAGGTTTTCTTCTAGCTGTTGTCATGACTGCTTGTGTTTGAGTTTGAGCCATGCAGCACAATAACTTCTATGCAGGTTTCATGATACGTTACACCAGAGGTGTCAAACTGCAATCCTGGCAGGCTGCAAACCTGTCAGGTGTCCGGGATACTCAATTGACTATGCATGAGAGATATTTGCAAGCGCAGTCTCTACAGCATACAAATATATCTCTTGAGTGTTCATTAGGAATGTTCTAAGTACATGAGTAGTTTGTGTCCCTCTAGGATTGCAGTTTGATATCCCTGCTTTACACAATAGGACCAGAGGAGGAATTCTGCATTGCTTGGCTCAAACTGAGAACCATATGACAGCAGCCTCAGCCGTAGACTTCGAGTTAAGGAATGGCTAGGTGGTGTCTCAGGATGTCAGTAGGGTTTCTTGGGTTGAGGGGGTAACTGGGGAAGCAGGGAGATGGTGGAGAGTTAAGACTGCTAGAGATGAGATGAGGGTGAGAGAAAAAACAAGAGGGGAATGGAAGAAGGAGGTTTGAGAGAGGGTGGAGGGATTGAAAAAGACTGGAGAGAGGCTGCTGGTTGTGTGCTTCAGCCAGGACATTGCAATGGTGTATTAAATGACTGGATTTTCCAAGTTTCTTTTTACTTGGACACAGAATGGGAAAATAGCCTTAGTTGAACAGGTTTTAACCTAAAAGAGCTTTCGCAGATCTGAGAGGCTCTCATCTTTTGCTCTCCGGCTGGTCAACTTTGAGGGAACTGCTATCTCCTAGATTCTGTATTTGGCAAAGGTCTGTTTGTTCTCTAGGTATGACCAAACTGAAGTATTCAGCAAGCTGTGGGAATTTTGTAGCATTCTTCTGTTACCAATAGGTAGGGCACAGTGTGTTTGCAGTGCAGCTTTTGTTGCTGTTCAACTTGTAGTAGTAACTTATACTATGGCCTGGCAGGTTTGCTACATATGTGCTGAGTGAGGTTTGGTGCTTTTTTTTTTAATAGGATTTTGTATTTTACAATGTGATTGGTAATGGAGGGAATGTGGTAGTGGTTTTTGTGTTTTATTTGGATTTAGTTCATTCTTTTATATTATTAGCTTAAGGTAAGTTACGTTCAACTATATAGTATATATTGCTGGTACTCTCTCATTTAAATGAGTAGTGAGGTATAGAGAAGAATCCTAGTTCTGCTGTGCTGCCACTGTTGGAGTTGGGGGAGGAGGTGGAATATATGGATACTGCACCTCCAGTTCTGTGACTACTATATTATATTATGTTTCTTTTGCATACAATGAGAAGGAATATTATTTATTAACCAGGGTATTTTGAATATAATCTCAATCTCTCAAGTTTACTTCTAGTTGCTACTCTTTAATACTTGCATTGTCAGACAGCTTTCTTCAGAGCTTGTATGGTGTAATATGTACAGAGCACTTAGGGTGAGCTTAAAAGTTCTTTCTAATCAGGCCAGTGGGACTACTGCTCTTTCTTCATTCTACATTTTCCTGGTCTTTGATTTACATTTCTTGGGTTGACCTGTGGAGATTATATCTTATTTGAATGACACAAGTTTTGCTCTGCAGGTGAAGAGGTTCACTTGTCAGTTGCATCATTATCATCTTGTGTTATTGAGGGGCCTGTTTCTTTGGTTATAATGTAATGGTAGGAACAATTCATCCTCTATTTCAAATTACTGGGAGAAGGTCTTCGGACTCTGCAGTGAAGGCAATAAGTATAAGAAAATTGTAACTTCTAGCTTTTTCAAGAATAGTTTCTCTGTCTTGCATTTAAGGCAAGGAACTAGTCCTCCTTCATTGAACTATTTACTATTCCTCTCATAATGGGGCAGACACTGCTGGTTCCTCTTTAATGAACTTTTGGGGGAGCAGGTCTAACATAAAACCTTTTCCATTTATCTCTTGTACAATCTAAATTTAGTTGTATTGTGGGAATGTGCAAAATGCTCAAATGCTCTACTCTTTTGTACTTTAACCCCATAGTTTCTGTTCCTTCCTTTTCTCCATCATTCCTTATCCTATGTTCAACTATCCTTCAGTGTGACTCTCCTCCCCCTCCCACAGAACATAGATTAAATCACGTCACAGAAAACTTAAGCATCATGGAGGCTCAGGGACTCCATGACCCATCGCCTGAGGAAACAATCATTTCCTCCCTCCACTTTCTGTTTTTGGACTCTGGGGTGGGGGGGGGGGGCTCCCTTCTCCCAACATGGATTCTCCTGTCAGACGCAGTGATGCTTTGGGGGGGCCCACTCCGAGGTGCCTCCTGTTGGTGTCTGGCACTATTATCTTTTCCAGGAGTGGGTGCTCAACATCATTCAGTTCAGTTATATGCTTGAATGCAAGGGCCCCATCCCAGATGCCTTCCATGTGGGTCTGTGGCCAGGAAACTCCTCAGCCTCCATGCCATGGTTCCTATGCCACCTGCTGAAAGAGGCTTGGGGCGGTATTCCATTTACTTTTTGGTGCTGAATTAGGATGGCTCCTTCCACCCAATTTTGCATCTTGAGGATATCTCTGCTCACCTGAGGAACTTTCACTTCCATATGGTGACACTGAGAAGTCATAAGAGCAGTCCGGTGAGAAGAATTTCTTGCATCACTGGACTTGATCCTTGAGGATGGGAATGTGGAAGTACGCCTTGGTCAACAATGCTTCCTATGCTTCTCGGTTCCCATTTCCAGTTTGCTGCTCTACCCTTTGGTGTCTCCACTGCACAGACATTCACCAAAGTTATGGTGGTGGCGGCTGCTGCTACCCTGCGGCGTGAAGGGATTTGTGTGTGTCTTTACCTGGCTGACTGGCTCTTTTGGGCCAGATCATGTTCCAAAACCCTGCGGGTGTTTACCCAGGTGGTTTAGTTTTTGGAGAGTCCTGGAATAGGTGATCAACTACGACAAGAGCTTCCTAGAGCCTGCCCAGTCATTGGAGTACATTGGGGCACGGTTTGACACCAGTTTAGGAAAGGTTTTCGTGCCCAAGAAGGCGGCAGAGAAGCTGAGGTCTCAAATGAAAACATTTCAAAGGTAGCAGGCTCCCAAGGTCTGGAGCTACATGAAGCCAACAAGTCTTTGAACCTGTACCACGCACAAGGGACTCTGGTAACTCTATTGCCTTCATATCCTTATTACTTGTATTATTTATTTATTTATTTAACAGTATTTTTAAACCGCCTTATCTTATTAATCAAGGTGGTATCACAGCAAACAATCGGGTAAAGTGAGTGTGTTAATCATGCAGTGAGGGTGCAATTTAGTTGAGTGTGTGTTGTATCGTGTGCTAGATTGGGGTGAGCTATGTACAAGGTGTGGTGTGTTGCGTGCTAGAATGGTTTGAGCTATGTACAGTGTGGGCTATATACAGTGGTGTATAGCTTTTTCTTTTCAAACGCTAACAGTTGCTACATATCCAGTAACCAAACGATACTCCATCTGCTGTACTCAGTATCAGTAAATTGTCAAACTCTATAACCTAGGTAACAAAGCTAATCCCTGACGGAGCAAATATGTTCTAAATTCATTGTAACAGCAAGCAACCTGTCTGTAACTGCACCACTTAGCTACACAACCTCATCTCCTATAACTTCTGTCTGATTGCATGTGGTTTAAAGCCTAATCCACCCCTATCAGTGTTGCCTTGCATTCCCCACTAACTAAACACCTCCCTACTCACTATTTATAGCATTATTATCCAGCAAGAACACTTCAATAAAGGAACCACATTCACAACATAATACGAAATTGCCCAATCCAGCCGCACTAAGATCACCACACAATCTAGTCATTCCTCACCTCACAAAAATGGAAGGGCGTCAAGCTACCTTTCTCCTCTTCCTACTAGCTTCCATTTTAATAAAGCCATCTAATGCTACACGCACATGGAATAACCCAATCCCAATCCTCTACAGACCCAGACAACGACTAGTACCTCAATCATGATATCCTAACCCTCAAGAGGAGATCACACCACCTTATACGAATACAAACAAATGAGACTACACAGGCACACTCACAACCTGAACTACAAGCCAGAACAATCAAATTCTCCCTAATAAATGCACACCATATCAGATTACATCCAAGATAACAAAGTAGAAATCATGTGTATAACCGAATCATGACTGACCAACGCAGACAACATATTCCTAAACCAACTCACTCCAGCAACCATGGACTTACATCACTGTCCTATAACTGGATGCAGAGGCGGAGGAACCCTCATCCTCTCCAGCAAGCAATTAAACCTGAAGATCACAAACAACTTGTCAACCTCCACACTAAACTCTATAACCCTAGTAAACAAAAACATAATGATAACCCTAATATATAGAGCCCCAACCTCTGATCCTGATGACCTCTCTTTTATAACCGAACTTGCTACAAGGTACTCTAACAAGGGGAAACAAGCAGTAATACTAGGAGATTTCAACTTGAACTCCCTAGCCTCAGCACAAGCTACATCATTCCTCAATGCCTTAAACTCCATGGACTTCTCGCAAATCATTGATACCCAAACACATGATAATGGAAACACCCTTGTCTTAGTGTTCGTGCCCTCCAACCTCCCTTCTTACATCAACTACCATGTATCCCCAGTACCCTGGTCTGACCATAACATGAGAACCTTCAATTTACCTATCATTCTGCCTCAGCCAAGACTCAACTGCTCAAATAACCCACGACGCTTCAAACAATTCAATAAAGGCACCCTCCTCAAACACATTCTCCCAATCCTAGACAACAAATCTACAGATCTCCCAACACTTATCTAACTGGAATGACACTATCTCACCAGCTGCCCTTGCCTCAACTAAGAAAAATACATCTCGTAGAGATGCTGTTCCTCAGAGGAGGCTTATCAATAAACTCAATAGTTTGGGGATGGGTCCCAAGGTAGTAAACTGGATCAGAAATTCCTTGACTGACAGATGTCAGAAGGTGATGGCAAATGAAGCTCACTCGGATGAAAGGAGGGTGATTAGCGGGGTGCCCCAGGGTTCGGTCCTCGGACTGGCACTGTCAAATGTATTTGTGAGTGATATTGCTGAAGGACTGAATGGAAACTTTTGCAGGTGACATGAAAATTTGCAAGAGTGGACTCCCCTGAGGGAATGGATAATATGAGGAAAGATCTACAAAAGCTGGAAGAATGGTCTAATGCTTGGCAGTTAAGATTTAATGCGAAGAAGTGCAGTATCGTGCACTTGGGAAGCAGAGATCCAAGGGAAATGTACACGATAGGGGACGAGAGGATGATGTGCACGGACCAGGAGAAGAACCTTGGTGTGATTTATTTCTAAGGATCACAAGGTGGCAAAACAGTGCGACAAGGCAGTGGCAAAAGCCAGGAGGATGTTGGGTTGCATACAAAGAGGAATTACCAGCAGAAAAGAAGAGGTACTAATTCCACTGTATAAGTCACTGGTGAGGCCTCACTTGGAATACTGTGTTCAGTTTTGGAGACCATATCTCGCAAAGGATGTAAAAAGACTGGAAACTGTTCAGAGGAAGGTGACCAAAATAATTTGGAGCCTGCATCAGAAGCCTTATGAGAAGACTTGAAGACCTAAATATGGAGGAGAGGAGGGATAGGGGAGATATGATTCAGACTTTTAAATACTTAGAGTATTAATGAACAAACAAACCTCTTCCAAAGATGGGGAAGCTTTAAAACTAGAGGGCATAACATGAAGCTGCAAGGTGGTAAATTGACAGGCAATGTCAGGAAATACTTTTTCATTGAAAGGGTGGTAGATGCTTGGTATGCCTACCGATTGGAAGTGGTGGGGGGCAAATACAGTGACAGAATTCAAAATGGCAATGGACAGACACAGTGGATCCCTCTATATCAACAGGATAAAATCAAAATAAACTTGACTATCTAATTTCTCAACAAACAGGGGTGCCCTACACGGAGCTGTATGTTCACCCCTAAACAATGACATGGGGAGGGGTGACCTGCACGGAGCAGCAGGTGCACCTACTCTTGCCACCTTGCTGGGCAGACTAGATGGACCATACTGGTCTCTATCTGCCGTCATTTACTATGTTACTATGATAACAAAGCACCTTGGTACTCCTCAGATATAAGACGAGCAAAATTCACATTATGAAGACTGGAATGAAAATGGAGAAGAACTAAAGATCAGACAGATCACCAAGAGTACAGAGCAAAGCAACAAGAATACAATAAACTGATTCTGGACCATAAAAAGCAACACCATACAAACATTATAATGTCACTTTTCTCAATAGTCAAAGATCTAACTAGAACACCTCATCATAACGGTGCAAACCTTTTAACCCCCGAGACATATGCAACATACCTTCAAATCAAACTCAATTGCTCACATACCTCACCAAACCTGCCTCCCTCTCCAGCATCGCCAGCATCAAAACAAGATTCCTCAAAGAGTTGGACAGCATTTTAATTAATCTCTAAAGAATACTGCACCAACTTACTAAAATCTCTTAATACAACAATTTCACCCCTCGACCCCTTGCCTTCCACCTAGATAAAAGCTATGTCAAGAACTAGCACCAATGCTATGCAGAATTGTAAACCTTTTTCCTCTCTCAAGGAATTATGCCACCACAGCTTAAGATCTCCTCAATAAGATCACTCAAAAAGCACAGCCTCTGACCGAAGCTCACCATCTTCATACTGTCCAATATCCGGCATACTGCTGCTATCCAAAATTTTAAAAACTGTTCAGCGTCCGCTCCAGGACCATGTAGACTCAAACTTCCCTATTGACCCACAGCAGCATGGATTCAGAGAATCTTATGGAGTCAAAACATTATTCACATCTCTGATGAACACAGTCCTTAAAGGGATTGAAAATATCAAACATGGCTTCATACTCATTTTTCATTGATATTTCTGCCGCATTTGACTCAATAATACGCTCCTAGACAGACTTTCAAAGATGGGAATAAGTGACACCCTGCTGATCTGGTTCTGCTCCTATTTATCTGACAGAACGACAGAAGTGAAGATAAAGAGCAGCAAATAAAGACCATTCTCGCTCCATCAAGGCCTACCTCAAGGCTCAGCTTTATCTGCTTTAATCTTCAACATATACATACAGCCAGTCTGCAAGATCATACAGAAACACAACATACACTACCACCCATAGGGAGGAGTGGCCTAGTGGTTAGGACAAGGTACTTCAGGCCGGAGGGCCGGGGGTTCAAGTCCCACCTGGGGACAGCAATCTCAGGCCGGAGGGACTGGGATTTCTAGTCCTATAGGTACTCCGTGTGGTCTTGGGCAAGCCACTTAACCCTCCATTGCCCATGTTCCCTGTAAGTATTAGCGTATGTGTGTCATATCCCCTCGTGTTAAATGTATCTCCCAATTGACCGCTTTGACCCGGTAAAAAGCGGGATATAAATACAGCTAAATAAATAAATAAAAAAATAAATAAAATATATGTAGATGACCTTATAATATATTCTCCAGTTGACACCACAAACCCAGACTTCTCATCCATCTCCACATGCATGACAGAAACAACCAAATGGCTGGCACAGCGCAATTTAACAATCAACTACAAGAAACACTTCATTCAACCCTCCAAATAATCTGCTAATTGGAAATTGTCCAATTCCAATCAAGAATGAGGTAAGATATCTGGGAATACATCTGGACCAGAGGCTCACTTTCCAATCTCATATCAACAAAGCCACCTCCAAAATCTACAAAATGAAGACAAGAGCAACCCAGCAGCGTACAGGCCAATCTCCAGCATACCACTAATGGCAAAGATCATAGAAAAAGCTGTACAACACCAACTCCAGGACCATATTGACACTCATGCCCCGCTGGACTTACACCAACACGGCTTCCGTCCAAACCACGGAGTCGAAACTCTACTGCTTTACCTACTCAACGACATATTCCAAACCATAGATAACCACAAAAAAGGAACACTAATGATCTTCCTAGACATATCAGCTGCATTCGACACAGTGGACCACAAAATCCTCCTAACCAGACTACAGAGCATTGGAATAAATGGCACCACCCTAAGATGGTTCAACTCTTACCTAACTGACCGAAAGTTTCCGGTCAAGATCGGTCCCAACACATCTCAACAAGCAAAGATCAAGCAAGGAGTACCACAAGGCTCCGCCCTATCCGCACTACTATTCAACCTCTACATACAACCAATCTGCAACATCATAAAAGAGCACAAGATACACTACAATATATATGCAGATGACATCATGATCTACACACCAGTGAACCTCAACAACCCAGACTACACCACAATAACAGACTGCCTCAACAACATGTCCAACTGGCTACACGACGACAACCTGACCATAAATTACAACAAGACAGAAGCACTGCTCATCACACGAAACAACAACTTCAGCACGCCACCCTCCATCAAGGTCAACAATGCATCCATACCCCTCAAAGACGAGGTGAAATATCTCGGAGTAACACTTGACAAGAGGCTAGACTTTCAATCACACATCAGCAAAACCACCAAAAACGCATACTTCAAATTGAGAATAATCAGACGCCTCAAACCACTCCTCACACACGAGCACTTCCGCACAGTCTGTCAAGCTCTCATAACACCCATACTTGATTTCTGCAACCCGATCTACACAGGCATGTCAAAACAGGCACTCAGACCACTACAAATGGTCCAAAACACGGCAGCACGAATAATAGCCGGTGCATCCAAACAAGACCACATCACCCCCATACTAAAAGACCTACACTGGCTCCCAATCAACTCACGCATAAAATACAAGACAATCCTAAACATATTCAGGATCAAACAGAGGAACTCTGCCCACAGCCTTCAACCCCTCATACAACCCGACACCAGTACAAGACCCAGAAGAAAAGCCACATCAGACACAATCAACACGCCAAAAGACTACACAAAAGCATGTAAATCCACCGCACGAAGAGCACGGTAACTGGCAGCACCTGGCATGTGGAACTCGCTCCCGGACGAACTGCGAGCCACTGAAGACACCAAAGACTTCAGGAAACAACTAAAGACTGCTATTCCTGGAGCACTACGGACCGAACACTCAGTGAGTGATACAACCATGGACCAACAACTTACCTGCACGCTCCCTACACTTTCCCTGTATATAACTCATGCTGTAAATAGCACACACTGATCAACCCACCCACACACACTTTCACTGTACATGATGCACACACTGAACCCAAGCACCACTCCCACTGATTGTTTGCTGTGTAACCGCCTTGATTAAAGGATAAGGCGGGATAGAAATACCATTAAATAAATAAATAAAATACTACAGAACCACTTCAGATCTGTCTGCCAGGCAATAATTACCCCTTTAGACTACAGCAATATGATACTCCATGGTCTGCCTAAAAGCACAACACATACTCTGCAACTGGCACAAAATACAGCTGCCAGATTAATTACAGGATCAAAGAAACATGAGCATATCACCCCCGCCTTAAAAGACCTCCACTGGCTACCCACCGATCCAGAATAACATATAAAGCCATAATGATGACCTTCAAGATACTAAATCGATCTACTGAATGCTTAAACGAAATAATCAGGAGTCCTAGACACACGTTCAAGGAGGAAATTCCACCAAAACACCCTCTCAACAGCCTTCATACTGGCCAACTCCTCACAAAGAGTGCTCCACAGGCATTTGAATATTATACACCTCCACTATGGAACTCGCTCCCACACCACCTAAGAGATATCACAGACTTCGCTGTCTCGATTTCCTTTCATCTCATACCCTTCTTGATCCTTTACAGTACGGCTTCCGTCCCTTGCACTCCACTGAAACAGCTCTCACTAAAGTATCAAATGACTTGTTCCTAGCAAAATCCAAAGGTCTTTATTCTGTTCTCATCCTTCTTGATCTTTCTGCTGCTTTTGACACTGTTTACCACAACCACCACCTTTATCACCCAGTCATCACTCGGCTTTAGCAACTCTGTACTGTCTTGGTTCTCCTTTTATCTTTCCCATCGCTCTTTTAGTGTGTGTTCTGGTGGCTCCTCCTCCTCTGCCACCCTGCTCCCAGTTGGTGTTCCCCAGGGGTTCTGTCCTGGGACCGCTCCTCTTCTCTCTGTATACCCAGTCTCTTGGTGCTCTTATCTCTTCCCATGGCTTTCATTACCATCTCTATGCTGATGAGTCTCAAATCTACCTCTCCTCGCCTGATATCTCTCCAGCAATCCATAACAAGATCACTGTTTGCCTTTCAGACATTGCTACTTGGATGTCTTACCGCCGCTTGAAATTAAATATGGCTGACTGAACTCCTTATCTTTCCCCCCCAATGCCTCCCTTCCTCTACCCCCTTTCTTAGTCTCTGTGGATAACTCTTTAATCCTTCCTGTCTCTTCGGCCCATAACCTGGGTGTTATCTTTGACTCCTCTCTCTTTCTCCACTCATATCCAACTTGTAGCTAAGACTTGCCGTTTCTTCCTTTATAACATTAACAAAATTCGCCCCTTCCTTTCTGATGACGCTGCTAAAACAATTGTCCACTCCTCCTTGATCGCCTCCTGTCTTGATTACTGCAATATTCTCCTTGCTGGCCTTTCCGCAAACCATCTCTTTCCCCTTCAATCTATTCAACATTCTGCTGCTCGACTAATTTTCCGTCAGCATTGCTTTTCCCATGTCGCTCCTCTTCTCAAGTCCCTTCATTGGCTTCCCATCCGCTTCCGGATCCAATTCAAACTCCTCCTCTTGACCTATAAATGCATTCACTCTTCAGCCCCCCACTACCTATCATCTCTTATCCCCTCTCACGTTCTTCGCTCTTCGAACAGCCTTCGTCTATCTATGCCCTCCACTCGTACTGCTAATTCTAGACTTTGCTCCTTTCACCTGGCTGCACCCATTGCCTAAAACATTCTACCTCTTTCTGTGCGCAATGCGCCCTCTCTGGACCTCTTCAAGTCCAGATTGAAAACCCATCTCTTCTCTATTGCTTTCTGTTCTTGATTCTTGTTTTTGCTCTTCTTGTTTATTGTACACTTTATATTTGTATTTTGTGATCTTCTTGACTAGATTGTGAGCTCTGATGAGCAGGGACTGTCTTTTCTTCATATATGTACAGCGCTTCGTACGTTTGAAGCGCTTTATAAATGTTAGATAGACATCACCGTCTTCAGAAAATTGTCTAAAAGCCTACCTTTTCACTAAACACTACAACAGCATTTGAAAGCCCTATACAATTGTCCCCTCCCAATAAGATGTCCAAGCTAAGTACCTATCTAATGTATATAGTTGTAACGTTGTAAACAGTTAAGTTTTTTTTTAAATGGTTCATTTACTGTTCCATGTAAGACGTGTTCTGTTTCACTGTAAACTGCTTTGATAAAATGAAAAGCGGTATATAAAAAAAAAAAGTTATATAAAATAAACTACCTCCAGTTCATAGGGTTGATGGCGGCAAAAGTAGAGCAAGATGGACCTCTGGGTGTGAGCCCACATGCATTTGTTACAAAGATTCCTGCTGTCCCACTGTTCTCCTTCCTCACAAGACTTTGACATCAGATCCCAGCATCTTTCCTTCCCTCTTCTTCCACTGATGGCGGCCAGCCTGACATGGTGGGAGCAATCCAGTCAACTGCTAAAAGACCTTCCCCTGGATGATCTCCAATAGATGCTTGTATGGCTGGGGAGCTCATTGCCTGGGGCATACTGGCCAGAGTTGCTGGAGCAAGCAGGAGATGGCTTGACCATCAATCAGCTGGAGATGAGGGTCATTTGCTTGGCTCTCTTGCATCTCCAGGACATAGTTCAAGGCAAAGCAAGGTCTTCTCGAACAACTCCATGACTGTGGCCTATTTCAGTTGGCGCGAGGTAATGAAGCGTTTCGGGATCACCTAGAAAATGAGTGTCCTGTTTGCTTGGGTGGAGAAGAATCTCCTGATCCTCTCAGCACAGCATATTCTGGGAGTGGACAACATGGAAGTGGAATATCTTTTGCCACTCCCTCGATCCCGGGGAGTGGAAGTTGAGGCAATTTTTAGCATTTTCAGAGAAACCTGAACAAGTGGAGTCACCCTAAGATGTATTTGATGGCAACTCAGGCCAGAGTTGAGGTGAAAATGTTCTTCAGCCTCTGCAAAGGGGCAGACTCTAAGGACATGGACACCCTATTTTAACTTTGACCAAAGCAGGTCCTGCTGTGTGTTGCTTCCTGGCCTCTCGTACAGTGAGTGCTTTATCATGTTAGAATGCCATCAGGGTCAATTGGTGGCACTGAATTGGCAGAGGATGTTGTGGTAGGTAGATCTGATAGGCCACCAGCAGTGTGGGCCCATTGGTGTGGGAGCTCTCGAGGTATGGGCCAGTCCTGCTAGACGATCCAGTTCCCTTCTTTCTTGCAGCTTGGCTCTGAGAGGCAGCACTTAGAATGTAAGGGCTACTCTTTTGCTATGGCTTCCATGCTTCTGAAGGCAAGAAGAGGTTCTACCTGTCTTGTCTATGTGTGCATTACGGTTATCTCAGCAAGACACATCTCGGAGTTGCAGGCTTTTTCATGTGCAGATCCCTATTTTTACTGTTCTTGCCTTTTTTTCTTGCTAAAGTGATGTCTGCTTTTCATGTCAACGAGGTGGTCTGTTTGCCTGCTTTCTTTAAGCAACAATCCTAGGGGAAGGATAAAGACTTTAACCTGGTGGATATTAGGAGGGTGCTTCTTTAGTACCTAAAGATTACTAACTTCTTCTGTAAGTCTGACTTTTTGTCCTTTGTTTCAGGCCCGCAGAAGGGCTAAGTGGCCACAAAGTCTATCTTGGTACACTGGATAAAGGAGATGATAGCCTCAGCCTGTCTGCTACGAAAACTGGCCAGTTCCGGGAGGATTGGCATGTGCATTCCACAGGGGCTCAGGCTTCATCCCAGACAAAGGGCAGTTCAGTCACTCCCATAGACATCTCTTGGGCAGCAGCATAGTCATTGCTTTCCACTTTTGTCAAGTATTATTACTTGGATGTTCACACTTGGGCGGGCATAGTTGTGGTGTAGAGATCTTGAAGTCTGTCGTCTTCCCTCCCAATGGAAGTATAGCTTTGGTATGCTTATCTGGACTGGCCTGTACACATTAAAGGAATCCCTCCACGTTATTATGGTTGTGTATTTCAATGGTGCATTAATTGTTTTACAACACCACTATATAACTTGCTTTATATTTTTTACATTTATCATAAAGAAACTAAAGGGTATATGAGTCTCAGACTTCTTGTAGCAATGGCCGAACAGACCAAAGTCCTTAGCCAAAATGCCAGATTGCATCAACGACTCACTTGTACAGATACCCTTCAGTAGTTGAATGAAAACTGATGTTGAATACGATAATTTATAATGACTTTAAATACATTATATTATAATGCCATAGCTTATCTCAATGAAATGTTGGCGACCCCAACGCAAACTCTCGGTCCGCTGCTGCGTTTCACAGAGACGTTTCTTCAGGGGGTGTAGCTGTAGATCATCCAAGTGTTAGAAATGGCATTGAGTGCTTCAGTAGTAGGCATTAATGAACTTACGGCTTCAAATCGTCTAGGAGAAATCACAACATATTGAAATTGCAAAAAATAAATTATAAAATGGAAATGGAAAACCACCATTCTCACTAGCTCATACGACATCAAATGTACCTCAAAAATATTGACATTCATCCAAGGTTTAGTATGGCTGCCAGTTCATCAAAACGCCGCGCATGCGAGTTATCCCCTTCTAAGGCCAGATAAAGGATAGAGCTGATGACGTGTATATCGACGTCAGACAGTTTCCCCTAGAGGGCTTCCCCTCAGGATGTTAGTCAAGAGATTTAAAACCTTGGAAGTTATAATCCCTTGGTTTTAAAGTTTATGATCCTGATGTATTTATAAGCAACTATTCCATTCAATCATATTATTTAACCCCATAGGGGAGACGGTATTGAGTCTATATATCCAACGTTGTTCATGAAGAAGTAGGGTTTGAGATTGTGATTTTCCCCGTTGTCCTGACTTTACCAATTCCAGGCAAAAGCATTTTAATTCCTGAAATTCATGGTGAAACTGCAAACAGTGCGCAACCAAGGGAGCTTCTACTACTCCGCAATGTAATCTGCTGCGGTGTTCTATAATCCGGGTGCGAAACATTCGGGTGGTTTTACCTATATACCGCAAGCCACAAGGGCAGACAATTGTGTACACCACTGAGCAAGACGTGCATGAAGTGGAGTCTCGCAATCTATAAAGGACCCCCCCGTGTTCGAACGTAGTGCATTCTTCAGTTACTGTACAAATAGAACAAGTACTGCATTTTCGATGGCCGTGTTCTTTTACTACGTCTTCACCTGTATCGAGGCGCAATTGTGCCGGGCTTAAATATTCTTTTAGGTTGCGTTGTGTCCAGACACAGCGGATGGTAGATTGTTGAAGTCCCGGGATTGCAGCTAAAATATTGCTGTGACGTTTCAAAATCCGTTTAATATTACCACTAAAAGGTGAAAAAGTAGTGATAAAATTAATACTCAAATTGTCTTCCCCTCTGTCTTGTCTTGGTTGTAATAGCAGTGCCCTATTCATGTACAGCTACACCCCCTGAAGAAACGTCTCTGTGAAACGCAGCAGCGGACCGAGAGTTTGCGTTGGGGTCGCCAACATTTCATTGAGATAAGCTATGGCATTATAATATAATGTATTTAAAGTCATTATAAATTATCGTATTCAACATCACAGTTTTCATTCAACTACTGAAGGGTATCTGTACAAGTGAGTCGTTGATGCAATCTGGCATTTTGGCTAAGGACTTTGGTCTGTTCGGCCATTGCTACAAGAAGTCTGAGACTCATATACCCTTTAGTTTCTTTATGATAAATGTAAAAAATATAAAGCAAGTTATATAGTGGTGTTGTAAAACGATTAATGCACCATTGAAATACACAACCATAATAACGTGGAGGGATTCCTTTAATGTGTACAGCTTATTAACCCTCTGAGAACTGACGACGCGCTCTAGTGTTACCACACAGTATCTGGACTGGCCTAGCAGAATGATAAGGAAGGTGACATCTTACTTACCAGATAATGTCCTTTCCTTGATCCTGCTAGGCCAGTCCAAGACCTGCCCTTCGTATCTGCTATAACCAGCCCAGACCAGATATGTTCTGTTACGATCTGTGATGATCTGATTTGAATTGACAATCTGAACTGAAAGAAATATCAATAAACTGGGAAGATGTATTACAACTATTTGATAAACTGAAGAGTAGCAGATCACCTGGACTGGGATGGTATACATCCAAGGGTGGTGAAAAACCTGAAATATTAGTAATCTGTGAACTATCATTAAAATCATCTGTAGTACCTGAAGATTGGCAATTAGCCAATATAGTGCCAGTTTTTAAAAAGGGCTCCAGCGGTGATCAGGGAAACTACAGACCGCTGAGCCTGACATTTGTACCGGGCAAAACGGTAGAAACTATCATAAAGACCAAAATTACTGAACATGTAGATAGTCCTAGTTTTAATGTAAGAAAGCTAATTGTTACTTCCGAGGCAGAGACCTTGGGGAGGTTCCGTTCATAAGGATACAAGAAATGCCATACTGGTTCAGGCCAAGCTCTTTCAGGTCCAGTATCCTGTTTCCTAGGGTAGCCAATCCTGGTCTTAAGGACCTGGCTGGTTTCCAAAAAGACAAATAGGCTACTCAATTCTTGTATCGAGGCAACCGGTGGATTCATGTATGCTCATATTTTAAGGGTTCCATTGCATGTACAACAGATGTGACGCTCTTTTGGGTTGTGTGCCTTGTAGAACATCTTGAATTGGTGAAAGTTGGTATAAAAAATAAATAAATAAATTATAATTTTCCAGCTTCTCTCTAATAAAAGGTTATGGACCCTTCCTCCGGGAGCTTGGCCAAAAACTTTGTTAAACTCCACTACGTTCGGAGATCGTTTTGAGCAAGGCTCCTGGAGTACACAGGAGACCCAGTGGTCAATCAACCGACTGGAAATGCGAGCAATATGCCGGGCATTGCAAGCGTTCAAAGCTGCGGTGCGAGTACTGTCCGACAACTCCACGGCGGTGGCCTACATCAGTCGGCAGGGCGGAACCGGAAGTGTGGCCATAGAGGCCACGACAGAGGGTCTGTGTGTGTGGATAGAGCTTTGGCTGCCAGTGTTTTTGGTGGCGCATGTTGCGGGTAAGGACATTGTGATGGCGGATTTCCTCAGCTGGGTCCGAGTAGATGCCAGAGAATGGGAGTGGCATTCGGAGGTGTTCGCACAGATCGGTCGCATATGGGGACAACCAGTAATGGACCTCATGGCGGCGTTTCATTCTGTGTAAACGGGTCGCTTCTTCAGCAGACGACGTGAAAGGAGGTCGGAAGGCATTGGCGCACTGTTTCAACGGCGGCCGTCGTCCAGTCTTCTCTGTCTTTCCAGCGGGGGCACTCATAGGTCGAGTGGTTCTGCGTATCGAAGCGCTTCGGGAAACGTGTGGTTGGGGGCCTCGGGCTGGCCGAGGCGCCCTTGGTATGCCTGCCTCATACGGTTGCTCGACGGGAATCCATGGAGGTTTCCGACATTGGAGATTCTGTTGCTACGGAGTTCCCTTCGAATGTCTCGGGTGCATCGGTTTTTGCTTACAGAGTGGCCATTGAAAGGGCAAGCTTAAGGAAAAAGAGTTGCTCGACAGCAGTCTTTGCCACCTTGCCGCAAAAAATAAAATAAAAAGTCTACGTTCCTTGCATATGTGCATATATGGCGCATCTTTGAGGACGGGTGCTCGCGGAGGCACACTCGGGAACCGACACTGTTGTCACACTTGGTATTAAGTTTTTCTGCAGGACGGGTTTTGTAAAGGCAGGTCCTGGAGAGTTCAGTTAGCAGCTTTGTCTTGCTATAGGGGCAAAGGACAGGGAGTGGCTCTCATGCACAGGTCGATGTGGTACGCTTTTCTCTCAGGCAGTTACCAGACTGTAGCCCTGTCGTAGGATATTAATTCCACTGGGGAAGCTCAAGTTGGTTTTAGGAGCATTGGCTAGCGTGTTATTGGGACCCTTGCAACAGGTATAGGTTAAGGGTTTTGCCTTGAAGACTGTGTGTTTGATGGTCATGTGTTCGGCGAGGCAATTTTCAGAGTTGCAGGCGTTGACCTGTCAGGAATCGTTTTTTGTCTGTCTCCAGACAGAAGGCTGGTGGCTGGTTCTGTCGTTGTTGCCAAAAGTGGTTTCTACGTTCACCTAACTAAAATGGTCTCTCTCCCAGCGCTAGGTGCGGCGGAGGGGAGCGTATTGAACCATAGCTTGTGTTGTTTGGACGTCACTGCGGCAGTGTTTAAAGGTTTCAGAAACTTTCAGAAGGCGGATCGTCTCTCTCTTCGGGGTGTTCGGAGAGCCCCGTAAAGGGAAGTGGCGGTGAAAGAGTCCATTTCTGGATGGATTGGAGTGGCGAGTGCGTCGGCTTATCTTCTACGGGACTGTATAGTTCCAGGGAGCTTACAAGCTCACTCTACCAGAGTGCAAGCATCTTCTTGGACGGAGCACAGTTTGGTTCCGCCAGTGGACATCTGTAGGGAGGCCTCTTGGTTGTCTCTCCATACTTTCAGTAAGCACTACCGCCTAGATGTTCTGGCGGCTAAGGATGCCATTTTCAGGGAGGCGGCGTTGAGATTGATTGATTGATTTATTTATTTAATGGGATTTCTATCCCGCCTTATCCTTCAATCAAGGTGGTTACACAGCAAACAATCAGTGGGAGTGGTGCTTGGGTTCAGTGTGTGCATCATGTACAATGAAAGTGTATGTGTGTGGGTGGGTTGATTAGTGTGCGCTATTTACAGCGTGAGCTATATACAGGGTAAGTGTAGGGAGCGTGCAGGTAAGATTGGTCCATGATTGTAGCACTCATTGTGTGTTCGGTCCGTAGTGCTCCAGGAATAGCAGAGTCTTTAGTTGTTTCCTGAAGTCCTTGGTGTCTTCAGTGGCTCGCAGTTCATCCGGGAGTGAGTTCCACATGCTAGGTGCTGCCAGTGACAGTGCTCTTTGTGCGGTGGATTTACATGCTCTTGTGTAGTCTGGAAAGGTCCCTCCCAATGATTACTGCTCTGATACATCCCAGAGGTTGAGGACTAAACTGGAGGAATGATAAGGAAATAGGAATTACACTTACCTGGTAATTGTGGTTCCTTGAATGACTCCAGTTTAGTCCTCATTCCCGCCCGGGGATGTGGTCTTAGCAGTGGTTTTTCTGTTGGGGGAAGTGCAAGGTTAAAAGTGGATATAGGCCTTCACTGGTGTTCAGTCGTTTTGATGCTTCCATTTGTTTTGCACTATATTGTTATATTATTATATTATGATATATATATATATATATATATATAATATGAGCTATATTGCTCTGGATTGTTTAGGGCTAGGCATTCGATGGAAAGGAGAGCATGCAGGAAACGGTCCCTTTCCTTCTGGAAGGGGCATAGTAGGTAGGTTATATGTTCTGCGTGCCCTTGAATATAATAAGTTTAAAAAAAAAGTTACTGATCCTTCGAGTCTTTGTCAATAGTTCACTGGGGGCTGATGGGAGAGACCAGCAGGCTATATCCAGTGATGTCATGAGTTTTTTTGACATGCCCAGTCTCCAAGCTGCAGGAGGAGGTTCACTACCCAGAGGTTGATGACTAAACTGGAGTCACTCAAGGAACCACAATTACCAGGTAAGTGTAATTCCTATTTCTTCGTTTTCTGCGGAGCCGACGGGTCACATACCCTATCACCACAGAAAAATTTTGTCTTTAATCTTTGTGTTTGTGGTCGCGTCTGCCTTCCTTCGACACCATACTGGTACCGCTGGTTCGTTCTTCTTTCTTTTAAAATAAATAAATAAAAAATTATAGTTTCTGAGGTGTTTTACTAAAGGAACTTTTTTTTTTTCTTTGGTGCTAGGCGCCATTTTGGGCACTAGGCCCAATTCTTTCCTTAAAAATGGAAAAAACTACTTCAGGTTTTTAGAAATGTTCTAAATGTGGCAGTACTATTTCCGTCACTGACACCCATGATTTGGTGTCTCAAATGTTTAGGTTCTGACCACTCTATTTCAGAGTGCCACTCCTGTGGAATGATGTCAAAAAGGGGCCAGCAGAACCGAGCTGCTAAACTTAGCACCCTTTTTCCCTCAGACGTGGCGTCTGTTGCATCGATTGTTCTCCAGGGCTTCATCTTACTCCCATGGATCTCAGGTAACTAAACATAAATCTAGCCGGTCCTCAAAGGGTAGATCTCCTAAGTATCGAGATGCCCCTGGCGTTGCCTTTGAGGAATTTTCACCGGCAAAACTGCCCCGGCGGGAGGCTTCGGCTTCCAAAGCACTAACGGGGCTTCCGGATGTTCTCGAGGCCTCAACCTCGGCAGAACTACTGGCGCCATCCTCTGGGGTTCTGGCTGCTTCTACCGGTACCGACACCCAAGCATCAGCAGCGTCGATAGACCAGAGATTCCTTGCTATCGAATGCAGTCTAGCGGCTCTTCTCATGGCTTCGGTACCATTGAAACCGCTTCAGACATCTCAACCGATACTGGTACCGGAACCGGTACCGACCGCATTAGCATCGGCGGGTATGCCACCCATACCAAGTCATGCGTATGGCTCCGGCATCGACAGATCGGTACCAGAACAACCCAATACCGACTTCGATCGATACCAGTACCGTGCTTTGCACGATCACCGGGATCAGAGATATTTTGAATCCTCAGAGTCTGAAGACTCTGCCGATACAAGAGTACTTATCCCCGAGGATTCCTCTTCTCCTCAGCGTAGAATGTCTCCGCCAGAGGATATGTCCTTTCAGGACTTTATCCGTGATGTGGCCTGAGGCCTTTCCATCACAGTAGCTCCTGAAAAAGAGCCTAGGGCAAAGGAATTGGAAATTCTCCAATACCCTAAGGGGCATGTTTACTAAAGTCCGCAAAATAGCGCCCCGCAAAATAGCGCACGGCAACGCGGCACTGAAACGCGCAGAAACGCGTTTAAACGCCCCGCACATGTGCGTGTCACCCCCGCACAGGTACGCGGCTCACTAACGGGCCCCGTACAAGTGCGGCCCGCAAATTTCCGATAGAGGCGTGGAACGGCGAAAGGAGGGCGGAGGAAGGCTCCGGAGGGGCGGAGGGACGGGGTCAATGGGTGGAGAGTGGGAGGGGAGAGGCTCCCCGCACAGTATCGGGCCCGAATTTGCATGTAAAAACTACCGCGAGTGAAACACTCGCGGTAGAAAGCATTTAAAGGGAAGAGAAAACCATTTCCGTCAGCAATGTACAGGAAAACCGGGGAAACCAGCAAAACGTGAGCAGTGTGATACATGTGCACAGCACAAAAGTGCAAATACAAATAGAAAATGACCACAACAGAACTATTAAAAACAGTAATTCAGCTGGGGAACAGTTATAGTGATGGGCAAATACAGAAAACACACCCAGCAAAGCTCCAGAAAAAAGAAATGAACATTTGAAGGGTTTACGGAGCCGAGTCTCTTCCAAAAAACATTTCCTTTGTTTGGAGCTTTCCTGGGAGTGTGTGGTATGGTTGCCCATTAATATCACTGTTGCCCAGCGTGGTGATATCTTGTCCCCCATTTCCCGTAGCCATTTCCGGGGTTTATGTGCACGTTTGTCACCAGACAGGGTGCATATGCCCACAGTAAAATTGCATAGAGCAGGGTTTGTGACTCCATTCTGCTAAGCTTACTACCTCCAGGGGCTGCACTGTTTCTGGGGCCATAGTGTGGTGCAGCGGACAGTGTCAGTACCTCTAGAACCAGAGGGTCAGAGGTTCAAAGCCCAGCTGGGGTACGTGCCAGCCCAATCCCTATATTTTACCCACCACTGAACACAGATAGCGCAGACACCCCTGTATTGCAGGGAACATAAGCATGGGGAGAGCACCCATATTTTACCCAACAACGTGCACACACACCACAACAATGGGCATTACCTACAGCCAAGTCACCCAAATGCAGTCCCGTACTGCCACATTGCAATCAGGTCATCTGCTTTTTCTGAGAGAAGCTCATGCCAGCATGTTGGCGGACGAGGACATGTGGTGCAGGGGGCAGTGGCTGCTAGCCACAGAAGACAGAGGCCCAGTCATGTGCAGGCTGGCACAGTCCACTGCAACACAGGCCCTACCGGATCCACAGTCATGGACATTCCAGGGAAATCACCCAATCTGTGGATACACGGTGGTGCAGTGCACACAGACACTGTATACAAGAGCAGAGGGTCACAGGTTCAAAGCCCAACTGGGGCAACCGCTACTCTTTTTCCCCCAATTAAACAGTGATAGTAAGGGCACACCTTTCCTGGGGAGGACATATGCAATGGCAATACGTCTATCTTTACCCCACTGAGCACACACACCATGAACAGGGCCAGTACCCAGAGCAGAATCACACAATGCAGTCCTGGTGGGGCACACACCAGTCAGGTCCCATGATGGCACTCATACAAATGCCTGTGCTGTATATCTATGCACCACACCCATGGTATGTAGATGTAGCTCATGCATATCCATGAGGGACAGCAGGAAAACCAGAATAGTGTGATGCAAACCTGGACTGGAGTTGGGAATCTGTGCCGTAAAGCAGCAGCCATCAGGGGCAGACACACCCACACCCACACCCACACCCACAGGCCTCATTGACCAATGTCTCCTGGAGAGGCAAACCATTGAACCCTGCATGTCCTACCAATGTCACCCTACACCTGAGGTATATGATACACAGCTCTGAGATGTTTGCTAGTTCCACACATACTGCTAGTTGACCCCATCCGAACAATCTGTTAGGTGTTTGCGGTGCGTGCTCCAGGCCTGGCCTCTGATGCTGTTTACCACCCTGGGGAGTGGCCACCAGCTGTACTGCCTACCATATCCATGCCTTGCCGTGCTCAGGAGCGGTCTTGGTGGGCAAGGCTGATTACCTTCTCAATAGTAGCACCATGATGGCATAGGTGTGGAAGTGTGTGTTTGTCTATACCGTGGGTGTTGGCAGCAAGCCCCTTCCACAGCCCACACTGCCAATGTGCATAATGAGGTGCACGGTACCATGGGTATAGCCAGGACAGGGTGGCCTGGGCAGGATGCATCTGCACCGGGCATAGGGCACTGGCAGGGACACTGTAGTGTCCGGCCACCACCTACACAGACAGGGTGGCCAAAGCATGTCCTTCTGGGAGATCACGCTCACCCTGACTGTGCAGTGACCACAGCATGGCTAGGCACCCCCATAGTGCTATACAGTCTTTCTCTCATGTGATACATATGGGTATCTATTTGGGGCCCAGTCACTGAGTTATCTGCTTGCTGTGTATGCTGGCAGCCCAGTTCTGTGTGCATGTGTCTCCACTGGGAACATGCACTATGGACTAACCAGCAGACTGTTTGTAGATGGTATGTGGTTTGCTGGAATGGCTGGCAGGGTGCAGTTGGCTTGCTGCAGGGGAATACCTGGTGGTGGGGTGCAACCTACCATACCTGGTCATATGTGTGTCTGTTATTGTGTTATGGCTGTGTATGGGGGGTGTTCCTCAGCAGGACTGGGGTTGATGTTGCCCTCTACTGCCACCTTTGCAGGGTGGTAGAGTGTGGATCTCTTGATGGGGGACCATGTTTGTCTCTAGGGGCAGCCCAAGGGGGGGGGGGGGCTACAGCTGTGCCTGACTGGGATATCCATGGTGTTTGTGCAGAAACTAGCTATCTTACACAGTAACACTGCTATGGAACTCCCGCTTGGCCTCCATCAGCCATGGAAAGTGTTGTAGACCTGGTCCTGGGCGCCTCATTGTACACTCAGGGTGAGGCCAGAACCCGCACGATGTAACGTTGTGTAGCTACTTTGTGCCAGTAAAACACCCGGTCAGTGCCCCCTACCAGGCCGAGTTGCTGTGTGGGTGCACCCGGTAACGTCCCCCAACAGGGCCGTGGTGCTGTGGGGGTGCATTTCCCATCTTGTGTCCATCTGTGGACAGCTAATTTGCATGTGCAGTGCATCATGGGTACGTGTGGCCTAACCCTATCCTGTTTACCCTGGCATACTATCTGTGAGATGACGTGCAGGCTATCTGCAGCCAGCCAGGGGCTTCCATACAGCTATGGAGCTGTAGCCCAATGGTTACGTCACTGCCTGTGCAGCCAGAGGTGATGGGTTCAAACCCACATTGGGGTTCTGTGAGACAGGTGTTCAAAGCATATTTTTTTAGTTTACTGTACATATGTTAAGAACATAAGAACATAAGAAATGCCATACTGGGTCAGACCGAGGTCCATCAAGCCCAGTATCGTGTTTCCAACAGTGGCCAATCTAGGTCATACGTACCTAGCAGTTTCCCCAAAAGACACAGGTTCTGCAGTGCTTGTACTAGGCCAAGCATTGATATCCTGGGTCCCTTTTTTTTTTTTTTTCAAAATTTTATTTTTGAACCATCAAACAAAACAGCAAAGATACAACAGAAAACGGTCGCTCCCTGGGGTGGACTCTGATCCCCAGGGTGCAAGATACATAGATGGTCACACAGTTTTAAGCAAGTACCCCCCCATCCCCCCTCCCCCACCCCACCCCCCCAAGTACCCACCGTCCCCCCCCCCTTCCTCCCAAAGGCATTACCCAGCCGAACCAGCATATATAACATTACCAAAACTCAGTAAGTCTCCACATGTAAATAAGGCTATTAACAACCTAACTGTAAAAGTACGTTACGAGCCCGAGGACTCAAAGTTTGAATGTAGGGCTCCCACAATAACCAGAAAGCAGACCATCGCTTCGCATGGCCCCGCGCAGTCCTACATTCCAGGAGCATGAGTTGGTGGAAGGAGTTCCGCCACTCCCAAAAAGAGGGAGGGTGGCTGTCCCTCCACCCACGTAGGACTGGGCCCTTGCCCACCAGACATGCCTTCCGCACCAGCCAGCGACTCCATTTCCCCTTTGGAGAGGTGAGACCCAGAAGATCCAGGACAATGAGGGCCGCGTCCCAGTGAACAGGTTGCCCAATAAGGTCAGCCATAAATAGGGCAATTCTATGCCAGTAGGGGCGTATGCGTCGGCAGCCCCACCACATATGATACAGTGTAGCTAAGGGCTCCGCGCAACGTGGACAGCTACCATCTCAGTCAGATGGCAGCGCAGTGCCCGCCTCGGAGAGAAGTGGACCCGAGTCAGGCACTTAATCTGGATTTCTCGCCAGCGTGCACCATCTACGAGGCTCGCCACTCTCCGAAGGGCTGCTAGAATGGTGCCATGGGGGATCTCCCGGCCGAGTTCCGCCCCCCAGGCCCGTTCCACGCCACTGTAATCTGGCCGTGATTGAAATTGTTCTAACCGAAGATGAAAAGATCGAATAGATGGCCGTTCGACTCCGCCAAATCCAAAGAACGCTATTATCTGGGCCGAGCGGTCGCCACAGAGGTCCGACCGGGAAAGAGAAGCCACGTAGTGGGCGACTTGCATGTATGCAAAAAAAGTGTAGGGGCCCTAGTTCATATTCGCGAGATAGCAGGGGAAAAGGCTTAGGCTTGCCCACCAGATCCACCACATGGCCCAGAGTATGCACTCCTCTCCCCCCACAGACGAAACGCCGCAGTTTCAGTGCACGGGATAAAATTGGCATTGCCTCGGATAGGTAGCCAGCTCGACACCTGCCACCGATGGCCCCAATAGGCATTCAGTTTCCGCCAGGTCCGACACCACGGGGCTAACAACACACTGTCGGCTAAGTGCGTAGGCCATCTACTGACCTCTAAGTGCAGAAGGGCTCTCAGGGAGTGGGGTACCACGTATGCCTCCTCAAAAGCCCTAGGGGTATAAAGATCGGTATCCCCAAGCCAATCCCCTAAGTGGCGGGCCTGACAAGCCAGCGCATAAGTGCCTAGGTCTGGGAGCCCCCAGCCTCCCCCACGGAGCCTCCCCACTAGTCTACGATAAGAGATACGAGCTCTCGATACCCCCCACACAAAGACCCGAAAAAACACCGCAAAGCGCCATAGATCACGACGGAGGATCCAACAAGGGAGGGTCTGCAGCCAATATAAAATCCGCGGCAAAATGACCAATTTAATCGCCGCATTCTTCCCATGAGGGAGAGAGGGAGGGGCAGCCACGCCTGTAGCTGGGCTTGCACCTTGCTCAGCATCCGTCGCAAGTTGGTCTTATATAGGTGAACTGGATGGCGGGGCAGTATAATCCCCAGGTAGATGAACTGGTGCTCAGCCCAGCGAAGGGGAAACTCGCCCACCCAGCTGCCCGAAGTTGTCCAGAGACATCAAGGGCCTCAGATTTATCCAGGTTGATACTAAACCCAGCAAACTGCCCAAAGGCACGAAACTCCCGCAACAGAAGGGGCAGGGATTCGAAGGGGGAGAGCAGGTGTACCAACAGATCGTCGGCAAAGGCCGAGATCTTAAATACCTGAGGTCCTATACTTACACCCTGGATGGTCGGCAGGCCCGCCACACGACGCAAGAGGGGGTCCAAAGAAAGAACAAAGAGCAAAGGAGAGAGGGGGCATCCCTGACGGGTCCCCCTCTGCAGCGGAAAAGGCTCTGTGAAACGCCCGTTACAGAATATCGCTGCGGTGGGGTTGGCATACAGACTGTCGACCATGTTACAAAACGACGGCCCCAAGCCATAATGAGGGAGGATGAATCGCAGGTATTGCCAATCCACCCTGTCAAAGGCCTTCTCTGCGTCAAAGCTAATCAAGAGGGAAGACAGGTGTCTATGTTGGACCCATTCTAAGGATGCGATGATCTTGCGTAGGTTACGGACCGCATATCGCCCCTTAACAAAACCAACCTGGGACTCGTGAACCAGCAACCCCAAGAACTCCGCTAAGCGATCTGCCATGATCTTAGCCATTAATTTAAGGTCAAAGTTCAGTAAAGAAATAGGACGATACGAGGCTGCAGAGAGAGGGTCTTTTGCCGGTTTGGGGATAAGGACAATATGCGCATGGTTAGCCCCCCACCGAAAGGAGCCCTGCTGTGCTCTCCTATTATGTACAGCGGCCAAATGTAGGGGAGATCTGCTCATTGAGGATTTTATAAAATTCGGCGCCTAGCCCATCGGATCCAGGGGATTTGTAGCAACTGGATTTTGAGATTGCCCCCTGCAACTCAGCCACCGTAATCGGTTGATCCAACTGAGCTCTCTGCTCCGTGGAAAGGCGAGGCAAGTCCAGTCCCCTCACATAATCCGCCATCTGCGCCGGAGAGGTCGCCTCAGCAGCAGAAAGGTTCTGAAAGAAGGACCGAAACACCCGCACTATTGCCGGGCTTTCCCTGTGCAGGATCCCTAACTCGTCTCGCAGGGCGGGCACCAATTTAGAGCCCCGGGGTCCACGAAGGCACCGAGCCAATAACCTCCCGGGCTTGTCCCCATAGCGATATAGTTGATAACGGTAGTACAGTACGGACTTCTTAGCCCTTTGGTGCAGGAGTTCGTTTAATTCCATTTGAGTGTCCCACAGCTGCTTTTTAAGGCCCGCAGTGGGGGTATGGGCCCAGCGGCGTCGCAGTTTCGTCACCGCTCCCTCCAAAACCATGATACGTTCGGCCCTTAATCTTCGTTTTCTGGCGAGGAAACCCAATTATATCCCCCCTCAGTACGACCTTTGCCGTTTCCCAGAGTAATTCGGGGTCATCCTGATGGCCCCTATGATCGGCTTCGAATTCCTGCCACCGCCGCTGGATGAATGCGCGAAATTGGGCGTCTCTATAGAGTTCCAAAGGAAAACGCCATTGGAAGGCCCGTGAGGTACTCCCACTCCAGAAGACCTCCAACCAAACAAATGCATGATCAGAGATCTCCACTGGCCCTATCTGGGCATCCCCCACCTTGGCGAACAGCCCAGCTGACACCAACAGGTAGTCGATACGTGCGCTTGTACCATGGGCCCGGGACTGGTGTGTATAGTCCCGCTCGACCGGGTGTAGTAATCGCCAGGGATCCACCAGCCCCAGTCTAGAGCAAAGACGTCGCATTGCCCGAACCGTCGCCAATCTTTCCCGTTGCTCCCCCGCTTTAGAGGTATCGAGGTCAGCATCCATGACCCCGTTTAAAGTCCCCTCCCAAAATAACAGGGAGCTCCGGTAATGTTTCAAGTTGGAGGCAAGGCGTGCATATAGGGATAGATCAAGTACATTGGGACAGTACACACTACCAAGAACTACTGGCTTTCCCCTCAAGGGCTCCCTGTACCAGGACAAAGCGACCCGTTGGATCCACAAGGTCTTTCTCCACCTCCATCCTTACGCGTTTGTGGATCAAAAGCACCACCCCTCCCTTCTTACCAAGGGCTGGGGCCCCCCAGACCTGTCCCACCCAATCCCGGCAAAGCTTACGGTGTTCGTCGGCAGTCTGGTGGGTTTCCTGAAGCATAGCAATGTCTGCTCCCTGCCTGGCCAGGGCCTGAAGAATTTTTGCCCGCTTGATCGGACTGCCCAAACCGCAAACATTCCAAGAGATTATCTTAAGTGGCATGTAATACTAAACTGGGCTCAGAAGTGTCTAAGATGTACCACATAGGATATAGGGAAAACACCCCCCAGCCTGAGGTGCTCCCCCCCCGTCCCTCGAACGTACTCCTCCACCCGTCCCTATCTCAACTGGTTCTTGAAAGTACAACATTCCGTCCCTGCCCTCCCCCCCTACGCCCCCTCCCCCACTCTCCCCCCCTTACCTACGCCCTTCCCCCCACTATCCCTCCCCCACCCTCCCCCTCCCCCCTCCGATCCCTTAACTCTACTTCCATCCTCCTCGCCTCCTCTATGAATTCCTGGATGCGTGTGGTACCCCCCCACCCCTCCAGCGCCCCAACTTCACTACAAGAACCCCTCCCCCCAGGTCATACCGACACACCACCTCCCCCCGGGCCTCCTCCCGCCCATCCCCAGCCCCCAAAAAGGGCAACCAACAGCACTATATAAGGGCAATAAAGACAACCATGCAACCCTCCACCCCCACCCCAACCACCAACACCATCACTTTAATGTCAAGGACAGGATAGGATACGCTAACTTGCGCATCAAAACGATAGTCCTCTCCGCCAGTCCTCAGGATTCGGCCGCCACTGCGGCCCTCCGCCGTATCTCCTCCACGTAGGGCGTTGCTGCTGACGCGGAGTCAAAAGTCCGGCGGATCCCGTCATGGGTGAAGACCAATCGGGCGGGATATTGCACTATAAATTTAATGTTATTGTCTATTAGGGTCTGGCATAATGGTCCATAGTCTCGTCGCCGCTGTCCCAGGGCTGCTGAATAATCCTGGACAATACGTATCCGGGCATTGTCTTTCTGAATGATTCCTTTCTTGCGCGCTGCGCGCAGGACCGCTTCTTTCTGTGGGAATCTCAAGAACCGTGCTATCGTCATCCTGGGTCGGGTATCACTGGTCCTCCGCGGCCCAACCCGGTGTGCCCTCTCTATTTGTACTGAGGTACCTTCAGGCTCACTCGCCAGGAGTTGTTTCACCAGATCTTCTATGTAAGATTGCAGGTTCCGATCTTCGACGGCGTCAGGAATCCCGAGAAATCTCAGGTTGTTTCGGCGGGACCGATTCTCAAGGTCGTCGAGTTTGGCTTCCTGCCCCTGAAGCAATTTTTTCACCTGGGCCATCTCCCGCTGGAGCTCCAGCACATGCTCCTCCGACCTCTCTATCCGGTGCTCCGCCTCGTGTAGTCGACCGCCTAGGGCCTCCACTGAGGCTTGGACAAGGTCCATGCGGCCCCGCAGATCCGCGAACTGAGCGGACAGCACCCCCGCCACGGCTATGGAGATTTCATCCACCGTCGCTGCCGTGGTCTTAGCCTCCCCTTTCAGCGGTGAGGATTGTTCCCCCCCCTGGGCGGCAGGGGGGTTTTCTCCTTCTCCACCCGGCGGCCTCCTTTTGCCGCCATCGCCCAGGCCTCTGCTGTAGACTGCTCCAAGGGAGGAGGATGGCGTATCTCGAGTCCCCACTTCACACCGCCAGGCGACGGGGCTCCAGTCGTCGACCACCTCAGGGCGCAGCACAGTCCCAAGTCCGAGTGGCAAGTGTCACCAGAGCCGCCTAGGCCGCAGTACACAGGAAATAGAATATGGATCAGGGACCCCGAGGTGCTAGAGGAAAGGCAGGTTTCTCGGCTGGCTAAGCACTGGTAGGAAGGCTGGGGTCCCGGGTGTCGGTGCGGCTGGGATTAAGTGCAGATCCTGGGCCCCTAAGTGCCAAAAAGGGGGGGGGGGGATGGTACTCCAGAAGGTAGATGTCAGACCCGGGCCCTTACCCGCAGGTGGGGGGGCAATGCCCCAATGTCGGGCTCCTGTGCACCCGAGGCTGGGCGCAGGGCCTATAGCACCGGCTCTTCAGGGTGGGGGGGGCAGGGCGCCGGCCAGAGACCTCAAAGTGCTGGAGGCAGGGGGCCAGGCGCACTCGTGGATGGCCCACCGAAAAAACACCAGTCACGCGCTTCCAGCTGGGAGGATGGAGTACAAGTCTCTATCGCCTGGGCTGGGGAGAGGAGGACATCAGCCCGGTCCGTGAAGCGGCATGCAAGTCCCCCAGTGGAAGAAAGAAAGCAGGCTGGACAAGGGGGGGCAGTTCACTGCTGGGCCCAGGGAAGGATCTCAGCCCCTCTTGAGTCTTCTGTCTTCTTCCCCTCCCCCCCCCCGGCAGACATCCACGCGAGGCACAGAATGGAGGCGCGCTGAAGGCAAACAGGGGCGCTGAACACCAGCCGGTGAGCTGCAGCTTCCGCGGGGGCCCCACTGCGATCCCGGGAAAAGGTAAGGCTGTGCCTCCCGGCCTACTCACCCCACCACGCGGCTTGCACCCCAGTGCGGTGTCCGCAGCGCCCGCAGCACAGAACTAGGCCGCCTCCGTGAATCTTCAGGTGGGGGAAGAAAAGGCACGAAATCGTCCCTCCGGGCAGCGATCCGCTTCAGTCAAAGGTGCCTGGGGGGGGGGGGGGGGCGCGGGAGCCCCGAAGTCGAGCTCGTTAGGGCATGTAGCAGCGCCGGAGGAGCAAGGGGGCCCAGAGCTCGAGCAGCGTGCGACTGCTCGGGCTCACCGCATCACCGGAAGTCCTGGGTCCCTTTTTAATAGTGGTTTATGGACCTTTCCTCCAGGAACTTGTCCAAACCTTTTTTAAACCCAGCTATACTAACAGCCCTTACTACATCCTCCGGTAACAGATTCCAGAGTTTGATTACACGTTGAGAGAAGAAATATTTTCTCCTATTTGTCTTAAATAGTTTACCCTGTAGCTTCATTACATGCCCCCTAGTCCTTCTATATTCTGATAGCGTAAACAATTTATCCACGTTTATCCGTTCCACTCCATTCATTAATTTATACACCTCTATCATATCTCCCCTCAGCCGCCTCTTTTCTAGGTTAAAGAGCCCTAACCTTTTTAGCCTCTCTTCATAGGAGTAGCCTTCCATCCCCTTCACCAATTTGGTGGCTCTTCTCTGTACTTTTTCTAATAACTCTATGTCCTTTTTAAGATACGGTGACCAGAATTGCACACAATATTCAAGGTGCGGTCGTACCATGGAGCGATACAGAGGCATTATAATATCCTTTGTTTTATTCTCCATCCCTTTCCTTAGGATACCTAGCATTCTATTTGCTTTCTTGGCCGCCGCTGCACACTGGGCGGAGGGTTTTAACATGTTATCCACGATGACTCCTAAATCTTTTTCCTGGGTGGTGGTTTCTAATGTGGAGCCTTGCATCTTGTAACTATAGTGTGGGTTGTTCTTTCCTAGGTGCATAACTTTGCACTTGTCCACATTAAATTTCATCTGCCATTGGATGCCCAGTCTTCCAATTTATCCAGATCCTCCTGCAGTTTTCCACAATCCTCTTGGGTTTTAACAACTTTAAACAGTTTTGTGTCATCTGCAAATTTGATTACCTCACTAGTTATTCCCTTTTCCAGGTCATTTATGAATATGTCAAAAAGTAGCGGACCCAGTACAGATCCCTGGGGTACTCCACTATTCACCTTTTTCCATTGGGAATATTGGCCATTTAGCCCTACCCTCTGCTTTCTATCTTTTAACCAGTTCCCGATCCACAATAGTACACTGCCTCCTATCCCATGACTTTTTAGCTTCGCCAAAAGTCTCTGATGGGGGACCTTGTCAAAAGCTTTCTGAAAGTCCAGATACACTATATCAACCGACTCACCTTTGTCTACCTGTTTATGCACACCTTCAAAAAAACAGATCAGATTAGTAAGACAAGATCTGCCTTGTCTAAAGCCATGTTGGCTGTCTCCCATTAGGCCATGACTATCTACATGCTGTGTAATTTTGTTCTTTATGATGGCTTCTACCATTTTCCCTGGTACTGACGTCAGGCTCACCGGTCTGTAATTTCCCGGGTCACCCCTGGAACCCTTTTTAAAAATTGGTGTTACGTTGGCGACCCTCCAATCTTCAGGTATTACAGATGATTTTAATGAAAGTTCACAGATTACCAATAACAGGTCTGCAATCTCATATTTCAGTTCTTTCAACACTCTGGGATGTATACCATCCGGTCCAGGTGATTTGCTACTATTCAGTTTATCAAATAGTTGTAATATCTTCCCGGTGTAGCGATATTTCTCTCAATTCCTCTGCAGTATCACCTTTAAATACCACTTCAGTCTTGGGTAACACCCCTACATCTTCCTCAGTAAAGACCGAAGCAAAGAATTCATTCAGTCTCTCTGCTATAGCCTTGTCTCCTCTTACTGCCCCTTTTACCCCTCTATCATCTAATGGTCCAATTGACTCTCTCACAGGCCTTTTGCTACGAATGTACTTGAAAAAGTCTTTATTTCGTGTTTTTGCTTCCGTAGCAAGTTTCTTCTCAAATTCCCGCTTTGCCTGCCTTATCAATGCTTTGCATTTAACTTGCCAGTGCTTGTGCTGTTTCCAGTTTTCATCATTTGGCTCTTTTTTCCATTTTCTGAAGGTTGCTCTTTTGGCAGCAACAGCCTCTCTGACCTCACCTTTAAACCATGCTGGCAGTTTTTTGGACTTTCTTCCACTTTTCTTAATGCGTGGAATACAGCTGGTCTGGGCTTCGAGGATAGTATTTTTAAATAACACCCAAGCTTGCTGTAAGTCTTTAACCTTTGGAACCGCTCCTTTTAGTTTTTTCCGAACTATATTCCTCATTCTATCATAGTCACCCTTTTGAAAGTTAAAAGGTAGTACTGTGGATTCCTTTACTATCTGTCCTCCACTGATTAAATCAAACATGATCATACTATGATCACTATTGCCAAGTGGTCCCAACACCCTTATTTCTTGCACCAGATCTGGCGTTCCACTAAGGACTAGGTCCAGTATGGCTTCCCCTCTGGTCGGTTCATGAACCAGCTGCTCCAAGAAGCAGTCATTTATTTCATCTAGAAACTTTATCTCTTTAGCTTGTCCTGCTGTGACACTGTCCCAGTCGATACCGGGGTAATTGAAATCGCCGTTCATTACTACTCTGTTGTGGCTTTTGTTAGCTTCCTTGATTTCTTTGAGCATTTCATCATCCATTTGTTCATTCTGGCCAGGTGGTCGATAGTATACTCCCACTGCCATCACCTTCCCCTTCATAAATGGAATTTCAATCCATAGAGATTCTACAGCATATTTTGTTCCCTGCAAAACTTTAATCCTTTCTGACTCAATGCCCTCTCTAACATAGAGCGCAACCCCTCCACCAATTTGTTCAGCTCTATCATTACGATATAGTTTGTATCCAGGTATCACAGTGTCCCACTGGTTATCCTCCTTCCACCATGTCTCTGAGAGTGCAATCATATCTAACCTCTCATTTAATGCTATATATTCTAATTCTCCCATCTTATTGTTTAGACTTCTAGCATTGGCATACAAGCATTTTAGAGACTGCATTTTATTAATATTAATCTGGCTATTGGTAGGCATGGGTAATTGGGAATCTTTATGCTCTGTCTGCTCCTTACTCAAGGGCATTTGGGCTACTATACTCCCTTTTGGAACCTCACTGCTTTTGGTAGTATCCTTCAAGGATACCTTTGTCCGAACCGTGCGCTCCTGGGTGACTGTCGGCTTTCCCCTATTTTCTAGTTTAAAAGCTTCTCTATCTCTTTTTTAAAGGTTAATGCCAGCAGTCTGGTCCCATCCTGATTAAGGTGAAGCCCATCCCTTCGGAAGAGCCCCCCCTTTCCCCAGAATGTTCCCCAGTTCCTAACAAATCCAAAACCCTCATCCTTGCACCATTGTCTCATCCACGCATTGAGACTCCGGAGCTCTGCCTGTCTTTTGGGTCCTGCACGTGGAACAGGAAGCATTTCGGAGAACGCTATCCTGGAAGTTCTGGATTTCAACTTCCTACCTAAAAGCTTAAATTTAGCCTCCAGAACTTCCCTACCACATTTTCCTATGTCATTGGTACCAACATGTACCAAGACAGCAGACTCCCCCCCAGCACTATCTATGATCCTATCTAGGCGGTGCGTGAGATCTGCTACCTTCGCACCAGGCAGGCATGTTACCAGGCGATCCTCACGTCCACCAGCCACCCAGCTATCTACATTCCTAATGATTGAATCACCAACTATAACAGCTGTCCTGACCCTCCCCTCATGGGGACATGGCCCTGGAGAAACGTCCTCGGTGCGAGAGGGTTTTACATCACCTGGAGGACAGGTCCTAGTTACAGGATCACTTCCTGCCACACCAGGGTGATGCTCTCCTGTCACGTGACCTCTCTCCTCCATGGCAACAGGGATGCTGCCAGACTGGAGGTGGGACTTCAGGACTATATCCCTGTAGGTCTCGTCCATGTACTTCTCTGTCTTTCTTATGTCTTCCAGGTCTGCTACTCTAGCCTCTAGAGAACGGACTCGTTCCCTGAGAGCAAAGAGCTCCCTGCACTTAGTGCATATGTAGGACCTCTCACCAACTGGGAGATAATCATACATGTGACACTCGATGCAAAAGACTGGAGAACCCCCATCTCGTTGCTGGACCTCTGACTGCATCTTAGTTTAAAGCTTGTGTTTAGGTCTTTTAAATCGGTATATAATAAGGATTGGTGTAGATGCTTATACTAATAAAAGTGTATCTAATACCCCTAATACACCCTGTGTACCTGAAACTAATTAATCACAGGTCCTCTGTGTATGACTGATTTGGATTAAGAGCTGCACCTGAGAGCAGCCCCTTTCCTCTAAGATGTCCAAGTACCTATAAAACTACAATTTCCCCAGGGGTGGGTGGGTGCTGGGGAGGGAGGGGGGGAGATAAGTCCTATTAAAGAGGGCAGTTACAAGGTACCCTGTCCTGAACCCTCAGCAGGGGGATGGGGGTACCACACAAGGCCCAGTTAATTGAGAGAGGCAAGGTAAGTACAGCTGAGAAGGCTGAATTAGCACACCACTAAGACAAACACTAAATAATTAAACAAACAACAGTTAGACAAACAGTAAATAATTAAATAAACAGCTAGAACTCACAGTAAGATGTCCCAGGAGGCAAAAATCCACTCACTAGCAGAGCTCTGTAAAAGTTCAGCCTTTCTCTGATCAGAGAAAAGCAAACTAAAACAGCCTATGCACACGTGGAGAAAACAGGAACAAGGTTACAGGATACCTCAGGGGGAGGGGGTCAGGGGGAGGAGTCACTCAGGCAGGCAAGGACAGGAAAAAGCTTAACAGCAGGCTCTGGGGAGAGAGATTAATTCAAAATGGCTACCACACACACAGGGGGAGGAGTCACTCAGGCAGGCAAGGACAGGAAAAGCTTAACAGCAGGCTCTGGGGAGAGAGATTAATTCAAAATGGCTACCACACAAGGCCCAGTTAATTGAGAGAGGCAAGGTAAGTACAGCTGAGAAGGCTGAATTAGCACACCACTAAGACAAACACTAAATAATTAAACAAACAACAGTTAGACAAACAGTAAATAATTAAATAAACAGCTAGAACTCACAGTAAGATGTCCCAGGAGGCAAAAATCCACTCACTAGCAGAGCTCTGTAAAAGTTCAGCCTTTCTCTGATGTCAGCAATAGCACCCTCAGTGTACTGTACCCATAAGGTGCCTCTGAGGGTGCTTTATGGGGCGCCCTATAGGGCACTGTATGGTTGCCATCCATATAGGGTGCACCATACATTATCCTGTGTCGCAACATACATGCTGCCCTATAGGGGACATTCTAGGGTGCCTTGGCAGACGGTGCACTGTAACATGTGCCTTATGGGCGGTCCTATATTAATATGCTGTGAGAGTGCGTTTGCTAGTAGTTATCATAAAACTAAAATGATAGAGCCTCCTACAGCTCTCCCCAACATAAAACATACTGCCTCAGCCAGCTGTCTTCAATGGGCACTGGGGGGAATTGAACCCATGATGCCTGCATGGGTGGTCAGTGTCTTAACCATTGTCCTATGGCTCCATTCCTGCTATTTGCACATCAGCGCGCCACTTATCCCTCCCACTATTGGGCTGCCCCCTCACACATCAGCGCGCCGCCTTCTGCCCACCGGCTCGCCGCCTTCTGTTGACCAATTTTATCAGTGCGCCGCCCTCTGCCGCCCAACCTTAACAGCGCGCCGCCCTCTGCCGCCCACAATAAACAGTGCGCCGTCTCATGCCGTTTAAAAAAATAGGTGCGCCGCCTTCTGCCGCCCATAATCAATATGCCTCCTACACCACTTTTGCCCATAAAATTTGATGCCTCAGCTGGTCTTTTTTGTTGGGTGCAATGGGGGTTTGAACCCCTGGACCCTGCACCATAGGTCACTGTCTTCACCGTTGTACTACGGCTTTGTTGTTTGGTTGTGCAGCAGCGCCCCACTTAGCCTTCTCACGCGCTAATGTGGGACCCGCACATTAGCGCGACTCACAAACCTACGGTCCGTTATTTTCCTTTTTCTGCCTGGCCCGCCCACTCCTTATATGGCACCAGCACACTAACGGGGACCCGCACAGCAACGGACTTTAGTAAACATGCCTGTAAGGCTCCCAAAGAGGCAGCTACTCTGCCTATTCATGAGATTTTACATGATCTTATGCTAAGGATGTGGGAAACACCTTTAACCACATCTCCTCATTCTCGGAGACTCGATACCATGTATCGAGTTCCACCTTTTGTCCTAGCTTTCAAAAAACTCAATTACCACACTATTCAATGGTGGTGGAATCAGCCATGAGAAGGATGAAAAGTGCAAAGAGACATGCATACAATCCTCCAGGTCATGAATGTAGGACTCTCGATGCCTTTGGGTGTCGATGCTTCCATGCTCTCATCTAGGATCATTTCCTATATCTTGTATATGGGAATGTTCCTTAAAGATGTCACAGGAGACTTAGAGCTTATGAGCCCCCTCCTTCCTGATGACAAAAGGCAAGACTATCTTACGCTAGTCAAACATGCTCAGGATGTTTCCAAGTTTGTAAATCGTGCAGCCTTTGACAGTTTTGAGTGCATAAGCAGAACCTCTGCTATTGCCATTGGTGCATGTCGGATAGCCTGGCTTCAGGCATCTGACTTGGAAATTTTGGTACAGGATAAATTAGGAAACATTCCTTGCACAGGAGAAAATCTCTTTGGCAAGAATTGGCAGGAGAAGGCTAATGAAATAGATGCTGACAATATCACCTTGGATAGATTGTCCAAATCTACAGCCGATCCTGCAAGGAAAAATATCCTCAAACCATTTTTTTTCAATAAGAAAAATTAAGTTTTATCCTTCCTGTACCCAACAAGGACACCGTCCAGGTCAGACTGCCCAAAAGGAACAACAACAACAACCTAGACAACAAAAGAAGCCGAAAGTTGCAATACCTCAGCCACCTCAGGGGCTTTGCCTCCTCTCTAGAGAACTTTTGCCTTCCTGCCTCTGAACGGTCCAGAACCCTCGGCCATCCCAGGCAGGTTATGTCATTTTGCCCACAGATGGTACCAAATAACAGCAGAAAATTGGACTCTGTCCATTGTACGAGAGGGGTACAAGCTTCATTTTCACAGCATGCCCCCTCCTACAATTGTAAGACAGTTCAATTCTCAGATCTCTCTCGACAGTCTTAGTCAAGAAGTCACAATGCTCCTTGCTCAAGGAGCAATAGAGGAAGTATCCATTCCTCATCAGAGTACAGGGTTCTACTCCCCCTATTTCCTTATTCCAAAGAAAACAGGGGGACACAGACCCATTTTAGACCTCAGAGAATTGATCAAATATTTGTTCCTAGAGAGACCATTTTGAACTTCTCTCGGAACTCTGCCGCCATACCTTCAAAGTCAGGATTGGCTTTGTTCTCTAGATCTCAAGGATGCGTATACTCGTATTCTCATCCATCCAAATCACAGGAGATTCCTCAGATTCCTGTTTCAAGGAAAGCACTACCAATACAAGGTTCTTCCCTTTGTCCTAGATTCTGCGCCAAGAGTGTTCACAAAATGTATGGCTGTGGTAGCAGCATTTCTCCGCACTCTGGGAATATTCGTCTTCCCTTACTTAGACGACTGGCTCATTCGATCCCCTACAGTGATAGAAGCCAGCTCTGCTCTGTTTCGCACAATGCAAATCTTTCAGTATTTGAGACTGGTCATAAACCTCCCAAAATCCAATCTTGCTTCCACTCAGTCCCTAGAGTTCATAGGAGCTCATCTGGATACCAGACAGACAAGGGCTTTCCTTCCGCAGTCCTGCTGTCTTCGCATAGTACAACTAGCTTCCCAAGCAGTGCTTAAACCTTGTCTCACTGCTCGGGAAATGCTACAATTGCTAGGCCACATGGCATCCACCGTGCATGTGGTTCCTTATGCTCGCCTCCATATGCTCGCAGCCCAGTAGACTTTATCCACTCAGTGGACGCAGGCCTCAGGCTGCCTGTCGGACAAAATAACAAACTCAAATCGTCTTATTTCGTCCCTCCAATGGTGGCAATCACCCAGAAACCTTCTGGTGGGGTCTTCTTTCCAGCAACCCCTATCCCAAGCCACCCTAGCAGATGCATCACAGGTGGGATGGGGAGCCCACCTGCACGATCTCTCTACCCAGGGTACCTGGACTCCACAGGAGGCCTGTCTTCACATCAACCTCCTGGAGCTCAGAGCAATCTTCTTTGCTCTTTGAGTATTTCACGCCCAGCTCAGCTACAGGACAGTCCTAGTTCAAATGGACAATCAGGTAGCTATGTTCTATGTCAGGGGTTCTCAACCCTGTCCTCGGGACCCCACTAGCCAGTCGGGTTTTCAGGCTATCCACAATGAATATGAATGAGATATATATGCATTAGAAATAGCCTGCCAAACTGACTGGTTTGTGGCCCTCCAGTGCTGGATTTGGGGACCCCTGCCGTACAACTCTGTCAAGTACGATTGTGAGTGGGCAAGGTACAGATGTCTTCGACATCAAAAGGGTAGATAGAATGTGTCACATCCCTCCTAGTTTCTCACTACCACCAAAAAGTTGTCTAATAGACAATATTTTGGTGGTGGTGAGAGACGAGGAGGTATGTGACATATTCCATCTAATCTTTTTGATGTCTTGGACATCTGTACCTTGCCCACTCACAATCTTAAATGACAGAGGTGTAAGGCTGGGGTCCCCAAATCCAGCATTGGAGGGCCACAAGCCAGTCAGTTTGGCAGGCTATTTCTAATGCATATATATCTCATTCATATTCATTGTGGATAGTCTGAAAACCCGACTGGCTAGTGGGGTCCCGAGGACAGGGTTGAGAACCACTGTTCTATGTGAACAAGGAGGGCGTAACAGGCTCTCTGTCGCTATGCAACAAAGCTTTGCGACTATGGGCCCTCGCCAGAGAGCATCAGATACACCGCAAGGAGATGAATCTTCCAGGCATCCAAAACTCTTGGGCAGACAAACTCAGTCGTGTTCGGCTTCCACACAAATTGTCTCTCCATACAGACCAGGTTGCCCAAATATTTCAGATTTGGGGAACCCCGGACAAAGACTTCTTTGCAAGTCCGCTGAATGCCAAACTTCCCCGGTTCTGTTCCAGAATTCCAGCTCGACGTTGTCAGGCAGGGGATGCCTTCCTCCTCCACTGGGGTCAGGACTTCCTATATGCCTTCCCACCCATTCCCCTTATCCCCAAAACCCTATTCAAGCTTCAGAGAGACAGAGGTCATATGATCCTCATAGCTCCACGTTGGCCACAGCAAACGTGGTACCCTCTGCTCCTACATCTCTCTCAAGCTCCGCCTCTGGATCTGCTCCAGATCTTCTCTCCCAAGAGGACGGGATGCTCTGGCATCTGAATCCCCAGTCTCTGCATCTCAGGGCCTGGTTGCTGAAAGCCTAGAACTTCAGGATCTTAACCTTTCCTAACAGGTAAAGGATATCCTTCATGCCTCCAGGAAACCCTCCTCAAGACGCTCGTATGCCTTTAAGTGGAAAAGGTTTACCATATGGTGCTCGCAGAAGGGTCTTAACCCTCTTGCGATACTCCAGTATTGTTTCCAGGAGGTATCTCCTTCACTTGTAAAATGTGGGTCTCAAGACAAATTCAGTAAGAGTCCATCTTAGTGCTATTGCAGCTTCTTACAAGCTCATCCTCTCATAGTGAGATTTATGAGAGGCCTTCTTTTAACAAAGCCTCCCATTAAGCCACCACCGGTGGCATGGGACTTAAATCTGGTGCTCGGGCAGCTCATGAAACCGCCCTTTGAACCATTAGCCACTGCATCTTTGAAATTTAATTCTTGGAAAGTCATCTTCCTAATTGCAATCTCATCAGCACGTCGCACCAGTAAATTGCAAGCGTTAGTGACTGATCCTCCTTATACAAGGTTCCACCATGATAAGATAGTTCTTAGGACTCATCCATACTTTATGCCAAAGGTGGTTTCACCTTTCCATTTAAACCAAGCGGTTTACCTTCCTGTATTCTTTCCGAGGCCTCATGCCTCCAGTGCAGAAAGGAACCTTCATACCATGGACTGTAAAAGAGCTTTGGCCTTTTACTTGCAAAGGATACAGCAACATAGAAAATCTTCTCAACTCTTTGTTGCTTTTGATCCTAGTCATTTGGGACTTCCAGTTTCCAAAAGAACTCTATCTAACTGGATTTCTAATTGCATATTCTCTGCCTATGAGAGTAAGAACCTTCCCCTTGAAGGCCATGTCACAGCTCACAATGTGAGAGCCATGGCAGCCTCAATGGCTCATCTTCACTCTGTGTCTATCGACGACATCTGTCAAGCAGCTACTTGGGCTTCGGTACATACCTTCACAGCCCACTACTGCTTAGACAAGGACTCCCGCTGGGATGCCTTGTTTGGCCAGGCTGTTCTTCAGCACCTTTTTCAGACTTAATCAACTCCTACCCACCGTCCCTGGTAGGATGCCAGAGATCCATGGGGGGAAGTATGGCCCTTTCACAATGCCTAACAACTTCCTGGGGCCATCTCCCTGGCATCTTATTTATTTACATTCTCTTATATACCGTGCTATTCTGCATCAGTGCGGTTTACATTGAACAAACTGAAATTACATTGAACAGGGCAATTTAACTTGGAGATAACTATTTTACAGGGAACATGGGCTATGGAGGGCTAAGTGGCTTGCCCAAGACCACGAGGAGCACCTGTGGGACTAGAAACCCCAGTCCTTCCGGCTCAAGGTTGCTGTCCTCTAGTGGGATTTGAACCCCCGAACTTCCGGCCTGAAGTACCTTGCCCCAACCACTAGGCCACTTCTCCACTCCTGCAGCTAGGGAGTCCCCATATGTAAAGACTACGTTCCTTCTTGTTCCTGGAGATAGTGTAGTTACTCACCTGTAACAGGTGATCTCCGGGAACAGCAGGAATTTAGTCTTCACAACCTGCCCACCTCCCCTGGGAGTTCTCTCCCTCTCCCTCTCTCCTATAAACTCAACTGGAGAGGGACAGGTGGGAAGGCAGCACGCAGGCGCTGTGGGATGCTCCCAAAGGCTTTCCTATTGGACGCTGGGGAGCGTTCCTGCGCAGGTTCCGACGATACCCATATGTGAAGACTAAATTCCTGCTGTTCCCGGAGATCACCTGTTACAGGTGAGTAACTACACTTTATGGGACAGGAGGCCATGTATTGTGGATTAGGAACTGGTTAAAAGATTGAAAGCAGAGGTTAGGGCTAAATGGTCAGTTTTCTCAGTGGAGAGAGGAGTACCCCAGGGATCTTTACTAGGTCTGCTGCTTTTTAACATATTCCCATTTCCAGATCATTTATGAATAACAAGTGAGGTGATCAAATTTGCAGATGACACAAAATTATTCAAAGTTGTTTAAAACCCAAGAGGATTGTGAAAAATTGCAAGAGAACCTTGATAAATTGGAAGACTGGACATTCAAATGGCAGATGAAATTTAATATGGACAAGTGCAAAGTTATGCATCTGGGAAAGAGCAACCCAAATTATGGTTACACGCTGCAAGATTCCACATTAAACTACCACCCAGGAGAAAGATTTAGGCATCATTGTGGATAACTCATTGAAACCCTCTGCCCAGTGTGCAGCGGTGGCCAAGAAAGCAAATAGACGGCTAGAAATCATAAGGAAAGAAATGGAGAATAAAACAAAGGATATTATAATGCCTCTGTATAGTTCATAGTGCGACAGCACCTCGAATATTGTGCACAATTCTGGTCCCCCTTTGAGGAAAGGGTTAAAATATTTAGGGCTCCTCAACTTGGAAAAGACGTTTGAGGGAGATATGATAGAGGTCTATAAATTATGACTGGCGTGGAACAGGTAAATGTAACAAACAAAAAGTAGAAAGACTAGGGGACATGCAATGAAGCTACAATGTAACCCATTTAAGACTAATAAGAGAATATATTTTTCACGCAACGTGTAATCAAACTCTGGAGTTCATTACCGGATTATGTAGTTAAAGCTGTTAACGTAGCTGGGTTTAATAAAAGGTTTGGACAAGTTCCTGGAGGAAAAGTCCATAAACCATTATTAAAGAGGACCTGGGAAATATGCTACTTGCCCCGAGACAAACATTGTGGAACCTGTCTTTTTGGGAACCTATCAGGTACTTGTGACCTGGATTGGCCACTGTTGGAAACAGGATACTGGGCTTGATGGACCTTGGTCTGACCCAGTATGGCAGATTTTTATCTTGGGCTATTTCCTGCAGCTTAACCCTGCAAGCTACATTCCTCTTGGTTTACCTTCTGTCCTTGGCGTGTTCTGTACATAATTTTGTCCTTTTGGACTTTTGTTTCCCTCATTGGAGCTTATGTGGCCGGGGGTTCTTATCCATGGTTTGGTTACGAATACTGAGGTAGTATACCCTTTAGATCAGTGGTTCTCAACTTTTTTTGTACTCCGATCCCTTTTACCATTGGTCAACTTGTGATGACCCCCAATAATGAAATCAAATGCGTCTCTCTTCCTTTGCCGTTAACGCATTGTCGCTATAATCATTTGTTTAATTTATTAATATATTATAGGCCTTTGCAATATGTTTTTATTTATAAAATGTACTTATTTAAACCACAATCATTGCAATAACAAGTAACAATATTTGATTTCGAAATTATGATTTTGTAGTCAACGGTTTTAGTATGCTTTATTCAATAAGACTGATGAAGGGCAAAAATGTTAGCATAGGCCTACTTTTTAGGTTTGACAATGCTATCTGTGCGAAGGTTGTGCTTGCTTCTTTCTCGCCAGATGTGCTCTCGCAAAGACTGAGCCGAGAATGTCACAACGAAGATCTGCAGCAGGTCTGTTTCGGTATTTACTCTTGATAAGCAACAAGCTTGAGAAGCCGGTTTCACACAGATATGTTCTTGGAAACAGAAGAAGTAGACGCAACACAATCTCGGACAGTCCAGGAAACAATTGAAAATACTTGATCCAGAATTTAATTACTGACATTGAAGAAAAATCATTTTTCACTGCATTGCCGGTAATGAGTTCAATGAACTCTTTTTGTACAATCTCAGGAACATCCTCAACTTTAATTGTGAATGGACTTCTGGCAAGTGCAAATGGTGTGCCATGTAAATTTGACAGAAATTATAATTCCATTTCTTGTGTCAAGTTTAATCTCGTTTTTTTCAAAGAAAGCGGATAAGTTGAGCAACATGTACGTTCTATTTTCAGCTAACTTTTTCTGCCAAAGCCAAAGTTTCATTTGAAACCCTTGGATCTTTTCAGACAAATCTAGGCACATTGCGTTTGGTCCTTGCAGTGATAAATTTAATTTGTTCAATATTGCAAATATGTTAACCAAGCTGCTTTATGTCACTGAAAAGTGCTTCAAACACTCGCAACATCGACCCTCACCAAGTACAGAATAAGTAACCACAATCTAAAGTAAAAATAAAAATATGTAGACTTCCCGTGCAGTGGCGTCCTGCCCCCCCCCCCCAAAGGAAGTAACTTCCTTTGCATACAACTTCTTTTGGGGGCGGGACGCCGCAGCACAGGAAGGCTCCGCACTGGTTGGATTTGTGTTGAAGCTGATCTCGCTAGCACAGCTGCGGTTCCAAGAAGCAGGAGCCACGGCTGCTATAGGAAGGAGAGGTGAGTCTGCCGCTGCCGAGAAGAGGACTCGGCAGCGGCAGCAACGTGAGCGTTTTTATTTCCCTGGGAGTCTAGGACTGGAAATGGGCTGATGTGGGGGGGGGGGGGTTGTGGCTAGGACTGGAAATGGGCTGATGGGGAGGGGGGCTAGGACAGGAAATGGGCTTATTGGGGGGGGGTTAGGACTGGTAATGGGCAGATGGAAGGCTAGCACTGGAAATGAGCTAGGACTGGTAATGGGCTGATTGGGGGACTAGGACTAGAGTGGGCTGAAGGGGGATAGGACTGGAAATGGGGGAGGGGAGGAGAGTGCTGCTGGCCCTGGAAGAAAACTAGGTGCTAGGGCTACAAATGGGCTGATGTGGGAGGATGGTAGAATAGGACTGGAAGGGAGTGGATAATGAGAGGGTCTGCCAGGGGAAGGAGGGGGCACAAAGGGAGCTGACACGGGGGAAGGAAAGGGCTGGAAAGGAGCTGATACCTGGGATGTACTGAAGGGGGACTGGAAGGGAGCTGACACTTGGGGATGGGAGTGGTAGGTGGTTGGGTAATGGGGAAGCTGGAAGGGAGCTGACATGCAAATAGCACTGGAAGGGGGATGGACAGAGGGTAGGGCGACTCGAAGGGAGCTGACTGGGGGGGTGGTACTGAGAGTGGACATGAGCTGATATCTGGGATGGTATTTGGACTAGAAAGGGCTGGACAGTGGGGAAGGAGGGGGACTGGAAGGAAATGGACACCAGTTGCAGTCATGGGAATGCAAGGCGGTTGACAATGGAAGGTACTGGGAGGAAAGGACTGGAAAGGGAGCTGATACTGTGGAGGGTTACTGGAACTGGAAATGGGCTGATGGAAGGAAGTGAAGAAAACAAAAGAAGAGGTAAGGAATGGCAGATGGACCATAGACCACAGAAAGAGACAGGAAAGCTGAAGCTTCAGATCAGGACCAGCATGATCAGAGAATAAAATGGTCAGACAAAGGTAAAAAAAATAATTTTATTTAATTTTAGTTATAGTAACATAGTTATTGGACTTTGTGCTATTTTTATATTTTGCACTGTATTGGGGAACTGCATCTCTTATTTATCTGATATTGCACTGCATGTGGACTCTGGCTTCTTGGGGTTTCAATTTAAATTTTGAATTATGGAGGTTTACCCGGTCCTTGTACTCTCAATTTCCACATATATAATTAAATGGATATACTTTTTGTTTGTATATATGTATTTACATCATATATATACTTTTTGTATAGGAGTATTTCTATATATTTTATGGATTTGACACTTTTTATGTTTTATTTCTTCTGGTTGCATTTAGTTTTGTTATTTACTATGTTGTTTTATTATTGGTTCATTTGTTTGTTTTATGTATGTATTATCTTCTATTAGAGGTTTGTACCCCTGAAGAAAGCCCCTGGCCGAAACACATGTTGGGCTACACCTCTCTGTTTATTAATAAAGGTTTTTCTTCCATGGTGGTTGTGTCCTGCTGCTTCTGTCTGCTGTTGCTGCAGGAAGGGTGTTTTCCTTGCTTGTGTATCCAGGGATGTATAGATAATACAGTATTTTCACCAAGTTGTTAGGAGAAGGTACAGGAAGGATTTTTGAGTAGGTTGCCCTACTGTTCCTTAGGCAAGAGGTACAAGCTGTTGAATTCCTAAAATGGATGCACTAGTGGCAGCAGTTGTCAGACACACCATGATCCTGGGGGAAGATGGAATATGCAATATGCAGAACAGGAAGCTGGAGTCCCTTCTGAAGCAGGTATTCAAGATAACTGCCAGCTGCAGGGAAATGCCAGCTTGGGGGGGAGGGTGATGCATGACTCAAGTCCTACAGCATGGAGATGTTGATGGAGGGTTCCATGGTGGCATTAGTGGCAGTTCTCCAGGCAGATGTGTAGTATGAGTAGATACAGACATCAGCAAAGATGACAATGACTGATCGCAGACTGTGGGGGACTTTGGCTCACCTGAGCAGATTACAATTGAAGGGCCAGATAGAAAGTGATTGGGGATAGAGAAACTTGGGAGGGATAAAACAGTACTGCAGACTTGCCAGAGGATCAAAGATTTCTAGACTCATCCATTCAGGCATGACAGATGCTCAGTCTCTTGTTTTGCACAGAAGAGTAAGTCTCCCTCTTTGAGGGTTGAAGGGTAGATGCCCAGGGTTAACAGCTTCCTAGGGAGGGCTCAAATCCTCTGTGATGGTCTGAGGGCTGCTGCTCAGGTAATTCTAGAGGATGGAATCTCCAGTTCTAAGTTTGGGTTTGTATTACAGGGGATCTTTTGAGCACTTGTGTTAATTAAGGTGGTGTATGCATCCTAGCTCAGATTAACCCTTCAGGAAGCCTTTTTGTTTTGCTATCTCTCCTGGGGGAGAAAGGTAGCAGTATTATGAGCTGCTTTTGAGTGTCTGCTGCATTTATAGACAATGGTCTGGATCTGAAAAAGGCCATACTAATGTTTTTATTTTGTAGTGGCTAAGAAGCTAGGCACTTTTGGCCACAGGCAAGTCGGTGCCACTCTCCAGGTTCCTCATTTTCAAATGGAGACTTCATGGTTAGTAATTATGGCCTAAAGATTTCTGAAGCTTCTCAGGTTTGCCATCCTGGGCCAATATTTTAAATTCCAGGCATTGCCTTTTGGATTAGCCACATCCTCGGGAACCTTCACAAAGGTTCCTGTACCATGTGGCAGCATTGGCAGGAGAGGTCTACCCTTACCTTTGACAACTGACTAATATGGGCATAAGTTAGGAGAGCAGCGATACTATGGCTAGGGCAGTGATAGCTAACCTTTTTGAGCCCGAGTGCCCAAACTGCCGCACAAAACCAAAGAATTTCCTCAAAGTGCCAGCACGTCAATTAAACCTTAACAAGATTTTAGTATCTAAAAACTCTTTATAAAGTTGCCTGAACTATGTAACATCATTTGTAAAGGTTGGAATCTTTGTATTGTCAGAGAATCAATTTGATTCACAATCCTTTGGTTTTCATTTCAATTTATTGGCAATTTATAATGTTTTAATGATTTCATTCAATTTAGAAACAGGAAGGCAATAATTAAACTGGGAACCCCAAAAGCCAAACTTGGAATGTACAACAACACTGTAGAAATAAAACTATAAATTAATTTCCTCTTGTACCAAACAAAGCACAGACGTTAATGATGCACATTTCCCAGAGGTTTCATATTCCAGTTAATAAATTCAAAATAAAGAGAGATTTCTACCTTTTTGTGCATTTTTTTCAGTTGCAATTGCTCCAGCCACTTTCTTCTGGTTTCTTCATGTTTTCTGCTGTCCATCGTCTGCTGTCCATTTGTTCTTTCTTCTCTCTTCTAGTTTTTTTTTCCATTCTCTCTCTCTCTACATCTGCTTTAACATACTAATCTTTCTCCTTTTGCTCTTTCCTCTTTCCTCATTCCTATTTCATCCACACAAATTTTACCCCTCCATCCTCAATCCCCACTTACTCTCCCAATACCAGGCCAATTGTAGATTTTTCATCCCTCCCACACCAAATATTTTTCCCCTCTCCATTTTACTCTCCCAGCCCCATCCCATTCTAATCCTCCCCCAACATCAGCTCCCTTCTAGTTCCAGTCTCACCCAGCATCCATTCCCTTCTAGTCCCTGCATCAGCCCATTTCACGTCCTAGCCCACCATCAACCCATTTCCAGTCCTAGCTCCCCCATCCATTTTCAGTCTGAGTCCCTTCATCAGCTCATTTCCAATCCTAGCCCCCCATCAGCCCACTTCTAGTCATTTCCTAGCCCCATCATCAGCCCATGTCAAATCATAGCTCCCCTCCACTCAGTCCAATTCCAGTCCAAGCCCCCCCCATGAGCCTACTTTCAGTTCTAGCCCCTCCATGAGTCCATTTCAATTCAAGCCCCCACCACAGCCCATTTCCAATCTTAGCTCCCCCCAACAGCCCATTTCCAGTCCTATCCTAGCTGCTCCATCAGCCCATTTTCAGTCCTAGCTCCCTTCCCTCACAGCCCATTTCCATTCCAAGCTCCCTCCCCATCAGCTATTTGCAATTCAAGCCTCCCCTTCCACTCAGCCCATTTCCAGTCATAGCAACCCCCCAACCCATTACCAGTCCTAGCCCCCCATCAACCCACTTCCAGTCCTAACCCCCCCATCACCCCATTTTCAGTTTAAGCCCCCCCTATAACCCATTGCCAGTCCTAACCCCCCCCATCAGCCCACAGCCCATTACCAGTCCTAACCACATCAGCCCACCTCAAGTCCTAACCCCTCCCCATCAGCCCATTTCCTGTCCTAGCCCCCCCCCATAGCCCATTATCAGTCCTAACCAGCCCCATAGCCCATTAGCAGTTCTAACACCCCCATCACCCCATTTCCAGACAGCCCCCATCAGTCCCCAGCCCATTAGCAGTCCTAACCCACCCCCCAGCCCATTAGCAGTCCTAACAGCCCCCCAGACCCAGCCCATTAGCAGTCCAAAAAAAAAAGCTGGCTCTCTGGCTGCTGCCGCTGCCGCCGCCGCGGCAGAATGCAGTGTCCCGCGGGGCCCCCTCTGCGCCGGCTGAGCCCTCTGCCAGGCTTTCAGATTCGTGAAGGGAGAGTGTCTCTCCCTCGCGTCTCTGTTAAGCCCGCAGGGGCTAATGGGAAATTTCCCATCAACCCCTCGCGTCTAAAGGGGCTGATGGGAAATTTCCCATTACCCCCTGCGGGTTTAATAGAGACGCGAGGGAGAGAGACTCTCCCTTCGCGAATCTGAAAGCCGGGCAGAGGGCTCAGCCGGCTCAGAGGGGGCCCCGCGGGACACTGCATTCTGCCGCGGCGACAGCGGCAGCAGCCAGAGAACCAGCTTTTTTTTAAATGTAATTTTGAGGAAAGCACACTCACCTCCTGCCGCGCCGCATATTTTAATTGCGGACCTTCCCGCGTGCCAGCTGCAAGGCCTTCGCGTGCCACAGCTGGCACGCTTGCCATAGGTTCGCCATCGCTGGGCTAGGGTAATGGAAGAGAGCCAATAGCAAACTGGAGCCAACATGAAATTTGGAATACCTGGGAGTCGTTTTTGAAGCTTGTTTAAAGAATATATTCTTTCTAGAGGCCAGAATTACCAAGCTTCAGGCCCAGATCTGAGGGCTGCTGAGACCTGTGCCTGAGGATATTTGATTATATGCAGGTGCTAGGCTCCCTGATAGCAAGGCTGGAAGTAGTTCCACCAGCAAGGGCACATAATCCTGGTGGAATTCTGCACACAATAATTCAAACTTTTATACTTTTTTTTAATGATTTTATTTCTGTATTTTTTTTTTTAATATGTTGACAAAGCCTGCAGAATTTTGCAAAAGTCAAATCTTTAGACACAGAATTTAAAATTGTGTATCTCTGAGTAACATACGTCCAACACGAAAGCACGAATTCATGTGCAACTAACAAACCCAGTCCAAAACGTGGATAGTAGAGGAAGAGTACTTTTATTGAACACCTTTAGCCAATGGCCCGACACAGGCCGTGTTTTGTTATGCCTTCATCAGGGGCTTACTTGACTAGAATACAACACATAAAAACAAACATATAAATGAATAATAAAAGAATACATAACTATAACATGATTAAAAGCCATAAAAATAAATATGAGCACCATAAAATCTGATTAATTTGTACATATATAAACATTCATAAACTATCGTTTATATATTTATAGTATATGTACAGCTGATTTTTATTTATATCTCTTATATACCGCGCTGTTATAATCAGTGCAGTTTACAGTTGAACAAAACATACTACAATGCAGCAGGTCACATTGAGTTTACATTGAACAGGGGTAGTAAACTTGGAAGAACTGGAAGAACTATATACAAATTATGGACATTCTTACTGGACATATAAGGATCGTAAACAGATGCCTAAGCTCCTGGGTCAGGGAGAGATATTAAAACCAGTGTCTAAATTATCTAACAAAATTAATGAATAAAATCATAAATAATGTATATAGACAACCAAACATTTCAATTATAAAATCAAATGTAACATTGGTGTGACTAAAAGGTACTAAAGAAACTTTAAAACAAAAACATACCTCTGTATTCTATTAAAGGTTCGATTCAATCTATGTATTCCCACTAGCACTCCTTGTGGCCTTGGGCAAGTCACTTAACCCTCCATTGCCTCGGAAGAAAGGCCTGGCAATCTACTTCCAGTCACACTGCCAAGAAAACCCAGGAGCTTCTGGGTCGCAGGAGTCAGGACTGACTCGAAGGCACACATTGCATTGCATTGTTTTAAAAAAGAGGATAAGAAGTTAAGTATAACACTGTATGTAATACAATATTGGGCAAAAAAAGGAAGCACAATACCAAGGAAACGGCGGAAACAAAGGAGGAGTACTATAATTGATTTAGGAATTGGTGGCATTCACCTTTTAAACCAAAAATACCTTAAACCTTTGTGTGTTAACATTTTATATTTCCTTTTAACTACTGTCATTTTGATAAAGGCTCACATTAATGGTATTAGGCGATAAACGTGGCAAACTATATATCACAAACACTTCTGCCAAAAACATCATGACCCACTCACAAAAGTGAATCAGTATAAAAAATATTCTCCATCAACAAAATGTTCATCACAAATAAATAAATAATGAAACTTAGAGACAAAAGTTGCCAGCGTGCTCCATTTAAGAATTCTTTACAAAATGAAGTTTATTTCTAAATGTCAAGGACACTGACTAACAAATGTAACCTTATACTCTAATCGCTGTCATACATGCTTGCAACTAAATTATGTTGGTGTTGGGATGCGTACCAGTTGGTTAAAACTATTTGTAAAACCAATTATATTGTGAATCGGAAGAATATCATAGAGGTGAGCCATGCAGGATCAATCTTAAACTTACCTGCGCTTTCTGTATAATTCCAAAAGTGTGAACTGCGATTTCTTTTTTTGATTGCTCCTCAAACAAAAAATGCAGCCGACTGCACCATAAAAACGCCGGCGTCTGCGCTAAAGACAGGATAGTTTAAGCGGTAAATAGAACCACTGAAAGGATTGACAGGAGTATGCTAATTAACCATCTATATATCACACGCACCTTTCCCCAAAAAAATGAATCGCTCACAAGAATGAATCGGCGTAAAAATATCCTTCTCCAAAGAAATCCACTCCATCAAAAATAAATTAATAAATAATAAAACTTAGACTATAAATTGTCAGCATACTCAATTTAAGAATTAAAAAAAATGAATGAAGTTTATTTCTAAATATAAAAGACATCGACTAACAAATGTGAACCTTATACTCTAGTTGCTATCATATATGCTTGCAACTTAATTATGTTGATGTTCGGTTATTTAAACTATTTGTGAATCCGATTTGATGTTGCACGGCTCACCTTTATGATCTCCTTCCGATTCACAATACAATCATAAACTTACCTGCGCTTTCTGTATGATTCCCAAAGCGTGAACTGCGATATCTTTTTGATCGCTCCTCAAATGAAAAATGCTGCCGACTACACCATAAGAATGCCGGCGTCTGCGCTATAGACAGGATGGATTGAGTGGGAAATAAAAAAAACACTGACAAGATTGACAGGAATAAGCAAATTAACCACCATAAGGAAAAGAATATCAAGACTTGGAGAAGAAACCTAATGTAAACCCTTCTAATCAATTTGAGTCAAAAAGCCTTAATCACAATTGAAAGGTCAAAAAGGTTGAATATATGACAATCAACAAGTGTAACTTGTGACATGTGTATATAGAAGTCACCAGACCTAAAAAGGAGTTAAAAATTTGATGATATAAATACCTCACTAGGACTGCAGGGAGATAGAGTAAAACAATATATGCTAATATGTAACCATTGGTATACCTGCAACACATTCTGACCACCCCAGAGTTGCTGAAACCTCAATAAAAAAACATTTTGTAATTTTATAAACGAAAAATATTTAAATTTTACTGAGAAATGTAAAATTTTTGAACCCTACGTGTATATCCTATTGAGCAATTTCTAGAGGAAAAGAGAGACGTCATTATCCATATTTAATCCATTAGGATATAGACTATCCAAGGCAAAAACATACCGTTGTTCCAGGCGCAAGATGGTTTTAACAACATCGCCTCGTCTCCAATTTAACTTTAACTTTTGATTACGAACAATTTTAAATCGGATATTTTGTGTTTCTGCTCTAGCCAATGGGTAACCAAGGGCTTATCAGCCAAACCCCTGTTAATGCAACTTCTTGATCGTCTCTCCAGTCTAGTCCCGACCTCTGGGTTTTGCGCCTCCTCCAGCAGCTTTGGAGACTGAGACAATGCCATCCTTTTGTGATGACCCTGGTATATCCTTTGGGGATCCGCCTCCTCACTCCAGTTACCTCAGTCTCCAAGCAGCTGGAGGAGCAATAAACCTGGAGCTCCGGGTTCATTGGAGAAACAATTAAGAAGAGAGAGGTGTTTCTTTGGGATATTTTTTATTTTGATAGTTTGATAGGAAAGAAAAAGGGGGAGGGGGGGCTTGTTTTGGAATTGAGAAAGTTCTGTCTCTTAAAGGGATGGCTGAGGCCTTCTCTCCCTCCCCTCCCTCCCTCCTCACCTGGTAGAGGGGAATGGTATCAGGGGAAAGCAGTTCACGCTATACAGAGCGCCGGTTACTGAGCCAAATTGAAGGGGTGAGGAACCGGAGCTCTGAGATCCAGTCAGCGCACGCAGAGGTTTTGCCTGCTAGCGCTGTGAAGGAGATGTCTGGAGAAGGATTCGACGGGAGAGAGTGCAGTTTCGTTCTCTCCTGCTCTCTTTCACTTCGCTGTCGTCCTGGTGCTGTAAGCAGCTTTCCAGTTGAGCGCAGAGGCGACGGGTATCCTCCCGAAGTGCACGACACAAGGTAAAGGGTCGCAATTATTCAGAGCGAGAGCTTCAGGGATTGGGGCCTACCGCGTGGCGGTGACGCGGGAAACCATGTCTTTTCTTGACAGTCTGCAGAGGCTTCGTTGTTTGCCGGATAGCAGTGGTTTTCAGTTTTTGTTAAGTTTTTGTAGGTTTTTAGACTCGGGGAGGGGGGGGCGCTAAATGTCCGCTGAAGGCATTGTTTTGAAAAAAAATAAAAAATCACGGCTTTTAAAGCACTTAAGGGAAGTGTCAGCTGGATGCTTCTGTCAGCCACTAGGACAGGCTGTACAGTCACTTGGACAAGATTCCCTCTAAACAGCTGTGTTTAGTCTGCGGATCCAAGAAGGGAGTGCTGTCAGATACGGGTGTCTGTAAGGGCTGTGTACAGGATGCTGTTACTGTAGAGACCTCGGCTGGGGAAGCAGAGCTTCAAGCAGTGCCGGTAAAGCTGCAGGACTCGGCTTCCCTGGAATTACCACTTAGGGAGCTGGTGGCGGGAACTTCGTCTGTGCCAGATCTCCTGTCCGGGCAAGCCACAGTGCTGGGCGGACTGGTGACTATTTTTTCCCCGGAGTTTGTGGCGCTTATTCAGCAGGCGTTTGGCGGCCAGCAGAAGTGGTGGCCGTCAGGTTCCATTGACGGGGAATGCAGTGAGAAGAGGCCGGGGACTCCGCTGAGTGCTTCTCCGCCAAGCAGCAGGACCAAGAAAGCCCGTATGGAAAATGAGCCAAGAGATTAGTCGGTAGTCGCGGAAGTCCTGCACTCTGATGAAGGGGAGCCGGACTTAGATGTGGAGGACGAAGTGGAGGAAGGTGAAATCGCGGATAAGGAGGACCAGGCCAGAGTGGTCCATGTTTTCTGAAGAGAGGAGTTGCCGGCTCTCATTTCTGAGACGCTTAAGGCACTTAATATGCCTTCCCCTGGTCCATCAGAGGATGCCACATTGGAAGACCCGTTGCTTCAGGTCTTTCGGAAGACTCAGAGGGCGTTTCTGGTGCACAGAGTGTTCCGGGAGATGATACAGGAAGAGTGGACCACGGTCTCGGCCGTCACAAAGAAAACTACCATCCCAGTAGAGGGGAGTGCAGCTCTCAAAGATGCTCAGGACAGAAAGCTAGATACCTTGTTAAAACGAGTTTTTGAGGTCAATGCTCTCCATTCAGTCGGCCATTTGTGGAGTGTGGGTAGCAAGGGCCTATCTGCGATGGTCACAATGCATCCAAGGCGAACAAGGAGAAGATACCATTGGAGAAACGTCTAGGCTGGAATCGGGAGCGGCTTATCTAGCCGATACTCTTCGATAACCCTTGGATCAGGTCGTAATGAATATGGCATCAGTGGTGGCTACCTGTCTGTGCCTTTGGCTGCACAATTGGGCAGCGGATGGCTCTTCCAAGGCCCTGCTCAGTAAGTTGCCGTTCAGGGGGAAACTCCTGTTCGGGGAGGATTTGGACAAACTTGTGAAGGATCTGGGAGAGTCCAAGGGAGGCCGACTGCCCGAAGATAAACCAAAGCAGGGGTGCTCGGCTCCCGCGTCCAGAGGTCTGCAGAGGGAATATCGTTTTCGTTTCCCTAAGTTCAATCAGACTCGGAGGACGTTTTCCAAGTAGAAACCAGGGGTTTGGGAGCTTTCGGGGGGCAGGAAGAGGTTTCGGAACTTCTTCCTCTTCCTCCGCAAGCATACGAAAGCCATAATGAAGCCAGGGGGACCCAGATGGATCTGGTACCCATAGGGGGTCGGCTACGGGAGTTTTACTACACCTGGGTCCAGGTAACTTCAGACCAGTGGGTGCTGGAGGTCATTCGAGAGGGGTATGCGCTGGAGTTCCAGGGGCCCATCAGCGATTCCTTCATCCTATCTCCATGCAAGGGCTCAGTAAAGGCCAGAGCGGTGGAGGAGATGGTACATAGGCTACTCGACCTCAGAGCGGTGGTGCCGGTGCCTCCAGACCAATGCAGCGGTGGTCGGTACTCCATATATTTCGTGGTCCCGAAAAAGGAAGGGACTTTTCGGCCAATCCTGGATCTCAAAAGGGTAAATCGTTGTCTGCAAGTGTCCCATTTTCACATGGAAACCTTGAGGTTTGTGATAGTGGCGGTACGAAAAGGGGAGTTTCTTACGTCCCTGGACCTGTCGGAGGCATACCTACACATTCCTATTCGCCAGGAGCATCAGAAGTTCCTCAGATTTGCGGTTCCGCAGGGTCATTTCCAGTTCCAGGCCTTACCCTTTGGTCTAGCGACAGTGCTGCGAACGTTCACCAAGGTCATGGTGGTTGTGGCGGCAGCACTGCGGAAAGAGTGAGTTCTCATACACCCTTATCTGGATGATTGGTTGATTCGAGCAAAGTCCAGAACCGAGAGCCAAGCGGCTACAAGCAGAGTGGTGTCATTCTTGCAGAGTCTTGGTTGGGTCGTCAATATGGCAAAGAGCAAATTGGTGCCCTCGCAACAGCTTGAATATCTGGGAGCTCGCTTCGATACAGAAGCGGGGAGAATATTCTTTCCGCAGCAAAGAGCTAGCAGTTTGCGGAGTTTGGTCCGACAATTCCTGAACAGAGTTACCCCCACGGCGTGGCATTACCTGCAGTTGCTAGGGACCATGCTGGCGATACTAGAGCTGGTCCTGTGGGCGAGAGCACACATGAGACCTTTGCAAAGAGCTCTCCTCAGACGCTGGTCGCATCAGAATGATCCTTTGACACGCAGACTACCATGTCCGGTGGAGGTCCGACAGTCGCTACGGTGGTGGTTACTCCCGGGGTGTCTAGAGAAGGGGATGCCCTTAGAGGTGCCAGATTGGATCTCTCTAACGACAGATGCCAGTCTCTTCAGCTGGGGAGCCCATTTTCAAGGACGTTTCGCCCAGGGGCAGTGGTCCGATCGGGAAAAGAGCTGGTCAATCAACAGATTGGAATTGAGAGCAGTAACACTGGCCCTACATGCATTTCAACCCTGTCTCCTCAGAAAGGGGATCTGGGTGTTTTCCGACAATGCAACTGGAGTGGCCTACATCAATCGGCAAGGCGGCACGAGCAGTCTTCCATTGGAAGTCGAGGCCGAGCGGTTGTTCGAGTGGGCCGAGGTAAACCTCTCTGCGTTGTCGGCGGCGCATGTAGCGGGAGTAGAAAATGTGGAAGCCAACTTCTTGAGTTGAGTGAAGGTGGACCCGAGGGAGTGGGTCCTTCATCAAGGCGTATTCGAGATGTTGGCGCGGTGCTGGGGGCCGCCGGTGATGGATCTCATGGCAACCTGCCAGTCGGCAAAAGTCAATAGATTTTTCAACAGAAGAAAAGAGAATGTCGGAAGGCCTCGATGCGCTTATACAGGTCTGGCCGGAGGAGGTTCTTCTCTGTGTTTCCACCTTGGCTGTTAATCAGAAGGGTGGTGCAGCGCATCGAGCGCCACAGAGGGCAAGTGATCTTGATAGCTCCAGATTGGCCGAGGCGTCTGTGGTATGCGGATTTGATGCAACTCTTGGTGGAGAGGCCATGGCGCCTTCCGTCTCGGCCGTATCTTTTATCTCAGGGTCCTCTACACTTACCTCACGTGGATCGGTTCTCGCTTACGGCCTGGCTATTGAGAGGGCGAGATTAAGGAAAAGAGGATACTCTGCTTCAGTAATTAGCACGTTGTTGAAGGCATGAAAGAGATCAGCCTCGTTAGCATATGTTTGCATCTGACGCATCTTTGAAGCGTGGTGTGAAAGCCGACAGGTGCAGGCGTTTAAGAGCGTCAACCCTGCAGGTGTTAGCATTTTTGCAGGATGGAATGGAGAAAGGCTTGGCGGCTGCATCCTTGCAGGTGCAAGTAGCGGCGCTATCCTGATATAGGGAAACGTATCGGGAGTGGCGCTGGGGGTCCATCCCGACGTCAAGCGTTTTTTGAGAGCACTGTGTTTGAGGCCACCGGTTCCACAAGTAGTACCGAAGTGGAGTCTCCCTTATGTCTTAGAGGCCTTAGGGCATGAACCGTTTGAGCCGTTGTCGAGAGCGTCCTTGAAGGATCTCACACTCAAGGTGGTCTTCCTGGTGGCGATTTGCTCGGCTAGAAGAATCTCAGAGTTGCAGGCGTTATCCTGTAGGAAGCCTTTTTTGTCTTTCTATGATACAGAGGTGGTTTTGAGACCAGTACCATCTTTTTTGCCTAAAGTGGTTTCGCCGTTTCATTTGAATCAGGAGGTTTCTTTACCAGTGTTTAAACGGTTCGGCGGAGGGCTCCACCACTGGTCGCTTTCATTCTTTGGATGTGCATAGGGCGTTAAAAGAAGTATCTTAAGAGGACTGCAGGTTTCCGCAAGTCGGATAGGCTCTTTGTCCTCTTTGGCGGTCCCAGAAAGGGTGACGCGGCATCCAAGGCGTCCATTGCCAGGTGGATTAAGGAGGCCATAGCGTCTGCGTATGTTTTGAAAGGGAAAGAGGTGCCTGAAGAGCTAAAAGCTCATTCCACTAGGGCGCAAGCGGCATCTTGGGCGGAGTGCCGGTTGGTGCCGGCGGTGGAGATTTGTAAGGCGGCTACCTGGTCTTCCTTGAATTCCTTTGTCAGACATTATCATCTGGATGTTGAGGAAAGGGGGAATTGTGTTTTGGGTCTGCAGTGCTTCAGGCTGGTTTAACAGATCCCTCCCGTTGATGGCTTTTACTGCTCTGGTACATACTGTAACACCGAAAATCTGCCCTACAGCTTTAAGACACAAAAAGCTGAAGAGTTCAGCACAGACTCTGATAGGAAGGGAGAGAGAAAGCTTCATAGTTGCTATAGGCAACCAGAGCAGGCTGAGCCACGAGGCCTGAGGACACGCCCAGCCAACAGACACTCCCCAAACACTGAAGGAAACACTTTGCACATGTGCAGAAAAATGCCCCTAACTCTGTATAAGAAGCAGGGCAGGCAAGCAGAGTTAGATCAGGCCGGAGGGCAAGCCAGAGAGCAAGCCAGGGAACGGGCCGGAGAGCAGGATTATGGTCGTGTTCAGGAGAGAGAGAATCCAGGAAGAGAGGCTGAGTTTGACTCCTGTATGAATGCTGACGGAGGTTTTGAAGACTCAGAAGCAGAGAGTGCTTGTGAAACTTGGCAGGTTAGAGAAAACCTGAAACTCTTCAACAAAAGGTCAGAACACTTTCAGCCTAACCCTGTTGCCTGTGAGGCCTGGAATAGGAAGCCGAGCAGGGCTTGGAAGCAAAGTAGAAAACCATTTTCCAGCCGAGAGCTTAACTACAGAAAGCCCTCTGCAGTGAGGCAGGAGGGATCTCCCAGAGACAGCAATCAGTGGGGAGAGCATAGAGCAGCTGGTAAGAAACTCTTTGCTAATGAAAGCCAGAATGTTTTAAGATATTCACATCCTTGTGAAAGAGATAGTGAAGTGCTTGAAGATATATGCATGAATGAGGAATCTGAGTATTTGTATTTAAAGCCTGGCAGAAAACTGCCAAGAGGAAAACCCAGTAGACAGATTACAAAGCAGTTTTACCAAGTGCCAGATAATTATCTACCTTACCGTGGTGAGAGTATTGAAGAGAAGCCAGTCACTGGCTGGAGGAAATTACAAACTCTTTGCCATAGAGAAGACGAGGCAGTTGAGGAGCCTATGTGCATTGATCAGGGTGAATGTTTGTCTTATGATGAAAAGATGGACTGTTCTCTATTAACTACTGAGGAGACCTCTCTACGTTAAAAGCTGAGAAGCCTGCTTAGAGAGAATAAGCGTGCACAGAGGAAACTGCCCAGCTGTTTATCTGATTAACTGTTTTGCTTTGTTATTTGATTTTGTTAAGCAAGAAGCTGTACTTTTCTTTCACCATTTGTTTATGCCAGAAGCATGGGTACCTTTTGAGTTTGGAAATTGTATCATTTTTGGAAATCCAGCAAAACCCCGGGAGGGGAATAAATCCTTGTTTAAACCTGACCATTCAGTCGCAACTACACTTTTCTTTCATAGAAAGGTCAAGGCCAGTAGTGTATCTAGCTAACCAACACTTCTTTAGCCACTGCTGGTGACAATACCCAGAGGTCGGGACTAGACTGGAGAGACGATCAGGAAGAATAAATTAGACTTACCTGCTAATTGTTACTCCTGGAGTAAATCCAGTCTAGTCCCATATCCCTCCCGGTGTTTGTTTTTTTGCAGTGTGCAAAGGCCTGAAGCAGATGAGACATGGCAGGCGAGCGATTTTTCAATTTTTTTACTACGCATCGGAGTTGGATTGGAGGGGCCCTACCCTCTTTCTCTCTATCACTCTCTCTCTCTCTTTAGCTCTCACTCCTTTAAGAGGGAAGGCAGGCCTGAGAGGTTCCTTCAATGGAGGGTGATAGTATTAATAGTATTAATGATAATAGTTCAGTTGGTTACGTTGGTAGTGCTGTTTACTACTTAATTGTTTCTCCGGTGAGTTTGCTTTGTCAATAGGTTACTAGAGTGAGGAGGTGGATCCCCAGAGGATATACCAGGGTCATCACAAAAGGATGACGTTGTCTCAGTCTCCAAAGCTGCTGGAGGAGGAGCAAAACCCAGAGGTCGGGACTAGACTGGATTTACTCCAGGAATAACAATTAGCAGGGTAAGTCTAATTTACTCATCTGTGCTCAATAATCCTTTGGCGAATAGGGCGCGTGGACATGCCCACATATAGTTTATTACAGGGGCACTGTATAACGTAAATCACATGACTGGTTAAGCAATTAGAGAAATCTATGTAGAATACACGTTTACTTATCGGATGGATGTACTGATTTCTAATCGGAAGAGCATGCGCGCACACAGAGCATCTACCACACTGAAATTGCCCCTTGTATTTTGAGAGACATTTACGCTCAATAAATGCAGATGGAATTAACATGTTTCGTAAATTTATATTGCGTTTGTGGGCCACAGTAAGGGTTAAATCATGAAAACCTGGGAGAGTTTGAATCAGATGCCAATGTCTCTTTAAAATTTTCACAATACTGTGAGAGTGGTGAGAATAAAGGAGGGGGCACACGATGCCAACATTAGTCTTCTTTTGTTGTAGCTGTAACAATTGTTCTCGAAGACTGGCGAGCTCTATTATAAGCCTTGTGAATCTGATTCAAAAGGTATTGTCTTATTGTAAATCTATCTTTCATGATAGTTGCGTGGTGGTCAAAATCTTGATTAGAAGTGCATATCCTCCGTGCTCTCAGGAACTCACCAAATGGCAAATTGTTCTTGAGTGCAGAGTTGTGAAAGCTTTTAAAATGTAATAATTGATTCCTATCCGTGGGTTTCCTATAAAGTGTGGTACTGAATCCCTCATTTGATTTTTTAATAAGTAAATCTAAATATGGTATCTGCCAAAAATCATAGGTAACACTGGTCAACATTGAAATCGTTACTGACTTTAAAAGGCCCTAATCTGTAGTATCTTGGTGAGCTGAACACGACTATAACATTAAAAAAAAATTATTGGCTCTCATTTTGAAGATATTGCATGTAGTTCATTTTTGACGTTTCACCGTGTAAATTTATCCAGTAGTACATCAACAACATCCCAAATAAGCCTTGAATGATGTAATATTGCATCACATTGCATAATACCAGCATGCACACATCATCCAGAGTTAATTGCATCATTTTCTGATGCAATGCAATACTACTGCCAGACAGCTGCTGAAGCCATCTGACATCAGCAGTGTACTATACGCAGTCGGAAAGGAAAGTAATCTGGTATTCTGTTCCGATATTGAAAGCCTCATGAATGCCCTAAAAATCACTCATGACCCACAAGACTGGAGAGTATTTATAGACTCTTCGAAACTGAGTCTGAAGGCTGTGCTTTTGAAATATGGAAACCATTTTCCATCTATTCCAGTAGCGCATGCCGTCCACATGAAAGAGACATGATAACTTAAAGCATCTACTGACTTCCATTAACTATAACAAGTACAGCTGGCACCTCTGTGGTGACTTGAAGGTAGTTGCCCTTTTAATGGGACTACAGCAGGGATATATAAAATACATGTGTTTCTTATGTGACTGGGATAGCCGAGCAAGGGATTGGTACTACTTGCGGAAGGAATGGAATCGCAGACAAAATGCAACAGTTGGAGAGAAGAATATCCAACACCCAGCTCTGGTTGAGGCTCACAAAATCCTGCTACCACCCCTTCACATCAAACTAGGTTTGATGAAAAACATTGTGAAAGCCATGGACCGCACTTCGCCAGCTTTCCGATACCTGCATGAAAAATTCCCTCGACTCAGCAAAGATTAGAGGGAGTTTTTGTGGGTCCTCAGATTCGAGAGCTCTTCAAAGATGACCGGTTCAACAACTTGCTGCAGGGTGATGTGAAACAAGCATGGAATGCTTTTTGCCTAGTGTCAACAAACTTTCTCGGGAACGTTAGGGCAGAAAACTACAAGGAACTAGTTGAAGACATGCTGATACAGTATCAGAAACTTGGCTGCAATATGTCTCTAAAGATCCATTTCCCATCTCCATTTCTTTCCTGACAACTGTGGTATGGTTAGTGATGAACAGGGTGAACGTTTTCACCAGGATATCGCAACGATGGAGCAAAGATACCAGGGAAAATGGTCCACTACAATGCTGGCTGACTACTGCTGGACACTCCCAAGAGAAGTTCCCGAACAGCTGTAGAAGAGACAGGTGAAAACATTTAAGAAGTAGTCTATGACTTGGTTTTTTACAGGTATTAACCGAAGGCCTATCATATGTTTACTATTGACATGCATTTCGTGATGTAAACATTAATTCTTGTAGATTACAAAAAAACTAGAGCCAACTTTGCAATTTCACTGTCATATTCGTGTTCAGCATATACAAATTGATAATAAATGACTATTTTTATTTCAGTAACATGACTTTTGTAAAAATTTGTTGACCAGTGATCTGAAAACACAAATTAGCATCACAAGTGTTTATCCATTCGTTAAATTCTGACAAAAGTTCCAATGATCCATCCTATAGGACAAAAATATCATCTATGTATCTTATCCATAATTTTATAATGACTTTGAAAGGATTGTGTTTTATATAATTTTCTTTAAAGTCGAAAACATATAAATTTGCGATGTCTGTCTGGGGCCATAGATGAGCCCATGGCTACTCCCTTAATTTGTTTGTAAAATAAGTCGCGAAAACAAAAATAATCTTCAGAAAGGGCAAATTGAGCCAAATCTATTAAAAATGCTGTGGGGATGTGTCTATGAACTTTCCTATTATATAAATATCGTTCTACTATTGTTAAAGCCTCCCTCTGTGGTATGTTTGTATATAATGATTCTACGTCTAATGTTACTAAAAATACTCCTGAATCAAAATCTTGTATGGAAGCTAAAATGTTGATGACATGCGACGAATCCCGAACATATGACCACATATTTTCAACAAATGGGCCTAATAGAACATCCATAAATTGTGAAATGGGCTCTAAAAGAGACCCAATAGCAGATACAATTGGTCGGCCAGGTGGATTTTCTATAGATTTATGAATTTTGGGGTTGATATAAATAGTAGGAATAACAGGAGAATCTACTATAAGGAAACCCTTTTCTTTTTCTGTGATGTGTCCAAATTCAAATGCAGTTAAAATTAAATTGTCAATAGATTTTTATTTTTTTATTTCTTAATTTATGCAACATTTAACAACCTTACAAGAAGCAAAACTTGTACAGAAAGGGCATCAGAAAAGAATAAAAAAAGGGAAAAAGTGTCTCCACATCTATAGGGGAGAACTAAACAAAGGAAAACATTATATTCCAAGGCCCACAAATCCCCAATAGGGTGGCAAGACGGGTCACAACACATAAGTATAAATTCTTACAAAACGCAATAAGAAGAAATACATAGACATAAAGAGGGTTATCATACATTCCCGACTAACTCTCTAAACTAAGAGAGCTACATTGAGGAGGCTGAGGAAGTGGAGCTTGAGTCTCCCGCAACTTAGAGGAAACAAAAGTAGCAAGTTGGGAGGGCTCAAAAAACAAATACCTATGCCCGGCGAACTTCAGCAGGCATTTACACGGAAATCTCAAGAAAAATAACCCTCCCAGCTGTAGTACACCAGAAAGATATAACAAGAACTGCTTCCTTTTCCTTTGAGTTGCCCTAGACACATCAGGGAACATTCTTATGTGAGAGTCCAAGAACATCTTACACGAAGACCAAAAAACATACGTAGTAGCCAGTCTCTGTCCGCCTCCAAGGCAAAAGTGACCAATAGTGTAGCAGTCATCCCAACATCCAAAGGAGACCGTTCCAAAAAAGTAGACAAGTCCAAACTGTCCGAAGACAATAAAGGATGATCGTCTTTATCAATAGGGCCGATTTTTGCAGTTGGTAAATAAAAAGCCTTGGATATAGGTGGAACTGATTCCGCCGGCACCTTTAAACAAGTAATAAGAAACTTCTTAAAGTTCCAGAGGAGAAACCGACGAACTTTTGGAAAATTCAGTATTCTTAAATTCCGACTCCGTGCAGCATTTTCCAAGAATTCTAAGCGTCTATGTATAATCAGTGAATCTTTAACTACGGCTTGAGAAGCAAGAGAAGTCTGCTGCAGCCGACCTTCAATATCAGCCACTTTAGCAGTAAGGTCCTTCTGAACCAGTTCATAAGACTTCAGTTGCTGGCCAAACAATTGAAATTGTTGCAATATCGACCGTAACTGTAAAGTGGTAGTTAGTTTGTGGGATGCCTTCTCATCCATGCACCAATCTAGAGTAACTTTCTCCGGTCTTACCGTAGAGTGCTCCGGGACAGTCTCACCAGGCTGAAATGAATCCTCAAAAGAAAAAGGAAACAGTCCCTGCATCAGGTGAAGGAGATAATAGTCCACTTTTTCGGACCTTCTCAACGCCAGAAGTTAAAACCAGAGGCCCCAGCCCCGACCTCGATTGATCTTCTCCGGGACTGGATAGCTGTATTAGAGCACACTCCAGAGATCCCTTTCTCCACCGCACCTGCTCCAGCAGTCCCTGCAAGAATCTCCCCCTCTGGTTGTACAGGTGGCGTTTGGGACTCCGGGCTCAACGACACCTCTAGCCCCTCGGCTTCGGGAGACCAACCTTCCGTCCCACCAGAGCACAGCGGACGCCCAGGAGCTACCACACCCTTCACCGCGGGCTGCACGAACGAGTCCATGGGCCCGCTAACAGCAATCCAAGGGAGCAATATAGTATAGGGGGTGAAGTACTTTTGTCCACTAAAGAAGAGCGGGACCTAGGCGTGGTTGTGTCTGATGATCTTAAAGTAGCTAAACAAGTAGAAAAGGCGACAGCAAAAGCTAGAAGGATGCTTGGGTGCATACGGAGAGGAATGGTTAGCAGAAAAAAGGAGGTGATAATGCCTCTGTATAAGTCTTTGGTGCGACCTCATTTGGAGTATATGTGCAATTCTGGAGACCGCACCTTCAAAAGGATGTGAACAGGATGGAGTCGGTGCAGAGGGTGGCTACTAAAATGATTAGTGGTCTTCATTATAAAGCATATGAGGACAGACTGAAGGATCTTAATATGTACACCTTAGAGGAAAGGCGAGATAGAGGCGATATGATTGAGATGTTTAAATACCTCCGTGGCATAAATGTTCAGGGAGAGAGCCTCTTTCAATTGAAAGCAAGTTCTGCTACGAGGGGACATGGGATGAGGGTGAAGGGAGATAGATTCAGGAGTAATATGCGGAAATATTTCTTTACGGAAAGAGTAGTGGATCCGTGGACTAGTCTCCCAGTGGAGGTGGTAGAGATGAAGACAGTAACTGAATTCAAAAAAGCATGGGACAAACACAGAGGATCTCTAAAGGTAAAAAGGGGACTGTTGTAGTTGTTATGGAAGGACAGACTAGATAGGCCATGTGGTCTTTTTCTGTCATCATATTTCTATGTTTCTAACCGCTGGTTTCTCCGCAGTGGAATTCCCGTCTGCTGACGAGGACGCCAGCTTCGCCTTCCTTTTCCTACCTCCGTGTGGCATTCAGAGGCACGTTATCGAGAAAGGCAAAGGTAAAAAGGAAAGAAAAGGAAATTTAGCGCTAGGGTAACTCCAGAGCGATGTCGGCGGCCGTCCATGACTGGCGCCATCTTGCCCCAATAGAATTTTTTTGAGAAGGTGTAGGATCACCGTCCAATCGGGAATGAAATGTGGTGTCTTTTAGTTGCCTCTGTACTTCAGCAATATAAAACTCTTTATCTAAAATAACGGTAGCACCCCCTTTATCTGCCGGTTTTATGATAATAATATTGTTACTCTGCAGTGATTTTATCGCTTCCCTCTCTTTAACAGTTAAATTATGATACGGTAGTCGTCCGTTAGTGCTTAATTTGCTGACTTCTTTTAAAACCACTTTTTCAAAGGCCTCAATTAAGGGGTCAGTATTTGGTGGAGGGACCCAACATGATTTTTTCTTTATTATGGACTGATCATTATAGGAAGATTCGTTGTTAATAAAAAAAAGTGTCGTATTTGAATTTTCTGAAAAATTTATATAGATCGATTTGAGTTTCAAATGGGTCATATTTCTTAACTGGCACAAAGGACAATCCTTTATTCAGGAGAGATTATTCATCAGAAGTAAGGCTATATTTAGATATGTTGATAACATTACTTCCCATATCAGGATTTAATATCTCCTCTCTGTTTTTGTTTTAACGTTTCTTTAGTACCTTTTAGTCACACCAGTGTTACATTTGATTTTATAATTTAAATGTTTGGTTGTCTGTATACATTATGATTTTATTCATTAATTTTGTTAGATAACAATTTAGACACTGGTTTTAATATCAGCTGTACATAAAATGTATCATTTATATATTTATTATATATGAATTTATATATGTACAAATTATTTTATGGTGCTTATATTTATTATGGTTTTTTTAATCATGTTGTAGTTATGTATTCTTTTATTATTCATTTATATGTTTTTATGTGTTGTATTCTAGCCAAGTAAGCCTCTGATGAAGGCATAACGAAACACAACCTGTGTCGGGCCATTGGCTAAAGGTGTTCAATAAAAGTACTCTTCCTCGGCTATCCACGTTTTGGACTGGGTCTCTGAATAACACATGCATTCCTTATTAGGAACTGTTATTCAATAGGTCACCAGAGGAAGAGACAGCCTGTAGTGGTGACTCAGCAGGAGCAACCAGGAGAAGGGCATGCACTTACAGCCCTACTCAGGTATGATGGTGACCATTGATGTGACTATAAAGCAGAGAGCGCATTGTTTGGAGCAGAGGTGTTAGCAACAGGATGAACACAAGGCATCCATAAAAATGTTTGAAACCAGAGCCATTAGACTTCAGTCACCACTTGAAGATAAAACTATGCAGGTTTTGTCAGACAACACAACAGTGACAGCCTTTGTAAACAAGTGAAGTGCCAGAAGCCCTCAGCATGGAAAACAAGCCTCATTGCCACTTGAGCAGAGAACAGTGTAGTTGCTTTATTAGTATGCTGGTTTGTGGGCCCAGACAGTATGAAAACAGTTTATCTGAGTCAGCACTCTCTGGCTCCAGGAAAATGGGAACTTGATGAGGAAGCTTTGGCATGATTGTGGACAGATGGGATGCCCCACATGGACCTGATAGCCCCAAGGCAGAAGAGAACTCCAAACTGTTTCAGCTTTTGAAAGAGCAGAGGAGTCTAGAGCAGTAGGTGTGCTAGTGTTAGCATAACCCCAAAAGTGTTGTTGGCTTGTATTTTAATCCTAATAGGCTAGGTAGGGAGAGTTAGAATATAGAGGCACTAAATGAGAGGTTAGATATGATTGGAATATCAGAGACATGGTGGAAGGAGGACAACCAGTGGGACACTGTGATACCTGGGTACAAACTATATCGGATTGATAGAGCTGATCAAATTGGTGGAGGGGTTGTGCTCTGTTAGAGAGGGCATTGAGTCAGAAAGGATTAAAGTTTTACAGGAAACTAAATTTGCTGTAGAATCTCTATGGATTGAAATTCCATGTAAAAAGGGGAAGGCAATGGCAGTGGGGATGTACTGTCGACCGCCTGGCCAGAATGAATAAATGGATGATGAAATGCTGAAAGAAATCAAGGAAGCTAACAAATGTTACAGCGCAGTAATAATAATGGGTGATTTCAATTACCCTGGTATCGACTGGGTCAGTGTCACGGCAGGACATGCTAGGGAGATAAAGTTCCTAGATGAAATAAATGACTGCTTCTTGGAGCAGCTGGTTCATGAACCGACCAGAGGGGAAGCCATATTAGACCTAGTCCTTAGTGGAACACCAGATCTAGTGCAAGAGATAAGGGTGTTGGGGCCACTTGGCAATAGTGATGATAGCATGATCGCATTTGATTTAATTAGTGGAGGAGGGATAGTAAGGAAATCCACAGTACTACCTTTTAACTTTCGAAAGAGAGACTATGATAAAATGAGGAAAATAGTTAAGAAAAAACTAAAAGCAGCAGTTGCAAAGGTTAAAGACTTACATCAAGCTTGGGTGTTGTTGAAAAATACTATCTTGGAAGCCCAGACCAGCTGTATTCCACGCTTTAAGAAAAGTGGAAGGAAGTCCAAAAAAACTGCCAGCATGGTTTAAAGGTGAGGTCAGAGAGGCTGTTGCCAAAAAAGCATCTTTCAGGAAATGGAAAAAAGAGCCAAACGATGAAACCTGGAAACAGCACAAGCACTGGCAAGTCAAATGCAAGGCATTGATAAGGCAGGCAAAGGGAGAATTTGAGAAGAAGCTTGCTGCGGAAGCAAAAACGCGAAATAAAGACTTTTTCAAGTACATTCGTAGCAAAAAACCTGTGAGAGAGTCAGTTGGTCTATTAGATGATAGAAGGGTTAAAGGGGCACTAAGAGGCGACAAGACAATAGCGGAGAGACTGAATTCTTTGCTTCGGTCTTTACTGAGGATGATGTAGGGATGTTACCCATGACTGAAGTGGTATTTAAAGGTGCAGAAGAATTGAAGGAAATATCGATACATTGGGAAGATGTATTACAACTATTAGATAAACTGAAGAGTAGCAAATCACCAGGGCCGGATGGTATACATCCAAGGGTTTTGAAAGAACTGAAATATGAGATTGCAGACCTGCTATTAGTAATCTGTGAACTATCATTAAAATCATCTCTAATACCTGAAGATTGGAGGATCACCAATGTAACACCAATTTTTAAAAAGGGTTCCAGGGGTGATCCGGGAAACTACAGACCCGTGAGCCTGATGTCAGTACCGGAAAAAATGGTAGAAACCATCATAGAGAATACAATTACTCAGCATGTAGATAGTCACAACCTAATGGGAGACAGCTTTAGACAATGAAGATCTTGTCTTACTAATCTGTTATGTTTTTTTTGAAGGAGTGAATAAATAGGTGGACAAAGGTGAGTCGGTTGATATTGTGTATCTGGACTTTCAGAAACCCTTTGACAAGGTCCCTCATCAGAGACTTTTGGCAAAACTAAAGAGTCATGGGATAGGAGGCAGTGTACTATTGTGGATCAGGAACTGGTTAAAAGATAGAAAGCAGAGGGTAGGGCTAAATGGCCAATTTTCCCAGTGGAGAAAAGTGAATAGTGGTGTACCCCAGGGATCTGTGCTGGGTCTGCTGCTTTTTGACATATTCATAAATGACCTGGAAAGTGGAATAACGAGGTTATCAAATTTGCAGATGAGACAAAACTATTTAAAGTTGTTAAAACCCAAGAGGATTGTGGAAAATTGCAAGAGGATCTTGATAAATTGGAAGACTGGGCATCAAAATGGCAGATGAAATTTAATGTGGACAAGTGCAAAGTTATGCACCTAGGGAAGAACAACCCAAACTATGGTTATACAATGCAAGGTTCCACATTAGGAACCACCACCCAGGAAAAAGATTTAGGCGTCATTGTGGATACCATGTTAAAACCCTTGGCCCAGTGTGCAGCGGCAGCCAAGAGAGAAAATTGAATGCTAGGTATCATAGGGAAAGGAATGGAAAATAAAACAAGATAGATATTATAATGCCTCTATATCGTTCCATGGCGACACTGCACCTTGACTATTGTGTGCAGTTCTGGTCGCCGTATCTTAAAAAGGATATAGCGTTATTAGAAAGGTTTCAGAGAAGAGCCACCAAAATGGTAAAGGGGATGGAAGAATACCCCTATGAAGAAAGGCTAAAAAGGTTAGGGCTTTTTAACCTGGAAAAGAGACGGCTGAGGGGAGATATGATAGAAGTCTATAAATTAATGAACTGAGTGGAACGGGTAAACGTAGATCGATTGTTTACGTTATCAGAATATAGAAAGACTAGGGGACATGCAATGAAGCTACAGGGTAAACTATTTAAGAATAATTAAAAGAAAATATTTTTTTCAAGCAACGTGTAATCAAACTCTGGAATTGGTTACTGGAGGATGTAGTAAAGGCTGTTAGTGTAGCTGGGTTTAAAAAAGGTTTGGACAAGTTCCTGGAGGACAGGTCCATAAACCATTATTAAGAAGGGACCCAGGATATCAATGCTTGACCCAGTACAAGCATTGTGGAACCTGTGTCTTTTGTGGAAACTGCTAGGTACATATGACCTAGATTGGCCACTGTTGGAAATAGGATACTGGGCTTGATGGACCTTGGTCTGACCCTGTATGGCATTTCTTATGTTCTTAGCTAGCAAAAATCACCAGGCATGTGAGGCCAGTTTCAGAGTGTTGCTAAGGTAGGGACCAATATGGTGGATCCTAATTCCTTATCGTCCCTCCTGTCCAGTCCCAGCACCTGTGAGTTGACTCTCCCCTTCAGCAGCTTGGAGACTTGAGTATGTCACATTTTCATGATATCACCCTGGATAAGCAGCTGGCATCTCCCTGCAGCCCCCCAGTATGTTTCCTAGCATTGGAGGGTGTGATTCTCTTGGACTTGCTGAAGGGACCGTTAGGAATTTTTTGGTTTTCTCCTAGTCTCACTGAACTTAAGGGAAGTATTCAATAGTTGATTTTAAGTTGGTGCAGGTCAGTGTTATGTGTTTTTTTGTTTTGTAAACTTGGAGGGGGCTCCGATTCCGCAAAGACCTTCATGGTCAGGCTGAGGACAGGCAGGCAATGGTCAGGAACCTTGCCGGTAAGGAGGGAGACTAGCCTGCTGCACATCGGAAGGTCAGCTGCTCCGGAGCTCAAAAGCTAAAGCTGCAGCAGGGATCGAAGGGCTGTGATAACAGTAAGAGGCTATTTTTTTCCTTCTTTTAAACTGAGCACTGCAGTACCCGGAGGTTATGGCATGCCGTGGATGAAAGAGGCCTAGTGCTAACCTCGTGGTGCGAGACAGCCATTTTCCTGCCGAGCGCGGGAACTGCTATAAGTCTGTTAGAGCTGTGTTTTTTTGCTCTCTGGGGGATTAATTTAGCTAAGCAGATGCCGGGAGTACCTTTCTCCACATTTTTTTGTTTTGCCCAGGGGGCAGGTTCTCCTACAATGTCTTTTGGAGCACCTACTTTTTAAGTGATTGCTAAGGCTAATATATGCAATCAAAAATGCTTGTCTCTGACCTCTGGCAGGGAGGAGTCCGCATGATGTCCAAGTCAGCGTGCATCACCTGCAGGGCACATAAGGAACCAGTCTCGGCCCAGGCTGCTGCAGGGGCTGTGAGACTGAGTCCAAGGCTCTGTAGCCGAAGGCTGTGGCAACCCAGGGGCCACAGGCTGATCTGTTGCCAGCAGGGTTCATCCCGTACTTTGTCCTACTCATGCATCAGGCTTTTAGTATGAAGCAGAGTACAGGGGACAAATCAGAAGCAGTCCTAGCTGCAGCTCCAAAGAGATGTTTGACAGCTCCAAAGAGATGTTTGAGTCATGGGGTCAAGATTTTAAAAAAAGAAAACAAAAAAAAAAATCCCATTCGAACCTCTAATGACTTTTTCCTTAAACAGACCTGACGTTTAATAGGGGGAAGATAAGCTGGATTCCAGCATGCGGAGTGCTGAGTACAACCTCGGGGAGGACTTGGGGTCTGTATCCTCAGGAAAGCTAAAGGATCCAGAAGCAGACCAAGAACCAGAGTCAGACTTGGAGGAGGGTGAGATTCCTCAGGCGGATGATTCTCGTATCATCCATGTCTATTGGGTGGCTTTAATAGCGCATTCGACCAAGATGATGTATGTTAACACAGTGGCTTCAGGGGAGAGGAGTCTCGAAGATCCGCTACTTCAGACAGTTAGGACGACATGGACAGGTAGGACGACTTTCCTTTGCATAGGCAGTTGCAACAAAGGATGCAGTATGGATGGGATGTGCCCAAGGCTGCTCTGAGAGAGACAAGGGTGATGTCCTGGCTTTACCCACTACCAGAGAAGCATAGAGAGTTCTTGCATGCCCCAGAGTAGAGGCGGTGGTCTCCATGGTCACAGAGAAAATGATTCTGGTTGAGGGAGTTTTGGCACTAAAGGAGGTTCAGGATAGGAAGTTGCAGATGCTGGGCACACAGGCCTTGGAGTTTAATGTTCTGTCCTTGCAGGCATCCAGTTGCAGCACTTTTGGGGTGAGGGCATGCCTGTGATGGGCACAGGGAGCACTAGTGCAGTCAGAGGGGTCCCTGTCTCGGCCGCCAGAAGTGGCCAAGCTACAGTTGGGCTTTGCATACTTGACAGATACCTTCTTTGACCTCAGTAGGGTCTTGACGAAGGAGATGGTAGCGGTGGTCGCTGCTAGGCGCTACTTGTGGCTGTGGAATTAATCTGCCGACATCTCCATTGAGGCCCGTCTCAGTAAACAACCCTTCAGAGGAGGCTCTGGACAAGTTGGTGAAAGATCTCGGAGAGACAAAAGGTGACAGGTTGCCGGAGGATAAACAGAAATCAGCACATGGTTATGCTCTGGCTTGGTGATAGCCTGAGGTTTTCTGACATTTTCCAGCGGTCAGGTTCACGCTATATAAAAAGCTTTCTGGCCAAAGGGCAGGCATTTCGAGGCTCCTGGGGGGGGGGGGGGTCAGGTAGGGGTTTTGTTTCCCCTCCATGGCCCTAGGGGTAAAAAGAAGGGAACAATTTAGACAGGACAGGCGGCTGAGGTATCTAAGGGGAAGACTAAGGGACTGTTGCGATACCTGGTCCCTGATCACTTTCAATCAGTGGCTATTGCAGGTTATCAGGGTAGGAAATGCCTTAAGAGTTCATGTGGTCTCTCAGAGAAAGTTGTAGCAGTTCCCTGTGCAAGGCACCGAGGCGGCACCAGGCCATATGGCAGACGTTATGACTGCTGTTTGGCACACGGGAGTGCAGGTACCAAGAGACCAGCGTGTGTGGGTCAATATTCCATTTACTTTATAGTTCCAAAGAGATGGGTTGTTCCAACCAATTTTGGCTCTCTAGGTGCTGCACTTCCACTTGGAAGCGCTCCGGTCAGTTATCGTGGTGGTTCGGTTGAGGGAGTATTTTCTACATCACTCAATCCCACATACTGGAATATACTGATGCAGGATGATCATCAGCAGTTTTCTGAGGTTTGCAATACTCATGGGTCATTTCCAGTTTCGGGCTCTTTCTTTGGTCTGGCCATGGCTCCACGGGTGTTCACCAAGATAATGGTGGTGTCAAAATGCATCCTTATCTGGACGATGGGCTCATTTTGGGTGAAGTCCAGGGAGTAGAGCGAGTGAGTTGCAAAGAATCATCACCTGTCTGCAAAGCCTTAGTTGGGGCGTCAGCTTTACCAAGAGCCAGCTTCAGCCTTCCCAGGACTCAGAATATTTGGGAGTACACTTCCGAACGGACTTCAGTTGGCTATCTCGGCCGATTGACAGAGCATGCAAATTACAGCTGCGGATACAGTGCTTTCTCAGCATGCAGGTGCCTAAAGCGTGGCATTACCTATAAATTTTCGGTTCCTTGGCAGCCTTGATCGAGATGGGGCTATAGGCTCGAACACTTATGCAATCATTGCAATGAGCATCGTTGCGGAGGGGGTCAGCACAAGTCCATCCGCTCACGCATCAGCTCTCAGGGGGTCTTAGCCAGGATTCTTTTGGAGACACCGCAGTGGGTTCCACTCTCCACAGATGCCAGTCTCTCTGGCTGGCAGGGTGCACTGCGAGTGCACCTTTGCACAAAGATTATGGTCTCCAGAGGAGATGGGGTAGTCCATCAACTATCTAGAGTTAGGAGCGGTGTTCTTAGCATTACAGGCCTTTCGGTCCCTCCTGGAAGAAAGGGTGGTGAGTGCACTCTGACACTGTGATGACAGTGGCCTAGATCGATCAGCAGGGCAGCACAAGCAGTGCGCAGTTGGAGAACAAGGCAGGGCTGCTCATGGAATCATCTGGTGGTGATTTCAGCAATGTATGGGGGCGGCAAAGCGAATGTGACAGCAGACTAGTTCAGCAGATTCAGCATCGATCCTGGCAAGTGGAAACTCAACGGTGCAGTGTTTTGCACAGCTTGGGAGGCGCTTTGGGTCACCATTCATGGATCTCATGGCAACTTTCATGTCTGCAAAGGTTTTTCAATTTTACAGCAAGAAGGAGGCGCATGTCGGAGGGGCATGACGTGCTAGTTCAACCATACCCACGAAGGGGCTGCTTTATGGGTCCCCCCCCCCCCCCGGGCACTCATAGGTCGTTTTGGTAAAGAGGATGGATAGAGGTGCATCAGGATCTAGTGGTACTGCTAGCCCAGCTTGGCCAAGGAGGCTTTGGTATGCCAACTTGGTAAGGCTTGTAAATGTGCTATCGTGGCATCTGCCAGCGAGGTGTGACCTACTGTTGCAAAGCTGGTAGCAATGCCTCAGATGGCCGCTTCTTGCTCTTGAGAGCGCTCTGTCAAAGCAACAGGGGTATTTGGCTTCCGTAAATGAAACTTTGTTGAAGGCTTGTTGGCAGTCCACCTCGTTGGCATAGGTCAGGATCTAGAGTTTTTGAAGGCTGGTGTGAGCAGGCAAGCTGTATGTTATGGTGCTGAACATCCTCATCCTTCTTTGGGAGGGTGTGGTCAAAGCTTTAGCTACCAGTTCACTGGGGGTGCAGGTAGTGGCCATCTCTTGTTACCAGGGGAGATAGCATGCCGATTCCTTAGGAGCTCATCCAGTTATCATATGTGTTTATCTACACAGTCAAGCAGGTCTGGATGCTGCTGCATTCAGTCATTATACCTTAGGATCTCAATCGTGTTCTGTTGGGTTGGCAGAGGTTCTTTTCGAACCTCTAGCTGCTTGTTCCTTAAGGACCTGATGCTTAAGACTGTCTGTCTGTCTGCCTTTTGTAGTGGCAATTTGATCAGCAAGGAGAATCTCGGGTTTTTGTCTTGCTGGGATCCTTTTATTTATTTTATTTAGAGTTTTTCTATACCGCACTATATGCCATCAGCGCAGTTCACAGGCAACAAAAATTGTACAATGGGGAAGATCCACATTGAACTTACATTAAAACAGGGAGTTGAACATGGTGAACAGGTACTATATCCAGACTGGGAACTAATTAAAGGTTGATAACAGAAGGAACAACACCTAATTAAGCTTTATTCATAGAGAACACGGCATGAGGAATAGCTAGTATACATATTTGCATGTTACAGACTGGGATACAGCTCAACAATAACGTGAGCCAGCAGGGAGGGGATTAATGGGGGGGAGAGGAAGGCAGTGTGGCGTGAAGTTGGTTATGTGATGTCATCTAAGTTGGAGAAGTTCTGAAGAAAAAGGTGGTGTTTCAGCACTTTTCTGAACTGGGAGAGGTTGTTTATTGCACGAATGTTTGTAGGTAGAGTGTTCCAGCAAGAGGGGGCATAAAGTGCGAATGCATGGTTTCCTGTGGCCTTGGCACATTTTGGTGAATGCTTTTGGGAGTCGCAAGGTGTTGGTGGCGGCAGATCTTCTCAGTCTGTTGCAGGGGGTGGTCTGGATAAGATCAGAAATGGAGCTGGATGTGCACTTGTTGATGGCTTTAAATGTCATTGTCAATATTTTAAAGGTAATCCTACAATGAACCGGAAGCCAGTGTAGAGCTTTTAGGATAGGGGTAATATGTTCTCTTCTGGATGCTCCGTATAGTGTTCTTGCTGCAGTGTTCATTGCGATCTGCAAAGGGTGTAGTGTGCTCTTAGGCAGACCGTGCAGTATGGAGTTGGCATAGTCAAAGTGAGGCATCACAAGTGCTTGAAAGACTGTTCGGAAATCTTTAGACTCTAGAAGTTGTCTCATGATGTAACATCCGGACTTTATGGTAAGTCGCTTTTACCAAGTTGCTTATGTGGGCATTTAGGTCTAGGTGTTGGTCGAGGGTTATGCCAAGGTATTGTAGCGATGTCTTGGTAGGAAGCTCTGCACCACATACCTTAAGTGATGAGGGTGGGGTGAATGTCTGATCTCTGCTGATGAAGAGAACATCCGTCTTTTTGAGATTTATTCTTAGCTTCTGTGAATGTAACCAATCGGAAACTGCATCGAAGCAGGTGGATAGGTGAGACAGGTCTGGGTGTTCTGTGGATATTGGAGTAAACATAAAGACATCATCGGCATAGACTAAGCAATTGATGTTGAAGGACCTGATGTTGCAGATAGGTTGTATATAAAAGTTGAAAAATAGGGCTGAGAGAGAAGATCCGTGTGGGACACCCATGGAATGAGGGAATGGGGTGGATGTGGAGGAGCGGGAACGAACATGCTGCCATCTGTCGTTCAGGTATGAGGCACACCAGGCAAGTGCATTTCCATGTATTCCCTTCTCGGTAAGGCGGAGCAAGAGTAGCTCATGGTTGATAGAATCAAAAGCGGCTGCAGTGTCGAGGGAAAACAAGAGCAAAGCCTTGTCTAATGTTATCAAGACCTAACATTAGGGTGCTGAACAGAGTTTTCTCATCCTTTCAAAGGGGAAGGGTGGGTTGAGGCTGGTACCTTCCTCTTTACCCAAAGTGCTATCAGTTTTTCACCTAAATCAGTCTGTGTCGTTGATGATTTTTGCAGGGGCAGGAGAATCACTGGGGAAAGCTCAATTGCGCAGGTTGGATACTTGCCGCATCCTGCGTTGTTTCCTCACTCGCCCATTCCGGAGGTTCCATTGTCATTTTGTTCTGTTTTGGGGGGGCTGCAGCAGGGGGAGTCGGTGGTCAAGGCATCCATCCCTAGGTGAATAAGAGAAGCCATACTGTCCGCCTACCTACTGAAGGACAGACTCGCGCTGCTCTGTTTGACGGCCCATTTGACCAGAGCTCAAGTGATATCATGGGCGGAATGCAGTCTGGTACCGCCAGTGGACATTTGTAGGGCAATGACAGGTTTGAGGTTGCACTCTTTGTTAAGCAGTACCGTCTTGAGGTGCAGGTGACGGGAAATGCCTGTTTTTGGATCGGCAGTGCTTCAGGCCGAACTCATGGGTCCCTCCCAAGGTAATACTGTTAATGTACATCCCACAGGTGCCGGGACTGGACTGGAGAGACGATAAGGAAAGTGAAATAAGACCTTACCTGCTAATTGATGTTCCTTATTGTTCCTCCAGTCCAGTCCCGGAGACCCGCCCTTTCATTTGGGTTAAGTGACATGGTGGCGTTCCTTGGCCTGAATAGGTTTATCTGGATAGCGGTGCTCATGGACCAGGAGCTTGCGGACTCCGTCACAATAAAAATTAAAAAATATAAATAAACATAAAGAAAAGAAGTAATGGCCGGAAGGTTGTACGAACTGGTGGCCTTTCTGCCTTCCTCCTCTATCAGGTGAGCTCTTCTTTACTTTCTGAGTGATGCATGTTAATTGGGATGGAGTGTGCATTTTCAGGTTAGCAAGTTTATGCTCATGTTGATATAGTTCTTACTTGTTGCTCTTGTGAGTCTGCTTTGTCAGTAGGATGCTGGAGGGAGGTGCCAGCTGCTTTTATCCAGGGTGATGTCATGAAAATGTGACATACTCCTTCTCCAAGCTGCTGGAGGAGGAGAGACAATCCACAGGTGACTAGACTGGACTGTACATCATTTAGCAGGTAAGGTTTAACTTCACTTTAATACTCTGTCGGGCTCATGAGATGGCAAAGTTCTTTGGCTGCTGTAACTGATGCATTGATTTCTTCTTGGCCTTCAGCAATATCTCTGGCATTCTTTCAAGCAGGGCTTCTCCCTTTTCCCTAAGGGTGCACATAGCTGCTCTGACATCCTGTAGAGTAGTGTTTTTCAAACTCTTAACCTGTATGACCCCATTTTAACAACTGAAACTTCCTTATCGTCCCTCCAGTCTAGTCACACACCTCTGGTTATTGTACCTCTTCCAGCAGCTTGGAGACTGAGCATGTCATCTTTTTGATGACACTAGTGTACTTAAGCAGCTGGCACCGCCTGCCAGCCCCAGTATGCCCAGTCTCCAAGCAGCTGGAGGAGGTAGTGAGTCAGGATAATGGACTCACTGAAGGGACAACTAAGGGGAGATTGCTTTTTATGTCTCCTGTTAAGGTGCATGTTTCTTTGTTTTTAAAGGCAGAAAAAAATCAGAACCTGGGGGACAACAGGGCTGAGGGAAGGCTAGTCCTTCTTCTCCCCCCCCCCCCAGGACTTCGGGGGGGGAGGGAGTTCTGTGGGGGCCTTCCTCAGTCTGAGACGTCTGACGGCTCCTGAACCCGTTATTGGGTGAGGAGCCTCCACGAGGGCAGCAGTTTGATGGGAGCGAAAGCCTGTAGCTCTGAGTCGCTCCCCCCCCCCCCCTCAGTGCCAAAGCTGGGAAGGAAGACTGAGCGCAAGGGGTAGAAAAGCCACGTGGCAAAGAGGCTCCAAGAATGTAGTGGGGGGGGGGAGGAAGATCAGCAGGAACCCCTAGCAACCGCTGGAACATGAGGAGACATTGGCTTGCAGCTTCATGGTTGGGAGGCTGCAGCGGCGCAGGAAACTCGCCCCACTGTGTTTAGGCGTGATTTCTTCTTCTTCAGGCCCACGTGTGTTTTAACCCGCTGTTTCCTTGCCGGCTCTGGCGAGTGCAGATGTAGGCCCTGCCACTCCACAGCTATACCACCTGGATGTTAAGATCCCTGTGAAGGTATGTGACAGGGGCATCGTCCTTTCCGGAGATCAGACCATCTGTTGATTCTTTTTGGTGGGCCGCACAAAGGTGAGGCGGCAGCTAAGGCCTCCATTTCCAAATGGATCAGGGAGGCAATCACGTCGGCGTACATCTTGAAGGGTAAAGCAGTGCCAGCGGGGTTGCGGGTGCATTCCATGAGAGCACAGGCAGCCTTGTGGGCAGAGTATAGTTCCGCTGGTGGAGTTCTGTGGGGCAGCAGTGTGGTTGTCTCTGCATACTTTCTCTAAGCATTATCGCCTGGATATCCAGGCGGCGGGGGACACTCGTTTCAGATCGGCAGTGCTTCAGGCCAGTTGTGCGGCTCCCTCCTGTTTAGTTTAACTGCTCTGATACATCCCAGAGGTGCAGGACTGGACTGGAGGGAAGATAAAGAAAAAGAAATTACAATTGCCTGCTAATTGTTCCTTGAAGAACTCCAGTCCAGTTCCGGAACCCTCCCTCGGTGCTTTCTGTGATAATCTGTGTGCACCCCGGTCTTGAAGCGGACTCCCTTGGTGGAGGAAGTGACCAGGAGGAGCTGGGGAGTAGGGTGTAATCGGTGTTCGGGGGGAGGGGTGGATCAAAAGAGCTGTCGGTTGCTTGCTCCCTTCTGGTTGGAGTTGCTCAGGCGCTCAACAGGTAGGCCTCCTCATCCTACAGGGGGGGGATGGGGGTATCCTTCCCAGTGGATGGAGGGGGGTACTAGTTTATTTAGGCATAGAAGTGTTTGTTGCATGTTTAACTACTTATTTGTTGCTCCTCTGAGTCTGCTTTGTCAATAGGTACTGGACTGGTAGGCGGTGCCAGCTGCTTAAGTACACTAGTGTCATCAAAAAGATGACATGCTCAGTCTCCAAGCTGCTGGAAGAGGTACACTACCCATAGGTGTAGGACTGGACTGGAGTTCCTCAGGGAACAACAATTAGTTAAGTCTAATTTCTCTTTCATGTGACCCCAGATGATGATGAAATCAAAATAGCTGGTCTCCAGCTTCCCTTCCCTCCACTCATCTAAAGCAGGAAGTAGTTGCAAGAGCAGCAGCAGCAGTAATCGGCACACTGTCCTTTGTGTCAGTGTGTGCTTACAGACCCCAGTACTCTGTATGAGTTTCTAGTCTAACAGGAAGCTTGCCCAGGAGGGGGCAAGAATCTATGAAAGTTACAACACAGTAAAGGGTGATTATAATTATCCCGGTACTGACTGGGTCACTGTCACAGCAGGACATGCTAGGGAGATAGTTTCTAGATTAAATAAATGACGACTGCTTGGAACAGCTGGTTCATGAACCGACAAAAGGGGAATCTATTTTGGACCTAGTCCTTAGTGGAATACAGGATCTGATGCAAGAGATAAGGGTATTAGGGCCACTTGGCAATAGTGATCATAGCATGATTGCATTTGATTTAATAAATGAAGGGAGGATGGCAAGGACGTCCACAGTACTACCTTTGAAAAGGGAGACTATGATAAACTGACTAAAAAAATTAAGAAAAAAACTAAAAGAAGCAGCTGCAAAAGTTAGATTTACATCAAGCATGGGTGTTTAAAAATACTGTCTCGAAAGCGCAGACCAGATGTATCCCACGTTTTAAGAAAAGTGAAAGGAAAGGCAAAAAACTGCCAGCATGGTTTAAAGACAAGGTCAGAGGTGGTTGTAACCAAAAAAGCATCTTTCAGGAAAGGAAAAACGAGCCAAATGATGAAAATGGGAAACAACGTAAGTACTGGCAAGTTAGGTGCAAGGCATTGATAAGGCAGGCAAAGAGAATCCCGAAAAAAAAGCTTGCTGTGGAAGCAAAAATGAAAGTTTTTATTATGCAACTACATTTGTAGCAAAAAACCTCTGAGTCAATTGGACCATTGGATTATAGAGGGGTAAAAGGGGCACTAAGGAAGGACAAGGCCATAGCGGAGAGACTGAATGAATTCTTTGCTTTGGTCTTTACTGAAGAAGATGTAGAGAAGTTACCTATACCTGAAATGGTTTATAAAGGTGATATATCTTCCCAGTTTCTTGCTATTTCTTTCAATTCTTCTGATTATATTACAAGTATTTGATAAACTGAAGAGTAGTAAATCACCTGGACCAGATGGTATACATCCGAGGGCGATGAAAGAACTGAAATATGAGATTGCAGACTTACTATTGGTAATATGAACTATCATTAAAATAATCAGTAGTACCTGAAGATTGGAGGAAGGCCAATGTAACAACAATTTTTAAAAAGGGTTCCAGGGATGATCTGGGAAACAACAGACTAGTGAGTCTGATGTCAATACCGGGCAAAATGGTAGAAACAATGATAAAGAATAAAATTTACTGATCATGTAGATAGTCATGGTTTAATGGGAGAAAGCCAACATGGATTTAGTCAAGGAAAGTCTTTGTCATACTAATCTGTTATCTTTTGAAGGTGTGAATAAACAAGTAGACAAAGGTGAGTCGGTTGATACACTATATCTGGATTTTCAGAAAGCCTTTGACAAAGTTCCTCATGAGATACTTGGCAAAATTAAAAAGTCATGGGATTGAAGGCAGTATAATATTGTAGATCAGGAACTCCGTTTTCTATCTTTTAACCTGAGTAGGGCTAAATGGCCAATTTTCTCAATGGAGAAAAGTAAATAGTGGAGTACCCCAGGGATCTGCTGGGCCTGCTGATTTTTAACAGTGCCATAAATGACCTGGAAATGGGAATAACAAATGAGATGATCAAATTTGTAGATGACACAATTATTCAAAGTTGTTAAAAAGCAAGAGAATTGTGAAAAATTGCAAGAGGACCTTTATAAGTTGGAAGACTGGACGTCCAAATAGATGAAATTTGTGCACCTAGGATGGAACAACCCAAACTATGGTTTGACAATGCAAGGTTTCATGTTAGGAACCACCATCCAGGTAATGGATTTGGATGTTATTGTGGATAATACAGTATGTTAAAACTCTCCACCCAGTGCGCAGCAGCGGCCAAGAAAGCAATAGAATACTAGGAATCATAAGGAAAGGAATGGAGAATAAAGCCCAAGGATGATATAATCCCTTCTGTATCATTCATGGTGCAACTGCACCTTGAATTTTGTTTGCAATTCTGGGTGATCTATCTTAAAACGGATATAGTGGAATTAGAAAAGGTACAGAGAAGAGCCACCAAAATGGTAAAGGAGATGTGTTAGTGTGGGTTATTCCTTTCCCACCACTATATACCACTTACCCTCGGGACGTCCGTTAATCCTCTGGACTGAGGAATCGCCTTACCTTCTCTCTGGAATTCCAGGGGAACAAACACACACACTCACACATTAGTATGTAAGTTTATTCCACAGGTTAGAGGGGCTTGTCTGTCTTTTATACATTAACAGAAACATATACATACGTCATCAACTCATCCCCTGAGGCCCACCACAGCTTATCAGTAACTTCACAGATGTTAGTCGTCTCCGTGTAGAACAATCAATTTCTCTTAGCACAGCACATTCCTTTCCATATATAGATATATACAGGATTCCTATTTTCCCCTGCGGGCCTCTTAGTCCTGCTACACACTTTAAGCTTTATTTTTTTCCCTATCAGTCCTCCCTTTGGGCCTGCATAGGCCCACTATAAGAACAGCCAAACAATCTTCTGAAGAACAGTTAAGCAGACATTATTAACTGAAGGTCGGTGGTGGCGCGCTCGGGTACATCAGCCACCGTGGAAACAGGTGTATAAGAGTACATAAAAGTAGTGGCGCTCTGCAGGGCCTGAATCCAAGTTGCATTGTTCTCTGTCCGATGTGCCTGCGTCCAAGGTCCTCATGGCTGGGGCGAGTCGGGCGTCTTCCAGGAATCCTCCGGTGCACTCTTGACGCATGAGGCGTGTACCCAGGTCGGATGCTTATCAGTCAGCACGGCTGTGCGAGTAACTACAATAATCTCCGGATCTGCAAACGGTGGATCCCACTGGCCCTTCTTAGAAACAGCTTTACCAGCACACTGTCTCTCGGGCGGAATGGGTGCGTCGGTTCTGTAGAAGGAAAAGGGAAAGCATTGTACACTTGTTCAGACACCGTGCATAAATATTTAGCAAGCTGTGTAGCATATTCTTCCTGTGCCAGCAACAAGTCATCCGCCATTATCACCGTTCCCTTGGGCCATTTCCAGGGTAAGGGAAAGGGTCGTCCCATCAGAATTTCAAAAGGAGAGAATCCAGATGCCCCGGGGATTAGCCTAATCTCTGTCAATACAGCTGGCAGATACACTGGCCACCTTCCTGGGGCGTGTTGTATAGCCTTTTTAAATTTTTAATTGTTCGATTCATTCTTCTACTATCCCTGATAACTGTGGGTGATATGGGACATGAAATTTCCAATCAATGGCAAACATCTGAGTAATCTGTTGTAGCACCTTAGAGGTGAACGCTGGTCCCTGATCAGAATCTATAGAAAGGGGACACCCAAAGCGGGGAATAACTTCCTTACAGAGAATTTTTGCTACTGTTCTAGCATCTTCCTTGGTCGTGGGAAAAGCCTCTGGCCACTTTGAAAACCTATCTACAATGACCAACAAATACTTATAACCCCCTATCGATCGTGGCATACATGTGAAATCTACTTGTAGGGCCTGAAACGGGCCTTGGGGTGGGGGTAAATGTTGCAATTGTCCTATTGCTTTTCCCTGCTGAACATTATTTCTAGCACATACTAAGCATTGACTCAATTGTGATTCCACTAAATGAGGCAAATCTCTGCAAACAAATATTTCCTGTAACTCCTTAAGAACCGTCTTTCTGTTTTTATGCCCTACCCCATGTACTTGACCAATTAAGAGAGGGGCTGCCGCTTTCGGTAGTCCTCTTCGCGCCCCCCCCCCCCCTTTTTCCTGCCAAATCTGTGCTGAATTTAAACTCATATTATGCTGTTCCCAATACATAATGTCCTCGGGATCTGCAGCAGCCTGCAAGTGGTGCAGAGGAAAAGAATGTTCAAGAGGGGAAACATAATATTCAGACAATGGAGGATCAGACAAATAGTAAGAAACTGTCAGCATGCCCTGAGAGATATTATTACTACGTAAGAATTCAATTTGGGCTTGTGCACACTGTTTGGCTGCAAGATCAGCTAAGGCATTACCTTGAGAGGCAATAGAAGTATCATATCTGTGTGCAGTACATTTAATAACGGCGACTTCTTTGGGTTTACATAAGGCGGCCAGCAGTTCATTAACCAATTGTGCATGAGAAATTGGTTTACCGTCTGCCGTTTTCCATCCCCTACGCCCCCATAAGAGACCAAAATCATGCACCACCCCAAAGGCATAACTGGAATCTGTATAAATGTTAACACGTTTATCAGCAAATAATTCGCAGGCTCTGGTAAGCACTACCAATTCTGCAGCTTGTGCAGAACCATAAGGTAATGGGCTTCATGCAAAATATTTGGGAGTTCTACAATGGCATAAGAAGCAATGTAGGCGTTGTCTGTGGGACGGACACAGCTCCCGTCCACAAATATATGTGGAGCGTCCGGGAGCGGGGAGGAGGGCAAATCAGGACGTGCTGATGTCTCAAAGTTAATCAACTTTTAAGCAATCATGTTCTTCTTGGGGCAACTCGGAATCATCTACTGGGCGCATTAAGGCCTGCAAGGCCAGCATCGGGGTAAAGGCAGCGGATTGCTGTTTAACCGACAACCCTTCAGTAGTTGTTAAAATGACCTTATACCCACTAAGGCGCTGGGCTGTCATGTGTTGCGTAGTGAGGTTCTTTAACACTTTAAAAACAGAATGGGTAGAAAACAGAATATTCTCATGAGACAGGGTAATTGGGATAGTCATCTGTATGGCAATAGCTGAAGCTGCCAGGACTCGCAAACATGCAGGCATACCCTGTACATGGAGGGGCAATTTTTTTGGTAAATATGCAACTGGGTGCATTCCTCCCCCCCCCCCCCGTGGTCTTGAGCCAAAATAGCTGCCATAGTTCCTCCCTCTTCCCTTACATATAAGTAAAACATTTTCCCATAATCGGGTAGTCCAAGTGTAGGAGCCGAGATTAGCAGCTTTTTCAAAGTAGTAAATGCAGAAAGCATTTCTTCGGTACATTCAATAGATGCAGAGCCTGGTAATTGCAAAGTAGCCCTTCGCAATATGGAATCCCAATAAGCACAGTCCGGGATCCAAGCACGACAGAAGGATACTAATCCAAGGAAAGGCCAGCATTTGTGTCACTACTGTTGGAGGAGATAATTTTATAATTGCCTGTACTCGGGCGGGAGAGAGCGCCCGGTTTCTAGGGGACAGCACAAACCCCAAGTAGGTAACATGCTCACAACACCACTGGAGCTTTTTTAAAGAAGCCTTATGTCCATGGGAGGCTAGATGGCAGAGCAAGGATACAGAGTCGTTTTCACATTTTGTGATTGTTTTAGAGCATAACAACAAATCATCCATATACTGGAGAAGGGTGGAGGAACAAGGCGGATGCCACATTTCAATTGATGCCTTAAGAACAAGAGAATACGCCGCCAGAGAATCAATGTATCCCTGCGGCAGGCGAGTCCAGGTATATTGTTTGCCTGCATGTGTGAAAGCCATAAGAGGCTGCATGATGGGATCTAGTGGTATACTAAAAAAGGCATTGGCTAAATCAATAACCATGAAGCATTTGGCTTCTGTAGGAATAAGAGTAAGTAGCCCGGCAATATCGGGCATCAACGGTGCCAGTGGGACAAGTTGATTTACGGCCCGTAAATCCTGGGTAAAACGGAACCCATCCCCCTTAGGGACGAGATTCACGGGAGTATTATAAGGAGAAACAGTAGGAACTACAATACCTGCTACAACAAACTCCTGGATCTTGGACTGCAAAGCAGTTTCCTTAGGGCCAGACAAAGGGTACTGTCAAATACAGACGACAGCTTGAGGATCCTTCAAACGTGCTACGTACGACGTACAGGGGACCAACCCGGCATCAGTTGGGGAGGTGGCCCAGAGTTTAGGAGGAACCTTAGAGAACCCATGCGCCTCTGTAGAAATCATATTTAATAAAGGAGAGTGCAAGGCAAAAGAGCCATCTGAATTACTAATAGTTACTGCTTCTAAGTGACACAACAGGTCCCGCCCCAGGAGGCTCACTGGGCAGGAGGGAATAATCGTAAATGAATGTGTAAACAGAACAGTATTGGTACCAAGCGCGGAGACAGACAACGGGGGTGTAATCCATGTGGGGGTAGAGGTTCCATTTATCCCAACTGAGGTAGGACCTGTCGTTAAGGGTTCCCTACAAACAGAGGCATACAACGTAGAGCAAGTCGCTCCCGTATCGATTACAAAGGAGACTTGCTGGCCATTAATGCACAACGTACAAGAGGGCTCCTTCCATCCACCTGTTAACTGAACCCAGATCGGAACCGTTGCCTCAGGGCAGCCCTATGGGCATTGTGGGGGCTGTTGCCATGTAATAGGGATAACGGGTTGCGGGGCTACTAGATGGGGGAGGGAGTGGTGCCGATGGCGTCGCGGGAGGGGGCAAGGCCCACCCCCCCTGAGTTGGCATGGGGCCACTACCTGCCGCATAGGGGCACTCATTTTTCCAATGTCCTTGTTGCTTACAATGAAAACAAATCTGATTCCTAGATATTCCCTGCCCTACTCCTCTTCCACCACCCCGCCCGCCTCGAAACTGGCCCCGCTGTTCCCTCCACCCCCGAGATTGCGACCACTGAGGCCCTGGGGTAGGATTGCTGGCAACCAATATCCTGTTGCCAAGCATGAGAAATTTTACCTTTCTTAACATCCATATCTGCAAAGCATCCTGCCGCTTCCTTCGTTAATATTACCTTCTCTAATTCTGCCAGATTCATGCTAAACCAAGCATCTATCATTCACTTACATGCTACAATCACTTCGGGGTGCATAGCCCCAAACAGCATCTGAATATACATCGAAGCCATCAGGCCTTCCTGTGATAAACCTGCCTCTTCCTTCCAACACTTAGTAAACTCCTTCCCCTGTGAAACTCCTTCCCCTGGTTCCTGCACGCATGCAATAGATGCAGCAAGATTCTTTTTTGCACCAAATAAACGCTCAAACTCTTCTAACACTTCGTCCCACATCTTTTTTTATCACCTCGGGATATCGGAGGGGATAATTAGAATCATCTGGCGTCTCATAAGGATTCGCTAGTGACTTAACTTTCGAAAAATCAAATGGGGTTTCTTCATCATACCCCAGGACACCCTCAAATAATGAGGCAATAGTCCTGTGCCGTGCACTGCAAACCACGCGTCATACGTTGCAAGTAGTGCACAGTGGCAGCTGGCGTTTTCATGGGATTCAGGGCATGCTGTAAGATAGAAGAAAGGTTGGCGGGATCCAGGGGCTTAACAAGCTGGTTACCAATAGTTTGAAAAGGGTATTGGGTGTATATATGGCCCTTAAAGGTAGGGTCTCCTGTCACTCTATCACTATTAGAAGTTCTCATGTCATTTGAATCCAGCTTATGAAAGGGGTTATGAGGGCTAAGCCCATCCCTATGAGCCCTAGCCCTACCCTGTTCCTGTCTCTCCCCCCCCCCCCCGATCTTCGGATGAAGGCATCGGAAGGGGGGGAATTAGGGGGGGTAATAAGGGACTCTGGTGGGGCAAAAGGGACGGAAGGGGAAGTGGCAGTGGACCCTCCGGCCCCCGCTCCCATCCCCAAACTACCGGTAGAGACCTCCGGAGATGTCTTACACAATTGGCGATACATGTTGTCCCTGTGAGAGAGTCAGTTGGTCCATTAGATGATAAAGGGGTTAAAGGAGCACTAAGAGGCGACAAGGCGATAGCGGAGAGACTGAATGAATTCTTTGCTTCAGTCTTTACTGAGGAAGATGTAGGGATGTTACCCATGACTGAAGTGGTATTTAAAGGTGCGGAAGAATTGAAGGAAATATCGATACATCGGGAAGATGTCTTACAACTATTAGATAAACTGAAGAGTAGCAAATCACCTGGGCCGGATGGTATACATTCAAGGGTGTTGAAAGAACTGAATTATGACCCATAAAGCCATCAATAAATACCCTGCTACTGCCATTACTGATCTAATTTCAATCACACCTCCCAATCGAGCAAGGAGATCGAATGCCGCAAATACTCTCATATTACCTAAGGCAAGCACGAAGTGTTCTCAATTCACTAGATCCAGAGCCTTCTCCTTCTTTGCGCCATCCTGCTGGAACGCATTACCAGCAACTATCAGAACCATCAGTGAACTCTCCCAATTTAGGAAGTCACTGAAACGGCACCTCTTTCTTCATCACTACGATGATGCAGTCTTCTCCCCACACTCACCCACTCTCACATCTCAATGCAGCACCTCAAACTCATGCACGTCACATTCCCAGACTGATCACTCGCAATCACACCTTCCCCTCCAACCACCATGAGAAACTTATGCAGTGCCGCATAACTCATTCTATTGTTGCATAAAGTAGACTGTATTTATTCATCGTGTCTCCTTGTTAAGGGACTGGTTATTTATACCCTATTTTACCTGTTATACCTGTTTAATGTATACCCAAGTTATTATACCTGTTTCACTGTAAGCACAAATCACGAAATTGAGATGTGCAACTCTTATGTTCATTGTAAACCGCACTGATGTCGAATAGCGCGGTATAAAAGAGACTGCAAATAAATAAATAAATATGAGATTACTGATAGCAGTTCTGCAATCTGTGAACTATCATTAAAATCATCTCTAATACCTGAAGATTGGAGGATCGCCAATGTAACACCAATTTTTAAAAAGGGTTCCAGGGGTGATCCGGGAAACTACAGACCGGTGAGCCTGACGTCAGTACCGGGAAAAATGGTAGAAGCCATCATAAAGAATAAAATTACTCAGCATGTAGATAGTCACAACCTAATGGGAGACAGCCAACATGGCTTTAGACAAGGAAGATCTTGTCTTACTAATCTGTTATGTTTGAAGGAGTGAATAAACAGGTGGACAAAGGTGAGTCGGTTGATATTGTGTATCTGGACTTTCAGAAAGCCTTTGACAAGGTCCCTCATCAGAGACTTTTGGCAAAACTAGAGTCATGGGATAGGAGGCAGTGTACTATTGTGGATCAGGAACTGGTTAAAAGATAGAAAGCAGAGGGTAGGGCTAAATGGCCAATTTTCCCAATGGAGAAAGGTGAATAGTGGTGTACCCCAGGGATCTGTGCTGGGTCTGCTGCTTTTTGACATATTCATAAATGACCTGGAAAGTGGAATAACGAGTGAGGTGATCAAATTTGCAGATGACACAAAACTATTTAAAGTTGTTAAAACCCAAGAGGATTGTGAAAAATTGCAAGAGGATCTTGATAAATTGGAAGACTGGGCATCAAAATGGCAGATGAAATTTAATGTGGACAAGTGCAAGGTTATGCACCTAGGGAAGAACAACCCAAACTATGGTTACACGATGCAAGGTTCCACATTAGGAACCACCACCCAGGAAAAAGATTTAGGCGTCATTGTGGATACCATGTTAAAACCCTCGGCCCAGTGTGCAGCGGCGGCCAAGAGAGCAAATAGAATGCTAGATATGATAAGGAAAGGAATGGAAAATTAAAACAAAAGATATTATAATGCCTCTTTATCGTTCCATGGTGAGACTGCACCTTGAATATTGTGTGCAATTCTGGTCGCCGTATCTTAAAAAGGATATAGCGATTTTAGAAAAGGTACAGAGAAGAGCCACCAAAATGGTAAAGGGGATGGAAGGATACTCCTATGAAGAAAGGCTAAAAAGGTTAGGGCTCTTTAACCTGGAAAAGAGACGGCTGAGGGGAGATATGATAGAAGTCTATAAATTAATGAACGGAGTGGAACGGGTAAACGTAGATCGATTGTTTGCACTGTTCCCTCTAAGCTGTGCGCGTGTGCGCGCGCACACACGTCTCCGTGCGAGCGCACATACTTTACAACAGAGCGCACAAAAATTACAGCTCTGATTCTGATAGAAAACAACACAGACGTCTTAAAATTTAAAAGTTATAATTGTAATTACTAGAAATTTCCCGCTTCATTTAGTAATTGTCTATTTTCATTTCCTTATCGTCCAGTCCAGCCCTTTACTTCAGGGTTACGCAACCCTTCCAGCAGCTTGGAGGCTGAGCCCAACCTTTTTGGGATGGAGCGGTATATATACCACTGGTGCCACCCACCAACTCCAGTATTCTCAGCCTCCAAGCAGCTGGAGGGTTCCGTAAGCCTAGGGCTTACTGGAGTTCTACCTTCTTCTATTTTTCTAATTTAACTAATTTTCATGGTTAGACTTCTTTATTTTCATTAGGAAACTTGCCTTTGTTTTTTCCTTTCCCTGTCGATTCCTTTGTACTCCTTCCTCTCCTCCACCCCCCCCCCCCGCGGCCCCATCCGGGGATCGGAGGAGTTTACCTCTGTTGCCTGCAGCAGCGAGGAGGAACGGTCAGAGATCCTCTCGCTGTCGGTGCTGCCTGCTCCTCCTCTGCCCTTTCTGAAGACCTGCCCGACCTCGCGCCGAAGCCCCCCCGGTGGCTGAGCGCTAGAGGTAACGCCGTTTAGGAGGGAGAGTGTTCAACCTCCCGAGGGTGCTCTTTCTGACGGCCCCCCCCCCTCATTCTTCCCACAGCGCTTTAGAGGGCAGCGACAAACTCCGGAGCCGCGACTAAAGCACCGGTAGTGGAACGAGGCCCCTGGTGGTTCGGGTCTCGGTTCCCAGCCTCTCCTTCGCCGGCGGAGCATGCAGGACAACACGGAGGGCAGTTTCAAGTTCCTCCGCTAAGGGCTCCACGTGGTTGCGGCCTACCACGTGTTGAGTCAACAGCTAAGAATCGCAGCCACGGTCCTGGAAAGAAGCCTCTAAATCGCAAGTACTCAGCTTATGGGCTGAAATTTGTATTTTAATCTTTGATCTCTGAATTTTAACTTTAATTAGTTAATTTGAAATTAATGTGAAACTTTACTGTGTTCCCTTTTTCCTCGGGGGTTTCTTTCTATTTATGACTACTACCGGAGAGCATTGGTAAAGCCTGGAATCTAAAGTTTATTTTGTTGGTTTATTTTGTTTTTTTAAAGGTTATTGAAAGTAAATCTGATTGTTTAGGCTCAGGGCAATTGGGCATCTATTTGGCTACCCCTGAGGAGCATGACTGGCAAGCCGAGGTGCCCTTCTTGTGGCACCCGTAGAGGTACTTCATCTGAGGCAGGGGTCTGCAGGGGCTGCGCTGCAGTGGCTACCTCAGTAGAACAAGAAATCAGCCTGGCCATGACCCAGGCCTCGCAGGGGTCCTCGGACCCTTTGGAGGGGGAAGTAGTGTCCCAGTTATCCCTCCCTTCTCGCTCAGAGGTTCCACTTCTCCCTATACCTCCCTCCTCCCTTCCCTCAGAAGAAGGGGGAGTCGAGGATTTCTTCTCCCCTGATTTCGTGCTCTTGCTGCACCAAGCCTATTGCTTGCGTAAGAGGGGGCTTGGGACAGGAGAAGCGGGCCCTACGGCCGAAGGCAGACTAGTCAGACCCGTGAGGTCTAACGCTCAGGACTCAGGGATACCCCCAAAGCGCCCCAGGCTGTTGAATGAGGAGCCCCTCACTTCACTTTCCCAGGTCACGCCTGAAGAGGAGGCCTCGGAAAAGGATTTGGAGGAGGAGGAGCTAGAGGAAGGGGAGATCCCTGAGGAGGACCACTCTCGCATAATTAGAGTCTTTCGGCGGGAGGAGTTGCCCGCCTTAATAAATGATTCCCTGAAAGCTCTCAACGTAGCCTCTGATACCCCCGCGGAGGATGAGGCATTGGATGATCCCTTAATCCAGGCCATCAGGAGGTCCCAGAAGGTTTTTCCTGTCCACAGAGTGGTGCGTCAGATGATTCAGGAGGAATGGGACCAACCAGAGTCAGCTTTAAGAGGGGTCCGGGCCATGTCTCGCCTCTACCCTCTCCCAGAGTCAGACAAAGAGCTGCTGAAGTCCCCCAGGGTGGATGCGGCGGTATCGGCAGTGACGAAGAAAACTACCATCCCAGTTGAGGGCAGCGCGGCCCTGAGGGATTCCCAGGATAGAAAATTGGACACGCTCCTTAAGCAAGCCTTCGATGTGAGCGCTCTTGCCTTACAGGCCTCCGTTTCAGGGGCATGGGTGGCGCGGGCCTGTTTGAGGTGGTCTCAGAAACTCCAGGCTGAGGAGGGCTCCTCCGATAGGGTTCTAGCTAACGTGGCGAGGTTGGAATCCGGTACGGCCTTCTTGGCGGATAGTCAGTATGACCTCATCCGGAGCTTAGCAAAGAACATGGCCTCGGTAGTGGCAGCCAGACGCTATTTGTGGCTCCGGAATTGGGCTGCCGATGCCTCCTCCAAAGCTCGCCTGAGTTGCCTTCCCTTTAAAGGGAAACTTTTATTCGGAGAGGACCTAGACAAGTTAATAAAGGACCTTGGTGAATCCAAGGGTGGCAGGCTTCCGGAGGACAGGCCGAAGCAAACGCGTCCCTTAGCCCCAGCACGGAACCAACCTAGGGAACCCCGGAGGTTTCGTTCGACCAGACCTAACCCTTTCCTCAGGGGTCGTTTTACCGCTAGGGGACAAGGCTTCCGAGGGTTTCGGGGAGCAGGCAGAGGTTTTTCGGCCTCCTCCTTTTCCTCGGGCCCTAGAAAACAACAATGAGATACCGGGGGTCCAGGAGGGCGGGCTGCCGGTAGGCGGACGCCTGAGGCAGTTTCTTCCCGCCTGGTCCCGGGTCACGTCCGATCAATGGGTGCTGGAAGTGATCCGAGAGGGATACGCTCTCGAATTTGCAAAGCAAATATTCCCAGCCTTTGTTCAGTCCCCCTGCGGTTCCCCAACAAAAAGAGCGGCTATAGAAACAACGCTTTCCCATCTCATAGAGCTCGGGGCCGTGGTTCCGGTTCCTCCAGATCAATGCGGTACGGGTCGGTACTCTATTTACTTCGTCGTCCCAAAAAAGGAGGGGTCCTTTCGCCCGATCCTGGATCTAAAGCAGGTCAATCGCTGTCTCAAGGTGCCACACTTCCGGATGGAAACCCTGCGGTCTGTTATTGCGGCCGTGAGGGGCGGAGAGTTCCTAACGTCATTGGATCTGACAGAAGCCTATTTGCATATCCCGGTCAGAAGGTCCCATCAGCAGTTCCTGAGATTCGCAGTGCCTCGAGGTCATTTTCAATTTCAGGCGCTACCCTTCGGCCTAGCGACGGCTCCAAGAACGTTCACCAAGGTGATGGTGATGGTGGTGGTAGCGGCCGCCCTACGAAAGGAGGGAATCTTAGTGCACCCCTACTTGGACGACTGGCTGATCCGGGCAAAGTCAGAAGAGGAAAGTCGCGGGGCAACGGCCAAAGTAGTTCAAGTTCTGGAGGAGCTAGGGTGGGTCATCAATCGCGCAAAGAGCAGTTTGGTCCCATCCCAAGAGCTCGACTATCTCAGAGCAAGGTTCCACACAGGCAGAGGCAGGGTCTTCCTGTCCAGCACGAGGATAAAGGACCTAAGAACCCTAGTCTCGCAGTTCATGGCCAGGCGGCTCCCTTCAGCGTGGCATTACCTGCAATTGCTGGGAACCATGGCGGCAGCAATAGAAGTAGTCCCGTGGGCTAGAGCTCACATGCGCCAGTTACAGCAGTCTCTGTTGCGTCGGTGGTCTCCACAACAGCACCCCTTGTCCCGGCAGCTTCCCTGCGCACCTCGAACCAAGCAGTCCCTCCACTGGTGGAGGTGCCCAAGGAATCTGAGTCGCGGAATGCCCCTCGAACCTCCGCAGTGGGTGCTGTTGACGACAGACGCCAGTCTAGCAGGCTGGGGGAGCACATTGCGAGGACCAGTTTGTCCAGGGGCGTTGGACGGCGTTGGAATCTCAATGGCCCATCAACCGGCTAGAATTGAGAGCCGTCGCTCGGGCGCTCAAGGCACTCCAGCCCTCAGTGCTAGGAAAAGCGATTCGTGTACTCTCCGACAATGTCACCGCAGTGGCTTACATCAATCACCAGGGTGGCACCAGCAGTCCGGCCTTAGAGAAGGAGGCGGACGCCCTGTTCCAGTGGGCAGAAGTTCGCCTGGAAGCACTCTCAGCTCAGCATGTGGCCGGCACGGACAACATCACCGCCGATTACCTCAGCAGGTGCAAGATAGACCACGGCGAGTGGGAACTGCATCAGGAGATCTTCGACCAGATAGTAGCTCTTTGGGGTCCTCCAGTCATGGACCTCATGGAGCGGTTCTCATCCGCCAAAGTGAGCCGATTCTTCAGCCGGCGGAAGGAAAGGATGTCCGAGGGCCTGGACGCCCTGTCCCAGAAATGGCCCTCGGAGGGTCTTCTTTATGTCTTCCCCCCTTGGGCCCTAATCGGGAAGGTCCTCCAGCGGGTGGAAGCTCACCGGGGCCTAGTAATCCTTATTGCCCCGGATTGGCCTCGTCGCCCCTGGTAATGCGGATCTGGTAAGGATGATCGCCGACCGGCCTTGGCGGCTTCCCGACAGGAGGGACCTACTGAGGCAAGGGCCGGTCCAGATGCCACACGTGGATCGATTCTCGCTTACGGCTTGGCTATTGAATGGACGCGGCTCTTGAAGCGCGGCTACTCGGCGGCAGTAATTGCGACCCTGTTGAGCGCGAGGAAGCGCTCCACCTGTCTTTCCTATGTAAGAGTTTGGCGTATCTTTGAGGCATGGTGTACGGAACGCCGGAAGAATCCCCTGTCAGCTTCGGTCCCGGAGGTGCTGGAATTTTTGCAAGCAGGTCTCGACAAGGGCTTAGCACACAGCTCCTTGCGAGTACAGCTGGCGGCCATCGCTTGCTATAGGGTTAAGGTTAGCGGAAAACCTTTAGGAGCTCATGCGGATGTTGCCAGGTTCCTGAAAGCGGTCAGACGGCTCCGCCCGCAACGAAGATCGATCATCCCCCCTTGGGACCTCAACCTGGTTCTACATGCCCTAGTCGCGGAGCCTTTTAAACCAATGAAGAAGGCCTCCTTGAAGGATCTGACTCTGAAGACAGTGTTCCTGGTGGCCATTTGCTCGGCCAGATGAGTCTCCGAATTACAAGCCCTGTCATCTTGACCTCCCTTTCTGTCGTTTCTCAAGGATAAGGTAGTCCTTCGGATAGTTCCTTCGTTCTTGCCTAAGGTGATCTCCCCCTTTCATGTCAACCAATCCATCTCTCTCCCGTCCCTCTCGGTGGAGGGGCTAGGAGGGGGAGATAGTAGGCTCCATCTGCTCGACGTCCCCAGAGTCTTGAAGCGTTACCTCTCCCGCACGGCGCCCTTCCGGAAATCCGAACGACTCTTCGTGCAGTTCGGAGGTCTTCACAAGGGAGAGGCGGCGGCCAAGGCCTCAATATCCAGATGGATCAGGGAGGCGATTGCCTCCGCCTATATCCTCAAGGGGAAGCAAGTCCCAGGAGGTCTGCGTGCTCACTCAACTCGAGCACAGGCTACCTCTTGGGCGGAGTTCAGCCTAGTTCCTCCTATGGACATCTGTAAGGCAGCGACTTGGTCCTCTCTGCACTCTTTTACCAAGCACTACAGGCTGGACGTGCAGAGTTCTGCGGACTCCAGGTTTGCGCATGCGATTCTACGTTCCAGAATGGCAAATCCCTCCCGGGCTGGTACTGCTCTGGTACTTCCCTGAAGTAAAGGGACTGGACTGGAGTGACGATAAGGAAGAAGTAATTAGATCTTACCTGCTAATTATTGTTCCTGAAGGAACGACAGTCCAGTCCCTATTCCCCTCCCTAGCACTATGTGACCATTCCGGCCGTTTCTCTGGGGCGGGGCTGCGGCCCGAGGGCGGGTTCAGGTCTCTCGGGAAGGTCATGCTGGAGGAAAGGCCCGTGCAGTAGCAGTCAATCTGCCCCTTCCCTTGGCCCTCCCTCCTCCTGTCTACTCCTGTAAAGTAAAAAAAAAAAAAAAAGTATACATAGCTTTGCTTGAGTTTGTTTGTTTCCATTTAGATACTTACTTAGGTTTTGTTAAGTCTGCTTTTGCAGTAGGTTACTGGAGTTGGTGGGTGGCACCAGTGGTATATATACCGCTCCATCCCAAAAAGGTTGGGCTCAGCCTCCAAGCTGCTGGAAGGGTTGCGTAACCCTGAAGTAAAGGGACTGGACTGGACGATAAGGAAATGAAAATAGACAATTACTAAATGAAGGGGCTTCGCGGGAGAAGCCTTCTGTTTGCCCTTACGTTTAGGCAAGTCCGGCTCAAAACGCTCAATCCGCAGTTAGGACAGCTAATATAAGATTGTTGAATTTTCCTATCCTTGTTGGCTTATCCCCGATTGAAATGTTTAAGAAATATATGCAGGAAGTTTTAGCCTTTCTGGCTCTAGAACATCCAGAGCCTCTCACCATCCCAGGAAGGTTAGCTCACTTTGCTCCCAGATGGGAACAAATCACAGCAGAGCAATGGACCCTCTCCATCATACGAGATGGGTACAAGCTTCATTTCTTAAACCTTCCTCCTCACACCATGGTGAAACAGTTCAATTCTCCAACATCTCTCCTCAACCTTCTAGGTCAAGAGATTGCTACCCTTCTTGCCCAAGGGGCAATAGAAGAAGTACCCCTTCTTCAACAGGGCTCAGGGTTCTACTCCCCTTATTTTCTCATTCCAAAGAAAACGGGGGGCTACAGACCCATACTAGATCTCAGAGAATTGAACAAGTTTCTATGCAAGGAGAAATTCAAGATGACTTCTCTCGGAACTCTCCTTCCATACCTCCAGAGTCAGGACTGGCTTTGTTCTCTAGATCTCAAGGATGCGTACACCCATGTTCTCATCCATCCAACACACAGAAGGTTCCTTCGGTTCCTTTACCAAGCAAAGCACTACCAATACAAAGTGCTTCCTTTCGGTCTGGCCTCTGCTCCAAGAGTGTTCACAAAATGCATGGCAGTAGTAGCTGCATTTCTGCGCACTCTAGGAATATTCGTATTCCCATATCTGGACGACTGGCTCATCCGAGTTCCATCCCAGTCAGAGGCCCAGACTTCCCTGGCCTGCACAAGGCGTGTTCTTCAGTGTCTGGGACTGGTAATCAACATTCCAAAATCCCATCTCACCCCTACTCAGTCTCTAGAGTTCATAGGGGCCTTACTGGATACCACAACTGCAAGGGCCTATCTTCCCCAGGCCCGTTGCCTACTCTTGGTGCAGTTAGCCTCCCAGATTCAGTTAAAATCCCATTTAACTGCTCGAGAGATGTTGCAACTCTTAGGCCACATGGCATCCACGGTGCATGTGGTTCCTTATGCTCGCCTTCACATGAGGGCAGCTCAGTGGACCCTATCCACCCAATGGACCCAGGCATCAGGTTGCCTGTCAGACAAAATAGCAACCTCCATTCGCCTCTTTTGGTCCCTCCACTGGTGGATGTCCACTCAAAATCTGTTGCTGGGGTCCCCCTTTCAACAGGTGTTACCCCAAGCAACCCTTACAACAGATGCCTCTCCAAAGGGTTGGGGAGCTCATCTACAAGATCTCTCGACCCAAGGCATCTGGTCTCCACAGGAGACATCTCTACATATCAACCTCTTAGAGCTCAGAGCAATCTTTCTGGCTCTGAGTCTTCCACACCCTGCTCAGCTACAAGACAGTCCTCATCCACACGGACAACCAGGTAGCCATGTTCTACATGAACAAGCAGGGAGGGACTGGCTCTGTCACTTTGCAATGAAGCTCTGAGATTGTGGGCCTTCGCCAGAGAGCATCAAATCCATCTCATGGCAGTGTATCTTCCAGGGGTTCAAAACTCTTGGGCAGACAGACTCAGTCGAGTTCTGCTTCCACACGAATGGTCCCTCCATGGGGACCAGATAGCCAGGATTTTTCGGATTTGGGGTACCCCAGACATAGACCTGTTTGCAAGTCCGTGGAATGCCAAACTTCCCTGGTTTTGTTCCAGGATTCCATGTCAGGGAGTTCAGGCCAGGGATGCCTTCCTCCTTCATTGGGGGCAAGACTTCCTCTATGCCTTTCCACCTATTCCCCTCATCCCCAAGACTCTGTTCAAGCTTCAGAGAGACAATGGGTCTATGATCCTCATAGCACCACATTGGCCACGCCAAGTGTGGTACCCTCTACTTCTGCATCTCTCTCAAGCTCCCTCCCTGGACCTGGGGTCTGCTCCAGATCTCCTCTCCCAGGAGGAGGGAGCCTTGTGGCACCCAAATCCTCAATCTCTTCATCTCAGGGCCTGGTTGCTGAAGGCCTAGACCTTCAGGATTTACACCTTTCTCAGCAAGTGAAGGATATCCTTCATGCTTCCAGAAAGCCTTCCATCAGACATTCCTATGCTTTTAAATGGAAAAGGTTTTCCATTTGGTGTGCAGAGAAGGATCTCAACCCTCTTGCGATACCTTTGAATTCTTTACTAGACTATTTGCTGCATTTATCCCATGCAGGCCTTAAAACAAATTCAATCAGAGTCCATTTGAGTGCTATTGCAGCATCCCTTAAGCCTCTCAATGGACAACCTATTTCCTCTCATTCTCTTATAGCAAGATTCATGAGAGGCCTTCTTTTGACTAAACCTCCCATTAGACCACCTCCAGTGGCATGGGACTTGAATCTGGTTCTTGGCCAGCTTATGAAGCCACCCTTTGAACCCTTAGCCACTACCTCCTTGAAATTCCTTTCCTGGAAGGTTATTTTTCTCATTGCAGTCACCTCAGCTCGCCGTATCAGTGAGTTGCAAGCTTTAGTGGCTAATCCTCCTTATACAAGTTTCCATCATGACAAGGTAGTCCTCAGAACTAATCCACACTTTATGCCTAAAGTGGTCTCACCTTTTCATCTGAACCAGGAGGTGTATTTACCTGTCTTTTTTTCCAGGACCTCGTGCATCAAGTGCAGAGAGGAATCTTCATACCCTGGATTGTAAAAGAGCACTTGTTTTCTACTTACAAAGGACACAGCAACATAGAAAGTCCTCTCAACTTTTTGTTGCTTTTGACCCTTCTCATTTAGGACTTCCAGTCTCTAAGAGAACTCTATCCAATTGGATTGCTCAGTGTATTTTCTTTGCCTACCAGAGTAAGAACCTTTCTCTGGAGGGCCATGTCACAGCTCACAATGTGAGGGCCATTGCAACCTCTATGGCTCATCTAAACTCTGTGTCCATCGACCAAATCTGTCGAGCGGCCACCTGGGCATCGGTTCATACCTTCACAGCCCATTACTGCTTGGACAAGGACTCCCGCCGGGATGCCTTGTTTGGTCAGGCTGTTCTCAAACACCTGTTCCATACCTAATCAACTCCTACCCTCCATCCCTGACTGGATGCCTGAGATTCATGGGTGGAGGTGGAGCCCTTCCCAGGGGCTCACAATCTGGGTGATCTCCCAGGCATCTCTAGCTGGGGAGTCCCCATATGTGAAGACTCATTCCTGCTTGTTCCTGGAGATAGCACAGTTACTTACCTGTAACAGGTGATCTCTGGGAACAGCAGGAATAAGTCTTCACAACCCACCCACCTCCCCTAGGAGTTGTATCTCTCTATCTATCTTTCCTTTCCTCTCTCTCTCTTTGTCTCAGCTTTAAAACTCGAACTGGAGAGAGGCGGTTGGGAAAGGCGGGAAGGCAGCGCGCAGGCGCTGTGGGATGCTCCCAAAAGCTTTCCTTTTGGACGCTGGGGAGCGTTCCCGCGCAGGCTCCATCGGTACCGACGATACACAAATGTGAAGACTTATTCCTGCTGTTCCCAGAGATCACCTGTTACAGGTAAGGAACTGTGCTTTATCCCCCAGACACAATCCCCGAATCATATCTAAATGCCAGGCAGAGAAGCTACCCTCCCTGGGAAAAGGATATGAGCTATGTAAGCCTTCTGTCCACCCCGCCATATTATCCACCCAGGGATTAGTATAATAACCCCCTGCCACTCTGTCTACGAATTCCTTCGGTGTCTCCCCATCTGCCGGGGGTGCGCCGGGAGGGACCGGGGTACGGCAAGAATAGGATGCCTTCCTAGCCACAGTTTTAAACCTTATCACAACATTTGGCTGCGCACGCACTCCCGTGGATTCTAGAGCGGTCCCCTTACCTTGGGGATCCCCCCATCCTCTAATTAATATCCAACAATCGCACACTTGGCCACTTGCTTTCTGCCAACAACCATCACTAGCGCTATCGCTTCAGGCTGAGGCAGGGGCATCTTGCCAAGCTCACACAAGCCACAGAGAAGGAAAAGGGTATTACCACAGGCCCAGCAGGACATCCCTGTTATGCATAGCGCTACCAAAGCGCATGTTGTGCATAGCGCTACCAAAGCGCATTACTGAGATGAGCTACCAAAGCGACGTCAGTTTTAGAAAGTCTGGAAACCCCAGTGCAGCTACCAAAGCTGCAGCAATTTAGGAAGTCTGGAAATCCCATTGCAACGGAGAAATCCTCACTTCTGACACAAATTGTTAGTGTGGGTTATTCCTTTCCCAGCACTATATACCACTTACCCTCGGCACATCCGTTAATCCTCTGGGCTGAGGAATCACCTTACCTTCCCTGTCTGGAATGCCAGGGGAACAAACACACACACTTGCACATAAGTAGCATGTAAGTTTATTCCACAGGTTAGAGGGGCTGTCTGTCTCTTATACATTAACAGAAACATATACATACGTCATCAATTCATCCCCTGAGGCCCACCACAGCTTACGCACCCGGATCATGGAACAACCTCCCACATAATATCAGAGCAATCAAGGACGTCACTCAATTTAGAAAGGCCCTCAAGCACCATTTGTTCATTACGCACTTTTCACAACACAACAATTCCCCCCACGCCTCATACCCTCACACATACCATCCCTCAACCTGATAGCTTAACAGCATACACAAATTTGATCAGAGGAATTGGTCCGTAAATGGAATACGGTCCACACTGGATCTCACTCCCTGTTCCATCCTTGTAACATTATTGACACAGCAGTATGTAAATTGTACATAGTTTTCCCTGTTTTCTTTCCAAGTTGTCTTTCCTGTTTGATGTAAACTCGGGAGTGCCCTGTGGTCCTCGAGTCGTTCTGTTAACTGTAAACCGCACTGATGATAAAGAGCGCGGTATAAAAGAAATGTTAAATAAATAAAATCAGTAACTTCACAGATGTTAGTCATCTCGGTGTAGAACAATCAATTTGTCTTAGCACAGCATATTCTTTTCCATATATAGATATATACAGGATTCCTATTTTCCCCTGCGGGCCTCTTAGTCCTGCTACACACTTTAAGCTTTATTTTTTTCCCTATCAAGATGGAAGGATACTCCTATGAGGAAAGGATTTTAAAAGGTTAGGGCTCTTCAATCTGGAAAAGAGAAGGTTGATGGGAGATATGATGAATGGAATGGAACAGGTAAATGTAGATTGGTTGTTTACACCATCAAAAAGTAGAAAGATTAGGGGATTTGTAATAAAGCTACAATATAACCCATTTAAGACTTGTTGAGAATCATTTTTTTATTTAACACATAATCAAACTCTGGAATTTGTTACTGGAGGATGTAGTTGAAGGCTGTTAGTGTAGCTGGGCTTAAAGATTGGGACAAGTTCTGAAGGAAAGACCCAGAGACCATTATCAAAGAGGATCCGGGAAATCTGCTGCTTGCCCTGAAACAAGCATTGTGGAACCTGTGTGCCTTTTTGGGAACCTGACAGGTGCTTGCCCTGAAACAAGCATTGTGGAACCTGTGTGCCTTTTTGGGAACCTGACAGGTGCTTGCCCTGAAACAAGCATTGTGGAACCTGTGTGCCTTTTTGGGAACCTGACAGGTACTTGACCTGGATTGGCCACTGTTGGAAACAGGATACTGGGTTTGATGGAACCTTTGGTCTGATCCAGCATGGCAGTTCTTATGTTCGCTGGCTCACAGGCCACATGCTGACTAGGTGATTGCCACTACTTGATATAGATCACAATGAAAGTCCAGAGAGAAGGGGAAATGGCTGTGTTTCTGTGATCCCATCCAAGTTTGGGAACCACTGCTTTAAAGCCATTGTATAGGGAAGTGCTTGGCAATACATGTGGATGAAATATCTTTCTTTGGGAGAAGAAGAGATGTTAGGCCTCCAATACAGGGATTAGTGCCCTTCCTGCAATTTGAATAGTGTTATTTCCTTGGAAATCTCTGGAACACCTAAAATGAGCCATTATCAAGACCTTAAGTAATGTTTTTATGGCTATCTATTAAACTAGATGTATATCAGAGTTGCAGAAGTTTTTTTGTGGCTAACTATACCTCGGTATTCTCAAGGATATAATATCCCTATACAAATTATCCTCTTTCCTTCTAAAGATAGTCTCCATTTCACTTGAACCATACTATACAGCTGTCAGGCTTCAAGGAAGGCAGCAACAGCAGCAAGGGGATGAATGAGACCTTGCTGCCGTTTTTTATATGTCAAGGGACATTGATTTTGTCACTTACAGATATCTCCACATCCAGGAGAAGAGATTGAGTTTGGGGATCATGTAACAATGAAGCCTTTTTCAAAGTTTAGTAGGTGAGTTAAGATGAGTGGTAGCCTATGCGGCTAGTAACTTTGCCCAGCTTGTAAGGTCATTTAAAGGAATGCATTCTAACTGGACAGCCTTTTGGGCAAAAGTCCTAAGACCTGTAGTGTACTCCTACTCTCCCCACCCCCTCCTCATTTTAGGGACTAGTCTTTGGTCTGGTCTGACAAAGTTAAATTTTTTTTTTTTTGCTATCCTTTCCTGACAATTCTCTCCCAAGTTCTTCCAGACAGTCCAGAGACCCTCCTGAAGGAGTCCAGATGTGTATAAAAAAAAATGTTAACCTGTGACAGGGAATGCTAATCAGCTTCCCTACTTCATCAGCATATAGGGAAGGCAGGCAGTTTTTCTCTGTCTCCATTTGCTGATAAGAGGAAATTCCCTCTTGGTCTGGAAGGACTGGGAGAGAGTCAGTCATAACTGTAACTTAATTGGTAACTTGTATGATTTTTCTCCCTGTTGGTTTGAAGTCATATGTGTGCACAAGGTGCAAATAACTTTTTGTTCTTAGAGAATCCAATCTGTGGAAGCTAGAAGAGTTGAGGTAGACAGAGGTATATAAATAAGACCTATGGGGGATATAGTAGAGAAGTCCCATCTCCGATGTGATCCTGTAGCTAAGGCCTGTCCTTCAAATGATGCAATGCTCTCTCGCTTCGAAAATGTGCCCATGATGGAAGGGTTATGATTGCCGTTTTATAGTTAGTGATTCTATCATTAAGCATGTAGATAACTCGGTGACTAGTAGACATGAGGATCATCTGATTTATCTGCCTGCCTGGTGCGAAGGTGGTGGACTTCGCACGCCACCTCAATAAGGTTTTAGACAGTGCTGGGGAGGAGTCTGCTGTCTTGGTACATAAGAACATAAGATATGCCATACTGGGTCAGACCAAGGTCCATCAAGCCCAGTATCCTGTTTCCAACAGTGGCCAATCTAGGTCATACGTACCTAGCAGTTTCCCCAAAAGACACAGGTTCCGCAATGCTTGTACTGGGTCAAGCATTGATATCCTGGGTCCCTTCTTAATAATGGTTTATGGACCTTTCCTCCAGGAACTTGTCCAACCTTTTTTAAACCCAGCTACACTAATAGCCTTTACTACATCCTCCGGTAACAAATTCCAGAGTTTGATTACACGTTGAGTGAAAAAATATTTTTCTTTTATTAGTCTTAAATAGTTTACCCTTGTAGCTTCATTGCATGTCCCCTAGTCTTTCTATATTCTGATAACGTAAACAATCGATCTACGTTTACCCGTTCCACTCCGTTCATTAATTTATAGACTTTTATCATATTTTACATTCTCTTATATACCGTGCTATTCTGCATCAGTGCGGTTTACATTGAACAAACTGAAATTACATTGAACAGGGCATTATAACTTGGAGATAACTATTTTACAGGGAACATGGGCTATGGAGGGTTAAGTGGCTTGCCCAAGACCACAAGGAGCACCTGTGGGACTAGAAACCCCAGTCCTTCCGGCCTAAGGTTGCTGTCCTCTAGTGGGATTTGAACCTCCGGCCTGAAGTACCTTGCCACAACCACTAGGTCACTCCTCCACTCCACATATCTCCCCCAGCCGTCTCTTTTTTCCAGGTTAAAGAGCCCTAACCTTTTTAGCCTTTCTTCATAGGAGTATCCTTCCATCCCCTTTACCATTTTGGTGACTCTTCTCTGAACCTTTTCTAATAACGCTTTATCCTTTTTAAGATACGGCGACCAGAATTGCACACAATATTCAAGGTGCGGTCTCACCATGGAACGGTATAGAGGCATTATAATATCTTTTGTTTTATTTTCCATTCCTTTCCTTATGATACCTAGCATTCTATTTGCTCTCTTGGCTGCCGCTGCACACTGGGCCGAGGGTTTTAACATGTTATCCACAATGACGCCTAAATCTTTTTCCTGGGTGGTGGTTCCTAATGTGGAACCTTGCATCGTGTAACCATAGTTTGGGTGGTTGTTCCCTAGGTGCTTAACTTTGCATTTGTCCACATTAAATTTCATCTGCCATTTTGATGCCCAGTCTTCCAATTTATCAAGATCCTCTTGCAATTTTCCACAATCCTCTTGGGTTTTAACAACTTTAGTTTTGTCTCATCTGCAAATTTGATAACCTCACTCGTTGTTCCACTTTCCAGGTCATTTATGAATATGTCAAAAAGCAGCGGACCCAGCACAGATCCCTGGGGTACACCACTATTCACCTTTCTCCATTGGGAAAATTGGCCATTTAGCCCTACCCTCTGCTTTCTATCTTTTAACCAGTTCCTTATCCACAGTAGTACACTGCCTCCTATCCCATGACTCTTTAGTTTTGCCAAAAGTCTCTGATGAGGGACCTTATCAAAGGCTTTCTGAAAGTCCAGATACACTATATCAACCGACTCACCTTTGTCCACCTGTTTATTCACACTTTCAAAAAAACATAACAGTAAGACAAGATCTTCCTTGTCTAAAGCCATATTGGCTGTCTCCCATTAGGCCATGACTATCTACATGCTAAGTAATTTTATTCTTTATCATGGTTTCTACCATTTTTCCCGGTACTGACGTGAGGCTCACCGGTCTGTAGTTTCCCGGATCACCCTTGGAACCCTTTTTAAAAATTGTTACATTGGCGATCCTCCAATCTTCAGGTATTAGAGATGATTTTAATGATAGTTCACAGATTACTAATAGCAGGTCTGCAATCTCATATTTCAGTTCTTTCAACACCCTTGGATGTATACCATCCGGCCCAGGAGATATGCTACTCTTCAGTTTATCTAATAGTTGTAATACATCTTCCCGATGTATCGATATTTCCTTCAATTCTTCCACACCTTTAAATACCACTTCAGTCGTGGGTAACATCCCTACATCTTCCTCAGTAAAGACCGAAGCAAAGAATTCATTCAGTCTCTCTGCTATCGCCTTGTCGCCTCTTAGTGCCCCTTTAACTCATCTAATGGACCAACTGACTCTCTCACAGGTTTTTTGCTAGGAATGTACTTGAAAAAATCTTTATTTCGAGTTTTTGCTTCCGCAGCAAGCTTCTTCTCAAATTCTCCCTTTGCCTGCTTTATCAATGCCTTGCATTTGACCTGCCAGTGCTTGTGCTGTTTCCAGGTTTCATTGTTTGGCTCTTTTTTTCCATTTCCTGAAAGATGCTTTTTTGGCAACAGCCTCTCTGACCTCACCTTTAAACCATGCTGGCAGTTTTTTGAACTTCCTTCCATTTTTCTTAAAGCGTTGAATACAGCTGGTCTGGGCTTCCAAGATAGTATTTTTCAACATCCAAGCTTGATGTAAGTCTTTAACCTTTGCAACTGCTCCTTTTAGTTTTTTCTTAACTATTTTCCTCATTTTATCATAGTCTCCCTTTCGAAAGTTAAAAGGTAGTACTGTGGATTTCCTTACTATCCCTCCTCCACTAATTAAATCAAAGGCGATCATGCTATGATCATTATTGCCAAGTGGCCCCAACACCCTTATCTCTTGCACTAGATCTGGTGTTCCACTAAGGACTAGGTCTAATATGGCTTCCCCTCTGGTCAGTTCATGAACCAGCTGCTCCAAGAAGCAGTCATTTATGTCATCTACGAACTTTATCTCCCTAGCATGTCCTGCCGTGACACTGACCCAGTCGATACCGGGGTAATTGAAATCTCCCATTATTATTACTGCGCTGTAACTTTTGTTAGCTTCCTTGATTTCTTTGAGCATTTCATCATCCATTTGTTCATTCTGGCTAGGCGGTCGATAGTACACCCCCACTGCCATCGCCTTCCCCTTTTTACATGGAATTTCAATCCATAGAGATTCTACAACAAATTTAGTTTCCTGCAATTCTTTAATCCTTTCTGGCTCAATGCCCGCTCTAACATAGAGCGCAACCCCTCCACCAATTTGATCAGCTCTGTCATTACGATATAGTTTGTACCCAGGTATCACAGTGTCCCACTGGTTGTCCTCCTTCCACCATGTCTCTGATATTCCAATCATATCTAACCTCTCATTTAGTGCTACATATTCTAACTCTCCCATCTTATTTTTTAGACTTCTAGTATTTTTATACAAGCATTTTAGAGACTGTATTTTATTCATATTAATTTGGCTATTGGTAGACATGGGTAATTTGGGAACTTTAAGCTTTGTCTGCTCCATACTCGAGGGCATTTGGGCTACTTTACTCTTTTTTGGAACCTCTCTGCTTTTGGTAGTATCCTTCAAGGATACATTCTTCCGAACCATCCACTCTTGGGCGACTGTTGGCTTTCCCCTATTATCTAGTTTAAAAGCTGCTCTATCTCCTTTTTAAAGGTTAATGCCAGCAGCCTGGTTCCATCCCGGTTAAGGTGAAGCCTATCCTTTCGTTAGAGCCCATCCTTTCCCCAGAATGTTCCCCAGTTCCTAACAAATCCAAACCCCTCATCTCTGCACTATTGTCTCATCCACGCATTGAGACTCCGGAGCTCTGCCTGCCTTTTGGGTCCTGCACGTGGAACATGTTGCTAGCAGTGACATAGCAAAGTGTGGGAGGGAGGTTCTGAAAGCCAAATTTTAGAATTTTAGGTAGAAAGTTGAAATTCAAAACTTCAGGATAGCATTCTCAGAAATGCTTTCTGTTCCACATGCAGGACCCAAGAGGAAAGCAGAGCTCCATTGTCTCAAATGCGTGGATGAGACGATTGTGCAAGGACAAGGGATTTGGATTTGTCAGAAACTGGGTAACATGGTGGGGAAGTGGAGTTGCTTTTCAGAAAGGATGGGCTCTACCTTATGGAATTAGGCTGCTGGCATTAACTTTTTAAAAGGAGATAACCACTTTTAAACTAGATAATATGGGGGGGGGGGGGGGTGGCTGTTACCCAGGAGCGTATGGTTCAGAATGATGTATCTTTGAAGGATACTAACAAAACAGGAACGTTAGGGCATCCCGATAGAGAGGTTCCAATAAACGTAAAGGTAACCCAGATGCCCTTTAAGTAAAAATCAGACAAAGTTGAAAGATTCCAAATTACCCCTTCATCCAATAGCCAGACTGTTAATATGAACAAAAACAAGCTTTGATATACCTGCATGTAAATTCTAGAAGTCTAAAAAAAATAAGATGGTATAGTTAGAATATATAGCACTGAATGAAAGGTTAGATATAATTGGCATGTCAGAGATTTAGTGGAAGGAGGATAACCAATGGGACACAGATACCAAACTACAAACTATATTGTAATAGGGTAGATCACATTGTTGGAGGCATGGTACTATATGTTAGAGGACATTGTCAAACCAGAATAAGTGTTTGCAGGAAACAAAATACACTGGAATCTCTATGCATAGAAATTCCATGTAAAAAAGGGAAGGGAATGGCAGTGGGGGTATATTACTTTCCATCTGGCTAGAATGAGCAGACAGATGATGAAATGCTAACCAATTAGGGAAGCTAACAAAGCTTAATACACAATAATGGGAGATTTCAGTTACTCCGATATTGACTGGGTCAATGTCATATCAGGACATGCTAGGGAGTTAAAGTTTCTAGATGAAATAAATGACTGCTTCATGGAGCAGCTGTCTAATGGACTGACACAAGAGGAAGCTATTTTAGATCTTGTCCTTAGTAAATCTAGTGCAAGAGGTAATGGTGTTATGACTGCTACTGCCAAGCGGCCCTAACATAATCACATTTGATTTAATAAATGGAGGGAGAGTAGCAAGGACATTGACTGCTAGTATTTAACATTCAAAGAGGAGACTGATAAAATGAGGAAAATAATTAAGCAGAAACTTAAAGGAGCAACTGCAAAGGTTAAAAGTTTATATCAGGCCTGGGTGTTAGTATTTTAAAATAATGTCTTGGAAGTCCAGACCAGACGTATTCCATGCTTTAAGAAAAGTAGAAGGATTGAAAAGGCAAGATGGCGATGTGAGCAATTGCACACTCGAGTGAGCTCTCTGTCGGGAGATTCTGTTAGACCTACATGCCTCATTATTTATTTTATTTATTTATTTATTTTATTTATTTAACAATCATTTATATTCCGCATCTTCCAGAGTTCAGTTGCGGTTCACAATAAAACAACAATCCACAAAGCAAGAGCTTGGTTTTACATAACCATTATATTGTTTGATGTTACAAAATGTTCAAACAGCATGGGCTAATACATAACAGCACAAAACTGGCTTGTAAACTATGTACAATAAACTATATACAAATACAAGTTGTGGGCACATTAGAGGGAGGGAAAAGCTCCAGCCCCTACCTCTGCCTCGACACCGAAAACTTTGGTGTAGCCTTTTCTGCCGTTTGCCTCAGCCGTCCTTGCATCACAATCTCCTTCAGTTCTGCCTGCAGTGGATTCTAGTAGGAGTGAGACTTCTTTGAGCTCCTAACAAAGAACAGCGCTGCAGCAGACTGCTATGGCTCTGGGGAAAGAGAAGGAGCCCGTGAGTGAATCCTGGAGGTTGATGTCTTTGGTAGAGGAGTCTGACACAGGTAATACAGCAGACGTGAGGCGCCCAGTTTTTGTCCTGGTCACCAACTTGACATCCAAAGTACAGCTTATAACATATCTTAACAAGCTTCTTAAAAGTAACCTCACCGCAAATGTAGCAAAATGAATCCGGACGATTAACACACTTTTGAGGCATTGTTAAACAACGACAAGCGATAACCATAATATTTATTAACCAACTGCTGTTTATGAAATAGATTAACGCAAACTCACATCCATTCAGATTCTGTTTTTTTCAAACAATACAAACCACAATCGTTGATGGCGACAGAAAGCATACCAATACATGACTCAGCATTTTCTGCTTGTATCAGCCAGACCAGTAGGGCAAGGGGCCCGGTTAATTAATTATATTATAACTACATGGCTCAGCATTTTTGGTTGTGGCTGACAACATACAATAATAATTATGATGGAATTTTTCGTATTCAACCTTTGTTTACTGAAACAAAACTGTTATGGCTAATTTACAATAATGTACATACTTTTTACTAGATGATATCTCCTGAAGTATGGGTGATAGAAAAATTCTGATACCATATTTGTAAACAATGGGAAAAATTGCATATGAAACAGGTCAGAGCTGGTCTGTGACAAAAATTTTGTTGACCAGTGTAATTGTTGAAATCGCGTAAATAAAAAAAATTAAAGATTAAAAAAAAAATAAAGGTAGAAGGAAGGCCAAACAGCCAGCATGGCTTAAAGGTGAGGTCAGTGAGGCTTTTTATAGTTAAGAGAGAATTTTTCAAAAAATGGAAAAAAGAGCCAAATGACAAAAACAGGAACAACTTAAGTACTGGAAAGTTACATGCAAGGCACTAAAAAGGTAGACAAAGAGAATTTTGAAAAAAGCGTGTTGTGGAAGCAAAAGCACATAAAAGCTTTTTTGAAGTGTGTTCATAGAAAAAACCTGTGAGAGTCGGTTGGACTCTTATATGATAGGAGCTCTAAGAGGAGAGAGCAAAGAGACTGAATGAATGAATTCTTTTGCTTCAGTCTTTACTGAAGAAGATGTAGGAAAGTTCCCCATGCCTGAAATGATATTTAATGGTGATGTAACGGAGGTGTTGAAACAAGTCACGATAAACCTGGAAGCTGTAATACAGTTATTTGCTAAACTAGAGAGTAACAAATTATCTAGATGGGGTGCATAAATCCCAGGGTGAAATATGAGATTACTATTTATTTATTTTATTTAGCAATGCTTATATACTAACACTTTTTCACTGGGTCAAAGCGGTGTATATTCAGGTACGGTGTATATTTCCCTTGTCCCCGAAGGGCTCACAATCTACATTTTTTTTGTACCTGAGGCAATGGAGGGTTATAAGTGGCTTGCCCAAGGCCACAAGGAGTACCTGTGGGGCTAGAAATCCCATTCCTGAGGTTGCTGTTCTCCTTTGGGATTTGAACCCCCAGTCCTCTGGCCTGAGGCAACTTGCCCCACCCACTAGGCCAGGAGAGTGCAATTCCAGTCCTGGAGGGCCGCAGACCAGTCAGGTTTTCATGATGTCCCTAATGAATATTCATGAGATCTATTTGCATCCACTGCCTTCCATTGTATGGAAATAGGTCCATGAATATTTATTAGGGACATCATGAAAACCTGACTGGTCTGCGGCCCTCCAGGACCGGAATTGCCCACACCTGCACTAGGCCACTCCTCCCTCTTAGAAGTAGGTCTGCAGTTTGTGAACTCATTTAAAATCATCTGTAGTACCTGAAGATTAGAGAGTGGACAATGTAATGTCAATTATTTTTTTCAAAAAGGGTTCCAGGGGTGATGCAGGAAACTACAGACTGGTGAGCCCTACGTCAGTATGGGGCAAAATGGTAAAAACATTATAAAGAAGAAAATTATTGAAATGTATTTAGTTATGGTTTAATGGCAAAAACCAACATGGATTTAGCCAAGGAAAGTCTTGTCTCACTAATCTGTATTTTTTCGAAGGTATGAATAAACAGTTGCACAATATCAACCAGCTCATCTTTATTTATCTGGATTTTTCAGAAAACCTTTGACAAAATCCCTCATGAGAGACTCTTGGTGAAATTAAAAAGTCATTGGGTAGGAAGCAGTGTACTATTGTGGATTAGGAACCTGTTAAAAGGCAGAAAACAGAGTAGGGCTAAGTGGAGAAAGGTGAATAATAGAATACCCCAGAGATCTGTGCTAGATCTGCTGCTCTTTTAACATATTTTTAAATGACCTGGAAATGGGAATAACAAGTGAGGTGAAAAAAATTGCAGATGACACACAATTATTACAAGTTCTTAAAACGCAATATCTTGAAAAACTGGGAGCCTGGGTGTCCAAATGGTAGATGAAATTTAATGTGGATAAGGGCAAAGTTATGCACCTAGGGAAGAAGAACCCAAATTACAGTTCCACGCTGCAAGGTTCCACATTAAGAATCGCCACCCAGGAAAAGGATCTGGGCTTCTTCATGGATACTTCATAGAAATCCTCTTCCCTAGTGTGCAGCAGCATCCAAGAAAGCAAGTAGAATGCTAGAAATCATAAGGATAATTCCTATTGTAGCACTCTCACCCTCCTAGGGTCTGAAATCCTTCACATAAACCTGGATTCTTGTAATTATCTGATACCTCTTAACAGGAAGGAAAAAACAAGACACAATTGATCACTTAAACACTACAGAGCTCTGTACGGAAGAAAAACATGGAGCCTAAGGACAGGCGTATCCATCAGAGTTTCTTCAAAGATGGCTTTGCAGAGCTATAGCTTTTATTATAAAATATCAGCTGACACAGTTAATTTTTAATTAACATCTGGTGATATTCGGGTTACAAAAGTACACATAGAATTTGCTAACATCTGCACCACGTCATATAAAAAGAAGTTGTTACAGGCTTATAACTATATTTACCAGACTCAATAGGTGTCGCTGTGTTTCTACTATACAATAGAAGCTAATTAGTTGTTATAATATTTGCTGATTTTCTACTATTTACACAAGCTTTGTTTGCTGTTGACCTAAGCCCTTAGTTCCCTAAAGCAGTCCATCCTGACCTAGCTAATTCTTTAGCCTATCAGTTTGCAGGATAAAGAGGATGTACTATTTGTTCTATTGATTTTAGAGAAGTTAGCCTGACCCAATAACTATTTCCACATAAGCTCTATTTGCTAATTCTAATGTAACTACAGAAAAGCAGAAGTACATTTAAAAAGACAGCTCTACTGCAGTTTGACCTGTAATTTTCTATGGGCCTATAGCTAGGTTCTACAGTCCTGTTTCGTTTATAGAACCACTTGTTCATTTAGTTCGTTTATAGAACCACTGCTAGCACTTCCAATCCCTATGGATAGTATAGATCCAGAATCACTATCTGTTCCTGAGTCCATTAAATCCAGATTCCCATATACTGAGTGAACCATAGTGGCATAGGTTCGTGTGTCAGAAGCTAATTCATCCAACTCCCTAATCGTATCCAATTTGGTTTTGAGGCCTAGCCTAGCTGGCCCTTTTCCACACCTATGAGGAAAGGCTTATAAGGTTAGGGCTCTTCAACTTGGAAAAAAGATAACTGAGTGGGAGATACGATAGAGGTCTATAAAATAATGAATGGAGTGGAACGGGTAAACACAGATTGAACTGGGTTGCATCCTCTATCCACACAAATGACAGCTGGAACCTCAAGTAAGCACAACGTTTTGTTCCATCTTTGGGGGAGGCCAATAATTGTCCTCTTTGCTTCTCCTGTAAATGCTCAACTGTCTAGTTTCTGCTCGAGGATCCCATTCCCTCACCGGGAGATCTCTGATACATTTCTTCTCCATTGGGGAGAAAATCCTTTCTATGCTTTACCTCCTTTCCCCCTCATAGCAAAGACACTATTCAAACTTCAAGCCGACAGGGAATGATGATCCTCATTGCCCCTTACTGGTCCATACAATCGTGGTTTCCTCTGCTTTTTCAACTAGCTCAGCAACCTCTCCCAACCTTCTCTTTCAAAATCAGGGACCCTCCTGCACGCCAGACTTAAGATACTTTGCTTGACAGCCTGACTGCTGAGCGGGTAGTCCTCTCACACCTAGGACTCCAAGAAGAGGTTGTACAGGTTCTCCTTTCTTCCAGAAAAGATTCCACTAGACGTTCTTATGCTTTCAAGAACATAAGAACATAAGATATGCCATACTGGGTCAGACCAAGGTCCATCAAGCCCAGTATTCTGTTTCCAGCAGTGGCCAATCTAGGTCATATGTACCTAGCAGTTTCCCCAAGAGACACAAGTTCCACAATGCTTGTACTGGGTCAAGCATTGATATCTTCGGTCCCTTCTTAATAATGGTTTATGGACCTTTCCTCCAGGAACTTGTCCAAACCATTTTTAAACCCAGCTACACTAACGGCCTTTACTACATCCTCCGGTAACAAATTCCAGAGTTTGATTACACGTTGAGTGAAAAAATATTTTCTTTTATTAGTCTTAAATAGTTTACCCTGTAGCTTCATTGCATGTCCCCTAGTCTTTCTATATTCTGATAAGGTAAACAATCGATCTACGTTTACCCGTTCCACTCCGTTCATTAATTTATAGACTTCTATCATATCTCCCCTCAGCCGTCTCTTTTCCAGGTTAAAGAGCCCTAACCTTTTTAGCCTTTCTTCATAGTAACTATCCCCTTTACCATTTTGATGGCTCTTCTCTGTACCTTTTCTAAAATCGCTATATCCTTTTTAAGATACTGCGACCAGAATTGCACACAATATTCAAGGTGCGGTCTCACCATGGAATGATATAGAGGCATTATAATATCTTTTGTTTTATTTTCCATTCCTTTCCTTATCATACCTAGCATTCTATTTGCTCTCTTGGCCGCCGCTGCACACTGGGCCGAGGGTTTTAACATGGTATCCATAATGACGCCTAAATCTTTTTCCTGGGTGGTGGTTTCTAATGTGGAACCTTGCATCGTGTAACCATAGTTTGGGTTGTTTTTCCCTAGGTGCATAACCTTGCACCTGTCCACATTAAATTTCATCTGCCATTTTGATGCCCAGTCTTCCAATTTATCAAGATCCTCTTGCAATTTTTCACAATCCTCTTGGGTTTTAACAACTTTAAATAGTTTTTTTGTCATCTGAAAATTTGATAACGTCACTCGTTATTCCACTTTCCAGGTCATTTATGAATATGTCAAAAAGCAGTGGACCCAGCACAGATCCCTGGGGTACACCACTATTCACCTTTCTCCATTGAGAAAATTGGCCATTTAGCCCTACCCTCTGCTTTCTATCTTTTAACCAGTTCCTGATCCACAATAGTACACTGCCTCCTATCCCATGACTCTTTAGTTTTGCCAAAAGTTTCTGATGAGGGACCTTGTCAAAGGCTTTCTGAAAGTCCAGATACACAATATCAACCGACTCACCTTTGTCCACCTGTTTATTCACTCCTTCAAAAAAACATAACAGATTAGTAAGACAAGATCTTCCTTGTCTAAAGCCATGTTGGCTGTCTCCCATTAGGTTGTGACTATCTACATGCTGAGTAATTTTATTCTTTATGCTGGTTTCTACCATTTTTCCCGGTACTGACGTCAGGCTCACCGGTCTGTAGTTTCCCGGTTCACCCGTGGAACCCTTTTTAAAAATTGGTGTGCATTGGCGATCCTCCAATCTTCAGGTATAGACACAGATTTCAAGTGGCACAGATTTCCATTTGGTGTACACAGAAAACACTAGATCCTTACATGTGTTCAGTTCCAGATCTAAGTCTATACCTGCTTCACTTGTCCTCTTCTGGCCTCGAGACCAACTCTGTGAGGGTACATTTATCTGCCATTGCGGCCTCTCGCCATACTTTGGAAATCCCAGCCTATCTCCACACATCCCTTGGTGGCTAGATTCATGAGGGGTCTACTCCTGACCAAATCGCCTTTCTGCCCACCACCCACAGCGTGGGATTTAAATGAAGGTAGGAGTGGCCTAGTGGTTGGGGCAAGGTACCTCAGGCCGGAAGATCGGTGGTTCAAATCCCACTAGAGGACAGCAACCTTGGGCCGGAAGGACTAAGGTTTCTAGTCCTACAGGTGCTCCTTCTGGTTTTGGGCAAGCCACTTAACCCTCCATTACCCATGTTCCCTGTAAAATAGTTATCTCCAAGTTATAATGCCCTGTTCAATGTAATTTCAGTTTGTTCAACGTAAACTGCCTTGATGATATGAAAGGCAGTATGTAAGAAATGTGAAATAAATAAATAAATAAATTTAAATGTTCTTGCACAGCTCATGCACAATCCTTTTGATCCCATGGCGTCAGCTTCTTTAAAATTCTTAATATGAAAAGTTGTTTTTCTCATTGCAGTAACCTCTGCCCGTAAAGTCCAATGGCTTTGGTGGACTATGCTCCATATACTACATTCCACCATGACAAGGTGGTTCTACAGACACATCCTAAGTTCTTACAGAAGGTCGTTGCTTCCTTCCACCTGAACCAATCCATCTCACTTCAAATGCTCTTTTCAAGACCTCATAACTCCCCTGGTGAGGCCAGACTACATATGCTGGATTGTAAAAGACAATTATCTTTCAACCTGGACCGTACTAAGGCTCATCGGCAGTCATCTGTTTGTCTCCTTTGACCAAAGTCATCTGGGGCTACCAGTTTCCAAAAGAACAATTTCTAACTGACTAGCAGACTGCATATCTTTCACTTACATGCAAACTCTCTTTAGCACCATGTCACTGCCCATAATAGCCAGGCCATGGCTACCACTATAGCTAACCTCCGTTCTACCCTATTTTGGAAATCTGCCGAGCAGCTACCTGGTCTTCACTTCATACCTTTGCAGTGCACTATTGCCTGGACAAGGACTCCAGAAGTGATCCTCAGTTTGGTCAATTGGTTCTATTAAATGTTCTTCAAATTTAGACAACTTGCCCTCTGCCCACTAGACTATGTCGCAAGGAGTGCTCTGAATGATCTGAGTCTGTTTGATCCTTGCTGCAACCTCTGGCAGTCTGTGGCTAGGGATTCTCATATGTGAAGACCGACTTCCTGCTTGTTCCTAGGGATAGCGTAGTTTCCTGTAACGGGTGATCTCCGGGAACATATGAATCAGTCTTCACAACCCACCCACCTCCCCTTCCAAGTTGTTCCCATTTTTTTTCCTTTTAATCTCAATTTGTCTCTGCTATACACCTGACTGAGGAGACCAGGAGCGAAGGTGAGAAGGCAGCCATGCATGTATGGAGGAATGCTCCTAAAAGCTTTCCTATTGGATGCTGGGGAGTGTTTCCACATCGTGCTCCCTCAGTGCTGAGATCACCCATATGTGAAGACTGATTCCTGCTGTTCCTGGAGATCACCCATTACAGGTGAGTAACTATGCTATCTTGGTGGTATTTTTATGCACTCTTGACTCTGAGATGTCTTTTTCTTATCCACTACAACAATATGTACTGTTGATTCAGTGCAGATTCCTAGTAATCCAGCAGCCCCAGGGTTTTCTTGGCAAAGTATGACTGAAAATAGATTGCCAGGCCTCTGAAGACAATGAAGGTTAAGATGACTTGCCAAAGGCCACAAGGAGCGCCAGTGGGAATTGAACCTTGGTCTCTTGGTCAGTAGGCCACTGCTCTACCACTAGGTTACGCCACTATTCTTGCATAGGTATAAACTGTCAACATGTCCTGTTCCTTGGTCTTCCTCAATATCAGGTATCCCGGCTTCAACGTATACAAAACACTGCTGCATGTCTTGTCACCCACTCTTCTCTTCGTGATCATGTCACTGCTATACTTCTCCATCTTCACTGGTTGCCTGTTCCTTTTCGTTCCCAATTTAAGCTGTTAATCTTATTGCACAAAGTTTTTCACACTGGTACGTACCCCTCCTTACTTAGCTGACCTTTTATCTTTTCATTCTCCTAGGTACACTCCCCGCTCTTTTATTTATTTATTTATTTATTTATTTACAGTTTCTTTTATACCGCACTATTCGACATCAGCGCGGTTTACAATGAACAGAAACTACACTTACCAAATATTGATCAGTGCTTACAATGAACAGCTGGGTATACATTAAACAGGTTTACATTCAACAGGTTTCATAAACAGAGGAACATAATAACTATGTACAAAAAGCAACTATGTACAGAACAACTAGGCGCAGCTATATGTTTCTTGATGAGGGAAGAAGCATCTTAATCGCCTTGCCCTCCCTTCTCCTGCTCGGGCACCGCTTACAGCTCACTCGTCTCTCCGCCTTCTACTTTGCTGGTCCCGCTCTCTGGAATTCTCTCCCTTCCTCTCTTCGCCTGGAATCACAGTATGTCACTGTTAAACACAACCTCAAGACCCACCTATTTTCCCTTGCATTCAACATCCCCTCTCCTTTTGTATGAATTCCCCCTCTCTCAGTACAGTAAGTTTGCCTCTTGTGTCCTGTCTTGTCTCTGTTTTCTTTATTCTTTCTTTCCTATTTTATAAATTTGTACATTTCTTTTCCTTTTCCCGGCTTCGGCCAAATTTTATGTATTTTTTTATTGTACACCGCCTTGATTATTATAGAAAGGCGGTTTTTATCAAATGAATAAACCATAAACCATGTCCAGATGACTACATTTCTTTGCTCCTTAAAAGTATGTGGACTTGGATGCATAAAAAAATGCAACAATACAAGCTATGGGAGATGTTTATATATAACTGCGTCAAAAAGGTTAATCTGTGTGGGTACTAAGTCAATAGGTGATTAAATTTAAAGTCCCAAAGAATTTCATTGGGAGAAGTAGGTGATGAATACTGGTGTTTTTTGGTTCATAAGGTAGACAAAAGCATTGGCAGTCCATATTATATCAGAAGTGTATTCCATGCCCAGAGCAGATGAGCTAATCGAGCAGCTCGGTGGAAAATGCTTATACACCCGAGAATACTGAGGGAACTTGGGGACATTCTAGCAGCTCCACTGACTGACCTTTTCAATGCCTCGTTGGAGTCGGGAGTGGTACCAAAGGACTGGAGAGAGGCTCATGTGGTGCCTTTACACAAAAGCGGAAGTAAGGATGTGGTTGAAAACTACAGGCCGGTTAGTTTAACTTTGGTGGTGAGTAAATTATTGGAAACGCTGCTGAAAGAGAAAATAGTGAGGTTTCTGGAGTCCAGCGGATTACAGGATCCGAGGCAACATGGATTCACCAGAGGTACGTCTTGTCAGACAAATCTGATTTCTTTGACTGGGTGACCAGGTAGTTGGACTGAGGGAGAGCCCTAGATGTGGTGTATGTAGATTTCAGTAAAGCCTTTGACACTGTTCCTCACAGGCGACTTATAAACAAACTGAGCACCCTAGGGATGGACCCTAAAGTTACTGCTTGGGTTAGAAATTGGTTGGGTGGGAGGCGACAAAGAGTACAAGTAAATGGAGCTCACTCTGAGGAGAAGGATGTTACCAGTGGTGTGCCCCAGGGATCTGTCCTTGGTCCGATTCTTTTTAACATCTTTGTTAGTGATATAGCGGAAGGGCTTTCAGGTAAGGTTTGCCTCTTTGCGGATGATACCAAAATCTGCAATAGAGTAGACACCCAGGAAGGGGTAGATAACATGAGGAGGGATCTAGCTAAGCTTGAAGACTGGTCTAGAATTTGGCAGCTGGGATTTAGTGTTAAAAAATGTAAGGTCATGCATTTGGGCTGCAGCAATCCAAGGGAGCAATATAGTATAGGGGGTGAAGTACTTTTGTCCACTAAAGAAGAGTGGGACCTAGGCGTGGTTGTGCTTGATGATATTAAAGTAGCTAAACAGGTAGAAAAGGCGACGGCAAAAGCTAGAAGGATGCTTGGGTACATACAGAGAGGAATGGCTAGCAGAAAAAAGGAGGTGATAATGCCTCTGTATAAGTCTTTGGTGTGACCTCATTTGGAGTATAGTGTGCAATTCTGGAGACCGCACCTTCAAAAGGATGTGAACAGGATGGAGTCGGTGCAGAGGTTGGCTACTAAAATGATTAGTGGTCTTCATTATAAAGCATATGAGGACAGACTGAAGGATCTTAATATGTACACCTTAGAGGAAAGACGGGATGGAGGTGAAATGATTGAGATGTTTAAATACCTCCGTGACATAAATGTTCAGGGAGAGAGCCTTTTTCAGTTGAAAGCAAGTTCTGCTACGAGGGGACATGGGATGAGGGTGAAGGGAGATAGATTCAGGAGTGATATGTGGAAATATTTCTTTATGGAAAGAGTAGTGGATCCGTGGAATAGTCTCCCAGTGGAGGTGGTAGAGATGAGGACAGTAACTGAATTCAAAAATGCATGGGACAAACACAGAGGATCTCTAAAGGTAAAAAGCGGACTGTTATGAAGGGACAGACTGGATGGGCCATGTGGTCTTTTTCTGTCATGTTTCTAACTCCAGGAACAAGCAGGAATGTAGTCTTCACATATGGGTATCGTTGGTACCGATGGAGCCTGCGTGGGAACGCTCCCCAGCGTCCAATTAGGAAGCTTTTGGGAGCATCCCACAGCGCCTGCGTGCTGCCTTCCCACCTTTCCCAACTGCCTCTCTCCAGTTCTTTGTTTTCCGCGGAGCCAGCAGGTCGTGTTCCTGTCACCGCAGAAAATTATTTTCCTTATTCTTTTTTTTTTGTGGTCGCGTCTGCCTTCCTCGACGCTATACCGGTACCGCCGGTTCTTCTTTTTAAAAAAAAAAAATATATATATAATTCTTTTTTTCCAAACTTTTCTTTCCAGGTGCACTTGCCATTTTGGGCCTTAGGCCCAAAAGTTCCTCCACTGGAGAAACCCACCTCGGGTTTTAAATGTACCAAGTGTGGCGGTACCATCTCCGTCACCGACACCCACGAGTGGTGTCTTAAATGTTTAGGTCCTGACCATTCCATCTGAGAGTGCATGGCTTGTGCCATGATGTCCAAAAGGTGTCTACAGAACCGAGCTGCCAAGCTCAGTGCCCTTTTTCCCTCCGATGCAGCTTTGGTGGCATCAACATCTTCCAGGGCTTAGTCTTCCTCCCATGGATCTCAGGTAACTAAACATAAGTCCAGCCTGTCCTCAAAGGGTAGATATTTAACATGGAAAAGAGACGGCTGAGGGGAGATATGATAGAAGTCTATAAATTAATGAATGGCGTGGAACAGGTAAACGTAGATCGATTGTTTTACGTTATCAGAATATAGAAAGACTAGGGGACATGTAATGAAGCTACAGGGTAAACTATTTAAGATTGAGTAAAAAAATATTTTCTTTTATTAATGTGTAATCAAACTCTGGAATTTGTTACCGGAGGATGTAGTAAAGGCTGTTAGTGTAGCTGGGTTTAAAAAAGGTTTGGACAAGTTCCTGGAGGAAAGGTCCATAAACCATTATTAAGAAGGGACCCAGGATATCAATGCTTGACCCAGTGCAAGCATTGCAGAACCTCTTTCTTTTGGGGAAACTGCTAGGTACGTATGACCTAGATTGTCCACTGTTGGAAACAGGATACTGGGCTTGATGGACCTTGGTCTGACCCAGTATGGCATATCTTATGTTCTTATGTTATGTTCCTTCCAAGCATAGAGATGCTTCTGGCGTTGCCCTTGAGGGTTCCATACCAGCAAAATTGCCCCGGCGGGAGGCTTCGGCTGCCAAAGCATGATCGGGGATCCAGGATGTTCTCGAGGCCTCGACCTGTGATAAGGAAGCTTATCATAGTTCAGGAGGGAGCTATAAAAGAGGTGAATTGGCTCTGAACAAGCAACCTGTCTTTGCTGGTAGAAATACTAAAACAGAATGTTTTCATAAAAGACTACCAGTCCCAGAATGCACCAGGTTTCAAACAGCCTCTAGGAGGGCTGAAGTGGGGAAACGTGTGTTCAATCAGGAGAGCTATGAGGTAATCCCCAATCACTCATCCCCAAGGGCAGGGCTTGATTCAGCACACCTGGGCTGTGCTAGGGTGGAGTGTCCCTCTAAGCACTTTAAAAGTAAAAGATATTCTACACAGAGACAGAACGAGAACCGTGAGCACAGGGAGAAGCAAAAGCTGCAGATCCAGAAACAGAAGCCATTGGAGAAAGAAGAGAGAGGACTACAACAGCAGAAGCAACGCAGAAGGAAGAGAAAGACATCTTGGAGGTCTAAAGAAGGAACCCACAGCAGTATGTGTGTAAGGAGTGATTCCAGAGGCAAGCATACTCCTTTGGACTGGAGGAAGCCAGAGGAGTGGGGTTATAGAGCCAGGAATTCCCAGACGGCACCTTTGAAGGAGACGGCTGCATTTGGAAGGGGCCCTAAGACCGGTGCAAGAAGGTATGTGAAGAGAGACCCAGTGTCCAGGGATCTTGATTGGAAGGCTGGACATAAAAGCTGGACTACCTACTGGCCAGGATACCTGGAGAGGAAACCTAACAGCAAGGGGATCACAGGTATAAACTTTGATCTATGCCCTAGCTCTTCATCAGGAAGACAGCAGGGAAACAAATATTATCCTGAGAGTGATCAATTAAGGAATTCCTCTGAGCCAGACCATGATACTGATTCCATGATATTTGAGGAAGAAGGAGATATAGCAAATGACCCGTTGGAATACATGGATTGCTCTCTGTCTAGGCTGCTGTTTTAAAGTAGTTTCTCACCAATACAAAAACCACCAAAAGGAACTGTAACTTGTTCTTTTATCTACCCAGAAAAGTCTCTGCAAGAAAGCTTTAGGGTAGGATTGAGCCACGTAGAGAGAGTGAACCAGCAAAGGGGTTTGCAGCTGGCTAATTATTGGTAATTGAGCCAGGCACAAGTGCATGTGAGCTCTAGAAGGAAACTTCTTCCTTGTGTGTGTGAATAGAAGAAAGTTATCCTTGGTAAAGAACAGGTTTTTTTCCTACTTTTGGGTTTGTTTTTGCCTTTTGAAGCACTGCTAAGAAGGTCATTAGCAGGAACCATCAAAAAGACCTTTTCTGTTTCCCATCAAGGTCTTTATTGATTTATTGCTTAAGAAGTTCAGTTACCTTATAACATGTTTTGTTTTTCCTGAGTACAATACTTGAAGCAAGTGTCCTTTTGTGTTACCAAGTAAATCTGTGTGGGAGAATTAACCCCATGAATAAAATCTGTTTTTCTTTGCTTACACTCGAGCATCACAACTCATTATTTTGTGAACGGCTGATTCTGGTATGAATGAACTGAAACCCCCACAATCCTTTGCAAGTCATAATATTTTGCCTTTGCCAAGACTGTGGACTTTCACGACCAGCGCCCCCGTTTACAGACCTCGGCAGAACTACTGGTGCCATGCTCTGGGGTTCCGGCTGTTTCCGGTAACGACACCCAGGCATCGGCAGCGTCGATAGACCAGAGGTTACTGGCTATTGAACGCAGTCTGGCGGCTCTCCTTGCGGCATTGACACCCTCGGAACCGCGTCAGACAATTCAACCGGTACCGTTAACATCAACATCAGTATCGGCTTTGCCAGCACCCAGTCATGCAATGCCTTCTGGTGCCGATAGACTGGTACCGATTACCCCTGGTACCGACTTCAGTTGGTACAGGTATTGGGCTCTTCAAGAGCATCCGGACAAACGATACTTTGAATCCTCGGAGGACTCTGAGGATTCTGATAGCTCTGCCGGTACCGGGATACTTCTCCCGGAGGAGCCTTGATCTCCTAAACGAAAGATGTCTCCTCCAGAAGATATCTCCTTTCAAGATTTCATCAGGGGGGTGTCTCGTGGGTTTTCCATTACTGTGTCTCCTGAGACAGAGCCCAGAGCTAAGGAGTTGGAGATTTTACAATATCCCAAAGCTCCTAAGGAGGCAGCTACCTTGCCTATCCATGAGATCTTACATGATCTCATGTTGAGAATGTGCGAGACACCTCTCACCACCTCTCCTCACTCTCGCAGACTGGATACCATGTATCGAGTCCCTCCTTGTCCTGGATTCCAGAAAACTCGTCTTCCTCACCACTCTATTGTAGTGGAATTAGCTATGAGAAGGATCAGGAGTGCAAAGAGGCATGCCTCTAATCCTCCAGGACGTGAGTGTAGAACTTTGGATGCCTTTGGACGTCGTACTTTCCAGGCTTCCATGCTTTCTGCCAGGATCAGTTCCTATATTTTATATATGGGAATGTTCCTTAAAGAAGTCACAGGTGATTTAGAGGTTTTGAGCCCTCTTCTTCCTGAGGATAGAAGGCAGGATTTTCTCACACTGGTCAAACATGCCCAGGATGTGTCTAAGTTTGTCAACCGTGCAGCTTTTGACTGTTTTGCGTGCATAAGCAGAACCTCTGCCATTGCCATAGGTGCACATAGAATTCCCTGGCTCCAGGCATCCGATTTGGAGCTCTGGGTGCAGGACAAACTGGGCAATATCCCTTGTACAGGTGAGAATCTATTTGGCAAAAATTGTCAAGAAAAAGCCAATGAATTAGATGCTGACAACTCCACTTTGGATAGACTTTCCAAAGCCACAGCTGATCCTGCGAGAGAGACTTCTTGAAAGATTTCTTTCTTCTCAAAAAAGGAGAGGTTTTATCCCTCTTATTCCCAGCAGGGACGTTCTGCAGGTCAGCCTGCCCGGAATGGTCAGCAACCACCTAAACAAAGGAAAGCAAAGACTGCTAAGCCTCAGCCATCTCAGCAGTCTCAGCCGCCACAAGGCCTTTGACTTTTCATCTAGAGAACTTAGCCTTCCTGGCCCTCAATGGACCAGAGCCTTCCACCATTCCAGGAAGGTTATGTCATTTTGCCCCCAGGTGGGAGCAGATAACAGCAGAGCATTGGACACACTCCATTATAAGAGAGGGGTACAAACTGCACTTTCTGTGCATGCCCCCTCACACAATGGTAAGACAGTTCAATTCTCAGACCTCTCTCATCAACCTGTTAGATCAAGAGGTCACTATACTTCTTGCCCAAGGGGCAATAGAAGAAGTACCCATTCATCAACAGGGTGCAGGGTTTTACTCCCCCTATTTCCTTATCCCAAAGAAAACAGGGGGATACAGACCTATTTTGGACCTCAGAGAATTGAATAAATTCCTGTTCAAAGAGAAATTCAAGATGATTTCTCTAGGAACTCTGCTGTCATACCTTCAGAGTCAGGATTGGCTTTGCTCTCTAGATCTCAAGGATGCATACACCCATGTTCTCATCCATCCAACTCACAGAAAGTTCCTTCGGTTCCTTTTTCAAGGAAAGCACTACCAATACAGGGTGCTTCCTTTTGGCCTGGCCTCAGCTCCAAGAGTGTTCACGAAATGCATGGCTGTGGTAGCGGCATTTCTCCGCTCTCTAGGCATATTCGTCTTCCCCTACTTAGACGACTGGCTCATTCGAGCCCCATCAGAGTCAGAGGCCAGGACTTCTCTATCTTGCACGATGCATATCCTTCAGTATTTGGGTCTGGTCATAAACATCCCAAAATCCAGTCTAACTCCCACTCAGTCTCTAGAGTTCATAGGAGCTTTACTGGATACCAAAAAGGCAAGGGCCTATCTCCCCCAGGCCCGTTGCCTTCGCATGGTGCAATTAGCTTCTCAAGCAGTGCTAAAACCTCTTACTGCCCGAGAAATGCTACAACTACTAGGCCACATGGCATCTACCGTGCATGTGGTTTCTTATGCTCGCCTCCATATGAGAGCAGCCCAGTGGACTTTATCCACTCAGTGGACCCAGGCATCAGGGTGCCTGTCAGACAAAATAGCAAACACAAATCGCCTTATTTTGTCCCTCCAATGGTGGCAGTCCACTCAGAACCTGTTGCTGGGGTCCCCTTTTCAACAGCCCTTACCCCAGGCAACTCTTACAACAGATGCTTCACCAGTGGGTTGGGGAGCTCATCTGCAAGACCTCTCCACCCAAGGCACCTGGATTCCACAGGAGACTCGCCTACATATCAATCTCTTAGAGCTCAGAGCAATCTTCCTTGCTCTTCGTGTGTTCCATACCCTGCTCAGCTACAAGACTGTCCGTATGAATGAGGACTATCAGGTAGCCATGTTCTACGTGAACAAGCAGGGGGAACAGGCTCTCTGTCGCTTTGCAACGAAGCTTTGCGACTATGGGCCCTCGCCAGAGAGCATCAGATTCATCTCCTGACAGTGTATCTCCCAGGCATACAAAACTCTTGGGCAGACAGACTCAGTCGAGTTCTGCTTCCACACGAATGGTCTCTACATGCAGACCAGGTGGCCAAGATTTTTCAAATTTGGGGAACCCCGGACATAGACCTCTTTGCAAGTCCGTTGAATGCCAAACTTCCCCGGTTCTGTTCCAGAATTCCGGCTCAGGGCTCTCAGGCCAGGGATGCTTTCCTCCTTCACTGGGGTCAAGACTTCCTTTATGCTTTTCCACCCATTCCCCTAATTCCCAAAACCCTATTCAAGCTTCAGAGAGTCAGAGGGCATATGATTCTCATAGCTCCACATTGGCCACGGCAAGTGTGGTACCCTCTGCTTCTACATCTCTCAAGCTCTCTCCCTGGAGTTAGGATCTGCTCCAGATCTCCCGTCTCAGGAGGACGGAATGTTATGGCATCCCAATCCCCAATCTCTGCATCTCAGAGCTTGGTTGCTGAAGGCCTAGATCTTCATGATCTTAACCTCCCTCAGCAAGTAAAGGATGTCCTTTATGCTTCCAGGAAGCTTTCCACAAGACGCTCTTATACTTTCAAGTGGAAAAGGTTTACCATATGGTGTTCGCAGAAGGGTCTTAACCCCCTTGCGATACCTCTGGAATCATTACTGGAGTATCTCCTTCATTTATCCAATGCAGGACTTAAAACTAACTCAGTAAGAGTCCATTTGAGTGCTATTGCAGCTTCTCTCAAGCCTCTAAATGGACAACCTATCTCCTCCCATCCTCTTACAGCAAGATTTATGAGAGGCCGCCTTCTAACTAAGCCTCCCATTAGGCCACCACCGGTGGCATGGGACTTAAACCTGGTTCTTGGTCAGCTCATGAAGCCACCTTTTGAACCCTTAGTTACTACCTCATTGAAATTCCTTTCTTGGAAAGTTATCTTTCTCATTGCAGTCACATCAGCAGGCCGCATCAGTGAGTTGCAGGCACTAGTAGCTGATCCACCGTATACAAGGTTCCATCATGACAAGGTAGTCCTTAGGACTCATCCACACTTTATGCCAAAGGTGGTTTCGCCTTTTCATCTTAATCAAGCGGTCTACCTGCCTGTGTTCTTTCCAAGACCTCATGCATCAAATGCAGAAAGGAATCTTCATACTTTGGACTGTAAAAGAGCTTTAGCCTTTTACTTGCAAAGAATACAGCAACATAGGAAGTCCTCTCAACTCTTTGTTGCTTTTGATCGTTCTCATTTGGGACTTCCAATCTCCAAGAGAACACTGTCCAACTGGATTGCACAGTGTATTTCCTTTGCCTATCAGAGTATGAACCTTCCTCTGGAGGGCCATGTCACAGCTCACAATGTGAGAGCCATGGCAGCTTCAATGGCTCATCTACACTCTGTGTCTATGGACGACATCTGTCGAGCAGCCACTTGGGCCTCGGTTCATACCTTCACAGCCAATTACTGCTTGGACAAGGACTCCCGCCGGGATGCCTTTTTTGGTCAGGCTGTTCTCCAACACCCGTTCCATACCTAATCAACTCCTACCCGCCATCCCTGGTTGGATGCCAGAGATCCATGGGGGGAAGTGGAACCCTTCACAGGGACACACAACTTCTGGGGTCTCTCCCTAGCATCTAAAGCTAGGGAGTCCCCATATGTGAAGACTACATTCCTGCTTGTTCCTGGAGATAGCATAGTTACTCACCTGTAACAGATGATCTCCGGGAGCAGCAGGAATTTAGTCTTTACAACCCACCCACCTCCCCTAGGAGTTGTATCTCTCTATCTCTTTCCCTTTCCCTCTCTCTCTCTCTGTCTCAGCTTTAAACTCAACTGGAGAGAGGCAGTTGGGAAAGGCGGGAAGGCAGCACGCAGGCTTTGTGGGATGCTCCCAAAAGCTTCCTAATTGGACGCTGGGGAGCGTTCCCGTGCAGACTCCGTCGGTACTGACGATACCCATATGTGAAGACTAAATTCCTGCTGTTCCCGGAGATCACCTGTTACAGGTGAGTAGCTGTGATTAGCTATGCTTTATATCAACTCTGGATTTTACCAAGGTGCCCTTGACTCTGGCTGCCAAGGAGAAGACTGCTTTTTTGATACTGCAAGATCTGTTCGGGTTTAGAGTACTACCCTTTGGATTACATGGGGTTCCTGACACATTTCAACACCAAGTTGACCGCCTACTGAGACTTTACAAGGAGTATGTGACTGCATATCTTGATGACATTGTCCTCTATAGCAGAGACTGGACTACCCATCTAAGCAAAGTACAAGTCATGTTGAACAGCCTGTAGAAGGCCAAACTGACAGCCAACCCCAAGAAATATTTTCTGGGAGGGCGAGATGTTCACTAGCTGGGCTATTTTAATCAGGAATGGGCAGATCTGTAGCTGAGGTCGTAAGGTGGATGCTATTGCCCAGGTCCCTACCCTAAAATCAAAGAAAGAGGTTTTTGCCTTCCTTGGATTAATTGACTGTTATCGCCAGTTCATCCCTAATTTTTGCAGAGTTGTTGGATCTGTTAGCCAAACTGCAGAAGAGAGCTCCTGAATGGATTCAGTGGTTACAGGACCTGGACATGGCCTTCCAGCTCTTCAAGAAGGCCATGTTCTCTGAACTCGCCCTGATTTCTCTCTACCATTTATTGTTCAAACTGATGCCTCAGAGGTGGGCCAAGGAGCCATTCTAGCCCAGGAAGTCGGGGCTGAAGAACATCCCATAGCATTCATCAGTAGGAAGCTGCATCTTCGGGAACAGCATTTATGCAGTGATAGAGAAGGAAGCCCTGGCTGTCGGGTGGATGTTTGAGACCTTTTAAATACTACTTGCTCAGCCATCTATGTAAGCTGGTAACCGACCAAGTGAGTGGCTCAACATGGAGTCCAATGATTATATTATGCAGTGGTTTTTGAGTCTCTGTCCCTACCAGTTTTGGCTCTGCCATAGAACTGGCTGGACTTGCCTGAATGTGGACTTTCTTTCCCTGGTGGAGGTCCCAGGTGAGGCAGGTGTTCAACAGGGCATGGTTGAGCGGAAGGGGGAGGGTGTGTGATGGGTCTGTAGACTGTTACCTGTCCCTTTCCAACAGTCCCCTTTAAGAGAGTCTGCAGCCCAGAGTTCAGGGCTGGGAGGGTGTGGCTCTCAGGGAGAGATTAAGAACCCAGCAGGCTGCAGGAGGGAGAGGGGCTCGTGGAGCCAGAAGTTCTTCTAAGGCAAACTATGCAAAGGAGTTCTGAGGTAGAAACTTTAACTGGGGCTGGAGGAAGGGCAAGGAAAACCAGCATATAGAGGTTTAACAAGCTGGAACATTAGAAAAACTGCTTTTGGTTTGCCCTGACAGTCTGGCTGATGTGTTTAAAGAAAACCCCTTCCTACCACACACCATACTACCACAGGCTGTCTGCCGATTGAATATGGTTTCTTATTTGTTTGTATGATCTATTTAGCATCACAGCAGCTATTGTAGCCTGTTTCAGTGATGGTGGTTTGCCTTTGTTTAGGACTGTTTTCCTGTTGCATTTAGTCTGTGTGGCTGAACCTGTTGAGCTTTTTTGGCTCTTTTTTGTTTTTTTGAAGTCTCATTGCCCATTTTTGCTTTGTTTGCAGTAAGGTGTGGGATACCTGGAAGGGGTGTTTGTTAAATTTAATTTTTTATTTATGTTTTTATTCTTTAGTGTTCGGTTTGTCATTTTGTTTTTAGTGTTAAATTTTTTTAAAATATTTTTAGTAAGGTTGGTTTTGTGTGTCGTCACCCTTACAACCACTGTTCCATCCAAGGTGGTGGGTCATTCCTTTGTAAAAGGTGTTTTGTTTTGTTTTTTACTATTTATTTTATATATGTTTTATCTAATTTTCACGTTACATTCATTTTTTTTCTGTTTTGATTTTTTGCCTTTCTCTCTCCCCCCAGGATATCTTCTGGATGGTTCCTTTTTTAACTACACCTCTGTTTTAACCATACTTTATATGTTCTGTGCTCCTGACGCAAGCTTTCTGCCGAAACATGTTGGGCATCTTTTGAATATTTTATGTGCTATGTTTTAAAGAACCATATTTTTATGATTATTTAAGCTGCAGGCATTTTATGAATTTTTATGTATATATTCATATTTGTATGATTATTTGTGTTATGTTTTCATATGCACATTGTCAGGTGTTGTATATGCTGGACTGCCACTGTTTTTGTCTATCTTGTGTTGGGATTCCTCTGTTCCTGTGGACGGATTCCTTGGTTCATAACTCATTGCTCTAACCCATAGGTGTCAAACCTGTCCTGGAGGGCCACAATCCTGCCAGGTTTTGGGATAGCCCTAATGAATATGCATGAGATATATATGCATTAGAAATAGCCTGCCAACCTGACTGGTTTGTGGCCCTCCAGGACTGGATTTGGAGACCACTGCTTTACACCTCTGTCATTTAAGATGGTGAGTGGGCAAGGTACAGATGTCCTAGACATCAAAAGGGTAGCTAGAATGTGTCACATTCCTCCTCGATTCTCACCACCACCAAAAAGTTGTCTAATAGACAATATTTTGGTGGTGGTGAGAAGGAATGTGACACATTCTATCTAACCTTTTTGATGTCTTGGACATCTGCACCTTGCCCACTCACAATCTTAAATGACAGAGGTGTAAAGCAGGGGTCTCCAAATCCAGTCCTGGAGGGCCACAAACCAGTCAGGTTGGCAGGCTATCTCTAATGCATATATATCTCATGCATATTCATTAGGGCTATCCCAAAACCTGGCAGGATTGTGGCCCTCCAGGACAGGTTTGACACCTATGCTAACCATTAGACAACCCCCCCCCCCCCACACACACACACACACACAAATGTAGGTACAAAATGACCTAATGGTAGAAGCTATGATGGGGACATACCATGCTTATCAGTGGGGAAAATGTTTCTGATGTTACAGTGGGAGATCAATTCGCATCCAGTGATCACCAGATGGTATGGTTCAGTATTAGTACTAGGGCTGATAAAATCCATTTGAAAGCAAGGGTCTTGGACCTTTAGGAAAACTAACTTTGCAAAGATGGGACCATACCTCAGAGAGTTGTTAGCGGGATGGGAACAGCTGGGAGATGTAGAAATAGTGGGCAAAACTGAAAGGGAATATTTTAAAGGCAACAAACCTTTTTGTTAGAACGGTAAATAAATGTAAAAGGAAAAGGAGGCAGCTATAGTTCTCAAAAGAAGTAGCTGAGAAGGTGAAGAAAAAGATCACAGAGAGGAAGATGGGCATCTATATTTGGAGAAACTTAGAAGCTAGCAAAGTAGTCAGAAAAGCAAAGGTACAAAAAAAGGAAGAAATAGCCAGTGCAGTAAAATACAGGGATAAGACATTTTTCAGATAAGTTAGTGGCAGGAGGAAGGGCAATACTGGTATTGTCAGACTCAAGGGTGCAGGGGAGGAATATTTATTTATTTTATTTGTGCTTGTTTACCGCTTTTCGTGAATCAAAGCGGTTTACAGAGAATATGCAGAAACTGATGAGGATAAAGCAGAATTGCTTAACAAATATTTCTGTTCTGTGTTCGCAGATGAAGGTCCTGGAGCAGGACCTCAGAAAACACCAATAAGTAACAGAAGCGATGGGAATCTCAAACAATTTTCAGAAGACTGTGTTCGTGAGGAACTAGCTAAACTAAAAGTAGACAAAGCCATGGGTCCAGATGGGAGATATCCAAGAATACTGAGGGAACTTGGGGATGTTCTAGCGGCTCCACTGTCTGACCTTTTCACTGCCTCTATGGTGTACCCCAGGGATCTGTGCTGGGTCCGCTGCTTTTTGACATATTCATAAATGACCTGGAAAGTGGAATAACGAGTGAGGTTATCAAATTTGCAGATGAGACAAAACTATTTAAAGTTGTTAAAACACAAGAGGATTGCAAGAGGATCTTGATAAATTAGAAGACTGGGCATCAAAATGCCAGATGAAATTTAATGTGGACAAGTGCAAAGTTATGCACCTAGGGAAGAACAACCCAAACTATGGTTACACAATGCAAGGTTCCACATTAGGAACCACCACCCAGGAAAAAGATTTAGGCGTCATTGTGGATAACATGTTAAAACCCTCGGCCCAGTGTGCAGCGGCAGCCAAGAGAGCAAATAGAATGCTAGGTATCATAAGGAAAGGAATGGAAAATAAAACAAAAGATATTATAATGCCTCTATATCGTTCCATGGTGAGACCGCACCTTGAATATTGTGTGCAATTCGGGTCGCCGTATCTTAAAAAGGATATAGAGTTATTAGAAAAGGTTCAGAGAAGAGCCACCAAAATGGTAAAGGGGATGGAAGGATACTCCTATGAAGAAAGGCTAAAAAGGTTAGGGCTCTTTAACCTGGAAAAGAGACAGCTGAGGGGAGATATGATAGAAGTCTATAAATTAATGAACTGAGTGGAACGTGTAAACATAGATCGATTGTTTACGTTATCAGAATATAGAAAGACTAGGGGACATGCAATGAAGCTACAGGGTAAACTATTTAAGACTAATAAAAGAAAATATTTTTTCACTCAACGTGTAATCAAACTCTGGAATTTGTTACCGGAGGATTTAGTAAAGGCTGTTAGTGTAGCTGGGTTTAAAAAAGGTTTGGACAAGTTCCTGGAGGAAAGGTCCATAAACCATTATTAAGAAGGGACCCAGGATATCAATGCTTGACCCAGTACAAGCATTGCGGAGCCTGTGTCTTTTGGGGAAACTGCTAGGTACGTATGACCTAGATTGGCCACTGTTGGAAACAGGATACTGGGCTTGATGGACCTTTGGTCTGACCCAGTATGGCATATCTTATGTTTTTATGTTCTTTGGAGTTGGGAGTGATGCCAGAGGACTGGAGAGAGGCACATGTGGTCCCTTTACACGAAAGCGGACATAAGGATGACATTGAGAACTACAGGCCGGTTAGTCTAACCTCTGTGGTTAGTAAATTTATTGAAAGGGCTACTAAAAGAGAGAATAGTGAGGTTTCTCTGGTAACAAGCAGGAACTCTGTCCTCACATATGGGTGACGTCGGCACCCTCGCAGAAGCATCCTTCAGCTTTCAAAGAAAGACTTTGGGAGGTGCTACCACGCATGCGCGGTTCCCTTTCCGCCGAAGGGTGCATCTTGCTCAGTCTCCTCCTTTCTGCAGAGCCCTTCAGATGTTTATCTGGCTTGTCCTCCGGAAAATGTTGATTTTTCTTTCTGAGTTTCATACTCACCTCCGGTATCGAACCGGTACTTTAACCACCACCCGACCTCGCTGCCTTGGCATAGAGTTCGGGTCTGTTTTTGTAGTTTTTTTGGTTCTTTAATTTTCTGGCATCTTCGCTCCTCCTTTCCCAACTGGCAGCCTGGTGAATCTTTTGACCTCACAGGGATACTTTTTTCCCCCATGGCTACCAGTGGCTTTAAGAAGTGTGATCAGTGCTCAAAAATTATGACTAACTTATGTGGTTCCTGCTGCTCCTCTGATTAACAGTGGAGACCCCCATCCCATTGGGGGACTCTCCGGGACTTTTGTCTCAGGAAGGGGGCTCTCTTTTGCACCCCAACCTGAGGTCCCTGTCGCTGACAGCGTAGCTGCTGAAAGGGTGACCCTGACCCCTTTCAACCTCTCAAGTGAGGTAGAGGAGATCCTGCTGGCCTCTCACAAGGCCTCTACTAGGAAAGCGTATGCTCTCAAATGGTGCAGGTTCTCTGCCTAGTGTGCCGAGCATGGGGCTGACCTGTTCTCCTGCCCGGTGGGTTTAGGGTTAAAGTACCTTCTCCACCTCTCGCAATCCAGGCTCAAGTCAAACTCCGTCCGGGTGCACCTTAATGCCCTGGTGGTGCACCACCACCTGGTGAATGGCAAGCCCCTCTCAGTCCAGCCATTGGTGACCCACTTTCTTAGGGGTCTGCTCTTATCAAAGCCCCCGGTTTTCCTCCGGCGACCGAATGGAACCTCAGTGTGGTTTTGGGGCAGCTCACTCACCGACCCTTTGAGCCTCTGGCTACTTGCCACCTACGATACCTCCCTTGGAAGGTGGCGTTCCTAGTTGCACTCCCCTCCGCTCACAGAGTTAGCAATCTTCGGGCCTTAGTGGTGGAGGCGCCTTATACCAGGTTCTACAGGAACAGAGTGGTGCTCCACACACCCCCTACATTTCTTTCAAAGGTAGTATCGTCCTTCCATCTCAACCAGGAAGTAGTATTCCCTACCTTCTTTCTGAGACCTCACTCCAGTAGGACGGAGACAGTCCTTCACACCTTGGACTGTAAGAGGGCTTTGTCCTTCTTCTATATCCAATGCATTCAGGGACATTGCAAAGCTACTCAGCATTTCGACTGTATTGCCCTCGCCTATGAGCAGGCGGGGCTCACGTTGGAAGGCCGTGTCACGGCGCACAATGTCAGGGCCATGGCGGCCTCGGTGGCAAATTTGCGCTCTGTCCTGATGGTGGACATCTGTCGGGCCGCCACCTGGTCTTCAGTCCATACCTTCGCAGCCCATTACTGCCTGGAAAGAGAGTCCTGATGGGACAGTGCCTTTGGCCAGGCTGTGCTCCGTAATCTTTTCGGAGTTTAAGCAACTCCTACCCTCTGACCCTTCTGTGTTCAGGCTACCGGAGTGCTGGTTTTCATCACATAGGGGTCCTACTATGGTCTGTGGACAAAGACTTAATTACTGCTGCTCACGGCTCCTCATGAGGGAGTCTGTGTGTTTAGCTATGGACTTTCAGTAGCCTGTAGCAGGGGAGTCCCATATGTGAGGACTGATTTCCTGCTTGTTCTTCGAGAAAGCGTAGTTATTCAGCTGTAGCAGATGTTATCTGGGAACAGCAGGAATCAATCCTCACAACCCTCCCTCCTTTACCATCTTTTATTTTTTGCTGTCTTTTAGCTATGTCATCTGACTGATCAAGATGGCACCCTTGTGTGGGAAGGGGACCATGCATGTAAGGTAGCAACTCCCAAAGACTTTCTTTGAAAGCTGGGGGGTGCTTCCGCGAGGGCTCTTTGTGTCGACGTCATCCATATGTGAGGACTGATTCCTGCTGTCCCCGGAGAACATCTGTTACAGGTGAGTAACTATGCTTTCTAGAGTCCAAAGGATTGCAGTATCAGAGACAGCAAGGATTCACCATAGGAAGGTCTCGTCAGACAAATCTGATAAATTTTCTTTGACTGGGTGACCAGGGAGTTGGACCAAGGGAGAGAACTAGATGTGTTATAGTTAGATTTCAGTAATGCCTTTGACACCGATCTGCACAGGGGACTTCTAAAGAAACTGAGCAACCTAGATATGGACCCTAAAGTTACTGATTGGTTTAGAAATTGGTTGAGTGGGATGTAACAAAGGGTTCAGGTAAATGGAGCTCACTCTGAGGAGAGAGAGGTTACCAGTGGTATGTCGCAGGGATCTGTCCTTGGTCCGGTTCTGTTTGACATCTTCATTGGTGATATTACAGAAGGATGTTGCCAAAATCTGCAATAGAGTAGAGACACAGGATGGAGTAGACAACAAGAGGAGGGATCTAGCTAAACTTGAAGAATGGTCTAGAATATGGCAACTGAAATTTAATGCTAAAAAATTCAGGGTTATGCATTTAGGCTGCAAAAATTCAGAGGATCTTTACAGTGTAGGGGATGAGGTACTTCTGTCCACAAAAGAAGAGCGTGACCTGGCCGTAATTGTGTCTGACAATCTTAAAGTAGCTGAACAGGAAGAAAAGGTGACTGCAAAATCCAGAAGGATACTTGGGTGTATAGGGAAAGGAATGGCTAGCAGATCAAAGGAGGTGATAATGCCTCTGTATAAGTCTCTGGTGCAACCTCATTTGGAGTATTGTGTGCAGTTCTGGCAACTGCACCTTCAGAAGGATATAGGCAGGTTGAAATCTGTGCAAAGGGTGGTTACTAAAATGGGTTAGTGGTCTTTGTTAGGAAGCATATGAGGACAGACTTAAAGATCTTAATGTGTATACTTTTAGAGGAAAGGCGGGATTTGGCAGTATGATAGAGACCTTTAAATACCTCCGTGGCATAAATGCACAGGAGGATCTCTTTCAATTGAAGGCAAGCTCTGCTACGAGGGGACATAGGGGATAGATTCCGTAAAGAAATATTTCTGCATATTACTTCTGAAAGAGTGGTAGATGCGTGGAATACTCTCCCAGTGGAGGTGGTGGACACAAGGGTAGTATCTGAATCCAAAAAAGCATGGGACAAACACAGGGGATCTCTAAAGGTAAAAAGGGGGGACTATTGTAGTTGATATGGAAGGGCAGACTAGATAGGCCATGTTTGTCTTTTTCTGCTGTCATGTTTCTAGGTTTCCAATAAAAGGTTTCAGGTGCAACTGTTTATTGACCTTTATCACTTTTTCAGATATTGGTCCTGGGGTGAGTTTTTTTTTCTGAAAGCTTACATGTAAGCTTCCCAATGGTTTTGTTCTGAGATAATCTTCCGTAATCCTAGTTAGCTTGAGCCTGGAATAACAGCATATCTCCAGGAACAAGCAGGAATGTAGTCCTCACATATGGGTATCGTCGGTACTGATGGAGCCTGCGCGGGAACGCTCCCCAGCGTCCAATAAAGAATGCTTTTGGGAGCATCCCTCAGCACATGTGCGCTGCCTTTCCAACTGTCCCTCTTCAGTTCTTCGTTTTCTGCGGAGCCGACAAGACCTATTCCCTGTCACCGCAGAAAATTACATCTTTAAACTTCTTTCTGTGGTCGCGTTTGACTACCGCACAACGCTTACCGGTACTGCCGGTTCTTTTCTTTCCCTTTAAAAAAAAACAAACAAACAAACAAAAAAAATGTTACTGTTTCTTTCAGAAACTTTTTTCCCTTTTGGTGCTAGGTGCCATTTTGGGCACTAGGCCCCATTTTCCTGAATCATGGAAAAACCAACTAGCGGTTTTAAGAAATGTACTAAGTGTGGTGGTACCATTTCCGTCACTGACACCCATGATTGGTGTCTAAAATATTTAGGACCTGATCATTCTCCAACTGAATGTCTCTCCTGCATGGGGATGACCAAAAGAGGAAGACAGAACCGGGCCGCAAAGCTCGGTACCCTTTTTTCTTCAGATGCCAGATCCATTGTATCGACATCGTCGAGGGCCTCTTCCTCCCATGGATCTCAGGTAACTAAACATAAGAGCCGGTCCTCAAAGGGTAGCTCTCCTGCTAAGCATCGAGAGGCCGTTGGCATTGCCCTTGAGGGAACCACACCGGCAAAACAGGCCCGGTGGGAGGCTTCAGCTTCCAAAGCATCGATGGGGCTTCAGGATGTTCTCAAGGCCTCAACCTTGCAAGAACTACCTGTGCCATGCTCAGGGGTTCCGGCCGTCCTTACTGGTACCAACACCCAGGCATCGGCAGCGTCGATAGACCAGAGGTTCCTCGCTATCAAGCGCAGTATCGCAGCTCTTCTCTCGGTTGCGGTACCAGTGGTCCCAAGAGCACCGGTGCCGACATCGACACCAATGCCGGTACCGACACCGGTACCAATGCCGGTACCGACACCGGTGATGCCGGTACCGATGGTGCCAGCCCCGGTGGGAACTCTTCCTATGCCATCTCTGGCTGGAGGGGACAAAGCGGTACCGGCTCATCTCGGTACCGACTTCAGTCGGTACCGGGATCGTGCTTTGCAAGAGCATCGAAGTCAGGAATACTTTGATTCCTCCAATTCTGAAGACTCTGATAATTCTGCTGGCACTAGGGGGTTTCTCCTAGAAGATCCCTCTTCTCCCCAACGCAGAATGTCACCTCCAGAGGACATGTCTTTTCAGGATTTCATCCGTGATATGGCCTAAGGTCTTTCAATCACAGTAGCTCTTGAAGAAAAACCCAGAGCAAAGGAATTGGAAATCCTCCAATATCCTAAAGCTCCCAAGGAGGCAGCTACTCTGCCTATCCATGAAATTCTGCATAGCTTGATGCTCAGAATGTGGGAGACACCTCTGACCACTTCTCCTCACTCTAGAAGGCTTGATACTATGTATCGAGTTCCACCATGTCCTGGTTTTCAGAAAACCCAGCTACCACACCATTCAATGGTAGTGGAATCAGCCATGCGTAGGATGAAAAGTGCAGAGACGCATGCATCCAATCCTCCAGGTCGTGAATGCAGGATTCTGGATGCTTTTGGACGCAGAACCTTTTAAGCTTCCATGCTTTCAGCTAGAATCAGTTCATACATCCTATATATGGGAATGTTCCTTAAGGAAGTCACAGGAGACTTGGAACTTATGAGCCCTTTTCTCCCAGATGATAAGAGACAAGATTTTCTTGCTCTAGTTAAGCATGCTCAAAATGTCTCCAAGTTTGTCAATCGTGCAGCTTTTGACTGCTTTGAATGCATCAGCAGAACTTCTGCTATTGCCATTGGTGCATGACGGATTGCCTGGCTGCAAGCATCAGACTTGGAGTCTTGGGTACAGGACAAATTAGGCAACATTCCTTGCATGGGGGAGAATCTCTTCGGCAAGAACCGACAGGAAAAGGCTAATGAGTTAGATGCTGACAATTCTACCATAGATAGATTATCAAAGTCTTCAGCCACTCCAGCTAAAAGGAAGCCTTATAAAAAACCCTCTTTTAGCAAAAAGATGAAGTTTTATCCTTCCTATACCAACCAGGTCTGGTTGCCCAAAAGGGTCAACCTAGACAGCAAAAGAAACCAAAAAGACCGAGTGCCCAACCAGCTCTCCAGGTTCAGTCCCCTCAAGGGCTTTGACGCCTTCCCAGAGAGCTTTGCCTTCCTGCCTTTGAGGGGTCCCCAACCCCCCAATATTCCAGGCAGGTTATGCCACTTTATCAACAGATGGCATCAAATAACAGCAGAAGATTGTACCCCTCTCCTACAATGGACAAAGTCCAATCTTCATTTTCACAGCAATTCTACAATTTTAAAGCAGTTCAATTCACAAACCTCTGCAGGCAATCTGCTAGATTACGAGGTTTCCACACTTCTTGCCCAACGGGCAATAGAAGAAGTACCCATTTTTCAACAGGGAACAGGGTTCTACTCTCCCTATTTTCTTATCCCAAAGAAAACAGGGGACACAGACCCATTCTAGACCTCAGAGAATTGAACAAATATCTGTTTCGTGAGAAATTCAAAATGATTTCTCTAGGAACTCTTCTGCCATACCTTCAAGGCCAGGACTGGCTTTGCTCTCTAGACTTAAAGGATGCATACACACACATTCTCATCCATCCAGATGACAGGAAATTCTTACATTTCCTTTTCAGGGGAAGACATTTCCAGTACAGGGTTCTTCCTTTTGGTCTGGCTTCAGCACCAAGGGTGTTCACGAAATGCATTGCAGTAGTGGCAGCATTTCTACGAACCCTGGGGATTTTTGTCTTCCCCTACTTAGACGACTGGCTCATTCAAGCCTCCACAGTTGCAGAGGCCCGCACTGCACTGTCTCGTACAATGCGAATCCTCCAATACTTGGGATTGGAAATCAACTTCCCGAAGTCTCAACTAGTTCCTTCCCAATGCCTAGAATTCATAGGAGCCTGTCTGGATACCAGGGAGGCAAGGGCTTTCCTTCTACAAGCCCGGTGTCTTTGCATTATGCAGCTAGCTTCCCAAGCAGCAGGAAAATCCTCCCTCATGGCTCGGGAACTACTGCAGTTGCGGGGACACATAGCATCCACAGTTCATGTAGTCCCATATGGTCGCCTCCACATGCAAGCAGCTCAGTGGACCCTCTCCACACAGTGGACACAGGCCACGGGCAATTTGTCGGACAAAGTAACAGTCTCTCAAAGACTAATTTTGTCCCTCCACTGGTGGCAATCACTAGAAAATCTGACAGTGGGGTCTCCTTTCCATCAACCCCTCTTTCAGGACACCCTAACAGATGCATCACAGGTGGGTTGGGGAGCACACCTGGATCATCTTTCTACTCAGTGAACCTGGACGCCACAGGAGGTAGGTTTACACATAAACAACCTGGAATTAAGAGCAATTTATTTAGCTCTTCGAGTGTTCCACACCCAGCTCAGCTACAAGACAGCCCTGGTCCAGACGGACAATCAGGTAGCCATGTTCTATGTGAACAAGCAGGGCGGAACCGGCTCTCTGTCGTTATGCAACAAAGCTTTACGACTATGGGCCCTTGCCAGAGAGCACCAAATTCACCTTCTAGTGGTATATCTTCCAGGCATTCAAAACCTTTGGGCAGACAAACTCAGTCGAGTACTGCTACCTCACGAGTGGTCACTCCACCTAGACCAGGTGGCAAAGATATTTCATCTCTGGGGCACTCCAGACATAGACCTCTTTGCAAGTCCACTGAATGCCAAACTTCCCCGGTTCTGTTCCAGGATACCAGCACACCACTGTCAGGCAAGGGATGCCTTCCTCCTTCACTGGGGTCAGGACTTCCTTTATGCTTTCCCACCCATTCCCCTTATTCCCAAAACACTCTTCAAGCTTCAGAGAGACAGGGGTCGCATGATTCTCATCGCACCACGATGGCCACGCCAGCCGTGGTATTCCCTGCTTCTGCATCTCTCTCAAGCGGCACCTCTGGAATTAAGCCACACTCCAGATCTCCTTTCTCAGGAGAACGGGACGCTATGGCACCCGAATCCCCAGTCCCTGCACCTCACGGCCTGGTTGCTGAAGGCTTAGACCTCCAGGATCTCAAATTGTCTCAGCAGGTAAAAGATATATCCTTCGAGCTTCTAGGAAACTTTCCACAAGAAGATCTTATGCCTTCAAGTGGAAATGTTTTACTATATGGTGCTCGAGGAGGGGATTAAACCCCCCTGCTCTTACCCTTAGAATCGATACTAGAGTATCTCCTTCACTTATCGAATTCTGGGTTAAAAACCAATTCGGTAAGAGTCCATCTTAGTGCAATTGCAGCTTCTTATAAGCCTCTGAATGGACAACCAATTTCCTCTCATCCACTCATATCAAGATTTATGAGAGGTCTTCTATTAACCAAACCTCCCATCAAGCCACCACTGGTGGCATGGGACCTAAATCTAGTTCTCAGGCAGCTCATGAAGCCGCCCTTTGAGCCGTTAGCCACTGCAGCCCTTAAGTTTTTGACCTGGAAGGTCATCTTCCTAATTGCAATCACCTCTGCCCGTCGCATCAGTGAATTGCAAGCTTTAGTGGCTGATCCTCCTTATACTAGGTTTCATCATGACAAGGTTGTTCTTTGAACTCACCCTCATTTTATGCCAAAAGTGGTTTCATCTTTTCATTTAAATCAATCCATTTACCTTCCTGTATTTTTTCCCAGGCCTCACGCCTCTAATGCAGAAAGGAACCTTCATACTTTGGATTGCAAAAGGGCCTTGGCCTTTTAATATACAAAGAACACAGCAACATAGAAAGTCTTCACAACTTTTTATAGCTTTTGACCCTAGTAATTTGGGACTTCTAGTCTCCAAAAGAACTTTATCTAAATGGATTGCCCAATGCATATCCTTTACTTATGAGAGTAAGGGTCTTCAGGACCATGTCACAGCTCATAATGTCAGGGCCATGGCAGCTTCTATGGCTAATCTCCACTCTGTGTCTATCAATGACATTTGTCGAGCAGCCACCTGGGCTTCGGTACACACCTTCACAGCCCACTACTGCCTAGATACAAGGTAAAGCCTCCCGTCGGGATGCCTTCTTTGGCCAAGCTGTTCTACAAAACCTTTTTCAAACGTAAACCAACTCCTACCCACCAACCCTGGTGGGATGCCAGAGATCCATGGGAGGAAGGATCCTCACCCTTGACGGTGGCACCTTCCTGGGGCTATCTCCTTGGCATCTTTAGCTAAGGAGTCCCCATATGTGAGGACTACATTCCTGCTTGTTCCTGGAGATAGCGTTGTTACTCACCTGTAACAGGTGATCTCCGGGAACAGCAGGAATTTAGTCCTCACAACCCACCCACCTCCCCTAAGAGTTGTGTGTGTGTGTGTGTGTGTGTGTGTGTCTCTCTCTCTCTCTCTCTGTCTCTCTCTCTCTCTCTGTCTCTTTCCTCTCTCCCGCTATCCTTTCACTCAGCTACAAACGTAACTGAAGAGGGACAGTTGGAAAGGCGGTAAGGCAGCGCGCATGTGCTGAGGGATGCTCCCAAAAGCGTTCTTATTGGACACTGGGGAGCGTTCCTGCGCAGGCTCCGTCGGTACCGATGATACCCATATGTGAGGACTAAATTCCTGCTGTTCCCGGAGATCACCTGTTACAGGTGAGTAACTACGCTTTATCTAACAAAGTCAAAAGCAGTTATTTTAATGGCATCATTACTAAAGGACTTAAATAAAATTTAAGAAAAAGAAACAGAAAATTCAGTCTGTCTACTTGTAGCTGTAACTTTTTTTGTGGGTTTCTGATGGTCCTCCTGACCTTGTAATTAACTTCTACATTTCCTAATAGCTTGCTTTTAGAATTTGAGGACCATTCTGAGAGTTTGTCGTTTGCAGTTTCCCTTAGCATTTTCGGACGGAGGTGTGTGTGGGGGGGGGGGTATTTTTTGTTTTTGCAATATGGAGTTAGAGTTCTTAGTATTTCTCCCTTTTTTTTGTTCTCAGACTCTCAGGAGGTGGCCATGAGGCAGCAGCAGGCAGCTGTGGCCGGTAAAGTGTTTATTCAGAGAGATTACACCAACGGCACTCTGTGCCAGTTTCAAACCAAGTTCCCCCCAGAGCTTGAGAACAGGGTAAGTAAAGTAGAGTACAACTTATACAATACTTGTACAATACGCTTGGAAGTTCATATTCAGAAGACTTATGACAATAAAATTGATTAATTTGCATAAATCGTAGGCTTTAAAAATATTCTTTGTCCATGCAAAATTGTAGTGTGTAAAAACATTTTACTCGGGGTGGGGGTAGGGCTAGAAGCATGGTATGGCTAGGCAAATTTTAACCAGGTAGGCAATGGCATAAGCCTCCTGCTGAATCTTTCCTGAAAAGTCATGCACATTTTAAGTCTGGTAGTGATGTTAACTGGACAAAGTTTTGTGCATAGTTTGATGTGGTCATCACTGACTCTCGGGGTGGACACAGTTATAAACGTACCCAGGAATGCCAAAACCTTTTTTACTTGGTGACTAGATTTTATGCTTATATCGAGTTATATGCATTAGTTGCAGTGAAGGACTAGAAGTTCAAACCTCAAAGTGTTAATCAGACAAAATCTTTTAATGTTGGGCCCCACTGCAGGCAATGATTCCTTTTGTGGATTCGATGTAAGAATATTAAAAAGATGTTGTAATTCATTGTATGTGAGACTGTGTAGTTCCCTTCTTCAGATCATGAGAGATCTGTGTGGTCTTGAAAAGACTTGAAATGCAGCATCTTTTTTTGTGGGTCAAAAAAGGTATGGAATGATACCACTGCCCACTGGTTCTATTTAAAAACAAAAAAAATCGTAAGGTGCTTTTAGGCCCAACAAAATGCATGGTTTGAACATATTGTCTGCTCCCAACTTGCCTGACAACCCCATATCATCTCTGTGTGGAGAATGAGTCTTCACAATAGCAGTGCTTCTCTTAAGTGCGTTTGTTGCCCAGTGAGTCACATTCTTAAAAATGTTATCTCTTATTGTCTTAATGTATCTTGCAGCTATTCATTTTTACACTCTTTGGGGTTTCCCATTCTGTTGGGGAAAAAAAAACCCTTGCCATCAAGCTCTAGATGACTATCATTTCCTTGCAGCTGCTTTGATAGAAATATGTCAAGACCTTGGAAAGAGAAATTGCATTTGGGGAATATAAATATTTTTTGTTCAAAAAATACTGTTTTCCCAGGCTTATAGTATTTTTTCCCAAGGTTGTTTGCTGCAGTAATGACAAACATGCCCTCTTTGCTTTAATGGATGAGCATTTAGAATGGGATCTTAGCAATCTAAGGTCTTAGTGCTTTATCTGAAATAAACTATTTTTTTCAATGCCAACTACTTATCCAAGTTCTTAAGGGTGCCCACAGCAGATCAAGTAGCTCTAAATCAATTTAAGTAACTTGTAGATAACTAGGAACCACACAGTGTGCTTCTGTAAGTCATTTTCGTTTAAGACAGAGCATCGGTTCTGAGCTGGATTTTGCTCATTGTATTTAACTAATGAACCGGTGGCAGTCATATGGCACTTGAATGACAGATAATAAGCTCTAGACCTTGGTTTTTGAAATGTAGTGAGCTATGAATGGTGGGAACCATGCTGAGCATTCTTGTTAAATGTGATCTTTCCTACAGATTGACAGGCAGCAGTTTGAAGAGACGGTTCGAACTCTGAATAACCTTTATGCAGAAGCAGAGAAATTAGGGGGGCAATCATACCTCGAAGGCTGTCTAGCTTGCTTGACAGCTTACACAATCTTCTTATGCATGGAAACACATTATGAAAAGGTGGGCCTGCTTTTTTTTTCCCCCCCTCTTATTCCCCCCCCCCCCCCCAACCCTCAAAGCTGCCATTCCAAACTATAGTCGTGTGGTACTGCAGTGATTACTGATTCTTTTTGGTTTCCCACACAGAGATAAATTGACAGCAGGGAAATTCTCTATCTAGTAGTCAGACCCAGTAGGTGACTAAGTTTTCTGTATGGATGGTCTTCCTATTGACTCTGGATGGTCAGACTGTGTGACTGACAGCTGTGAGATATCTGATAGCACAGAGGTCAGTGGTAAAAGAGAAAAAGTAGTAGTCAAAAATAGAGAGTAGTGTAGTTAAGGGCAACTAGGCCATTTATCTCACTCAGCTGCTCTTTATCTGACAACATCTATTATTCCTAATGATTTTCCTACTGTCTAATAATAGTAAATTGTTTTGGATAATATAGTGTGGAAAGAATGCATGTCAAACTTTGTTTCCTTATCGTCCCTCCAGTCCAGTCCAATACGTGTGGGTTATCTCCTTCCACCAGCAGCTGGGAACTGAGCATGTCAGATTTCTGATCTCGCAGTAGAAAGACTCCAGAAAGCAGTATCTCAGTCTTCAGCAGCTGGTATGGAGCTTCCCATGGCTGTACGCCACTGAAAGAACTTTGGGCCTTTCACTGTGTGTTTTTGTTTTTGTTTTTTAAGCCAGTATATCAATTTTCAAAACAGATCGGATCCAGAGAGTCAGGCTGATAAGCCTTCGTTTGGGGCTGGGACAGTTGCTTACAGAGCTTTGGCCGGGGTTGCTTTGTTGGCATCAGGTGCTGCCCAGGGGTCAAATACCTGGTGGTCCCTTCCCCCTCCCCCCCTTGCCATCTGGACAGCCCAGTGGTCTGTAGGTAAGATCTAGCTGGTTGTCCTCTGGTGCATCCTGAATTAATTTGGAACCTCTGGCCTTTTTGGGGGAAGAGGAGTTGAAACTGAAACCAAAGTAAACAAATTAAAAACAAAACAAAAATACCCCCCAGTCCACCCTGAATGGGTCAAGGAGTGTTGGTCAACTAGCACCGCCTACATTGTCCTGGGGTGTGGCACCCGGTGACACCGGGTCCCTCCCACCTACACTCTGTTCAGAGTAAGTGTTTTGGTGAAGGGTCTCTCCCATTCTCCATTCCCATCTGGTAGGTAGACATGAAGAGAGGCTGGGCATAATGACAGCACTACGCATAGGAGTTGGGCCTCTCCCCCCTCCCCCACACCCCCTTGCTTTGGGGATAGGCACAGGCTCTGCAGGTATACATCAGAGGTACAGGGCCAAAAAAAAAATGTTGAGTTAATAAAAAGCGATGACAGATGGAGCTGCTTTGTGAGTGCCATTCAGCTGCCTGCCCTAGCCCATCGTCAGTTGCGGTGTTTAGCATGTGGTAAGTGTTGCCTTAAGGCTCCCTCATTCACCTCTCCTGGGGAGGCACAATTTACTCGGCAAGAGTCCTCTTGAGTGGGGAGTTTGCAGAGTATGGCCGCGGTCCAGTGCTCCATACAGATTGGAGCAATGGTCTCTTAGCAGCAAAATTTTTGTCTGGCTATTCTTGGCTGTGGAGCCTTAGATTCTCCAGTCCCGAAGAGTTTCAGGTGGGGGCGGTCTCTGTTGGCTCTGTGGGCCTCTGTTTTTTTTTATTTCAACGTTGGTATTGTGCTAGTCGGCGCTAGTGTTACAGCAGCATATTTAATTAACGGTGTGTCCTTTTTCAGTTTTTTATTAGGGTCTCTAGTTTTATTTTTGGCCGCTTGTGTTTTTGGAGAGACTGCTGCCATTTTCTCTCAGAAACTCTGGTGGGTCAGCTGCCAGTTTCCCTTGGCAGGATGCAGACATTCCCAAGTTTTGTGTTGGGAAAGCTATGTTTATCTTTGTGCTGTCGTCAGTCTGACTTTCCGTTTTGTGTTGTCTCTCTCATCCCACAAAACAACAAACAAAATCAGTTCCTTATCATCCCTACAGTAGAGTCCCACACCTCACGGTTGTCAACCCCCACCAGAAGCTTGGAGACTGAACATGTCATGTTTTGATGACACCAGGGTACTTAAGTTGCTGGTACCACCAACCAGCCCCCAGTAAGCTCAGTCTCCAAGCAGCTGGAGTGGGTGAATCCCAAAGATCTGGACTCACTGAAGGGACAACTGGGAAGAGGTTTTTTTGGGGGGGTTAAATTTTATTTTTCTTTAATTTTCTGCCTGTGCTTGAACCTCTATCTCTTTCTCCTCCCGACCTGGTGTCCAGCAAAGGGGAGCAGTTCCTGTGGACTTCTGTTTTTGTGTTTGTTTGTTTTTTAACTTGATCAAAGTGCCTTGGGGAACGCTGGAGATAATTTTAGTCGGCAGTGACGGCTCCTGATCCCATGCAGTGGGTGAGGAGCTCCAGGGCAGAATGGGGAAAAGATTTCAGCACAGGAATATGTGTCTTCTTTCCTCATCTCCCACCTCTGGGCCGAAACCGCTGTGTGACTGAGCACCAGAGGGGAGCAGCATTTCTCAGCCGCACTCGGCAGGACACAGCGGAAACAGGTTCCGAGGTGTTTTTCTGTGCCAGCGGGGAGGTTTGTCTCCTTTGTTTTCCTCCTCTCAGAGCTCAAAAATTTAAAGCGGCCAAGGGACCACATGGCAGAGGCCTGCATGCAATGGGAGTGTCTGATGCGCCATTTTCTGAAAAGCTAGTAGGCACAGTTTTTTCCTCATGTTTCTTTCATTTGGCTTAGTTTGCTTAATTTCCTTTAATTGCTTAATTTTCTGGTGTTTTTTGTTTTCTTCAGATAGTTTAGTGGCATCTTGTGTTTGTGTGTGTGTGGGGGGGGGTTTGTTTTTTTTTAACAGAGAGAAATGTCAGAGGAGTGGCCAGAGAGAAGGATGGTCTGACAGAGGGGACTGATCCTCCCTATTATCCAGGAGATCATGCCTGCCTGGCCCCAGTGCATAATGTGTGGGGCACGTAGAAGTGCACTCTCTCCACAGAAGGCATCTGCAGGGGCTGTACCGTAGAGGCACACACGGCTGAACAGCCTATGCATGAGGAAGTGGGGCCCTCTGAGGAGGGCAGCCCACAAGCTTTGGGGTCCGCACTGCAGACAGATGTAGGGCCCTGGCCGTCTCCGCCGTTGCTGCAGCCCATTGAACAGAGTTTGGCCTCTCCGGGTCCCTCTTCCTCTCAGACGCATTCAACAGGGGTCCTGGGGAATTTTTCCCCAGAGTTTGTATTTTTGCTCCACAAGGCATTTTGCTTGAAGTGGCAAGGAGAGAGACAGGTGGGCAATACCAGGAAGAGGGGCTCCAGGAAACCTGTGGGGGTTGGAGCTGGAACAAACGCAGCCTCTGGCTAATAAGCGACACCTCGAATGCGAGGTAGCCAACAAGGCAGGGTCCCTTCCCTCAGACGGGGAGCCCGAAGACAGTCTGGAACCAGAGGAGCTGGAAGAGGGGGAGATCTGCAGGAGGAGGAATCTCGCATAATCAGGGTCTTAATCGGGGTAGTTTCTCCCAATGGGTTAGTTTTGCGCATACCATGGCAGCCGTGAGCCTCACTTTTAAGTCAGGTGAACCTCATTTCTAATTTGGTGGTCCTTATTGCAGAGGCCCTCAAAACCCTCAATATGCCCATGGGAAAGGTGATCGAAGAAGAAGCTCTGGAGGACCTGCTCTTCAGGCTGTGCGCAAGCTTCAACGGGTGTTTTTCCTCCATAGGGTCATTAAGCAAATGATCCTAGAGGAATAGGACCTTCTGGAGGCCGGACTCAGGGATTCATGTACCATGACCCGGTTGTATCTGTTGTCTGAACAGGAAAATGAGATTCCGTTTCTTGAAGGTGCGGCGCTCAAGGACATCCAGGATAGAAAGCTGGCTACCCTGCTGAAGCAAGCCTTTGATGTCTGTGCTCTGTCCCTACAAGCCTCAACTTATGGGGCTTTGGTAGCAAGGATATGTTTGCGTTGGGCACAAAGCATCCCTGAGTCGGTAAGGGAGTCCCGAGAACAGGAGACCACAGCGAGACTTGAGTCTGGAGCGACTTACTTGGCCGACGCCTTCTATGATCTTGTTCGGGGACTTTTCAACAGAGGTAGCAGCACGCTGCTACCTCTGGCTCTGCAACTTGTTGGTGGATGTTTCCTCGAAGGCCTGTTTGAGTAAGCTGCCGTTTAAGGGTAAGCAGCTGTTTGGGGAGGAACTAAAAAAATTGGTAAAGGACTTGGAGTCCAAAGGGGGATGCCTTCGCAAAGCAGGGGCAAAGCTATAGCTCGGGGAGAGGGCGGCCCTGGGAATTTAAGCATTTTAGGACGGTGCGCTTTGCGCCATACCAGAGAAGAAGGTTCGCCTCCTGGGTGATCACAATTTCGGGGGGCAGATAGAGGCTATTACTCGGCCTCCACCTCTTCCTCTGCCCAGAAAAAATCGCAATGGAGTGAGGGGGAGGCCCGATGGGGGTGCAGCCCATGGGGAGGTCAGCTGCAGGACCTCTACCCTGCCTGGGCCCGTATTACATCAGACCAGTGGATCCTACAAGTGGTATGGGACTGCTAAGTACTGGAGTTCTCCAGACCGCTTGCACCAGCCTTCATTTGCTCCCCCAGCAAGTGCAATGGAAGGTGCAGGGGGTGTGGGAAACACTTGAAAGGCTACTGAGGTTGGAGGCGGTAGCACCAGTGCCCACAGAGCAATGCGGCACAGGTCAATATTCCATTTATTTCATAGTCCCAAAGAAGGAAGGTTACTTTTGGCGTATTTTAGATCTCAAGCAGGTGAACAGGTGTCTGTGAGTACCGAGGTTTCATATGGAAACCCTCAGGTCAGTGATCATGGCTGTAAGAGAAGGGGAGTTCTTGACCTCTTTGGACCTTACAGCAGCGTACCTGCATGTCCCCATCGATCCAGATCACCAGTTTCTTCTCTTTGTGGTGCCCATGGGACATTTTCAATTTCAAGCCTTGCCTTGCGGTCTCACAATGGGCCCCCCCCCCCCTGAACTTTCACCAAGGTGATGGTCGTGGTGGCGTCAGCCTTACATCGCAAAGGTTTACTAGTGCATCCATACGTCAATGACTGGCTCATTCAAGCAAAATCCGAGCGGGAAAGTGATCAAGCCACGGCTCAGGTGGTCTAATTCCTGTAGAGTCTTGGCTGGGTTATGAACATCACAAAGAGCCACTTGAATCCCTCGCAGAACCTCGAGTACCTTGGGGCTCGATTCGGCATGCGTGGTGGCAGTCTTTCTGCCACGAAAGAGGGTGCAGGCACTGAGGCAGCTAGTCTGAAGTTCCTCCTCATGGTGGAACAGACAGCATGGCATTATCTTCAGCTATTAGGGACCATGGCGGCGGTGATAGAACTGGTTCAGTGACCTAGAGTCCCTCTGCACAGGAACCTCCTCCTTCAGGAGTTGGCAAGTCTTTTAAAGGAACAGGCGGTGGAACCGGTGCCAGACCACCTGGAAGGGCAAGGCTTCTACTCCAGGTACTTCCTAGTACCAAAGACAACAGGAGGCCTCAGACCTATCCTAGACTTGCGAAATCTGAACAAGTTTCTGGAGCGGGAAAAGTTCAAGATGCTTACCCTTGGGATACTGCTGCCCTACCTCCAGCAGGGAGATTGGCTATGCTCCTTAGACCTAAAGGATGCTTCTACTCACATTCTCATCCATCCAGACCACAGACAATATCTCAGATTTGTGGTGGGAGGAAACTATTTTCAGTACAGGGTACTTCCCTTTGGCCTGACCTCTGCCCCCAGGGTTTTCACCAAATGCCTGGTGGTGTGGCGGCTTTTCTCAAAAATCAGGGGATTTTTGTCTTCCCATATCTGGACGACTGGCTAATCAGGGGCTAGTCATTCCAGGAGGCCTGACAGGCCACTCTTCGCACTGTTTCTCTTCTTCAACATCTGGGCTTTGTCATAAACTACACAAAGTCCACTTTGCTCCCCTCTCAGAACCTAAAGTTTATGGGGGCGAGACTGGACACCCTTCAGGCAAGGGCTTACTTGCCCGAGGACAGGGCCCACAGATTGATAGAGTTGGCAAACCAGTTCCAAAGCAATTCTCAGGTTTCCGCCAGGCACTACCTGCGGCTTCTGGGCCACATGGCATCCACTGTACATGTGACCCCGAATGCCCGCCTGCACATGCAGGCTGCTCAATGGTGTCTCAGAGATCAGTGGACACAAGCCACCGGCGACCTTCGAGACAGAGTAAAGGTGTCCAGACGACTTCTGAACTCCTTACAGTGGTGGTTACATCTGCCAAACCTTCTCAAGGGCGTACCTTAAAGGGCTGGGGAGCACATTGCCAGGGCACATGCACTCAAGGCCTGTGGTCCCCTCGGGAGGCCACACAGCAGATCAATCTTTTAGAGCTGCGAGCAATCTGCTTAGCTCTGCAAACTTTCTGCCATGCTCTTTCTCAACAGTCTGCCCTAGTTCAGACAGACAATCAGATAGCAATGTTCTACGTGAACAAACAAGGGGGCACAGGGTCCAGGCTCCTATGTCAAGAGGCACTGGACCTTTGCTCCTTTGCGGTCAGACAAGGCATGTTTCTCAAAGCAGTTTATCTACCTGGTCAGGAGAACTTCTTAGCAGACAAGCTAAGCAGGATTCTCCAGCCCCATGAATGGCAGTTGAATCCATTGGTGGTCCAGCAGATCTTCCTACGATGGGGACTTCCATCCATCGATTTCTTTGCAAGTCCACTGAACCGTCAGCTGCCCAGGGTTTGCTGCAGGACACCACATCCCCTGAGAATGGCAGCAGATGCATTTCTGATCTCTTGGTCTACGGGCCTCCTGTATGCGTTTCCTCCCACACCCCTGGTGGCCCGAACTCTGTTCAAGATCCTCCGGGACAAGGCCTTGATGATTCTGGTAGCCCCCAGATGGCCAAGACAGCCGTGGTTTCCACTTCTTCTGCAGTTGGCGGTGGAAGCTCCGTTCCCTCTGGGGCTGCAACATGATCTCCTGTCTCAAGATCAGGGTTCCCTTCTGCACCCCAATCTCAGGTCCCTCAATCTGATGGCCAGGCTGCTGAAAGATAGTGCTAGCTCCCTTACTTCTGCCTAAGGAGGTTGAGGAGGTGGTCTTGGCCTCTACGAGGCAGTCCACCAGAAAGTCCTATGCCCTCAAGTGGCGTAGGTTTACGGTATGATGTGCTCGGTGCAATGAGGATCCTTTCTTTTGCCTTGTGCCAGTAATACTGCAGTATCTACTTCACCTTTCAGACCTAGACCTTAAGTCTAACTCTGTTCGGGTCCACCTCAGTGCTTTGTCAGCGCACCACTCACTGGTGGACGGACAGTCTGTCTGTTCACCCCTTGGTGTCCCAATTTCTCAGAGGTCTGCTTCTACTCAAGCCTCCAGTTCATCTACCAGCGACTGAGTGGGATTTGATTGTGGTCTTGCAGAAACTTACTCGCCCACCGTTTGAGCTGATGGCTACTTGCCATTTGCGTTTCCTCTCTTGGAAAGCGCTCTTCCTGGTGGCTCTTACGTGTGAGTGAACTACAAGCTCTGGTTTCTGATAGACCGTGGACGCGGTTCTATAGAAACAGGGTGGTCCTGCGGACCCATCCCAAGTTCCTCCCAAAAGTGGTCTCCTCTTTCCACCTCAATCAGGTGGTTCTTCCAACTTTTTTTCCCAGGCTGCACGCCAGCCGGGCTGAAACAGTCTTGCATACCCTGGACTGTAAAAGGGTGTTGTCCTTTTACATAGAACATACACGGGAGCATCAAAGGGCTACTCAGCTCTTTGTCTCGTTTGACCCTGTCTCCAAGCATACGTTGTCCACTTGGGTAGCAGATTGCATCGCCTGGGCATACCGGGCAGCCGACCTCCCCTTGCAGGGTCGAGTCACGGCCCACCATGTCAGGGCGAAGGCCGTGTCAGTAGCTCATCTCCGCTCTGTTCCGCTGGCAGACAACTGACTAATGCTCTGTACTGTTTTGACTAGATTCTAAGCTCCGATGAGCATGACTCAGGGACTCTCTTGTATGTTGGCTACCTCTTGTAGGTTAGCTGTACAGCGCTGCGTGCGTGGCACTTTATAAGTGCTGAATAGTAGGAGTAGTAGGGTCGCAACTTGGTCTTCAAGCCAGACCTTTGCAGCCCATTACTGCATGGAGAGAGAGTCCCGGCGGGACAGTGTTTTCGGCCAGGCGGTATTCCCATAATTTCTTTGATTTTTAGGCAACTCCTACCCTCCGGCCCTTGTGTTGGGCTACCGTACGGGCTGTGTTCTCAGATAAAATTCTTATCACAGATGCTGAGGCTCTTGAGAGGGAGTCATTTTTTCAGCTCTGGGTTCATGGTAGCCTAGAGCTGGGGAGTCTCATATTTGAGGACTGACTTCCTGCTTGGTCCTGGAGAAAGCGTAGTTACTCACCTGTAACAGGTGTTCTCCAGGAGCAGCAGGAATCAGTCCTCATGACCCTCCCTCCTCCCCTGGAGTTGCAGTCGTATACTTCATTTTGGTTTTTTGCTGTCTTTTAGCTATGTCATCAGACTGAGCAAGATGTCACCCTTGGGCGGGAAGGGGACCGTGCAGGGGCGCTGCATTCCCAAAGGCTTTCTTTGAAAGCTGGGGAAATGCGCCGCACGAGGGCTCCGTCGGCGCCAACGTCACTCATATGTGAGGACTGATTCCTGCTGCTCTGGAGAACACCTGTTACAGGTGAGTAGCTACTCTTTCTCAACAGGCTCATTCCTGTGTAGGCTAAAACACACTTCCATCAGGCTGCTGCTGAAAAACAACAAACTGGACCCCCAGAAGGTTGATTCGTACAGGCCAATACCAAGCATCCCACTACTTGCCAAGATAATTGAAAAGGTAGTCCAACGCCAAATCCAGCACCACATCGAGACTGCTGCTCCTCTGGCCCATGCCAGCATGGATTCAGGGAATCTCATGGGGTGGAAACCCTCCTTACCATCCTCTTCAGTACCATAATCGCTGGAACCGACAACACCCGACAAGGGTTTGCCCTTATCTTTATGGATATAGCCGTGGCATTTGACTCCGTAAGCCATGTCTCAAGGAGAAGGGGATACAGGACTCAGCCCTAAGCTGGTGCAAATCATACCTGACTGACAGATGACAGCACGTACGATCCGGCGCTACAACATCAGAACCATTCCATCAGAAGCAGGGTGTACCGCAGGGATCCTCCCTCTCAGCCCTGATGTTCAACATATACATGCAGCCCATCTGTGCCCTTATCCGATCTTTCAACGTCGCCTGCCTGGTATATGCCGATGATGTACTGCTCTACATGCCATTCTCAACCGACCAGCAGGACTTCTCCCCACTAACAAGCTGCTTTGACGCCGTATCCAACTGGCTCCACACTCAAAACCTCTGAATAAACCACAAAAAGACAAACGTCCTTTTCATTACGAGGAACCAAGGCTTCACCCCTCCCGCCTACATAAAGGTCAAAGAAGCTGAGCTGCTAACCAAACCCACAATTCGTTACCTAGGAGTCACATTAGATCAATGGCTGGACATGAAGGCCCATATAAGCAGCACATTAAAGACAGTTTGCCACAAGATACGGACACTCCGGTATCTATGTCCCCTGCTAGATCCAGAGAACTTCCGGACAATCTACCAAGCACTGGTAATCCCTCACTTCGACTATGCCAGTGCAATTCTACAAGGACTTCCACATTCCACCCTGAATCCACTCCAACTCGCAATGAATACCGCGGCCAGAATTCTACACGGAGCTTACAGGAAGGATCACGAGCTTCCTGGAAGGATCCAGGAAGGATCACCAATCCTGAAACACCTCCACTGGCTCCCCATTCTTTGCAGACTCTCATTTAAAAATCTATTAATGACCTTCAACGCTATCAACAAGCTCTCCTCCACCTCCCTCATGGAGCTAATCCACCTCACACCCCCTAACAGATCCAGAAGATCCACAGCGGTCAACACACTGGTAATTCCGAAGGCAACAACAAAATGCACCCAGGCAACGATAAACAGGGCATTTAGGTTCTATGCACCCAGATGGTGGAATGCCCTTCCGTCCAACATCTGGGCAATCTCCGACCTTGCCCAATTTAGGAAGGCACTGAAGGACCATCTTTTCCTCGAGCACTGCTCTGATGACAGCCCACAAATTGCCACCCCCCTCCACCAGGACTGCCCCACTAGCACACCCAGCACGCGATGAGGCAGCCTCACACATTGGCGCCATTACCGACCACGCATACCATGTAAATAGCTTTTGTAAATAGTCTCTACCCATCGATAGTCCCGCTCGGACCCTGACTTGATTGCCAACCTGTAAATAGTTACCCTAGTGATGTCCAAGTTACAGCACCTGTTCCATTGTAAATACAGCACAGCCTAGGCTGCACGGTATAAGTTACTGTTGTATGTAAACCGCACTGATTTTAAATAGCGCGGTATAAAAGAGACACTAAATAAATAAATAAATAAATGAGGCCGTTGCAAAGAGCCCTTCACCAATGGTCAATCAGCAACACCCCTTGTTGCGTTCACGGCAGGTTCGGACAGCACTCCAAGTGGTGGCTCTGCGAGGAGAATCTGATGGTGGAAGTCCCATTGGAGTCGCCGCACTGGGTTTCCCTAACAGCGTATGCCAGCCTCTCGGGTTGGGGAGCCCACTGAGGAGAGCATTGCTCAAGGTCAGTGAACAGCAGACTTGGCCTATCAGTTGGCTGGAAAGGCGGTGCAGGTCTTCTCCGACAACACCACCATGGTAGTGTACATCAATTGACAAGGGGGCACAGGCAGCATCTGGCTGGAGAACGAAGTGGAGATGTTGCTGAGTTGGGTAGAAGCCAGTCTGCAGGCGATTTCAGCAGCCCACGTGGCTGGAACACAGAACGTGACCGCTGACTACCTCAGTCAAGTGCAGTTGGACCCAGGGGAATGGCAACTGAACCAGGAAGTCTTCGAGCTCATAGTGTGCTGGTGAGGGACGCCGGCCATGGATTTGATGGCGACATTTATTTAACAGGTTTTATATACCGCTTTATCATTTCAATCAAAGCGGTTTACATTGAAACTTAAACTTGGTAATGTACATTAAACAGGGTCATTGATAACTTGGATTTTTCTGAGGCAATGGAAGGTTAAGTGACTTGCCCAAGGCCCAAAGAGTGCTAGTGGGAATCAAACCCTGGTCTCTGGGTTCCCAAGACAATGCTCTAACCATTAGGCTACAGCTGGCGGGGAGAGAGAATATCAGAAGGCCTGGATGCACTTGTGCAGCATTGGTCCAGCCAGGGGCTTCTCGGTCTTCCCTCCATGGGCGCTCATAGGGCCAGTGATTCAGAGTGGTGGTGCACTGCAGATTGATCGTCCTGATTTGCCCAAGATTGGCCAAGGTGCCCATGATATGCGGACCTAATTCGGCTGAAGGCAGCCAAGCTGTGAAGACTTCCAAGCAGGCCAGACCTACTGTTTCAGGGTCCAGTCTTGATGCCCCAGGTGGATCAGTTCTCACTTGCGGCATGTGGATCTTCAGAGGGCTCGATTAAGGAAGCAAGATTATTCCGCCCAAGTAATCTCCACGCTTAAGGCCAGGAAGAGTTCCATGTCATTGTCCTGCCTTCGAGTGCAGAGAGTTTTTGAGAGCTGGTGCACGGATAAGGGGTGCCGGCCGCTGTCTGTGTCTGCTCCAGAGGTGTAAGAGTTCCTTCAGACGGGGCTCGATAAAGGGCTGGCATGTGCCTCTTAGAAGGTGCAAGTGGCCGCATTGGCCTATTATCAAGGCAGACTCCAGAAGTCTCCTTGGGAACGCATCTGAATGTGACTCTGTTCCTGTTCTGGTCAATGTTGCTTTCTTGGAACCTCAATTTGGTGCTTTCAGCTCTGACGAGGGAGCCTTTTGAGCTGTTAGCAGCATGTACCCTGAAGGACTTGACTTCGAAGATGGCATTTTTGGTGGCGGTCTGTTCAGCCCAAAGGGTCTTGGAGATCCAGGCATTCTCATGTAGAGAGCCTTTTCTGCCCTTCTCCAGGGAGAAAATGGTTCTGCGACCAGTACTCTCCTTGCCGAAGGTGGTGTCCACTATTTCATCTGAATCAGCTGGACACTCTTCCAATGTTGTCAGGACTGGCAGAGGACTTGGCGGACCCACAGTTGCGCATTCTCGATGTCGGGCGGTCCTGAAGAAGGTATCTGAAGAGAACAGCTTCCTTTCGAAGATCAGATTGGCTATTCGTCCTGTTTGGAGGGCCACGTAAGAGGGAGGCAGCGACGAAAGCCTCCATTTCTGGATGGATTAAAGAAGCGATTGCATCAGCCTATATGTTGCGGGGCAAAGTGGTTCCGCGGGGCCTGCACATTCATTCCATAAGGGCATAGGCAGAGTAGAGTTTGGTGCCACGGGGTGATATCTGTCAGGTGGCCATCTGGTCCTCACTTCATACGTTTGTAAAGCATTACAGATTGGATGTGCAAGTGGCAGGGGATGCAAAGTTCAGGTTCGCAGTGTTAAAGGCCGGGCTTGCAGGTCCCTCCCGCGGTTGAGTGGCTGTTGCATCCCTGAGGTACGGGACTGGACTGGAGGGGATGGTAAGGTGTGAAATTAAGCTTTACCTGCTAATTGGCTTTCCTTGAGGAACTCCATCCAGTCCCGGAATCCTCCCTTTTGCAGTTCTGAAGCGGTGCTCATGACCCCAGGCCGGAAGAATCCCAACTTTGTGGGAGGCCTAGAGCAATTTAAAGCTGCATTGCAAGGTAGGAGGAGAGGAGACGCAGGTTCCTGTGTCTGGTAAGAAGCCTACCCATCCTCAAAGGGGGGTGGGTAAGTGGTGTGTGGGACAAGTAAGCTGCCCTGTTTGAAGGGCTCCCATGTAAGTGGAGATGTTGCTGAGTTGGGCAGAAGCCAATCTGTATGTGGAGGCCAGAGAAGGGGCTTCCTGGGGGTTTTTCCCTTTAGGGAAACCCCATAAAGTCTAAAGGTTTTTTCTCATGTTAACTTATTTGTTGCTCCTGTGAGTCTGCTTTGTCAATAGGTTACTGGGGGCTGGTGGGTGGTGCCAGCTGCCTAAGTATCCTGGTGTCATCAAAACGTAACAAGCTCAGTCTCCAAGCTGCTGGTGGGGGTTGACAACCCTGAGGTGCGGGACTGGAAGCGAGTTCCTTAAGGAAAGCCAATTAGCAGGTAAGGCCTAATTTCACCTCTTTCGTTGCTGGGATATATATTCACTGAGGTATTTTTGTGTATTTGGTGCATTCCTACAATGACCTGGTCAGAGGAAGTCACCTATCCTGGTGGCTGCTGGCATAGGCATTTTACGTATTATGAGCCCCATTTGAATCCCTTCAGTGGTACGCTTGGATAGTGGCTGTTTTGCTCGCCTTCAGTTGCGTTTTCGTTCTCCTTACTACAGGTTGACCATCTTTTTGAGACCTTTTAGTTTCTTGAACAAAAACAAAACAGAAAGGAGGAATGGCACTGGTACAGAGCTGGCATGGGTCTCTTTCCGGCTCAGCAGAGGGAACATGCACTGGGGGGACTGTCTGCCGTGACCATGGGCCCCCCTTTATGCCCTATAGACGTTTTAGCCGCTAAGCAGTGCTAATCCGATCTCGGTGGCTAACAGTAACAGCTGCTGCTTAACAGGAAAAAAAAACCAGCCTGTTAATTTCAGTAGAACATATGCCTCTGATATTTTCGTTGTAAACTAGCTGGGAGTTCGTGGGGGCTCGGAATTGTTCGTCAGTTTATATTGTCTGTTTGGCTGGATGTTTTCTTTATCACCTTGTTTTTATTGCGGTCGACCCTTGCTATAGGTTTTCCGAGTGCAGGCAGGGCTGTTTTCTGAGAGGTAGCGGTCCTGGCTCAGGAGAGCTTGTATTTATGGAAAGACAAAAAAAAAAATGTGGGGGTGGAAATAGTTAAGTTGATTGATAGCCCTCTGGTCTGGACGTTAGGTGCACTCGTTTTGAGCGGAGCTTATCTTGGTGGAGTGCTGGCAGGCTGGCTGAGTCTAGCGTTACAGCCCTGAGGACTCACAATAAGAGCATATGAACATGAGTAATGCCATGCTGGGTCAGACCGAGATCCATTCAGCCCAGTGTCCTATTTGCAACAGGGGCCTATCCAAGTCACAGGTGCATGGCAGGTTCCCAAAAAGGCACACAGGTTCCACAATGCTAGTCCCCTTTCATAATATCCTCTTATACCTGTCCAGGAGCAGGTGTCTCCCTAAGCAAGTGGGTGTGGGACATTGTTCTTGAACAGGACAGCATGATCACTACTGCAGGGTCACTTGGAGGGACGTGTGTACTTCTGTTTTCTCTTCCACAGCAGTTGTCAGTGGGTGAATAGTTGAGAAGTATGGTAGGGTAGCTTTCGTTGGAGCTTGGCCAATGCAGTTTGTAGCCCATGGGTAGCCTCTTCCTTCCTAATCGCATGCTTCAATTGTCTTTCTTTTTGGATCTCGCTTGGCGCTTGAGCTGCATTCTGTGAGTATCCAGACGTGCTACTATCAACAATGGTCCCCATGTCTCCTGGGTGTGATGCCAGTTTGAATTAAAAACAAAAACCAAAACAAAACCCAAAAGGTCAGGGAAGATTCCGATTTCTCTAGGCATAAACATGCTTCATTCTCCTTGTGCATGCCTGCAGATTCCTTGGATGTGGTGACAGGTTAGAGGGCAGATACATATGTTAGCTTTAGTCAAGCCACTACACTCCTCACTAGACACACAAACATTCTCTGCCTTGGACTCTTCTCCGAAGATTTGTCTCTTCGTTTCTACACACACTACTAAGACCCTCATTCACTCAATAGTCACCTCTTGTCTTGACTATTATAACCTGCTCCTCACTGGTCTCCCGCTGAATTATCTTTCTCCCCTTCAATCTGTTCAAAACTCGGCTGCATGGCTTATCTTTCACCAGTGCCGCTATGCTCATTTAACCCCTCTTCTCAACTTCACTGGCTCCCTATCCATTTCCACATCCAGTTCAAACTTGTACTTACCTACAAGTGTATTTATTCTGCAGCTCCTCACTATCCTTCCTCTCATCTCACTGTAAATTACTCCTTGGGAACTCCGCTCCTCTGGCAGATCCCTTTTATCTGTGTCCTCCACTGCCAATTCCAGACTTCAGCCATTCCATCTTGTTGCTTCATATACCTGGAACAAGCTACTTGAGTCGGTGTGTCAGTCTCCTTCTCTGGCCCTATTCAAATCCAGGCTAAAAGCCCACCTCTTTTGAGGCTGCTTTTGGATCCTGATGCCCCTCACTCTCACATTCGCTATTTGTGTATCTTACTATAATCTAGTCCCCAGTTTTGCAAATTTTTTTAAAATTTTGATTAGATAGTCCCTGCTCATCAGAGCTTACAGCCTTACATCTTTATGTACAGTGCTGTGTATGCCTTGTAGCTAGTGATAGGATCCAAACAGCCGAGAAACCGGTTCAGGTCCCAGCCCTCCCACGCATGTGACGGCCAGGTTGCTGCACCTTGTGTGTAGGCTTTGCAGCGGCCGTATGCTTGGGATGCTGCCCTCCACTGAGGGTATGCATCTCCCTGGTGGCCCAGCGGCCTGATCTCCCGCCTGACAATGTTTTGACTGCATCGGGGGCTTCTCCCAGTGCTGCAATCCCCTGATGCAGTCAAAACATTGTCAGGTGTGGGGATGCCTGCCACTGCAGAGCCAGCATTGCGTTGTGTTCGGCCCAGTTCAGCGAACGAGGGCTGTGACAGGAACTGGTTCGTGTGAACAGGGCCGAAACGGCCAGATCCCACCACTGCTTGTAGCACTGTACAAATGATGGTGGTAAGTGTTATCTACTACTAACTACAACTACAATACTACTAATCATTTGTATAATACTACAAGGCATACGCAGCACTGTATAGACTATGTAAGAGACATTTCCTGCTCATCGGAGCTTACAGTCTAGTCAAGCACAACTGCTGAGGACAAGGATACGTCTAGGGCAGTGGTTCCCAACCCAGTCCTCAGGTACCCCCAGGCCAGTCAGGTTTTCAGGGTATCCATAATGAATATGCATATGAGAGATCTGCATAGATCTGCATGCTCTGCTTCCATTGTATGCAGATCTCTCATATGCATATTCATTATGGATATCCTGAAAACCTGACTGGCCTGGGGGTACCTGAGGCTGGGTTGGAAACCACTGATCTAGGGGAATGGTAAAGACAGTTCGATCTGTACGTGGGCCACCATATTGCATGCTCACTTCACCATAGCTTTCCCCATGGAAGGTCCTGCCATTCGATTCTCCAGTGCCTTTTTCTTTTTTTTCTTTTTTTTTCTTTTTTTGACCCCATACCCAGCAGCGCAAAACTACCAATTTGTAAGTTACCTCTGAGCCCCACTCTCAGTGGTAATGCACTTAAATTAGGGGATTTGCCTTGGGCTTTCTCAAAGCCTTTACCCTAGACAGCCATCACTCAAGATGATGTCACCAGACATCCTTCAAGCCGCCTTAAGATGAAAGGAGGACAGCACCTTTTGGGAGAAAGGCAGCCCAGTCTCCAAGGAGATAGAGGCTGCCAAGATGTCCTGCAAAGAGCTTTCCTTGGTCAAGACCCTCAGTACCTAGCGAATGCTGTGGCCACCAGGACACCACCTTAAGGGTCAAATCCTTGTGAATAGGCTCAAATGGAGACCTTCAACACCAGAGAGAGAATCCACTGAGGAACAACCAAAACTCTGGTCAGATGTATTTTGCTCTCTTGAAGTGGAAGACATCAAGGTGTGCTGCCAATGACATTCCATGGATGTGATCTATGTAATATGCCAGGGACACCACCTGAACCTCGAGAGAGTCTAGGCTAAGCCCAGGTCCAGACGAGACTGTAAAAAGGACAACACGCTGACCGTGTCTGCCTTCCTGACCTTGAGGAATAAGTGGAACATCATCTCTTGAAATCCCTCCAGACTCTAACATAAGCCAAGGATGCAGAGGCCCTTTGGGCCTTAAGGGGGATGTCTATTACCATTAGATAGCTTACACCTCTCAAAGGCCAGGCCATTAAGTGAGAAGGGACTGGGATCTTCCATCATTAGGGGCCTCTGCTGTAGGAGACCACCTCCGGAGACAACAAGCACGTTGTCTATGCCTGCAATGTGCACTGCAGACAGGGCAGTCGGATACTCCACTACCCAACAGTACAGCTCTGATCTCAAGAGCCGCTCTGGCACTACAATGCCTTGTGCTATACAAATGATTAGTAGAGGTTGTAGAGTTCCACCCCATTTGACATGCACCACCACCATGGCGTTATCTGAGACCCCCAGATACCTTGCTCACTAAGAGAGGCTGTGACCTCTCAAAGGCCAGATTTATTTTTATTTAAAGGGTATTTCTGTCCCGCCTTATCCTTTAATCAAGGCGGTGAACACAGCAAATAATCAAAGCATTGGTGATTGTGTTAGGTGTGTCTATGTACAGTGAGGGTGTGTGAGTGTGGGTGTGAAGATTGGTGTGAGCTATTTACAACATGTGCTTTTTACAGCTATATACATGGGTTTTGCAGTCTCTGCAGTTTGCTGTGGTTGATCTTTAGATTGGGTTTGAGGTTCTGTTCTGTGTTTAGACGGAGTCTGTAGAGTCTGGTTAAATGCTTGGTCCGTAGTACTCGGTGAAGAGCAATGTCTTTAGGTGTTTTCGGAAGTCCATTGGGTCTTCGGTAGACCGTAGTTCATCTGGGAGTGTGTTCCATATTGTTGGAGCTGCCATTGAATGGATTGCTTTTGCTTCCAGGCGGATGATCACCCAGGCCTCCGAAGTGAAACATGGTCCCTGGGCCCACTGCCCAAACAGTGTGCATCCCAGCCCTTTAGGCTAGCATAGAAGGTGACAGGAATCCATTACGGTGCTCTCAATAGCATCCTGGCCATCAGGTCGTGGGACTGCAATTACCAGCTCAAATGCTGCTTGATCTCCTGGGGTAGATAAGGGGTCTGATCAAACAACTGGGAACAGAGAGACTCTAAGGCTAGCAGGCACCTCTACAGTGGACACATGAGTGCCCTGGCCCAAGGAACCGGCTTAGAGGTTGATGCTATGGTTCTTCAGGACCAAGCAGGAAGTCAGTTCTCACATATGGGTGTCATCGGCGCCGATGAAGCCCCAGCGGAGCATTTCCCCAGCTTTCTATGAAAGCCTTTGGGAATGCAGGCACGCATGCACGGTTCCCTTCCCGCCTAAAGGTGCCATCTTACCTCAGTCTCTTTTTTTCCGTGAAGCCCACCGGACGTGTGTCCAGTTTTCCCGGTTAAAATTAGATTTTTCAGCGATTGCTCTTTTTCTACCGGTTTGACGCCGGTTCCGCTCCCGCCGGGTTCGGTACACCGGTATCGAGCCCAATTCTTCTTTTTCGGTTTTTGCCCTTCGTGGCTGACGTTCGCTCCCTTTTTTCTCTTTTTCCCTGGAAGACCGGTCCTTTGACCTCGCGGGGACTCTTTTTTTTCCCCGATGGCTTCCAGTGGTATTAAGAAGTGTGATCGGTGTAAGAAACTGTCTCTCACCAACACACACGACTGCTGCCTTCGGTGCCTCGGCCCCAACCACGATCCTAAGTCGTGCGGGGCCTGTGGAAAAATGTCTTCCAAGGCACTACGAAGTCGCCAGCAGCAAAAGGAAAGGCTTTTCTCGGACTCAGCCTCCGGCCGGGCCCGGACCTCATCTGAGGCCTCGACATCTTGGGATTCCGATCCCGAGCGCCGTCGAAGCTCCTCGGACAGGGGGTCCCCTGACTGGGAACGCAAGAGGAAGAAACGGCTCGCGAGGGCAACGGCGTAGGAGGTCCCTGGCTCCTCGAGGGCCAGGTCTAAGAACCCCGACCGTCGCCCCGGGCCTGTGGAACCGGAGAAGCCTGCCAAAGTTCCTCGTGTGGAGCCGGAGTCTGCTGGACATGTAAGCCCTGTAGTCCTCGTGGACTCTCCTCCCAGGGAGCCGACGGAGTCGGTGGCTGCTGCGTCTCCTGAGCAGAGTCTCAGGATGACAGCCTTGGAGAGCAGAATGTCTGCCTTCATGGAGCAGCAGCGGGCACTGATGGCCAGCCCGTCTGGCGCATCTGCCCCGACCACCGGGACATCGACGTCGAAGTCGACCCTGGAGACCGAGCCGATACTTGAGTCCATCGTGGCTCGGAGTCGACCTCGGCCGCGGTCTCCCTCGACCTCCCGTTCGGGACCGAGGGCATCGACGCCGGTGCTTCCGGCGTCTGGGCGGGTGCTCCAGGACCCCGACTCTTCCTCGGACGAGTTGGCTTGGGAGACGGAGGACGAGGAGTCTCCTGATACCTTTAAGACTCGGTGCGTCCCTTCGGACTCACCGCAGTCTGAGCCCTAGAGTAGGTCCCCCCGGAGGACCCCCGGTTCTCGGAGTTCATCCGGAATATGGCTACTGCCTTGGCTATTCCGAGCGGATCCCGAGGAAGAGCCTTGAGCTGAAGAGCTCGAGGCGCTGCAGTATGACTCTCCTCCGAAGGAGGCCTTTACTGTCCTGGTTCCTCCGATGCTGGAACGGCTCCTCTTCCGTATGTGGGAGGCACCTGCCTCGGCGCCGGTTCTCAGCAAGCGAGTCGATTCAATCTATCGGCTCCGGAAGAGCCCTGGCTTTCAGAAGGCACAGCTACCACACCATTCCATGGTTGTGGAATCGGCCATGCATCGTCTGAAGAGTCAGAAGATGCACTCCGCGGTGCCTCCTGGCAGGGAGGCCCGAAACCTCGATGGCGTTGGTAGAAAGTGCTTTCAGGGCTCGATGCTTGCTTGCCGTGTCCAGTCTTACCAGCTGTACATGGGCATGTACTTGCGGGATCTGGCCAAGGAGTTGGCCGGGTTCTCTGCTGGTCTCTCCGGGGAACCCTTGCAGAGATTTTCCTTGTCCTCGATGATTCGGGACTGCTCAAAGTTCATGTCCCGCGCCGCCTACGATGGCTTTGAGGCTTCGGCCCGGGTTGCGGCAGCCAGCATCGCGGCTCGACGCCAGGCATGGCTGCAGTCATCGGACCTCGAGCCATGGGTTCAGGACAAGTTGGTCGATGTCCCTTGCCGAGGTGAAAACCTTTTTGGCATGCCCATGACCGAGAAGGCCGCTCAGCTCGTGACCGAGCACCTGACTCGGACAAGGCTGTCGAGGAAGACCTCTGCCCCTTCTCATAAAAAGAAGGGCTCGGGTAAAAAGCACTTTTACCCGAGGAAGGACACTGCCTACAAACAGTACCCACAATATCAGGCTGTCCAAGCTGCCCCCCAGGGTCAGCAAGCCAAGGGCCAGGGTAATGGGCCCTGTAGGCAGAGGACCCCCAAGCCTCAGGCCCCTGCTACCACTCAGCAGGGTGGGGTTTTTTGACTCCTTGAGCATAGCCTCTCCTCCACTGCTCTCCCAACCCTGCACAGGAGGTCGTCTCGCCCTCTTTGCCCACCAGTGGCCCCTTATCACTGGGGACAGTTGGATGCTGGAGATAGTCCACAAGGGCTATGCCCTCCATTTCCACCAACTGCCACCCCCATACTTTCCAGGGGAGCCTCCAAGGCCTCCTCTGCACACAGACCTTCTCCGTCAGGAGCTTCAGGGTCTGTTGGTGGACAGGGCGGTGGAGCCTGTGCCTCCCCACTTGCAAGGTCACGGATTCTACTCCAGGTATTTCCTGGTGCCCAAAAGGACCGGTGGCCTTCGTCCCATTCTGGATCTCAGGAACCTCAACAAGTTCCTAGTGAAAGAAAAGTTCAAGATGCTTACTCTTGGAACCCTTCTGCCCTACCTCCAGCAGGGAGATTGGCTATGCTCCTTAGATCTAAAGGATGCGTACACTCACATCCTCATTCATCCAGACCACAGAAAGTACCTGAGGTTCATCGTGAAGGGAAACCATTATCAGTACAGAATGCTGCCTTTCAGCCTCACCTCTGCCCCCAGAGTCTTAACAATGTGCTTAGCAGTGGTGGCGGCCTACCTGAGAAATCAGGGCATCTTTGCCTTCCCCTATCTGGACGACTGGCTCATCAGGGGTCAGACAGGTCAGGAGGCCAATCAAGCCACCCGCAGGACCATTGCTCTTCTACAACGCCTGGGATTTGTCATAAACTTCGCAAAGTCCACTTTGCTCCCTTCCCAGAACTTGGAGTTCATAGGGGCAAGGCTGGACTCTCTCCTGGCAAAGGCATTCTTGCCAGAAAACAGAGCCCAAAGGTTGATGGCCTTGGCAAGTCAGTTTCTCAGCAGTTCCCTGGTCTCCGCCAGACTCTGCCTGAGACTTCTAGGCCTCATGGCTTCGACAGTGCATGTGACCCCCAATGCCAGGCTCCATATTTATTTTATTTATTTTGTGTTTTTTCTATACCGCCCCTTCCAGAGATCAGGGGCGGTTTACAAGGAACTTACAATATTTCACTGTTTGTTATATTGTTTTTATTACATAGAACATCAATGAAAATATTATAACTATGTTACAAAGAAAAAGTTTGTAAATTAATTACATGGTTAAAACAAAACTATTTACAATAGTTATTTGTAATTGTATGTACAGTGTTGGGAGGGGGGCTGTTTTGAATAGTTAGTTAATAGGAGCTAGTTAGGATTTACCTGGTTAGAAGTATCAGAAGTGGTGATAAGCAGATGCTAATTGGAGTGAGTCTTGGATTAGGTGGGGTAGAGTTGTGTTTGGTTAGTTGTGTATTCTTGTGTATTATATTCGCTTGTAGGTTGTAGGTTGCTGTAATGTTGACTAAACAGGTAGGTTTTAAGTTCCTTCCTGAAGGAGATAAGGTCCTTAATCTCTCTTACTTTTAGTGTAAGTTTGTTCCATTGGCTAGGAGCATAATATGGAAAAGCAGTGTTGGTGGTTATTTGCTTCGATTTTCTCACGGCATTGGGAATTAAAAGCATGTTGAGATTTGTTTTTCTTCTAAGTCTGTTTTCTGGTGGAGACTGAAGTAATGATGCTAACTGAGGTGGGGCTAAGTCATTAATGAGTTTAAAAGTGGTGACAAGGGTTTTATGTTGAATCCTACTAGAGATTTGAAGCCAGTGGAGAGCGTATAGGATAGGGGAGATGTGATCAAATATTTTGGCTTTTGCAATGATTCGAGCAGTGACATTTTGAGCTCTTTGAAGGATATGTAGATTCTTTTTAGATGTCCCTTGGAGTATGCCATTACAGAAGTCTAAATGTGGCATAATGAGAGCCTGGACAACTGTTCTGAAATCCTTGATGTCAATGAGTGGTCTGAGTTGCTGTATGGTTCTGAGCTTAAAAAATATAGTTTTGGTTGTCTGTTTTATGTGGTGTGTCATGCTTAGCGTTTTGTCTAGAGTAACTCCAAGGTATTTAATTTCAGATTTGACTGGGAGAGTAATGTTCATCAGGTTGATGGAAGCTGGAGGGGTGAAGTTGGTATGTCTGGTTACAAAGAGTGCTTCAGTCTTTTTGAAGTTGATGTCCATATGGATTGAGCGGAGCCATTGTTCAGCTTCAGAGAGGCAGGTGGCAATTTTGTGGAAATTAAGGTTAGCTATGTCACAAGGGGCAAACAGCATGATGTCGTCTGCATAGATAAAATAGCTTAGATTGTGGCGTTGAAAGATTGTGCAAATAGGTTGGATATAAAGATTAAAAAGTAATGCGGAGAGTGAGGATCCTTGTGGGATACCACGTTTTATTTATTTAATAATCATTTATATACCGCATCTTCCATAGATCAGTTGCGGATCACAATTAACAACAATTAACAAAGCAGAGTTTGTTTTACATGTAACATATAACCAAAAGCAATAAAATAAGTAAACAACAAATGTTAAAACTGAACAGCACGGAACAGTGCAAACTATATACATTATATACAGATACACATTATGTGGGGCTTAAGCATTGTGCAAAGTACAGTTTCAGCTATATAGATTTGTATGTTTAGGTCATTGGGACATATTAGACAAGAAACTGGTTAGCCTTTATCTAAATCTATTGAGGGATGATCTGTATTGTTGTAATGCGTAGTAAATAGATGGGTTTTCAATTTCTTGTGAAATTCAATGATCTCGGTTAACATTCTTAGATCTGGGAGGGAATTCCAGATTGTTGGAGCTGCATGTGAAAATGCTCTGTTCTTGAGGGAATGGTAGTGAGTGGGAATGATCTATCTGAACATATTGGAACCGATTTGAAATGTAGGATTTAAACCAGTTAAGAGTGGTATTTTTCAAACCTAGATGAGATAGTCTGGACAGGAGAATATTATGGTCTACACTGTCAAAGGCTGAGGAAATGTCAAGGAATATGAGCAAGAAGGCTTGTTTCATATTATCCATACCTCGGATTAGTGAATCAAAAAGGGATATGAGTAAGGTTTCTACTCCATGATATGGGCGGAAGCCATATTGATGGTCATCTAAAGGAAAGTTGGTGTCAATATGATGTAGTTGTATCTGAGCTACTTTCTCAATGATTTTGGCTAAAAAAGGTATGCTGGCAATGGGGCGATATGAGGAAGGGTCAGAACTGTTAAGGGTTTTATTTTTTAGTAGAGGGCGAATCGCTGAATATTTGAGGTCATCTGGCATGAAGCCTTGCAGTAGGGATTGGTTTACAACTTTCAATATGTATGGAGCTAGTTCGGATTTTGCTGCCTTAACCCAAGCCACCGGGCAGGGATCGAGTAATGAAGTGGTAGTATTGAGGTTAGATATAGTCTCCAAGAGTTGTTTGTTGGAGATTGTATGGAATGAGCCCCACTCAGTGCTGGTATTTGATGTGGTAGGAGTCAGTGCAATACCTGGACGGGTGCTTAGTTTAAGCTTATTGGCAAAGTGGTTTGCCAGGCGTTGCAGGTCAATTGGAGTTTTGTTAAGGGTATGATCAGGAACCTTAGTTAGAGATTTAATAATCTCGAAGAGTTCCCTGGATCGGTTGATAGCCTTAGACAATGTATTAGTATGGTATAATCTTTTTGTGTTGTTAATGGCTTCCTTGTAGGTTTCAAGGTTTGAGAAGTATTGTACCCTAAGTTCAGTGGTTTTCTTCTTCCGCCATTTAGCCTCTAATTTCCGAAGGTTTTTCTTTAGTGCAGCAAGCTCGGAAGTGTACCATTTCTCAGACGAAGTATTTTTAGGTTTTCTTTTATTTGAAGTTAAGTATTTCGCTTCCGCCTCAATAATGGAGTTCCAAGTGGATGCAAGTTCATTGAGATTATTTGAGGTATTGTCTAATTTTGAAGAGATGGCTTCCAGAAAGTTTTCCTTGTTGAACTGGCGGAATCTTTGTTTTGTGCATTTGACGTTGCTGTGAGAAGAGTTAGTGGGTTGGGACGGAAGAGAGAAATGTATCATGAAATGATCAGACCATGGTACCTGAGTTGTGGGAGGAGTAGAAGACTGAGAGAGTGTGAAATGTGATGGCAGGAAAATTAAATCAAGAGTGTTACCTTTGCAGTGGGTGGGGTGGGTAACTGTTTAAATTCCATTTCTTCCATTGCTTCAAGGAAGGATAATGTTTGGCTATTTGGTAAGGAGGCAAGGTTAAGATCTCCTAAGATAATAGAGGGCTTTCTCAGTGAAGAGTTACAAGCAACCTCAAATATTATGTCTAAGGTTTGTATGTCAGGAGTGGGGGGTCTATAGATAAGGCAGATGGCCATGGTGTGACTTTCAATTCTGAGGATATCAATACCTTCATGCTTATCTAGTAAGGTAGGTGAAAGGTTGAGATGAGCTTTTGCTATTACGAGTACTCCACCCCCTCTTTTTCTGGCTCTGTTACTGCTAAGTATGGTATAACCGTGTACCCTCAGTTGGTTAAGGAGCACTGCGTCAGACTCATTTAGCCAGGTTTCAGTTATACAGAGTAGATGAGGTTTTTCATCTGTAATAAGATCAATTATAATTGGGATTTTATTCCTAATTGACCTTGTGTTGATAAGGATGCAATTTAGTTGCGTTGAATAGGTGGTGTTTTGCATAGGGTTATTCAGAGGTGATGGGTTCAATTGGATTAGCCTTTGAAAATGGATATGTTGGTGAGTGCGTGATCTGTCTATGGAGGGATTTCTGTAATTATATCTTTGAGTGTTATGTCTAGGCCTATATGGGATAATGTGAATGTGAGTTGGCTTAAAAATGTTTGTAGATGGAGTTAGAGAGTGAATGGGAGGGGTGTGGGAAAGTAGAAACCCTAGCGTGAGCATTATAATGTTTAGGGTAAGTGTTAGTAATCTTTTTAGATCCATTGCTGGTTAAGCAGGTGTAGATAGCAGGCAAGGAGATAGTGTATTGTAAGGGAACAATTGCAAGATTATACTATAAAATATAGTATACAACGGTAATACAAGTATTCTGGAATATCTGGAATACAGATGGCAAGCAAAAACGTTGGTTATAGTTATCAAACTGACAACAAGAGAATTCTGATATTTTAGCAGGTAATTTAGCTGAAAAAGGTTACTTTGTTTCTGTTACACAATGTAAATGAGTTACTACGTTTCTATCTACATGTAGCAGCAGTTGCTATAACTAGGGGGATACAATGTTTCTAAGGAACCAAATACTGAGGAGTTACTACGTTTGAACCTGAAAAATTAGTAGGATTCTAACCAATCTTCGTTTCAATTGATATTGTGTTGAGTTACTATAGAGCAGGCCTATTCTGGACAAAAGAGAGCTATAAAGTTGGATGTGAAGCAACTATGGATTTGTAAATAAAAATAGCAGCATATAATTACCATGCAGCGTTTATAGTGGTGGTTGGAATGTCTTGGCAGCTAGGGTCGGTTCTGGCTCTTCGAGGTTTCGTCGTGCTGTTAATGAGGCTAAGGATGAGTGAGGATTAGATAGATTTCGACGGGCCACGTCTAAGGGCCATGCCAAAGGGCCCTCTAGGGAGGCCCTCAGGCGCGGGTGCGCCTACTAGCGTTTTCTTTTAAATGTAGCCTCTAAGCCCCGATTGGGCTGCCGATGCAGGAGGAGGCGTCCGGAGTCTGCAGAAGCTCGATCCCTCCAGGGAGAGCACGCGGGGATAGAGAGAGCACTGTCCCACTGGCGATTTCTTTTAAATGGAGCCTCTAAGCCCATATGAGGCCTGCACAATGGTGTCTTCGAACTCGGTGGTCCCAGGCCACAGGCAGCCTCAGACAGGATAAGGGTGTCCAGACCATTTCTGCACTCCCTCAGCTGGTGGCTACACCCACCCAATCTGCTGAAAGGGGTGCCCTTTCAGATTCCAGGTTACACAGTGGTGCTAACCACAGATGCCTCCCTGCAAGGCTGGGGAGCGCATTGTCTGGGCACGTGCACCCAGGGACTCTCGTCTCCCTGGGAAGCTGCACAGCAGATCAATCTCCTCGAACTCAGAGCTATTCGCTTAGCACTCAAAGCTTTCACTCCTACCCTGACTCACCAGTCTGTCCTGATCCAGACAGACAACCAAGTTGCCATGTTTTATGTGAAAAACAGGGCGGAACCGGGTCCAGGATCCTTTGTCGGGAGGCTCAGGACCTGTGTTCTTTTGCCCTCAAGCACAACATGCTCCTCAAGGCTGTGTACCTTCCAGGCCAGGACAACTACCTGGCAGACAGGTTAAGCAGGATTCTGCAGCCCCACGAGTGGCAGCTGCATCCTTCGGTAGTTCAGAAGATCTTTTTCAAATGGGGTCTTCCTTTGATGGATCTTTTTGCCAGCCCACTGAACAAGCAACTGCCAAAGTTCTGCTCCATATAGAAAAACAATTAGGCAATATCAAAAACAATATCAATATCAAAAACAATATCAAAAACTTAGGCAATGACTTTCTTCAACTGAAGTAACTTAGTTTCATATGACAACTTTTAAAGGGAGAAAATTTATGGAACGGGTCTCAGACTCTAGATTAGCTCACTCCTGCAAACTATGTCAAGGATGTGTGCTTACTGTTGCATCAATGACCCGTGATGGATGTTCATTATTATATCAGTGACAGACAAGTAGACAGTTCATAATCAGAAATAGCAGAGCATTAATTTGCTTATCTTATATGTCCCCTAGTTCTGCTCCAGGCAACCACATCCTCTGCAGATAGCAGTGGATGCTTTTCTGATATCTTGGTCTCAGGGCCTCCTCTATGCGTTTCCTCCCACGCCCTTGGTGGCCCGAACCCTGTTCAAGATTCTTCAGGACAAAGCCTCGGTCCTGCTGGTTGCTCCCAGGTGGCCGAGACAGCCTTGGTTTCCTCTTCTGCTTCAACTGGTGGTGGATCCTCCACTACCTCTGGGGTTGCAACCCGACCTTCTCACACAAGACCAGGGTTCCCTTCTGCACCCCAATCTCAAGTCTCTCAATTTGATGGCCTGGAGGCTGCAAGGGTAGTTTTGGCTCTCTGGGGCCTACCTCAGGAAGTTCAGGAGGTTGTCCTAGCCTCTAGGAAACAGTCCACGAGGAAAATCTATGCTCTTAAGTGGAAGAGGTTTTCTGTGTGGTGTCACCTACGTACAGAGGATCCTTTCTCCTGTACTGTGCCAGTGGTGCTTCAGTATTTTACTGCACTTATCCAATCAGGGACTTAAGTCCAATTCTGTTCGGGTCCACCTCTCAGCTCTAGCAGCTCACCACTCATTGGTAGAGGGACAGTCTCTCTCTGGTCACCCCTTGGTGTCCCGCTTTCTCAGGGGCTTGCTTTTGCTCAAGCCTCCCATCCGTCGTCCTGCCCCTGAGTGGGAGCTGAATATGGTCTTGCAGCAGCTGACTCGCCCACCTTTTGAGCCGATGGCTACTTGTCCACTACGCTTCCTCTCCTGGAAGACACTCTTCCTAATAGCCCTTACCTCGGCTAGGCGAGTAAGTGAGCTTCAAGTCCTGGTCTGTGACAGGCCTTACACCAGGATTTACAGGAACAGGGTAGTCCTCAGGACTCATCCAAAGTTCCCTCCCTAAGGTGGTCTCCTCTTTCCACCTCAATCAGGAGGTGGTTCTTCCAACATTCTTCCCTAGGCCTCATGCTAGCCAGGCTGAAGCAGTCCTGCATATCCTGGACTGTAGGAGGGCCTTATCCTTCTACCTTGACCGTACACAGGGGCATAGAAGGGCTACTCAGCTCTTCGTACCCTTTGACCCCAATAAGTTGGGGTTAGCTGTGTACAAGCATACCTTGTCCATCTGGGTGGCTGACTGTATCACCTGGGCTTACAAGGCGGCTGACCTTCCTTTGTAGGGTAGGGTCACGGCCCATCGTGTCAGGGCAATGGCTGCCTCAGTGGCTCATCTCCGCTCTGTGCCCTTGGTAGACATCTGCAGGGCTGCAACTTGGTCTTCAAGCCAGACTTTTGAGGCCCATTACTGCCTGGAGAGGGAGTCCCGTAGGGACAGTGCTTTTGGCCAGGCAGTACTCCGGAATCTCTTTGAGGTTTAGGCAACTCCTGCCCTCTGTTGGGCTACTGGTGGAGGTTGTGTCCTTGAAAAGCCTTTCTTTGCTGCTGAGACTAGAGGGAGTTCTCTTGTTCAACCTGGATTCCTCGGTAGCCCAGAGCTAGGGAGTCACCCATATGTGAGGACTGACTTCCTGCTTGGTCCTGGAGAAAGAGTAGTTACTCACCTGTAACAGGTGTTCTCCAGGAGCAGCAGGAATCAGTCCTCACAACCCTCCCTCCTCCCCTTGGAGTTGCAGTTGTACATAGTTTATTTTTTTATTTTTGTGTGCTGTTCTTAGCTATGTCATTTGACTGAGGTAAGATGGCACCTTTAGGCGGGAAGGGAACCGCGCATGCGTGCCTGCATTCCCAAAGGCTTTCATAGAAAGCTGGGGAAATGCTGCGCTGGGGCTTTATCGGCGCCAATGACACCCATATGTGAGGACTGATTCCTGCTGCTCCTGGAGAACACCTGTTACAGGTGAGTAACTACTCTATCAGAGAAACTAGGGATAGTCCAGGCCTGCGGATATGACTAAGCACAAAATGTCCTTAGGTTGCTTTGAAACTTGAGGGACCTCTCTATCATGAGGAAAACACTACTTGGGAGAGAGTGGAACAGAGCCCCCAGATACTCCTAAGTCCTGTGATAGAAACAGTAAAACACCAGGTTTGTAGTATTTCCAAGTTCAACTGGATCAGACAGATTTCCAGGTGTGGGTTTAATCCAGATTTCCTCCTGCACAAAAATGTTGCTGCTACCACCACCATTACCTTGGAAAAGGTACAAGGAGCTTTCATAGCTCAAAGGACAGAGCCTGGAACTTAAATGGTGGCCCAGAACACAGAAGCGGAGAAACAACTGAAGCGGTTTCTACATGGAATTGTGAAAATATGCCGTGGTCTAGGGAAGTGAGGAACTTCCCCTGTCTGACCAATGCAGTGATGGACTGGATGGCTTTCATGTGGAAAAAAGAGACTCTAATTTGGGTGTGACTGCCTGTTAGGTCCAGGATATGCTGGAAGGAACCTCTTTTCCTGGCACTGTGGTTGTAAGTGCTGTTGAGTTGGTGCTGACTCAGGGGGGACCCTCTGAAGACCGAACACAGTTGAGGACGTCTAGTTAGGTGGCGAATAGTTGATAGAATGGTGCCCTATAGCTGCTGTTGATCTATCCATCACATAAATGGCCTTCCACTTTTGCATTGACCTTAAACATTGTCGAGCAAGACTCCTCTCCCGAATGAACTCCCTCGTCGCATGTCTCCAAAGTAGGAAAATCATAAGAACATAAGAAATGTCATACTGGGTCAGACCAAAGTCCATCAAGCCTAGTATCCTGTATCCAGCAGTGGCCAATCCAGATCATAAGTACCTGGCAGGTACCCAAAGTCCACAGCTTCCACAATGCTCATCCTGGAGTAAGCAGTGGATTTCCCGGGTCCTCTTTAATAATGGTTTATGGACCTTTTCTCCAGGAACTTTTCCAAACCTTTTCTAAACCCAGCTACACGAACAGCTTTTACTACATCCTCCGATAATGAATTCCAGAGTTTTGATTGCATGTTGAGTGAAGAAATATTTTCCCTTAGTCTTAAATGGGTTACATTGTAGCTTCATTGTGTGTCCTCCAGTCTTTCTACTTTTTGATGGCATAAACAATCGATCTACATTAACCCTTTCCACTCCATTCATTAATTTATAGACTAATATCATATCTCCCCTCAGCCTTCTCTTTTCCGTGTTGAAGAGCCCCTTAACCTTTTAAGCCTTTAGTCATAGGGATATCCTTCCATCCCCTTTACATTTTGGTGGCTCTTCTCTGTACCTTTTCTAATTCTGCTATATCCTTTTTAAGATACGGTGACCAGACTTGCACACAAGGTGCGGTCAAACCATGAAACGATACAGAGGCATTATAATATCCTTGGTTTTATTCTCCATTCCTTGCCTTATGATTCCTAGCATTCTATTCGTTTTCTTGGCCACCGCTGTATACCGGGCAGAGGGTTTCAACATATTATCCACGATGACGCCTAAATCTTTTTCCTGGGTGGTGGTTTCTAAGGTGGTACCTTGCATCGTGTAACTAAAGTTTGGATTGTTCTTTCCTAGGTGCATAACTTTGCACTTGTCCACATTAAATTTCACCTGCCATTTGGGTGCCCAGTTTTCCAATTTATCAAGGTCCTCTTGCAATTTTCACAATCCTCTTGGGTTTTAACAACTCTGAATAATTTTATGTCATCTGCAAATTTGATCACCTCTCTCGTTATTCCTATTTGCAAGTTATTTATAAATATGTTAAAAAGCAGCGGGCCCAGCACAGATCCCTGGGGTATTCTACTTTTTACTTTTTTCCATTGAGAAAATTGGCCATTTAGCCCTACTCTGTGCCTTCTGTCTTTTACCCAGTTTCTTATCCACAATACTGCACTACCTTCAATCCTATAACTTTTTAATTTTGCCAAAAGCCTCTCATGAGGGACCTTGTCAAAGGCTTTCCGAAAATCCAGATTACATCATGTCAACTGGCACACCTTTGTCTACCTGCTTGTTCACACCTTCAAAAAAATATAACAGATTAGTAAGACAAAACTTTCCTTGGCTAAGTCCATGTTGGCTTTCTCTAATTAAACCATGACTACATACATGATCAGTAATTTTTTAATGGTTTCTGCCATTTTGCCCAGTACTGATGTCACAGGTCTGCAGTTTCCTGGATCACCCCTGGAACCCATTTTAAATATTGACGTTATATTGGCCATTCTCCACTTTTCAGGTATTGCAGTTGGTTTTTAATGATAGTTCAAAGATTACTACTAGTAGGTCTGCAATCTCATATTTCAGTTCTTTCAATACCCTTGGATGTACACCATCCAGTCCAGGAGATTTGGTACTCTTCAGTCTATCAAATAATTGTAATACATCTTCCCAGTTTATCAATATTTCTTTCCATTCTTCCGATACATCACCTTTTATATACCATTTCAGGCACTGGTAAATTTCCTACATCTTCAGTAAAGACTGAAGCAAAGAATTCATTCAGTCTCTCCGCTATGGCCTTGTCTTCACTTAGGGGTATGTTTACTAAACTGCGATAATGTTACCAGCGAAAAGTGCAGCACTAACGTGAGCAATTCCATATAAGGAAGTGGGCGTATCGGCGTTGAGATAGCAATGGCTGTGTAACGCACAGTAAAGGGCGCCTTGCCAGGTATTGCACGTTAAACGGACAATACATATTGAAGCTGACTGCACATTGCAAGGCTGAAGGTGCTGTATAAGGAATACAAATGGACACAGGATTATCTTAGGTGTGTCTGCAAGGAATACCTGTCACACACTGGCAATGATAGGGGCCTGCAGCAAAGCCTATCTCAAGCAACCCAAGTACTGTGGATGTATTGAAGCTGACTGCACATTGCCATGCCATGGTCACTGCTCAGTCAGGGTGAGAGTGCCCTCCCAGCACGACATGCTGTGGCTACCCTGTCCATGCAGGTGGTGGTTGGGCACTACAATGTCCCAGCCATTGCCATACACCCTGCGCAGATCCAGTCTGCCCTGTCCAGACAATACCCACAATACCTTGCTCCTCATTATGCACATTGGCAGGCTAACGCTGGAAACAGTGTAAGCATTGTGGGGGCCAGTGAGGAGTAGGCAGCCACAAAACAGTGGATAGACATACACACTCCCATTCCTATTTCAGCATTGTGCAAAGATAGGGGTGGTTGGCAGCCCTGCCCACCACACTAGTCCTGACACAGTGCAGGCATTGCTAAGGTATGCAGGTGCACTCTTCAGGTATTGCAGTTGTAATACATCTTCCCAGGTCCTACAGGGCACCTTATATAGCACCTTCAGCCTTGCAATGTGCAGTCAGCTTTAATATGTATTGTCCGTTTAATGCACGATACCTGGCAAGGCGCCCTTTACCACATGTTACACAGCCATTGCTACCTCAACACCTTATAAAATGCCTCATGAGGCGCCTCAGTTTAAGGCACCTTATAAGGTGCCTTAACCTAAGGTGCCATACAAGGTGCCTTAATGATGTTAAGGTGCCCCAAGATATGGTGCCCAAGGGCAGTAAGGTGCCCCAAGTTGACAAGCATGACATGTAAGGGCAAAAAACTGATGTAACCCTAACACTGCACAGAGCACCAAGGAAAGGCAATGGACAAGTGATGGAAGGAAGTAGAGGTGGGAGCTGATGGACCCTCCAAATCTGCATGCAGCTGATGTGGCAGCCAGCAAAATGGACAAACATATTGGAGGTAGCTGTACCGATGCACAGGGTGTTGGCAATGTAAAGTGCTACAATGACAGTGGGTGGAAGAGGATGGGAATATGTGTCTGCCAGTGGAGGTAGAGGTGGCAAGACATTTGCAATGATAGGAGGACAGAGGAGTAGTAGTGCCATGCAGAGCAGACACAGGAGAGGCAAGCATGGAGAGGCACAATGCAGAAAAGGGTACCAGTGCAGGACGGGGTAGCAGCCAGCACATGAAGACAGGACGCTACACAGCTGACAGATGCAGATAGATGGACAGAAGGATGGCTGGCAACTGTGATGAGGGTATTATGTGCTGGCAGCACAGATCTGCAGAGATATGACTGTCACAGGAATGAAAAGGGCTTGCCTCGGACAGGCCTACTAAAATGAGACCATGGAGGGATTGAACCCATGACCTCTGCCTAGGACGTCATTGTATTAACCAGTGGGCTATACCTCTATGGCATCTGTCTCAGCAATGGCTGGCTACAGAAAGACTGCAGGTCACCGCACAAACTGTCTGCTGTGTCCACCAGGATAGGTTAAAACCACCAGCACCCGTGATGCACTGCACATGCAGAACAGCAGTCTACATCTGATCACCAGATAGGGTATGCAGCTCTCCAGCACCTCAGCATGGTAGGAGGAACTGACTGTGTGATACTGGCACAGAGTTAACCACACATCATGCCATTGTGCTGGTACTGTTTTCACCCTGAGGGTGAGGTGGGGCAGCCAGCACCAGGTCCACAGTACCCGGGTTGCTTGAGATAGGCTTTGTTGCAGGGCCCTATCATGGCCAGTGTGTGACAGGTATTCTTTGCAGCCACACCTAAGATAATCTTGTGTCCATCTGTATTCCCCAGTCACATCTAGCCCTTAGAAACCAGGAGCCACCCAAGTTAAGCATATCCAGTGTGGTTGCCATGATCAATTGTTATAAGAGCAGGGGGGTGTCTCGATCCACATGCGGATTATGTAGCACCACCTACCAACCTGCCCTGTCTGGGTCAAGGTGGTGGACAGGATCTGCCCCAACAGACCAACAATCTACATCTTTGCAATGGAGGCAGTAGAGAGGCATGATGAAGGGCTGTGGGACCATCAATCCCAGTCCTGCTGGCAGAAGGGCACCGTCCAAGGCAGTTGATGCAGATCTCTACCTATCACACACGCACTGGCAGTAGGCCTGGAAAAGCTCAGCTGCCCCCCACCAAGATCTGACATTCACCTGCAGAGGGCACAGTCAGTCTGCACCTGCTGCACCCTGCAAGGCGTTCCAGCCATACACATGCTGACTGCGGACAGTCTGCTAGCCAGTCCATAGTGCATGTCCCTAGAGGAACTATGTGTACCCATAGGTGGGATGTAAGCAGAGACACCAAGCAAGTATCTCAGTGATTGGGCCCCAGAACAGGGAACACACAGATATCACCTGAGAGAAACACTGTATAACACTCTGTGGGAACCTAGCCATGCCATGGTCACTGCTCAGTCAGGGTGAGAGTGCCCTCCCAGCACGACATGCTGTGGTCACCCTGTCCATGCAGGTGGTAGTTGGGCACTACAATGTCCCAGCCATTGCCACACACCCTGCGCAGATGCATCCTGCCCAGTCCGCCCTGTCCGGACCATACCCACAATACCTTGCTCCTCATTATGCACATTGGCAGGCTAACGCTGGAAACAGTGTAAGCATTGTGGGCCCAGTGAGGAGTAGGCAGCCACAAAACAATGGATAGACATATACACACACACTCCCACTCCTGTTTTCAGCATTGTGCAAAGATAGGGATGGTTGGCAGGCTTGCCCGCCACACTAGTCCTGAGCACAGTGCAGGCATTGCTAAGGTATGCAGGTGCTAGTAGTAGTGCTTTGGTGGCAAGTGCTGCTCCGTACCGGGCCCAGGAGCCTGACTCTCCATGAGGCTTTGGATAGTGGAGCCTGTGGGTATGGGTGTTTGTGCCCCTGTTGGCCGATGCTCTAGGTCAGAGGTACTCAAATCCAGTCCTGGAGGGCCGCAAACCAGTCAGGTTTTTGGGATATCCCTAATGAATATGCATGAGATATATTTGCATGCACTGCCTCTATTGTATTTGAATCTATCTCATGCATATTCATTAGGGATATCCCGAAAACCTGACTGGTTTGCGGCCCTCCAGGACTGGATTTGAGTACCTCTGCTGTAGGTAGTGCACATGTTTATGTTGTATGTGCTATGTAGTGTAAAATGTAGGGATATGGTCTGCAGGGGCCACAGGTGGTACTTGAACCTGTGACCTTCTGCCCCAGGACACACTGGCTGTGTGTACTGCACCATACTGTTGCCACAGAGGTATGTCGGTCCATGTGGATACCATGACTGTTCATCAGACAGAACTTGTCTGTTGCACTGCACACCACCCACCTGAACAGGACTTGGCCTTGGTCTGCTGTGGGCAGCTGCCATTGCCCCCTCCACCACCAGCACCCCTCCCCCACCATGCTGACATGCCCATATGTTGGTGGTGCACAGTCCCAGGCCATCCAGTGTGCAGGTAGGCGGCTGCCTATGGTGTGGGTTTTGGGGTAGGGGTGCCTACATAGGCATCCACGCTCCCCCCCCCCCTGACACCGCCTGCCAATGTTATGTGCCCTTTGGGGTACCTGCTGGGTAATGTCCCCTGGATGGGACACACTGGGGCACGGACTCATGGGCATGTTTGACCTTGGTCAGTTGCTGTCTTGCTGATTTCCAGTTTCCGCATTCCTATGTGCCACCTAGGCATCTGCCTAACCCACTCTGTGTCCCAGATGTCCCACTGCATGTCCCGCCTGCAGCACCCTAGTCCCCATTTGCAGCCTCGCAATAGTGCCCTTTCATACCTGAGCACTATGTTATTGCTGCACATGTAGCACTACTATCGCTGTTTTTGAGCTCCCTGCCTGTGCTGTACATTGCTGACACTGAAATAATTTCTTTCTCCTGCAAATATTTATTTATTTTATTTTATTTTATTTATTTAATTCTCTTATATACCGCGCTATTCTGCATCAGTGCGGTTTACATTGAACAAACTGAAATTACATTGAACAGGGCATTATAACTTGGAGATAACTATTTTACAGGGAACATGGGCTATGGAGGGTTAAGTGGCTTGCCCAAGACCACAAGGAGCACCTGTGGGACTATGCATCTAACGGCAGGTTTTCACTCACAGTAATTTTCTGTCCTTCATTTCACAGTGATAATGCCGTGGTAGCGTCTCCCCGCCCATTGACCCCTTCTCTCCACCCTCTGTGGGACATAGCGCTGCCGGAGACATTAACGTGCGCTAGCGTTGCATCTGGTTATGTTAGCGCATGTTAAGGTCGCTGCTGCTACGTTATCGCGGTTTAGTAAACATACCCCTTAGTGCCCCTTTTACTCATCTATCATCCAATGGTCCAACTGACTGCCTCATAGGTTTTTTGCTACAAATGTACTTGAAAGTTTTTATTATGCATTTTTGATTCCACGGCAAGCTTTTTTTCAAATTCTATTTGCCTGCCTTATACATGCCTTGCATCTAACTTGGCAATGCTTATGTTTCCCATTTTCATCATTTGGCTCCTTTTTCCATTTCCTGAAAATGCTTTTTTGGCCACAACAGCCTCTCTGACCTCACCTTTACACTCTCCTCCAAGTCTGTCATCATGGTGTCGAAGAAAGAAGAGAAGACAGATGATGAACAAGACAGAGGATTAAAAACTTGAAGATTTCTAAAAAGAGAGTAGGTGACAGGGTGAGAATGCAGTGGAGAGTGCTGAAGAAAGAAGCTCGGGAGGTGGTGGCTAAACAGTGGAAGAACTGAGTTAAGGAAATTTGAGAGTGAGCAATTGGAATGGAAAACAAGGTCAAGGCAGTGACCGAGCCAATGAGTAGGAGTAGTGGAGGAAAACTGGAGGTTGTAAGAGTACTGCTACTATTATTAAACATTTATATAGTGCTAAAGGCGTACACAATACTGTACAAACACATATAGAAGACAGTCCCTGCTCGTAGAGCTTACAATCTAGTTAACACAGCACAATACAAGAGAAGTAAAGGGCTCAATAGGGAGGTAGAGACATAGGGAACAAGAGACTTAAGATCCATTATGCCCTTGAATGCCTGGGTTGCCCAGCTTAGAGCAAAATAGCTCAATTTAAATTTGGAGCTGCTTTATTTCAAGCAGCAAGAGAGCCAAATATGGCCCTTTGAAATCAATGGGAGGAAAACTAACAAATGGGGGTGGGGGGAAAAGGACAGCAAGAGGGAAGGGGGACCTAGACTTAGGCCTGACTTACCAACCTCCCTCAAGGGCCCTGAGTAGTTCTTCTTTTCTCAGGCCTACCAGTACTAGAATCCATGGGTAACGGTGTTGGACGTAGGACGGCTGCTCACTCGAGGAGACATGGCATCCCTGATCTCCGAGCAATGTTGGTCCTACAGGTCTCGGTCACACATGCCACAGCACTGTTGTGTGGGTCAGGGGAGGCAGGCTGCTGGAGGTAGACAAAATACTATCTTTATTCAGTGCTGCACCAACATATATATTGTTGTGCAGGGAGCGCTTCATGACACAACTGCTGCTATCACATGATGTTCTCCAGTCTGTTCACTCTTTTTAAAATTTTATATTTATATCCATTTAACAAAATCACAAGTGTACACTTGCATGAGTAACGAGTGCCATAGAAACAAAATAAAGTAGCACAAAGAGAATTAAACATAGTAAATTAAATGTGTACCCTAATATTAGACCAGAATACCAGAAGGGCAGAGTATGTACATATGGGGCTCTAGAAAATAAGGTAATAATATAATGGTAACAGGCTTGGGCACAAACTCTGGATAAAACTACTACAGCATCTGCCACCCCAAACCACTGCCCTTATCCATGTGCTTACTAAACCAGGGTCGTCTTCAAGTCTAAGAAAGCACAGAGCTGTTAGGAAGAAAAGAAAGTATACTTAACATTGGAATAGGTAACAAAGCATTTACAGGGATATTTCGGACGAAAGTTCGCTCCCAACAGTAATGTTTCCTGTATCATTGATAAAAACTGATGCCTCTGCTCCTGAGTGGAACGACTCACATCAGGATATATTCTAACAGTTTGACCCAAAAATGGAACGTCAGTTTTCTTAAAGAGGGAAAGTATTCTAGATAGATCAGACTCAAATACAAAATTAACTAGTAAAGTTGCCCTGACAGAAACGCTACTTAACAGATTTTCCAGAAAGTCACTTAGATTTTGTTCACTGTGGGATTTCACATTTTCTTGCAGAAACTTACCACGAGATAGGAAATAAGCTTTATTAACCGGCAGTAAAGCAACCTCTGGAATCTGGAGCACCTCACGTAGATACTGCCTGAAAGTCCCTAATGTCGAAATATTTTGTGTCTGAGGAAAATTTAACACCCTCAGATTTGACCTCCACAGTTTATTCTCGAATTGCTCTGGTTTTTGGTGAATCAAAACTTTAACCAGTTGATCAGTAGCAACTTTGGAATCGTTTATTTCCTTAAACACACGAGTAAATTTCTCTTGGGTCTCCCTGGCAAAAGTCTGATGCTGAGAGGAAATTTGTCCCATAGCTTGCACTAGTGAAGAGACATCTGAAGCACACTTGGAAACGGTTCCTTCAAGTTCAACTAACATTGTCATCGTGACCACATTCAAGATAATTAACGAAATAGCCCTCTCACACCTCTCAACACTAATTCATCCCCAATCAGACAATAGAACAAGGCAAAGTACCAGTCAGAATACACTAATAGTTCCTCGCACAATCAGAAAAACAAAACAGAACACGAGCAATAGGACCTTCACATATACAGCCCCTACACTCTGGAACTCCCTCCCAGAGTCCGTAAGGGCAATCAAGGACCTTAAGGCTTTCCGCAAAGAACTAAAAACACACCTCTTCATTGAATACTATGACTCCCAACCTCCCAAAACAATCCACCCACCCACTACCACAAACACATATCCCCCCCCCTAACTTAATATAAGCCACATCCAACACTAACAGCACACAAACATATGTAGGAATGTACATAGTTGATGTAAATAGTTAATCCTTTGATAGTTCAATGGCTTAATGTTACAGCCTAATTACAAGTTTCATGTAAATGTTTGATTGCCTAAAATTCGTTCCTTGTAAAAGTTATGTTTCAATGTAAACTGCCCCTGATCTCTGGAAGGGGTGGTTTAGAAAAACAGTTCAAATAAATAAATATATAAATAAATAAATGTCAGCCTCATCCAGAACAGGACCTCTCTGGCTGTGGTGACATTGAGATGAAGGCAACCTGAAAGTCTTAGCTGGCCTGCCCATCCAGAGCAGACGTCTCTGGCAGAGGCAGCTGCAGTCTTTCAAGAGACAAGTGAACACCTGCTTGTTTAAAAAAAAAAAAAAAAAAAAGTAACTGCTGGGTTTTTTTGTGGCCTCGCCATAATGTATCCTGTCTGGCGAGGAAAACATGACATTGAGATTTAAAACAAAAAGACCAGACTCTCTCCACGATGGTCGTCTGTTATCACCATCCTCCCTGGAGATGCCCTGTCACTGGCGGTCATGACCATATTACTTGAACAGACTGTAAAAAATAAACAAAGACCCTACAAAAGAGGTAGGTTGGGTCTCCAGGTGAGCCCTCTGCCTTACCCCAGTTTTCCTGAGTCACTGCGGTCCCAACCCCACATCACTTCAGAGGCTATAGGAGTTATATTTTTAAAAAAAATGGTGGGCCCAGCTCCTGAATGAAAATTCTGAGCCTTCTGCAACCCCTAGGGGCAGCTGTGACTGCTGCTGTGCATCCAAAATGCTTGGAGACTGTGTCCTTCCTGACCTGTGGAGTCCCACAACCTTTCTGTGCCTGGGTGGGGGGTGATTCTCACTGCGGCTGCTGTTCTGGCCCCCTCTTCCCCACCCCTACCCGCTGCACTCTGTCAAGTCCCTGTGCCATGGGGGCTCTTCCGTGACGACATACAACCTTCTGGCTGCAGTTGTACCAAACAGACAAGTCAAGCCCTGTCCATCAGATAGTCTCTTGCTCCTATTGCTGTGTGTTTCGCTCTCCACTGCTACTGTCCCGGCTGATTTTAAACATGCTGTAATCACGCCTCTCCTTAAGAAACCCTCACTTGATCCCTCTTGTCCTTTTAATTATTGCCCCATCTCTCACCTTCCTTTCATTTCTAAACTGCTCGAACGTGTGGTTTACCGCCGTTGTCTTGACTTCCTCTCTTCCCATGCTCTTCTCGATCCCTTACAATCCGGTTTTCGTCCTATGCACTCTACTGAAACTGCTCTTGTCAAAGTTTCCAGTGACTTGTTCCTGGCTAAATCTAAAGGCCTTTACTCTGTCCTTATCCTCCTTGACCTTTCTGCTGCCTTTGACACTGTTGACCATGTTCTTCTCCTTGACACTTTGTCCTCGCTTGGCTTTAGGGACTCTGTTCTCTCCTGGTTCTCCTCATATCTCTCCCATCGCTCCTTTAGTGTATGTTCTGGTGGCTCCTTCTCCTCTGTTACCCCGCTCTCGGTTGGTGTCCCCCAGGGTTCTGTCTTGGGTCCCCTTCTTTTTTTCTCTCTATACCCAATCCCTTGGTGCGCTTATTTCCTCTCATGGTTTTCAGTACCATCTCTATGCTGATGACTCCCAAATCTATCTCTCTACTCCTGATCTTTCTTTTGCTTTTCAGTCCCGGATCTCTTGCTGTCTCTCTGCCATTGCTGCCTGGATGTTCCATCGTCGCCTGAAATTGAACATGGCCAAGACTGAACTTGTTTTTTCTCCTAAAATTTCCCTTTCTCCTTCTTTTTCAGTCTCTGTTGATGGCTCTGTTCTCCAACCTGTTTCATCTGCTCGCAATTTGGGTGTTATTTTTGCCTCTTCGCTCTCTTTCTCCTCTCATATCCAACTCATCGCTTAGACCTGTCGCTTCTTTCTCTTCAACATTGGCAAAATCCACCCCTTTCTCTCTGAGCTCACTACTAAAACCCTCATCCATTCCCTAATCACCTCCCACTTTGATTATTGTAACCTCCTTCTTGCGGGTCTCCCTCAGTCTCGTCTATTCAGCATCACATCACTCCTCAGATCTCTTCACTGGCTCCTTATCCGTTTCCGTATTCACTTTAAGCTTCTCCTTCTGACCTATAAATGCATTCACTCTGTGGCTCCTCAGTACCTTTCTTCTCTCATTTCTCCCTAATTCCCTCCTTGTGTACTCCGTTCTTCTCAGTTGCTTCTTGCTATGCCCTTCTCCTCTATTACCAACTCCAGATTCCGCTCTTTTCACCTTGCTGCTCCCTACGCTTGGAATAGACTTCCTTTGTCTATACGTCAGGCATCTTCTTTGCCCCTCATTTGGAGTATAGTGTGCAATTCTGGAGACCGCACCTTCAAAAGGATGTGAACAGGATGGAGTCGGTGCAGAGGGTGGCTACTGAAATAATTAGTGGTCTTCATTATGAAGCATATGAGGACAGACTTAAGGATCTTAATATGTACACCTTAGAGGAAAGGCGAGATAGAGGTGATATGATTGAGATGTTTATGCCAGAGAGGTTTTTAAACGTTCAGGGAGAGAGCCTCTTTCAAATGAAAGCAAGTTCTTCTACGAGGGGATATGGAATGAGGGTGAGGGGAGATAGATTCAGGAGTGATATGCAGAAATATTTCTTTACAGAAAGAGTAGTGGATCCATGGAATAGTCTCCCAGTGGAGGTGGTAGAGATGAGGACAATAACTGCATCCAAAAAAGCATGGGACAAGCACAGAGGATCTCTAAAGGTAAAAAGAGGACCTTTGTAGTAGTTGATATGGAAGGACAGACTAGTTAGGCCATGTGGTCTTTTTTTCTGTCGTCACATTTCTATGTTTCTATGTTTCCCTCGCACCAGGCTTGCTTACAACAAGAGCTGACCAACCTCCTTGGCCAGCGGGCAGTCGAAAAAGGTACCACCGCACCTCCGAGGTCGAGGGTTCTACTCCCGATACTTCCTCATTCCGAAGAAGATGGGGGACCTACGTTCCATCCTCTATCTCAGGAACCTAAACAAGTTTCTGGTGCGGGAGAAGTTCAAAATGCTATTGCTTGGTGTTCTGCTGCCCTTCCTCCAGCAGGGTGATTGGCTATGTTTATTTTTATTTATTTATTTATTACAGTTTCTTATATACCGCGCTATTTAGAATCAGCGCGGTTTACATCATAACAAAACGACCATTACGACAAACTGTCAGGTTTTACATTGAACAGGAGTACAAACTTGGATAACTGGGTTAACTATATACATAATCTATCTACACTGCAGTGTGCGGGCATTTCTAGATTGGGTTATTTCTTGGAGGGGATATCTGGTTTAGTTGCTGTCTGGGAAATATTGGCGGAAAAGGTATGTTTTGAGAGCCTTTCTGAACTGATATAGATTGGTAATGGCTCTAATGTCGGTGGTTAGTGTGTTCCAGCATTTTGGTACATAAAAACTGAATGCCCTGTTTGTGGTGTTCGTGTTGGACTTTGTTGAAGCCTTTGGTATTGCTAGCAAGTTTACAGCTGATGTTCTTCTTGCTCTATTGGGGGGGACCATGTGGATTAGATTCGTGAGTGAGAGGGATGAGGTGCCTTTGATTGCCTTAAATGCTAATACAAGGGATTTGAAGGTGATTCTCCCGTGAATTGGTAGCCAGTGCAGCTGTTTGAGAATGGGAGTCACGTGGTCGTTTCTGGATGCACCGTAGAGGACCCTAGCTGCGGCATTCATGGCCAACTGTAAGGGGGTTAGTGTGGATTGGGGGAGACCTTGTAGGATGGCATTTGCAAAGTCAAAATGCGGCAGGATCAGCGCTTGATATATGGTACGGAAATCGTCTGGGTCCAGCAGGGAGCGTAGGTGTTTGAGGGAACGGATTTTGAAGTAGATGGCTTTGACTACGCTGCTTATGTGGCGTCTCATGTCTAGATGGTTGTCCAGGGTAACTCCCAAATATTTTATTGCATCTTTAGTTTGCAAATCAGCTTCCTTGACATGACGTGGGATGGGGGCGTAAAGTTGGAGTCTCTGGAGATGAAAAGGACCTCTGTTTTTTTATGCTGGATACGTAGGTTCTGTGTCTGGAGCCATGTTGAAACTGCATTGAAACAATCTGTGAGTGGGGTCAGGTCCATGTGGGTTGTGGAGAAAGGCATGTATAAAAGAATGTCATCTGCATATATCATGCAGTTTACGTTGAATGATCTTATGATATTGCATATGGGCTGCATGTAGATATTGAAGAGTAAGGAGGATAATGAGGATCCTTGAGGTACCCCTTGTTTTTGATGGAAGTGGCTAGACTCTTCTGATCCAGACTTCACATATTGCCATCTATCGTCCAGATAAGACTTGCACCATTTTAGTGCCTTGTTGCAGACACCCTTTTTAGTCTTCCCAGGAGGATTTCGTGACTCACGGAGTCAAAAGCCGCGGTGATGTCTAGGAAAATGAGGACAAAACCTTGATGGATGTTGTCGATTCCTGTGATGATATTGTTGATTAGACCAGTGAGTAGTGTCTCAACCCCGTGATGTTCTCTGAACCCATGTTGGCAGTTATCTAAGGGAGCAACAGAGTCTATGTGATCTTGAATTTGCCGTTGTGCTTCCTTCTCGATTATTCCTTGGACCTCAGGGACACTCACGCCCACATTCTGGTCCTCACCCAGCATAGGCAGTACCTGTGCTTCAGAGTATAAGGAGAGCACTACCAATACAGGGTACTCCCCTTCGGGCTCACGTCTGCCCCGTGGGTCTTCACCAAGTGCCTTTCCGCAGCCGCCGCCTACCTCTGGCAGCAGGGCATACCCGTTTTTCCTTACTTAGATGACTGGCTCGTCACGGGGGCATCGGCCGAGGAAGCCCGCCTTGCGGCATCACACATGATCCTCTTCGAACCGCTGCAGACCCTAGAGTTCATCGACGCACTTCTTGACATGGAGCAGGTGACCGCCTTCCTGCCCCGGGACAGGGCGGATCATCTCCACGCCCTGGTGGCCAAGGTCCAAGGCAGGGCTTGGATTCTGGCACGGGCCATATTGCGCCTCCTGGGACACATGGCCTCCACGGCCTCATGCACATGCGGGACGGCTCAGTGGTCCGGGTCTCCTGTCCGGGTCTCCTGTGGCCTTTACAGCTCCCTGGAGTGGTGGCAGGATCCACGAAGCCTCCTTTGGGACATGCCCTTCAGGCCCCACAGCACAAGCTCGTCCTGATGACGGATGCCTCCCTGCTGGGGTGGGGAGCCCATTGTGGCAACCTGCACACCCAGAGACAGTGGTCGCCCGAAGAATCTCAACAGCAAATCAATCTGCTCGAGCTTTGGGTGGTCCGGTGGGCCCTGAGGGCCTTCGAGCACCATCTGTAGGGAAAGTCGGTGCTCATGCAGACTGACAGCAGGGTAGCTATATTCCACATAAACAAGGAGGGGGGGGGGAATAGGTTCCTGCCAACTCTGCCGGGAGGCGGTCATCATTTGCTCCTTTGCCATTCGTCGGGGCATGACCCTCAGAACGGTCTGTCTCCCAGGCCAGGAGAATGTCCTCCCGGACAAACTCAGCAGAATTCTCCACCCGCATGAGTGGCGCCTGGATCCGGTGGTGGCTGGGCTCCTGTTTCATTGGTGGGGGACTCCATCCATGAACCTGTTCGCCAGTCTGGTGAACATGCAGCTTCCCCGTTTCTGCGGACCAGTTCCACACCCGTGCAGGGTGGCCCTGGATGCGTTCCTCTTGACCTGGACTTCTGGACTTCTTTACGCTCCCCCCCCCCCCCACTCTTCTCATTGTGAGGACCCTCCACAAGGTCCAGCGGGAGCGAGCTTCAATGATTCTCATAGCTCCTTTGTGGCCTTGACAGCCTTGGTTCCCGCTTCTGCTCCAGCTCTCATTCGAGCCTCCAGTCCCCCTAGGCTGCGTCCCGAGCCTGCTAACGCAGGAGGAGGGACGGGTGCCCCACCTGAATCTGGCCTCATTGTCCCTTACAGCCTGGCAGCTGAACGGGTCTCCTTAGCCCCGCTGCACCTCCCAGGGGAAGTCGAGGAAGGACTGGAAGAGATGAGCCTATGCCTTTAAGTGGTGGCATTTCTTGACCTGGTGCTCCGAGCTCCAAATCGACCCATTCTCCTCTATCCAGTGTGTTCTCCAGTACCTCCTTCACCTCTCGAAAGAGGGGCTGGTCCAACTTGGTCAGAGTACACCTGAGTGCCATTTTGGCTAACCACCTCCCCATCGAAGGTAAACCCTTCTCGGGGCAGCCCCTGGTCTCCTGCTTCATGTGGGTCCTCTTACTTTCCAAGCCTCCCATCCAGCCTCCACTGGCGGAGTGGGACCTGAACATCATGCTCATGCAGCTTACGCGATCACCTTCGAGCCGATGGCGACGTGCTCACTTCGACACCTCTCCTGGAAGGTAGTATTCATGGTGGCTCTGACCTCAGCTCGGCGAGTCAGCGAACTCGAAGCCCCTCATGGCTGAGGCTCCCCTACACCAAGTTCTATGGGAACAGCGTGGTCCTCCGTACCCACCCCAAGTTCCTACTGAAGGTTTTCTCTGATTTCCATTTCAATCAGGAGAGAGTCTTGCCGACTTTCTTCCTGAGACTTCATGCCGACCGGGCATCGGAGGTCTTACATACACTCGACTGCAAGAGGGCTCTTGCCTTCTACACCTGCAGCACACCCAGGTTCATTGCAAGTCCGATCAGCTTTTTGTTGCCTACGATTCCAACAGCCTGGGGCAGGCAGTCACCAAGCGCACCCTCTCCATCTGGGGGGTGGACTGCATTGCCTTCGCCTAGACAAAGGCGGATGCCCCGCTGGATCGGCAAGTCACCGAAAATGGCATCCGGGCCAAGGCAGCTCTGCTGCTCTCGGTGCCTCTGACGAACATCTGCCGGGCTGCGACCTGGTCCTCAGTGAACACTTTCGCTTCGCAATACTGCTTGGAGAGGGAGTCCTGCCGGGACAGCGCCTTCGGCCAGGCTATAGTCTGTTCGGGGTATAAGCAACTCCTATTTATTAATTTATTTACATTCTCTTATATACCGTGCTATTCTGCATCAGTGCGGTTTACATTGAACAAACTGAAATTACATTGAACAGGGCATTATAACTTGGAGATAACTATTTACAGGGAACATGGGCTATGGAAACATAGAAACATAGAAATATGATGACAGAAAGAGACCACATGGCCTATCTAGTCTGTCCTTCCATAACTACAGCAGTCCCCTTTTTACCTTTTAGAGATCCTCTGTGTTTGTCCCATGCTTTTTTGAATTCACTTACTGTCCTCATCTCTACCACCTCCACTGGGAGACTAGTCCATGGATCCACTACTCTTTCCGTAAAGAAATATTTCCGCATATCACTCCTGAATCTATCTCCCTTCACCCTCATCCCATGTCCCCTCATAGCAGAACTTGCTTTCAATTGAAAGAGGCTCTCTCCCTGAACATTATGGAATTGAGGTATTTAAACATCTCAATCTTATCACCTCTATCCCGCCTTTCCTCTAAGGTGTACATATTAAGATCCTTCAGTCTGTCCTCATATGCTTTATAATGAAGACCACTAATCATTTTAGTAGCCACCCTCTGCACCGACTCCATCCTGTTCACATCCTTTTGAAGGTGCGGTCTCCAGAATTGCACACTATACTCCAAATGAGGTCGCACCAAAGACTTATACAGAGGCATTATCACCTCTTTTTTTTCTGCTAGCCATTCCTCTCCGTATGCACCCAAGCATCCTTCTAGCTTTTGCCGTCGCCTTTTCTACCTGTTTAGCTACTTTAAGATCATCAGACACAACCACTCCTAGGTCCCGCTCTTCTTTAGTGGACAAAAGTACTTCACCCCCTATACTATATTGCTCCCTTGGATTGCTGCAGCCCAAATGCATGACTTTACATTTTTTAACATTAAATCCCAACTGCCAAATTCTAGACCATTCTTCAAGCTTAGCTAGATCCCTCCTCATGTTATCTACCCCTTCCTGGGTGTCTACTCTATTGCAGATTTTGGTATCATCCGCAAAGAGGCAAACCTTACCTGAAAGCCCTTCCGCTATATCACTAACAAAGATGTTAAAAGGAATCAGACCAAGGACAGATCCCTGGGGCACACCACTGATAACATCCTTCTCCTCAGAGTGAGCTCCATTTACTTGTACTCTTTGTCGCCTCCCACCCAACCAATTTCTACCCCAAGCAGTAACTTTAGGGTCCATCCCTAGGGTGCTCACTTTGTATTTAAGTCACCTGTGAGGGTTAAGTGGCTTGCCCAAGACCACAAGGAGCACCTGTGGGACTAGAAACCCCAGTCCTTCCGGCCCAAGGTTGCTGTCCTCTAGTGGGATTTGAACCCCCGACCTTCCGGCCTGAAATACCTTGCCCCAACCACTAGGCCACTCCTCCACTCCACTCCTACCCTCCGTCCCTTCTTCTGTAGTTACCAAGAGCTTGCCCCGAGGGCCCGAGGACTCGGGCTTCCTTCGGACATCAGCTTCTGCTCACAGCCTCGTGGAGGTGTTTTTTGGCTTACAGGTTTGGCCTGTAGCTGGGAAGTCCCATAAGTGAAGACTGACTTCCTACTTGTCCCTGGAGAAAGTGTAGTTACTCACCTGTAACAGGTGTTCTCCAGGGACAGCAGGAATCAGACCTCACTAGCCTCCCACTTCTCAAAGAGACGGCTGAGGGGAGATATGATAGAGGTCTATAAATTAATGAATGGAGTGGAACGGATAAACGTGGATCAATTGTTTACGCTATCAGAATATAGAAAGACTAGGGGACATGTAATGAAGCTACAGGGTAAACTATTTAAGACAAATAAGAGAAAATATTTTTTCACTCAACGTGTAATCAAACTCTGGAATCTGTTACCGGAGGATGTGGTAAGGACTGTTAGTATAGCTGGGTTTAAAAAAGGTTTGGACAAGTTCCTGGAGGAAAGGTCCATAAACCACTATTAAAAAGGGACCCAGGACATCAATGCTTGACCCAGTACAAGCATTGAGGAACCTGTGTCTTTTGGGGATATTGCTAGGTATGTATGACCTAGATTGGCCACTGTTGGAAACAGGATACTGGGCTCGATGGACCTCGGTCTGACCCAGTATGGCATGTCTTATGTTCTTATGTTCTCCTAAAGAGTTGCAATTTTTTTATCCTTCCCTTGTCATCAGCTTAGTAGGGCTCTAGCTATGGGACCTAACTGAGCAAGATGGCACTTTTGGACGGGAGTAGGACCACACATGCATGGCAGCAATCCCAAAGACTTTCTTTGAAAGCTGGGGAATTGCTCCGCACGGGCTCCGTCGGTGCCGACGTCACCCATAAGTGTTGCATTCCAGTTCCAGAGTAAGAAGTGCACCCTGCTAAGTCTTGCTTGTCAGACGAATAGGCTCCACCTCTTGTTCTGGTCTTCCGGTGATTGAATAGGTCAGCTCTTTGACACAAGAAGCTCACATCATGCCACCTGCTGCTCATACTACCCTGTATCATGGCAGCTTCCCTGGAAGGAGAGGGATTTGGCTGCTGCTTTGACTCCCCATCCAACAGGCGGCTTTACTTTCCTGAACTCCACTACCTCCTCATGTATACACTGTCAGCATAGTAAGATAGGAACATGAGAAATGCCATATCGGAGCAGACTGGAAAGTTTGTCCATCCCAGTGTCTTGTGGCCAATTCAGATCAAAGGCACCCGCTAAGTTCCTAAGGGTAGACAGATCCCATGCTACTTTCCCTAGGAGTAGGCAGTAAATTCCCCAGTTTTTCCTAATAGTGGTGCCAATCACCTCCTCTCATCTCAATGCTTTTTCTATCTAAAAGCTTACAGTTTATCTCCCAGAACCTCTGTCCTCCTTGGAGTGCATGATGTGGGGAATGGAGAGCTGAGGGGTTTGTGTGTAGTGTGAAGGTACTTTATGGAAGAGACCCATGTCTGTGTACTGGTGGGGTGTGTGTGTGTATACTGGGAAGAGTGAGAAAAAGCCATTTGTATGTATACTGAGGTAGAGAGTATTATGAGAGTTAAGGGTGTGTTTGCTTGGGGGGGG